>CM068992.1:12884472-14225307 GCA_035357415.1 Ophraella communa
TACTACTTCAAAATCACTACTTTCCTAACAAGATTTATCTATGATATACACTTTCCTATTTGCGAAAGAACTGCATTAGTAGATTCAGCTTCCTTAAAAATCCTTTTGTCCATATTTTCAAGTGTTTTGGACCACAAAAATTTTTTACTTAAGAAAGTATGATATACACTTCCTATTTGCGAAAGAACTGCATCAGTAGTTTCAGCTTCCTTAAAAATCCTTTTGTCCATATTTTCAAGTGTTTTGGACCACAAAAAATTTTTACTTAATTAAGTAACAAAGCCAATCCTTTTGAATTTCCTGCCTTCAAATATTGCTAAAATTCTATTACAGTTATGCTTGATAAAAATGGTAAAGAACTAAAATATTAAACCTGTTGAATAGGAGAATAACGTTTTAATGCAAAAATTCTGTATAATTCCCAAAAAAATTGACTTCTTTTGTGTTTCGCTGTACTACTTCAAAATCACTACTTTCCTAACAAGATTTATCTATGATATACACTTCCTATTTGCAAACGAACTGCATCAGTAGATTCAGCTTCCTGAAAAATTTTTTTGTCCATATTTTCAAGTGTTTTGGACCACAAAAATTTTTTACTTAAGAAAGTATAATATACACTTCCTATTTGCGAACGAACTGCATCAGTAGACTCAGCTTTTTTAAAAATCCTTTTGTCCATATTTTTAAGTGTTTTGGACTACAAAAATTTTTCACTTAATTAAGTGACAAAGCCAATCCTTTTGAATTTCCTGCCTTTAAATATTGCTAAAATTCTTAATATAGTTATGCTTGATAAAAATGGTAAAGAACTATAATATCAAACCTCTTGAATAGGATAATAACGTTTTAATGCAAAAATTCTGTATAATTCCCAAAAAAATTGACTTCTTTTGTGTTTCGCTGTACTACTTCAAAATCACTACTTTCCTAACAAGATTTATCTATGATATACACTTCCTTTTGCGAACGAACTGCATCAGTAGTTTCAGCTTCCTTAAAAATCCTTTTGTCCATATTTTCAAGTGTTTTGGACTACAAAAATTTTTTACTTAAGAAAGTATGATATACACTTCCTATTTGCGAACGAACTGCATCAGTAGACTCAGCTTCTTTAAAAATCCTTTTGTCCATATTTTCAAGTATTTTGGACTACAAAAATTTTTCACTTAATTAAGAGACAAAGCCAATCCTTTTGAATTTCCTGCCTTCAAATATTGCTAAAATTCTTAATACAGTTATGCTTGATAAAAATGGTAAAGAACTATAATATCAAACCTGTTGAATAGGAGAATAACGTTTTAATGCAAAAATTCTGTATAATTCCCAAAAAAATTGACTTCTTTTGTGTTTCGCTGTACTACTTCAAAATCACTACTTTCCTAACAAGATTTATCTATGATATACACTTCCTATTTGCGAACGAACTGCATCAGTAGTTTCAGCTTCCTTAAAAATCCTTTTGTCCATATTTTCAAGTGTTTTGGACTACAAAAATTTTTTACTTAAGAAAGTATGATATACACTTCCTATTTGCGAACGAACTGCATCAGTAGACTCAGCTTCTTTAAAAATCCTTTTGTCCATATTTTCAAGTATTTTGGACAACAAAAATTTTTCACTTAATTAAGAGACAAAGCCAATCCTTTTGAATTTCCTGCCTTCAAATATTGCTAAAATTTTATTACAGTTATGCTTGATAAAAATGGTAAAGAACTATAATATCAAACCTGTTGAATAGGAGAATAACGTTTTAATGCAAAAATTCTGTATAATTCCCAAAAAAATTGACTTCTTTTGTGTTTCGCTGTACTACTTCAAAATCACTACTTTCCTAACAAGATTTATCTATGATATACACTTCCTATTTGCGAAAGAACTGCATCAGTAGATTCAGCTTCCTTAAAAATCCTTTTGTCCATATTTTCAAGTGTTTTGGACCACAAAAATTTTTTACTTAAGAAAGTATGATATACACTTCCTATTTGCGAACGAACTGCATCAGTAGACTCAGCTTTTTTAAAAATCCTTTTGTCCATATTTTCAAGTGTTTTGGACAACAAAAATTTTTCACTTAATTAAGTGACAAAGCCAATCCCTTTGAAATTTCTGCCTTCAAATATTGCTAAAATCTTAATACAGTTATGCTTGATAAAAATGGTAAAGAACTATAATATCAAACCTGTTGAATAGGAGAATAACGTTTTAATGCAAAAATTCTGTATAATTCCCAAAAAAATTGACTTCTTTTGTGTTTCGCTGTACTACTTCAAAATCACTACTTTCCTAACAAGATTTATCTATGATATACACTTCCTATTTGCGAAAGAACTGCATCAGTAGATTCAGCTTCCTTAAAAATCCTTTTGTCCATATTTTCAAGTGTTTTGGACCACAAAAATTTTTTACTTAAGAAAGTATGATATACACTTCCTATTTGCGAACGAACTGCATCAGTAGACTCAGCTTTTTTAAAAATCCTTTTGTCCATATTTTCAAGTATTTTGGACTACAAAAATTTTTCACTTAATTAAGAGACAAAGCCAATCCTTTTGAATTTCCTGCCTTCAAATATTGCTAAAATTCTTAATACAGTTATGCTTGATAAAAATGGTAAAGAACTATAATATCAAACCTGTTGAATAGAAGAATAACGTTTTAATGCAAAAATTCTGTATAATTCCCAAAAAAATTGACTTCTTTTGTGTTTCGCTGTACTACTTCAAAATCACTACTTTCCTAACAAGATTTATCTATGATATACACTTCTTTTTGCGAACGAACTGCATCAGTAGTTTCAGCTTCCTTAAAAATCCTTTGTCCATATTTTTAAGTGTTTTGGACTACAAAAATTTTTTACTTAAGAAAGTATGATATACACTTCCTATTTGCGAACGAACTGCATCAGTAGACTCAGCTTCTTTAAAAATCCTTTTGTCCATATTTTCAAGTGTTTTGGACTACAAAAATTTTTTACTTAAAAAAGTGACAAAGCCAATCCCTTTAAAATTTCTGCCTTCAAATATTGCTAAAATCTTAATACAGTTATGCTTAATAAAAATGGTAAAGAACTATAATATCAAACCTGTTGAATAGGAGAATAACGTTTTAATGCAAAAATTCTGTATAATTCCCAAAAAAATTGACTTCTTTTGTGTTTCGCTGTACTACTTTAAAATCACTACTTTCCTAACAAGATTTATCTATGATATACACTTCCTATTTGCGAACGAACTGCATCAGTAGTTTCAGCTTCCTTAAAAATCCTTTTGTCCATATTTTCAAGTGTTTTGGACTACAAAAATTTTTTACTTAAGAAAGTATGATATACACTTCCTATTTGCAACCAACTGCATCAGTCGACTCAGCTTCTTTAAAAATCCTTTTGTTCATATTTTCAAATGTTTTGGACCACAAAACATTTTTACTTAAAAAAGTGACAAAGCCAATCCCTTTGAAATTTCTGCCTTCAAATATTGCTAAAATCTTAATACAGTTATGCTTGATAAAAATGGTAAAGAACTATAATATCAAACCTGTTGAATAGGAGAATAACGTTTTAATGCAAAAATTCTGTATAATTCCCAAAAAAATTGACTTCTTTTGTGTTTCGCTGTACTACTTCAAAATCACTACTTTCCTAACAAGATTTATCTATGATATACACTTCCTATTTGCGAACGAACTGCATCAGTAGTTTCAGCTTCCTTAAAAATCCTTTTGTCCATATTTTCAAGTGTTTTGGACTACAAAAATTTTTTACTTAAGAAAGTATGATATACACTTCCTATTTGCAACCAACTGCATCAGTCGACTCAGCTTCTTTAAAAATCCTTTTGTCCATATTTTCAAGTATTTTGGACTACAAAAATTTTTCACTTAATTAAGAGACAAAGCCAATCCTTTTGAATTTCCTGCCTTCAAATATTGCTAAAATTCTATTACAGTTATGCTTGATAAAAATGGTAAAGAACTATAATATCAAACCTGTTGAATAGGAGAATAACGTTTTAATGCAAAAATTCTGTATAATTCCCAAAAAAATTGACTTCTTTTGTGTTTCGCTGTACTACTTCAAAATCACTACTTTCCTAACAAGATTTATCTATGATATACACTTCCTATTTGCGAAAGAACTGCATCAGTAGATTCAGCTTCCTTAAAAATCCTTTTGTCCATATTTTCAAGTGTTTTGGACCACAAAAATTTTTTACTTAAGAAAGTATGATATACACTTCCTATTTGCGAACGAACTGCATCAGTAGACTCAGCTTTTTTAAAAATCCTTTTGTCCATATTTTCAAGTATTTTGGACTACAAAAATTTTTCACTTAACTAAGAGACAAAGACAATCCCTTTGAATTTCCTGCCTTCAAATATTGCTAAAATCCTTAATACAGTTATGCTTGAATAAAATGGTAAAAAACTATGATATCAAACCTGTTTAATAGAAAAATAACGTTATAATGCCAAAATTCTGTATAAATCCCTACAAAATGGCTTCTTTTGCGTTTCGCTGTACTACTTCAAAATCACTACTTTCCTAACAAGATTTATCTATGATATACACTTCCTTTTGCGAACGAACTGCATCAGTAGTTTCAGCTTCCTTAAAAATCCTTTTGTCCATATTTTCAAGTGTTTTGGACTACAAAAATTTTTTACTTAAGAAAGTATGATATACACTTCCTATTTGCGAACGAACTGCATCAGTAGACTCAGCTTCTTTAAAAATCCTTTTGTCCATATTTTCAAGTATTTTGGACTACAAAAATTTTTCACTTAATTAAGAGACAAAGCCAATCCTTTTGAATTTCCTGCCTTCAAATATTGCTAAAATTCTATTACAGTTATGCTTGATAAAAATGGTAAAGAACTATAATATCAAACCTGTTGAATAGGAGAATAACGTTTTAATGCAAAAATTCTGTATAATTCCCAAAAAAATTGACTTCTTTTGTGTTTCGCTGTACTACTTCAAAATCACTACTTTCCTAACAAGATTTATCTATGATATACACTTCCTATTTGCGAAAGAACTGCATCAGTAGATTCAGCTTCCTTAAAAATCCTTTTGTCCATATTTTCAAGTGTTTTGGACTACAAAAATTTTTTTCTTAAGAAAGTATGATATACACTTCCTATTTGCAACCAACTGCATCAGTCGACTCAGCTTCTTTAAAAATCCTTTTGTTCATATTTTCAATTGTTTTGGACCACAAAACATTTTTACTTAAAAAAGTGACAAAGCCAATCCCTTTGAAATTTCTGCCTTCAAATATTGCTAAAATCTTAATACAGTTATGCTTGATAAAAATGGTAAAGAACTATAATATCAAACCTGTTGAATAGGAGAATAACGTTTTAATGCAAAAATTCTGTATAATTCCCAAAAAAATTGACTTCTTTTGTGTTT
The DNA here is from genome assembly GCA_035357415.1 of Ophraella communa. Taxonomy (NCBI): domain Eukaryota; kingdom Metazoa; phylum Arthropoda; class Insecta; order Coleoptera; family Chrysomelidae; genus Ophraella; species Ophraella communa. The sequence continues at coordinate 12,889,889 of CM068992.1, forward strand.
CGCTGTACTACTTTAAAATCACTACTTTCCTAACAAGATTTATCTATGATATACACTTCCTATTTGCGAAAGAACTGCATCAGTAGATTCAGCTTCCTTAAAAATCCTTTTGTCCATATTTTCAAGTGTTTTGGACCACAAAAATTTTTTACTTAAGAAAGTATGATATACACTTCCTATTTGCGAACGAACTGCATCAGTAGACTCAGCTTTTTTAAAAATCCTTTTGTCCATATTTTCAAGTATTTTGGACTACAAAAATTTTTCACTTAACTAAGAGACAAAGCCAATCCTTTTGAATTTCCTGCCTTCAAATATTGCTAAAATTCTATTACAGTTATGCTTGATAAAAATGGTAAAGAACTATAATATCAAACCTGTTGAATAGGAGAATAACGTTTTAATGCAAAAATTCTGTATAATTCCCAAAAAAATTGACTTCTTTTGTGTTTCGCTGTACTACTTCAAAATCACTACTTTCCTAACAAGATTTATCTATGATATACACTTCCTTTTGCGAACGAACTGCATCAGTAGTTTCAGCTTCCTTAAAAATCCTTTTGTCCATATTTTCAAGTGTTTTGGACTACAAAAATTTTTTACTTAAGAAAGTATGATATACACTTCCTATTTGAGAACGAACTGCATCTGCATCAGTAGACTCAGCTTTTTTAAAAATCCTTTTGTCCATATTTTCAAGTATTTTGGACTACAAAAATTTTTCACTTAACTAAGAGACAAAGCCAATCCTTTTGAATTTCCTGCCTTCAAATATTGCTAAAATTCTATTACAGTTATGCTTGATAAAAATGGTAAAGAACTATAATATCAAACCTGTTGAATAGGAGAATAACGTTTTAATGCAAAAATTCTGTATAATTCCCAAAAAAATTGACTTCTTTTGTGTTTCGCTGTACTACTTCAAAATCACTACTTTCCTAACAAGATTTATCTATGATATACACTTCCTATTTGCGAAAGAACTGCATCAGTAGATTCAGCTTCCTTAAAAATCCTTTTGTACATATTTTCAAGTGTTTTGGAACACAAAAATTTTTTACTTAAGAAAGTATTATATACACTTCCTATTTGCGAACGAACTGCATCAGTAGACTCAGCTTTTTTAAAAATTCTTTTGTCCATATTTTCAAGTATTCTGGACTACAAAAATTTTTCACTTAATTAAGAGACAAAGCCAATCCTTTTAAATTTCCTGCCTTCAAATATTGCTAAAATTCTTAATACAGTTATGCTTAATAAAAATGGTAAAGAACTATAATATCAAACCTGTTGAATAGGAGAATAACGTTTTAATGCAAAAATTCTGTATAATTCCCAAAAAAATTGACTTCTTTTGTGTTTCGCTGTACTACTTTAAAATCACTACTTTCCTAACAAGATTTATCTATGATATACACTTCCTATTTGCGAAAGAACTGCATCAGTAGATTCAGCTTCCTTAAAAATCCTTTTGTCCATATTTTCAAGTGTTTTGGACTACAAAAATTTTTTACTTAAGAAAGTATGATATACACTTCCTATTTGCGAACGAACTGCATCAGTAGACTCAGCTTTTTTAAAAATCCTTTTGTCCATATTTTCAAGTATTTTGGACTACAAAAATTTTTCACTTAACTAAGAGACAAAGCCAATCCTTTTGAATTTCCTGCCTTCAAATATTGCTAAAATTCTATTACAGTTATGCTTGATAAAAATGGTAAAGAACTATAATATCAAACCTGTTAAATAGGAGAATAACGTTTTAATGCAAAAATTCTGTATAATTCCCAAAAAAATTGACTTCTTTTGTGTTTCGCTGTACTACTTTAAAATCACTACTTTCCTAACAAGATTTATCTATGATATACACTTCCTATTTGCGAAAGAACTGCATCAGTAGATTCAGCTTCCTTAAAAATCCTTTTGTCCATATTTTCAAGTGTTTTGGACTACAAAAATTTTTTTCTTAAGAAAGTATGATATACACTTCCTATTTGCAACCAACTGCATCAGTAGATTCAGCTTCTTTAAAAACCTTTTTGTCCATATTTTCATGTATTTTCGACTACAAAATTTTTTTACTTAATTAAGAGACAAAGCCAATCTCTTTAAATTTCCTGCCTTCAAATATTGCTAAAATTCTTATTACAGTTATGCTTGATAAAAATGGTAAAAAACTATAATATCAAACCTGTTGAATAGGAAAATAACGTTATAATGCCAAAATTCTCTATAAATCCCAACAAAATTGGCTTCTTTTGTGTTTCGCTGTACTACTTCAAAATCACTACTTTCCTAACAAGATTTATCTATGATATACACTTCCTTTTGCGAACGAACTGCATCAGTAGATTCAGCTTCCTTAAAAATCCTTTTGTCCATATTTTCAAGTATTTTGGACTACAAAAATTTTTCACTTAAGAAAGTATGATATACACTGCCTTTTGCGAACGAACTGCATCAGTAGATTCAGCTTTCTTAAAAATCCTTTTGTTCATATTTTCAAGTATTTTGGACTACAAAAATTTTTCACTTAATTAAGAGACAAAGCCAATCCTTTTGAATTTCCTGCCTTCAAATATTGCTAAAATTCTATTACAGTTATGCTTGATAAAAATGGTAAAGAACTATAATATCAAACCTGTTGAATAGGAGAATAACGTTTTAATGCAAAAATTCTGTATAATTCCCAAAAAAATTGACTTCTTTTGTGTTTCGCTGTACTACTTCAAAATCACTACTTTCCTAACAAGATTTATCTATGATATACACTTCCTATTTGCGAAAGAACTGCATCAGTAGTTTCAGCTTCCTTAAAAATCCTTTTGTCCATATTTTCAAGTGTTTTGGACCACAAAAAATTTTTACTTAAGAAAGTATGATGTACACTTCCTATTTGCGAACGAACTGCATCAGTAGACTCAGCTTTTTTAAAAATCCTTTTGTCCATATTTTCAAGTATTTTGGACTACAAAAATTTTTCACTTAACTAAGAGACAAAGCCAATCCTTTTGAATTTCCTGCCTTCAAATATTGCTAAAATTCTATTACAGTTATGCTTGATAAAAATGGTAAAGAACTATAATATCAAACCTGTTGAATAGGAGAATAACGTTTTAATGCAAAAATTCTGTATAATTCCCAAAAAAATTGACTTCTTTTGTGTTTCGCTGTACTACTTCAAAATCACTACTTTCCTAACAAGATTTATCTATGATATACACTTCCTATTTGCGAACGAACTGCATCAGTAGATTCAGCTTCCTTAAAAATCCTTTTGTCCATATTTTCAAGTGTTTTGGACCACAAAAATTTTTTACTTAATTAAGTGACAAAGCCAATCCTTTTGAATTTCCTGCCTTCAAATATTGCTAAAATTCTTAATACAGTTATGCTTGATAAAAATGGTAAAGAACTATAATATCAAACCTGTTGAATAGGAGAATAACGTTTTAATGCAAAAATTCTGTATAATTCCCAAAAAAATTGACTTCTTTTGTGTTTCGCTGTACTACTTCAAAATCACTACTTTCCTAACAAGATTTATCTATGATATACACTTCCTATTTGCGAACAAACTGCATCAGTAGATTCAGCTTCTTTAAAAATCATTTTGTCCATATTTTCAAGTGTTTTGGACTACAAAAATTTTTTACTTAAGAAAGTATGATATACACTTCCTATTTGCGAACGAACTGCATCAGTAGACTCAGCTTCTTTAAAAATCCTTTTGTCCATATTTTCAAGTATTTTGGACTACAAAATTTTTTCACTTAATTAAGAGACAAAGCCAATCCTTTTAAATTTCCTGCCTTCAAATATTGCTAAAATTCTTAATACAGTTATGCTTAATAAAAATAGTGTAAAACCATTATATCAAACCTCTTGAACAGGAGAATAACGTTGTAATGCAAAAATTCTGTATAATTCCCAAAAAAATTGACTTCTTTTGTGTTTCGCTGTACTACTTCAAAATCACTACTTTCCTAACAAGATTTATCTATGATATACACTTCCTATTTGCGAAAGAACTGCATCAGTAGATTCAGCTTCCTTAAAAATCCTTTTGTCCATATTTTCAAGTGTTTTGGACCACAAAAATTTTTTACTTAAGAAAGTATGATATACACTTCCTATTTGCGAACGAACTGCATCAGTAGACTCAGCTTTTTTAAAAATCCTTTTGTCCATATTTTCAAGTATTTTGGACTACAAAAATTTTTCACTTAACTAAGAGACAAAGCCAATCCTTTTGAATTTCCTGCCTTCAAATATTGCTAAAATTCTATTACAGTTATGCTTGATAAAAATGGTAAAGAACTATAATATCAAACCTGTTGAATAGGAGAATAACGTTTTAATGCAAAAATTCTGTATAATTCCCAAAAAAATTGACTTCTTTTGTGTTTCGCTGTACTACTTCAAAATCACTACTTTCCTAACAAGATTTATCTATGATATACACTTCCTATTTGCGAAAGAACTGCATCAGTAGATTCAGCTTCCTTAAAAATCCTTTTGTCCATATTTTCAAGTGTTTTGGACCACAAAAATTTTTTACTTAAGAAAGTATGATATACACTTCCTATTTGCGAACGAACTGCATCAGTAGACTCAGCTTTTTTAAAAATCCTTTTGTCCATATTTTCAAGTATTTTGGACTACAAAAATTTTTCACTTAATTAAGAGACAAAGCCAATCCTTTTGAATTTCCTGCCTTCAAATATTGCTAAAATTCTATTACAGTTATGCTTGATAAAAATGGTAAAGAACTATAATATCAAACCTGTTGAATAGGAGAATAACGTTTTAATGCAAAAATTCTGTATAATTCCCAAAAAAATTGACTTCTTTTGTGTTTCGCTGTACTACTTCAAAATCACTACTTTCCTAACAAGATTTATCTATGATATACACTTCCTATTTGCGAAAGAACTGCATCAGTAGATTCAGCTTCCTTAAAAATCCTTTTGTCCATATTTTCAAGTGTTTTGGACTACAAAAATTTTTTACTTAAGAAAGTATGATATACACTTCCTATTTGCGAACCAACTGCATCAGTAGATTCAGCTTCTTTAAAAATCCTTTTGTCCATATTTTCATGTATTTTGGACTACAAAAATTTTTTACTTATGAAAGTGACAAAGCCAATCCTTTTTAATTTTCTGCCTTCAAATATTGCTAAAATTCTATTACAGTTATGCTTGATAAAAATGGTAAAGAACTATAATATCAAACCTGTTGAATAGGAGAATAACGTTTTAATGCAAAAATTCTGTATAATTCCCAAAAAAATTGACTTCTTTTGTGTTTCGCTGTACTACTTCAAAATCACTACTTTCCTAACAAGATTTATCTATGATATACACTTCCTTTTGCGAACGAACTGCATCAGTAGTTTCAGCTTCCTTAAAAATCCTTTTGTCCATATTTTCAAGTGTTTTGGACTACAAAAATTTTTTACTTAAGAAAGTATGATATACACTTCCTATTTGCGAACGAACTGCATCAGTAGACTCAGCTTCTTTAAAAATCCTTTTGTCCATATTTTCAAGTATTTTGGACTACAAAAATTTTTCACTTAATTAAGAGACAAAGCCAATCCTTTTGAATTTCCTGCCTTCAAATATTGCTAAAATTCTATTACAGTTATGCTTGATAAAAATGGTAAAGAACTATAATATCAAACCTGTTGAATAGGAGAATAACGTTTTAATGCAAAAATTCTGTATAATTCCCAAAAAAATTGACTTCTTTTGTGTTTCGCTGTACTACTTCAAAATCACTACTTTCCTAACAAGATTTATCTATGATATACACTTCCTATTTGCGAAAGAACTGCATCAGTAGATTCAGCTTCCTTAAAAATCCTTTTGTCCATATTTTCAAGTGTTTTGGACCACAAAAATTTTTTACTTAAGAAAGTATGATATACACTTCCTATTTGCGAACGAACTGCATCAGTAGACTCAGCTTTTTTAAAAATCCTTTTGTCCATATTTTCAAGTATTTTGGACTACAAAAATTTTTCACTTAACTAAGAGACAAAGCCAATCCTTTTGAATTTCCTGCCTTCAAATATTGCTAAAATTCTATTACAGTTATGCTTGATAAAAATGGTAAAGAACTATAATATCAAACCTGTTGAATAGGAGAATAACGTTTTAATGCAAAAATTCTGTATAATTCCCAAAAAAATTGACTTCTTTTGTGTTTCGCTGTACTACTTCAAAATCACTACTTTCCTAACAAGATTTATCTATGATATACACTTCCTATTTGCGAAAGAACTGCATCAGTAGATTCAGCTTCCTTAAAAATCCTTTTGTCCATATTTTCAAGTGTTTTGGACCACAAAAATTTTTTACTTAAGAAAGTATGATATACACTTCCTATTTGCGAACGAACTGCATCAGTAGACTCAGCTTCTTTAAAAATCCTTTTGTCCATATTTTCAAGTATTTTGGACTACAAAAATTTTTCACTTAACTAAGAGACAAAGCCAATCCTTTTGAATTTCCTGCCTTCAAATATTGCTAAAATTCTATTACAGTTATGCTTGATAAAAATGGTAAAGAACTATAATATCAAACCTGTTGAATAGGAGAATAACGTTTTAATGCAAAAATTCTGTATAATTCCCAAAAAAATTGACTTCTTTTGTGTTTCGCTGTACTACTTCAAAATCACTACTTTCCTAACAAGATTTATCTATGATATACACTTCCTATTTGCGAAAGAACTGCATCAGTAGTTTCAGCTTCCTTAAAAATCCTTTTGTCCATATTTTTAAGTGTTTTGGACTACAAAAATTTTTTACTTAAGAAAGTATGATATACACTTCCTATTTGCGAGCGAACTGCATCAGTCGACTAGGCTTCTTTAAAAATCCTTTTGTCCATATTTTCAATTATTTTGGACTACAAAAATTTTTCACTTAACTAAGAGACAAAGCCAATCCTTTTGAATTTCCTGCCTTCAAATATTGCTAAAATTCTATTACAGTTATGCTTGATAAAAATGGTAAAGAACTATAATATCAAACCTGTTGAATAGGAGAATAACGTTTTAATGCAAAAATTCTGTATAATTCCCAAAAAAATTGACTTCTTTTGTGTTTCGCTGTACTACTTCAAAATCACTACTTTCCTAACAAGATTTATCTATGATATACACTTCCTATTTGCGAAAGAACTGCATCAGTAGATTCAGCTTCTTTAAAAATCCTTTTGTCCATATTTTCAAGTGTTTTGGACCACAAAAATTTTTTACTTAAGAAAGTATGATATACACTTCCTATTTGCGAACGAACTGCATCAGTAGACTCAGCTTCTTTAAAAATCCTTTTGTCCATATTTTCAAGTATTTTGGACTACAAAAATTTTTCACTTAATTAAGAGACAAAGCCAATCCTTTTAAATTTCCTGCCTTCAAATATTGCTAAAATCTTAATACACATATGCTTGATAAAAATGGTAAAGAACTATAATATCAAACCTGTTGAATAGGAGAATAACGTTTTAATGCAAAAATTCTGTATAATTCCCAAAAAAATTGACTTCTTTTGTGTTTCGCTGTACTACTTCAAAATCACTACTTTCCTAACAAGATTTATCTATGATATACACTTCCTATTTGCGAACGAACTGCATCAGTAGTTTCAGCTTCCTTAAAAATCCTTTTGTCCATATTTTCAAGTGTTTTGGACTACAAAATTTTTTTACTTAAGAAAGTATGATATACACTTCCTATTTGCGAACGAACTGCATCAGTCGACTTAGCTTCTTTAAAAATCCTTTTGTCCATATTTTTAAGTATTTTGGACTACAAAAATTTTTCACTTAATTAAGAGACAAAGCCAATCCTTTTGAATTTCCTGCCTTTAAATATTGCTAAAATTTTATTACAGTTATGCTTGATAAAAATGGTAAAGAACTATAATATCAAACCTGTTGAATAGGAGAATAACGTTTTAATGCAAAAATTCTGTATAATTCCCAAAAAAATTGACTTCTTTTGTGTTTCGCTGTACTACTTCAAAATCACTACTTTCCTAACAAGATTTATCTATGATATACACTTCCTATTTGCGAACGAACTGCATCAGTAGTTTCAGCTTCCTTAAAAATCCTTTTGTCCATATTTTCAAGTGTTTTGGACTACAAAAATTTTTTACTTAAGAAAGTATGATATACACTTCCTATTTGCGAACGAACTGCATCAGTAGACTCAGCTTCTTTAAAAATCCTTTTGTCCATATTTTCAAGTATTTTGGACTACAAAAATTTTTCACTTAATTAAGAGACAAAGCCAATCCTTTTGAATTTCCTGCCTTCAAATATTGCTAAAATTCTATTACAGTTATGCTTGATAAAAATGGTAAAGAACTATAATATCAAACCTGTTGAATAGGAGAATAACGTTTTAATGCAAAAATTCTGTATAATTCCCAAAAAAATTGACTTCTTTTGTGTTTCGCTGTACTACTTCAAAATCACTACTTTCCTAACAAGATTTATCTATGATATACACTTCCTATTTGCGAAAGAACTGCATCAGTAGATTCAGCTTCCTTAAAAATCCTTTTGTCCATATTTTCAAGTGTTTTGGACCACAAAAATTTTTTACTTAAGAAAGTATGATATACACTTCCTATTTGCGAACGAACTGCATCAGTAGACTCAGCTTTTTTAAAAATCCTTTTGTCCATATTTTCAAGTATTTTGGACTACAAAAATTTTTCACTTAATTAAGAGACAAAGCCAATCCTTTTGAATTTCCTGCCTTCAAATATTGCTAAAATTCTATTACAGTTATGCTTGATAAAAATGGTAAAGAACTATAATATCAAACCTGTTGAATAGGAGAATAACGTTTTAATGCAAAAATTCTGTATAATTCCCAAAAAAATTGACTTCTTTTGTGTTTCGCTGTACTACTTCAAAATCACTACTTTCCTAACAAGATTTATCTATGATATACACTTCCTATTTGCGAAAGAACTGCATCAGTAGATTCAGCTTCCTTAAAAATCCTTTTGTCCATATTTTTAAGTGTTTTGGACCACAAAACATTTTTACTTTTTACTTAAGAAAGTATGATATACACTTCCTATTTGCGAACGAACTGCATCAGTAGACTCAGCTTTTTTAAAAATCCTTTTGTCCATATTTTCAAGTATTTTGGACTACAAAAATTTTTCACTTAACTAAGAGACAAAGCCAATCCTTTTGAATTTCCTGCCTTCAAATATTGCTAAAATTCTATTACAGTTATGCTTGATAAAAATGGTAAAGAACTATAATATCAAACCTGTTGAATAGGAGAATAACGTTTTAATGCAAAAATTCTGTATAATTCCCAACAATATTGACTTCTTTTGTGTTTCGCTGTACTACTTCAAAATCACTACTTTCCTAACAAGATTTATCTATGATATACACTTCCTATTTGCGAAAGAACTGCATCAGTAGATTCAGCTTCCTTAAAAATCCTTTTGTCCATATTTTCAAGTGTTTTGGACCACAAAAATTTTTTACTTAAGAAAGTATGATGTACACTTCCTATTTGCGAACGAACTGCATCAGTAGACTCAGCTTTTTTAAAAATCCTTTTGTCCATATTTTCAATTATTTTGGACTACAAAAATTTTTCACTTAACTAAGAGACAAAGCCAATCCTTTTGAATTTCCTGCCTTCAAATATTGCTAAAATTCTATTACAGTTATGCTTGATAAAAATGGTAAAGAACTATAATATCAAACCTGTTGAATAGGAGAATAACGTTTTAATGCAAAAATTCTGTATAATTCCCAAAAAAATTGACTTCTTTTGTGTTTCGCTGTACTACTTCAAAATCACTACTTTCCTAACAAGATTTATCTATGATATACACTTCCTTTTGCGAACGAACTGCATCAGTGGTTTCAGCTTCCTTAAAAATCCTTTTGTCCATATTTTCAAGTGTTTTGGACTACAAAAATGTTTTACTTAAGAAAGTATGATATACACTTCCTATTTGCGAACGAACTGCATCAGTAGTTTCAGCTTCCTTAAAAATCCTTTTGTCCATATTTTCAAGTGTTTTGGACTACAAAAATGTTTCACTTAACTAAGAGACAAAGCCAATCCTTTTGAATTTCCTGCCTTCAAATATTGCTAAAATTCTATTACAGTTATGCTTGATAAAAATGGTAAAGAACTATAATACCAAACCTGTTGAATAGGAGAATAACGTTTTAATGCAAAAATTCTGTATAATTCCCAAAAAAATTGACTTCTTTTGTGTTTCGCTGTACTACTTCAAAATCACTACTTTCCTAACAAGATTTATCTATGATATACACTTCCTATTTGCGAAAGAACTGCATCAGTAGATTCAGCTTCCTTAAAAATCCTTTTGTCCATATTTTCAAGTGTTTTGGACTACAAAAATTTTTTACTTAAGAAAGTATGATATACACTTCCTATTTGCGAACGAACTGCATCAGTAGACTCAGCTTTTTTAAAAATCCTTTTGTCCATATTTTCAAGTATTTTGGACTACAAAAATGTTTCACTTAACTAAGAGACAAAGCCAATCCTTTTGAATTTCCTGCCTTCAAATATTGCTAAAATTCTATTACAGTTATGCTTGATAAAAATGGTAAAGAACTATAATATCAAACCTGTTGAATAGGAGAATAACGTTTTAATGCAAAAATTCTGTATAATTCCCAAAAAAATTGACTTCTTTTGTGTTTCGCTGTACTACTTCAAAATCACTACTTTCCTAACAAGATTTATCTATGATATACACTTCCTATTTGCGAACGAAATGCATCAGTGGTTTCAGCTTCCTTAATAATCCTTTTGTCCATATTTTCAAGTGTTTTGGACTACAAAAATTTTTTACTTAAGAAAGTATGATATACACTTCCTATTTGCGAACAAACTGCATCAGTCTATTCAGCTTCTTTAAAAATCCTTTTGTCCATATTTTCAAGTATTTTGGACTACAAAAATTTTTCACTTAATTAAGAGACAAAGCCAATCCTTTTGAATTTCCTGCCTTCAAATATTGCTAAAATTCTATTACAGTTATGCTTGATAAAAATGGTAAAGAACTATAATATCAAACCTGTTGAATAGGAGAATAACGTTTTAATGCAAAAATTCTGTATAATTCCCAAAAAAATTGACTTCTTTTGTGTTTCGCTGTACTACTTCAAAATCACTACTTTCCTAACAAGATTTATCTATGATATACACTTCCTATTTGCGAACGAACTGCATCAGTAGATTCAGCTTCTTTAAAAATCCTTTTGTCCATATTTTTAAGTGTTTTGGACCAACAAAATTTTTTGCTTAAGAAAGTATGATATACACTTCCTATTTGCGAACGAACTGCATCAGTCGACTCAGCTTCTTTAAAAATCCTTTTGTTCATATTTTCAAGTATTTTGGACTACAAAAATTTTTCACTTAATTAAGAAACAAAGCCAATCCTTTTAAATTTCCTGCCTTCAAATATTGCTAAAATTTTATTACAGTTATGCTTGATAAAAATGGTAAAGAACTATAATATCAAACCTGTTGAATAGGAGAATAACGTTTTAATGCAAAAATTCTGTATAATTCCCAAAAAAATTGACTTCTTTTGTGTTTCGCTGTACTACTTCAAAATCACTACTTTCCTAACAAGATTTATCTATGATATACACTTCCTATTTGCAAAAGAACTGCATCAGTAGATTCAGCTTCCTTAAAAATCCTTTTGTCCATATTTTCAAGTGTTTTGGACCACAAAAATTTTTTACTTAAGAAAGTATTATATACACTTCCTATTTGCGAACGAACTGCATCAGTAGACTCAGCTTTTTTAAAAATCCTTTTGTCCATATTTTCAAGTATTTTGGACTACAAAAATTTTTTACTTAATTAAGAGACAAAGCCAATCCTTTTGAATTTCCTGCCTTCAAATATTGCTAAAATTCTTAATACAGTTATGCTTAATAAAAATGGTAAAGAACTATAATATCAAACCTGTTGAATAGGAGAATAACGTTTTAATGCAAAAATTCTGTATAATTCCCAAAAAAATTGACTTCTTTTGTGTTTCGCTGTACTACTTCAAAATCACTACTTTCCTAACAAGATTTATCTATGATATACACTTCCTATTTGCGAACGAACTGCATCAGTAGTTTCAGCTTCCTTAAAAATCCTTTTGTCCATATTTTCAAGTGTTTTGGACCACAAAAATTTTTTACTTAAGAAAGTATGATATACACTTCCTATTTGCGAACGAACTGCATCAGTAGACTCAGCTTTTTTAAAAATCCTTTTGTCCATATTTTCAAGTATTTTGGACTACAAAAATTTTTCACTTAACTAAGAGACAAAGCCAATCCTTTTGAATTTCCTGCCTTCAAATATTGCTAAAATTCTATTACAGTTATGCTTGATAAAAATGGTAAAGAACTATAATATCAAACCTGTTGAATAGGAGAATAACGTTTTAATGCAAAAATTCTGTATAATTCCCAAAAAAATTGACTTCTTTTGTGTTTCGCTGTACTACTTCAAAATCACTACTTTCCTAACAAGATTTATCTATGATATACACTTCCTATTTGCGAAAGAACTGCATCAGTAGATTCAGCTTCCTTAAAAATCCTTTTGTCCATATTTTCAAGTGTTTTGGACTACAAAAATTTTTTACTTAAGAAAGTATGATATACACTTCCTATTTGCGAACGAACTGCATCAGTAGACTCAGCTTCTTTAAAAATCCTTTTGTCCATATTTTCAAGTATTTTGGACTACAAAAATTTTTCACTTAACTAAGAGACAAAGCCAATCCTTTTGAATTTCCTGCCTTCAAATATTGCTAAAATTCTATTACAGTTATGCTTGATAAAAATGGTAAAGAACTATAATATCAAACCTGTTGAATAGGAGAATAACGTTGTAATGCAAAAATTCTGTATAATTCCCAAAAAAATTGACTTCTTTTGTGTTTCGCTGTACTACTTCAAAATCACTACTTTCCTAACAAGATTTATCTATGATATACACTTCCTATTTGCAACCAACTGCATCAGTCGACTCAGCTTCTTTAAAAATCCTTTTTTTACATATTTAAAATGTTTTGGACCACAAAACATTTTTACTTAAGAAAGAATGATATACACTTCCTATTTGCAAACGAACTGCATCAGTAGACTCAGCTTCTTTAAAAATCCTTTTGTCCATATTTTCAAGTATTTTGGACTACAAAAATTTTTCACTTAACTAAGAGACAAAGCCAAACCTTTTGAATTTCCTGCCTTCAAATATTGCTAAAATTCTATTACAGTTATGCTTGATAAAAATGGCAAAGAACTATAATATCAAAGCTGTTGAATAGGAGAATAACGTTTTAATGCAAAAATTCTGTATAATTCCCAAAAAAATTGACTTCTTTTGTGTTTCGCTGTACTACTTCAAAATCACTACTTTCCTAACAAGATTTATCTATGATATACACTTCCTTTTGCGAACGAACTGCATCAGTAGATTCAGCTTCCTTAAAAATCCTTTTGTCCATATTTTCAAGTGTTTTGGACCACAAAAATTTTTTACTTAAGAAAGTATGATATACACTTCCTATTTGCGAACGAACTGCATCAGTAGACTCAGCTTTTTTAAAAATCCTTTTGTCCATATTTTCAAGTATTTTGGACTACAAAAATTTTTCACTTAACTAAAAGACAAAGCCAATCCTTTTGAATTTCCTGCCTTCAAATATTGCTAAAATTCTATTACAGTTATGCTTGATAAAAATGGTAAAGAACTATAATATCAAACCTGTTGAATAGGAGAATAACGTTTTAATGCAAAAATTCTGTATAATTCCCAAAAAAATTGACTTCTTTTGTGTTTCGCTGTACTACTTCAAAATCACTACTTTCCTAACAAGATTTATCTATGATATACACTTCCTATTTGCGAAAGAACTGCATTAGTAGATTCAGCTTTCTTAAAAATCCTTTTGTCCATATTTTCAAGTGTTTTGGAGTACAAAAATTTTTTACTTAAGAAAGTATGATATACACTTCCTATTTGCGAACGAACTGCATCAGTAGACTCAGCTTTTTTAAAAATCCTTTTGTCCATATTTTCAAGTATTTTGGACTACAAAAATTTTTTACTTAACTAAGAGACAAAGCCAATCCTTTTGAATTTCCTGCCTTCAAATATTGCTAAAATTCTATTACAGTTATGCTTGATAAAAATGGTAAAGAACTATAATATCAAACCTGTTGAATAGGAGAATAACGTTTTAATGCAAAAATTCTGTATAATTCCCAAAAAAATTGACTTCTTTTGTGTTTCGCTGTACTACTTCAAAATCACTACTTTCCTAACAAGATTTATCTATGATATACACTTCCTATTTGCGAAAGAACTGCATCAGTAGATTCAGCTTCCTTAAAAATCCTTTTGTCCATATTTTCAAGTGTTTTGGACCACAAAAATTTTTTACTTAAGAAAGTATGATATACACATTACACATTTTTACTTAAGAAAGTATGATATACACTTCCTATTTGCGAACGAACTGCATCAGTAGACTCAGCTTTTTTAAAAATCCTTTTGTCCATATTTTCAAGTATTTTGGACTACAAAAATTTTTCACTTAACTAAGAGACAAAGCCAATCCTTTTGAATTTCCTGCCTTCAAATATTGCTAAAATTCTATTACAGTTATGCTTGATAAAAATGGTAAAGAACTATAATATCAAACCTGTTGAATAGGAGAATAACGTTTTAATGCAAAAATTCTGTATAATTCCCAAAAAAATTGACTTCTTTTGTGTTTCGCTGTACTACTTCAAAATCACTACTATCCTAACAAGATTTATCTATGATATACACTTCCTTTAGCGAACGAACTGCATCAGTAGTTTCAGCTTCCTTAAAAATCCTTTTGTCCATATTTTCAAGTGTTTTGGACCACAAAAATTTTTTACTTAAGAAAGTATGATATACACTTCCTATTTGCGAACGAACTGCATCAGTAGACTCAGCTTTTTTAAAAATCCTTTTGTCCATATTTTCAAGTATTTTGGACTACAAAAATTTTTCACTTAACTAAGAGACAAAGCCAATCCTTTTGAATTTCCTGCCTTCAAATATTGCTAAAATTCTATTACAGTTATGCTTGATAAAAATGGTAAAGAACTATAATATCAAACCTGTTGAATAGGAGAATAACGTTTTAATGCAAAAATTCTGTATAATTCCCAAAAAATTGACTACTTTTGTGTTTCGCTGTACTACTTCAAAATCACTACTTTCCTAACAAGATTTATCTATGATATACACTTCCTATTTGCGAAAGAACTGCATCAGTAGATTCAGCTTCCTTAAAAATCCTTTTGTCCATATTTTCAAGTGTTTTGGACTACAAAATTTTTTTACTTAAGAAAGTATGATATACACTTCCTATTTGCGAAAGAACTGCATCAGTCGACTAGGCTTCTTTAAAAATCCTTTTGTCCATATTTTCAAGTATTTTGGACTACAAAATTTTTTCACTTAACTAAGAGACAAAGCCAATCCTTTTGAATTTCCTGCCTTTAAATATTGCTAAAATTCTTAATACAGTTATTCTTGATAAAAATGGTAAAGAACTATAATATCAAACCTGTTGAATAGGAGAATAACGTTTTAATGCAAAAATTCTGTATAATTCCCAAAAAAATTGACTTCTTTTGTGTTTCGCTGTACTACTTCAAAATCACTACTTTCCTAACAAGATTTATCTATGATATACACTTCCTATTTGCGAAAGAACTGCATCAGTAGATTCAGCTTCCTTAAAAATCCTTTTGTCCATATTTTCAAGTGTTTTGGACCACAAAAATTTTTTACTTAAGAAAGTATGATATACACTTCCTATTTGCGAACGAACTGCATCAGTAGACTCAGCTTCTTTAAAAATCCTTTTGTCCATATTTTCAATTATTTTGGACTACAAAAATTTTTCACTTAACTAAAAGACAAAGCCAATCCTTTTGAATTTCCTGCCTTCAAATATTGCTAAAATCTTAATACAGTTATGCTTGATAAAAATGGTAAAGAACTATAATATCAAACCTGTTGAATAGGAGAATAACGTTTTAATGCAAAAATTCTGTATAATTCCCAAAAAAATTGACTTCTTTTGTGTTTCGCTGTACTACTTTAAAATCACTACTTTCCTAACAAGATTTATCTATGATATACACTTCCTATTTGCGAAAGAACTGCATCAGTAGATTCAGCTTCCTTAAAAATCCTTTTGTCCATATTTTCAAGTGTTTTGGACTACAAAAATTTTTTACTTAAGAAAGTATGATATACACTTCCTATTTGCAACCAACTGCATCAGTCGACTCAGCTTCTTTAAAAATCCTTTTGTTCATATTTTCAAATGTTTTGGACCACAAAACATTTTTACTTAAAAAAGTGACAAAGCCAATCCCTTTGAAATTTCTGCCTTCAAATATTGCTAAAATTCTATTACAGTTATGCTTGATAAAAATGGTAAAGAACTATAATATCAAACCTGTTGAATAGGAGAATAACGTTTTAATGCAAAAATTCTGTATAATTCCCAAAAAAATTGACTTCTTTTGTGTTTCGCTGTACTACTTCAAAATCACTACTTTCCTAACAAGATTTATCTATGATATACACTTCCTATTTGCGAAAGAACTGCATCAGTAGATTCAGCTTCCTTAAAAATCCTTTTGTCCATATTTTCAAGTGTTTTGGACCACAAAAATTTTTTACTTAAGAAAGTATGATATACACTTCCTATTTGCGAACGAACTGCATCAGTAGACTCAGCTTCTTTAAAAATCCTTTTGTCCATATTTTCAAGTATTTTGGACTACAAAAATTTTTCACTTAATTAAGAGACAAAGCCAATCCTTTTGAATTTCCTGCCTTCAAATATTGCTAAAATTCTATTACAGTTATGCTTGATAAAAATGGTAAAGAACTATAATATCAAACCTGTTGAATAGGAGAATAACGTTTTAATGCAAAAATTCTGTATAATTCCCAAAAAAATTGACTTCTTTTGTGTTTCGCTGTACTACTTCAAAATCACTACTTTCCTAACAAGATTTATCTATGATATACACTTCCTATTTGCGAACGAACTGCATCAGTAAATTTAACATCTTTAAAAGTCCTTTGGTCCATATTTTCAAGTGTTTTGGACTACAAAAATTTTTTACTAAAGAAAGAGACAAAGCCAATCCCTTTCAATTTTCCGCCTTAAAATATGGCTAACATTTATAATACAGTTACGCTTGATAAAAATGGTAAAGAACTATAATATTAAACCTGTTGAATAGGAAAATAACGTTATAATGCCAAAATTCTCTATAAATCCCAACAAAATTGGCTTCTTTTGTGTTTCGCTGTACTACTTCAACCTCTCTATTTTCCTAACAAGATTTATCTATGATATACACTTCCTTTTGCGAACGAACTGCATCAGTAGATTCAGCTTCCTTAAAAATCCTTTTGTCCATATTTTCAAGTATTTTGGACTACAAAAATTTTTCACTTAATTAAGAGACAAAGCCAATCCTTTTGAATTTCCTGCCTTCAAATATTGCTAAAATTCTATTACAGTTATGCTTGATAAAAATGGTAAAGAACTATAATATCAAACCTGTTGAATAGGAGAATAACGTTTTAATGCAAAAATTCTGTATAATTCCCAAAAAAATTGACTTCTTTTGTGTTTCGCTGTACTACTTCAAAATCACTACTTTCCTAACAAGATTTATCTATGATATACACTTCCTATTTGCGAAAGAACTGCATCAGTAGATTCAGCTTCCTTAAAAATCCTTTTGTCCATATTTTCAAGTGTTTTGGACCACAAAAATTTTTTACTTAAGAAAGTATGATATACACTTCCTATTTGCGAACGAACTGCATCAGTAGACTCAGCTTTTTTAAAAATCCTTTTGTCCATATTTTCAAGTATTTTGGACTACAAAAATTTTTCACTTAATTAAGAGACAAAGCCAATCCTTTTGAATTTCCTGCCTTCAAATATTGCTAAAATTCTATTACAGTTATGCTTGATAAAAATGGTAAAGAACTATAATATCAAACCTGTTGAATAGGAGAATAACGTTTTAATGCAAAAATTCTGTATAATTCCCAAAAAAATTGACTTCTTTTGTGTTTCGCTGTACTACTTCAAAATCACTACTTTCCTAACAAGATTTATCTATGATATACACTTCCTATTTGCGAAAGAACTGCATCAGTAGATTCAGCTTCCTTAAAAATCCTTTTGTCCATATTTTCAAGTGTTTTGGACCACAAAAATTTTTTACTTAAGAAAGTATGATATACACTTCCTATTTGCGAACGAACTGCATCAGTAGACTCAGCTTTTTTAAAAATCCTTTTGTCCATATTTTCAAGTATTTTGGACTACAAAAATTTTTCACTTAACTAAGAGACAAAGCCAATCCTTTTGAATTTCCTGCCTTCAAATATTGCTAAAATTCTATTACAGTTATGCTTGATAAAAATGGTAAAGAACTATAATATCAAACCTGTTGAATAGGAGAATAACGTTTTAATGCAAAAATTCTGTATAATTCCCAAAAAATTGACTTCTTTTGTGTTTCGCTGTACTACTTCAAAATCACTACTTTCCTAACAAGATTTATCTATGATATACACTTCCTATTTGCGAAAGAACTGCATCAGTAGATTCAGCTTCCTTAAAAATCCTTTTGTCCATATTTTCAAGTGTTTTGGACCACAAAAATTTTTTACTTAAGAAAGTATGATATACACTTCCTATTTGCGAACGAACTGCATCAGTAGACTCAGCTTTTTAAAAAATCCTTTTGTCCATATTTTCAAGTATTTTGGACTACAAAAATTTTTCACTTAACTAAGAGACAAAGCCAATCCTTTTGAATTTCCTGCCTTCAAATATTGCTAAAATTCTATTACAGTTATGCTTGATAAAAATGGTAAAGAACTATAATATCAAACCTGTTGAATAGGAGAATAACGTTTTAATGCAAAAATTCTGTATAATTCCCAAAAAAATTGACTTCTTTTGTGTTTCGCTGTACTACTTCAAAATCACTACTTTCCTAACAAGATTTATCTATGATATACACTTCCTTTTGCGAACGAACTGCATCAGTAGTTTCAGCTTCCTTAAAAATCCTTTTGTCCATATTTTCAAGTGTTTTGGACTACAAAAATTTTTTACTTAAGAAAGTATGATATACACTTCCTATTTGCGAACGAACTGCATCAGTAGACTCAGCTTCTTTAAAAATCCTTTTGTCCATATTTTCAAGTATTTTGGACTACAAAAATTTTTCACTTAATTAAGAGACAAAGCCAATCCTTTTGAATTTCCTGCCTTCAAATATTGCTAAAATTCTATTACAGTTATGCTTGATAAAAATGGTAAAGAACTATAATATCAAACCTGTTGAATAGGAGAATAACGTTTTAATGCAAAAATTCTGTATAATTCCCAAAAAAATTGACTTCTTTTGTGTTTCGCTGTACTACTTCAAAATCACTACTTTCCTAACAAGATTTATCTATGATATACACTTCCTATTTGCGAAAGAACTGCATCAGTAGATTCAGCTTCTTTAAAAATCCTTTTGTCCATATTTTCAAGTGTTTTGGACCACAAAAATTTTTTACTTAAGAAAGTATGATATACACTTCCTATTTGCGAACGAACTGCATCAGTAGACTCAGCTTCTTTAAAAATCCTTTTGTCCATATTTTCAAGTATTTTGGACTACAAAAATTTTTCACTTAACTAAGAGACAAAGCCAATCCTTTTGAATTTCCTGCCTTCAAATATTGCTAAAATTCTATTACAGTTATGCTTGATAAAAATGGTAAAGAACTATAATATCAAACCTGTTGAATAGGAGAATAACGTTTTAATGCAAAAATTCTGTATAATTCCCAAAAAATTGACTTCTTTTGTGTTTCGCTGTACTACTTCAAATTCACTACTTTCCTAACAAGATTTATCTATGATAAACACTTCCTATTTGCGAAAGAACTGCATCAGTAGATTCAGCTTTCTTAAAAATCCTTTTGTCCATATTTTCAAGTGTTTTGGACTACAAAAATTTTTTACTTAAGAAAGTATGATATACACTTCCTATTTGCGAACGAACTGCATCAGTAGACTCAGCTTTTTTAAAAATCCTTTTGTCCATATTTTCAAGTATTTTGGACTACAAAAATTTTTCACTTAATTAAGAGACAAAGCCAATCCTTTTGAATTTCCTGCCTTCAAATATTGCTAAAATTCTTAATACAGTTATGCTTGATAAAAATGGTAAAGAACTATAATATCAAACCTGTTGAATAGGAGAATAACGTTTTAATGCAAAAATTCTGTATAATTCCCAAAAAAATTGACTTCTTTTGTGTTTCGCTGTACTACTTCAAAATCACTACTTTCCTAACAAGATTTATCTATGATATACACTTCCTATTTGCGAAAGAACTGCATCAGTAGATTCAGCTTCCTTAAAAATCCTTTTGTCCATATTTTTAAGTGTTTTGGACCACAAAACATTTTTACTTAAGAAAGTATGATATACACTTCCTATTTGCGAACGAACTGCATCAGTAGACTCAGCTTTTTTAAAAATCCTTTTGTCCATATTTTCAAGTATTTTGGACTACAAAAATTTTTCACTTAACTAAGAGACAAAGCCAATCCTTTTGAATTTCCTGCCTTCAAATATTGCTAAAATTCTATTACAGTTATGCTTAATAAAAATGGTAAAGAACTATAATATCAAACCTGTTGAATAGGAGAATAACGTTTTAATGCAAAAATTCTGTATAATTCCCAAAAAAATTGACTTCTTTTGTGTTTCGCTGTACTACTTTAAAATCACTACTTTCCTAACAAGATTTATCTATGATATACACTTCCTATTTGCGAAAGAACTGCATCAGTAGATTCAGCTTCCTTAAAAATCCTTTTGTCCATATTTTTAAGTGTTTTGGACCACAAAACATTTTTACTTAAAAAAGTGACAAAGCCAATCCCTTTGAAATTTCTGCCTTCAAATATTGCTAAAATCTTAATACAGTTATGCTTGATAAAAATGGTGAAAAACAATAATATCACACCTGTTGAATAGGAAAATAACGTTATAATGCCAAAATTCTCTATAAATCCCAACAAAATTGGCTTCTTTTGTGTTTCGCTGTACTACTTCAACCTCTCTATTTTCCTAACAAGATTTATCTATGATATACACTTCCTATTTACCAGCAAACAGCATCAGTAGATTCAGCATTTTTAAAAATCCTTTTCTCCATATTTTCAAGTGTTTTGGACTACAAAAATTTTTTACTAAAGTAAGTGACAAAGCCAATCCCTGTGAATTTCCTGCCTTAAAATATTGCTAAAATTCTTATTACATTTATGCTTGATGAAAATGGTAAAGAACTATAATATCAAACCTGTTGAATAGGAAAATAACGTTATAATGCAAAAATTCTGTATAATTCCCAAAAAAATTGACTTCTTTTGTGTTTCGCTGTACTACTTCAAAATCACTACTTTCCTAACAAGATTTATCTATGATATACACTTCCTATTTGCGAAAGAACTGCATCAGTAGATTCAGCTTCCTTAAAAATCCTTTTGTCCATATTTTCAAGTGTTTTGGACCACAAAAATTTTTTACTTAAGAAAGTATGATATACACTTCCTATTTGCGAACGAACTGCATCAGTAGACTCAGCTTTTTTAAAAATCCTTTTGTCCATATTTTCAAGTATTTTGGACTACAAAAATTTTTCACTTAATTAAGAGACAAAGCCAATCCTTTTGAATTTCCTGCCTTCAAATATTGCTAAAATTCTATTACAGTTATGCTTGATAAAAATGGTAAAGAACTATAATATCAAACCTGTTGAATAGGAGAATAACGTTTTAATGCAAAAATTCTGTATAATTCCCAAAAAAATTGACTTCTTTTGTGTTTCGCTGTACTACTTCAAAATCACTACTTTCCTAACAAGATTTATCTATGATATACACTTCCTATTTGCGAAAGAACTGCATCAGTAGATTCAGCTTCCTTAAAAATCCTTTTGTCCATATTTTCAAGTGTTTTGGACCACAAAAATTTTTTACTTAAGAAAGTATGATATACACTTCCTATTTGCGAACGAACTGCATCAGTAGACTCAGCTTTTTTAAAAATCCTTTTGTCCATATTTTCAAGTATTTTGGACTACAAAAATTTTTCACTTAACTAAGAGACAAAGCCAATCCTTTTGAATTTCCTGCCTTCAAATATTGCTAAAATTCTATTACAGTTATGCTTGATAAAAATGGTAAAGAACTATAATATCAAACCTGTTGAATAGGAGAATAACGTTTTAATGCAAAAATTCTGTATAATTCCCAAAAAAATTGACTTCTTTTGTGTTTCGCTGTACTACTTCAAAATCACTACTTTCCTAACAAGATTTATCTATGATATACACTTCCTATTTGCGAAAGAACTGCATCAGTAGATTCAGCTTCCTTAAAAATCCTTTTGTCCATATTTTCAAGTGTTTTGGACTACAAAAATTTTTTACTTAAGAAAGTATGATATACACTTCCTATTTGCGAACGAACTGCATCAGTAGACTCAGCTTTTTTAAAAATCCTTTTGTCCATATTTTCAAGTATTTTGGACTACAAAAATTTTTCACTTAACTAAGAGACAAAGCCAATCCTTTTGAATTTCCTGCCTTCAAATATTGCTAAAATTCTATTACAGTTATGCTTGATAAAAATGGTAAAGAACTATAATATCAAACCTGTTGAATAGGAGAATAACGTTTTAATGCAAAAATTCTGTATAATTCCCAAAAAAATTGACTTCTTTTGTGTTTCGCTGTACTACTTCAAAATCACTACTTTCCTAACAAGATTTATCTATGATATATACTTTTTTTAGCGAAAGAACTGCATCAGTAGATTCAGCTTCCTTAAAAATCCTTTTGTCCATATTTTCAAGTGTTTTGGACCACAAAAATTTTTGACTTAAGAAAGTATGATATACACTTCCTTTTGCGAACGAACTGCATCAGTCGACTAAGCTTCTTTAAAAATCCTTTTGTCCATATTTTCAAGTATTTTGGACTACAAAAATTTTTCACTTAATTAAGAGACAAAGCCAATCCTTTTGAATTTCCTGCCTTCAAATATTGCTAAAATTCTATTACAGTTATGCTTGATAAAAATGGTAAAGAACTATAATATCAAACCTGTTGAATAGGAGAATAACGTTTTAATGCAAAAATTCTGTATAATTCCCAAAAAAATTGACTTCTTTTGTGTTTCGCTGTACTACTTCAAAATCACTACTTTCCTAACAAGATTTATCTATGATATACACTTCCTTTTGCGAACGAACTGCATCAGTAGATTCAGCTTCCTTAAAAATCCTTTTGTCCATATTTTCAAGTATTTTGGACTACAAAAATTTTTCACTTAAGAAAGTATGATATACACTTCCTTTTGCGAACGAACTGCATCAGTAGATTCAGCTTTCTTAAAAATCCTTTTGTTCATATTTTCAAGTATTTTGGACTACAAAAATTTTTCACTTAATTAAGAGACAAAGCCAATCCTTTTGAATTTCCTGCCTTCAAATATTGCTAAAATTCTATTACAGTTATGCTTGATAAAAATGGTAAAGAACTATAATATCAAACCTGTTGAATAGGAGAATAACGTTTTAATGCAAAAATTCTGTATAATTCCCAAAAAATTGACTTCTTTTGTGTTTCGCTGTACTACTTCAAAATCACTACTTTCCTAACAAGATTTATCTATGATATACACTTCCTATTTGCGAAAGAACTGCATCAGTAGATTCAGCTTCCTTAAAAATCCTTTTGTCCATATTTTCAAGTGTTTTGGACTACAAAAATTTTTTACTTAAGAAAGTATGATATACACTTCCTATTTGCGAACGAACTGCATCAGTAGACTCAGCTTTTTTAAAAATCCTTTTGTCCATATTTTCAAGTATTTTGGACTACAAAAATTTTTCACTTAATTAAGAGACAAAGCCAATCCTTTTGAATTTCCTGCCTTCAAATATTGCTAAAATTCTATTACAGTTATGCTTGATAAAAATGGTAAAGAACTATAATATCAAACCTGTTGAATAGGAGAATAACGTTTTAATGCAAAAATTCTGTATAATTCCCAAAAAAATTGACTTCTTTTGTGTTTCGCTGTACTACTTCAAAATCACTACTTTCCTAACAAGATTTATCTATGATATACACTTCCTATTTGCGAAAGAACTGCATCAGTAGATTCAGCTTCCTTAAAAATCCTTTTGTCCATATTTTCAAGTGTTTTGGACCACAAAAATTTTTTACTTAAGAAAGTATGATATACACTTCCTATTTGCGAACGAACTGCATCAGTAGACTCAGCTTTTTTAAAAATCCTTTTGTCCATATTTTCAAGTATTTTGGACTACAAAAATTTTTCACTTAACTAAGAGACAAAGCCAATCCTTTTGAATTTCCTGCCTTCAAATATTGCTAAAATTCTATTACAGTTATGCTTGATAAAAATGGTAAAGAACTATAATATCAAACCTGTTGAATAGGAGAATAACGTTTTAATGCAAAAATTCTGTATAATTCCCAAAAAAATTGACTTCTTTTGTGTTTCGCTGTACTACTTCAAAATCACTACTTTCCTAACAAGATTTATCTATGATATACACTTCCTATTTGCGAAAGAACTGCATCAGTAGATTCAGCTTCCTTAAAAATCCTTTTGTCCATATTTTCAAGTGTTTTGGACCACAAAAATTTTTTACTTAAGAAAGTATGATGTACACTTCCTATTTGCGAACGAACTGCATCAGTAGACTCAGCTTTTTTAAAAATCCTTTTGTCCATATTTTCAATTATTTTGGACTACAAAAATTTTTCACTTAACTAAGAGACAAAGCCAATCCTTTTGAATTTCCTGCCTTCAAATATTGCTAAAATTCTATTACAGTTATGCTTGATAAAAATGGTAAAGAACTATAATATCAAACCTGTTGAATAGGAGAATAACGTTTTAATGCAAAAATTCTGTATAATTCCCAAAAAATTGACTTCTTTTGTGTTTCGCTGTACTACTTCAAAATCACTACTTTCCTAACAAGATTTATCTATGATATACACTTCCTATTTGCGAAAGAACTGCATCAGTAGATTCAGCTTCCTTAAAAATCCTTTTGTCCATATTTTCAAGTGTTTTGGACCACAAAAATTTTTTACTTAAGAAAGTATGATATACACTTCCTATTTGCGAACGAACTGCATCAGTAGACTCAGCTTTTTTAAAAATCCTTTTGTCCATATTTTCAAGTATTTTGGACTACAAAAATTTTTCACTTAACTAAGAGACAAAGCCAATCCTTTTGAATTTCCTGCCTTCAAATATTGCTAAAATTCTATTACAGTTATGCTTGATAAAAATGGTAAAGAACTATAATATCAAACCTGTTGAATAGGAGAATAACGTTTTAATGCAAAAATTCTGTATAATTCCCAAAAAATTGACTTCTTTTGTGTTTCGCTGTACTACTTCAAAATCACTACTTTCCTAACAAGATTTATCTATGATATACACTTCCTATTTGCGAAAGAACTGCATCAGTAGATTCAGCTTCCTTAAAAATCCTTTTGTCCATATTTTCAAGTGTTTTGGACCACAAAAATTTTTTACTTAAGAAAGTATGATATACACTTCCTATTTGCGAACGAACTGCATCAGTAGACTCAGCTTTTTTAAAAATCCTTTTGTCCATATTTTCAAGTATTTTGGACTACAAAAATTTTTCACTTAACTAAGAGACAAAGCCAATCCTTTTGAATTTCCTGCCTTCAAATATTGCTAAAATTCTATTACAGTTATGCTTGATAAAAATGGTAAAGAACTATAATATCAAACCTGTTGAATAGGAGAATAACGTTTTAATGCAAAAATTCTGTATAATTCCCAAAAAAATTGACTTCTTTTGTGTTTCGCTGTACTACTTCAAAATCACTACTTTCCTAACAAGATTTATCTATGATATACACTTCCTATTTGCGAAAGAACTGCATCAGTAGATTCAGCTTCCTTAAAAATCCTTTTGTCCATATTTTCAAGTGTTTTGGACCACAAAAATTTTTTACTTAAGAAAGTATGTATGATATACACTTCCTATTTGCGAACGAACTGCATCAGTAGACTCAGCTTTTTTAAAAATCCTTTTGTCCATATTTTCAAGTATTTTGGACTACAAAAATTTTTCACTTAACTAAGAGACAAAGCCAATCCTTTTGAATTTCCTGCCTTCAAATATTGCTAAAATTCTATTACAGTTATGCTTGATAAAAATGGTAAAGAACTATAATATCAAACCTGTTGAATAGGAGAATAACGTTTTAATGCAAAAATTCTGTATAATTCCCAAAAAATTGACTTCTTTTGTGTTTCGCTGTACTACTTCAAAATCACTACTTTCCTAACAAGATTTATCTATGATATACACTTCCTATTTGCGAAAGAACTGCATCAGTAGATTCAGCTTCCTTAAAAATCCTTTTGTCCATATTTTCAAGTGTTTTGGACTACAAAAATTTTTTACTTAAGAAAGTATGATATACACTTCCTATTTGCGAACGAACTGCATCAGTAGACTCAGCTTCTTTAAAAATCCTTTTGTCCATATTTTCAAGTATTTTGGACTACAAAAATTTTTCACTTAATTAAGAGACAAAGCCAATCCTTTTGAATTTCCTGCCTTCAAATATTGCTAAAATTCTATTACAGTTATGCTTGATAAAAATGGTAAAGAACTATAATATCAAACCTGTTGAATAGGAGAATAATGTTTTAATGCAAAAATTTTGTATAATTCCCAAAAAAATTGACTTCTTTTGTGTTTCGCTGTACTACTTTAAAATCACTACTTTCCTAACAAGATTTATCTATGATATACACTTCCTATTAGCGAAAGAACTGCATTAGTAGATTCAGCTTTCTTAAAAATCCTTTTGTCCATATTTTCAAGTGTTTTGGACCACAAAAATTTTTGACTTAAGAAAGTATGATATACACTTCCTATTTGCGAACGAACTGCATCAGTAGACTCAGCTTTTTTAAAAACCTTTTGTCCATATTTTCAAGTATTTTGGACTACAAAAATTTTTTACTTAACTAAGAGACAAAGCCAATCCTTTTGAATTTCCTGCCTTCAAATATTGCTAAAATTCTATTACAGTTATGCTAAATAAAAATGGTAAAGAACTATAATATCAAACCTGTTGAATAGGAGAATAAAGTTTTAATGCAAAAATTCTGTATAATTCCCAAAAAAATTACTTCTTTTGTGTTTCGCTGTACTACTTCAAAATCACTACTTTCCTAACAAGATTTATCTATGATATACACTTCCTATTTGCGAACCAACTGCATCAGTAGATTCAGCTTCTTTAAAAATCCTTTTGTCCATATTTTCAAGTGTTTTGGACTACAAAAATTTTTTACTTAAGAAAGTATGATATACACTTCCTATTTGCGAACGAACTGCATCAGTAGACTCAGCTTTTTTAAAAATCCTTTTGTCCATATTTTCAAGTATTTTGGACTACAAAAATTTTTCACTTAACTAAGAGACAAAGCCAATCCTTTTGAATTTCCTGCCTTCAAATATTGCTAAAATTCTATTACAGTTATGCTTGATAAAAATGGTAAAGAACTATAATATCAAACCTCTTGAATAGGATAATAACGTTTTAATGCAAAAATTCTGTATAATTCCCAAAAAAATTGACTTCTTTTGTGTTTCGCTGTACTACTTCAAAATCACTACTTTCCTAACAAGATTTATCTATGATATACACTTCGTATTTGCGAACGAACTGCATCAGTCGACAAAGCTTCTTTATTAATCCTTTTGTCCATATTTTCATGTGTTTTGGACTACAAAATTTTTTTACTTAAAAAAGTATGATATACACTTTCTATTTGCGAACGAACTGCATCAGTAGGGTCAG
Source organism: Ophraella communa (assembly GCA_035357415.1). NCBI lineage: Eukaryota > Metazoa > Arthropoda > Insecta > Coleoptera > Chrysomelidae > Ophraella > Ophraella communa. The sequence goes on from CM068992.1 coordinate 12,918,026, forward strand.
CTTTTTTAAAAATCCTTTTGTCCATATTTTTAATTATTTTGGACTACAAAAATTTTTCACTTAACTAAGAGACAAAGCCAATCCTTTTGAATTTCCTGCCTTCAAATATTGCTAAAATTCTATTACAGTTATGCTTGATAAAAATGGTAAAGAACTATAATATCAAACCTGTTGAATAGGAGAATAACGTTTTAATGCAAAAATTCTGTATAATTCCCAAAAAAATTGACTTCTTTTGTGTTTCGCTGTACTACTTCAAAATCACTACTTTCCTAACAAGATTTATCTATGATATACACTTCCTATTTGCGAAAGAACTGCATCAGTAGATTCAGCTTCCTTAAAAATCCTTTTGTCCATATTTTCAAGTGTTTTGGACCACAAAAATTTTTTACTTAAGAAAGTATGATATACACTTCCTATTTGCGAACGAACTGCATCAGTAGACTCAGCTTTTTTAAAAATCCTTTTGTCCATATTTTCAAGTATTTTGGACTACAAAAATTTTTCACTTAATTAAGAGACAAAGCCAATCCTTTTGAATTTCCTGCCTTCAAATATTGCTAAAATTCTATTACAGTTATGCTTGATAAAAATGGTAAAGAACTATAATATCAAACCTGTTGAATAGGAGAATAACGTTTTAATGCAAAAATTCTGTATAATTCCCAAAAAAATTGACTTCTTTTGTGTTTCGCTGTACTACTTCAAAATCACTACTTTCCTAACAAGATTTATCTATGATATACACTTCCTATTTGCGAAAGAACTGCATCAGTAGATTCAGCTTCCTTAAAAATCCTTTTGTCCATATTTTCAAGTGTTTTGGACTACAAAAATTTTTTACTTAAGAAAGTATGATATACACTTCCTATTTGCGAACGAACTGCATCAGTAGACTCAGCTTTTTTAAAAATCCTTTTGTCCATATTTTCAATTATTTTGGACTACAAAAATTTTTCACTTAACTAAGAGACAAAGCCAATCCTTTTTAATTTCCTGCCTTCAAATATTGCTAAAATTCTATTTCAGTTATGCTTGATAAAAATGGTAAAGAACTATAATATCAAACCTGTTGAATAGGAGAATAACGTTTTAATGCAAAAATTCTGTATAATTCCCAAAAAAATTGACTTCTTTTGTGTTTCGCTGTACTACTTCAAAATTGCTACTTTCCTAACAAGATTTATTTATGATATACACTTCCTTTTGCGAACGAACTGCATCAGTAGTTTCAGCTTCCTTAAAAATCCTTTTGTCCATATTTTTAAGTGTTTTGGACCAACAAAATTTTTTGCTTAAGAAAGTATGATATACACTTCCTATTTGCGAACGAACTGCATCAGTCGACTCAGCTTCTTTAAAAATCCTTTTGTGCATATTTTCAAGTATTTTGGACTACAAAAATTTTTCACTTAACTAAGAGACAAAGCCAATCCTTTTGAATTTCCTGCCTTCAAATATTGCTAAAATTCTATTACAGTTATGCTTGATAAAAATGGTAAAGAACTATAATATCAAACCTGTTGAATAGGAGAATAACGTTTTAATGCAAAAATTCTGTATAATTCCCAAAAAAATTGACTTCTTTTGTGTTTCGCTGTACTACTTCAAAATCACTACTTTCCTAACAAGATTTATCTATGATATACACTTCCTATTTGCGAAAGAACTGCATCAGTAGATTCAGCTTCCTTAAAAATCCTTTTGTCCATATTTTCAAGTGTTTTGGACCACAAAAATTTTTTACTTAAGAAAGTATGATGTACACTTCCTATTTGCGAACGAACTGCATCAGTAGACTCAGCTTTTTTAAAAATCCTTTTGTCCATATTTTCAATTATTTTGGACTACAAAAATTTTTCACTTAATTAAGAGACAAAGCCAATCCTTTTGAATTTCCTGCCTTCAAATATTGCTAAAATTCTATTACAGTTATGCTTGATAAAAATGGTAAAGAACTATAATATCAAACCTGTTGAATAGGAGAATAACGTTTTAATGCAAAAATTCTGTATAATTCCCAAAAAAATTGACTTCTTTTGTGTTTCGCTGTACTACTTCAAAATCACTACTTTCCTAACAAGATTTATCTATGATATACACTTCCTATTTGCGAACAAACTGCATCAGTAGATTCAGCTTCTTTAAAAATCATTTTGTCCATATTTTCAAGTGTTTTGGACTACAAAAATTAATTTTTTACTTAAGAAAGTATGATATACACTTCCTATTTGCGAACGAACTGCATCAGTAGACTCAGCTTTTTTAAAAATCCTTTTGTCCATATTTTTAAGTATTTTGGACTACAAAAATTTTTCACTTAACTAAGAGACAAAGCCAATCCTTTTGAATTTCCTGCCTTCAAATATTGCTAAAATTCTATTACAGTTATGCTTGATAAAAATGGTAAAGAACTATAATATCAAACCTGTTGAATAGGAGAATAACGTTTTAATGCAAAAATTCTGTATAATTCCCAAAAAAATTGACTTCTTTTGTGTTTCGCTGTACTACTTCAAAATCACTACTTTCCTAACAAGATTTATCTATGATATACACTTCCTATTTGCGAAAGAACTGCATCAGTAGATTCAGCTTCCTTAAAAATCCTTTTGTCCATATTTTCAAGTGTTTTGGACTACAAAAATTTTTTACTTAAGAAAGTATGATATACACTTCCTATTTGCGAACGAACTGCATCAGTCGACTCAGCTTCTTTAAAAATCCTTTTGTTCATATTTTCAAATGTTTTGGACCACAAAAATTTTTTACTAATTAAGAGACAAAGCCAATCCTTTTGAATTTCCTGCCTTCAAATATTGCTAAAATTCTATTACAGTTATGCTTGTTAAAAATGGTAAAGAACTATAATATCAAACCTGTTGAATAGGAGAATAACGTTTTAATGCAAAAATTCTGTATAATTCCCAAAAAAATTGACTTCTTTTGTGTTTCGCTGTACTACTTCAAAATCACTACTTTTCTAACAGGATTTATCTATGATATACACTTCCTATTTGCGAAAGAACTGCATCAGTAGATTCAGCTTCCTTAAAAATTCTTTTGCCCATATTTTCAAGTGTTTTGGACCACAAAAATTTTTTACTTAAGAAAGTATGATATACACTTCCTATTTGCGAACGAACTGTATCAGTCGACTCAGCTTCTTTAAAAATCCTTTTGTACATATTTTCTAATGTTTTGGACCACAAAACATTTTTACTTAAAAAAGTGACAAAGCCAATCCCTTTAAATTTTCTGCCTTCAAATATTGCTAAAATCTTAATACAGTTATGCTTGATAAAAATAGTGTAGAACCATTATATCAAACCTGTTGAATAGGGGAATAACGTTTTAATGCAAAAATTCTGTATAATTTCCAAAAAAATTGACTTCTTTTGTGTTTCGCTGTACTACTTCAAAATCACTACTTTCCTAACAAGATTTATCTATGATATACACTTCCTATTTGCGAAAGAACTGCATCAGTAGATTCAGGTTCCTTAAAAATTTTTTTGCCCATATTTTCAAGTGTTTTGGACTACAAAAATTTTTTACTTAAGAAAGTATGATATACACTTCCTATTTGCATCAGTAGACTCAGCTTTTTTAAAAATCCTTTTGTCCATATTTTCAAGTATTTTGGACTACAAAAATTTTTCACTTAACTAAGAGACAAAGCCAATCCTTTTGAATTTCCTGCCTTCAAATATTGCTAAAATTCTATTACAGTTATGCTTGATAAAAATGGTAAAGAACTATAATATCAAACCTGTTGAATAGGAGAATAACGTTTTAATGCAAAAATTCTGTATAATTCCCAAAAAAATTGACTTCTTTTGTGTTTCGCTGTACTACTTCAAAATCACTACTTTCCTAACAAGATTTATCTATGATATACACTTCCTATTTGCGAAAGAACTGCATCAGTAGATTCAGCTTCCTTAAAAATCCTTTTGTCCATATTTTCAAGTGTTTTGGACCACAAAAATTTTTTACTTAAGAAAGTATGATATACACTTCCTATTTGCGAACGAACTGCATCAGTAGACTCAGCTTTTTAAAAATCCTATTGTCCATATTTTCAAGTATTTTGGACTACAAAAATTTTTCACTTAACTAAGAGACAAAGCCAATCCTTTTGAATTTCCTGCCTTCAAATATTGCTAAAATTCTATTACAGTTATGCTTGATAAAAATGGTAAAGAACTATAATATCAAACCTGTTGAATAGGAGAATAACGTTTTAATGCAAAAATTCTGTATAATTCCCAAAAAAATTGACTTCTTTTGTGTTTCGCTGTACTACTTCAAAATCACTACTTTCCTAACAAGATTTATCTATGATATACACTTCCTATTTGCGAAAGAACTGCATCAGTAGATTCAGCTTCCTTAAAAATCCTTTTGTCCATATTTTCAAGTGTTTTGGACCACAAAATTTTTTTACTTAAGAAAGTATGATATACACTTCCTATTTGCGAACGAACTGCATCAGTAGACTCAGCTTTTTAAAAATCCTTTTGTCCATATTTTCAAGTATTTTGGACTACAAAAATTTTTCACTTAACTAAGAGACAAAGCCAATCCTTTTGAATTTCCTGCCTTCAAATATTGCTAAAATTCTATTACAGTTATGCTTGATAAAAATGGTAAAGAACTATAATATCAAACCTGTTGAATAGGAGAATAACGTTTTAATGCAAAAATTCTGTATAATTCCCAAAAAAATTGACTTCTTTTGTGTTTCGCTGTACTACTTCAAAATCACTACTTTCCTAACAAGATTTATCTATGATATACACTTCCTATTTGCGAAAGAACTGCATCAGTAGATTCAGCTTCCTTAAAAATCCTTTTGTCCATATTTTCAAGTGTTTTGGACCACAAAAATTTTTTACTTAAGAAAGTATGATATACACTTCCTATTTGCGAACGAACTGCATCAGTAGACTCAGCTTTTTTAAAAATCCTTTTGTCCATATTTTCAAGTGTTTTGGACTACAAAAATTTTTCACTTAATTAAGTGACAAAGCCAATCCTTTTGAATTTCCTGCCTTCAAATATTGCTAAAATTCTTAATACAGTTATGTAATATCAAACCTGTTGAATAGGAGAATAACGTTTTAATGCAAAAATTCTGTATAATTCCCAAAAAAATTGACTTCTTTTGTGTTTCGCTGTACTACTTCAAAATCACTACTTTCCTAACAAGATTTATCTATGATATACACTTCCTATTTGCGAAAGAACTGCATCAGTAGATTCAGCTTCCTTAAAAATCCTTTTGTCCATATTTTCAAGTGTTTTGGACCACAAAAATTTTTTACTTAAGAAAGTATGATATACACTTCCTATTTGCGAACGAACTGCATCAGTAGACTCAGCTTTTTTAAAAATCCTTTTGTCCATATTTTCAAGTATTTTGGACTACAAAAATTTTTCACTTAACTAAGAGACAAAGCCAATCCTTTTGAATTTCCTGCCTTCAAATATTGCTAAAATTCTATTACAGTTATGCTTGATAAAAATGGTAAAGAACTATAATATCAAACCTGTTGAATAGGAGAATAACGTTTTAATGCAAAAATTCTGTATAATTCCCAAAAAATTGACTTCTTTTGTGTTTCGCTGTACTACTTCAAAATCACTACTTTCCTAACAAGATTTATCTATGATATACACTTCCTATTTGCGAAAGAACTGCATCAGTAGATTCAGCTTCCTTAAAAATCCTTTTGTCCATATTTTCAAGTGTTTTGGACCACAAAAATTTTTTACTTAAGAAAGTATGATATACACTTCCTATTTGCGAACGAACTGCATCAGTAGACTCAGCTTTTTTAAAAATCCTTTTGTCCATATTTTCAAGTATTTTGGACTACAAAAATTTTTCACTTAACTAAGAGACAAAGCCAATCCTTTTGAATTTCCTGCCTTCAAATATTGCTAAAATTCTATTACAGTTATGCTTGATAAAAATGGTAAAGAACTATAATATCAAACCTGTTGAATAGGAGAATAACGTTTTAATGCAAAAATTCTGTATAATTCCCAAAAAATTGACTTCTTTTGTGTTTCGCTGTACTACTTCAAAATCACTACTTTCCTAACAAGATTTATCTATGATATACACTTCCTATTTGCGAAAGAACTGCATCAGTAGATTCAGCTTCCTTAAAAATCCTTTTGTCCATATTTTCAAGTGTTTTGGACCTACAAAAATTTTTTACTTAAGAAAGTATGATATACACTTCCTATTTGCGAACGAACTGCATCAGTAGACTCAGCTTTTTTAAAAATCCTTTTGTCCATATTTTCAAGTATTTTGGACTACAAAAATTTTTCACTTAATTAAGAGACAAAGCCAATCCTTTTGAATTTCCTGCCTTCAAATATTGCTAAAATTCTATTACAGTTATGCTTGATAAAAATGGTAAAGAACTATAATATCAAACCTGTTGAATAGGAGAATAACGTTTTAATGCAAAAATTCTGTATAATTCCCAAAAAAATTGACTTCTTTTGTGTTTCGCTGTACTACTTCAAAATCACTACTTTCCTAACAAGATTTATCTATGATATACACTTCCTATTTGCGAAAGAACTGCATCAGTAGATTCAGCTTCCTTAAAAATCCTTTTGTCCATATTTTCAAGTGTTTTGGACCACAAAAATTTTTTACTTAAGAAAGTATGATATACACTTCCTATTTGCGAACGAACTGCATCAGTAGACTCAGCTTTTTAAAAATCCTTTTGTCCATATTTTCAAGTATTTTGGACTACAAAAATTTTTCACTTAATTAAGAGACAAAGCCAATCCTTTTGAATTTCCTGCCTTCAAATATTGCTAAAATTCTATTACAGTTATGCTTGATAAAAATGGTAAAGAACTATAATATCAAACCTGTTGAATAGGAGAATAACGTTTTAATGCAAAAATTCTGTATAATTCCCAAAAAAATTGACTTCTTTTGTGTTTCGCTGTACTACTTCAAAATCACTACTTTCCTAACAAGATTTATCTATGATATACACTTCCTATTTGCGAAAGAACTGCATCAGTAGATTCAGCTTCCTTAAAAATCCTTTTGTCCATATTTTCAAGTGTTTTGGACCACAAAAATTTTTTACTTAAGAAAGTATGATATACACTTCCTATTTGCGAACGAACTGCATCAGTAGACTCAGCTTTTTTAAAAATCCTTTTGTCCATATTTTCAAGTATTTTGGACTACAAAAATTTTTCACTTAACTAAGAGACAAAGCCAATCCTTTTGAATTTCCTGCCTTCAAATATTGCTAAAATTCTATTACAGTTATGCTTGATAAAAATGGTAAAGAACTATAATATCAAACCTGTTGAATAGGAGAATAACGTTTTAATGCAAAAATTCTGTATAATTCCCAAAAAAATTGACTTCTTTTGTGTTTCGCTGTACTACTTCAAAATCACTACTTTCCTAACAAGATTTATCTATGATATACACTTCCTATTTACCAGCAAACAGCATCAGTAGATTCAGCATCTTTAAAAATCCTTTTCTTCATATTTTCAAGTGTTTTGGACTACAAAAATTTTTTACTAAAGAAAGTAACAAAGCCAATCCCATTGAATTTCCTGCCTTAAAATATGGCTAACATTCATAATACAGTTACGCTTGATAAAAATGGTAAAGAACTATAATATTAAACCTGTTAAATAGGAAAATAACTTTATAATGCCAAAATTCTGTTTAAATCCCAACAAAATTGGCTTCTTTTGCGTTTCGCTATAGTACTTCAACCTGTCTACTTTCCTTACAAAATTTATCTATGATATACAATTCCTATTTGCGAACGAACTGCATCAGTTGACTCAGCTTCTTTAATAATCCTTTTGTCCATATTTTCAAGTGTTTTGGACTACAAAAATTTTTCACTTAATTAAGAGACAAAGCCAATCCTTTTGAATTTCCTGCCTTCAAATATTGCTAAAATTCTATTACAGTTATGCTTGATAAAAATGGTAAAGAACTATAATATCAAACCTGTTGAATAGGAGAATAACGTTTTAATGCAAAAATTCTGTATAATTCCCAAAAAAATTGACTTCTTTTGTGTTTCGCTGTACTACTTCAAAATCACTACTTTCCTAACAAGATTTATCTATGATATACACTTCCTATTTGCGAAAGAACTGCATCAGTAGATTCAGCTTCCTTAAAAATCCTTTTGTCCATATTTTCAAGTGTTTTGGACCACAAAAATTTTTTACTTAAGAAAGTATGATGTACACTTCCTATTTGCGAACGAACTGCATCAGTAGACTCAGCTTTTTTAAAAATCCTTTTGTCCATATTTTCAATTATTTTGGACTACAAAAATTTTCCACTTAATTAAGAGACAAAGCCAATCCTTTTGAATTTCCTGCCTTTAAATATTGCTAAAATTCCATTACAGTTATGCTTGATAAAAATGGTAAAGAACTATAATATCAAACCTGTTGAATAGGAGAATAACGTTTTAATGCAAAAATTCTGTATAATTCCCAAAAAAATTGACTTCTTTTGTGTTTCGCTGTACTACTTCAAAATCACTACTTTCCTAACAAGATTTATCTATGATATACACTTCCTATTTGCGAAAGAACTGCATCAGTAGATTCAGCTTCCTTAAAAATCCTTTTGTCCATATTTTCAAGTGTTTTGGACCACAAAAATTTTTTACTTAAGAAAGTATGATATACACTTCCTATTTGCGAACGAACTGCATCAGTAGACTCAGCTTTTTTAAAAATCCTTTTGTCCATATTTTCAAGTATTTTGGACTACAAAAATTTTTCACTTAACTAAGAGACAAAGCCAATCCTTTTGAATTTCCTGCCTTCAAATATTGCTAAAATTCTATTACAGTTATGCTTGATAAAAATGGTAAAGAACTATAATATCAAACCTGTTGAATAGGAGAATAACGTTTTAATGCAAAAATTCTGTATAATTCCCAAAAAAATTGACTTCTTTTGTGTTTCGCTGTACTACTTCAAAATCACTACTTTCCTAACAAGATTTATCTATGATATACACTTCCTATTTGCGAAAGAACTGCATCAGTAGATTCAGCTTCCTTAAAAATCCTTTTGTCCATATTTTCAAGTGTTTTGGACCACAAAAATTTTTTACTTAAGAAAGTATGATATACACTTCCTATTTGCGAACGAACTGCATCAGTAGACTCAGCTTTTTTAAAAATCCTTTTGTCCATATTTTCAAGTGTTTTGGACTACAAAAATTTTTCACTTAATTAAGAGACAAAGCCAATCCTTTTGAATTTCCTGCCTTCAAATATTGCTAAAATTCTATTACAGTTATGCTTGATAAAAATGGTAAAGAACTATAATATCAAACCTGTTGAATAGGAGAATAACGTTTTAATGCAAAAATTCTGTATAATTCCAAAAAAATTGACTTCTTTTGTGTTTCGCTGTACTACTTCAAAATCACTACTTTCCTAACAAGATTTATCTATGATATACACTTCCTATTTGCGAAAGAACTGCATCAGTAGATTCAGCTTCCTTAAAAATCCTTTTGTCCATATTTTCAAGTGTTTTGGACTACAAAAATTTTTTACTTAAGAAAGTATGATATACACTTCCTATTTGCGAACGAACTGCATCAGTAGACTCAGCTTTTTTAAAAATCCTTTTGTCCATATTTTCAAGTATTTTGGACTACAAAAATTTTTCACTTAATTAAGAGACAAAGCCAATCCTTTTGAATTTCCTGCCTTCAAATATTGCTAAAATTCTATTACAGTTATGCTTGATAAAAATGGTAAAGAACTATAATATCAAACCTGTTGAATAGGAGAATAACGTTTTAATGCAAAAATTCTGTATAATTCCCAAAAAAATTGACTTCTTTTGTGTTTCGCTGTACTACTTCAAAATCACTACTTTCCTAACAAGATTTATCTATGATATACACTTCCTATTTGCGAAAGAACTGCATCAGTAGATTCAGCTTCCTTAAAAATCCTTTTGTCCATATTTTCAAGTGTTTTGGACCACAAAAATTTTTTACTTAAGAAAGTATGATATACACTTCCTATTTGCGAACGAACTGCATCAGTAGACTCAGCTTTTTTAAAAATCCTTTTGTCCATATTTTCAAGTGTTTTGGACTACAAAAATTTTTCACTTAATTAAGAGACAAAGCCAATCCTTTTGAATTTCCTGCCTTCAAATATTGCTAAAATTCTATTACAGTTATGCTTGATAAAAATGGTAAAGAACTATAATATCAAACCTGTTGAATAGGAGAATAACGTTTTAATGCAAAAATTCTGTATAATTCCCAAAAAAATTGACTTCTTTTGTGTTTCGCTGTACTACTTCAAAATCACTACTTTCCTAACAAGATTTATCTATGATATACACTTCCTATTTGCGAAAGAACTGCATTAGTAGATTTAGCTTCCTTAAAAATCCTTTTGTCCATATTTTCAAGTGTTTTGGACCACAAAAATTTTTTACTTAAGAAAGTATGATATACACTTCCTATTTGCGAACGAACTGCATTAGTAGACTCAGCTTTTTTAAAAATCCTTTTGTCCATATTTTCAAGTATTTTGGACTACAAAAATTTTTCACTTAACTAAGAGACAAAGCCAATCCTTTTGAATTTCCTGCCTTCAAATATTGCTAAAATTCTATTACAGTTATGCTTGATAAAAATGGTAAAGAACTATAATATCAAACCTGTTGAATAGGAGAATAACGTTTTAATGCAAAAATTCTGTATAATTCCCAAAAAAATTGACTTCTTTTGTGTTTCGCTGTACTACTTTAAAATCACTACTTTCCTAACAAGATTTATCTATGATATACACTTCCTATTTGCGAAAGAACTGCATCAGTAGATTCAGCTTCCTTAAAAATCCTTTTGTCCATATTTTCAAGTGTTTTGGACCACAAAAATTTTTTACTTAAGAAAGTATGATATACACTTCCTATTTGCGAACGAACTGCATCAGTAGACTCAGCTTTTTTAAAAATCCTTTTGTCCATATTTTCAAGTATTTTGGACTACAAAAATTTTTCACTTAACTAAGAGACAAAGCCAATCCTTTTGAATTTCCTGCCTTCAAATATTGCTAAAATTCTATTACAGTTATGCTTGATAAAAATGGTAAAGAACTATAATATCAAACCTGTTGAATAGGAGAATAACGTTTTAATGCAAAAATTCTGTATAATTCCCAAAAAAATTGACTTCTTTTGTGTTTCGCTGTACTACTTCAAAATCACTACTTTCCTAACAAGATTTATCTATGATATACACTTCCTATTTGCGAAAGAACTGCATCAGTAGATTCAGCTTCCTTAAAAATCCTTTTGTCCATATTTTCAAGTGTTTTGGACCACAAAAATTTTTTACTTAAGAAAGTATGATATACACTTCCTATTTGCGAACGAACTGCATCAGTAGACTCAGCTTCTTTAAAAATCCTTTTGTCCATATTTTCAAGTATTTTGGACTACAAAAATTTTTCACTTAATTAAGAGACAAAGCCAATCCTTTTGAATTTCCTGCCTTCAAATATTGCTAAAATTCTATTACAGTTATGCTTGATAAAAATGGTAAAGAACTATAATATCAAACCTGTTGAATAGGAGAATAACGTTTTAATGCAAAAATTCTGTATAATTCCCAAAAAAAATTGACTTCTTTTGTGTTTCGCTGTACTACTTCAAAATCACTACTTTCCTAACAAGATTTATCTATGATATACACTTCCTATTTGCGAAAGAACTGCATCAGTAGATTCAGCTTCCTTAAAAATCCTTTTGTCCATATTTTCAAGTGTTTTGGACCACAAAAATTTTTTACTTAAGAAAGTATGATATACACTTCCTATTTGCGAACGAACTGCATCAGTAGACTCAGCTTTTTTAAAAATCCTTTTGTCCATATTTTCAAGTATTTTGGACTACAAAAATTTTTTCAGTTAACTAAAAGACAAAGCCAATCCTTTTGAATTTCCTGCCTTCAAATATTGCTAAAATTCTATTACAGTTATGCTTGATAAAAATGGTAAAGAACTATAATATCAAACCTGTTGAATAGGAGAATAACGTTTTAATGCAAAAATTCTGTATAATTCCCAAAAAAATTGACTTCTTTTGTGTTTCGCTGTACTACTTCAAAATCACTACTTTCCTAACAAGATTTATCTATGATATACACTTCCTATTTGCGAAAGAACTGCATCAGTAGATTCAGCTTCCTTAAAAATCCTTTTGTCCATATTTTCAAGTGTTTTGGACCACAAAAATTTTTTACTTAAGAAAGTATGATATACACTTCCTATTTGCGAACGAACTGCATCAGTAGACTCAGCTTTTTTAAAAATCCTTTTGTCCATATTTTCAAGTATTTTGGACTACAAAAATTTTTCACTTAATTAAGAGACAAAGCCAATCCTTTTGAATTTCCTGCCTTCAAATATTGCTAAAATTCTATTACAGTTATGCTTGATAAAAATGGTAAAGAACTATAATATCAAACCTGTTGAATAGGAGAATAACGTTTTAATGCAAAAATTCTGTATAATTCCCAAAAAAATTGACTTCTTTTGTGTTTCGCTGTACTACTTCAAAATCACTACTTTCCTAACAAGATTTATCTATGATATACACTTCCTATTTGCGAAAGAACTGCATCAGTAGATTCAGCTTCCTTAAAAATCCTTTTGTCCATATTTTCAAGTGTTTTGGACCACAAAAATTTTTTACTTAAGAAAGTATGATATACACTTCCCACTTGCGAACGAATTGCATCAGTAGACTCAGCTTTTTTAAAAATCCTTGTGTCCATATTTTCAAGTGTTTTGGACCACAAAAATGTTTTACTTAAAAAAGTGACAAAGCCAATCCCTTGAATTTTCTGCCTTCAAATATTGCTAAATTCTTAATACAGTTATGCTTGATAAAAATAGTGTAGAACCATTATATAAAACCTCTTGAATAGGAGAATAACGTTTTAATGCAAAAATTCTGTATAATTCCCAAAAAAATTGACTTCTTTTGTGTTTCGCTGTACTACTTCAAAATCACTACTTTCCTAACAAGATTTATCTATGATATACACTTCCTATTTGCGAAAGAACTGCATCAGTAGATTCAGCTTCCTTAAAAATCCTTTTGTCCATATTTTTAAGTGTTTTGGACCACAAAAATTTTTTACTTAAGAAAGTATGATATACACTTCCTATTTGCGAACGAACTGCATCAGTAGACTCAGCTTTTTTAAAAATCCTTTTGTCCATATTTTCAATTATTTTGGACTACAAAAATTTTTCACTTAACTAAAAGACAAAGCCAATCCTTTTGAATTTCCTGCCTTCAAATATTGCTAAAATTCCATTACAGTTATGCTTGATAAAAATGGTAAAGAACTATAATATCAAACCTGTTGAATAGGAGAATAACGTTTTAATGCAAAAATTCTGTATAATTCCCAAAAAAAATTACTTCTTTTGTGTTTCGCTGTACTACTTCAAAATCTCTACTTTCCTAACAAGATTTATCTATGATATACACTTCCTATTTGCGAAAGAACTGCATCAGTAGATTCAGCTTCCTTAAAAATCCTTTTGTCCATATTTTCAAGTGTTTTGGACCACAAAAATTTTTTACTTAAGAAAGTATGATATACACTTCCTATTTGCGAACGAACTGCATCAGTAGACTCAGCTTTTTTAAAAATCCTTTTGTCCATATTTTCAAGTATTTTGGACTACAAAAATTTTTCACTTAACTAAGAGACAAAGCCAATCCTTTTGAATTTCCTGCCTTCAAATATTGCTAAAATTCTATTACAGTTATGCTTGATAAAAATGGTAAAGAACTATAATATCAAACCTGTTGAATAGGAGAATAACGTTTTAATGCAAAAATTCTGTATAATTCCCAAAAAATTGACTTCTTTTGTGTTTCGCTGTACTACTTCAAAATCACTACTTTCCTAACAAGATTTATCTATGATATACACTTCCTATTTGCGAAAGAACTGCATCAGTAGATTCAGCTTCCTTAAAAATCCTTTTGTCCATATTTTCAAGTGTTTTGGACCACAAAAATTTTTTACTTAAGAAAGTATGATATACACTTCCTATTTGCGAACGAACTGCATCAGTAGACTCAGCTTTTTTAAAAATCCTTTTGTCCATATTTTCAAGTATTTTGGACAACAAAAATTTTTCACTTAATTAAGAGACAAAGCCAATCCTTTTGAATTTCCTGCCTTCAAATATTGCTAAAATTCCATTACAGTTATGCTTGATAAAAATGGTAAAGAACTATAATGTCAAACCTGTTGAATAGGAGAATAACGTTTTAATGCAAAAATTCTGTATAATTCCCAAAAAAATTGACTACTTTTGTGTTTCGCTGTACTACTTCAAAATCACTACTTTCCTAACAAGATTTATCTATGATATACACTTTCTATTTGCGAAAGAACTGCATCAGTAGATTCAGCTTCCTTAAAAATCCTTTTGTCCATATTTTCAAGTGTTTTGGACCACAAAAATTTTTTACTTAAGAAAGTATGATATACACTTCCTATTTGCGAACGAACTGCATCAGTAGACTCAGCTTTTTTAAAAATCCTTTTGTCCATATTTTCAAGTATTTTGGACTACAAAAATTTTTCACTTAACTAAGAGACAAAGCCAATCCTTTTGAATTTCCTGCCTTCAAATATTGCTAAAATTCTATTACAGTTATGCTTGATAAAAATGGTAAAGAACTATAATATCAAACCTGTTGAATAGGAGAATAACGTTTTAATGCAAAAATTCTGTATAATTCCCAAAAAAATTGACTTCTTTTGTGTTTCGCTGTACTACTTCAAAATCACTACTTTCCTAACAAGATTTATCTATGATATACACTTCCTATTTGCGAACCAACTGCATCAGTAGATTCAGCTTCTTTAAAAATCCTTTTGTCCATATTTTCAAGTGTTTTGGACTACAAAAATTTTTTACTTAAGAAAGTATGATATACACTTCCTATTTGCGAACGAACTGCATCAGTAGACTCAGCTTCTTTAAAAATCCTTTTGTCCATATTTTCAAGTATTTTGGACTACTAAAATTTTTCACTTAATTAAGAGACAAAGCCAATCCTTTTGAATTTCCTGCCTTCAAATATTGCTAAAATTCTATTACAGTTATGCTTGATAAAAATGGTAAAGAACTATAATATCAAACCTGTTGAATAGGAGAATAACGTTTTAATGCAAAAATTCTGTATAATTCCCAAAAAAATTGACTTCTTTTGTGTTTCGCTGTACTACTTCAAAATCACTACTTTCCTAACAAGATTTATCTATGATATACACTTCCTATTTGCGAAAGAACTGCATCAGTAGATTCAGCTTCCTTAAAAATCCTTTTGTCCATATTTTCAAGTGTTTTGGACCACAAAAATTTTTTACTTAAGAAAGTATGATATACACTTCCTATTTGCGAACGAACTGCATCAGTAGACTCAGCTTTTTTAAAAATCCTTTTGTCCATATTTTCAAGTATTTTGGACTACAAAAATTTTTTACTTAACTAAGAGACAAAGCCAATCCTTTTGAATTTCCTGCCTTCAAATATTGCTAAAATTCTATTACAGTTATGCTTGATAAAAATGGTAAAGAACTATAATATCAAACCTGTTGAATAGGAGAATAACGTTTTAATGCAAAAATTCTGTATAATTCCCAAAAAAATTGACTTCTTTTGTGTTTCGCTGTACTACTTCAAAATCACTACTTTCCTAACAAGATTTATCTATGATATACACTTCCTATTTGCGAAAGAACTGCATCAGTAGATTTAGCTTCCTTAAAAATCCTTTTGTCCATATTTTCAAGTGTTTTGGACCACAAAAATTTTTTACTTAAGAAAGTATGATATACACTTCCTATTTGCGAACGAACTGCATCAGTAGACTCAGCTTTTTTAAAAATCCTTTTGTCCATATTTTCAAGTATTTTGGACTACAAAAATTTTTCACTTAACTAAGAGACAAAGCCAATCCTTTTGAATTTCCTGCCTTCAAATATTGCTAAAATTCTATTACAGTTATGCTTGATAAAAATGGTAAAGAACTATAATATCAAACCTGTTGAATAGGAGAATAACGTTTTAATGCAAAAATTCTGTATAATTCCCAAAAAAATTGACTTCTTTTGTGTTTCGCTGTACTACTTCAAAATCACTACTTTCCTAACAAGATTTATCTATGATATACACTTCCTTTAGCGAACGAACTGCATCAGTAGTTTCAGCTTCCTTAAAAATCCTTTTGTCCATATTTTCAAGTGTTTTGGACTTTTTTACTTAAGAAAGTATGATATACACTTCCTATTTGCGAACGAACTGCATCAGTAGACTCAGCTTCTTTAAAAATCCTTTTGTCCATATTTTCAAGTATTTTGGACTACAAAAATTTTTCACTTAATTAAGAGACAAAGCCAATCCTTTTGAATTTCCTGCCTTCAAATATTGCTAAAATTCTATTACAGTTATGCTTGATAAAAATGGTAAAGAACTATAATATCAAACCTGTTGAATAGGAGAATAACGTTTTAATGCAAAAATTCTGTATAATTCCCAAAAAAATTGACTTCTTTTGTGTTTCGCTGTACTACTTCAAAATCACTACTTTCCTAACAAGATTTATCTATGATATACACTTCCTATTTGCGAAAGAACTGCATCAGTAGATTCAGCTTCCTTAAAAATCCTTTTGTCCATATTTTCAAGTGTTTTGGACCACAAAAATTTTTTACTTAAGAAAGTATGATATACACTTCCTATTTGCGAACGAACTGCATCAGTAGACTCAGCTTCTTTAAAAATCCTTTTGTCCATATTTTCAAGTATTTTGGACTACAAAAATTTTTCACTTAACTAAGAGACAAAGCCAATCCTTTTGAATTTCCTGCCTTCAAATATTGCTAAAATTCTATTACAGTTATGCTTGATAAAAATGGTAAAGAACTATAATATCAAACCTGTTGAATAGGAGAATAACGTTTTAATGCAAAAATTCTGTATAATTCCCAAAAAAATTGACTTCTTTTGTGTTTCGCTGTACTACTTCAAAATCACTACTTTCCTAACAAGATTTATCTATGATATACACTTCCTATTTGCGAAAGAACTGCATCAGTAGATTTAGCTTCCTTAAAAATCCTTTTGTCCATATTTTCAAGTGTTTTGGACCACAAAAATTTTTTACTTAAGAAAGTATGATATACACTTCCTATTTGCGAACGAACTGCATCAGTAGACTCAGCTTTTTTAAAAATCCTTTTGTCCATATTTTCAAGTATTTTGGACTACAAAAATTTTTCACTTAACTAAGAGACAAAGCCAATCCTTTTGAATTTCCTGCCTTCAAATATTGCTAAAATTCTATTACAGTTATGCTTGATAAAAATGGTAAAGAACTATAATATCAAACCTGTTGAATAGGAGAATAACGTTTTAATGCAAAAATTCTGTATAATTCCCAAAAAAATTGACTTCTTTTGTGTTTCGCTGTACTACTTCAAAATCACTACTTTCCTAACAAGATTTATCTATGATATACACTTCCTATTTGCGAAAGAACTGCATCAGTAGATTCAGCTTCCTTAAAAATCCTTTTGTCCATATTTTCAAGTGTTTTGGACCACAAAAAGTATGATGTACACTTCCTATTTGCGAACGAACTGCATCAGTAGACTCAGCTTTTTTAAAAATCCTTTTGTACATATTTTCAATTTTTTTGGACTACAAAAATTTTTCACTTAACTAAGAGACAAAGCCAATCCTTTTGAATTTCCTGCCTTCAAATATTGCTAAAATTCCATTACAGTTATGCTTGATAAAAATGGTAAAGAACTATAATATCAAACCTGTTGAATAGGAGAATAACGTTTTAATGCAAAAATTCTGTATAATTCCCAAAAAAATTGACTTTTTTTGTGTTTCGCTGTACTACTTCAAAATCACTACTTTCCTAACAAGATTTATCTATGATATACACTTCCTATTTGCGAAAGAACTGCATCAGTAGATTCAGCTTCCTTAAAAATCCTTTTGTCCATATTTTCAAGTGTTTTGGACCACAAAAATTTTTTACTTAAGAAAGTATGATATACACTTCCTATTTGCGAACGAACTGCATCAGTAGACTCAGCTTTTTTAAAAACCTTTTGTCCATATTTTCAAGTATTTTGGACTACAAAAATTTTTCACTTAACTAAGAGACAAAGCCAATCCTTTTGAATTTCCTGCCTTCAAATATTGCTAAAATTCTATTACAGTTATGCTTGATAAAAATGGTAAAGAACTATAATATCAAACCTGTTGAATAGGAGAATAACGTTTTAATGCAAAAATTCTGTATAATTCCCAAAAAAATTGACTTCTTTTGTGTTTCGCTGTACTACTTCAAAATCACTACTTTCCTAACAAGATTTATCTATGATATACACTTCCTATTTGCGAAAGAACTGCATCAGTAGATTCAGCTTCCTTAAAAATCCTTTTGTCCATATTTTCAAGTGTTTTGGACCACAAAAATTTTTTACTTAAGAAAGTATGATATACACTTTCTATTTGCGAACGAACTGCATCAGTAGACTCAGCTTTTTTAAAAATCCTTTTGTCCATATTTTCAATTATTTTGGACTACAAAAATTTTTCACTTAACTAAGAGACAAAGCCAATCCTTTTGAATTTCCTGCCTTCAAATATTGCTAAAATTCTATTACAGTTATGCTTGATAAAAATGGTAAAGAACTATAATATCAAACCTGTTGAATAGGAAAATAACGTTTTAATGCAAAAATTCTGTATAATTCCCAAAAAAATTGACTTCTTTTGTGTTTCGCTGTACTACTTCAAAATCACTACTTTCCTAACAAGATTTATCTATGATATACACTTCCTATTTGCGAAAGAACTGCATCAGTAGATTCAGCTTCCTTAAAAATCCTTTTGTCCATATTTTCAAGTGTTTTGGACCACAAAAATTTTTTACTTAAGAAAGTATGATATACACTTCCTATTTGCGAACGAACTGCATCAGTAGACTCAGCTTCTTTAAAAATCCTTTTGTCCATATTTTCAAGTATTTTGGACAACAAAAATTTTTTACTTAATTAAGAGACAAAGCCAATCCTTTTGAATTTCCTGCCTTCAAATATTGCTAAAATTCTATTACAGTTATGCTTGATAAAAATGGTAAAGAACTATAATATCAAACCTGTTGAATAGGAGAATAACGTTTTAATGCAAAAATTCTGTATAATTCCCAAAAAAATTGACTTCTTTTGTGTTTCGCTGTACTACTTCAAAATCACTACTTTCCTAACAAGATTTATCTATGATATACACTTTCTATTTGCGAAAGAACTGCATTAGTAGATTTAGCTTCCTTAAAAATCCTTTTGTCCATATTTTCAAGTGTTTTGGACCACAAAAATTTTTTACTTAAGAAAGTATGATATACACTTCCTATTTGCGAACGAACTGCATCAGTAGACTCAGCTTTTTTAAAAATCCTTTTGTCCATATTTTCAAGTATTTTGGACTACAAAAATTTTTCACTTAACTAAGAGACAAAGCCAATCCTTTTGAATTTCCTGCCTTCAAATATTGCTAAAATTCTATTACAGTTATGCTTGATAAAAATGGTAAAGAACTATAATATCAAACCTGTTGAATAGGAGAATAACGTTTTAATGCAAAAATTCTGTATAATTCCCAAAAAAATTGACTTCTTTTGTGTTTCGCTGTACTACTTCAAAATCACTACTTTCCTAACAAGATTTATCTATGATATACACTTCCTATTTGCGAAAGAACTGCATCAGTAGATTCAGCTTCCTTAAAAATCCTTTTGTCCATATTTTCAAGTATTTTGGACCACAAAAATTTTTTACTTAAGAAAGTATGATATACACTTCATATTTGCGAACGAACTGCATCAGTAGACTCAGCTTTTTTAAAAATCCTTTTGTCCATATTTTCAAGTGTTTTGGACTACAAAAATTTTTCACTTAACTAAGAGACAAAGCCAATCCTTTTGAATTTCCTGCCTTCAAATATTGCTAAAATTCTATTACAGTTATGCTTGATAAAAATGGTAAAGAACTATAATATCAAACCTGTTGAATAGGAGAATAACGTTTTAATGCAAAAATTCTGTATAATTCCCAAAAAAATTGACTTCTTTTGTGTTTCGCTGTACTACTTTAAAATCACTACTTTCCTAACAAGATTTATCTATGATATACACTTCCTATTTGCGAAAGAACTGCATCAGTAGATTCAGCTTCCTTAAAAATCCTTTTGTCCATATTTTCAAGTGTTTTGGACCACAAAAATTTTTTACTTAAGAAAGTATGATATACACTTTCTATTTGCGAACGAACTGCATCAGTAGACTCAGCTTCTTTAAAAATCCTTTTGTCCATATTTTCAAGTATTTTGGACTACAAAAATTTTTCACTTAATTAAAAGACGAAGCCAATACTTTTGAATTTCCTGCCTTCAAATATTGCTAAAATTTTATTACAGTTATGCTTGATAAAAATGGTAAAGAACTATAATATCAAACCTGTTAAATAGGAGAATAACGTTTTAATGCAAAAATTCTGTATAATTCCCAAAAAAATTGACTTCTTTTGTGTTTCGCTGTACTACTTCAAAATCACTACTTTCCTAACAAGATTTATCTATGATATACACTTCCTATTTGCGAAAGAACTGCATCAGTAGATTTAGCTTCCTTAAAAATCCTTTTGTCCATATTTTCAAGTGTTTTGGACCACAAAAATTTTTTACTTAAGAAAGTATGATATACACTTCCTATTTGCGAACGAACTGCATCAGTAGACTCAGCTTTTTTAAAAATCCTTTTGTCCATATTTTCAATTATTTTGGACTACAAAAATTTTTCACTTAACTAAGAGACAAAGCCAATCCTTTTGAATTTCCTGCCTTCAAATATTGCTAAAATTCTATTACAGTTATGCTTGATAAAAATGGTAAAGAACTATAATATCAAACCTGTTGAATAGGAAAATAACGTTTTAATGCAAAAATTCTGTATAATTCCCAAAAAAATTGACTTCTTTTGTGTTTCGCTGTACTACTTCAAAATCACTACTTTCCTAACAAGATTTATCTATGATATACACTTCTTATTTGCGAAAGAACTGCATCAGTAGATTCAGCTTCCTTAAAAATCCTTTTGTCCATATTTTCAAGTGTTTTGGACCACAAAAATTTTTGACTTAAGAAAGTATGATATACACTTCCTATTTGCGAACGAACTGCATCAGTAGACTCAGCTTTTTTAAAAATCCTTTTGTCCATATTTTCAAGTATTTTGGACAACAAAAATTTTTCACTTAATTAAGAGACAAAGCCAATCCTTTTGAATTTCCTGCCTTCAAATATTGCTAAAATTCTATTACAGTTATGCTTGATAAAAATGGTAAAGAACTATAATATCAAACCTGTTGAATAGGAGAATAACGTTTTAATGCAAAAATTCTGTATAATTCCCAAAAAAATTGACTTCTTTTGTGTTTCGCTGTACTACTTCAAAATCACTACTTTCCTAACAAGATTTATCTATGATATACACTTCCTATTTGCGAAAGAACTGCATCAGTAGATTCAGCTTTCTTAAAAATCCTTTTGTCCATATTTTCAAGTGTTTTGGACCACAAAAATTTTTTACTTAAGAAAGTATGATATACACTTCCTATTTGCGAACGAACTGCATCAGTAGACTCAGCTTTTTTAAAAATCCTTTTGTCCATATTTTCAATTATTTTGGACTACAAAAATTTTTCACTTAACTAAGAGACAAAGCCAATCCTTTTGAATTTCCTGCCTTCAAATATTGCTAAAATTCTATTACAGTTATGCTTGATAAAAATGGTAAAGAACTATAATATCAAACCTGTTGAATAGGAGAATAACGTTTTAATGCAAAAATTCTGTATAATTCCCAAAAAAAATTACTTCTTTTGTGTTTCGCTGTACTACTTCAAAATCACTACTTTCCTAACAAGATTTATCTATGATATACACTTCCTATTTGCGAAAGAACTGCATCAGTAGATTCAGCTTCCTTAAAAATCCTTTTGTCCATATTTTCAAGTGTTTTGGACCACAAAAATTTTTTACTTAAGAAAGTATGATATACACTTCCTATTTGCGAACGAACTGCATCAGTAGACTCAGCTTTTTTAAAAATCCTTTTGTCCATATTTTCAAGTGTTTTGGACCACAAAAATTTTTACTTAACTAAGAGACAAAGCCAATTATTCCTTTAAATTTCCTGCCTTCAAATATTCCTAAAATTCTTATTACCGTTATGCTTGATGAAAGTGGTGAAAACCAATAATATCACACCTGTTCAATAGGAAAATAACGTTATAATGCCAAAATTCTCTATAAATCCCAACAAAATTGGCTTCTTTTGTGATTCGCTATAGTACTTCAACCTGTCTACTTTCCTTACAAAATTTATCTATGATATACAATTCCTATTTGCGAACGAACTGCATCAGTTGACTCAGCTTCTTTAAAAATCCTTTTCTTCATATTTTCAAGTGTTTTGGACTACAAAAATTTTTTACTAAAGTAAGTGACAAAGCCAATCCCTTTGAATTTCCTGCCTTAAAATATGGCTAACATTCATAATACAGTTACGCTTGATAAAAATGGTAAAGAACTATAATATTAAACCTGTTGAATAGGAAAATAACGTTATAATGCCAAAATTCTCTATAAATCCCAACAAAATTGGCTTCTTTTGTGATTCGCTATAGTACTTCAACCTCTCTATTTTCCTAACAAGATTTATCTATGATATACACTTCCTATTTACCAGCAAACAGCATCAGTAGATTCAGCATCTTTAAAAATCCTTTTCTTCATATTTTCAAGTGTTTTGGACTACAAAAATTTTTTACTAAAGTAAGTGACAAAGCCAATCCCTTTGAATTTCCTGCCTTAAAATATGGCTAAAATTCTTATTACAGTTATGCTTGATGAAAATGGTGAAAAACAATAATATCACACCTGTTGAATAGGAAAATAACGTTATAATGCCAAAATTCTCTATAAATCCCAACAAAATTGGCTTCTTTTGTGTTTCGCTGTACTACTTCAAAATCACTACTTTCCTAACAAGATTTATCTATGATATACACTTCCTATTTGCGAAAGAACTGCATCAGTAGATTCAGCTTCCTTAAAAATCCTTTTGTCCATATTTTCAAGTGTTTTGGACCACAAAAATTTTTTACTTAAGAAAGTATGATATACACTTCCTATTTGCGAACGAACTGCATTAGTAGACTCAGCTTTTTTAAAAATCCTTTTGTCCATATTTTTAAGTATTTTGGACTACAAAAATTTTTCACTTAACTAAGAGACAAAGCCAATCCTTTTGAATTTCCTGCCTTCAAATATTGCTAAAATTCTATTACAGTTATGCTTGATAAAAATGGTAAAGAACTATAATATCAAACCTCTTGAATAGGATAATAACGTTTTAATGCAAAAATTCTGTATAATTCCCAAAAAAATTGACTTCTTTTGTGTTTCGCTGTACTACTTCAAAATCACTACTTTCCTAACAAGATTTATCTATGATATACACTTTCTATTTGCGAAAGAACTGCATCAGTAGATTCAGCTTCCTTAAAAATCCTTTTGTCCATATTTTCAAGTGTTTTGGACCACAAAAATTTTTTACTTAAGAAAGTATGATATACACTTCCTATTTGCGAACGAACTGCATCAGTAGACTCAGCTTTTTTAAAAATCCTTTTGTCCATATTTTCAAGTATTTTGGACTACAAAAATTTTTCACTTAACTAAGAGACAAAGCCAATCCTTTTGAATTTCCTGCCTTCAAATATTGCTAAAATTCTATTACAGTTATGCTTGATAAAAATGGTAAAGAACTATAATATCAAACCTGTTGAATAGGAGAATAACGTTTTAATGCAAAAATTCTGTATAATTCCCAAAAAAATTGACTTCTTTTGTGTTTCGCTGTACTACTTCAAAATCACTACTTTCCTAACAAGATTTATCTATGATATACACTTTCCTATTTGCGAAAGAACTGCATTAGTAGATTTAGCTTCCTTAAAAATCCTTTTGTCCATATTTTCAAGTGTTTTGGACCACAAAAATTTTTTACTTAAGAAAGTATGATATACACTTCCTATTTGCGAACGAACTGCATCAGTAGACTCAGCTTTTTTAAAAATCCTTTTGTCCATATTTTCAATTATTTTGGACTACAAAAATTTTTCACTTAACTAAGAGACAAAGCCAATCCTTTTGAATTTCCTGCCTTCAAATATTGCTAAAATTCTATTACAGTTATGCTTGATAAAAATGGTAAAGAACTATAATATCAAACCTGTTGAATAGGAAAATAACGTTTTAATGCAAAAATTCTGTATAATTCCCAAAAAAATTGACTTCTTTTGTGTTTCGCTGTACTACTTCAAAATCACTACTTTCCTAACAAGATTTATCTATGATATACACTTCCTATTTGCGAAAGAACTGCATCAGTAGTTTCAGCTTCCTTAAAAATCCTTTTGTCCATATTTTCAAGTGTTTTGGACTACAAAAATTTTTTACTTAAGAAAGTATGATATACACTTCCTATTTGCGAACAAACTGCATCAGTCGACTAGGCTTCTTTAAAAATCCTTTTGTCCATATTTTCAAGTATTTTGGACTACAAAAATTTTTCACTTAACTAAGAGACAAAGCCAATCCTTTTGAATTTCCTGCCTTTAAATATTGCTAAAATTCTATTACAGTTATGCTTGATAAAAATAGTGTAAAACCATTATATAAAACCTCTTGAATAGGAGAATAACGTTTTAATGCAAAAATTCTGTATAATTCCCAAAAAAATTGACTTCTTTTGTGTTTCGCTGTACTACTTCAAAATCACTACTTTCCTAACAAGATTTATCTATGATATACACTTTCTATTTGCGAAAGAACTGCATTAGTAGATTTAGCTTCCTTAAAAATCCTTTTGTCCATATTTTCAAGTGTTTTGGACCACAAAAATTTTTTACTTAAGAAAGTATGATATACACTTCCTATTTGCGAACGAACTGCATCAGTAGACTCAGCTTCTTTAAAAATCCTTTTGTCCATATTTTCAAGTATTTTGGACAACAAAAATTTTTCACTTAATTAAGAGACAAAGCCAATCCTTTTGAATTTCCTGCCTTCAAATATTGCTAAAATTCTATTACAGTTATGCTTGATAAAAATGGTAAAGAACTATAATATCAAACCTGTTGAATAGGAGAATAACGTTTTAATGCAAAAATTCTGTATAACTCCCAAAAAAATTGACTTCTTTTGTGTTTCGCTGTACTACTTCAAAATCACTACTTTCCTAAAAAGATTTATCTATGATATACACTTCCTATTTGCGAAAGAACTGCATTAGTAGATTCAGCTTCCTTAAAAATCCTTTTGTCCATATTTTCAAGTGTTTTGGACCACAAAAATTTTTTACTTAAGAAAGTATGATATACACTTCCTATTTGCGAACGAACTGCATCAGTAGACTTAGCTTTTTTAAAAATCCTTTTGTCCATATTTTCAATTATTTTGGACTACAAAAATTTTTCACTTAACTAAGAGACAAAGCCAATCCTTTTGAATTTCCTGCCTTCAAATATTGCTAAAATTCTTTTACAGTTATGCTTGATAAAAATGGTAAAGAACTATAATATCAAACCTGTTGAATAGGAAAATAACGTTTTAATGCAAAAATTCTGTATAATTTCCAAAAAAATTGACTTCTTTTGTGTTTCGCTGTACTACTTCAAAATCACTACTTTCCTAACAAGATTTATCTATGATATACACTTCCTATTTGCGAAAGAACTGCATTAGTAGATTCAGCTTCCTTAAAAATCCTTTTGTCCATATTTTCAAGTGTTTTGGACCACAAAAATTTTTTACTTAAGAAAGTATGATATACACTTCCTATTTGCGAACGAACTGCATTAGTAGACTCAGCTTTTTTAAAAATCCTTTTGTCCATATTTTCAAGTATTTTGGACTACAAAAATTTTTCACTTAACTAAGAGACAAAGCCAATCCTTTTGAATTTCCTGCCTTCAAATATTGCTAAAATTCTATTACAGTTATGCTTGATAAAAATGGTAAAGAACTATAATATCAAACCTCTTGAATAGGATAATAACGTTTTAATGCAAAAATTCTGTATAATTCCCAAAAAAATTGACTTCTTTTGTGTTTCGCTGTACTACTTCAAAATCACTACTTTCCTAACAAGATTTATCTATGATATACACTTTCTATTTGCGAAAGAACTGCATTAGTAGATTTAGCTTCCTTAAAAATCCTTTTGTCCATATTTTCAAGTGTTTTGGACCACAAAAATTTTTTACTTAAGAAAGTATGATATACACTTCCTATTTGCGAACGAACTGCATTAGTAGACTCAGCTTTTTTAAAAATCCTATTTTCCATATTTTCAAGTATTTTGGACTACAAAAATTTTTCACTTAACTAAGAGACAAAGCCAATCCTTTTGAATTTCCTGCCTTCAAATATTGCTAAAATTCTATTACAGTTATGCTTGATAAAAATGGTAAAGAACTATAATATCAAACCTGTTGAATAGGAGAATAACGTTTTAATGCAAAAATTCTGTATAATTCCCAAAAAAATTGACTTCTTTTGTGTTTCGCTGTACTACTTCAAAATCACTACTTTCCTAACAAGATTTATCTATGATATACACTTTCTATTTGCGAAAGAACTGCATTAGTAGATTTAGCTTCCTTAAAAATCCTTTTGTCCATATTTTCAAGTGTTTTGGACCACAAAAATTTTTTACTTAAGAAAGTATGATATACACTTCCTATTTGCGAACGAACTGCATCAGTAGACTCAGCTTTTTTAAAAATCCTTTTGTCCATATTTTCAATTATTTTGGACTACAAAAATTTTTCACTTAACTAAGAGACAAAGCCAATCCTTTTGAATTTCCTGCCTTCAAATATTGCTAAAATTCTATTACAGTTATGCTTGATAAAAATGGTAAAGAACTATAATATCAAACCTGTTGAATAGGAGAATAACGTTTTAATGCAAAAATTCTGTATAATTCCCAAAAAAATTGACTTCTTTTGTGTTTCGCTGTACTACTTCAAAATCACTACTTTCCTAACAAGATTTATTTATGATATACAACTTCCTATTTGCGAAAGAACTGCATGAGTAGATTCAGCTTCCTTAAAAATCCTTTTGTCCATATTTTCAAGTGTTTTGGACTACAAAAATTTTTTACTTAAGAAAGTATGATATACACTTCCTATTTGCGAACGAACTGCATCAGTCGACTCAGCTTCTTTAAAAATCCTTTTGTCCATATTTTCAAGTATTTTGGACTACAAAAATTTTTCACTTAACTAAGAGACAAAGCCAATCCTTTTGAATTTCCTGCCTTCAAATATTGCTAAAATTCTATTACAGTTATGCTTGATAAAAATAGTGTAAAACCATTATATAAAACCTCTTGAATAGGAGAATAACGTTTTAATGCAAAAATTCTGTATAATTCCCAAAAAAATTGACTTCTTTTGTGTTTCGCTGTACTACTTCAAAATCACTACTTTCCTAACAAGATTTATCTATGATATACACTTCCTATTTGCGAAAGAACTGCATTAGTAGATTCAGCTTCCTTAAAAATCCTTTTGTCCATATTTTCAAGTGTTTTGGACTACAAAAATTTTTTACTTAAGAAAGTATGATATACACTTCCTATTTGCGAACGAACTGCATCAGTCGACTTAGCTTCTTTAAAAATCCTTTTGTCCATATTTTCAAGTATTTTGGACTACAAAAATTTTTCACTTAATTAAGAGACAAAGCCAATCCTTTTGAATTTCCTGCCTTCAAATATTGCTAAAATTCTATTACAGTTATGCTTGATAAAAATGGTAAAGAACTATAATATCAAACCTGTTGAATAGGAGAATAACGTTTTAATGCAAAAATTCTGTATAATTCCCAAAAAAATTGACTTCTTTTGTGTTTCGCTGTACTACTTCAAAATCACTACTTTCCTAACAAGATTTATCTATGATATACACTTTCTATTTGCGAAAGAACTGCATTAGTAGATTTAGCTTCCTTAAAAATCCTTTTGTCCATATTTTCAAGTGTTTTGGACCACAAAAATTTTTTACTTAAGAAAGTATGATATACACTTCCTATTTGCGAACGAACTGCATCAGTAGACTCAGCTTCTTTAAAAATCCTTTTGTCCATATTTTCAAGTATTTTGGACAACAAAAATTTTTCACTTAATTAAGAGACAAAGCCAATCCTTTTGAATTTCCTGCCTTCAAATATTGCTAAAATTCTATTACAGTTATGCTTGATAAAAATGGTAAAGAACTATAATATCAAACCTGTTGAATAGAAGAATAACGTTTTAATGCAAAAATTCTGTATAATTCCCAAAAAATTGACTTCTTTTGTGTTTCGCTGTACTACTTCAAAATCACTACTTTCCTAACAAGATTTATCTATGATATACACTTCCTATTTGCGAAAGAACTGCATCAGTAGATTCAGCTTCCTTAAAAATCCTTTTGTCCATATTTTCAAGTGTTTTGGACCACAAAAATTTTTTACTTAAGAAAGTATGATGTACACTTCCTATTTGCGAACGAACTGCATCAGTAGACTTAGCTTTTTTAAAAATCCTTTTGTCCATATTTTCAATTATTTTGGACTACAAAAATTTTTCACTTAACTAAGAGACAAAGCCAATCCTTTTGAATTTCCTGCCTTCAAATATTGCTAAAATTCTATTACAGTTATGCTTGATAAAAATGGTAAAGAACTATAATATCAAACCTGTTGAATAGGAGAATAACGTTTTAATGCAAAAATTCTGTATAATTCCCAAAAAAATTGACTTCTTTTGTGTTTCGCTGTACTACTTCAAAATCACTACTTTCCTAACAAGATTTATCTATGATATACACTTCCTATTTGCGAAAGAACTGCATTAGTAGATTTAGCTTCCTTAAAAATCCTTTTGTCCATATTTTCAAGTGTTTTGGACCACAAAAATTTTTTACTTAAGAAAGTATGATATACACTTCCTATTTGCGAACGAACTGCATCAGTAGACTCAGCTTTTTTAAAAATCCTTTTGTCCATATTTTCAAGTATTTTGGACTACAAAAATTTTTCACTTAATTAAGAGACAAAGCCAATCCTTTTGAATTTCCTGCCTTCAAATATTGCTAAAATTCTATTACAGTTATGCTTGATAAAAATAGTGTAAAACCATTATATAAAACCTCTTGAATAGGAGAATAACGTTTTAATGCAAAAATTCTGTATAATTCCCAAAAAAATTGACTTCTTTTGTGTTTCGCTGTACTACTTCAAAATCACTACTTTCCTAACAAGATTTATCTATGATATACACTTTCTATTTGCGAAAGAACTGCATTAGTAGATTTAGCTTCCTTAAAAATCCTTTTGTCCATATTTTCAAGTGTTTTGGACCACAAAAATTTTTTACTTAAGAAAGTATGATATACACTTCCTATTTGCGAACGAACTGCATCAGTAGACTCAGCTTCTTTAAAAATCCTTTTGTCCATATTTTCAAGTATTTTGGACAACAAAAATTTTTCACTTAATTAAGAGACAAAGCCAATCCTTTTGAATTTCCTGCCTTCAAATATTGCTAAAATTCTATTACAGTTATGCTTGATAAAAATGGTAAAGAACTATAATATCAAACCTGTTGAATAGAAGAATAACGTTTTAATGCAAAAATTCTGTATAATTCCCAAAAAAATTGACTTCTTTTGTGTTTCGCTGTACTACTTCAAAATCACTACTTTCCTAACAAGATTAATCTATGATATACACTTTCTATTTGCGAAAGAACTGCATTAGTAGATTTAGCTTCCTTAAAAATCCTTTTGTCCATATTTTCAAGTGTTTTGGACCACAAAAATTTTTTACTTAAGAAAGTATGATATACACTTCCTATTTGCGAACGAACTGCATCAGTAGACTTAGCTTTTTTAAAAATCCTTTTGTCCATATTTTCAATTATTTTGGACTACAAAAATTTTTCACTTAACTAAGAGACAAAGCCAATCCTTTTGAATTTCCTGCCTTCAAATATTGCTAAAATTCTTTTACAGTTATGCTTGATAAAAATGGTAAAGAACTATAATATCAAACCTGTTGAATAGGAAAATAACGTTTTAATGCAAAAATTCTGTATAATTCCCAAAAAAATTGACTTCTTTTGTGTTTCGCTGTACTACTTCAAAATCACTACTTTCCTAACAAGATTTATCTATGATATACAACTTCCTATTTGCGAAAGAACTGCATTAGTAGAATCAGCTTCCTTAAAAATCCTTTTGTCCATATTTTCAAGTGTTTTGGACCACAAAAATTTTTTACTTAAGAAAGTATGATATACACTTCCTATTTGCGAACGAACTGCATCAGTAGACTCAGCTTCTTTAAAAATCCTTTTGTCCATATTTTCAAGTATTTTGGACAACAAAAATTTTTCACTTAATTAAGAGACAAAGCCAATCCTTTTGAATTTCCTGCCTTCAAATATTGCTAAAATTCTATTACAGTTATGCTTGATAAAAATGGTAAAGAACTATAATATCAAACCTGTTGAATAGGAGAATAACGTTTTAATGCAAAAATTCTGTATAATTCCCAAAAAAATTGACTCCTTTTGTGTTTCGCTGTACTACTTCAAAATCACTACTTTCCTAACAAGATTTATCCATGATATACACTTCCTATTTGCGAAAGAACTGCATTAGTAGATTCAGCTTCCTTAAAAATCCTTTTGTTCATATTTTCAAGTGTTTTGGACCACAAAAATTTTTTACTTAAGAAAGTATTATATACACTTCCTATTTGCGAACGAACTGCATCAGTAGACTTAGCTTTTTTAAAAATCCCTTTGTCCATATTTTCAATTATTTTGGACTACAAAAATTTTTCACTTAACTAAGAGACAAAGCCAATCCTTTTGAATTTCCTGCCTTCAAATATTGCTAAAATTCTTTTACAGTTATGCTTGATAAAAATGGTAAAGAACTATAATATTAAACCTGTTGAATAGGAGAATAACGTTTTAATGCAAAAATTCTGTATAATTCCCAAAAAAATTGACTTCTTTTGTGTTTCGCTGTACTACTTCAAAATCACTACTTTCCTAACAAGATTTATCTATGATATACACTTCCTATTTGCGAAAGAACTGCATTAGTAGATTCAGCTTCCTTAAAAATCCTTTTGTCCATATTTTCAAGTGTTTTGGACCACAAAAATTTTTTACTTAAGAAAGTATGATATACACTTCCTATTTGCGAACGAACTGCATCAGTAGACTCAGCTTCTTTAAAAATCCTTTTGTCCATATTTTCAAGTATTTTGGACAACAAAAATTTTTCACTTAATTAAGAGACAAAGCCAATCCTTTTGAATTTCCTGCCTTCAAATATTGCTAAAATTCTATTACAGTTATGCTTGATAAAAATGGTAAAGAACTATAATATTAAACCTGTTAAATAGGAGAATAACGTTTTAATGCAAAAATTCTGTATAATTCCCAAAAAAATTGACTTCTTTTGTGTTTCGCTGTACTACTTCAAAATCACTACTTTCCTAACAAGATTTATCTATGATATACACTTTCTATTTGCGAAAGAACTGCATTAGTAGATTTAGCTTCCTTAAAAATCGTTTTGTCCATATTTTCAAGTGTTTTGGACCACAAAAATTTTTTACTTAAGAAAGTATGATATACACTTCCTATTTGCGAACGAACTGCATCAGTAGACTCAGCTTCTTTAAAAATCCTTTTGTCCATATTTTCAAGTATTTTGGACTACAAAAATTTTTCACTTAATTAAGAGACAAAGCCAATCCTTTTGAATTTCCTGCCTTCAAATATTGCTAAAATTCTATTACAGTTATGCTTGATAAAAATGGTAAAGAACTATAATATCAAACCTGTTGAATAGAAGAATAACGTTTTAATGCAAAAATTCTGTATAATTCCCAAAAAAATTGACTTCTTTTGTGTTTCGCTGTACTACTTCAAAATCACTACTTTCCTAACAAGATTTATCTATGATATACACTTTCTATTTGCAAAAGAACTGCATTAGTAGATTTAGCTTCCTTAAAAATCCTTTTGTCCATATTTTCAAGTGTTTTGGACCACAAAAATTTTTTACTTAAGAAAGTATGATATACACTTTCTATTTGCGAACGAACTGCATCAGTAGACTCAGCTTTTTTAAAATCCTTTTGTCCATATTTTCAATTATTTTGGACTACAAAAATTTTTTACTTAACTAAGAGACAAAGCCAATCCTTTTGAATTTCCTGCCTTCAAATATTGCTAAAATTCTATTACAGTTATGCTTGATAAAAATGGTAAAGAACTATAATATCAAACCTGTTGAATAGGAGAATAACGTTTTAATGCAAAAATTCTGTATAATTCCCAAAAAAATTGACTCCTTTTGTGTTTCGCTGTACTACTTCAAAATCACTACTTTCCTAACAAGATTTATCTATGATATACAACTTCCTATTTGCGAAAGAACTGCATTAGTAGATTCAGCTTCCTTAAAAATCCTTTTGTTCATATTTTCAAGTGTTTTGGACCACAAAAATTTTTTACTTAAGAAAGTATGATATACACTTCCTATTTGCGAACGAACTGCATCAGTAGACTCAGCTTTTTTAAAAATCCTTTTGTCCATATTTTCAATTATTTTGGACTACAAAAATTTTTCACTTAACTAAGAGACAAAGCCAATCCTTTTAAATTTCCTGCCTTCAAATATTGCTAAAATTCTATTACAGTTATGCTTGATAAAAATGGTAAAGAACTATAATATCAAACCTGTTGAATAGGAGAATAACGTTTTAATGCAAAAATTCTGTATAATTCCCAAAAAAATTGACTTCTTTTGTGTTTCGCTGTACTACTTCAAAATCACTACTTTCCTAACAAGATTTATCTATGATATACACTTCCTATTTGCGAAAGAACTGCATTAGTAGATTCAGCTTCCTTAAAAATCCTTTTGTCCATATTTTCAAGTGTTTTGGACCACAAAAATTTTTTACTTAAGAAAGTATGATATACACTTCCTATTTGCGAACGAACTGCATCAGTAGACTCAGCTTTTTTAAAAATCCTTTTGTCCATATTTTCAATTATTTTGGACTACAAAAATTTTTCACTTAACTAAGAGACAAAGCCAATCCTTTTGAATTTCCTGCCTTCAAATATTGCTAAAATTCTATTACAGTTATGCTTGATAAAAATGGTAAAGAACTATAATATTAAACCTGTTGAATAGGAGAATAACGTTTTAATGCAAAAATTCTGTATAATTCCCAAAAAAATTGACTTCTTTTGTGTTTCGCTGTACTACTTCAAAATCACTACTTTCCTAACAAGATTTATCTATGATATACACTTCCTATTTGCGAAAGAACTGCATTAGTAGATTTAGCTTCCTTAAAAATCCGTTTGTCCATATTTTCAAGTGTTTTGGACCACAAAAATTTTTTACTTAAGAAAGTATGATATACACTTTCTATTTGCGAACGAACTGCATCAGTAGACTCAGCTTTTTTAAAATCCTTTTGTCCATATTTTCAATTATTTTGGACTACACAAATTTTTTACTTAACTAAGAGACAAAGCCAATCCTTTTGAATTTCCTGCCTTCAAATATTGCTAAAATTCTATTACAGTTATGCTTGATAAAAATGGTAAAGAACTATAATATTAAACCTGTTGAATAGGAGAATAACGTTTTAATGCAAAAATTCTGTATAATTCCCAAAAAAATTGACTCCTTTTGTGTTTCGCTGTACTACTTCAAAATCACTACTTTCCTAACAAGATTTATCCATGATATACACTTCCTATTTGCGAAAGAACTGCATTAGTAGATTTAGCTTCCTTAAAAATCCTTTTGTCCATATTTTCAAGTGTTTTGGACCTCAAAAATTTTTTACTTAAGAAAGTATGATATACACTTTCTATTTGCGAACGAACTGCATCAGTAGACTCAGCTTCTTTAAAAATCCTTTTGTCCATAATTTCAAGTATTGTGGATAACAAAAATTTTTCACTTAATTAAGAGACAAAGCCAATCCTTTTGAATTTCTTGCCTTCAAATATTGCTAAAATTCTATTACAGTTATGCTTGATAAAAATGGTAAAGAACTATAATATCAAACCTGTTGAATAGGAGAATAACGTTTTAATGCAAAAATTCTGTATAATTCCCAAAAAAATTGACTCCTTTTGTGTTTCGCTGTACTACTTCAAAATCACTACTTTCCTAACAAGATTTATCCATAATATACACTTCCTATTTGCGAAAGAACTGCATTAGTAGATTCAGCTTCCTTAAAAATCCTTTTGTTTATATTTTCAAGTGTTTTGGACAACAAAAATTTTTTACTTATGAAAGTATGATATACACTTCCTATTTGCAAACGAACTGCATCAGTAGACTCAGCTTTTTTAAAAATCCTTTTGTCCATATTTTCAATTATTTTGGACTACAAAAATTTTTCACTTAACTAAGAGACAAAGCCAATCCTTTTGAATTTCCTGCCTTCAAATATTGCTAAAATTCTATTACAGTTATGCTTGATAAAAATGGTAAAGAACTATAATATCAAACCTGTTGAATAGGAGAATAACGTTTTAATGCAAAAATTCTGTATAATTCCCAAAAAAATTGACTTCTTTTGTGTTTCGCTGTACTACTTCAAAATCACTACTTTCCTAACAAGATTTATCTATGATATACAACTTCCTATTTGCGAAAGAACTGCATTAGTAGATTCAGCTTCCTTAAAAATCCTTTTGTCCATATTTTCAAGTGTTTTGGACCACAAAAATTTTTTACTTAAGAAAGTATGATATACACTTTCTATTTGCGAACGAACTGCATCAGTAGACTCAGCTTTTTTAAAATCCTTTTGTCCATATTTTCAATTATTTTGGACTACAAAAATTTTTTACTTAACTAAGAGACAAAGCCAATCCTTTTGAATTTCCTGCCTTCAAATATTGCTAAAATTCTATTACAGTTATGCTTGATAAAAATGGTAAAGAACTATAATATCAAACCTGTTGAATAGGAGAATAACGTTTTAATGCAAAAATTCTGTATAATTCCCAAAAAAATTGACTCCTTTTGTGTTTCGCTGTACTACTTCAAAATCACTACTTTCCTAACAAGATTTATCCATGATATACACTTCCTATTTGCGAAAGAACTGCATTAGTAGATTTAGCTTCCTTAAAAATCCTTTTACCATATTTTCAAGTGTTTTGGACCACAAAAATTTTTTACTTAAGAAAGTATGATATACACTTTCTATTTGCGAACGAACTGCATCAGTAGACTCAGCTTCTTTAAAAATCCTCTTGTCCATATTTTCAAGTATTGTGGATAACAAAAATTTTTCACTTAATTAAGAGACAAAGCCAATCCTTTTGAATTTCCTGCCTTCAAATATTGCTAAAATTCTATTACAGTTATGCTTGATAAAAATGGTAAAGAACTATAATATCAAACCTGTTGAATAGGAGAATAACGTTTTAATGCAAAAATTCTGTATAATTCCCAAAAAAATTGACTCCTTTTGTGTTTCGCTGTACTACTTCAAAATCACTACTTTCCTAACAAGATTTATCCATGATATACACTTCCTATTTGCGAAAGAACTGCATTAGTAGATTCAGCTTCCTTAAAAATCCTTTTACCATATTTTCAAGTGTTTTGGACCACAAAAATTTTTTACTTAAGAAAGTATGATATACACTTCCTATTTGCGAACGAACTGCATCAGTAGACTCAGCTTTTTTAAAAATCCTTTTGTCCATATTTTCAATTATTTTGGACTACAAAAATTTTTCACTTAACTAAGAGACAAAGCCAATCCTTTTGAATTTCCTGCCTTCAAATATTGCTAAAATTCTATTACAGTTATGCTTGATAAAAATGGTAAAGAACTATAATATCAAACCTGTTGAATAGGAGAACATTTAAACGATCATGAATTTGTATTTGTACAACGAAATGTGTTAATATTTTTGAAACATTTATGTAATAAAACATTACATTGAATTTGGTTGATCTGTTTTGCATTTAACAGTAAATTTAATTAAAACTTCCATTTTTTTTAACATAATAATAATAATAGAATAAATCAACAATTAATATAGGGCGTTCAAATAACTACAATAATAAATAATAATAAATTATAATACCTAGAGCCTGTGAACCCACAGAACCCTGAGAAGGAAAGTTTTTTATTTGTTTTAGTATATAAAAGGTTATGTTAGTGTCTGTAACATAAATCAATTATTCATGTAAAATCAGTTTCATTATAACATAAATCATAAATCATACATACACAGACAAACATAACAATTGGCTAGCCCAACGTGGGGCAACATAACAATTGTCGCAACCAACGTGGGGCAACATAACAATTGTCGCAACCAACGTAGGGCTTGGAAAAGGCGCAATAAAAAAGGGTATAAAAAAGGTTATTCATAGAATTTTTACATAACAAAAATAAATATAAAAAGAAAATAAAATAAAACTCATTCATACAAAATAAAATTTCTTTATAAAAATAAACATTTAATATTCATAAAATTAAAATTAGTATTTAAAAAAATAAAACAAAACAAAAGAAGATGGATGGAACCGGAGAAAAAGTTCAGAAGAAGAAAGGAAAAAAGTTGATGGACTTAAAAGTAAAGGAATTGAAGGAAGAATTAGAGAGAAGAGGAGAAGATACTCTAGGACTTAAAACAGAATTAAGAATCAGAATGGAGAAGATATTAGAAACAGAAGGAAAAGACCCAGAGCAATACATCTTTGAAGTAAAGCAAGAGCAGGAAGGAGATGATACATCATTGTCAGAAGAAACAGGACAGGAGGACACACAAGAGTTTGAAAGCCAAACAGAGAGAAAAATACAGCAAAATGAAGGGGAAAAAGAGGAAACACCTAAAAAGAGAGAGGAAATTGACATAATGAGTATGCTCCAGATGATGTATCTAAAAATGGATCAAAATAAACAAGATATAAAACAAGATATGAATGAAATGAATGCAAAAATGGATCAAAATAAACAAGATATGAATGAAATGAATGCAAAAATGGATCAAAATAAACAAGATATAAAACAAGAAATGAATGCAAAATTGGATCAAAATAAAGAAGAAATAAAACAAGAAATGAATGCAAAAATGGATCAAACAAAAGAAGAAATAAACAGAAGTAAGGAATCAATAATAAAATTAATGGAAGTAAAATTGGGACATCTTGAGAAGAAATTAGAAGAATCAAACCGATACATGGAGAATAAAATAGATGTTACTAAACAAGAAATAAGAGAAGAAGTGATTGGAAGGATTGCAGAAGTAGAAACTATTCAAATTAATAGAATAAAAGAAATAGAAGAAAATATGGATAAACAAATTGGAAATGTGAAGGAACAGGATGAAAAACAAGAAGGTAATATGAAAAAATTTAATGGAGAAGAAAAAGAATTTGAGGAGGAGGAAAATGCAGAAGTAAATAATAGAAATTCAAAAGCAACATACAAGAAAAGATATAAAGAAGTTGAAACAGAGAAAAATGAAAACATTAAAATAATTCAAGTTAATATTGCAGATGATAAAAAAGTTTATAAAAATATACTAGAAAATGAAGACAAAGAAAAAGTTAATCAAACGTTCATTAAAATTAAAACAATAAAAACCATAAAAATTTTAATAGAGAAAAATTGGAAAAAGGTGAAGAAACAATGCAGACAGGACAACTTCTATAAATGGAGAAAACGTTCAAAATAAAGATTCTAATTTCACTTCTAATATTCAAGATGCCAGTCCTAACCATGATGGCGCTGGAACGTCACAAAATTTTCATTAATGGGTGAGGTAATCAGCAATCTGTACAGTTACGTTCACTTCAGGTGGTTTCTAAAAACAAGAGATTGTATTAATGATAATATAAAAATAAGGTAGACATCAATTATGAAAATAGGAAAGGTACTTTGAAGGGTATAAGTATAAAGTTTAATCAACAAGAAGAAACATAAGGGGTAAAGAAAACAATGAATATCAAAATAAAGAAAAATAAAAATAGAATAGATTATGAGGCATCTAAAGAAAGTGAGAAGTATAATGAAAGTGATTTTAATGAAGAATATTTTAATGAAAGGATTAATGGTGATATTAATGGGATGGATACAGAAGTAATGGATAGGAATGAAATTTATGAATATGAATTGGATCTCAAAGAAGATAATAAATGGAATGGATTATATTTGAATTGTGAGAATGAAAATAGAATGGAGGTTAAAAGATTGTTGGAAAGTTATAAAGATTTATACAATGAAATGCCCAGAGTCGCACATAATTATATTCAGTAGTTCAATAGTTAAAAGTATAAAAAAATTTAAAATTAAAACTTACCCTATACCTTATAAGCACGAAGATGATGTGCACAATTACCTTTTTAAGGTCCATATATGATTGAAAACCAAAATGGAGTAAACAGCTATGTTTTAGTTCATCCTGATACTGGAGACATAAGGGGTATTTTTAATGTAGACGTACTGTACAGATGGCTGCCTTCCATAAGTGAATAACTAAAAAAATTTTAAATATTAGTAGTAATTAGTAGTTATATATAATAAAGAGATTTTAGAAAATAGTTATTATGAATGTATGAAAATTTTATTTGAAAAATTCTAGACTTCAAGAAGTTAGAATGTTTACAAAAAAAATTTGGGGTATGTTGTAACGTAATCAAATGGCCTTATTAGAAGATTAAAATATTTAACAAGAGAATCTTATTTATTAATTAGAGGGAAGGTAGTTTATTTAAATTTAAACAGTTAAAGGAATGTAATAAAATTTAAATTATATTTCCATAAATTAAAATTGTCAACAAATCACCTGTTACATAATATAAGATTTAATAATATAAGATTTACCATACAGACGAGTAGGTTGATGGTTTCTAGGTATTATCTAAATATGTATTCATGATGCCTATAACAAATTATTCAAAATTAGTACTTATAAAGTTTTCACTGAAATTTTGCTTACATCTAATTATACAATCTGAAAATTAAAAAGATAAACAAATAATGGGGTTATGAATTAAATGACAGTGACATCAATTGTCACCTGATATAGGGTAGCTTCTAAAGAGATGTTTTGATATGTCAACTATGACAGAAGAAAAAGGTTAACGTAATTGACATAATTTAAATAATAAAAGATGTGATACAAACAAATTCCAATTTAGAAACATAAGATGTAATGTTTCCTAGTCTCAAAACAAAGCTTTATTAGATATTATTAAATTTATTTATAAAAAACCATAAGGTTAATTTGATTGGACAATGAATGATATAAGCATAATTAGAGATATAGAGGGCGAATTTGAATATAAAAAAAAGAAAAAAAGGAAAATCGGAGTAGTTATTGATTTAAAAAAGGGGAATTAGGGAATTTTTGGTTTTGGAAGGAAGAAAGGTTTTTTTTTTTTGTTGAGAAAAGTTATTAGAAACAGATTAATCAAAATCATATATGAAATTTTGTTAAAAATTGTAATTAGATTGTAAAATAGTGATTTGTGACCAGTGTAAGTTACCTTTAAAAGGTTCCCAAAGTAAAAGGTGGATCCTGAGTGATCTTCGTAACATCTTGAACCGGATTCCACGCGGGAGGAAGGCAGGAGACCCACACGAATAGTCAACCACGGTCTACAAAACAATATAAAGGTATTCATATTGTTTAAAAACATCGAGACAGTATCAAACGCTATTAGGAGAAGTAATAAAAAGGTATTTAATGAATTCTTGTTAAATAAACTTACCAGTGTGTGAGAAACTAAATTTTCAATAACGCTTAGTGATCTATCGTCCATTTTTTTTGTAACTGTAATTATAGAAAGGACTACCAACTGTAAAACTTATAAAGAACTCACACATAATTGTTATGTGAGTTGCATAATTAATTGTAATAGTATTAGTTTCATTAGTGTGAATGTGTGAAGTATGAAAGAACATTTAAACGATCATGAATTTGTATTTGTATAACGAAATGTGTTAATATTTTTGAAACATTTATGTAATAAAACATTACATTGAATTTGGTTGATCTGTTTTGCATTTAACAGTAAATTTAATTAAAACTTCCATTTTTTTTAACATAATAATAATAATAGAATAAATCAACAATTAATATAGGGCGTTCAAATAACTACAATAATAAATAATAATAAATTATAATACCTAGAGCCTGTGAACCCACAGAACCCTGAGAAGGAAAGTTTTTTATTTGTTTTAGTATATAAAAGGTTATGTTAGTGTCTGTAACATAA
This sequence comes from Ophraella communa, assembly GCA_035357415.1. NCBI lineage: Eukaryota > Metazoa > Arthropoda > Insecta > Coleoptera > Chrysomelidae > Ophraella > Ophraella communa. The sequence continues at coordinate 12,958,668 of CM068992.1, forward strand.
ATCAATTATTCATGTAAAATCAGTTTCATTATAACATAAATCATAAATCATACATACACAGACAAACATAACAATACACTTCCTATTTGCGAAAGAACTGCATTAGTAAATTTAGCTTCCTTAAAAATCCTTTTGTCTATATTTTCAAGTGTTTTGGACCACACAAATTTTTTACTTAAGAAAGTATGATATACACTTTCTATTTGCGAACGAACTGCATCAGTAGACTCAGCTTCTTTAAAAATCCTTTTGTCCATATTTTCAAATATTGTGGATAACAAAAATTTTTCAGTTAATTAAGAGACAAAGCCAATCCTTTTGAATTTCCTGCCTTCAAATATTGCTAAAATTCTATTACAGTTATGCTTGATAAAAATGGTAAAGAACTATAATATCAAACCTGTTGAATAGGAGAATAACGTTTTAATGCAAAAATTCTGTATAATTCCCAAAAAAATTGACTCCTTTTGTGTTTCGCTGTACTACTTCAAAATCACTACTTTCCTAACAAGATTTATCCATGATATACACTTCCTATTTGCGAAAGAACTGCATTAGTAGATTCAGCTTCCTTAAAAATCCTTTTGTTCATATTTTCAAGTGTTTTGGACCACAAAAATTTTTTACTTAAGAAAGTATGATATACACTTCCTATTTGCGAACGAACTGCATCAGTAGACTCAGCTTTTTTAAAAATCCTTTTGTCCATATTTTCAATTATTTTGGACTACAAAAATTTTTCACTTAACTAAGAGACAAAGCCAATCCTTTTGAATTTCCTGCCTTCAAATATTGCTAAAATTCTATTACAGTTATGCTTGATAAAAATGGTAAAGAACTATAATATCAAACCTGTTGAATAGGAGAATAACGTTTTAATGCAAAAATTCTGTATAATTCCCAAAAAAATTGACTCCTTTTGTGTTTCGCTGTACTACTTCAAAATCACTACTTTCCTAACAAGATTTATCTATGATATACAACTTCCTATTTGCGAAAGAACTGCATTAGTAGATTTAGCTTCCTTAAAAATCCGTTTGTCCATAATTTCAAGTGTTTTGGACCACAAAAATTTTTTACTTAAGATAGTATGATATACACTTTCTATTTGCGAACGAACTGCATCAGTAGAATCAGCTTTTTTAAAATCCTTTTGTCCATATTTTCAATTACTTTGGACTACAAAATTTTTTTACTTAACTAAGAGACAAAGCCAATCTTTTTGAATTTCCTGCCTTCAAATATTGCTAAAATTCTATTACAGTTATGCTTGATAAAAATGGTAAAGGACTATAATATCAAACCTGTTGAATAGGAGAATAACGTTTTAATGCAAAAATTCTGTATAATTCCCAAAAAAATTGACTTCTTTTGTGTTTCGCTGTACTACTTCAAAATCACTACTTTCCTAACAAGATTAATCTATGATATACACTTACTATTTGCGAAAGAACTGCATTAGTAGATTTAGCTTCTTTAAAAATCCTTTTGTCCATATTTTCAAGTGTTTAGGACCACAAAAATTTTTTACTTAAGAAAGTATGATATACACTTCCTATTTGCGAACGAACTACATCAGTAGACTCAGCTTTTTTAAAAATCCTTTTGTCCATATTTTCAATTATTTTGGACTACAAAAATTTTTTACCTAACTAAGAGACAAAGCCAATCCTTTTGAATTTCCTGCCTTCAAATATTGCTAAAATTCTATTACAGTTATGTTTGATAAAAATGGTAAAGAACTATAATATCAAACCTGTTGAATAGGATAATAACGTTTTAATGCAAAAAATCTGTATAATTCCCAAAAAAATTGACTTCTTTTGTGTTTCGCTGTACTACTTCAAAATCACTACTTTCCTAACAAGATTTATCTATGATATACACTTTCTATTTGCGAACCAACTGCATCAGTAGATTCAGCTTCTTTAAAAATCCTTTTGTCCATATTTTCAAGTGTTTCGGACCACAAAAATTTTTTACTTTAGAAAGTATGATATACACTTTCTATTTGCGAACAAACCGCATCAGTAGACTCAGCTTTTTTAAAAATCCTTTTGTCCATATTTTCAATTATTTTGGACTACAAAAATTTTTCACTTAACTAAGAGACAAAGCCAATCCTTTTGAATTTTCTGCCTTCAAATATTGCTAAAATTCTATTACAGTAATGCTTGATAAAAATGGTAAAGAACTATAATATTAAACCTGTTGAATAGGAGAATAACGTTTTAATGCAAAAATTCTGTATAATTCCCAAAAAAATTGACTTCTTTTGTGTTTCGCTGTACTACTTCAAAATCACTACTTTCCTAACAAGATTTATCTATGATATACACTTTCTATTTGCGAAAGAACTGCATTAGTAGATTTAGCTTCCTTAAAAATCCTTTTGTCCATATTTTCAAGTGTTTTGGACCACAAAAATTTTTTACTTAAGAAAGTATGATATACACTTCCTATTTGCGAACAAACCGCATCAGTAAACTCAGCTTTTTTAAAAATCCTTTTGTCCATATTTTCAATTATTTTGGACTACAAAAATTTTTCACTTAACTAAGAGACAAAGCCAATCCTTTTGAATTTCCTGCCTTCAAATATTGCTAAAATTCTATTACAGTTATGCTTGATAAAAATGGTAAAGAACTATAATATCAAACCTGTTGAATAGGAGAATAACGTTTTAATGCAAAAATTCTGTATAATTCCCAAAAAAATTGACTTCTTTTGTGTTTCGCTGTACTACTTTAAAATCACTACTTTCCTAACAAGATTAATCTATCATATACAACTTCCTATTTGCGAAAGAACTGCATTAGTAGATTCAGCTTCCTTAAAAATCCTTTTGTCCATATTTTCAAGTGTTTTGGACTACAAAAATTTTTTACTTAAGAAAGTATAATATACACTTCCTATTTGCGAACGAACTGCATCAGTAGACTCAGCTTCTTTAAAAATACTTTTGTCCATATTTTCAAGTATTTTGGACAACAAAAATTTTTCACTTAATTAAGAGACAAAGCCAATCCTTTTGAATTTCCTGCCTTCAAATATTGCTAAAATTCTATTACAGTTATGCTTGATAAAAATGGTAAAGAACTATAATATCAAACCTGTTGAATAGGAGAATAACGTTTTAATGCAAAAATTCTGTATAATTCCCAAAAAAATTGACTTCTTTTGTGTTTCGCTGTACTACTTCAAAATCACTACTTTCCTAACAAGATTTATCTATGATATACACTTCCTATTTGCGAAAGAACTGCATCAGTAGATTCAGCTTCCTTAAAAATCCTTTTGTCCATATTTTCAAGTGTTTTGGACTACAAAAATTTTTCACTTAACTAAGAGACAAAGCCAATCCTTTTGAATTTCCTGCCTTCAAATATTGCTAAAATTCTATTACAGTAATGCTTGATAAAAATGGTAAAGAACTATAATATTAAACCTGTTGAATAGGAGAATAACGTTTTAATGCAAAAATTCTGTATAATTCCCAAAAAAATTGACTTCTTTTGTGTTTCGCTGTACTACTTCAAAATCACTACTTTCCTAACAAGATTTATCTATGATATACACTTTCTATTTGCAAAAGAACTGCATTAGTAGATTTAGCTTCCTTAAAAATCCTTTTGTCCATATTTTCAAGTGTTTTGGACCACAAAAATTTTTTACTTAAGAAAGTATGATATACACTTCCTATTTGCGAACAAACCGCATCAGTAGACTCAGCTTTTTTAAAAATCCTTTTGTCCATATTTTCAATTATTTTGGACTACAAAAATTTTTCACTTAACTAAGAGACAAAGCCAATCCTTTTGAATTTCCTGCCTTCAAATATTGCTAAAATTCTATTACAGTTATGCTTGATAAAAATGGTAAAGAACTATAATATCAAACCTGTTGAATAGGAGAATAACGTTTTAATGCAAAAATTCTTTATAATTCCCAAAAAAATTGACTTCTTTTGTGTTTCGCTGTACTACTTTAAAATCACTACTTTCCTAACAAGATTAATCTATCATATACAACTTCCTATTTGCGAAAGAACTGCATTAGTAGATTCAGCTTCCTTAAAAATCCTTTTGTCCATATTTTCAAGTGTTTTGGACCACAAAAATTTTTTACTTAAGAAAGTATGATATACACTTCCTATTTGCGAACAAACTGCATCAGTAGGTTCAGCTTCTTAAAAAATCCTTTTGTCCATATTTTCAAGTATTTTGGACAACAAAAATTTTTCACTTAATTAAGAGACAAAGCCAATCCTTTTGAATTTCCTGCCTTCAAATATTGCTAAAATTCTATTACAGTTATGCTTGATAAAAATGGTAAAGAACTATAATATCAAACCTGTTGAATAGGAGAATAACGTTTTAATGCAAAAATTCTGTATAATTCCCAAAAAAATTGACTTTTTTTGTGTTTCGCTGTACTACTTCAAAATAACTACTTTTCTAACAAGATTTATCTATGATATACACTTTCTATTTGCGAAAGAACTGCATTAGTAGATTTAGCTTCCTTAAAAATCCTTTTGTCCATATTTTCAAGTGTTTTGGACTACAAAAATTTTTTACCCAAGAAAGTATAATATACACTTCCTATTTGCGAACGAACTGCATCAGTAGACTCAGCTTCTTTAAAAATCCTTTTGTCCATATTTTCAAGTATTTTGGACAACAAAAATTTTTCACTTAATTAAGAGACAAAGCCAATCCTTTTGAATTTCCTGCCTTCAAATATTGCTAAAATTCTATTACAGTTATGCTTAATAAAAATGGTAAAGAACTATAATATCAAACCTGTTGAATAGGAGAATAACGTTTTAATGCAAAAATTCTGTATAATTCCCAAAAAAATTGACTTCTTTTGTGTTTCGCTGTACTACTTCAAAATCACTACTTTCCTAACAAGATTTATCTATGATATACACTTCTTATTTGCGAAAGAACTGCATCAGTAGATTTAGCTTCCTTTAAAATCCTTTTGTCCATATTTTCAAGTGTTTTGGACCACAAAAATTTTTTACTAAAGAAAGTATGATGTACACTTCCTATTTGCGAACGAACTGCATCAGTAGACTTAGCTTTTTCAAAAATCCTTTTGTCCATATTTTCAATTATTTTGGACTACAAAAATTTTTCACTTAACTAAGAGACAAAGCCAATCTTTTTGAATTTCCTGCCTTCAAATATTGCTAAAATTCTATTACAGTTATGCTTGATAAAAATGGTAAAGAACTATAATATCAAACCTGTTGAATAGGAGAATAACGTTTTAATGCAAAAATTCTGTATAATTCCCAAAAAAATTGACTTCTTTTGTGTTTCGCTGTACTACTTCAAAATCACTACTTTCCTAACAAGAATTATCTATGATATACACTTTCTATTTGCGAAAGAACTGCATTAGTAGATTTAGCTTCCTTAAAAATCCTTTTGTCCATATTTTCAAGTGTTTTGGACCACAAAAATTTTTTACTTAAGAAAGTATGATATACACTTCCTATTTGCGAACGAACCGCATCAGTAGACTCAGCTTTTTTAAAAATCCTTTTGTCCATATTTTCAATTATTTTGGACTACAAAAATTTTTCACTTAACTAAGAGACAAAGCCAATCCTTTTGAATTTCCTGCCTTTAAATATTGCTAAAATTCTATTACAGTTATGCTTGATAAAAATGGTAAAGAACTATAATATCAAACCTGTTGAATAGGAGAATAACGTTTTAATGCAAAAATTCTGTATAATTCCCAAAAAAATTGACTTCTTTTGTGTTTTGCTGTACTACTTCAAAATCACTACTTTCCTAACAAGATTTATCTATGATATACACTTTCTATTTGCAAAAGAACTGCATTAGTAGATTTAGCTTCCTTAAAAATCCTTTTGTCCATATTTTCAAGTGTTTTGGACCACAAAAATTTTTTACTTAAGAAAGTATGATATACACTTCCTATTTGCGAACAAACCGCATCAGTAGACTCAGCTTTTTTAAAAATCCTTTTGTCCATATTTTCAATTATTTTGGACTACAAAAATTTTTCACTTAACTAAGAGACAAAGCCAATCCTTTTGAATTTCCTGCCTTTAAATATTGCTAAAATTCTATTACAGTAATGCTTGATAAAAATGGTAAAGAACTATAATATTAAACCTGTTGAATAGGAGAATAACGTTTTAATGCAAAAATTCTGTATAATTCCCAAAAAAATTGACTTCTTTTGTGTTTCGCTGTACTACTTCAAAATCACTACTTTCCTAACAAGATTTATCTATGATATACACTTTCTATTTGCAAAAGAACTGCATTAGTAGATTTAGCTTCCTTAAAAATCCTTTTGTCCATATTTTCAAGTGTTTTGGACCACAAAAATTTTTTACTTAAGAAAGTATGATATACACTTCCTATTTGCGAACAAACCGCATCAGTAGACTCAGCTTTTTTAAAAATCCTTTTGTCCATATTTTCAATTATTTTGGACTACAAAAATTTTTCACTTAACTAAGAGACAAAGCCAATCCTTTTGAATTTCCTGCCTTCAAATATTGCTAAAATTCTATTACAGTTATGCTTGATAAAAATGGTAAAGAACTATAATATCAAACCTGTTGAATAGGAGAATAACGTTTTAATGCAAAAATTCTTTATAATTCCCAAAAAAATTGACTTCTTTTGTGTTTCGCTGTACTACTTTAAAATCACTACTTTCCTAACAAGATTAATCTATCATATACAACTTCCTATTTGCGAAAGAACTGCATTAGTAGATTCAGCTTCCTTAAAAATCCTTTTGTCCATATTTTCAAGTGTTTTGGACCACAAAAATTTTTTACTTAAGAAAATATGATATACACTTCCTATTTGCGAACAAACTGCATCAGTAGACTCAGCTTCTTTAAAAATCCTTTTGTCCATATTTTCAAGTATTTTGGACAACAAAAATTTTTCACTTAATTAAGAGACAAAGCCAATCCTTTTGAATTTTCTGCCTTCAAATATTGCTAAAATTCTATTACAGTTATGCTCGATAAAAATGGTAAAGAACTATAATATCAAACCTTTTGAATAGGAGAATAACGTTTTAGTGCAAAAATTCTGTATAATTCCCAAAAAAAATTGACTCCTTTTGTGTTTCGCTGTACTACTTCAAAATCACTACTTTCCTAACAAGATTTACCTATGATATACACTTTCTATTTGCGAAAGAACTGCATTAGTAGATTTAGCTTCCTTAAAAATCCTTTTGTCCATATTTTCAAGTGTTTTGGACCACAAAAATTTTTTACTTAAGAAAGTATGATATACACTTCCTATTTGCGAACGAACTGCATCAGTAGACTCAGCTTTTTTAAAAATCCTTTTGTCCATATTTTCAATTATTTTGGACTACAAAAATTTTTCACTTAACTAAGAGACAAAGCCAATCCTTTTGAATTTCCTGCCTTCAAATATTGCTAAAATTCTATTACAGTTATGCTTGATAAAAATGGTAAAGAACTATAATATCAAACCTGTTAAATAGGAGAATAACGTTTTAATGCAAAAATTCTGTATAATTCCCAAAAAAATTGACTTCTTTTGTGTTTCGCTGTACTACTTCAAAATCACTACTTTCCTAACAAGATTAATCTATGATATACACTTTCTATTTGCGAAAGAACTGCATTAGTAGATTTAGCTTCCTTAAAAATCCTTTTGTCCATATTTTCAAGTGTTTTGGACCACAAAAATTTTTTACTTAAGAAAGTATGATATACACTTCCTATTTGCGAACAAACTACATCAGTAGACTCAGCTTTTTTAAAAATCCTTTTGTCCATATTTTCAAGTATTTTGGACTACAAAAATTTTTCACTTAACTAAGAGACAAAGCCAATCCTTTTGAATTTCCTGCCTTCAAATATTGCTAAAATTCTATTACAGTTATGCTTGATAAAAATGGTAAAGAACTATAATATCAAACCTGTTGAATAGGAGAATAACGTTTTAATGCAAAAATTCTGTATAATTCCCAAAAAAAATTACTTCTTTTGTGTTTCGCTGTACTACTTCAAAATCACTACTTTCCTAACAAGATTTATCTATGATATACACTTCCTATTTGCGAACGAACTGCATCAGTAGACTCAGCTTCTTTAAAAATCCTTTTGTCCATATTTTCAAGTATTTTGGACTACAAAAATTTTTCACTTAATTAAGAGACAAAGCCAATCCTTTTGAATTTCCTGCCTTCAAATATTGCTAAAATTCTATTACAGTTATGCTTGATAAAAATGGTAAAGAACTATAATATCAAACCTGTTGAATAGGAGAATAACGTTTTAATGCAAAAATTCTGTATAATTCCCAAAAAAATTTACTTCTTTTGTGTTTTGCTGTACTACTTCAAAATCACTACTTTCCTAACAAGATTTATCTATGATATACACTTTCTTTTTGCGAAAGAACTGCATAAGTAGATTCAGCTTCCTTAAAAATCCTTTTGTCCATATTTTTAAGTGTTTTGGACCACAAAATTTTTTTACTTAAGAAAGTATGATATACACTTCTTATTTGCGAACGAACTGCATCAGTAGACTCAGCTTTTTTAAAAATCCTTTTGTCCATATTTTCAAGTATTTTGGACTACAAAAATTTTTTACTTAACCAAGAGACAAAGCCAATCCTTTTGAATTTCCTGCCTTCAAATATTGCTAAAATTCTATTACAGTTATGCTTGATAAAAATGGTAAAGAACTCTAATATCAAACCTCTTGAATAGGATAATAACGTTTTAATGCAAAAATTCTGTATAATTCCCAAAAAAATTGACTTCTTTTGTGTTTCGCTGTACTACTTCAAAATCACTACTTTCCTAACAAGATTAATCTATGATATACACTTTCTATTTGCGAAAGAACTGCATTAGTAGATTTAGCTTCCTTAAAAATCCTTTTGTCCATATTTTCAAGTGTTTTGGACCACAAAAATTTTTTACTTAAGAAAGTATGATATACACTTCCTATTTGCGAACGAACTGCATCAGTAGACTCAGCTTCTTTAAAAATCCTTTTGTCCATATTTTCAAGTATTTTGGACTACAAAAATTTTTCACTTAATTAAGAGACAAAGCCAATCCTTTTGAATTTCCTGCCTTCAAATATTGCTAAAATTCTATTCAGTTATGCTTGATAAAAATGGTAAAGAACTATAATATCAAACCTGTTGAATGGGAGAATAACGTTTTAATGCAAAAATTTTGTATAATTTCCAAAAAAATTGACTTCCTTTGTGTTTCGCTGTACTACTTCAAAATCACTACTTTCCTAACAAGATTTATCTATGATATACACTTCGTATTTGCGAACGAACTGCATCAGTCGACAAAGCTTCTTTATTAATCCTTTTGTCCATATTTTCATGTGTTTTGGACTACAAAATTTTTATACTTAAGAAAGTGACAAATCCAATCCTTTTTAATTTTCTGCCTTCAAATATTGCTAAAATTCTTAATACAGTTATGCTTGATAAAAATAGTGTAGAAGCATTATGTCAAGCCTGTTGTATAGAAAAATAACGTTATAATGCCAAAATTCTGTATAAATCCCAACAAAATTTGCTTCTTTTGCTTTTCGCTATAGTACTTCAACCTGTCTACTTTCCTAACAAGATTTATCTATGATATACAATTCCTATTTACCAACAAACAGTATCAGTAGATTTAGCATCTTTAAAAATTCTTTTGCCCATATTTTCAAGTGTTTTGGACCACAAAAATTTTTTACTTAAAAAAGTGACAAAGCCAATCCCTTTGAATTTTCTGCCTTCAAATATTGCTTAAATTGTTAATACACTTATGCTTTGTAAAAATGGTAAAGAACTATAATATCAAACCTGTTGAATAGGAAAATAACGTTATAATGCCAAAATTCTGTATAAATCCCAACAAAATTGGCTTCTTTTGTGTTTCGCTGTACTACTTTCAACCTCTCTACTTTTCTATCAAGATTTGTCTATGATATACACTTCCTATTTGCGAACGAACTGCATCAGTGGTTTCAGCTTCCTTAAAAATCCTTTTGTCCATATTTTCAAGAGTTTTGGATCACAAAAATTTTTCACTTAACTAAGAGACAAAGCCAATCCTTTTGAATTTCCTGCCTTCAAATATTGCTAAAATTCTATTACAGTTATGCTTAATAAAAATAGTGTAAAACCATTATATAAAACCTCTTGAATAGGAGAATAACGTTTTAATGCAAAAATTCTGTATAATTCCCAAAAAAATTGACTTCTTTTGTGTTTCGCTGTACTACTTCAAAATCACTACTTTCCTAACAAGATTTATCTATGATATACACTTCCTATTTGCGAAAGAACTGCATCAGTAGATTCAGCTTCCTTAAAAATCCTTTTGTCCATATTTTCAAGTGTTTTGGACCACAAAAATTTTTTACTTAATTAAGTGACAAAGCCAATCCTTTTGAATTTCCTGCCTTCAAATATTGCTAAAATTCTATTACAGTTATGCTTGATAAAAATAGTAAAGAACTATAATATCAAACCTGTTGAATGGGAGAATAACGTTTTAATGCAAAAATTTTGTATAAATCCCAAAAAAATTGACTTCTTTTGTGTTTCGCTGTACTACTTCAAAATCACTACTTTCCTAACAAGATTTATCTATGATATACACTTCCTATTTGCGAACGAACTGCATCAGTCGACAAAGCTTCTTTATTAATCCTTTTGTCCATATTTTCATGTGTTTTGGACTACAAAAATTTTTTACTTAAGAAAGTGACAAAGCCAATCCTTTTTAATTTTCTGCCTTCAAATATTGCTAAAATTCTTAATACAGTTATTCTTGATAAAAAAAATAGTGTAGAAGCATTATGTCAAGCCTGTTGTATAGAAAAATAACGTTATAATGCCAAAGTTCTGTATAAATCCCAACAAAATAGGCTTCTTTTGCGTTTCGCTATAGTACATCAACCTGTCTACTTTCCTAACAAGATTTATCTATGATATACAATTCCTATTTACCAACAAACAGTATCAGTAGATTCAGCATCTTTAAAAATCCTTTTGTCCATATTTTCAAGTGTTTTGGACCACAAAAATTTTTTACTTAAAAAAGTGACAAAGCCAATCCCTTTGAATTTTCTGCCTTCAAATATTGCTAAAATTCTTAATACACTTATGCTTTGTAAAAATGGTAAAGAACTATAATATCAAACCTGTTGAATAGGAAAATAACGTTATAATGCCAAAATTCTGTATAAATCCCAACAAAATTGGCTTCTTTTGTGTTTCGCTGTACTACTTCAAAATCACTACTTTCCTAACAAGATTTATCTATGATATACACTTTCTATTTGCGAACCAACTGCATCAGTAGATTCAGCTTCTTTAAAAATCCTTTTGTCCATATTTTCAAGTGTTTTGGACTACAAAAATTTTTTACTTAAGAAAGTATGATATACACTTCCTATTTGCGAACGAACTGCATCAGTAGACTCAGCTTCTTTAAAAATCCTTTTGTCCATATTTTCAAGTATTTTGGACTACAAAAATTTTTCACTTAACTAAGAGACAAAGCCAATCCTTTTGAATTTCCTGCCTTCAAATATTGCTAAAATTCTATTACAGTTATGCTTGATAAAAATGGTAAAGAACTATAATATCAAACCTGTTGAATAGGAGAATAACGTTTTAATGCAAAAATTCTGTATAATACCCAAAAAAATTGACTTCTTTTGTGTTTCGCTGTACTACTTCAAAATCACTACTTTCCTAACAAGATTTATCTATGATATACACTTTCTATTTGCAAAAGAACTGCATCAGTAGATTCAGCTTTCTTAAAAATCCTTTTGTCCATATTTTTAAGTGTTTTGGACCACAAAAATTTTTTACTTAAGAAAGTATGATATACACTTCCTATTTGCGAACGAACTGCATCAGTAGACTCATCTTTTTTAAAAATCCTTTTTTCCATATTTTTAAGTGTTTTATACTACAAAAGTTTTTCACTTAAATAAGTGACAAAGCCAATCCTTTTGAATTTCCTGCCTTCAAATATTGCTAAAATTCTTAATAGAGTTATGCTTGATAAAAATAGTAAAGAACTATAATACTAAACCTGTTGAATGGGAGAATAACGTTTAAATGCAAAAATTCTGTATAATTCCCAAAAAAATTGACTTCTTTTGTGTTTCGCTGTACTACTTCAAAATCACTACTTTCCTAACAAGATTTATCTATGATATACACTTCCTATTTGCGAAAGAACTGCATCAGTAGATTCAGCTTCCTTAAAAATCCTTTTGTCCATATTTTCAAGTGTTTTGGACCACAAAAATTTTTTACTTAAGAAAGTATGATATACACTTCCTATTTGCGAACGAACTGCATCAGTAGACTCAGCTTTTTTAAAAATCCTTTTGTCCATATTTTTAAGTGTTTTGGACTACAAAAATTTTTCACTTAATTAAGTGACAAAGCCAATCCTTTTGAATTTCCTGCCTTCAAATATTGCTAAAATTCTTAATACAGTTATGCTTGATAAAAATAGTGTAGAACCATTATATAAAACCTCTTGAATAGGATAATAACGTTTTAATGCAAAAATTCTGTATAATTCCCAAAAAAATTGACTTCTTTTGTGTTTCGCTGTACTACTTCAAAATCACTACTTTCCTAACAAGATTTATCTATGATATACACTTCCTTTTGCGAACGAACTGCATCAGTAGTTTCAGCTTCCTTAAAAATCCTTTTGTCCATATTTTCAAGTGTTTTGGACTACAAAAATTTTTTACTTAAGAAAGTATGATATACACTTCCTATTTGCGAACGAACTGCATTAGTAGAATCAGCTTCTTTAAAAATCCTTTTGTCCATATTTTTAAGTATTTTGGACTACAAAAATTTTTCACTTAACTAAGAGACAAAGCCAATCCTTTTGAATTTCCTGCCTTCAAATATTGCTAAAATTCTATTACAGTTATGCTTGATAAAAATGGTAAAGAACTATAATATCAAACCTGTTGAATAGGAGAATAACGTTTTAATGCAAAAATTCTGTATAATTCCCAAAAAAATTGACTTCTTTTGTGTTTCGCTGTACTACTTTAAAATAACTGCTTTTCTAACAAGATTTATCTATGATATACACTTCCTATTTACCAACAAAGAGCATCAGTAGATTCAGCATCTTTAAAAATCCTTTTGTCCATATTTTCAAGTGTTTTGGACTACAAAAATTTTTTACTTAAGAAAGTGACAAAGTCAATCCCTTTGAATTTTCTTTCTTAAAATATGGCTAAAATTCTTAATACAGTTATGCTTGAATAAAATGGTAAAGAACTATGATATCAAACCTGTTGAATAGGAAAATAACGTTATAATGCCAAAATTCTGTATAAATCCCAACAAAATTGGCTTCTTTTGCGTTTCGCTATAGTACTTCAACCTGTCTACTTTCCTTACAAAATTTATCTATGATATACAATTCCTATTTGCGAACGAACTGCATCAGTTGACTCAGCTTCTTTAATAATCCTTTTGTCCATATTTTCAAGTGTTTTGGACTACAAAAATTTTTCAATTAAATGACAAAGCCAATCCCTTTGAATTTCCTGCCTTAAAATATGGCAAAAATTCTTAATACAGTTATGCTTGATAAAAATGGTAAAGAACTATGATATCAAACCTGTTGAATAGGAAAATAACGTTATAATGCCAAAATTCTGTATAAATCCCAACAAAATTGGCTTTATTTGTGTTTCGCTGTACTACTTTAAAATCACTGCTTTTCTAACAAGATTTATCTTTGATATACACTTCCTATTTACCAACAAACAGCATTAGTAGATTCAGCATCTTTAAAAATTCTTTTGTCCATATTTTCAAGTGTTATGGACCACAAATATTTGTTACTAAAGAAAGTGACAAAGTCAATCCCTTTAAATTTCCTTTCTTAAAATATGGCTAAAATTCTTAATACAATTATGCTTGAATAAAATGGTAAAGAACTATGATATCAAACCTGTTGAATAGGAAAATAACGTTATAATGCCAAAATTCTGTATAAATCCCAACAAAATTGGCTTTATTTGTGTTTCGCTGTACTACTTCAAAATCACTACTTTCCTAACCAGATTTATCTATGATATACACTTCCTATTTGCAAACGAACTGCATCAGAAGACTCAGCTTCTTTAAAAATCCTTTTGTCCATATTTTCAAGTCTTTTGGACCACAAAAATTTTTTACTAAAGAAAGTGACAAAGCCAATCCCTTTGAATTTCCTGCCTTAAAATATGGCAAAAATTCTTAATACAGTTATGCTTGATCAAAATTTTTAAGTATTTTGGACTACAAAAATTTTTCACTTAACTAAGAGACAAAGCTAATCCTTTTGAATTTCCTGCCTTCAAATATTGCTAAAATTCTATTACAGTTATGCTTAATAAAAATGGTAAGGAACTATAATATCAAACCTGTTGAATTGGAGAATAACGTTTTAATGCAAAAATTCTGTATAATTCCCAAAAAATTGACTTCTTTTGTGTTTCGCTGTACTACTTCAAAATCACTACTTTCCTTATCTATGATATACACTTCCTATTTGCGAACGAACTGCATCAGTCGACTCAGCTTCTTTAATAATCCTTTTGTCCATATTTTCAAGTGTTTCGGACTACAAAAATTTTTTACTTAAGAAAGTGACAAAGCCAATCCTTTTGAATTTTCTGCCTTTAAATATTGCTAAAATTCTTAATACAGTTATGCTTAATAAAAATAGTGTAGATGCATTATGTCAAACCTGTTGAATAGGAAAATAACATTATAATACCAAAATTCTGTATAAATCCCAACAAAATTGACTTCTTTTGTGTTTCGCTTTACTACCTCAACCTCTCTACTTTCCTAACAAGATTTATCTATGATATACACTTCCTATTTACCAACAAACAGTAGATTGAGCATCTTTAAAAATCCTTTTGTCCTTATTTTCAAGTCTTTTGGACCACAAAAATTTTTTACTAAAGAAAGTGACAAAGCCAATCCCTTTGAATTTCCTGCCTTAAAATATGGCAAAAATTCTTAATACAGTTATGCTTAAATAAAATGGTAAAGAACGATATCAAACCTGTTGAATAGGAAAATAACGTTATAATGCCAAAATTCTGTATAAATCCCAACAAAAATTGCTTCTTTTGCGTTTCGCTATAGTACTTCAACCTCTCTACTTTCCTAACAAGATTTATCTATGATATACACTTCCTATTTGCGAACGAACTGCATCAGTAGATTCAGCTTCTTCAAAAATCCTTTTGTCCATTTTTACTATACTATAATATCAAACCTGTTGAATAGGAGAATAACGTTTTAATGCAAAAATTCTGTATAATTCCCAAAAAAATTGACGTCTTTTGTGTTTCGCTGTACTACTTCAAAATCACTACTTTCCTAACAAGATTTATCTATGATATACACTTTCTATTTGCGAAAGAACTGCATCAGTAGATTCAGCTTCCTTAAATATCCTTTTGTCCATATTTTTAAGTGTTTTGGACCACAAAAATTTTTTACTTAAGAAAGTATGATATACACTTCCTATTTGCGAACGAACTGCATCAGTCGACAAAGCTTCTTTATTAATCCTTTTGTCCATATTTTCATGTGTTTTGGACTACAAAAATTTTTTACTTAAGAAAGTGACAAATCCAATCCTTTTTAATTTTCTGCCTTCAAATATTGCTAAAATTCTTAATACAGTTATGCTTGATAAAAATAGTGTAGAAGCATTATGTCAAGCCTGTTGTATAGAAAAATAACGTTATAATGCCAAAATTCTGTATAAATCCCAACAAAATTTGCTTCTTTTGCTTTTCGCTATAGTACTTCAACCTGTCTACTTTCCTAACAAGATTTATCTATGATATACAATTCCTATTTACCAACAAACAGTATCAGTAGATTCAGCATCTTTAAAAATCCTTTTGTCCATATTTTCAAGTGTTTTGGACCACAAAAATTTTTTACTTAAAAAAGTGACAAAGTCAATCCCTTTGAATTTTCTTTCTTAAAATATGGCTAAAATTCTTAATACAGTTATGCTTGAATAAAATGGTAAAGAACTATGATATCAAACCTGTTGAATAGGAAAATAACGTTATAATGCCAAAATTCTCTATAAATCCCAACAAAATTGGCTTCTTTTGCGTTTCGCTATAGTACTTCAACCTGTCTACTTTCCTTACAAAATTTATCTATGATATACAATTCCTATTTGCGAACGAACTGCATCAGTTGACTCAGCTTCTTTAATAATCCTTTTGTCCATATTTTCAAGTGTTTTGGACTACAAAAATTTTTCACTTAAATGACAAAGCCAATCCCTTTGAATTTCCTGCCTTAAAATATGGCAAAAATTCTTAATACAGTTATGCTTAAATAAAATGGTAAAGAACGATATCAAACCTGTTGAATAGGAAAATAACGTTATAATGCCAAAATTCTGTATAAATCCCAACAAAAATTGCTTCTTTTGCGTTTCGCTATAGTACTTCAACCTCTCTACTTTCCTAACAAGATTTATCTATGATATACACTTCCTATTTGCGAACGAACTGCATCAGTAGATTCAGCTTCTTCAAAAATCCTTTTGTCCATTTTTACTATACTATAATATCAAACCTGTTGAATAGGAGAATAACGTTTTAATGCAAAAATTCTGTATAATTCCCAAAAAAATTGACGTCTTTTGTGTTTCGCTGTACTACTTCAAAATCACTACTTTCCTAACAAGATTTATCTATGATATACACTTTCTATTTGCGAAAGAACTGCATCAGTAGATTCAGCTTCCTTAAATATCCTTTTGTCCATATTTTTAAGTGTTTTGGACCACAAAAATTTTTTACTTAAGAAAGTATGATATACACTTCCTATTTGCGAACGAACTGCATCAGTCGACAAAGCTTCTTTATTAATCCTTTTGTCCATATTTTCATGTGTTTTGGACTACAAAAATTTTTTACTTAAGAAAGTGACAAATTCAATCCTTTTTAATTTTCTGCCTTCAAATATTGGTAAAATTTTTAATACAGTTATGCTTGATAAAAATAGTGTAGAAGCATTATGTCAAGCCTGTTGTATAGAAAAATAACGTTATAATGCCAAAATTCTGTAGAAATCCCAAAAAAATTTGCTTCTTTTGCTTTTCGCTATAGTACTTCAACCTGTCTACTTTCCTAACAAGATTTATCTATGATATACAATTCCTATTTACCAACAAACAGTATCAGTAGATTCAGCATCTTTAAAAATCCTTTTGTCCATTTTTTTTTAAGTGTTTTGGACCACAAAAATTTTTTACTTAAAAAAGTGACAAAGCCAATTCCTTTGAATTTTCTGCCTTTAAATATTGCTAAAATTCTTAATACACTTATGCTTTGTAAAAATAGTAAAGAACTATAATATTAAACCTGTTGAATGTATGTATGTATGTATGTATGTATGTGTCAGGGGTGATAATCACACTGCGACCCATAGGATCTATTGTGTCCCCCTTACTTGCCATGTTCTGATATTCTCTCAGACCTATAGCAGCTCTTCGAGTCCTATTTTCCTGAGGAAGTTTAGGACATCGTCGGGCTTCAAATCAGGTAGATCCCCTTCCTCTATTTCATGTGCTCCTAGGTATCTAGCCCTAGAATTTTGCAAGGCAGGACATTCTGAGAGTATATGTATTGAGGTTTCATCCTCTTCCTCACAGAATCTGCACTTTGCTTCATCTGCTAACCCTAGTTTCTTCATGTGGCTTCTTAACCGGCAATGCCCGGTTAATATTCCCGTTAGAATACGGAGCCTTTTTTTACTGAGGTTGAGGCAGCTAAGAGATCTCTTCTGGTCATAGTTCCCCAGTAGTATCTTAGATTGCCTCAATCCTTCCAGCTGATTCCAGTACTCGGATTTTTCTTTCTCCATTTCCTCCCTTAGTTTTCCTAAGATTATTCTACTGCTGATCCCACAAGATGGTTCTGGTCCCAGATGTGGGGTTTTAGCTCCTTTTTTGCCAGCTTATTTGCTGTTTCATTCCCCTCTATTCCTATGTGTCCCGGGACCCATAGGAGGGTGACAGTGTTCTTCTGGCCCAGTTCATTTAGTTTGCCCAGGCATTCCCAAACCATCTTCGAACTGATTATATTTGAACTCAGCGCTTTGATGGCTGCTTGACTATCCGACATGATCACAATCTCTTGTCTGCGGTAGTTTCTTCCAATATTGAATTCCACACATCTTTCGATGGCGCGGACTTCTGCTTGAAAGATGCTCGGGTATGTGCCCAAGCTTTCTGAGTATTTGGCTCTCGGTCCAAAAACTCCTATCCCAGTTCCCTCGTCTAGCTTGGAACCGTCCGTATACCACTTTATGGTATTCTGATTTAAATTCTGTATGGTGTCTTCGTCCCATTCAGATTTATTACTCAACCTTGTGATGAATTTTCTCACAAAGTTGAATTTGCGAAAGAACTGCATCAGTAGATTCAGCTTCCTTAAAAATCCTTTTGTCCATATTTTTAAGTGTTTTGGACCACAAAAATTTTTTACTTAAGAAAGTATGATATACACTTCCTATTTGCGAACGAACTGCATCAGTAGACTCAGCTTTTTTAAAAATCCTTTTGTCCATATTTTCAAGTATTTTGGACAACAAAAATTTTTCACTTAATTAAGGGACAAAGCCAATTCTTTTAAATTTCCTGCCTTCAAATATTGCTAAAATTCCATTACAGTTATGCTTGATAAAAATGGTAAAGAACTATAATGTCAAACCTGTTGAATAGGAGAATAACGTTTTAATGCAAAAATTCTGTATAATTCCCAAAAAAATTGACTACTTTTGTGTTTCGCTGTACTACTTTAAAATCACTACTTTCCTAACAAGATTTATCTATGATATACACTTTCTATCTGCGAAAGAACTGCATTAGTAGATTTAGCTTCCTTAAAAATCCTTTTGTCCATATTTTCAAGTGTTTTGGACCACAAAAATTTTTTACTTAAGAAAGTATGATATACACTTCCTATATGCGAACGAACTGCATCAGTAGACTCAGCTTCTTTAAAAATCCTTTTGTCCATATTTTCAAGTATTTTGGACAACAAAAATTTTTCACTTAATTAAGAGACAAAGCCAATCCTTTTGAATTTCCTGCCTTCAAATATTGCTAAAATTCCATTACAGTTATGCTTGATAAAAATGGTAAAGAACTATAATGTCAAACCTGTTGAATAGGAATATAACGTTATAATGCCAAAATTCTGTATAAATCCCAACAAAATTGGCTACTTTTGTGTTTCGCTGTACTACTTTTAACTTCTCTACTTTCCTATCAAGATTTATCTATGATAAATCTTCCTATTTGCGAACGAACTGCATCAGTCAACTCAGCTTCTTTAAAAATCCTTTTGTCCATATTTTAAAATGTTTTGGACTACAAAAATTTTTCACTTAATTAAGAGACAAAGCCAATCCTTTTGAATTTCCTGCCTTCAAATATTGCTAAAATTCTATTACAGTTATGCTTGATAAAAATGTCAAAGAACTATAATAACAAACCTGTTGAATAGGAGAATAACGTTTTAATGCAAAAATTCTGTATAATTCCCAAAAAAATTGACTTCTTTTGTGTTTCGCTGTACTACTTCAAAATCACTACTTTCCTAACCAGATTTATCTATGATATACACTTCCTATTTGCGAACGAACTGCATCAGTCGACTCAGCTTCTTTAATAATCCTTTTGTCCATATTTTTAAGTGTTTTGGGCTACAAAAATTTTTTACTTAAGAAAGTGACAAAGCCAATCCTTTTGAATTTTCTGCATTTAAACATTGCTAAAATTCTTAATACAGTTAAGCAGGATTAACTGTAAATTTGGAAAAGTGTGAATTTTGCGTTCCTTTTTTAACTTATTTAGGTTTTGTCGTTGATCATAATAGGCTCAGAACAGATCCAGGAAAAGTTGAAGCTATAATGGAGTATTCAGTTCCGAAAAATACCACTGAAATAAAGAGATTAGTTGGTCTTGTTAGCTGGTATAGGAGATTCATCAAAGATTTCGCTACAGTTTGTGCTCCAATTAATGATCTTCTGCATGGCAAGAAGAAAGGTCAATCTATCACTTGGACACCACAGGCAGATGAAGCTTTCAAAGAAATTAAAACTAGGTTAACTTCAGCTCCTTTCTTGGCGTCACCTGATTTTACTAAAACTTTCACAATACAATGTGATGCAAGCGACACAGGAGTCGGTGCAGTTCTTTACCAGGAAAATGATGGAATTGATCACCCAGTAGCTTATGCAAGCAAAACATTGACATCTAGCCAAAGGAAATATTCAACAACAGAAAAGGAATTATGGGCTGTCGTTTTTGCCGTAGAGAAATTTAGATCTTTTATAGAAGGTACTCGGTTCATTATCGAGACGGACCATTCAAGTCTTTTGTTTCTACATAAGTTATCCAACCCTTCCGGAAGATTAGCACGTTGGTCTTTGAGATTATCGCAGTTTAACTTTGAAATTAAACATCGTAAAGGTGCTTTAAATGTAGTTGCAGTTGCTTTAAGTAGATCTTTGCCGGAAATTTCTGTTATTGATGTAAGTTCTTTTATTCCTGATAATTGGTATAAATCTATGCTAACAAAGGTAGAGACTTATCCTGAAAAATACCCTTCTTTTAAAGTAGAAAATGGCATTTTATATAAACATATGTTTTCGAAAGTACCTATTGAAAGTAACGTATCTAATTGGAAATTTGTAGTACCGCGGAAAAATCGTCAAGAAAATTTCAAGTTATATCATGATAATCCTACAGCAGCTCATTTTGGCATTTCCAAAACGTTGTCTAGAATTTTAGAGCTTTATTATTGGCCAAAAATTAGGAAAGATGTTTATAAATATGTAAAAAGCTGTGAAGTTTGCGCTGCTTGTAAAAGTTCAAATTTACCACAGGCTGGTTTAATGGGTTCTTTTAGAAATATTAATTTTCCTTTTCAAATGATTTCATGTGATTTAATAGGTCCTTATACCAGATCCAAAAATGGGAATCGATATTGTCTTGTTGTAGTAGATTATTTTACTAAATATACGGTCGTTCATCCTATGCCTAACGCTACCGCAAAAAGCATTGTTAGATTCATGGAAAATCAAGTTTTTCTTATTTATGGTGTACCTCAAATAGTAGCTACTGATAACGGATCTCAATTTGTTAGTAGAGATTTTAAAAACCTAATGAATAATTATAACGTTCAAAAAATCTTTTATAGTGCTTCCTATACACCTCAAGTAAACCATACCGAGCGGGTTAATAAAGTCATTGTTACAGCTATTCGATGTTACATACACGAAAACCATAAAACGTGGGATACTAATATTCATAAAATAGCACAAGCAATCAGAGTAGTTAAACATGATGTAACCGAGTATTCTCCAGCATTTTTGACTTTTGATAGAAATATTCCTTTATCGGGGGATTACTATGGGAAAATCGCGGATAATGCTAATAATGTAGTTACTATTGGTGATAAGTTACAATTACTTGAGGATATTCAAAAATACCCAACGTTATATGAAGATGTTAGGAATAAATTAAAAGAAGCTTATGCTAGGTACTCAAAACACTATAACTTAAGGAAACGGGATCTTAAATTTCATGTAGGAGACAGGGTATGGAAAAAGAATTTTGTTCAGTCTTCTAAAGCAAATGATTTCACAGCAAAATTAGCTCCAAAATTTGTACCGTGTATAGTTACCAAAGTTTTATCCAATTTAGTTTACAGTTTGCAGGAAATGGATGGTAATGACTTAGGCAATTTCCATATTAAAGATTTAAAAGAACATTTTTACAGTAATGATGAAAATTTACCTGATGGTGACGTATCGGATTCCGAAACAGTTGTTAGTGATATTTAGCTTGAGTTACAGTAGTAGTTACCTGTCAGTAAAAACAACAGAATTTCTTGATATACCTTTTATATTTGAAGTGTAGAATTATTTTATTATTGGGGAAATATTTACGCAAATGCATATTATTTTCAAACATGTAAAGTAATTAATGGCGTCTAGTTTAATGACCGGGTTAATACAGATATTAGCTTTTATTTACTTTTGCACGTTCTTGAAAATTATGAAGAATTATTATTGTTTTTGTCTCGCTATTGAGAGTTACATTTCTTCATAATGTTTTTTTATGATTTGTGTTAAATAATATTTATCCATGTGGTTAATGACACAGTATGTTGCTGTGTGACTTACCGTATTAAAGTATCGTATATTACAGTATCGTATTATAGTATCGTATCGTATTGCAGTTTCGTATCGTTCTTTAGTATCGTATCGTGTAAATTTATCGTATCTTATCTGATAAAATAGTTTATCGAATTTCTACACTTCCGTACATGTTATTAAACAGGAAATCTGTTTATCGGAAATTTTGTTCCTTATCGATGGTAACACTTAACTTGTTTGCAGGTTTTAGTTCATGAAGTTATCTGTTAAATTTTTCAACAGGATTTTTGTGACATTTTTGGGATTTTGTTGGGTATATCGCTACTGCTGTATCAAGGTTCATGTATTGCTACATTGTTCTATATTTTTTTATATTCCGTATATCGCTGGATAACATTAAAGTATTTAAATTTCATAATTTTCGTAACGTTAGGTGTGAAAACCTTTTCAGCTTTCTAGTGGCTACATACTAGTAATGTTTGTCTTGCTTTTGCGTATTTGTTTTATAGGGCCGTTCATTAGTGGGTGCGAGAGGGTTAAGAAATGACTATCTTAAATGGTAATAGTAATTCCAGCATAGATTCATGGGGGGTTTTAGGTCTTCGGGCAAAGTTATTCCCAAGGGATGTTGTCAATTATGGGGGCTTTCTACTACTGTGTTTATATGAACATGGCTTTACTTGTCATTTCTCAAGATTTCTCGCAGTACTTTTGAAGGAGCACCCTCTTAAAGTTAAGTCTAATATAGAGTCAATTTTAGTTTGGGACATACTATAATGTTCTAGGGTATTGCTTGGTGACCTTTTTTTTTCTAACAAACATATTCTATTAAAAGAATTTTGTCAAACTGACCAAGAAAATGGGATGTATTGGTTTGGTGATGGTTTTTCATCATTACCTTTGGGATGAGCACTTGTCAGGCAAGTATGGTGTGAGGTTTCAGATATGGTTAACCACGACGCTTTATAACATCTTTAGCGAGGTCCATTCTAAAATTGCTAGGCAAGGATTCATTTCATTGGCTTTTGTTTGGGAACGCCGGAGTCAAATCAATACAACCCATTTGTAATGCATTTGTAATACATTTGTAATATATCATAATATTACGGGTAGTTATAATATATATATTTTTTTAAAACTTTTAAGATTAGTTACTAAGTATTGTAATAGTTATCTTTGGTTGGCTGTTATTGACTATGGGAGTTTGCGAAAAAAAAAATTAACTGGGGTTAATTTTTTTTCGGAGGGAAGGATGATGTGTAACGATAACTCGTTATATTTATTGTTTATTTTATTAAACATAATTTTATAATTTGTGATAACCCATAGTGAAGATAGTTGAAGGTAAGCTATAAATAATATAATGTAGGTACTTATTTTGTCTTAACAGGTGTTATATGTGTTGTATATCTCTTGTTCGATTTATCAATGCAGAATTGTTCTAGTTCAATAACATCGAACGCTAGATCGGAAATCGAACGTAGCAAGAGATTTGAACAATGCAGAGGCTCGCTGAGGTCGCTCTCTTGACCGGGACGCCGGTTGGAAAGGTTGACTGACGAGGAGAAGGGTTGGTTATGAAAAAAATGGCTTTTTAACAAAAATGTCGGTATCGTATTAAATCGCTATTTATTTATTGAATCATTATGGATTTGAATTATTTTGATGGCAATTTAAAATAATATATATTCAATTTATCGAATTCAATACATATTTTTGTAATCAGATGGGTTGCTAACCTTTGATTAATATCTAAGTTTTGTCTAAACAGTTATCTTATTTAAATGTGATTTAATTACCGACCTTCTCAGTTTTTTTAAATCTTTTGTTAGATTGATTGGAAGCTGTGCCTCAGCTACGACCTTTTGGAAGTGATATAGAACTTCAGATAACTTTTACCTTTCCACGAGGTGATCATCTCAGGATTTCTTTGGCTGTCGGATTGTTCACTGGAAGTTTCAGGATGAGACAGGTATGTACATCTCTTTATTATTTTAATAATGTATGTTAATTGCATTTTTGCAATTTCTTTTTGGAGAGAATTACATACCTTGCTCGTTATTTTCAATCCGAGAGTTTGGGAAATCATCTGAGTTTTCCTTTAATGAGGTTAACTTATTCCTTTTCTTTTTATTGATTGTCTGTAAAGCCAATTTGACAATAACTGTACCTGAATCTAAGTGTCAGCACTACCATTACTATATTATATATTACTTTATATTTTGATTTCTACTCATTATTAGTATGTGAATATCAGAGTTTGGTATCAAACAATACCTATCTTGTTTAGTAACTATTGTTTGAATTTATCATTTGTGTTTGATAACCACCTCTGGATATTCAATTTCAATAGTTAGTATAACTTAGGTTCATTTTTTTTTGTAATTTTTACATTGGATTAGTAATAATATCTAGTTAAGCATTATTGTTTAGCGTTTAGTTTCTGAACATGTTTAGCTCATGTTGAGCTGTGATTCTTTTGTATTTAAACAATTATAGATGTATTAATTTTTTTTATGATCATTAGATACTAGTTATATACTAGGGTTTGCTGGGATATCATATCCCTAGTAGCTGTTCTACTTAAGAAATTACTTAAAAGTAAAACCAAAGAATCTAGATTTCATAGTGCTGGTGCTTATTAACCCTATTTACAATTCTAATTTTTTTTAATCATATTTTCATGATATGGTCCGAACTTGAGTCCCAAGACCAGTGACGTTAAAACTCCTGAGTGGACACAAAGGGCTGAAGAAACCTGTCATCCCCAGGGATTAAACAGTACAACCAGTGCCCTATTACCGTCAGGAGCTGGTGAATAATCAGTCGGAACAATCAATGTGATTAAAATAAGGGTTTTTAATAAACGTAGAGTCACAACTAACTTGTAAGTAATCCACTTTAACTTTTGAGTAATTTCTGTTAACTTTATTTATATCATCATTGTATATATACATACATTTAATTTTACATAATTTCATTTCAATAACTAGTTGGTATCAATTCATTATTTCAATATTAATATACAACCTATGTCATAATATCAATTCATTATTTCAATATCAATATACAACCTATGTCAAAATATCAATTCAAGATTGTTCATTATTTTTTGTAATTATTAAATTATATTAAAATTATTTTTGTCTTTTAGTGTCACTGTACAATACCTTGTCGAACATTATATCTTAACATTTGGTAGGATTGCACCTATTGTCGTTCCATTGTTTTCCTTGTTTTGTTAGGAGAAAAAATCAAAACATAGGTGGCGCTCAAATATTAAGATAAAGTGTGGTGTAACCTTCCCTAACCTACCCTTAGTAACACCAGCAGCGATCCCATTCCTAAGATTAGCCTGGAAGGCCTGGTTAAACTAATTTTTATTTATCTGTTTCATTTAGCCAGTGTCAATAGTTCGCCACTTCACCTTTTTTGTGCTTGCATAAAAGGGGTTAAGTGTTGTTACACTTTTGGCAAACTTATCATTACATCCCTTTGAATTTTCTGCCTTCAAATATTGCTAAAATCTTAATACAGTTATGCTTGATAAAAATAGTGTAGAACCATTATATCAAACCTCTTGAATAGGAGAATACGTTTTAATGCAAAAACCAGATTTATCTATGATATACACTTCCTATTTGCGAACGAACTGCATCAGTCGACTCAGCTTCTTTAATAATCCTTTTGTCCATATTTTCAAGTGTTTTGGACTACAAAAATTTTTTACTTAAGAAAGTGACAAAGCCAATCCTTTCGAATTTTCTGCCTTCAAACATTGCTAAAATTCTTGATACAGTTATGCCTGATAAAAATAGTGTAGAAGCATTATGTCAAACCTGTTGTATAAAAAAATAAAGTTATAATGCCAAAATTCTGTATAAATCCCAACAAAATTTGCTTCTTTTGCTTTTCGCTATAGCACTTCAACCTGTCTACTTTCCTAACAAGATTTATCTATGATATACACTTCCTATTTGCAAACGAACTGCATCAGTAGACTCAGCTTCTTTAAAAATCCTTTTGTCCATATTTTCAAGTGTTTTGGACTACAAAAATGTTTTACTTAATTAAGTAACAAAGCCAATCCTTTTGAATTTCCTGCCTTCAAATATTGCTAAAACTTTTAATACAGTTATGCTTGATAAAAGAAGTGTAGAAACATTATGTCAAACCTGTTGAATAGGAAAATAACGTTATAATGCCAAAATTCTGTATAAATCCCAACAAAATTGACTTTATTTGTGTTTCGCTGTACTACTTCAAAATCACTGCTTTTCTAACAAGATTTATCTATAATATACACTTCCTATTTACCAACAAACGGCATTAGTAGATTCAGCATCTTTAAAAATCCTTTTGTCGATATTTTTAAGTGTTTTGGACCACAAAAATTTCATACTAATGAAAGTGACAAAGTCAATTCCTTTGAATTTCCTTTCTTAAAATATGGCTTAAATTCTTAATACAGTTATGCTTGAATAAAATGGTAAAGAACTATAATATCAAACCTGTTAAATAGGAAGATAACGTTATAATGCCAATATTCTCTATAAATCCCGACAAAATTGGCTTCTTTTGTGTTTCGCTGTACTACTTTAACCTCTCTACTTTCCTAACAAGATTTATCTATGATATACACTTCCTATTTACCAACAAACAGCATCAGTAGATTTAGCATCTTTAAAAGTCCTTTTGTCCATATTTTCAAGTGTTTTGGACTACAAAAATTTTTCACTTAATTAGGTGACAAAGCCAATCCTTTTGAATTTCCTGCCTTCAAATATTGCTAAAATATTTAATACAGTTATGCTTAATAAAAATGGTAAAGAATGTAATATTATTTGTGCGTTGGGCGACAATTTGTAATATGAGTTTCCTGTTGATAGTGAATTTATAAAAATATTTATTAACTTTTTTGAAAAAATAACAATATACCAAATGAAAAAATGTAATTTGTAATAAAACAAACATTAAGCTTAATTTCGTCTTTAATTAGTTGTAAAAGATACTTCAATAATTAACAGAATTTATAAATGTTTATCACACAAAAACTGTGATAGTTAAATACCTCGGCTAGGGGTGAGTAAGTTCATTAGCTCTGACTATTGTACAATATTTGTTTCTTTAAGAAATTATAAGGGCGCCACTGAAATCTTTTTATTTTTTATGATACTACTGAAGAAAGTTGTTTTAAGCTGAGTTATTTAAATAAGTATCATAAGATGACAGAAAGATGTCAGAAAAAACTGTCTATGAAGAAAAAAAAAATGATTTGAAAATGTACAAACATATAAAAGATAATAAGATTTCCTTGGTGCTGAAATTAATGAGGTAGAGAATACGTTACAACAAAATAATCCGCAAACAGTTCTTTAAAAATACTTATTCTAATACAGTTGACGATATAGATAGATATACACGGAAATAAAAGAGAAAAAATATGGGAACAATAAACTTGATAGATCACAATAAACTTATCTGTTACAATAGTGGACGATCCTTCGCCGCACCTTGGGGTCGCTACGGCACTGTCTAGGTGGTTCCAAATGATTATGGAAGATCACTAGTGGAGGGATGATCTGCCCCAGTTGTAGAGATAATCCAGTTAAGAATGTAAAGTTTACAAGCTGTTCAAGTTTACGGAATCTCCAAATTCAAGAGATGCTTCTGGTTTACAGAATCTTCAATTAAAGAGTTGCCTCTAGTTTACATTAAATAGTTGCCTCTAGTTTACTGTATTATATTCCAACTTTCTGAAAATTACCAGTGTCAAACACGTGTTACATTTACTTTTCGGGCACAAAAAGTACAAATCAGCATAGTCCGAAATCTACAGTTAGATGCTAACGTATTTTAATAGATTACAAAAGATACATTTTTACATTAAATTTACTTTTTAATAATCTTACACACTAATCAAAATTCCAGAAATGTACTTTTAACAGCCTTTTATAAAAAATTATCATTAATACTTTTAATTACCATAAAAAGATTCTTTGAATAATAATGAAATATGTTGAAATTCTCATCTGATATAATAAAATATAATAAAACTTTCGATATTTTATAAATATCTTAACAAAAAGGAATTATAAAATTGGAAAAAAAAACATACCTGTATATGACAGTAAATCAATAGAAGAAATGAGACTGGAAATAATTATTAAAACTTATTGAACTCGATAATGCCAACTCATTAATACACCTCGTAGCGTAGCTACTTTGAACTTCCAATTATAATTATAGAGACTGTATTCATTATTTTATTATTAAAAATGTTTTATGATAGATGGAGCTAGCGTACTAATTGAATTTAATATTTAGGATACCAGGTGCTTAAAATGTTAACAGATACTGTTACAAGAACTATGATATCAAACCTGTTGAATAGGAAAATAACGTTATAATGCCAAAATTCTGTATAAATCCCAACAAAATTTGCTTCTTTTGCGTTTCGCTATAGTACTTCAACCTCTCTACTTTCCTAACAAGATTTATCTATGATATACACTTCCTATTTGCGAACGAACTGCATCAGTAGATTCAGTTTCTTCAAAAATCCTTTTGTCCATTTTTTCAAGTGTTTTGGACGACAAAAATTTTTTACTAAAGAAAGTGACCAAACCAATCCCTTTGAATTTCCTGACTTAAAATATGGCTAAAATTCTTAATACAGTTATGCTTAATAAAAATGGTAAAGAACTATGATATCAAACCTGTTAAATGGGAAAATATCGTTATAATGCCAAAATTCTGTAAAAATCCCAACAAAATTTGCTTCTTTTGCTTTTCGCTATAGCACTTCAACCTGTCTACTTTCCTAACAAGATTTATCTATGATATACACTTCCTATTTGCGAACGAACTGCATCAGTAGACTCAGCTTCTTTAAAAATCCTTTTGTCCATATTTTCAAGTGTTTTGGACTACAAAAATTTTTCACTTAATTGACAAAGCAAATCCTTTTGAATTTCCTGCCTCCAAATATTGCTAAAATTCTATTACGCTTATGCTTGATAAAAATGGTAAAGAACTATAATATCAAACCTATTGAATGGGAGAATAACGTTTTAATGCAAAAATTCTGTATAAATCCCAAAAAAATTGACTTCTTTTGTGTTTCGCTGTACTACTTCAAAATCACTACTTTCCTAACCAGATTTATCTATGATATACACTTCCTATTTACCAACAAACAGCATCAGTAGATTCAGCATCTTTAAAAATCCTTTTGTCCATATTTAAGTGTTTTGGACTACAAAAATTTTTCACTTAATTGATAAAGCCAATCCCTTTGAATTTCCTGACTTAAAATATGGCTAAAATTCTTAATACAGTTATGCTTGATAAAAATAGTGTAGAAGCATTAAACCTGTTGAATAGGAAAATAACGTTATAATGCCAAAATTCTGTATAAATCCCAACAAAATTTGCTTCTTTTGCTTTTCGCTATAGCACTTCAACCTGTCTACTTTCCTAACAAGATTTATCTATGATATACACTTCCTATTTGCAAACGAACTGCATCAGTAGACTCAGCTTCTTTAAAAATCCTTTTGTCCATATTTTCAAGTGTTTTGGACTACAAAAATTTTTCACTTAATTAAGTGACAAAGCCAATCCTTTTGAATTTCCTAACAAGATTTATCTATGATATACACTTCCTATTTGCGAACGAACTGCATCAGTAGACTCAGCTTCTTTAAAAATCCTTTTGTCCATATTTTCAAGTGTTTTGAACTACAAAAATTTTTCACTTAATTAAGTGACAAAGCCAATCCTTTTGAATTTCCTGCCTTCAAATATTGCTAAAATTTTTAATACAGTTATGCTTGATAAAAATGGTAAAGAACTATAATATCAAACCTGTTAAATGGGAGAATAACGTTTTAATGCAAAAATTCTGTATAATTTTCAAAAAATTGACTTCTTTTGTGTTTCGCTGTACTTCTTCAAACTCACTGCATAGATTTATCTATGATATACACTTCCTATTTACCAACAAACAGCATCAGTAGATTTAGCATCTTTAAAAGTCCTTTGGTCCATATTTTCAAGTGTTTTGGACTACAAACATTTTTTACTAAAGAAAGTAACAAAGCCAATCTCATTGAATTTCCTGCCTTAAAATATTGCTAAAATTCTTAATAAAAATAGTGTAGAACCATTATATAAAACCTCTTGAATAGGAGAATAACGTTTTATTGCAAAAATTCTGTATAAATCCCAACAAAATTTGCTTCTTTTGCTTTTCGCTATAGTACTTCAACCTGTCTACTTTCATAACAAGATTTATCTATGATATACACTTCCTATTTGCGAACGAACGCATCAGTAGACTCAGCTTCTTTAAAAATCCTTTTGTCCATATTTTCAAGTGTTTTGGACTACAAAAATTTTTCACTTAATTAAGTGACAAAGCCAATCCTTTTGAATTTCCTGCCTTCAAATATTGCTAAAATTTTTAATACAGTTATGCTTGATAAAAATGGTAAAGAACTATAATATCAAACCTGTTGAATAGGAAAATAACGTTATAAAGTCAAAATTCTGTATAAATCCCAACAAAATTTGCTTCTTTTGCGTTTCGCTATAGTACTTCAACCTCTCTACTTTCCTAACAAGATTTATCTATGATATACACTTCCTATTTGCGAACGAACTGCATCAGTAGATTCAGTTTCTTCAAAAATCCTTTTGTCCATTTTTTCAAGTGTTTTGGACGACAAAAATTGTTTACTAAAGAAAGTGACCAAACCAATCCCTTTGAATTTCCTGACTTAAAATATGGCTAAAATTCTTAATACAGTTATGCTTAATAAAAATGGTAAAGAACTATGATATCAAACCTGTTAAATGGGAAAATATCGTTATAATGCCAAAATTCTGTAAAAATCCCAACAAAATTTGCTTCTTTTGCTTTTCGCTATAGCACTTCAACCTGTCTACTTTCCTAACAAGATTTATCTATGATATACACTTCTTATTTGCGAACGAACTGCATTAGTAGTTTCAGCTTCTTTAAAAATTCTTTTGTCCATATTTTCATGTATTTTGGACTACAAAAATTTTTCACTTAATTGACAAAGCAAATCCTTTTGAATTTCCTGCCTCCAAATATTGCTAAAATTCTATTACGCTTATGCTTGATAAAAATGGTAAAGAACTATAATATCAAACCTATTGAATGGGAGAATAACGTTTTAATGCAAAAATTCTGTATAAATCCCAAAAAAATTGACTTCTTTTGTGTTTCGCTGTACTACTTCAAAATCACTACTTTCCTAACCAGATTTATCTATGATATACACTTCCTATTTACCAACAAACAGCATCAGTAGATTCAGCATCTTTAAAAATCCTTTTGTCCATATTTAAGTGTTTTGGACTACAAAAATTTTTCACTTAATTGATAAAGCCAATCCCTTTGAATTTCCTGACTTAAAATATGGCTAAAATTCTTAATACAGTTATGCTTGATAAAAATAGTGTAGAAGCATTAAACCTGTTGAATAGGAAAATAACGTTATAATGCCAAAATTCTGTATAAATCCCAACAAAATTTGCTTCTTTTGCTTTTCGCTATAGCACTTCAACCTGTCTACTTTCCTAACAAGATTTATCTATGATATACACTTCCTATTTGCAAACGAACTGCATCAGTAGACTCAGCTTCTTTAAAAATCCTTTTGTCCATATTTTCAAGTGTTTTGGACTACAAAAATTTTTCACTTAATTAAGTGACAAAGCCAATCCTTTTGAATTTCCTAACAAGATTTATCTATGATATACACTTCCTATTTGCGAACGAACTGCATCAGTAGACTCAGCTTCTTTAAAAATCCTTTTGTCCATATTTTCAAGTGTTTTGGACTACAAAAATTTTTCACTTAATTAAGTGACAAAGCCAATCCTTTTGAATTTCCTGCCTTCAAATATTGCTAAAATTTTTAATACAGTTATGCTTGATAAAAATGGTAAAGAACTATAATATCAAACCTGTTAAATGGGAGAATAACGTTTTAATGCAAAAATTCTGTATAATTCCCAAAAAAATTAACTTCTTTTGTGTTTCGCTGTACTACTTCAAAATCACTACTTTTCTAAACAGATTTATCTATGATATACACTTCCTATTTACCAACAAACAGCATCAGTAGATTCAGCATCTTTAAAAATCCTTTTGTCCATATTTTCAAGTGTTTTGGACTACAAAAATTTTTCACTTAATTGACAAAGCCAATCCCTTTGAATTTCCTGCCTTAAAATATGGCTAAAATTCTTAATACAGTTATGCTTAATAAAAATAGTGTAGAAGCATTATGTTAAACCTGTTGAATAGGAAAATAACGTTATAATGCCAAAATTCTGTATAAATCCCATCAAAATTGACTTCTTTTGCGTTTCGCTATAATACTTCAACCTCTCTACTTTCCTAACAAGATTTATCTATGATACAATTTCTCTTTGCAAAAGAACTGCTTTAAAAATCCTTTTGTCCATATTTTCAAGGGTTTGGACTACACAATTTTTTTACTAGAGTGACAAAGCCAATCCCTTTGAATTTTCTGCCTTCAAACATTGCTAAAATTCTTAATACAGTTATGCTTGATAAAAATAGTGTAGAAGCATTATGTCAAACCTGTTGTATGGAAAAATAAAGTTATAATGCCAAAATTCTGT
This sequence comes from Ophraella communa, assembly GCA_035357415.1. Taxonomy (NCBI): domain Eukaryota; kingdom Metazoa; phylum Arthropoda; class Insecta; order Coleoptera; family Chrysomelidae; genus Ophraella; species Ophraella communa. The sequence goes on from CM068992.1 coordinate 12,991,649, forward strand.
ATAAATCCCAACAAAATTTGCTTCTTTTGCTTTTCGCTATAGCACTTCAACCTGTCTACTTTCCTAACAAGATTTATCTATGATATACACTTCCTATTTGCGAACAAATTGCATCAGTAGACTCAGCGTCTTTAAAAATCCCTTTGTCCATATTTTCAAGTGTTTTGGACTACAAAAATTTTTTACTTAAGAAAGTGACAAAGCCATTGCTTTTGAATTTTCTGCCTTCAAACATTGCTAAAATTCTTAATACAGTTATGCCTAATAAAAATAGTGTAGAAGCATTATGTCAAACCTGTTGTATAGAAAAATAACGTTTGAATGCCAAAATTCTGTATAAATCCCAACAAAATTTGCTTCCTTTACTTTTCGCTATAGCACTTCAACCTGTCTACTTTCCTAACAAGATTTATCTATGATATACACTTCCTATTTGCGAACGAACTGCATTAGTAGACTTAGCTTCTTTAATAATCCTTTTGTCCATATTTTCAAGTGTTTTGGACTACAAAAATTTTTTACTTAAGAAAGTGACAAAGCCAATCCTTTTGAATTTTCTGCCTTCAAACATTGCTAAAAATCTTAATACAGTTATGCCTGATAAAAATAGTGTAGAAGCATTATGTCAAACCTGTTGTATAGAAAAATAAAGTTATAATGCCAAAATTCTGTATAAATCCCAACAAAATTTGCTTCTTTTGCTTTTCGCTATAGCACTTCAACCTGTCTACTATCCTAACAAGATTTATCTATGATATACACTTCCTATTTGCGAACGAACTGCATCAGTAGACTCAGCTTCTTTAAAAATCCTTTTGTCCATATTTTCAAGTGTTTTGGACTACAAAAATTTTTCACTTAATTAAGTGACAAAGCCAATCCTTTTGAATTTCCTGCCTTCAAATATTGCTAAAATTTTTAATACAGTTATGCTTGATAAAAATGGTAAAGAACTATGATATCAAACCTGTTGAATAGGAAAATAACGTTATAATGCCAAAATTCTGTATAAATCCCAACAAAATTTGCTTCTTTTGCTTTTCGCTATAGCACTTCAACCTGTCTACTTTCCTAACAAGATTTATCTATGATATACACTTCCTATTTGCGAACGAACTGCATCAGTAGACTCAGCTTCTTTAATAATCCTTTTGTCCATATTTTCAAGTGTTTTGGACTACAAAAATTTTTTACTTAAGAAAGTGACAAAGCCAATCCTTTTGAATTTTCTGCCTTCAAACATTGCTAAAATTCTTAATACAGTTCTGCCTGATAAAAATAGTGTAGAAGCATTATGTCAAACCTGTTGTATAGAAAAATAACGTTATAATGCCAAAATTCTGTATAAATCCCAACAAAATTGGCTTTATTTGTGTTTCGCTGTACTACTTCAAAATCACTGCTTTTCTAACAAGATTTATCTATGATATACACTTCCTATTTACCAACAAACAGCATTAGTAGATTCAGCATCTTTAAAAATCCTTTTGTCCATATTTTCAAGTGTTTTGGACCACAAAAATTTCTTACTAAAGAAAGTGACAAAGTCAATCCCTTTGAATTTCCTTTCTTAAAATATGGCTAAAATTCTTAATACAGTTATGCTTGAATAAAATGGTAAAGAACTATGATATCAAACCTGTTAAATAGGAAAATAACGTTATAATGCCAAAATTCTGTATAAATCCCAACAAAATTGGCTTCTTTTGCGTTTCGCTATAGTACTTCAACCTCTCTACTTTCCTAACAAGATTTATCTATGATATACACTTTCTATTTGCGAACGAACTGCATCAGTGAATTCAGCTTCTTCAAAAATTCTTTTGTCCATTTTTTCAAGTGTTTTGGACGACAACAATTTTTTACTAAAAAAAGTGACCAAGCCAATCCCTTTGAATTTTCTGCCTTCAAACATTGCTAAAATTCTTAATACAGTTATGCCTGATAAAAATAGTGTAGAAGCATTATGTCAAACCTGTTGTTTAGAAAAATAAAGTTATGATGCCAAAATTCTGTATAAATCCCAACAAAATTTGCTTCTTTTGCTTTTCGCTATAGCACTTCAACCTGTCTACTTTCCTAACAAGATTTATCTATGATATACACTTCCTATTTGCAAACGAACTGCATCAGTAGACTCAGCTTCTTTAAAAATCCTTTTGTCCATATTTTCAAGTGTTTTGGACTACAAAAATTTTTTCACTTCATTGACAAAGCAAATCCGTTTGAATTTCATGCCTCCAAATATTGCTAAAATTCTATTACGCTTATGCTTGATAAAAATGGTAAAGAACTATAATATCAAACCTATTGAATGAAAGAATAACGTTTTAATGCCAAAATTCTGTATAAATCCCAACAAAATTGGCTTTATTTGTGTTTCGCTGTACTACTTCAAAATTACTACTTTCCTAATCAGATTTATCTATGATATACACTTCCTATTTACCAACAAACAGCATCAGTAGATTCAGCATCTTTAAAAATCCTTTTGTCCATATTTTCAAGTCTTTTGGACCACAAAAATTTTTTACTAAAGAAAGTGACAAAGACAATCACTTTGAATTTCCTGCCTTAAAATATGGCAAAAATTCTTAATAAAAATAGTGTAAAACCATTATGTCAAACCACTTGAATAGGAAAATAACGTTTTAATGCCAAAATTCTGTATAAATCCCAACAAAATTTGCTTCTTTTGCTTTTCGCTATAGCACTTCAACCTGTCTACTATCCTAACAAGATTTATCTATGATATACACTTCCTATTTGCGAACGAACTGCATCAGTAGACTCAGCTTCTTTAAAAATCCTTTTGTCCATATTTTCAAGTGTTTTGGACTACAAAAATTTTTCACTTAATTAAGTGACAAAGCCAATCCTTTTGAATTTCCTGCCTTCAAATATTGCTAAAATTTTTAATACAGTTATGCTTGATAAAAATGGTAAAGAACTATAATATCAAACCTGTTGAATAGGAAAATAACGTTATAAAGTCAAAATTCTGTATAAATCCCAACAAAATTTGCTTCTTTTGCTTTTCGCTATAGCACTTCAACCTGTCTACTTTCCTAACAAGATTTATCTATGATATACACTTCCTATTTGCGAACGAACTGCATCAGAAGACTCAGCTTCTTTAATAATCATTTTGTCCATATTTTCAAGTGTTTTGGACTACAAAAATTTTTTTACTTAAGAAAGTGACAAAGCCAATCCTTTTGAATTTTCTGCCTTCAAACATTGCTAAAATTCTTAATACAGTTATGCCTGATAAAAATAGTGTAGAAGCATTATGTCAAACCTGTTGTATAGAAAAATAACGTTATAATGCCAAAATTCTGTATAAATCCCAACAAAATTGGCTTTATTTGTGTTTCGCTGTACTACTTCAAAATCACTGCTTTTCTAACAAGATTTATCTATAATATACACTTCCTATTTACCAACAAACGGCATTAGTAGATTCAGCATCTTTAAAAATCCTTTTGTCGATATTTTCAAGTGTTTTGGACCACAAAAATTTCATACTAAAGAAAGTGACAAAGTCAATCCCTTTGAATTTCCTTTTTTAAAATATGGCTAAAATTCTAAATACAGTTATGCTTGAATAAAATGGTAAAGAACTATGATATCAAACCTGTTAATTGGGAAAATAACGTTATAATGCCAAAATTCTGTATAAATCCCATTAAAATTGGCTTCTTTTGCGTTTCGCTATAGTACTTCAACCTCTCTACTTTCCTAACAAGATTTATCTATGATATACACTTCCTATTTGCGAACGAACTGCATCAGTAGATTCAGCTTCTTCAAAAATTCTTTTGTCCATTTTTTCAAGTGTTTTGGACGACAAAAATTTTTTACTAAAAAAAGTGACCAAGCCAATCCTTTTGAATTTTCTGCCTTCAAACATTGCTAAAATTCTTAATACAGTTATGCCTGATAAAAATAGTGTAGAAGCATTATGTCAAACCTGTTGTTTAGAAAAATAAAGTTATAATGCCAAAATTCTGTATAAATCCCAACAAAATTTGCTTCTTTTGCTTTTCGCTATAGCACTTCAACCTGTCTACTTTCCTAACAAGATTTATCTATGATATACACTTCCTATTTGCGAACGAACTGCATCAGTAGACTCAGCTTCTTTAAAAATCCTTTTGTCCATATTTTCAAGTGTTTTGGACTACAAAAATTTTTCACTTAATTGACAAAGCAAATCCTTTTGAATTTCCTGCCTCCAAATATTGCTAAAATTCTATTACGCTTATGCTTGATAAAAATGGTAAAGAACTATAATATCAAACCTATTGAATAAAAGAATAACGTTTTAATGCCAAAATTCTGTATAAATCCCAACAAAATTGGCTTTATTTGTGTTTCGCTGTACTACTTCAAAATCATTACTTTCCTAATCAGATTTATCTATGATATACACTTCCTATTTACCAACAAACAGCATCAGTAGATTCGGCATTTTTAAAAATCCTTTTGTCCATATTTTCAAGTCTTTTGGACCACAAAAATTTTTTACTAAAGAAAGTGACAAAGACAATCACTTTGAATTTCCTGCCTTAAAATATGGCAAAAATTCTTAATAAAAATAGTGTAAAACCATTATGTCAAACCACTTGAATAGGAGAGTAACGTTTTAATGCAAAAATTCTGTATAATTCCCAAAAAAATTGACTTCTTTTGTGTTTCGCTGTACTACTTCAAAATCACTACTTTCCTAACAAGATTTATCTATGATATACATTCTCTTTGCAAAAGAACTGCATCAGAAGATTTAGCTTATTTAAAAATTCTTTTGTCCATCTTTTCAAGTGTTTTGGACTACAAAAATTTTTCACTTAATTAGGTGACAAAGCCAATCCTTTTGAATTTCCTGCCTTCAAATATTGCTAAAATTTTTAATACAGTTATGCTTAATAAAAATGGTAAAGATATCAAACCTGTTGAATAGGAAAATAACGTTATAATGCCAAAATTCTGTATAAATCCCAACAAAATTTGCTTCTTCTGCGTTTCGCTATAGTACTTCAACCTCTCTACTTTCCTAACAAGATTTATCTATGATATACACTTCCTTTTTGCGAACGAACTGCATCAGTAGATTCAGCTTCTTCAAAAATCCTTTTGTCCATTTTTTCAAGTGTTTTGGACGACAAAAAATTTTTACTAAAGAAAGTGACCAAGCCAATCCCTTTGAATTTCCTGACTTAAAATATGGCTAAAATTCTTAATACAGTTATGCTTAATAAAAATGGTAAAGAACTATGATATCAAACCTGTTAAATAGGAAAATAACGTTATAATGCCAAAATTTTGTATAAATCCCATCAAAATTTGCTTCTTTTGCTTTTCGCTATAGCACTTCAACCTGTCTACTTTCCTAACAAGATTTATCTATGATATATACTTCCTATTTGCGAACGAACTGCATCAGTAGACTCAGCTTCTTTAAAAATCCTTTTGTCCATATTTTCAAGTGTTTTGGACTACAAAAATTTTTCACTTAATTGACAAAGCAAATCCTTTTGAATTTCCTGCCTCCAAATATTGCTAAAATTCTATTACGCTTATGCTTGATAAAAATGGTAAAGAACTATAATATCAAACCTATTGAATGGGAGAATAACGTTTTAATGCAACAATTCTGTATAATTCCCAAAAAAATTAACTTCTTTTGTGTTTCGCTGTACTACTTTAAAATCACTACTTTCCTAACCAGATTTATCTATGATATACACTTCCTATTTACCAACAAACAGCATCAGTAGATTCAGCATCTTTAAAAATCCTTTTGTCCATATTTTCAAGTGTTTTGGACTACAAAAATTTTTCACTTAATTGACAAAGCCAATCCCTTTGAATTTCCTGACTTAAAATATGGCTAAAATTCTTAATACAGTTATGCTTGATAAAAATAGTGTAGAAGCATTATATTAAACCTGTTGAATAGGAAAATAACGTTATAATATCAAAATTCTGTATAAATCCCAACAAAATTGGCTTTATTTGTGTTTTGCTGTACTACTTCAAAATCACTTTTTTCCTAACCAGATTTATCTATGATATACACTTTCTATTTGCGAACGAACTGCATCATTAGATTCAGCTTCTTTAAAAATCCTTTTGTCCATATTTTCAAGGGTTTTGGACTACAAAAATTTTTTACTTAAGAAAGTGACAAAGCCAATCCTTTTGAATTTTCTGCCTTCAAACATTGCTAAAATTCTTAATACAGTTATGCCTGATAAAAATAGTGTAGAAGCATTATGTCAAACCTGTTGTATAGAAAAATAAAGTTATAATGCCAAAATTCTGTATAATTCCCAACAAAATTTGCTTCTTTTGCTTTTCGCTATAGCACTTCAACCTGTCTACTTTCCTAACAAGATTTATCTATGATATACACTTCCTATTTGCAAACGAACTGCATCAGTAGACTCAGCTTCTTTAAAAATCCTTTTGTCCATATTTTCAAGTGTTTTGGACTACAAAAATTTTTCACTTAATTAAGTGACAAAGCAAATCCTTTTGAATTTCCTAACAAGATTTATCTATGATATACACTTCCTATTTGCGAACGAACTGCATCAGTAAACTCAGCTTCTTTAAAAATCTTTTTGTCCATATTTTCAAGTGTTTTGGACTACAAAAATTTTTCACTTAATTAAGTGACAAAGCCAATCCTTTTGAATTTCCTGCCTTCAAATATTGCTAAAATTTTTAATACAGTTATGCTTGATAAAAATGGTAAAGAACTATAACATCAAACCTGTTAAATGGGAGAATAACGTTTTAATGCAAAAATTCTGTATAATTCCCAAAAAAATTAACTTCTTTTGTGTTTCGCTGTACTACTTCAAAACCACTACTTTTCTAACCAGATTTATCTATGATATACACTTCCTATTTACCAACAAACAGCATCAGTAGATTCAGCATCTTTAAAAATCCTTTTGTCCATATTTTCAAGTGTTTTGGACTACAAAAATTTTTCACTTAATTGACAAAGCCAATCCCTTTGAATTTCCTGCCTTAAAATATGGCTAAAATTCTTAATACAGTTATGCTTGATAAAAATAGTGTAGAAGCATTATGTTAAACCTGTTGAATAGGAAAATAACGTTATAATGCCAAAATTCTGTATAAATCCCATCAAAATTGACTTCGTTTGCGTTTCGCTATAATACTTCAACCTCTCTACTTTCCTAACAAGATTTATCTATGATACAATTCCTCTTTGCGAAAGAACTGCTTTAAAAATCCTTTTGTCCATATTTTCAAGGGTTTTGGACTACAAAATTTTTTTACTAGAGTGACAAAGCCAATCCCTTTAAATTTTCTGCCTTCAAACATTGCTAAAATTCTTAATACAGTTATGCCTGATAAAAATAGTGTAGAAGCATTATGTCAAACCTGTTGTATGGAAAAATAAAGTTATAATGCCAAAATTCTGTATAAATCCCAACAAAATTTGCTTCTTTTGCTTTTCGCTATAGCACTTTAACCTGTCTATTTTTCTAACAAGATTTATCTATGATATACACTTCCTATTTGCGAACAAATTGCATTAGTAGACTTAGCTTCTTTAATAATCCTTTTGTCCATATTTTCAAGTGTTTTGGACTACAAAATTTTTTTACTTAAGAAAGTGACAAAGCCATTGCTTTTGAATTTTCTGCCTTCAAACATTGCTAAAATTCTTAATACAGTTATGCCTAATAAAAATAGTGTAGAAGCATTATGTCAAACCTGTTGTATAGAAAAATAACGTTATAATGCCAAAATTCTGTATAAATCCCAACAAAATTTGCTTCCTTTACTTTTCGCTATAGCACTTCAACCTGTCTACTTTCCTAACAAGATTTATTTATAATATACACTTCCTATTTGCGAACGAACTGCATTAGTAGACTTAGCTTCTTTAATTATCCTTTGGTCCATATTTTCAAGTGTTTTGGACTACAAAAATTTTTTACTTAAGAAAGTGACAAAGCCAATCCTTTTGAATTTTCTGCCTTCAAACATTGCTAAAAATCTTAATACAGTTATGCCTGATAAAAATAGTGTAGAAGCATTATGTCAAACCTGTTGTATAGAAAAATAAAGTTATAATGCCAAAATTCTGTATAAATCCCAACAAAATTTGCTTCTTTTGCTTTTCGCTATAGCACTTTAACCTGTCTACTTTCCTAACAAGATTTATCTATGATATACACTTCCTATTTGCGAACGAACTGCATCAGTAGATTCAGCTTCTTCAAAAATTCTTTTGTCCATTTTTTCAAGTGTTTTGGACGACAAAAATTTTTTACTAAAAAAAGTGACCAATCCAATCCCTTTGAATTTTCTGCCTTCAAACATTGCTAAAATTCTTAATACAGTTATGCCTGATAAAAATAGTGTAAAAGCATTATGTCAAACCTGTTGTATAGAAAAATAACGTTATAATGCCAAAATTCTGTATAAATCCCAACAAAATTTGCTTCCTTTACTTTTCGCTATAGCACTTCAACCTGTCTACTTTCCTAACAAGATTTATCTATGATATACACTTCCTATTTGCGAACGAACTGCATTAGTAGACTTAGCTTCTTTAATAATCCTTTTGTCCATATTTTCAAGTGTTTTGGACTACAAAAATTTTTTACTTAAGAAAGTGACAAAGCCAATCCTTTTGAATTTTCTGCCTTTAAACATTGCTAAAAATCTTAATAAGTTATGCCTGATAAAAATAGTGTAGAAGCATTATGTCAAACCTGTTGTATAGAAAAATAAAGTTATAATGCCAAAATTCTGTATAAATCCCAACAAAATTTGCTTCTTTTGCTTTTCGCTATAGCACTTCAACCTGTCTACTTTCCTTACAAGATTTATTTGTGATATACACTTCCTATTTGGAAACGAACTGCATCAGTAGACTCAGCTTCTTTAAAAATCCTTTTGTCCATATTTTCAAGTGTTTGGGACTACAAAAATTTTTCACTTAATTAAGTGACAAAGCCAATCCTTTTGAATTTCCTAACAAGATTTATCTATGATATACACTTCCTATTTGCGAACGAACTGCATCAGTAGACTCAGCTTCTTTAAAAATCCTTTTGTCCATATTTTCAAGTGTTTTGGACTACAAAAATTTTTCACTTAATTAAGTGACAAAGCCAATCCTTTTGAATTTCCTGCCTTCAAATATTGCTAAAATTTTTAATACAGTTATGCTTGATAAATATGGTAAAGAACTATGATATCAAACCTGTTGAATAGGAAAATAACGTTATAATGCCAAAATTCTGTATAAATCCCAACAAAATTTGCTTCTTTTGCTTTCGCTATAGCACTTCAACCTGTCTACTTTCCTAACAAGATTTATCTGTGATATACACTTCCTATTTGGAAACGAACTGCATCAGTAGACTCAGCTTCTTTAATAATCCTTTTGTCCATATTTTCAAGTGTTTTGGACTACAAAAATTTTTCACTTAATTAAGTGACAAAGCCAATCCTTTTGAATTTCCTAACAAGATTTATCTATGATATACACTTCCTATTTGCGAACAAACTGCATCAGTAGACTCAGCTTCTTTAAAAATCCTTTTGTCCATATTTTCAAGTGTTTTGGACTACAAAAATTTTTCACTTTATTAAGTGACAAAGCCAATCCTTTTGAATTTCCTGCCTTCAAATATTGCTAAAATTTTTAATACAGTTATGCTTGATAAAAATGGTAAAGAACTATGATATCAAACCTGTTGAATAGGAAAATAACGTTATAATGCCAAAATTCTGTATAAATCCCAACAAAATTTGCTTCTTTTGCTTTTCGCTATAGCACTTCAACCTGTCTACTTTCCTAACAAGATTTATCTATGATATATACTTCCTATTTGCGAACGAACTGCATCAGTAGACTCAGCTTTTTTAAAAATCCTTTTGTCCATATTTTCAAGTGTTTTGGACTACAAAAATTTTTCACTTAATTGACAAAGCAAATCCTTTTAAATTTCCTGCCTCCAAATATTGCTAAAATTCTATTACGCTTATGCTTGATAAAAATGGTAAAGAACTATAATATCAAACCTATTGAATGGGAGAATAACGTTTTAATGCAACAATTCTGTATAATTCCCAAAAAAATTAACTTCTTTTGTGTTTCGCTGTACTACTTCAAAATCACTACTTTTCTAACCAGATTTATCTATGATATACACTTCCTATTTACCAACAAACAGCATCAGTAGATTCAGCATCTTTAAAAATCCTTTTGTCCATATTTTCAAGTGTTTTGGACTACAAAAATTTTTCACTTAATTGACAAAGCCAATCCCTTTGAATTTCCTGTCTTAAAATATGGCTGTTGTGTTTAGAGAAGTGGACTGTTTTTTTTTCTCCTGGTCAATAATTTGTTTTAATATAATTGCCTTTACTTAATAATACAAATCCTACCTTTTGGTTATCTGTGCTCTCTTGTAGATCTGGGATGTTGTAGATGGCAACTGGACCGGTACCGGTATCTATCACATAACCAATCACTGGACAACTTTATGTGTTCGAGCGTACTACTATATTGACTAGTTATATATTTTAGCGTTTATATTCAACCTTTGTTGGCGCTGTCTGTAGTCTTCGAGGCAGTAAGGATTTCTTTTATAGCAAAGGCAATCAAGGAAAGAAATAAAGAAAATGAAATTCAACGCGAAAACACAACATTCCGGCCACCAAAAGTGCGAATTGCACTTTAATAAAATAAGAAAAAAAAAATTTTTGAACAAATTCAATAGCGTTAAATGATTATGAAAGCCTAATAAACAGAATAAGAAACCCCCAAAATTCAATGTTTTCTTGAACCAATTCACCAATTTAAACATAAAAAAAACAATATAAAAAAATTAGAAAAAGTAAATTTAAAATAAAAAATAACTAAATATGATCTGTCAATCACTCATCAGAGATTGGCAGAGGACATAATTTTACAAGAGGTCTCCGTAGCGTTCCAGTCGGCGTTTTTATCGTTGCAACGCGAGAAACACCGTCTGAACCGGGATGTAATTGTAAAATTCGACCTAAGCGCCACTGCAAAGGAGGCGTATCTTCATTTTTTATTAAAACTACCGTACCAATAGCTATATCAGCAGTGGGTTCCAACCACTTGCTTCTTTGCTGAAGAGTATGTAAATACTCTTGTTTCCAGCGACGCCAGAAATCTTGATGCAACTTTTGTAAAAGTTGCCAGCGGGATAAACGAGTAATATTTTGAAAATTATGCTCAGGGACAGAAGAAAGAGGTTCTAAAGTCAGAAAATGACCAGGTGTTAATACACTAAAGTCATTGGGATCGGAGCTCATTGACACTAGTGGTCGAGAATTTAAAACCGCTTCAATTTGCACCAAAATTGTATAAAACTCTTCGTAACAGAATATTTGTTCTCCTATAACGCGTTTTAAGTGCGTTTTGACATTTTTTACTTCGGATTCCCAAACTCCTCCGAAGTGTGCGGCAGCAGGTACATGTCTAATAAATTCAATTTTTTCAGATTTAATTGCGGTAGACATTAATTCGTTTAAATATTTATCTGCGCCAACAAAGTTGGTGCCACAATCTGAATATATATAATTACAGCGTCCTCTGCGAGCCACAAAGCGCCTTAAAGCAGCTAAAAAGGCGTCAGTGGTCAAATCTGAAGCTAGTTCTAGGTGTAAAGCCTTAGTGGACATACAAAGAAATAAACAAATATATGCTTTAGTAGTCTTAGCTCCTCGATAACGCGACATCGTTAATTTGAAAGGTCCTGCGTAATCTACTGAACTATGGGAAAAACATTTCACCTGCGATATTCGAATTGATGGTAAGTTACCCATAAGAGGTTGATAATTAACTGGTTTGGTACGAAAGCACTTTATACAGCGAGAAAGAACTGAGCGAATAATACTTTTTGCGGAAAGAATCCAAAATTGCTGCGAAATTAAAAATTGTATGGTTCTGATACCAGAGTGTAAATATATTTTATGAAAATGTTCTATAATTAAATTAGTGAGTGGTGCTTTTTTTGGTAATAGAAACGGAAATTTTTGATCATAATTTAATTCAGGTGAAGCCTGAAGTCTTCCCCCCACGCGAATTAAGCCTTTTTCGTCAAAAAACGGGTTAAGTTTTTTCAAGTATTTAACTCGAGCTTTGTCATTCTTAAATTCTTTTGAAAAATGCTTTGTTTGCACATATTTTATTAATAAATGTAAACAATCTTGTTCTTCAACAATAGTTAAATGGCCAGTTTTTAATTTTTTATTCTTTAAATAACAAATAAATCTAGTTATGTAACAAAATATTCTTAAAATTTTTGGTAACGAAGAGAAGGTCTTTAACAGATATTCAAAAATATTAAATTCTTGGCTAACAATTAAAACATTAACTGGTCTTTCTTCTGAAATAATTAAAGACATATCGATGATTGGAAAGTTAGGGTTATAAGGTTCAGAATGTAAAAGAAAATCTGGTCCATTCCACCACAAAGTATTAGACGTTAATTCAGAGGGATATTGTCCTCTGGACGCGGCGTCTGCGGGATTTAAGCGGGATTCGACATATTTCCAACAAGAAGTTGGCAATTTGTTTTGGATAAATGAAACTCGATGACATACAAATGTTTTCCACCTATCAGCGGGGGATCTAAGCCACGAAAGTACAATTTGTGAATCTGAATAAGCAATAATATTTTTGATTTGAAGTGATTGTGCGTAAGTTTCAGTGACATAAGACACAAGTTTTGCTAAAAGGACAGCGGCACATAACTCAATGCGAGGAATTGTTAATTTTTTAGTAATTGGAGCGATTTTGGACTTAGCACAAACAAACTTGATATGATCATTTCCCGTCACATCTCGAAACTTTATATATAAAACAGTGGCGTAACCACGTTCGCTACCATCACAAAATGCATGAATTTCACAAATTTGTTTATGGGCTGTACCTAAATGGCGCGGAATTTTAAGCGATTTAAGTTGATTTAACTCAAGTTTATATTGATTCCAAGATCTTACAATTTCTTTAGGAGGAGTATCATCCCAAGAGATATTCAAAACCCATAAGCGTTGTATTAAATACTTACAAAGAAACGTAATCGGAGAGAGCATTCCAAGGGGATCGAAAGCACGGGCAAGTTCTGATAATATACCGCGTTTTGTACAAGGTTTATCAAATGAAGTTATATGAAATATGAATGAATCGGATATAGGTATCCATTGAAGACCTAAAACCTTCACAGAAACTTCATCAGGAGTATTAAATGAGAGCGGATCGGTGCTAAGATAATCTGAGGGAAAATCTGTTAGAAGTTGTTTGTCATTACTTGACCACTTGCGTAATTCAAATTTCGCACAATTGAGTAATTGAATTAGTTCTTGTTGAAGTGATTTAGCATCAGCTAAGTTATCGGCACCTCCCCAAATGTCATCCATGTACGTTTGATTACACAGCAACGGAGCAGCGCGAGGAAATTTATAACCTTCTTGCTCTGCTAAGTGTAATAAAGTGCGAATTGCCAAGAAAGGAGCACAGTTAACACCATATGTGACCGTGTTTAAGCGAAAATCTTTAATTGGTTCATTTTTAGAAAATCTCCAAATAATTCTTTGGTAATCACGTTGATCTTTGGTTATCCGAATTTGACGGTACATCATTTTTATATCTGCTAAAAAAACATAATAAAAAATGCGAAATTTTAATAGAATAGCAACTATGTCTTGCTGTAGTTTGGGGCCTATAAAGAGTGTATCATTTAGAGAAGGTTGGTGCGGTAATTTGGCAGATGCGTTAAAGACAACCCGAAGCTTTGTTGTTGGACTATGTGGTTTTATTACACAATGATGTGGAATATAATACATGAAATCAGTTACAGATGCGTTGGAGACTTGATCCATATGTCCAAGGTCTAAGTACTCTTTCATGAATTTATTATATTGGTTATATAAGTCAGGTTGCTTTTCTAATCTTTTTTCTAATGAAAAAAATCTACTAAGTGCTAAATTGCGACTATTAGGAAATTGCGGGTGGAATTCTTTAAACGGCATAGAAACAGTAAAGCGGCCTTCATGATCGCGATGTACAGAGTCTTTAAATATATTTTCACAATGAACGTCTTCAGGGTGTAAAACTGAAACGTCGGGAACAGTCTCAATTTCCCAAAATTTTTTTAAGGTAACTTCCAAAGGTTCAGAAAGTTCAGCATTGCAAAATAAGGTTTGACTAATTGAAGCACTAAAATTGTTAACTTTTCCCATTAAAACATATCCAAATATACTATTTATTGCGTCCGGTTGACCGTTTTTACCCAAAATACGTCCGTCCGAAATAATATGCGAAAAAACATCTGCGCCTAATAGAAGATCTATAGAACTAGGAATGTTAAAGGTAGGGTCCGCTAAGCGCAGATTAGTGATATAACTCCAATTACTTATATCTATTTGCGTATTAGGTAACTTCGAACAAATTTTCGGTAAAACTATAGCATCTAAATGAATTAATGGTGTAAGTTCATTTATTGGGCGAATAATCAACGATACTCCACCACTGACTTCAGTTTTTATAGAGTTTATCCCCTGGACTGTTAGCGGAAAATTATGTTTTTTAAGACCCAGACTTGTTAAGCATTTTTGGGAAATAAATGAAGATTGTGATCCTGAATCTAATACCACTCTAAAGCGCTGATAACTTCCATGATTATCTAAGACTTCCACTAGGGCAGTGGAAAGTAAAACATTATTTTTTGAAGGAATGAAAAGCGTTTGGGTACTAGAACCTGGTTGAGCAGAAGTACTAGGATTAGTAGAATTATTTGTAGAGCCACTGACATCGGCATCACGATGAAGAAGCGTGTGGTGTCTTTTTTGACATTTCCGACAGGACATAGTAGAGCGACAGGAGCGAATATCATGACAGTTGCTTAAGCAATTGAAACATAAGTGTAAACCTTTGCAGAAATTCATTCTTTCTTCGGGCGTTTTATTCTTAAACTCAGTACAGGAATATAAAGGATGGTCGGTATGACAAAGCGGACAACCTAGTTGTGAAGATTTCGTAGGTTTAGAAAATAAAGCGTTTTTAACATGCGGAGCGGATTTTTTACTATGTGGTGAAGTAGTACTAGCGTTTGCATTATCATGAGCGTTACAACAAGTTTCTAAAAATTCAACTAGTTTATCAAAGTCTGGTACATTTTTAGATTTGTGATGTAATTCAAAACTTGTAATTGTAGGTTTATCTAAGCGTTTGAGAAGCATCATAGTGAACACAAAATCCCAATTCTCGACGGGGTAACCCATATTTTTTAAAGCAGCGATATTTTCCTTAAAGGATTCTAATAAATGCGACAAAGAGTTGGGGTTTTCAGAGTTCATACGCGGTATATTTTCCAAATCGTTCCAGTGATTGAAAGCAAGGCGTCTTTTATTAGTGTATTTATCAACTAAAGTTCGATATGCGATAGAGTAATTGGCATCGGTAGGTTGAATTCTCTGAATAAGGGCTAGTGGTGGACCTTGAAGTACAGATTGTAAATAAGAAAACTTTTCTACAGGCGAAATGGAGTTATTATTATGTACTAGCGCGTTATAAAGATCAATAAAAGGAGTAAATGATTTAATATCACCTGAAAATTTATGTAATTCTAATTTTGGCAATTTAACATTAACTTTTGATGGGTCTTGTGAAAAAGTGTTGTTTGGATCGGCGGTATCATTATTAAAAAGGTCGGAATAAGTAGCACGAATCTCAAAATATGCGGTTTCAAAAGCTTGGCGGACAGCGTCTTCTGCTGTTAGATCTGCATTATACTTATTAAGCAAGTTAGTAACTACATTGGAATGATATTTAGTAAAATCTTCCTTTATTTCTTCGATTTGAGTATACCTAACTTTAAACATGGTTCGTTTATCTCGCTGAATTTTTGCTGCAATGGCAGAATCTAACAGTTCAGTAATTTGATTCATGGATGTTTGCCTTAAAGACTTATATTTCCTAACTTTGTCGGTCATTGTTAAATTGATTTAATAATATAAATTGACAAAATAGATAATTTTAATTTAAGTTCAATAATTATTCCAAATGACAATTTTATTTTTAAAGTGCGTTCACTTCCTTTAATAGTATAAAAATTTCTAAAGTTCAATGACCCTATTTAAAATCAAAACAATAAATAAAAGGCGATGCGAAACAGAGACAGAGAACCTCAAAAACTAACAACAATTAATTTTTTGCGAGATAACTAAAATAAATTTCAGGTACAGGTAGCAAATTGGTTCAAGGTCACCCAAAGAATATTTAACTTTTAAATAGATTAAATAAAATTACAATAAAAATCACAAGAAATATCACCAAATTATTGTTTAAAAATAAAGTCAATTAAACAAATTATTAATTTATCCGGCTCGAAGGACCAAAATGTTGTGTTTAGAGAAGTGGACTGTTTTTTTTTCTCCTGGTCAATAATTTGTTTTAATATAATTGCCTTTACTTAATAATACAAATCCTACCTTTTGGTTATCTGTGCTCTCTTGTAGATCTGGGATGTTGTAGATGGCAACTGGACCGGTACCGGTATCTATCACATAACCAATCACTGGACAACTTTATGTGTTCGAGCGTACTACTATATTGACTAGTTATATATTTTAGCGTTTATATTCAACCTTTGTTGGCGCTGTCTGTAGTCTTCGAGGCAGTAAGGATTTCTTTTATAGCAAAGGCAATCAAGGAAAGAAATAAAGAAAATGAAATTCAACGCGAAAACACAACAATGGCTAAAATTCTTAATACAGTTATGCTTGATAAAAATAGTGTAGAAGCATTATGTTAAACCTGTTGAATAGGAAAATAACGTTATAATGCCAAAATTCTGTATAAATCCCATCAAAATTGACTTCTTTTGTGTTTCGCTGTACTACTTCAAAATCACTACTTTCCTAACAAGATTTATCTATGATATACACTTCCTATTTACCAGCAAACAGCATCAGTAGATTCAGCATCTTTAAAAATCCTTTTCTCCATATTTTCAAGTGTTTTGGACTACAAAAATTTTTTACTAAAGTAAGTGACAAAGCCAATCCCTTTGAATTTCCTGCCTTAAAATATGGCTAACATTCATAATACAGTTACGCTTGATAAAAATAGTGTAGAAGCATTATATTAAACCTGTTGAATAGGAAAATAACGTTATAATGCCAAAATTCTGTATAAATCCCAACAAAATTGGCTTTATTTGTGTTTCGCTGTACTACTTCAAAATCACTACTTTCCTAACCAGATTTATCTATGATATACACTTCCTATTTGCGAACGAACTGCATCATTAGATTTAGCTTCTTTAAAAATCCTTTTGTCCATATTTTCAAGGGTTTTGGACTACAAAAATTTTTTACTTAAGAAAGTGACAAAGTCAATCCTTTTGAATTTTCTGCCTTCAAACATTGCTAAAATTCTTAATACAGTTATGCCTGATAAAAATAGTGTAGAAACATTATGTCAAACCTGTTGTATAGAAAAATAAAGTTATAATGCCAAAATTCTGTATAAATCCCAACAAAATTTGCTTCTTTTGCTTTTCGCTATAGCACTTCAACCTGTCTACTTTCCTAACAAGATTTATCTGTGATATACACTTCCTATTTGGAAACGAACTGCATCAGTAGACTCAGCTTCTTTAAAAATCCTTTTGTCCATATTTTCAAGTGTTTGGGACTACAAAAATTTTTCACTTAATTAAGTGACAAAGCCAATCCTTTTGAATTTCCTAACAAGATTTATCTATGATATACACTTCCTATTTGCGAACAATCTGCATCAGTAGACTCAGCTTCTTTAAAAATTCTTTTGTCCATATTTTCAAGTGTTTTGGACTACAAAAATTTTTCACTTTATTAAGTGACAAAGCCAATCCTTTTGAATTTCCTGCCTTCAAATATTGCTAAAATTTTTAATACAGTTATGCTTGATAAAAATGGTAAAGAACTATGATATCAAACCTGTTGAATAGGAAAATAACGTTATAATGCCAAAATTCTGTATAAATCCCAACAAAATTTGCTTCTTTTGCTTTCGCTATAGCACTTCAACCTGTCTACTTTCCTAACAAGATTTATCTGTGATATACACTTCCTATTTGGAAACGAACTGCATCAGTAGACTCAGCTTCTTTAAAAATCCTTTTGTCCATATTTTCAAGTGTTTTGGACTACAAAAATTTTTCACTTAATTAAGTGACAAAGCCAATCCTTTTGAATTTCCTAACAAGATTTATCTATGATATACACTTCCTATTTGCGAACAAACTGCATCAGTAGACTCAGCTTCTTTAAAAATCCTTTTGTCCATATTTTCAAGTGTTTTGGACTACAAAAATTTTTCACTTTATTAAGTGACAAAGCCAATCCTTTTGAATTTCCTGCCTTCAAATATTGCTAAAATTTTTAATACAGTTATGCTTGATAAAAATGGTAAAGAACTATGATATCAAACCTGTTGAATAGGAAATTAACGTTATAATGCCAAAATTCTGTATAAATCTCAACAAAATTTGCTTCTTTTGCTTTTCGCTATAGCACTTCAACCTGTTTACTTTCCTAACAAGATTAATCTATGATACACACTTCCTATTTGCGAACGAACTGCATCAGTAGACTCAGCTTCTTTAAAAATCCTTTTGTCCATATTTTCAAGGGTTTTGGACCACAAAAATTTTTTACTTAAGAAAGTGACAAAGTCAATCCTTTTGAATTTTCTGCCTTCAAACATTGCTAAAATTCTTTATACAGTTATGCCTGATAAAAATAGTGTAGAAACATTATGTCAAACCTGTTGTATAGAAAAATAAAGTTATAATGCCAAAATTCTGTATAAATCCCAACAAAATTTGCTTCTTTTGCTTTTCGCTATAGCACTTCAACCTGTCTACTTTCCTAACAAGATTTATCTGTGATATACACTTCCTATTTGGAAACGAACTGCATCAGTAGACTCAGCTTCTTTAAAAATCCTTTTGTCCATATTTTCAAGTGTTTGGGACTACAAAAATTTTTCACTTAATTAAGTGACAAAGCCAATCCTTTTGAATTTCCTAACAAGATTTATCTATGATATACACTTCCTATTTGCGAACAATCTGCATCAGTAGACTCAGCTTCTTTAAAAATTCTTTCGTCCATATTTTCAAGTGTTTTGGACTACAAAAATTTTTCACTTTATTAAGTGACAAAGCCAATCCTTTTGAATTTCCTGCCTTCAAATATTGCTAAAATTTTTAATACAGTTATGCTTGATAAAAATGGTAAAGAACTATGATATCAAACCTGTTGAATAGGAAAATAACGTTATAATGCCAAAATTCTGTATAAATCCCAACAAAATTTGCTTCTTTTGCTTTCGCTATAGCACTTCAACCTGTCTACTTTCCTAACAAGATTTATCTGTGATATACACTTCCTATTTGAAAACGAACTGCATCAGTAGACTCAGCTTCTTTAAAAATCCTTTTGTCCATATTTTCAAGTGTTTTGGACTACAAAAATTTTTCACTTAATTAAGTGACAAAGCCAATCCTTTTGAATTTCCTAACAAGATTTATCTATGATATACACTTCCTATTTGCGAACAAACTGCATCAGTAGACTCAGCTTCTTTAAAAATCCTTTTGTCCATATTTTCAAGTGTTTTGGACTACAAAAATTTTTCACTTTATTAAGTGACAAAGCCAATCCTTTTGAATTTCCTGCCTTCAAATATTGCTAAAATTTTTAATACAGTTATGCTTGATAAAAATGGTAAAGAACTATGATATCAAACCTGTTGAATAGGAAATTAACGTTATAATGCCAAAATTCTGTATAAATCTCAACAAAATTTGCTTCTTTTGCTTTTCGCTATAGCACTTCAACCTGTTTACTTTCCTAACAAGATTAATCTATGATATACACTTCCTATTTGCGAACGAACTGCATCAGTAGACTCAGCTTCTTTAAAAATCCTTTTGTCCATATTTTCAAGTGTTTTGGACTACAAAAATTTTTCACTTAATTAAGTGACAAAGCCAATCCCTTTAAATTTTCTGCCTTCAAACATTGCTAAAATTCTTAATACAGTTATGCCTGATAAAAATAGTGTAAAAGCATTATGTCAAACCTGTTGTATGGAAAAATAAAGTTATAATGCCAAAATTCTGTATAAATCCCAACAAAATTTGCTTCTTTTGCTTTTCGCTATAGCAATTCAACCTGTCTACTTTCCTAACAAGATTTATCTATGATATACACTTCCTATTTGCGAACGAACTGCATCAGTAGACTCAGCTTCTTTAAAAATCCTTTTGTCCATATTTTCTAGTGTTTTGGACTACAAAAATTTTTCACTTAATTAAGTGACAAAGCCAATCCTTTTGAATTTCCTGCCTTCAAATATTGCTAAAATTTTTAATACAGTTATGCTTGATAACAATGGTAAAGAACTATAATATCAAACCTGTTGAATAGGAAAATAACGTTATAAAGCCAAAATTCTGTATAAATCCCATCAAAATTGACTTTGTTTGCGTTTCGCTATAGTACTTCAACCTCTCTACTTTCCTAACAAGATTTATCTATGATATACACTTCCTATTTACCAGCAAACAGCATCAGTAGATTCAGCATCTTTAAAAATCCTTTTCTCCATATTTTCAAGTGTTTTGGACTACAAAATTTTTTTACTAGAGTGACAAAGCCAATCCCTTTAAATTTTCTGCCTTCAAACATTGCTAAAATTCTTAATACAGTTATGCCTGATAAAAATAGTGTAAAAGCATTATGTCAAGCCTGTTGTATAGAAAAATAACGTTATAATGCCAAAGTTCTGTATAAATCCCAACAAAATAGGCTTCTTTTGCGTTTCGCTATAGTACATCAACCTGTCTACTTTCCTAACAAGATTTATCTATGATATACACTTCCTATTTGCGAACGAACTGCATCAGTGGTTTCAGCTTCCTTAAAAATCCTTTTGTCCATATTTTCAAGTATTTTGGACTACAAAAATTTTTTACTTAACTTAGAGACAAAGCCAATCCTTTTGAATTTCCTGCCTTCAAATATTGCTAAAATTTTTAATACAGTTATGCTTGATAACAATGGTAAAGAACTATGATATCAAACCTGTTGAATAGGAAAATAACGTTATAAAGCCAAAATTCTGTATAAATCCCATCCGAGATCCCATCAAAATTGACTTCGTTTGCGTTTCGCTATAGTACTTCAACCTCTCTACTTTCCTAACAAGATTTATCTATGATATACACTTCCTATTTACCAGCAAACAGCATCAGTAGATTCAGCATCTTTAAAAATCCTTTTCTCCATATTTTCAAGTGTTTTGGACTACAAAAATTTTTTACTAGAGTGACAAAGCCAATCCCTTTAAATTTTCTGCCTTCAAACATTGCTAAAATTCTTAATACAGTTATGCCTGATAAAAATAGTGTAAAAGCATTATGTCAAACCTGTTGTATGAAAAAATGAAGTTATAACGCCAAAATTTTGTATAAATCCCAACAAAATTTGCTTCTTTTGCGTTTCGCTATAGTACTTCAACCTGTCTACTTTCCTTACAAAATTTATCTATGATATACAATTCCTATTTGCGAACGAACTGCATCAGTTGACTCAGCTTCTTTAATAATCCTTTTGTCCATATTTTCAAGTGTTTTGGACTACAAAAATAATTTACTAAAGAAAGTGACAAAGCCAATCCCTTTAAATTTCCTGCCTTCAAATATTCCTAAAATTCTTATTACAGTTATGCTTGATGAAAATGGTGAAAAACAATAATATCACACCTGTTGAATAGGAAAATAACGTTATAATGCCAAAATTCTCTATAAATCCCAACAAAATTGGCTTCTTTTGTGATTCGCTATAGTACTTCAACCTCTCTACTTTCCTAACAAGATTTATCTATGATATACACTTCCTATTTACCAGCAAACAGCATCAGTAGATTCAGCATCTTTAAAAATCCTTTTGTCCATATTTTCAAGTGTTTTGGACTACAAAAATTTTTTACTAAAGAAAGTGACAAAGCCAATCCCTTTAAATTTTCTGCCTTCAAATATTGCTAAAATTCTTAATACAGTTATGCATGATAAAAATAGTGTAGAAGCATTATGTCAAACCTGATGTATAGGAAAATAACGTTATAATGCCAAAATTCTGTATAAATCCCAAAAAAATTGGCTTCTTTTGTGATTCGCTATAGTACTTCAACCTCTCTACTTTCCTAACAAGATTTATCTATGATATACACTTCCTATTTGCGAACGAACTGCATCATTAGATTCAGCTTCTTTAATAATCATTTTGTCCATATTTTCAAGTGTTTTGGACTACAAAAATTTTTTTACTTAAGAAAGTGACAAAGCCAATCCTTTTGAATTTTCTGCCTTCAAATATTGCTAAAATTCTTAATACAGTTATGCATAATAAAAATAGTGTAAAAGTATTATGTCAAACCTGATGTATAGGAAAATAACGTTATAATGCCAAAATTCTGTATAAATCCCAACAAAATTGGCTTTATTTGTGTTCCGCTGTACTACTTCAAAATCACTCCTTTTCTAACAAGATTTATCTATGATATACACTTCCTATTTACCAACAAACGGCATTAGTAGATTCAGCATCTTTAAAAATCCTTTTGTCGATATTTTCAAGTGTTTTGGACCACAAAAATTTCATACTAAAGAAAGTGACAAAGTCAATCCCTTTGAATTTCCTTTTTTAAAATATGGCTAAAATTTTTAATACAGTTATGCTTGAATAAAATGGTAAAGAACTATGATATCAAACCTGTTGAATGGGAAAATAACGTTATAATTCCAAAATTCTGTATAAATCCCATTAAAATTGGCTTCTTTTGCGTTTCGCTATAGTACTTCAACCTCTCTACTTTCCTAACAAGATTTATCTATGATATACACTTCCTATTTGCGAACGAACTGCATCAGTAGATTCAGCTTCTTCAAAAATTCTTTTGTCCATTTTTTCAAGTGTTTTGGACGACAAAAATTTTTTACTATAGAAAGTGACCAAGCCAATCCTTTTGAATTTTCTGCCTTCAAACATTGCTAAAATTCTTAATACAGTTATGCCTAATAAAAATAGTGTAGAAGCATTATGTCAAACCTGTTGTTTAGAAAAATAAAGTTATAATGCCAAAATTCTGTTTAAATCCCAACAAAATTGGCTTCTTTTGCGTTTCGCTATAGTACTTCAACCTGTCTACTTTCCTTACAAAATTTATCTATGATATACAATTCCTATTTGCGAAAGAACTGCATCAGTTGACTCAGCTTCTTTAATAATCCTTTTGTCCATATTTTCAAGTGTTTTGGACTACAAAAATTATTTACTAAAGAAAGTGACAAAGCCAATCCCTTTAAATTTCCTGCCTTTTAAATATTGCTAAAATTCTTATTACAGTTATGCTTGATAAAAATGGTGAAAAACAATAATATCACACCTGTTGAATAGGAAAATAACGTTATAATGCCAAAATTCTCTATAAATCCCAACAAAATTGGCTTTATTTGTGTTTCGCTGTACTACTTCAAAATCACTACTTTCGAAATCAGATTTATCTATGATATACACTTCCTATTTGCGAACAAACTGCATCAGTAGATTCAGCTTCTTTAATAAACCTTTTGTCTTTATTTTCAAGTGTTTTGGACCACAAAAATTTTTTACTAAAGAAAGAGACAAAGCCAATCTCTTTGAATTTCCTGCCTTAAAATATTGCTTAAATTCTTAATACAGTCATGCTTGATAAAAACAGTGTAGAAGCATTATGTCAAACCTGTTAAATAGAAGAATAACGATTTAATGCAAAAATCTTGTATAATTCCCAAAAAAATTGACTTCTTTTGTGTTTCGCTGTACTACTTCAAAATCACTACTTTCCTAACAAGATTTATCTATGATATACACTTCCTATTTGCGAACGAACTGCATCAGTCGACTCAGCTTCTTTAATAATACTTTTGTCCATATTTTCAAGTGTTTTGGACTACAAAAATTTTTTACTTTAGAAAGTGACAAAGCCAATCCTTTTGAATTTTCTGCCTTCAAATATTGCTAAAATTCTTAATACAGATATGCTTGATAAAAATAGTGTAGAAGCATTATGTCAAACCTGTTGTATAGAAAAATAACGTTTTAATGCAAAAATTTTGTATAATTCCCAAAAAAATTGACTTCTTTTGTGTTTCGCTGTACTACTTCAAAATCACTACTTTCCTAACAAGATTTATCTATGATATACACTTCCTATTTGCGAACGAACTGCATCAGTCGACTCAGCTTCTTTAATAATACTTTTGTCCATATTTTCAAATGTTTTGGACTACAAAAATTTTTCACTTAATAAAGAGACAAAGCCAATCCTTTTGAATATCCTGCCTTCAAATATTGCTAAAATTCTTATTACAGTAATGCTTGATAAAAATGGTAAAGAACTTTAATATTAAACCCGTTAAATAGGAAAATGACGTTATAATGCCAAAATTCTTTTTAATTCAAAAAAAAATTGGCTTTATTTGTGTTTCCCTGTACTACTTCAAAATCACTACTTTCCTAACAAGATTTATCTATGATATACACTTTCTATTTACCAACAAACAGCATCAGTAGATTCAGCATCTTTACAAATCCTTTTGTCCATATTTTCAAGTGTTTTGGACCACAAAATATTTTTACTAAAAAAAGTGACAAGCCAATCCCCTTGAACTTCCTGCCTTAAAATATGGCTAAAATTCCTAATACAGTTATGCTTGATAAAAACAGTGTAGAAGCATTATGTTAAACCTGTTGAATAGGAAAATAACGTTATAATGCCAAAATTGTGTATAAATCCCAACAAAATTGGCTTTATTTGTGTTTCGCTGTACTACTTCAAAATCACTGCTATTCTAACAAGACTTATCTATGCACTTCCTATTTACCAACAGACAGCATCATTAGATGCAGCTTCTTTAAAAATCCTTTTGTCCATATTTTCAAGTGTTTTGGACAAAAAAATTTTTTACTAAAGAAAGTGACAAAGCCAATCCCTTTGAATTCCCTGCCTTAAAAGATGGCTAAAATTATTAATTCAGTTATGCTTGATAAAAATAGTGTAGAACCATTATATAAAACCACTTAAATAGGAGAATAAAGTTTTAATGCAAAAATTCTGTATAATTCCCAAAAAAATTGACTTTTTTTGTGTTTCGCTGTACTACTTCAACCTCTATACTTTCCGTACAAGATTTATCTATGATAGATATACTTCCTCTTTGCAAAAGAACTGCATCAGAAGATTTAGCTTTTTTAAAAATCCTTTTGTCCATATTTTCAAGTGTTTTGGACTACAAAAATTTTTTACTTAATTAAGTGACAAAGCCAATCCTTTTAAATTTTCTGCCTTCAAATATTGCTAAAATTTTTAATACAGTTATGCTTGATAAAAATAGTTTAGGAGCATTATGTCAAACCTGTTGTATACAAAAATAACGTTATAATGCCAAAATTCTGTATAAATCCCAACAAAATTTGCTTCTTTTGCGTTTCGCTATAGTACTTTAACCTCTCTACTTTCCTAACAAGATTTATCTATGATATACTTCCTGTTTGCGAAAGAACTGCATCATTAGATTCAGCTTCTTTAAAAATCCTTTTGTCCATATTTTCAAGGGTTTTGGACTACAAAAATTTTTTACTAGAGTGACAAAGCCAATCCCTTTGAATTTTCTGCCTTAAAATATGGCTAAAATTCTTAATAAAGTTATGCTTGATAAAAATAGTGTAGAAGCATTATGTTTAACCTGTTGAATAGGAAAATAACGTTATAATGCCAAAATTCTGTATAAATCCCATCAAAATTGACTTCTTTTGCGTTTTGCTATAATACTTCAACCTCTCTACTTTCCTAACAAGATTTATCTATGATATACACTTCCTATTTACCAGCAAACAGCATCAGTAGATTTAGCATCTTTAAAAATCCTTTTGTCCATATTTTCAAGGGTTTGGACTACACAATTTTTTTACTAGAGTGACAAAGCCAATCCCTTTGAATTTTCTGCCTTCAAACATTGCTAAAATTCTTAATACAGTTATGCCTGATAAAAAAAGTGTAGAAGCATTATGTCAAACCTGTTGTATAGAAAAATAAAGTTATAATGCGAAAATTCTGTATAAATCCCAACAAAATTTGCTTCTTTTGCTTTTCGCTATAGCACTTCAACCTGTCTACTTTCCTAACAAGATTTATCTATGATATACACTTCCTATTTGCGAACGAACTGCATCAGTAGATTTAGCATCTTTAAAAGTCCTTTTGTCCATATTTTCAAGTGTTTTGGACTACAAAAATTTTTTACAAAAGAAAGTGACAAAGCCAATTATTCCTTTAAATTTCCTGCCTTCAAATATTCCTAAAATTCTTATTACAGTTATGCTTGATGAAAATGGTGAAAAACTATAATATCAAACCTGTTGAATAGGAAAATAACGTTATAATGCCAAAATTCTCTATAAATCCCAACAAAATTGGCTTCTTTTGTGATTCGCTATAGTACTTCAACCTCTCTATTTTCCTAACAAGATTTATCTATGATATACACTTCCTATTTACCAACAAACAGCATCAGTAGATTTAGCATCTTTAAAAGTCCTTTGGTCCATATTTTCAAGTGTTTTGGACTACAAAAATTTTTTACTAAAGAAAGAGACAAAGCCAATCCCTTTCAATTTTCTGCCTTCAAATATTGCTAAAATTCTTAATACAGTTATGCATGATAAAAATAGTGTAGAAGCATTATGTCAAACCTGATGTATAGAAAAATAACGTTATCATGCCAAAATTCTGTATAAATCCCAACAAAATTTGCTTCCTTTACTTTTCGCTATAGCACTTCAACCTGTCTACTTTCCTAACAAGATTTATCTATGATATACACTTCCTATTTGCGAACGAACTGCATCAGTAGACTCAGCTTCTTTAATAATCCTTTTGTCCATATTTTCAAGTGTTTTGGACTACAAAAATTTTTTACTTAAGAAAGTGACAAAGCCAATCCTTTTGAATTTCCTGCCTTCAAATATTGCTAAAATTTTTAATACAGTTATGCTTAATAAAAATGGTAAAGAACTATGATATCAAACCTGTTAAATAGGAAAATAACGTTATAATGCCAAAATTCTTTATAAATCTCAACAAAATTTGCTTCTTTTGCGTTTCGCTGTACTACTTCAAAATCACTACTTTCCTAACAAGATTTATCTATGATATACACTTCTTTTTTGCGAAAGAACTGCATTAGTTGATTCAGCTTCTTTAAATATCCTTTTGTCCATATTTTTAAGTGTTTTGGACTACAAAAATTTTTCACTTAATTAAGAGACGAAGCCAATTCTTTTGAATTTACTGCCTTTAAATATTGCTAAAATTCTATTATAGTTATGCTTGATAAAAATAGTGTAGAAGCATTATGTCAAACCACTTGAATAGGAGAATAACGTTTTAATGCAAAAATTCTGTATAATTCGCAAAAAAAATGACTTCTTTTTTGTTTCGCTGTACTACTTCAAAATCACTACTTTCCTAACAAGATTTATCTATGATATACTTTCTCTTTGCAAAAGAACTGCATCAGAAGATTTAGCTGCTTTAAAAATTCTTTTGTCCATATTTTCAAGTGTTTTGGACTACAAAAATTTTTCACTTAATTAGGTGACAAAGCCAATCCTTTTGAATGTCCTGCCTTCAAATATTGCTAAAATTTTTAATACAGTTATGCTGAATAAAAATGGTAAAGAACTATGATATCAAACCTGTTGAATAAAAAAATAACGTTATAGTGCCAAAATTTTGTATAAATCCCTACAAAATTTGCTTCTTTTGCGTTTCGCTATAGTACTTCAACCTCTCTACTTTCCTAACAAGATTTATCTATGATATACACTTCCTATTTGCGAACGAACTGCATCAGTAGACTCATCTTCTTTAATAATCCTTTTGTCCATATTTTTAAGTGTTTTGAACTAAAAAAAATTTTTTACGTAAGAAAGTGACAAAGCCAATCCTTTTGAATTTTCTGCCTTCAAACATTGCTAAAATTCTTAATACAGTTATGCCTGATAAAAATAGTGTAGAAGCATTATGTCAAACCTGTTGTAAAGAAAAATAACGTTATCATGCCAAAATTCTGTATAAATCCCAACAAAATTTGCTTCCTTTACTTTTCGCTATAGCACTTCAACCTGTCTACTTTCCTAACAAGATTTATCTATGATATACACTTCCTATTTGCAAACGAACTGCATCAGTAGACTCAGCTTCTTTAATAATCCTTTTGTCCATATTTTCAAGTGTTTTGGACCACAAAAATTTTTTACTAAAGAAAGTGACAAAGCCAATCCCTTTGAATTTCCTGCCTTCAAATATTGCTAAAATTCTTAATACAGTTATGCTTGATAAAAACAGTGTAAAAGCATTATGTCAAACCTGTTAAATAGAAGAATAACGTTTTAATGCAAAAATTTTGTATAATTCCCAAAAAAATTGACTTCTTTTGTGTTTCGCTATAGTACTTCAACCTCTCTACTTTCCTAACAAAATTTATCTATGATATACAATTCCTATTTGCGAACGAACTGCATCAGTTGACTCAGCTTCTTTAATAATCCTTTTGTCCATATTTTCAAGTGTTTTGGACTACAAAAATAATTTACTAAAGAAAGTGACAAAGCCAATCCCTTTGAATTTCCTGCCTTAAAATATGGCTAACATTCATAATACAGTTACGCTTGATAAAAATAGTGTAGAAGCATTATGTCAAACCTGATGTATAGGAAAATAACGTTATAATGCCAAAATTCTGTATAAATCCCAAAAAAATTGGCTTCTTTTGTGATTCGCTATAGTACTTCAACCTCTCTACTTTCCTAACAAGATTTATCTATGATATACACTTCCTATTTACCAGCAAACAGCATCAGTAGATTCAGCATCTTTAAAAGTCTTTTTGTCCATATTTTCAAGTGTTTTGAACTACAAAAATTTTTTACAAAAGAAAGTGACAAAGCCAATTATTCCTTTAAATTTCCTGCCTTCAAATATTCCTAAAATTCTTATTACCGTTATGCTTGATAAAAATAGTGTGGATGCATTATGTCAAACCTGTTGTATAGAAAAATAACGTTTTAATGCAAAAATTCTGTATAATTCCCAAAAAAATTGACTTCTTTTGTGTTTCGCTGTACTACTTCAAAATCACTACTTTCCTAACAAGATTTATCTATGATATACACTTCCTATTTGCGAACGAACTGCATCAGTCGACTCAGCTTCTTTAATAATACTTTTGTCCATATTTTCAAGTGTTTTGGACTACAAAAATTTTTTACTTTAGAAAGTTACAAAGCCAATCCTTTAGAATTTCCTGCCTTTAAATATTGCTAAAATTTTTAATACAGTTATGCTTAATAAAAATGGTAAAGAACTATGATATCAAACCTGTTGAATAGGAAAATAACGTTATAATGCCAAAATTCTGTATAAATCTCAACAAAATTTGCTTCTTTTGCGTTTCGCTGTACTACTTCAAAATCACTACTTTCCTAACAAGATTTATCTATGATATACACTTCTTTTTTGCGAAAGAACTGCATCAGTTGATTCAGCTTCTTTAAATATCCTTTTGTCCATATTTTTAAGTGTTTTGGACTACAAAAATTTTTCACTTAATAAAGAGACAAAGCCAATCCTTTTGAATTTACTGCCTTTAAATATTGCTAAAATTCTATTATAGTTATGCTCGATAAAAATGGTAATAAACTATAATATCAAACCTGTGGAATAGGAGAATAACGTTTTAATGCAAAAATTCTGTAAAATTCCCAAAAAAATTCACTTCATTTGTGTTTCGCTGTACTACTACAAAATCACTACTTTCCTAATAAGATTTATCTATAATATACACTTCCTATTTGCGAACGAACTGCATCACTAGATTCAGCTTCCTTAAAAATCCTTTTGTCCATATTTTTAAGTGTTTTGGACTACAAAAATGTTTCACTTAATTAAGTGACAAAGCCAATCCTTTTGAATATCCTGCCTTCAAATATTGCTAAAATTCTTATTACAGTAATGCTTGATAAAAATGGTAAAGAACTTTAATATCAAACCCGTTAAATAGGAAAATTACGTTATAATGCCAAAATTCTTTTTAATTCCCAAAAAAATTGGCTTTATTTGTGTTTCCCTGTACTACTTCAAAATCACTACTTTCCTAACAAGATTTATCTATGATATACACTTCCTATTTACCAACAAACAGCATCAGTAGATTTAGCATCTTTAAAAGTCCTTTGGTCCATATTTTCAAGTGTTTTGGACTACAAAAATTTTTTACTAAAGAAAGAGACAAAGCCAATCCCTTTCAATTTTCCGCCTTAAAATATGGCTAACATTTATAATACAGTTACGCTTGATAAAAACAGTGTAGAAGCATTATGTTAAACCTGTTGAATAGGAAAATAACGTTATAATGCCAAAATTGTGTATAAATCCCAACAAAATTGACTTTATTTGTGTTTCGCTGTACTACTTCAAAATCACTGCTATTCTAACAAGACTTATCTATGCACTTCCTATTTACCAACAGACAGCATCATTAGATTCAGCTTCTTTAAAAATCCTTTTGTCCATATTTTCAAGTGTTTTGGACAAAAAAATTTTTTACTAAAGAAAGTGACAAAGCCAATCCCTTTGAATTCCCTGCCTTAAAAGATAGCTAAAATTATTAATACAGTTATGCTTGATAAAAATAGTGTAGAACCATTATATAAAACCACTTAAATAGGAGAATAACGTTTTAATGCAAAAATTCTGTATAATTCCCAAAAAAATTGACTTCTTTTGTGTTTCGCTGTACTACTTCAACCTCTATACTTTCCGTACAAGATTTATCTATGATAGATATACTTCCTCTTTGCAAAAGAACTGCATCAGAAGATTTAGCTTTTTTAAAAATCCTTTTGTCCATATTTTCAAGTGTTTTGGACTACAAAAATTTTTTACTTAATTAAGTGACAAAACCAATCCTTTTGAATTTTCTGCCTTCAAATATTGCTAAAATTTTTAATACAGTTATGCTTGATAAAAATAGTGTAGGAGCATTATGTCAATTCTGTTGTATACAAAAATAACGTTATAATGCCAAAATTCTGTATAAATCCCAACAAAATTTGCTTCTTTTGCGTTTCGCTATAGTACTTCAACCTCTCTACTTTCCTAACAAGATTTATCTATGATATACTTCCTGTTTGCGAAAGAACTGCATCATTAGATTCAGCTTCTTTAAAAATCCTTTTGTCCATATTTTCAAGGGTTTTGGACTACAAAAATTTTTTACTAGAGTGACAAAGCCAATCCCTTTAAATTTTCGGCCTTAAAATATGGCTAAAATTCTTAATACAGTTATGCTTGATAAAAATAGTGTAGAAGCATTATGTTAAACCTGTTGAATAGGAAGATAACGTTATAATGCCAATATTCTCTATAAATCCCGACAAAATTGGCTTCTTTTGTGTTTCGCTGTACTACTTTAACCTCTCTACTTTCCTAACAAGATTTATCTATGATATACACTTCCTATTTACCAACAAACAGCATCAGTAGATTTAGCATCTTTAAAAGTCCTTTGGTCCATATTTTCAAGTGTTTTGGACTACAAACATTTTTTACTAGAGTGACAAAGCCAATCCCTTTGAATTTTCTGCCTTCAAACATTGCTAAAATTCTTAATACAGTTATGCCTGATAAAAAAAGTGTAAAAGCATTATGTCAAACCTGTTGTATAGAAAAATAAAGTTATAATGCCAAAATTCTGTATAAATCCCAACAAAATTGGTTCTTTTGCTTTTCGCTATAGCACTTCAACCTGTCTACTTTCCTAACAAGATTTATCTATGATATACACTTCCTATTTGCGAACAAACTGCATCAGTATACTCAGATTCTTTAAAAATCTCTTTGTCCATATTTTCAAGTGTTTTGGACTACAAAAATTTTTCACTTAATTGACAAAGCCAATCCCTTTGAATTTCCTGCCTTAAAATATGGCTAAAATTCTTAATACGGTTATGCTTGATAAAAATAGTGTAGAAGCATTATATTAAACCTGATGGATAGGAAAATAACGTTATAATGCCAAAATTCTGTATAAATCCCAACAAAATTGGCTTTATTTGTGTTTCGCTGTACTACTTCAAAATCACTACTTTCCTAACCAGATTTATCTATGATATACACTTCCTATTTGCAAACGAACTGCATCATTAGATTCAGCTTCTTTAAAAATCCTTTTGTCCATATTTTCAAGGGTTTTGGACTACAAAAATGTTTTACTTAAAAAAGTGACAAAGCCAATCCTTTTGAATTTTCTGCCTTCAAACATTGCTAAAATTTTTAATACAAGTATGCCTGATAAAAATAGTGTAGAAGCATTATGTCAAACCTGTTGTATAGAAAAATAACGTTATAATGCCAAAATTCTGTATAAATCCCAACAAAATTGGCTTCTTTTGCGTTTCGCTATAGTACTTCAACCTGTCTACTTTCTTTACAAAATTTATCTATGATATACAATTCCTATTTGCGAACGAACTGCATCAGTTGACTCAGCATCTTTAATAATCCTTTTGTCCATATTTTCAAGTGTTTTGGACTACAAAAATTTTTTACTAAAGAAAGTAACAAAGCCAATCCCATTGAATTTCCTGCCTTAAAATATGGCTAACATTCATAATACAGTTATGCTTGATAAAAATAGTGTAAAACAATTATATTAAACCTGTTGAATAGGAAAATAACGTTATAATGCCAAAATTCTCTATAAATCCCAACAAAATTGGCTTCTTTTGTGATTCGCTATAGTACTTCAACCTCTCTACTTTCCTAACAAGATTTATCTATGATATACACTTCCTATTTACCATCAAACAGCATCAGTAGATTCAGCATCTTTAAAAGTCCTTATGTCTATATTTTCAAGTGTTTTGGACTACAAAAATTTTTTACTAAAGAAAGTGACAAAGCCAATCCCTTTAAATTTTCTGCCTTCAAATATTGCTAAAATTCTTAATACAGTTATGCATGATAAAAATAGTGTAGAAGCATTATGTCAAACCTGATGTATAGGAAAATAACGTTATAATGCCAAAATTCTGTATAAATCCCAACAAAATTGGCTTCTTTTGCGTTTCGCTATAGTACTTCAACCTGTCTACTTTCCTTACAAAATTTATCTATGATATACAATTCCTATTTGCGAACGAACTGCATCAGTTGACTCAGCTTCTTTAATAATCCTTTTGTCCATATTTTCAAGTGTTTTGGACTACAAAAATAATTTACTAAAGAAAGTGACAAAGCCAATCCCTTTAAATTTCCTGCCTTCAAATATTGCTAAAATTCTATTACAGTTATGCTTGATAAAATTGGTAAAGAACTATAATATTAAACCTGTTGAATAGAAAAATAACGTTATAATGCCAAAATTCTGTATAAATCCCAACAAAATTTGCTTCTTTTACTTTTCGCTATAGCACTTCAACCTGTCTACTTTTCTAACAAGATTTATCTATGATATACACTTCCTATTTGCGAACAAACTGCATTAGTAGACTCAGCTTCTTTAATAATCCTTTTGTCCATATTTTCAAGTGTTTTGGACTACAAAAATGTTTTACTTAAGAAAGTGACAAAGCCAATCCTTTTGAATTTTCTGCCTTCAAACATTGCTAAAATTCTTAATACAGTTATGCCTGATAAAAATAGTGTAGAAGCATTATGTCAAACCTGTTGTATAGAAAAATAACGTTATAATGCCAAAATTCTGTATAAATCCCAACAAAATTTGCTTCTTTTGCTTTTCGCTATAGTACTTCAACCTGTCTACTTTCCTAACAAGATTTATCTATGATATACACTTCCTATTTGCGAACGAACTGCATCAGTAGACTCAGCTTCTTTAAAAATCCTTTTGTCCATATTTTCAAGTGTTTTGGACCACAAAACATTTTTACTTAAAAAAGTGACAAAGCCAATCCCTTTGAAATTTCTGCCTTCAAATATTGCTAAAATCTTAATACAGTTATGCTTAATAAAAATGGTAAAGAACTATGATATCAAACCTGTTGAATACGAAAATAACGTTATAATGCCAAAATTCTGTATAAATCCCAACAAAATTTGCTTCTTTTGCTTTTCGACATAGCACTTTATTCTGTCTACTTTCCTAACAAGATTTATCCATGATATACACTTTCTATTTGCGAACGAACTGCATCAGTAGACTCAGCTTCTTTAATAATCCTTTTGTCCATATTTTCAAGTGTTTTGGACTACAAAATTTTTTTTACCTAAGAAAGTGACAAAGCCAATCCTTTTGAATTTTCTGCCTTTAAACATTGCTAAAATTCTTAATACAGTTATGCCTGGTAAAAATAGTGTAGAAGCATTATGTCAAACCTGTTGTATAGAAAAATAACGTTATCATGCCAAAATTCTGTATAAATCCCAACAAAATTTGCTTCCTTTACTTTTCGCTATAGCACTTCAACCTGTCTACTTTCCTAACAAGATTTATCTCTGATATACACTTCCTATTTGCGAACGAACTGCATCAGTAGACTCAGCTTCTTTATAAATCCTTTTGTCCATATTTTCAAGTGTTTTGGACTACAAAAATTTATTACTTAATTAAGTGACAAAGCCAATCCTTTTGAATTTCCTGCCTTCAAATATTGCTAAAATTCTTAATACAGTTATGCTTGATAAAAATAGTGTAGAAGCATTATGTCAAACCTGTTAAATAGGAAAATAACGTTATAATGCCAAAATTCTGTATAAATCCCAACAAAATTGGCTTTATTTGTGTTTCGCTGTACTACTTCAAAATCACTGCTTTTCTAACAAGATTTATCTATGATATACACTTCCTATTTACCAACAAACGGCATTAGTAGATTCAGCATCTTTAAAAATCCTTTTGTCTATATTTTCAAGTGTTTTGGACTACAAAAATTTTTCACTTAATTAAGTGACAAAGCCAATCCTTTTGAATTTCCTGCCTTCAAATATTGCTAAAATTCTTAATACAGTTATGCTTGATAAAAATAGTGTAGAAGCATTATGTCAAACCACTTAAATAGGAAAATAACGTTTTAATGCAAAAATTCTGTATAATTCCCAAAAAAATTGACTTCTTTTGTGTTTCGCTGTACTACTTCAAAATCACTACTTTCCTAACAGGATTTATCTATGATATACTTTCTCTTTGCAAAAGAACTGCATCAGAAGATTTAGCTTCTTTAAAAATTCTTTTGTCCATATTTTCAAGTGTTTTGGACTACAAAAATTTTTCACTTAATTAGGTGACAAAGCCAATCCTTTTGAATGTCCTGCCTTCAAATATTGCTAAAATTTTTAATACAGTTATGCTTAATAAAAATGGTAAAGAACTATGATATCAAAACTGTTGAATAGGAAAATAACGTTATAGTGCCAAAATTCTGTATAAATCCCAACGAAATTTGCTTCTTTTGCGTTTCGCTATAGTACTTCAACCTCTTTACTTTCTTAACAAGATTTATCTATGATATACACTTCCTATTTGCGAACGAACTGCATCAGTAGACTCAGCTTCTTTAATAATCCTTTTGTCCATATTTTCAAGTGTTTTGGACTACAAAAATTTTTTTACTTAAGAAAGTGACAAAGCCAATCCTTTTGAATTTTCTGCCTTCAAACATTGCTAAAATTCTTAATACAGTTATGCCTGATAAAAATAGTGAAGAAGCATTATGTCAAACCTGTTGTATAAAAAAATAACGTTATCATGCCAAAATTCTGTATAAATACCAACAAAATTTGCTTCCTTTACTTTTCGCTATAGCACTTCAACCTGTCTACTTTCCTAACAAGATTTATCTATGATATACACTTCCTATTTGCGAACGAACTGCATCAGTAGACTCAGCTTCTTTAAAAATCCTTTTGTCCATATTTTCAAGTGTTTTGGACCACAAAAATTTTTTACTAAAGAAAGTGACAAAGCCAATCCCTTTGAATTTCCTGCCTTCAAATATTGCTAAAATTCTTAATACAGTTATGCTTGATAAAAATAGTGTAAAAGCATTATGTCAAACCTGTTAAATAGGAAAATAACTTTATAATGCCAAAATTCTGTTTAAATCCCAACAAAATTGGCTTCTTTTGTGTTTCGCTGTACTACTTCAACCTCTCTATTTTCCTAACAAGATTTATCTATGATATACACTTCCTATTTACCAGCAAACAGCATCAGTAGATTCAGCATCTTTAAAAGTCCTTTTGTCCATATTTTCAAGTGTTTTGGACTACAAAAATTTTTTACTAAAGAAAGTGACAAAGCCAATCCCATTGAATTTCCTGCCTTCAAATATTGCTAAAATTCTTAATACAGTTATGCTTGATAAAAATAGTGTAGAAGCATTATGTCAAACCTGTTGAATAGGAAAATAACGTTATAATGCCAAAATTCTCTATAAATCCCAACAAAATTGGCTTCTTTTGTGATTCGCTATAGTACTTCAACCTCTCTACTTTCCTAACAAGATTTATCTATGATATACACTTCCTATTTACCAGCAAACAGCATCAGTAGATTTAGCATCTTTAAAAATCCTTTTCTTCATATTTTCAAGTGTTTTGGACTACAAAAATTTTTTACTAAAGAAAGTGACAAAGCCAATCCCTTTAAATTTCCTGCCTTCAAATATTGCTAAAATTCTTATTACAGTTATGCTTGATAAAAATGGTGAAAAACTATAATATCAAACCTGTTCAATAGGAAAATAACGTTATAATGCCAAAATTCTCTATAAATCCCAACAAAATTGGCTTCTTTTGCGTTTCGCTATAGTACTTCAACCTGTCTACTTTCCTTACAAAATTTATCTATGATATACAATTCCTATTTGCGAACGAACTGCATCAGTTGACTCAGCTTCTTTAATAATCCTTTTGTCCATATTTTCAAGTGTTTTGGACTACAAAAATAATTTACTAAAGAAAGTGACAAAGCCAATCCCTTTAAATTTTCTGCCTTCAAATATTGCTAAAATTCTTAATACAGTTATGCATGATAAAAATAGTGTAGAAGTATTATGTCAAACCTGATGTATAGGAAAATAACGTTATAATGCCAAAATTCTGTATAAATCCCAAAAAAATTGGCTTCCTTTACTTTTCGCTATAGCACTTCAACCTGTCTACTTTCCTAACAAGATTTATCTATGATATACACTTCCTATTTGCAACCAACTGCATCAGTCGACTCAGCTTCTTTAAAAATCCTTTTGTTCATATTTTCAAATGTTTTGGACCACAAAACATTTTTACTTAAAAAAGTGACAAAGCCAATCCCTTTAAATTTTCTGCCTTCAAATATTGCTAAAATCTTAATACAGTTATGCTTGATAAAAATGGTGAAAAACTATAATATCAAACCTGTTGAATAGGAAAATAACGTTATAATGCCAAAATTCTCTATAAATCCCAACAAAATTGGCTTCTTTTGTGTTTCGCTGTACTACTTCAACCTCTCTATTTTCCTAACAAGATTTATCTATGATATACACTTCCTATTTACCAACAAACAGCATCAGTAGATTTAGCATCTTTAAAAGTCCTTTGGTCCATATTTTCAAGTGTTTTGGACTACAAAAATTTTTCACTTAATTAAGTGACAAAGCCAATCCTTTTGAATTTCCTGCCTTCAAATATTGCTAAAATTCTTAATACAGTTATGCTTGATAAAAATAGTGTAGAACCATTATATCAAACCTCTTGAATAGGAGAATAACGTTTTAATGCAAAAATTCTGTATAATTCCCAAAAAAATTGACTTCTTTTGTGTTTCGCTGTACTACTTCAAAATCACTACTTTCCTAACAAGATTTATCTATGATATACACTTCCTATTTACCAACTAACTGCATCAGTAGATTCAGCGTCTTTAAAAATCCTTTTTTCTATATTTTTAAGTGTTTTGGACCACAAAACATTTTTACTTAAAA
Source organism: Ophraella communa (assembly GCA_035357415.1). Taxonomy (NCBI): domain Eukaryota; kingdom Metazoa; phylum Arthropoda; class Insecta; order Coleoptera; family Chrysomelidae; genus Ophraella; species Ophraella communa. Next base: position 13,029,836 of record CM068992.1, read on the forward strand.
AAGTGACAAAGCCAATCCCTTTGAAATTTCTGCCTTCAAATATTGCTAAAATCTTAATACAGTTACGCTTGATAAAAATGGTAAAGAACTATAATATTAAACCTGTTAAATAGGAAAATAACTTTATAATGCCAAAATTCTGTTTAAATCCCAACAAAATTGGCTTCTTTTGCGTTTCGCTATAGTACTTCAACCTGTCTACTTTCCTTACAAAATTTATCTATGATATACAATTCCTATTTGCGAACGAACTGCATCAGTTGACTCAGCTTCTTTAATAATCCTTTTGTCCATATTTTCAAGTGTTTTGGACTACAAAAATAATTTACTAAAGAAAGTGACAAAGCCAATCCCTTTAAATTTCCTGCCTTCAAATATTGCTAAAATTCTTATTACAGTTATGCTTGATAAAAATGGTGTAGAAGCATTATGTCAAACCTGATGTATAGGAAAATAACGTTATAATGCCAAAATTCTGTATAAATCCCAACAAAATTGGCTTCTTTTGCGTTTCGCTATAGTACTTCAACCTGTCTACTTTCCTTACAAAATTTATCTATGATATACAATTCCTATTTGCTAAAGAACTGCATCAGTTGACTCAGCATCTTTAATAATCATTTTGTCCATATTTTCAAGGGTTTTGGACTACAAAAATAATTTACTAAAGAAAGTGACAAAGCCAATCCCTTTAAATTTCCTGCCTTCAAATATTGCTAAAATTCTTATTACAGTTATGCTTGATAAAAATGGTGAAAAACTATAATATCAAACCTGTTGAATAGGAAAATAACGTTATAATGCCAAAATTCTCTATAAATCCCAACAAAATTGGCTTCTTTTGTGTTTCGCTGTACTACTTTAACCTCTCTACTTTCCTAACAAGATTTATCTATGATATACACTTCCTATTTACCAACAAACAGCATCAGTAGATTTAGCATCTTTAAAAGTCCTTTTGTCCATATTTTCAAGTGTTTTGGACTACAAAAATTTTTTACAAAAGAAAGTGACAAAGCCAATTATTCCTTTAAATTTCCTGCCTTCAAATATTCCTAAAATTCTTATTACAGTTATGCTTGATGAAAATGGTGAAAAACAATAATATCACACCTGTTCAATAGGAAAATAACGTTATAATGCCAAAATTCTCTATAAATCCCAACAAAATTGGCTTCTTTTGTGATTCGCTATAGTACTTCAACCTCTCTACTTTCCTAACAAGATTTATCTATGATATACACTTCCTATTTACCAACAAACAGCATCAGTAGATTTAGCATCTTTAAAAGTCCTTTGGTCCATATTTTCAAGTGTTTTGGACTACAAAAATTTTTTACTAAAGTAAGTGACAAAGCCAATCCCTGTGAATTTCCTGCCTTAAAATATTGCTAAAATTCTTATTACATTTATGCTTGATGAAAATGGTAAAGAACTATAATATCAAACCTGTTGAATAGGAAAATAACGTTATAATGCCAAAATTCTCTATAAATCCCAACAAAATTGGCTTCTTTTGTGTTTCGCTATAGTACTTCAACCTCTCTACTTTCCTAACAAAATTTATCTATGATATACACTTCCTATTTACCAGCAAACAGCATCAGTTGACTCAGCTTCTTTAATAATCCTTTTGTCCATATTTTCAAGTGTTTTGGACTACAAAAATAATTTACTAAAGAAAGTGACAAAGCCAATCCCTTTAAATTTCCTGCCTTCAAATATTGCTAAAATTCTTATTACAGTTATGCTTGATAAAAATGGTAAAGAACTATAATATTAAACCTGTTAAATAGGAAAATAACTTTATAATGCCAAAATTCTGTTTAAATCCCAACAAAATTGGCTTCTTTTGCGTTTCGCTATAGTACTTCAACCTGTCTACTTTCCTTACAAAATTTATCTATGATATACAATTCCTATTTGCGAACGAACTGCATCAGTTGACTCAGCTTCTTTAATAATCCTTTTGTCCATATTTTCAAGTGTTTTGGACTACAAACATTTTTTACTAAAGAAAGTAACAAAGCCAATCTCATTGAATTTCCTGCCTTAAAATATTGCTAAAATTCTTATTACAGTTATGTTTGATAAAAATGGTGAAAAACTATAATATCAAACCTGTTGAATAGGAAAATAACGTTATAATGCCAAAATTCTCTATAAATCCCAACAAAATTGGCTTCTTTTGTGTTTCGCTGTACTACTTCAACCTCTCTATTTTCCTAACAAGATTTATCTATGATATACACTTCCTATTTGCGAAAGAACTGCATCAGTAGTTTCAGCTTCCTTAAAAATCCTTTTGTCCATATTTTCATGTATTTTGGACTACAAAAATTTTTTACTTAAGAAAGTGACAAAGCCAATACTTTTTAATTTTCTGCATTCAAATATTGCTAAAATTCTTAATACAGTTATTCTTGATAAAAAAAATAGTGTAGAAGCATTATGTCAAGCCTGTTGTATAGAAAAATAACGTTATCATGCCAAAATTCTGTATAAATCCCAACAAAATTTGCTTCCTTTACTTTTTGCTATAGTACTTCAACCTCTCTACTTTCCTAACAAGATTTATCTATGATATACACTTCCTATTTACCAGCAAACAGCATCAGTAGATTCAGCATCTTTAAAAGTCCTTTTGTCCATATTTTCAAGTGTTTTGGACTACAAAACTTTTTTACAAAAGAAAGTAACAAAGCCAATTATTCCTTTCAATTTCCTGCCTTCAAATATTCCTAAAATTCTTATTACAGTTATGCTTGATGAAAATGGTGAAAAACAATAATATCACACCTGTTCAATAGGAAAATAACGTTATAATGCCAAAATTCTCTATAAATCCCAACAAAATTGGCTTTTTTTGTATTTCGCTGTACTACTTCAAAATCACTGCTTTTCTAACAAGATTTATCTATGATATACACTTCCTATTTACCAACAAACGGCATTAGTAGATTCAGCATCTTTAAAAATCCTTTTGTCTATATTTTCAAGTGTTTTGGACTACAAAAATTTTTCACTTAATTAAGTGACAAAGCCAATCCTTTTGAATTTCCTGCCTTCAAATATTGCTAAAATTCTTAATACAGTTATGCTTGATAAAAATAGTGTAGAAGCATTATATCAAACCACTTGAATAGGAGAATAACGTTTTAATGCAAAAATTCTGTATAATTCCCAAAAAAATTGACTTCTTTTGTGTTTCGCTGTACTACTTCAAAATCACTACTTTCCTAACAGGATTTATCTATGATATACTTTCTCTTTGCAAAAGAACTGCATCAGAAGATTTAGCTTCTTTAAAAATTCTTTTGTCCATATTTTCAAGTGTTTTGGACTACAAAAATTTTTCACTTAATTAGGTGACAAAGCCAATCCTTTTGAATGTCCTGCCTTCAAATATTGCTAAAATTTTTAATACAGTTATGCTTAATAAAAATGGTAAAGAACTATGATATCAAAACTGTTGAATAGGAAAATAACGTTATAGTGCCAAAATTCTGTATAAATCCCAACAAAATTTGCTTCTTTTGCGTTTCGCTATAGTACTTCAACCTCTCTACTTTCTTAACAAGATTTATCTATGATAGGTATACACTTCCTATTTGCGAACGAACTGCATCAGTAGACTCAGCTTCTTTAATAATCCTTTTGTCCATATTTTCAAGTGTTTTGGACTACAAAAATTTTTTTACTTAAGAAATTGACAAAGCCAATCCTTTTGAATTTTCTGCCTTTAAACATAGCTAAAATTCTTAATACAGTTATGCCTGATAAAAATAGTGTAGAAGCATTATGTCAAACCTGTTGTATAGAAAAATAACGTTATCATGCCAAAATTCTGTATAAATCCCAACAAAATTTGCTTCCTTTACTTTTCGCTATAGCACTTCAACCTGTCTACTTTCCTAACAAGATTTATCTATGATATACACTTCCTATTTGCAAACGAACTGCATCAGTAGACTCAGCTTCTTTAAAAATCCTTTTGTCCATATTTTCAAGTGTTTTGGACTACAAAACTTTTTTACTTAATTAAGTGACAAAGCCAATCCTTTTGAATTTCCTGCCTTCAAATATTGCTAAAATTCTTAATACAGTTATGCTTGATAAAAATAGTGTAGAAGCATTATGTCAAACCTGTTAAATAGGAAAATAACGTTATAATGCCAAAATTCTGTATAAATCCCAACAAAATTGGCTTTATTTGTGTTTCGCTGTACTACTTTAAAATCACTGCTTTTCTAACAAGATTTATCTATGATATACACTTCCTATTTACCAACAAACGGCATTAGTAGATTCAGCATCTTTAAAAATCCTTTTGTCTATATTTTCAAGTGTTTTGGACTACAAAAATTTTTCACTTAATTAAGTGACAAAGCCAATCCTTTTGAATTTCCTGCCTTCAAATATTGCTGTTCGAATTTAATTTAAAATCCGAACTGTGGCATAATTATGTAAATTTGTACGCCATGGTATCTTAGGCAACACACATTTCACCAACTTTAGACCGCCCCATCGTTTACTTTAATTGATCCTTTTAACAAAAACTCGCCACCATAAATAGTCAAAAGGTAAAATATTTCTAATTTTAATTATCAAATTTAACCATTAACGCAACTTTTCTACATAAACTAGCCCTAAAATACTTAAACACAAACTTCATACAATTTATTATAATATGATTGGTCAACGGAAACAGGTGCATTTTTTACCAAGTGGGTGAGGGTTTTATCTTGGCTTCGAGAGTGTGTGTTGTGTGGGTCCTGAGATATTCATACTTTGAAGAGAATCCAGTAATAAAAAAGAAAAAGTGTCCAAGTTGGCGTGCTTTTGAGAACCTACCTGTGAATACTATAGTGTAACCTATGAAGAAAAACCAATAAACTATAAAACCATATTACATGTGTGTTTTTTACATTATTTAATGGAATTGTTTACAGCATCAGTATACAAAAGTGCTGTACGTAAGCGAGTAATTAAATAAAGCTCGTTCATGGTCCTTCGAAGCCGTTATCCAGTTGTGCATATTGTTCCTTATTTGATGGGCCCCCCGAAATTTGGGGCCAACTTAGTGTTCCTGTGTGTTCATGAAACCGGCTATTGTTTATTTCTCGTGAATTGAGTAGCGAGATGTATGTAGACATAGCTACCGAATAGATTATTGTTTAGAGCTGCCTTTGTGAGGAATTTGACAGGATTAATGAAGTAAGAAGCTTTCTGCACTTGGCGGCCCCCAGAAGTATATGAGACACTTCAAGAAACGTCAGTTCAAATATATCTGTAAGTTAGTTTTATTCATTACGTTCAGAGATATTGATTCAAGTACACACCGGCATATTTTTTGTGTATGAATATGTATTTTCTCCCTAGGTGAAATAATAAGGGCGACAAAAATGTGTTTTATTTTGCATGCATATATTGTTTATTGCCGGCGTGTTACTTATTAGGACATATTATTATTATTATAATAGTTAAAAAAAAAGCTTACATTAGTTTAATTAAGAAAAGAAAGGATTTATAAAGTTTTTCCGAGTGATTAATCTGTACAGCTTGAGTTAGGTAGTCGTTTAATATTGTAGGCTTGCGACGGTAAAGAAATTTGTTGGAATACACGACGGTACAAATAGTTTGTAGTACCTACGCCCTACGCTTTCATATTTTCATAGTGATTGTAAACTAAAAATGATGCTAATTCTCTGAATATAACGTTTAATTCATTTGCGTAAACATTCTTTGTAGATGTGTGATTTTAGAACTTATTTTTAATTTTATTTTGATTAATGTGAGTGCTTTATGAAAGTTAATTGCTAAACTTAGTTCATACTGGTATTTTATAAATTTAAAATAAAAGAACCTAGTAATAATTTAACATGGATAGTTTGATCAAACAGAGAGCCGTCTGTAAAGGTTCAATAACAAGACTTGCAACTTGGTTGGAAAAAAATGAAAACGAAACGGATAAATATGCATTTAAATTTAGATTGGATAATTTAGAGAGTCATTTTCGTAAATATTGTGAGATCCAAGAGAATATAGAGTTAATTTGTAGTGATAGTGATCATGAATTGCTAGATAGGGAAGTGGTGGAAGAAAAGTATTTTGCGTTACGTTGTAAATTACAAAATAATTATGATAAGTTGGACTTGTGTAATGTTTCATTAAAACCCACCATTAGTAGTAGTGAATTAAATAGTAACACTAATATACGTTTACCAAATATTGACATCCCGATATTTCAGGGAGACTGTATGCAATATGGTACATTTATAGATCTTTTTCACGCTCTTATAGTAAATAATTCACGTTTGTCGTCAAAAACAGAAAAAATTTATTATTTAAAATCCTACCTTCGCAATGAACCTTTAGCATTGATTTCTCAATTACCGGTAAATGAATACAACTTTGATGTTGCACTCAAATTATTAGACTCTAGGTATAACAACACTCGGCAGATTGTAACTGCACATTTTAACAAACTTCTGAATTGTATTTCTATAACTAAATGTACGGCACAGCAACTTCGACACTTTACGTCTGACGCTAAATCCATAATAAACTCTCTCTTGAATTTAAATATTGAAAAGACAGAATTGTTTGATGCCCTAGTAATCCATTTATTAAAAAATAAACTTGATTTCCAGTCTAAAAAAGCCTTAGAGGAAAACGAAAATAACCAAAATCTCATTACTAGTGATAAGTTTTTTGATTTCTTGGACAACCATTGTAACATTCTAGAAAACCTCCAGACTCAAGATCAAAAAACAGATCACTCATTACATTCACATCGTGGTTACAATTCTAGTGTTTCTACACCTCCCAATAGTAAAGTGACTTTACTATCAAACCAAGATATTCAGTCAGGCCAGCCCTCTGCCATACCAATAAGATGTGGTTATTGTAACAATGACGGACATAAAATCTATTCGTGCTCTAAGTTTTCTTCTCTTTCAGTACCAGATCGTCATAAATTCGTTAAATCCAACCATATGTGTTTTGGTTGCTTAGGCACAAAACATCTACTTTCAAACTGTTTGTCAAACGGTTCGTGTTCTATTTGCAAAAAAAGACATCATGTTCTTCTTCATTTGACAGTGTATTCTCCAAAACGAAATATTGCCATAAATTCGATACATAGAGCTTCTTCAGGTGAAGGTCGAACTAATCACCCTTATGATACACCCTCTGTTAGCAATCCTGATGACATTGCGCAGAAAGATATGTCCAAAACTGGCGTAAGTACAATACATTCACATTCCAACTCACATCCTCAATTAGATGCAAGCCCGTTTTCACTTCCTAATTTGACGATGTTAAATCTTAATGGGAGCCATGTTTTGTTGGCCACAGCAAATGTTCTTCTATATCCTCGAGTAGGTCCCCCAATACAAGCTCGTGCGCTATTGGACCCGGGCAGTCAAAATTCATTTATATGCGCTAGTCTTATAAATCGCCTAGATTGTGAAACCTATTCCCAACCATTGTTGGTGTCAGGTATTTTCAATAACAGCCCGAACGTAAACCGCATGGCTAATATTGTCTTTCATTCCACCATTGATAATGGTTCACATTTTGAAACTAGTTGTGCAGTGGTAGATAGAATCACCCAGGCTCTTCCCCAAGTTCGGATTAATGTACCTTCATTGAATATACCCAATCACTTTCTCAACCTTTTAGCGGACCCAAATTTTGGAACACCCTCTCAAATAGATTTATTGTTGGGAGCAGAAATTTATTATTCATTACTAAAACCCGGAATGTATAATTTGGGAAAAAATTGTCCTTTTCTCATTGCCACCCACTTAGGCTGGCTGGTTTCCGGAGTTGTACCCCCTTCTTGTATGGAAAGTAGATCCAAACCTGTCATCTTTTCTCAATCCTTTCATTCTGCATCAAGTGTGCCCCCCGAAGAAATGTACATTGACTCCCTATTAGAAAAGTTTTGGAATCAAGAGGAAACTTCTTCCCATGAACAAATTTCTGAAGCAGATATGAAAGCTGAAAGCATTTTTACCTCAACTCTCAAAACTCTTCCAGATGGTAGGTTTGAAGTTGATCTTCCTTTGACATCTGAATCCGCGTATAAAACGTTGGGTGATTCATTTGTAGCAGCCACACACCGATTTAAATCCCTTGAAAAACGGTTGACGAAAAACCCCCATGTGAAAAATGAGTATAAAAATTGCTATATGAGTACGTGAATTTGGGACATGGCAAATTCGTCCCTCTTACCCTACAGACACCGCAACTAGATCATAAATATTTCGTCCCACATCTTTGCGTTATAAAGGAAAATAGCATTAGTACAAAAATAAGAATAGTGTTCGATTACTCATCAAAATCATCATCACAAGTTTCGCTGAATGACATTTCGTTAAAAGGTCCTAGAGTACAGCCACAGCTTTTAGACATTTTAATAAGATTTCGCAATTTCAAGTATGCTCTCACAGCGGATATCGAAAAAATGTATAGACAAATCCGATTGAACCCTAAATTTCACTTTTTGCAAAATGCACTTTGGAGAGACTCTCCGTCAGACGAATTTTTATGTTTACAAATGAATACTGTGTCATTCGGCCAAACTAGTGCTCCATTCTTGGCTTGTAGAGTTTTAAAAGAAATTGCCTTAAGACATCCACACGTTCCCGAGGTTAAGGATGCATTGTTATTCCAGACCTATGTAGACGATATACTTACAGGCGCTAACACTTTACCCGAACTAGAAAAATTATATATTTCTCTTAAAACCATTCTTGCCTCATGTGGCTTCAATCTGCACAAATTCTGTTCAAACTCTGTAGAAATGAGTAAAACCCATTTTCCCAATTCTCCGATAGATAAAAATCTAAACTTGGACGAAAACCCTGCTAAAATATTAGGAATCCATTGGTGCCCACATACTGACACTTTACGAATTTCAACCCCTTCGTCACCCATTAATAGATCAGTATCTAAGAGACAAATATTGTCAATCGTGTCACAATGCTATGATCCTTTGGGACTCATAAATCCTGTAATCGTCCAAGGAAAGCTAATCATGCAGCACTTATGGACACTTAAAATTTCTTGGGATGATCCGATAACTGACCCTTCTCTCCTTAAAAAATGGAATATCTTTCTTAGCAGCATCGACGCTCTTCAGACACTCCATATCCCTAGATATACTCTATTAGATAAAACCCTTTGTCAAATAGAACTCCATGGTTTCTGTGATGCCAGCTCAGTGGCGTACGGAGGATGTATATATCTCAGAGCAACATACGCAGACGGATCAGCATCCTCTCAGCTCATTATTTCAAAATCACGCGTAGCGCCCTTAAACAAACCCTTAACCATACCTAAGCTAGAATTGTGTGCTATGACACTCCTGGCAAATCTTTACAGCCGTGTAAAAAATATCCTAGAAAAGCAATTGAAAATCTCTTTATTCGTCCTTTGGTCTGATTCGCAGATCGCACTTTCATGGATCAAGAGTACTCCTACTAGATGGTCAGTTTTTGTTTGTAACAGAGTTACTCAAATTCAACAATTGACACAGTCAGCCGTTTGGAGGCACATTAAGTCCAATATGAACCCTGCAGACCTCCTGTCCAGAGGTCAACATTTAGATTTCCCTAGTGTGCTCTGGTTTTCTGGTCCATCCTTCTTATGGAACTCGTCTCAAAATACTTCATGTTATGATACGTTTTCAGATATCTCTAACCCTCCAGAAGAAATCAAAAAAAACCCTCATAGTGATTACTCCTTCCTCAAATAGATTCATGGACCTGATATGTCGTTCATCCTCGTTTACTAAGCTCATCAGATCCATGGCCTACGTACTCAAATTTATCAGTTGTCTTAAAGCCCCTAATTGCGTACAAAGTAACTTCTCGCCACAAGATTTAGATAAAGCCTTACTGTTTCTGGTACTCCAAGTACAACAAAGTTATTTTTCCACCCTCCAACGATTGCTGCAGAAGAAACAGCTGCCCGCAGAGAAGCGTTTACGTTCATTAAATCTCTTTTAGACCAACACGGTGTCATACGAGTAGGTGGCAGACTCTCATATGCTAATTTATCGTTTAATCAAAAACATCCCATATTACTACCCTCTCGAAATCACTTCACGTCCCTGGTATTACAAAGGGAACACCGTAGACTGGGACATAGTGGTCCCCAAAACCTATTGGCAAACGTGCGCCTTCAATTTTGGCCTATGGATGGGCTCCGGGAAATTAAAAGAATAATTAATAATTGCAATATTTGCCAAAGATTTAAAGCTATAACAGCACAGCAAATAATGGCAGACCTTCCCTCGTCGCGTACTTCACCTTCTCGACCCTTTAAAACAGTCGGTATCGATTTTGGAGGACCTTTCTTAGTTAAATCTTCACACATCCGGAAAGCACCGGTTACAAAGTGTTATTTAGCCCTGTTTGTATGCTTCTCCACCAAAGCAGTTCATCTGGAACTGATATCCGATTTATCAACCGAGGCCCTTATTGCTTGTTTAAAACGCTTTACGTCCCGAAGAGGACTTCCCTCTGTTATATACACTGACAATGCCACCAACTTTGTTGGTGCGAAAAACCAATTACATGAATTCTCACAATTCCTCATAAAGAATAGTCCTTCCTTAAAAGACCATTTACTCTCGTCTTCCATTGATTGGAAATTTATTCCTCCGAGATCACCCCATTGGGGAGGTTTGTGGGAGGCAGGTATTAAAAGTGTCAAATCCCACTTGTACAAAATAATAGGCACGTCCACGTATACATTCGAACAGTTTTATACGATCTTGTCCCAGATAGAAGCAATCCTCAACTCCAGACCATTACTCCCCCTCTCGTCAGATCCATGTGATTTGAACCCTTTGACCCCGGGGCACTTCTTAATAGGGGCCCCATTAATGTCCCTTCCTGAAAAGGACGTCACAGCCATATCTGCAAATAGATTACAGTTTTGGCAACAATGCTCTTATGCGCAGCAACAGTTTTGGAAACGGTGGTCAGTGGACTACCTGAACCAATTACAGAATCGCCCAAAATGGACTAATCCCAATCCCAATCTCAAAGTCGACGACATGGTGCTTGTCAAAGACGACGATACCCCCCCTTTGAAATGGCCATTGGCGAGGATCACTGCTGTGATGCCTGGCAAAGATGGTAGAATCCGATCTGTGCAGGTACGGACTGCTTCTGGAACCTATGTTCGTCCTATCGTTAAAGTAGTGCCATTACCCATGGTGAACAACCCTTCGTCCCAAACCCATTAAATACTATATAATAGTATATGTAAATAATCCACGTATATGTATTTTAGTGTAGTTTGACTCTATTAGATATAATTTAGCATTCATGTTTGTTGACAAATAATTTCGACCCTGTTTGTATTAATAGCATAACGATGATGATTCATTTCTGTATTGGTTAATTATCTGACACAGGTGGTTTTTGGCTTCTTGGCTTCTTGTTCTGTTCTAATAGTGGTTCAGGGCACCTTTACTTTATTTATTGTTGGTCGTCTTAACGCTTGGGTAGATGTGATTCCTTGATCGGCTACAGCATTTCGTTTATGATACTTGTACCCTAACACTTGGTTAGGATTGGATTTTGTGACTTGTCGTTCCTAATAGTGGATTAATTTGTTTGATATTTAGATCAAGCAACCCTTCATTTTGATTGTGATTTGTTACCCCTGAGTATCGCTGTAGCCATAGTAATACTAGCCGATTTTTCCGAGTATCCCTTTATGTCAATTGTATATTTCATTTCGTCCGTGGCGCCCCAGTATGTTCCTACGAATAAAGAATAGAAAGGAAGGAATGTTGTCATATTTTAATCAAGCAAATAATTGCGACGGAAGTCGGCCATATTGAAGAACCAAATATGACTCATTCGAATCGTGACATTTGACATAAAATTTTTTTTCATGCTGTTTTATATATTATTTTCTGATTTAAGTAGTTAACCCAACTCTTAAATGGGAATTACTTTTCATCTGCAGGGTTCTATTTATCTGAATTATTAAAAATTAACAAAATATTTTAATGACAACCACATTGTTATCATAGACGTTCCTTTACTTTTTATACAGACCAACTAAGTCAACTATTTGTAATTACCTACTTAGGAAGTTTTTAATCTAAATTTATATTCCTACAACCTTATGACAATTTATATTACTGTACAGATAATTACAAGCGGAAAACAGTTATTTTTTTTAATAATTAATACGAGACATAAGTTTATAATACCCTGTGTGACACCACTGGTAACCGGAAACTTCAAGTCAGCCATATGCAAGAACCATTGCGGACATCGTCAAATCGTATTATACTCCTTCCTTTATATTATTTATTCGTAGGTATGTTCGAATTTAATTTAAAATCCGAACTGTGGCATAATCATGTAAATTTGTACGCCATGGTATCTTAGGCAACACACATTTCACCAACTTTAGACCGCCCCATCGTTTACTTTAATTGATCCTTTTAACAAAAACTCGCCACCATAAATAGTCAAAAGGTAAAATATTTTTAATTTTAATTATCAAATTTAACCATTAACGCAACTTTTCTACATAAACTAGCCCTAAAAATCTTAAACACAAACTTCATACAATTTATTATAATATGATTGGTCAACGGAAACAGGTGCATTTTTTACCAAGTGGGTGAGGGTTTTATCTTGGCTTTGAGAGGCAAGTGTGTGTTGTGTGGGTCCTGAGATATATACTTTGAAAATAATCGAGTAATAAAAAAGAAAAAGTGTCCAAGTTGACGTGCTTTTGAGAACCTACCTGTGAATACTATAATGTAACCTATGAAGAAAAACCAATAAACTATAAAACCATATTACATGTGTGTTTTTACATTATTTAATGGAATTGTTTACAGCATCAGTATACAAAAGTGCTGTACGTAAGCGAGTAATTAAATAAAGCTCGTTCAGGATGGGAAAAAAATGTTTTATACATGCTCCTTCATTCTTTTCCCAGCAACTATCGACACAGCAATAAATATGCACCATTTTAGTTAATAGCAAACCTAAAATATTAATTCAACTTTTTATTTGGTTTTGCATTTCATACATAAATATGAGATAATACATTTTTAAAACCAAAAATTACTTCCTGCCTTTACAAATGAAAATTATTTCAGCAGAATGTAGGTACCAGATTCGGATATCCTGTATTGTACGTCACCCGCCTGAGGCGCATGCGGCAATTTGAATTTGAAGTTTAATCTTATTGGTCTAAAAAGAGAGGTAGGCTTTGAATCTTGAGATATGTTGCCATATATATTTTAATAAATAAATTGTGTGAATAGACCTTGAAAATATGAAAATTCCATAGACATCGTTTTATAATTTAAACGGATTGCATGACGTGAATTTTGTGATCGAGTTAATTAGATCTGTGTAGTATTGTTTACAAGGGAATATGTTTAGTTATTTTAATTTCTTTAGTTTTAGACTATTTTAAATGAGTGACAATTCGTTTGAAAATATGAAAATTCCATAGACATCGTTTTATAATTTAAACGGATTGCATGACGTGAATTTTGTGATCGAGTTAATTAGATCTGTGTAGTATTGTTTACAAGGGAATATGTTTAGTTATTTTAATTTCTTTAGTTTTAGACTATTTTAAATGAGTGACAATTCGTTTGAAAATATGAAAATTCCATAGACATCGTTTTATAATTTAAACGGATTGCATGACGTGAATTTTGTGATCGAGTTAATTAGATCTGTGTAGTATTGTTTACAAGGGAATATGTTTAGTTATTTTAATTTCTTTAGTTTTAGACTATTTTAAATGAGTGACAATTCATTTTAGTATATAAGGGTAAGTTCTTATATAATTCTTTCCTTATTGTTCCTTATTTTGTTACTTCTGTGAGAGATAACATAATATATCTTTTTCGATTATATTTAATCACGAGATTTTTTCATTTTTTATTTTATATCTACTTAAATAGTAAGTAATCTAGTTATATATTTATATAAAGATTTCAATCAAAAGTGCAACTTTTTTTGCATTTACAATGGAACTCGTGCAGTGCACCGAATGAACCTAATCGTTACCCTTAGTTGCAATAAATAGTATATCAGTAGTGTAAATGGGTATAATACAAAATACTCCTCTAAGTATAAAAATCTGATCTTCTACATCAAATACAAAGTATTAGGTTTTAACGAAAAAGTATTTGAGCCGACAACACCGCACTTGTCGACTTCGTCAAAAATCAATAAATTTGAAATTTCCGCGCATGCGCCTCAGGGGGGTGACGTACAATACAGGATACCCCCAGATTCACATAATATACCAGTTTGAAAATTGTAGATACTATTTAGCAAGCTATTTAAAAAAAAATTACAATTAAATAACTAATTATTTATTACTGTATAGTTACTAAGACTACGAGAATTTAATATTATTATATAATAAAAGTTATAAAAGTACTTACCACGAAAATCTAAAGAAACTAGCATCAATAAAATAAAAAAACACAATACAAAATATATAAAACTCACTCGGAAATGCAATAATATTGCATATATATTATATTTATCTAATTAAAGACAACCATAAAATAAGTTTTTATATTTTGCACTTATAAAAATCTTCATTATAAAACGCATTTGCGTATCGTAATGTAACTTTTACGCACGCAAATTTTTGTTTTAAATGGTTGGCGACATGAGTGAAGTATCTAATGACAAGACTATTGACAATGACATTTGTGGCTAATAGCAATTTATTAATATTATATTGTTCTTTAAGAAAGTATTTGTGAATATGAATATTATTTTTTACTTATATAATATATTATTATTGGTGTATTAGTCATTTTAAAATATTTGAAAACATTAACATTTCATAATTTAAATGTCAAAACTGTCAAATGTTATAAATAACACAGTGCTAACTAATTTTTTTAAATCAAAATTTTCATAGTTACAAAAAAATAATTAATTAATTTAAAAAATGATAAAATGGCAAAATATAAAAAAATTTATAAACAACTTATTTCATATGGCTGTTGTGACACTCATTCTTTAAAAAACTCATCGCTTCGCGATTCGTTTTTTAAACTTGAACTCGTGTCATAACAGAATTCCATATGAAATGCGTTGTTTAATATACTATTATTAACCGTTCAGAAATAAAGGTTATGACACAAATCATCTCAAGGAAAGATAGCCGACTCTCTCTTTCCCGCTTATTCGAAATTGAACATCAGCACCTTGAGCGGTGCGTTGCCGAATTAATACTTTTGTACGGCTAGTTGCATACCTCCTGAATTCAAGTTTAAATACTTAAATACTTTTTATACTTTTATAATTTACCCAACACGAAAATAAAAATTTAATGAATTTGAAAATCATCAAATTTGCCATCATAGTGTTAGGTAAATTACAGAAGTATAAAATAAATAGGTAATAGAGATTAATATAATAAAAACAAACAAATATTAATTTTTTTATTTATTTGTTTGCATCAACTACCAATGAGCAACACAATTGCTACAACTTATATTACATTCCAATATGTTTTAAAAAGTTTATAACATTTTCAGTCCAATTTTCATCTAGGATTGATGTTAAACAATTAGGGATGTTAAAGTATATTCTAGTATTACTTAAAAGATGTTTACATTGAAGGAAAGTAAAATTACTCAATATTCCAATTTATTATACCTGTTATTTTTAAAGTAGAAGGCACTGACAATAACTGTTGTTCTGTTGCAACTGGCTCTGTAGCTCTGGAAGTTGATGGCATATCTCTTTCCTATGAAGATGATCATTCTAAAATTACAGGAAATTGTTAGGAATTACAAGCAGATAAACCAATAACAATAATAATGGCACAACAAAACAAACTCAGTTGTGTTATAACAAGAAATAACCAATACTTTTAACTCCAAAATTTAGATAAAAATTTGAACATACCAGGAATAATTGTTGGATTTGCTGTGGCCTTCAAATTTGTTTTGTTATGATATGATGAAAACTTATCCTCATCACTAAAGTGCGTGTCACACACCCTGTACATATTCCGTCTTTTGTTCTCATCCATATCTAATAACTCCAACCTGTTAATTTGAAGACACTAGACTTTTCGTAGCTGAAATTTAATAAGTTTGTTAATAAAATATTAAAGCAAAGCAGCTTATATTATTTTTATTGACATACTGACAAATAAAGGTGGAAATCCACTTTTATTTAAATTATTACTTACTCAATAAAACAACGTCTAACTATAAAGTTGTATTTATACAAATTGTTTTAGTCATAAGTATAAAAAAAATCATAAAACAATGCACTTCGTTTTTGCTTATCATTGTTGTTAATTGTAGGCTTATGAATATGTTTATATTTAAGACTAAAACATTCTGTATAAATCCTCATTTTATATATAATAAAAGTAAATAAAACCTTACCTCAAGATCCTTGGACGAAACATGTATTTTAACATATTTGCTGGTTAAATTACAACCAGGAAAACAACAACGTTGAACCATAATTATTATCTGGAATAAAACACTCGGTAATAATAGTAGTACTAATAAACACTACCACAAAGCAAACACTTCAATATAAAATAAAATTAAAAATTGTTTTTCCTGGCTTGACTACTTGTTTTATGGCCGGTCAGCTGACGGACGGAAACAATTCGTGGCGGCAATTTTGAATATTGCTACACTAGCGCCTTCAGTGATGCGTTGCCTAACTAAAACCTCAGACCTGTCAAAGCGTGGGGAGTGAACGGGCCCTATGAATGCAACCAACCCATAGATATTATAACCTAAAATAGGTTATAATATCTATGAAACAACCCAAGAACGATAAACATTTACCGAACCAACCAAAAATTTAAATTTGTATAACAAATTGCATAACTACAAGGTCCTGTTATTCACGCCATAGATAAACACACACTGGTTTAGTTTGGAAGAAACTAAAAACATGGTTTGACCTTGGCCATAAGAGTGTCTAGCCCACGAAGTATTACTTCGTGGTCTAGCCTGTGGTTATCACAGTATCAAGCAGTGCCAGAACAAGATTATAAGTGACTTAAAAGGTTATTTGCGTATATAAAAGTAGTAGTAATAGAATAAGATAGATTTAGGTTGTTCAATTAGTATAATTATTTCTTTACCTTATATAGGGTGACGTTCTTTTACGAATTTCACAAGAATCTCGTTTAAATTCCAAACTTTTTTCTTCACCATTTTATCAACGATCAACGTTAAATTTTAAATTAATATAATTCACACCATTGCCACATCGTATTTATAACGAGATTTTTCTTTACATAGTTGCCATTGTTACAGCAACATTAAAATTGTAATCAAATATTTAATCAGACATAATACGCCACATTATTTGTGACGTCACTGTCAAACCATTGCTTGACATAAGTCATAGCATTATATCCAAACAAACTGTGGCCTTATTAGGCAATCCAACAACCTGTCAAATATGGCGTCCCAGGGCAAATATTGAAAGTAAACAACGTTTATTTGTATATGATCGTGGCTTTGTGTAATGGATAAATTGTTTGATTTTATGGCAAAGGTCTGTTTTCGTGTTTATTGAAGGGTTTATGTTTTATAAAGGAAAAAACCTTAGTTTTTATTAACTTTTTGACTTCATTTGTGTGTTTTCTTTAGTAGAAAATGCCTACAACTTATATTGTGGTTGGTTGCGGAAGCCGTTCAAGATAATTTGTTCAATAATTTATAATTAAAAGTAAGTGAAACAAAATTGTATTATTAAAAATAGTATTTATTTATAATTACCTAGTCATTGCTTTGGAGCAATTATTGCATTACCAAGGTTCATTCGGAAGAGTGCCTAAATTGATACACTCAAAATGAAACCATTTTGTCTCACGATCATCTTAATAACATTAATAAGTAAACAAAATAATTGGCAAGTTTTCATCATTACCTTTTACTAATATCAGGATGTTCTTGTAATACATAGCTGCTTTCCATCTCAAAATAGGCAACAAATCTCACACAAATACTACAAAAATTGATCTAAACACAACAAAAACTTTCAAAACAATGGTTTTCTACCTGAACTGTCACAAATATTTGCCCTGGACGGCCATATTGTTTGGATTGCCTAATTGTAGTTAGTTTGCATTGAAGTTTTTTGTATTGTGGATTTTCTTGTTTTTTTTGTAGAGTTTTTGACATTATAGTGCTATATAAACACATTATTATCATTAAGGAATAGTTTGAGTTATATTTAAAGAAGTTTTATTTTGTTCTAAGGTGAGAAAAAATAAAAATATTACTTAAGAGGGGCGTTTCTAATTTGGTAAGACTGCCCGAATTTAGTGAAAAATCTGATTATTTTTAAATTACAAGAATGTAGAGTAGATGGCGATAGTGGTTTCAAATTAGTATTTTTATTATAAATTTGAATATTTTTAGAGCTTGTTTACTTTCTTTATCTAAGACAGAGATGAAAATATGAATTTTGCTTCGTAAATCTTTGAATGTTTCCACTACACACACATACATTTGACCTTGAGACCATAAACAGATGAAAAATACCTGTATATTTTTTATTAAATATTCTATTTGGATTGATATACTTTGGAAGTTTGTTGTGTCATAGGCGTAACAAATTTATTGTTTTTAGGATTTAAAATATCGATATATAAAAAAAATAAAATAAAATAAGATTTCGGCATTCCTAACAAATGCCTAATTAATTAATGAAATTTATTGTACTAACCAGAGTTGGGTCGGATATTGAAAAAAGTATCCGGATACCGGATGCGGATAATCAAAATGTATCTGGATACTTTTTTAAAAAGTTCGAATACTTTCATTTAAAAATGTATTCGGATACAAGTATCCGGATACTTCCTAGGAGACTTTTTTTAAAAAGAGGACATAAATTATTAGTATTAAAACTATGTGATGTGCATGTATTTTTAATGTGATATATAATAATAAAAATACATTTAATGATGAGCCAACGAAAAACTTTTTCTAGGGGGTGTACATTTGTACTTGTAGGTACACTAAAATAAAAATATATTAGGATGTCCTTTATTATAATCCGAAAAATAATTTCTTCTAATAATTATAAATACAGGGTACAAAGGGATTCTTGAAAAGAGAGATATAGAAAATATAAAGAATAAATTGATGTTATATATTTTATGATTGTAATAAAATCCTTGGATTATTTATGAAATATTTATTGATGCCATACTTAACAATCTTATCTCTTACAAAGGAACCACAGAACAACAACAACCCCAACGACAACTGACATAGAATGCAGACAACTGACTTAAGGGGTTTTTTAGCGATTCACACAACACCCCCCCTCGCTAAAAAACTTTAATCCCATTAAACTTCTGAATTTTGTAAACAATATTTTACTAAGAGGTTTTGTCAGTATGTCTGCTTCCTGATTGTCTGAGTCTATATGAATCAAATTAATAACATTCTTTTGAACATTTTCACAAACAAACTTATATTTAAGATCAATGTGTTTAACTCTATTATTATTACCGGGGTTTTTAATAATTGATATAGTCCCCTGATTGTCTTCATGGACTGTAAAATATTTTAAATCTATATTAAAGTCTTTTAAAAGTTTTTTAAGCCAGAGACCTTTAAGCCTGCACCTGTAAGTGCTACTAACTCTGCTTCACAGGTAGAGAGAGTCACACATTGTTGTTTTCTTGTTTTCCAAGATGCAATATTCCCAAAAACCTTATATAAATGTCCTGACACTGATTTTCGATCAATTATGTCCCCCGCCCAATCTGCATCTACAAAACATGTTAATATTTCAAATGTTTCATTATGTTCACGCTTATATTCGATACCAATACAAATAGTTTTCTTTAGATATTTTAAAACTCTTTTTAAATGGTTATATGTCTCATTTGAGGCTCTATCTTGGTAGCGACTAAAATAATTTATAGCAAAACAAATATCTGGTCTTGTCCCTATCATTAAATACATTAAGCTACCTATTAATTGTCTGTATGGAAATTTTGTTAAGCTATTTTTGTCTGTACAAATATTTAGTTTAAGTTTAGGATCCATTGGTGTCTCTGAACCTCTACAATCATTCATATTGAATTTATTTAAAACATTTTGTGTATAATTTGACTGGTCTATTTTTAAAATACCCAATTCCCTATTATAGTTAATATTAAGTCCTAAAAAATTTTTTAATTCACCCTTCACTTTGATGCTAAATTTTGAAGTTAACCTTTTTATAATATTATTAATTAAGTCAAGATTTGGCCCGGCAATAATAATATCATCCACATATAAAATTAAAAATACCTTTCCAGTTTTATTAGAAAATATATATAAACAAAAGTCATTTTCTGATTGAATAAATCCAATTTCCATTAAAAAATTATTTATCTCAATATTCCAACATCTAGATGATTGCTTTAAACCATAGAGAGATTTCTTTAATTTAAAAACTTTATCAACATTACAATTAATACCTTTTGGTGGGTAAATATAAACATCTGTATCTATTTTAGCATTTAAAAAAGCTGATTTAACATCTAATTGCTGGAAATGAAAGAAAAACTGATTTCCGATAATCAATAATAACCTGATTGTTGTCATATTAGCTACTGGTGAATATAACTCATTATAATTATCATTGCCCTGAGCAAAGCCCCTTGCTACTAACCGTGCTTTATACCTATCTTTTTCATCCTCTTCAAATTGTTTATATGCATATACCCATCTTGTGTCTATTATCTTAACACCTTGAGGTTTTTCCACCATTTCCCAAGTGTCATTATTTGATATGGAGTCTAATTCTTTCTCCATTGCTTGAATCCACTTATTCTTGTCTGGCCTGTTTTCTAAATCTTTATAACTTTCTGGTACATCATCAACATAATTTATGGCATTAAATGCCATATACATTTCATAGTCTTGGTGCCATCTAGGTTGACGTATTTCTCTTCTACTTTCCTTTAAGTCCATATCAAGTTCCTCAATATTTTCATTATTTTCATCTGACTTGCTTTCAATTTTATCATTAATATATTCATTTACCCTTTTTACTGAAATACTTTCTTGTATATCAGAGTTTTGTTCATCTGAGCTATTACCTATATCTATCAATAACCTTTCTTTGAAATAAAAGTTGTTTTCATCAAATTTCACATTTCTAGATATAATTATTTTTTTATTTTGTATATCCCAAAGTCTGTACCCAGTATCTGTATAACCTACAAAAATACATTTAATAACTTTTGAATCAAACTTATGTCTGAATGCCTCAGGTATGTGACTATAAGCTATTGAACCAAATACCCTTAAATTACTCACATCAGGTTTTCTTTCATACCATATTTCAGCTGGTGTTTTATTTACATTGATACTATTTGTAGGGCTTCTATTTATAATATAAGTTGAAACTCTAATAGCTTCACCCCAAAAGTATTTTGGCATGTTTGCTTGAGCAAGTATTGCCCTACTACGTTCTACAAGTGTTCGGTTCATGCGTTCTGCTTTACCATTTTGTTGCGGGGTATATGGCACGCTATAATCTAAAATAATCCCCTTTTCCCTGCAAAATTCTTTAAGTTCCAAAGATACATATTCCCCCCCATTATCACATCTTAATTTATGTAGTTTAGAATTAAATTTTGTATTTACCATTTCAAAATACTCTTTAAATTTATTGAATACTTCACTTTTTTGTTTTATTAAATATGTGATTGTAAAATTTGAATAATCATCGATAAATGTTATGAAATACTTATAGGTACCCATCATAAGTTACTGGATCAACAGGTCCACATACATCAGTATGCACAATTTCTAAAATTCTTTTAGCTTTTTTTCGTTTTCCAAAAGGTAGACGTGCCATTTTCCCTACAACACAAGGTTCACAAAAATCTACTTTTGATTTTTCCAAGTTTTTATCTATACCTGTAACCATGTCATGTTTTATTAAATAATTTAAACTATCAAAATTTATATGAGCAAATCTCTGATGCCATTTTATTTTATCTGTATTAATACTTTCAACATTTAAACATTGAGGTTAATTCAACTGAAAATTTATTTCATATAAATTATTTTTTAAACCTACAGCTATTAAATCTTTACCTCTTGTATAAAATTTTACTGTATCGTTCTCAAATACAACTTTTATTTTAGATTCTTCTAACCTCTTTACAGAAAGTAAATTTTTCCTCAAATCAGGAATATATAAAACATTTTTGATTAAACATTTTGTAATTTTATTATTCACAATACTAAGAACATCAATATTACCAACACCTATAGCTTCTATAAAATTATTATTTTTAGCAATATGAATTTTTATAGGTTTACTCAAGTATACCATATCCGTAAAATATATTTTATTATTGACCATGTGATCTGTGCAGCCGCTATCTATATAGAAATTTATCATACTACTTACATCTTGTTTTTTACTTAGTCCAACCTCTCCAATAAAACTTACATACTCATTACTCTCTTCTTTTGGTTCCATTTCTTCATTCAACAATGCAGTTCCATGATTACTATTATTTTGTTGTCTTTCCCTGTTTCCATATTCTTGTCCCCGATTCTGTCTTGGATATCCTCTATAATAACCTCTGTTATTTGTTTGGTTATGGTGGTGATTATATTCATTGCTTCTTGCACCTCTATTTATATAAGTACCTCGTCCTCTTGTATTACCTCTAAAATTGGTTCTGCATTCTCTTTTAAAGTGTCCCATTTTACCACATCTGTAGCAACCTTCAGCAACAAAAACGGTTTGGTCTGTGTTAACCTTCTTTCGCATTACAACACCTCTTTTTTCCACTTCGGCTCTTAATTTCTGTTTTACCGTTTCATAAGTTAATGTGTCTTGCGGTAAATTTTCTATAACTGTAACGACTGTCTCAAATGATTTAGGTAGAGTTATTAATAGGTTACAAATAATATCAGGCTGTTCCATTTTAACACCCGTTGCTTTTAATTGCCTTAAGACTTCTTCAAATTCCGCTAAAAATTTCTCCAACGATTCTCCTTCTTGCAACCTCATTGATAAGATCTTTTTCTTTAGAAAAAGTTGTCCTGCTATACCTTTTTTTTCATATGCCTCTTCTAAGGTTTTCCACATATCGTAAGCTGTCTCTTTGTCCCTCAGCATCTCCAACTGAGAATCTTCAACGCATTGCACAATGATAGATTTTGCCTTACTATCTTCCTTTAGAAATTTTTCTTTTGCAGCTTCTCCCAGAGTTGAAACATTTACTATTTTCTTTATATAGTCTAAAACTGCTTTTTCCGCTAAAATTAGTTCCATTCTAAATTTCCAATTATAGAAATTTTTCCCATTCAAAGGATCAATTTGACACATGGTCCTTGAAACGTGTGTATCCATATTTTTCTTTTTAAATATACTTTTTTACTAATTCCTTTTCTTGTTTCTCTCACCTGGGCCCATAACCTGATGTTATATATTTTATGATTGTAATAAAATCCTTGGATTATTTATGAAATATTTATTGATGCCATACTTAACAATCTTATCTCTTACAAAGGAACCACAGAACAACAACAACCCCAACGACAACTGACATAGAATGCAGACAACTGACTTAAGGGGTTTTTTAGCGATTCACACAACATAAATAACGTACCTTATGAAACTTTATAACTGATTTATAGGTAAAAACAAAGCTCCATTAGAATATAATAATATCTATATTATAACGGTTACCAGTACGAAAAATAGGATTTAACATGTTAGACACATCTGAATTAAAGGAAGGGCAGTGTTGTGCCTACGTTAGGTGCATTATCGGAGGGCAATAAATAATATTTAAAAGTATCCGACTATCAAAAACAGTATCCGGATACTTTAAAATTTGGTCACGGATACGGATACCGGGTACAAAATTTAAAAAGTATCTGGATACAGCTTTCGGATACATAAAAAGTTTCCGGATATTGTATCCGTATACAGAAGTATCCGGATACTACCCAGCTCTGGTACTAACCTTTACTAATTAAGGTATTTATTAGAATAAATATATTAATTATAATAAAAACATACTACGGTTTCTGAATATAAACACATCAACATATAAAGAAAAATGGAAATAAAGTGAAAAGTATATAATTACTTATACCTTTTTAAAATTGAAATGTATTGGCAACAATGCAAAATTAAACAAGGTTAGTTTGATGATCAGAGATTATTTTATTTACTTTCTGATGGATGTATTATTTGAAGGTGTTGAAGTAGATGTAAATTTTTAGAATAGGTATAGGTATTTTGTGGGGAAAAATTTAAATACTTTTCTAAAACGTTTGATGATTATTGCAAAAGTGTTACTATAATGTTTGTAAACATTAACAGGTAGTCTGTCTTATGACTTGAAGTAAGTATCTTGCTAATTATTTACTGCCTAAATAAATAAATATCATTTATTTTTTAGAGAGTATTGGACATTCCTAAATTACCACCCAGATCCATGATTAAATGAAAAATGGAGTACAAAGTAAAGCACACCCTACAATAAAGCTTACCTATAGTTTATTTTTATTTTGAGAATGTGACACAAGAAAAAAATATTTCCATGTTTTCAATAACCTACAATAATAACTAACCAATCTAGTATCTATAAAAATACACTTTGTGCACCTGTTTTCAAGATACCTAAAGAATTGGGATAAGCTGACTATCAGCGATTGGCCAACAATACTCTTGCAAGTACTAAACATAATTGTTAATGTAATGGGTATATCTTAATAAAACTAATTGTATCATTCAATTATGACTATTAATTATATTCCAAAAATGTCAACCCCCTACTTTGTGAAATCAATTAAAATTAAAATGTATCCAATAGGATTGTAACTTTAATTTTTTAACTGGTATCTTTCACACAAATGAAAAATCTTATTTATTTTATAAAGATCCATATTTTATTTACATTTGAAAGCACTCTCCATCTGGTAATCAGAAGTGATAACAGGTAAGTTTTAATTTGTTTATTTACTGGTTTAATTTTTTTACAATTAATAGGTAGGTATTATTTATTTTATTATCTATGATTCAGATCTAAATATCAAATTTAGTTTTAAAAGATGTATTGATATAGGTATTTTGCATATTAGATATATGAATTTTCTTCGGCAAAATTCTAGAATAGTGCCCCCAAATGAATTTCGATAATTTTTTGCATAGGGCCTTTTTGAGGTATTTTTAATGGAATGACATCAAAATTTCCGCGCGGAAAGGCCGATTTTCGCGGAAAAATTAAAAAAAAGAGTCAAAATTTGGAGGTTATGTGCGATATCCGATAGGTTCAAGGTCACTTAACGACACGTACTGAAACTACATAAATACTATATCACAACGCCAACGACTATATCAATAAATGTAAGCATTTAAAGGAAACACATATAATGTAAAGTGTGTTTATTGATAGTAAAGTACGAAAAAAAGTCATTTAAAAAATAACAGTGATAATTTCAATCGCTGAATTCAAATTTACAGTAATTGTAAAAAATAAAACGGATTATTTAATACACATAAAAACATTCGAAGTAATATGTATAAATAATTTCAGATACATAATAATTTTAAGAAAAAAAGGAGGATAACGTAAATTATAATGATAACAAAATAAAAATGATTCTAACCAAAGAAAATCAAAGTAATTCTAATAAAATTAAAAAAAATTAAATTAAATGGGGACGCATCTAGAAGTCTTCATCATCCCCATCATCGGACCGATCTTCGTTCAAATCTTCTCGACCAACCAAGGGATTATACAACTCGCTCGCCAATCGGAAAAATTCAATTGTACGATCGAGTTGTAAAACCCGACATCTTTTAAGAAACATGTACCTGGCCAAATGGCCAGGCACATGTGCCTTAATGCGGCCTGATGCTGTCATCGATGTCTTTGCAGCTCGCCAAGAAGATTCAATGGAGTTGGTATGAGCACCCGTCTCCGGATCCTTGAAGGTTATGGAGTGGTTAACCTGCGCATAATGAAAAAAAAAACATTGGTAAATCAAACCATATAACTTTGGTCAGACCGGGCCGCATGATGCCAAGCCAGGCATAGCGTGGCCAGACCGTGTCAAACAGTGCCAAAGCAGAGCATAGCGGGGCCAGTCCGGGCCACACAGTGAAAAGGTAGGGCACAGCGGGGCCAGACCAAGCCATACGATGGCACATAACCTAACCTGATCTAACCTAACCTAACCTAACCTAACATAACCTAACCTAACCTAACCTAACCAAACCTAACCTAACCAGACCTAACCTAACCTAACCTAACCTAACCTGACCTAACCTAACCTAACCTAACCTAACCTAACCAGACCTAACCTAACCTAACCCAACCTAACCTCACCACAACTAACCTAACCTAACCCAACCTAACCTCACCACAACTAACCTAACCCAACCTAACCTAACCTAACCCAACCTAACCTCACCTAAAATCACCTCAACTAACCTAACCTAACCTAACCTAACCTCACCACAACTAACCTAACCTCACCACAACTAACCTAACCTAACCTAACCTCACCTAAAATCACCTAACCTCACCTAAAATCACCTCAACTAACCTAACCTAACCTAACCTAACCTAACCTAACCTGACCTGACCTGACCTGACCTGACCTAACCTAACCTAACCTAACCTAACCTAACCTAACCTAACCTAACCTAACCTGACCCGACCTAACCTCACCTAACCTGACCTGACCTAACCTAACCTCTGTCTGACCAGGTAAATAATGGCAGCTTTACTCACTACTGTCTAATTTCACCGTATTCATTTTTTATAAAATTTCTATAATCGCTACAGCTTACCTTCAAGTGCTCATACCCTTCTTGACCCAGGACATCATAGGCTTATTTCCAATAATCGGAGCTCAATCCATTTCTTGATAATGGGGATGAGGGTGGACATTTATAATTCCCTTGCTGGGGAATAAAGCCCCACCGTTGTAAAAGCTGTGGCAATTCATCTAAGGTTTCCTAAAATTGCAGCTAGCCGCAGTAGATTCATGACCTAAATACATAAAAAAATGAAATAAAACTTGCAATCATTCAACAAATTTCACTTACCGGACTAGAAGGAGCAGATGACGACGATGATGTCGACGCACAATCCATTTTTATGAATTATAATTATAATTATAATTATAATAAAATGTAAAACGTTAATAGGTTAACTGTTCAATAAGGCTTTCCAAATAACGTGACATAAAGATGGCGTCTGTGGGCAAACCTTAGAACATAACACTGTGAAAGTCACAGACCGCATATAATCAAAGTTTCATAAACCATTCTATACGTGGTTTTTGTCAGTCATCCTTGTTTGATCTACTTCCACAACCAATCACAAGGCATGTAACAGGCATTTTTCAACTTATAACGTTAACAAGTCCAAATAATATATAAAATCTATTTTATAAGGTCAAAAAAACTATATTCTCTCAACAATAAAAACTTCTACACCAACTTAAATAAAGAAAGAACTATGACAACAATACAAAACAATACTATTGTTTGCCTACAGCCGCCATGTTGAATAATTTTTGACAGATCGTTGGAAACAAGAGCAATCAGTTCGCGCATGCGCAGAAGTAGTAGTGAACATGGATGTCATCTACTAAAAATAATTATTTAAAAAGAAAAATTATGTAGTGAAAAACGTTTCCGCGGAAAAATTTGCAGGTTTTCCATCATTTCCCCACCCATACATACGCTGTGCAAAAAATTGTCGAAATTTATTTGGGGGCACTATTCTAGAATTTACCGTGTACTACTGCTACTGTGTGCTTATTCCCCTGTGAATTTGCCTCTTGATACTAAATAATCAACATTACCTGGATATCATATTTCTTTGGTTTCATATAAGAGGCTTTACTAGGGCATCTCAGAGAAGTGTTAATGCTACTCGTTCTTTGAGCCATCCTTTGTCTACTTTAAATACTATGATAGACCAGGAAGAGTATTAGTATCATTTTCTAAATTAAAACTATTTGATTAATTTATGATTATTTTATTAGGTGGAGTATGGTAAACAAAATATTTCAACAAGATTCATTAGGTTACTACTTTTCTAAAGTATTTCAAAAATGTCCTGAAAATACTATTTTTAGCAATATACTTTTTCTGGCCACCATATATGTTATTTCATCTATGTTTAGATAATTAAATTGTTAGAGAAATAAATCAATGGTTTTCAAAATATATGCTACTGTTTCCTCAAAAACTTTGGACCTCAAGTAACTGCCTACACTGGTTGTATTCTGTTGATAGTAAGAAGACTGACAAAATTTGTAACTGAGTTAGTAATGTTATGAATTATTTTATATTTTATTTCTAATCTTTAATTTTTTAGAACTGTTTCCTCAAAAACTTTGGACCTGAAGTAACTGCCTACACAGGTTTTATTCTATTTATAGTAAATAGTTAATATTTACTGTTAATTCTAATCTTTAATTTTTTAGAACTCTTTCTTCAAAAACATTGAATCTGGACCCTTTTAGAACCCATGGCTACCTCAGTATGAAACCTATTGTGGGCTACTATGTGTTTTAAAATACAAATGTTTATTTTAGGGTTCAATTACATTTTAAACATTACCAAATAACATCTGCATATTATTAGTAAAAAACAAGTAAATGTTTTATGTTTTTCTTTTTTTTGAGGACTCATTTTCTCAGTTATATGTACCCAGTTCACCATATTATGGAAATGTATGAACTTCATTCTGACATGAATATGGAACCCTTTGGTCTGTTTTATCATTTACCAACAAACTTTCAATGGTGAAGGGGATATATTGTAATAAATTACAATTAAAAAAAATTTATATTTGTATAAATATAGTTTAAATTGATGTTGTTATCAAATTATTGTTTTTATGTTTTTAAATTTTTATTTTTAAAGTTTTGTGGGGCTATAATTTATATTTATTTGTTTTTCAATTTTATTCTGTATTTATTAATCTCAAAACACCTCAAATCTCTTTATTTTGTTACCATTATATTAAAAAAATTTCTCAAACTCTAAATATGAAATTATTATAGTTTTAGATTTGATCAACTTAAATCAATTTTCAAAATATAAAAGACTCTTATCAACAGAAGTCGGTTCAAAAAAAAATAATAAAATCCAACGATGAAACTATTTATTTTACTTATTTTATCAAATTTTTATTATACCTTATTCCTACTGAATGATGCGACTATGGTTTTTCTTGTGCGCATTTACCCACGCACAAAAGAAACACGTGATATTTTACTGTTATTTCAAAGAGCAAACTGAGAGGTAGGAGATAGCGTGTACATCAGTATTAACAAGATGTTTAAGCAGTTTGTTTATTCAAAATCGAAATTATATCAAAATAGTGGTCTAAAGATATTGAAATCTATTTTACAAGCTTTATAAGTATTGGGAAAGTGAATGTAATAAGTGATATCAAAAAAACATACCGTATTTCACTTGTTGCTTGTGTATAGTGCTGAATTACTCCATTTCCGGCTTCTCACACGGGATATTCTAAACACGTGGAACCATCAACGAGCGGATGCTTGGATTTCGAGTACTTCTAGAATAATTATCTCTGTTCTCACCATGTTATAAAATTGTTAGAAAATTTAATTGCTTCTCTAGACGTCCAATGTTTTAAATCACAAGGTTAGTAGAATAAAATTTTATTTTATTTTATGTATATAGTTTTTATTATTATAAAAATCCCATTTCCAGTTATTAGTAGTTTATAAATTCGTTTTAATTTATACATAGGTTATTATGCTGCCATCTTTATTTTTTAACAATAGTCGGCCATTGATTTATGGTAATTTTTAAAATATACTGACGTGGAGTGGCCTTTTGATCAAATTAGAATGCTCCCGAATTTTCTTTTCCAAGGGTTTATATACCCTCGGTCAAAATTGAATAATGGCTGCCTTTTCGAGCGTATTTTGTTTTTTTATAACCTCTCTTACATCAAATTTTTTGAAAAATTGACTTTTTAATTAGACATTTTCTGACCTTAAAATTGTTACAAATCAAATCTGTATAACTTATTTCATTATAAATTAACATTTTTAGAATTTTAAAATCAATTTTTCCTTATTAAAACAGCTGACTTTGCGGAGTAAACAATGTCGGCCATTTTGACAATTATCAATATAAAATTTAACAATTGTGAGCTAATATCTCTTTTTGGCCAATAATTTTAACAAAAACTGAAAATTTACATATTCTAATATGATCAGATAACTTTTATTTTCAATGACACCGCTTATATTAGCTTTTATTTGCTTTTAAAATTTACTACGTCATAACGATTCAAATACAAAATTTATCAAATAAAAAGAGTTAATAATATCCAAAATCATCAAAGAACGACTTAAAATTAATTACCTTACAACAAAATACAATTATAACAAATAGTAATATCAATTAATCATCTAATATTAATTTTAAATGTCTTTCCACTACAAGCACATCTTTTAAGTTTATAATCCGCAGTTTTTTATCATCACTTCACTATTTACAGTGTTTTTCATTGAATTTATCATTCATAATGTCCTTGACTAAGCTTTAATTAAACAGTCTTAGCTTGTAAACAAACACATCACTTTCTTACAGTTTTGTTTTTACATGTAATATATTTAAATATCTTTATTTTTTATATTCTGACTTAAGTATTGTATTTTACCAAAAACTGATATGTACCAGAAAATAGGAAGTACTGGACTTGTACTGTCATCCGATACATCAAACTACAGGACTCATCACTTGATGCTTAATTAAATTTGAAAATATTGTTTGGGGTAAGTAAAATCTATTTATCAAATTATAATCATTGTCTATGATTTATTTATTTTGCTCTAACATCTAAAATTAACTTGTTGAGGTTTAAATTTTTGTACCTTATATTACTAACTGAATACAGTTGAATAATCTCTATTTTACATGATAAATTTAAATAACCTAAACCTACTTATTCTTATTTTATAGCTACTTATAAAAAAAATTATTGAACTTATTATTCTTAACATTGATTATAAATTATTTGGATTTTAATCTACTAATAATCTTTAATACTTTAATACTACTTTAATCTCACTAATATTGTATTCGTATGATTCATTATTAACATATTCTAATACTTATATAATTTTTTTATTTTTAGCTTAAACAAAATAGTATCTTGGACTTTGATTCTTGGATCGACTACTGGTGTTAGTGCTCATTCTTTTGAACTCATTTTATCAAGATATTTTTGTGTTCTTGTGTGAATTAAGATTTACTGGATTGGCTTAAATAAAGAAATTTTTTTGGTGTATTGATTGTTTAATGAAAAGATTTGAAAATAACATCCCTGTTGAATAGTTTATTTCAATTCAAGTTATATTTTGGGTAAGTTATATTTATTATTATTTTAAAACATTACAAATTTCCCCCAATTTAATTTTAACAAATTATTACTCTGTAATAATTTTTAAAATTTAATTCCATTTTATTTCCTCTAAATCTATTACTCTTCAAATTCTCTTCTTCAAACTCTTTGTTATCTTTTAATTTAAACATATACCTTAATTGTATCTTATAAACAATCTTCATTAATATTTAACATAAATTCTAATTCATAGAGTTGTATATAACCACTAACTATTCATTGATAACTCATACTTTATTCCTAATTTTAAAATACAATATAATATTTACTTATTCTAGTATCTACATCTTAAACTATCTTATATTCTAAATTTAGCTAGATTTTTAAAATGTTGTATCATTGGTGGTATGCGTATAAGTTTTTAACGTTTACCTTTCCCCTTAGTAAATTGTTATGTGGATTTTTTAAAATATAACTGTTTTCGTAAGCTTTTTCGATTATAAACGGTCCTATAAACGGTAATTTTAATTTTGCACACTCATTATTTCTTTTATTAGCTACCTGTAGTGACCTTTCAATTACCCAATCCCCTTCTTTGAATACCGTTGGTTTCTTTAAATTTTTGTATCTCCTTTTTATATACCTGTCTGCATTTCTTTTTAATTTAATGTTAACCTTCTCAATTAAACTATTGTATTGTTCTTTGTTTTCTATGATCCATGGTCTGTCTGGTTCAGTATTTTTCATTAATTTTATGGGTGTTTCTTGTGTTGCTGTACTTGGTGTATTATTTATAAAGTATTCTATGTCTTTAATATTATTTTCCCAATTTCTATGCTCATCATGTGTCAAGATTCTAAGATATTTTATTATTTCTTTTATATATCTCTCTGTAGGATTAGATGCAGGGTGTCTAATACTTGTGAATGTTAGGATAATATTATTTTTATTCATAAAATTTTTAAACCTTTTATTATTAAAATAAGTAGCGTTATCTAAAATACACCTTCTTGGTTTACCTACTTCTTCAAAATACTTTAACATTATTTCACAAATTACTTTAGTGTTCGTTTTACTAGTGGGTTTAATATAAATAAATTTTGAAAAATTGTCTACAATAACTAAAATGTTTTTATTTCCCTGATAGCTTTTAATTAAGTTTGACATGAAATCTATTGATATAACTTCTAAAGGTCTTTCTGAATTTATTGTTTTTGGTATATTCTCATTGTGGAAATTCTTTTCTTTGCTTAATTGACATATTCCGCAGAATTTGATCACTTCTTTAGTTATTGCTAGATCTTTCTTGCAAATATAGTTTTCCCTCCATATCAGCCATGTTTTCCTAACTCCACAATGTCCATATGCTTGATGAATCTCTGTGATTATTTGTTTTGCTAACTCCTTTGTAATGATGTATAATTCATTTTCTTGTAATCTCTTGTAGTAAATACCATCCTTTTCCAATGCCCTTTGTTTTTCTTTTTCTGATAAACTATTTTGATTTTTCTTTATTTCCTCTAATGAAAATATACCTTCTTGTTGTTTTAAAAAATTTAAACCTACTTTAATTAAATTTTTACTTCTTTTATCTTCCCCATCCATTCTACTTAAATAATCTGCCACTATATTTGACTTCCCAGTTACATATTTAATTTCAAAAGAATATTCCTGTAATAATAATGCCCATCTATGAATTCTATTGTTGCCAAATTTATTGTTTAAAATTGAAGTTAATGATTGATTATCAGTTTCTATTGTAAATTTATTTCCTAATAAGTAAAATCTAAATTTAGTAACGCAAAAAATGATACTCCCTAGTTCTAACTCACTCACACTATAATTTTTTTCATGTTTTTTGGTAGTTCTTGAAATGAACCCAATAGGTACCTCTATATCTCCCTGTCTTTGTATTAAAACCCCAGCATATCTATTTATTGAAGCGTCTGTTTTCAATATGAATGGCAAATTGTAATCTGGATAGTAAATTTTTAATTTATTTTCAAAAACATTTTTAATTTTATTAAAAGCATTTTCCTTTTCTTCATCCCATTTCCATGATACCCCTTTCTTTAACAAATTTATCAACGGTAACTCTAACTCACTAATATTAGGTACTAATCTTTTGAAATAATTTATTGTCCCAAGAAACCCTCTTAATGTTTTTAAATTGTTTGGCGATTTGAATTCTCTAATTAATTTTATTCTGTCTGGATCCATTTCTATACCCTTGTCATCTATTTTATATCCCAAATAAATTATGCTTGTTTTAAAAAATTGACATTTGTCCCTATTTAATTTTAAACCTGCTTCATCTAAACTTTTTAATGCAATTTGTAAATGTCTAATGTGTTCTTGTTCATTATTAGAAAAAATTAAAATATCATCAATATAATGCAAAATGAACTTTTCATATTTATTTAAAATTTGATGTAATGCTCTTACTAATGCAGAACATGCTCCTTGTATCCCGAATGGTACAACACAAAACCGATATATTACCCCATCTACTGAAAAACCTGTAAAATCTCTCGAATCTTTATGTAATGGTATTAACCAAAAACTATGAACCAAATCTAATTTCGAAAATACTTTAGCATTTGTTATCCTACCTAAAATTGCATCTATAGACATTGGTGCTTCATATTCAGGTACGGTATATTTGTTAATTGTTCTGGCGTCTAAACATATTCTGATGTCTCCATTCTTCTTTTGTACAACTACTAGCGGATTGATGTACGGTGTATTGCTTCTTTCAATTATTCCATCTTCTTCCAATATTTCCAATTCTCTCTTCACCCTGTCTTTTAACTTGTATGGTATAGGATATGTCTTCACTTTAAAATTCTCAATATTTTTCACCTCCATCTTATGTTCATACTTGCAAGCTACTCTTGGCTCCTTGGACATAAGTTTTCTATACTTCAATAACAATTCTTTTACTGTATTGTAATATTTTCCATCACAATCTAAACCCTCATTTTCCAATACATCTTCTTCATCTCTTCTACCTACTTCATATCCATTATTTTCTTCTTTATTATTTTCATAATCACTTTTAATACAATTAATACTCTTCTTATTATCTTCTATCTCTTCTACCATATTCATTGATATCCATATACCATCTAACCTTATTTTCTTTTCTTCATAATTGATTATAGCTTCTAATTTTTCTAGTATATCATTCCCAATTATTACATCACAATCTAAATTAGGTACAGCTAGTAATTGACAATTTACAATGATTTTATTTAAATTTATTTTAATGTCATAGAGTTTATTTACTTCACACAACTTTTTGTTGTTAATACCGGTTAATACTACCTTTTGAATTTTCATTTCTTTTTCTTTTATATTATTTAATTTTGATATTAATTTTAAATCTATTAAAGAGGTTTCGCTTCCTGTATCAATTAAAATTTGAACTGTTTTGTCATTAATTTTACCCTGAATATATAATAACCCATTATAATGTAATTGATCTAGTTTTTCATTTAAGTTAATGAATTCACTGGGGTGGCATAACGCAAAACTTTGATATAGAAAGCAACATTTTAAAAATCCTGCTGATTAGTAACACTTTCTCTACCAGTGTTCCTTACTCGTTCTACTATAATTTCTTGTCCAACCTGACTCCTTGGCTCTCTGTCCAAGCTTCTTCGTCTTCCATTATTTCCATCGTTATGTCTATCATTACTTCTTTCCAGACTTCTTGTCCTATTTTCTTCATTCCTTTCTCTTCTTGTATGATTTACCCTTCTCTGGAATCCATTATTGTTATGAAATTGATTGTTATTATTGCTTCTATTGTTATTGTTCCCAGTCCTATTTTGATTATTGTTTATATTGTTATTATAGTTATTATATCTTTCCTGTGTATTTCTTATATTATTGTTATTGTTATAATTATTGTTATTGTAATTATTATTGCTATTGTTTCTCCAGTTATTATTATTATTTATATTTGAATTATAATTATAATTACGTCCCCAATTACCTTCATTTATATTATTTGTTCTGTTCCTATTGTTGTTAAAATTTTCATTATTTGTTCTTTGTTGTCTATTGTAGTTTCCCTGTTGTCTTGTGGCGTTTTCGGCTCTCTCTCCTCTTTTTCTTTCTAATCTTTGTAAATATTGACACAAATTGTCCATTGTTTTTATGTTTTGTATTGCAATCGTTTCTGTTATTTGTTCTTTAAAATGTCTGGCCAAATATAACACAATATCTTCTTCAGATAATTTTGGACTTAAGTGCATGACCAAGGAATACAACTGCAAAGCATATGTATTCGGAGAATTTCCCCTGTTATCGTCATATTTTCCAAAGTACAACCTTTCTCTAATCCGTGATTGTGCATTATTCCCCCAAAAATACTCTAGGAATTTGGACTCGAACTGCTCCATTGTATTTATCTCTTCCTCTTTGCTTATGAACCATAACAATGCATGTTTCTCCATATGCTCACGAATAATTTCCCTTAAAATTTCCGGTTCTTGTTCCCATCTTATTTTATTTTTAATCATTTTCATAAAAACCATTGGATGTATCTTTTTATAATCTCCATCGAACTTTATGTTGTTATTATTTCCACAATTGATTATCCTTGTTTCTCCAGACATCTTCATCATCTCTCTTTTTATGTTTGAAACCTTTTCTTCCTGTTCTCTCTTCATTTTATTTAAATTGTGTTCCATTTCTATTAATTTTTGTTTATATTCTTTGTTTTCTATTTGTTCTACTTCTTCTTGTATGTTTTTGATTTCCAATTTGAGTTCTTTCTTAGTTTTCTTGTTTTCTTCTTCTGCAATTTTGAAGTTCAATTTTATCTCCTTACTCAAATCTTCCTGCACTCCTTGTATATTTTTATTTATTTTCATAACTTCTCGGTCAATCTTCTTGTTATTTTCTTTTACTGCTTCTTTTAGAATTTGTCCATTTTTTTTTAATTTCATTCATTTGTTTTAAATGATTTTCTTCTACCTCCATAATTCTTCCAATCATTTCTTCTCTAATTTCCTGTTTTGTATTTCTAATCTCTTCTTTTAAATTTTTATTTTGTTCCCCCATTTCTCCCCTCAATTCATCAAATTTCTTATTAAATGTTTGATTTAAATCTTCTTTATTTTCTTGAAATTTCTTATCTAGTTTTTTGTTTATATCTCTTCTTAACTCTTCATTATTTTTGTCCATTTTGTTTTCCAAATTTTTATTCATTTCTATTAACATTCTCATTATTTCACTCTGTTCTTCCTTTCTTTCTACTCTTGTTCCATGATCTCCAGATCCTTGGCTTCTTTCTTCATCTACCTAGGTCCCTACTTCTTCTCCAGACTTCTCTCCCACTTGTTTGCCATCTCTCAGTGTCATTTTATCCATTTTAAATAGTCTTATTATGTTTTATCAAATATTAAATATAAAATTTTATTCTAAATAGTTTTAATAGTTAATTAATTACTTTAACCAGTCAAATTTTTATTAGAGCCACTTAATTTATTATAACCAACAGTTTTTTATTATAGCCCCACGTTGGGCGCCATTTTTGTAATAAATTACAATTAAAAAAAATTTATATTTGTATAAATATAGTTTAAATTGATGTTGTTATCAAATTATTGTTTTTATGTTTTTAAATTTTTATTTTTAAAGTTTTGTGGGGCTATAATTTATATTTATTTGTTTTTCAATTTTATTCTGTATTTATTAATCTCAAAACACCTCAAATCTCTTTATTTTGTTACCATTATATTAAAAAAATTTCTCAAACTCTAAATATGAAATTATTATAGTTTTAGATTTGATCAACTTAAATCAATTTTCAAAATATAAAAGACTCTTATCAACAGAAGTCGGTTCAAAAAAAAATAATAAAATCCAACGATGAAACTATTTATTTTACTTATTTTATCAAATTTTTATTATACCTTATTCCTACTGAATGATGCGACTATGGTTTTTCTTGTGCGCATTTACCCACGCACAAAAGAAACACGTGATATTTTACTGTTATTTCAAAGAGCAAACTGAGAGGTAGGAGATAGCGTGTACATCAGTATTAACAAGATGTTTAAGCAGTTTGTTTATTCAAAATCGAAATTATATCAAAATAGTGGTCTAAAGATATTGAAATCTATTTTACAAGCTTTATAAGTATTGGGAAAGTGAATGTAATAAGTGATATCAAAAAAAACATACCGTATTTCACTTGTTGCTTGTGTATAGTGCTGAATTACTCCATTTCCGGCTTCTCACACGGGATATTCTAAACACGTGGAACCATCAACGAGCGGATGCTTGGATTTCGAGTACTTCTAGAATAATTATCTCGTTCTCACCATGTTATAAAATTGTTAGAAAATTTAATTGCTTCTCTAGACGTCCAATGTTTTAAATCACAAGGTTAGTAGAATAAAATTTTATTTTATTTCATGTATATAGTTTTTATTATTATAAAAATCCCATTTCCAGTTATTAGTAGTTTATAAATTCGTTTTAATTTATACATAGGTTATTATGCTGCCATCTTTATTTTTTAACAATAGTCGGCCATTGATTTATGGTAATTTTTAAAATATACTGACGTGGAGTGGCCTTTTGATCAAATTAGAATGCTCCCGAATTTTCTTTTTCCAAGGGTTTATATACCCTCGGTCAAAATTGAATAATGGCTGCCTTTTCGAGCGTATTTTGTTTTTTTATAACCTCTCTTACATCAAATTTTTGAAAAATTGACTTTTTAATTAGACATTTTCTGACCTTAAAATTGTTACAAATCAAATCTGTATAACTTATTTCATTATAAATTAACATTTTTAGAATTTTAAAATCAATTTTTCCTTATTAAAACAGCTGACTTTGCGGAGTAAACAATGTCGGCCATTTTGACAATTATCAATATAAAATTTAACAATTGTGAGCTAATATCTCTTTTTGGCCAATAATTTTAACAAAAACTGAAAATTTACATATTCTAATATGATCAGATAACTTTTATTTTCAATGACACCGCTTATATTAGCTTTTATTTGCTTTTAAAATTTACTACGTCATAACGATTCAAATACAAAATTTATCAAATAAAAGAGTTAATAATATCCAAAATCATCAAAGAACGACTTAAAATTAATTACCTTACAACAAAATACAATTATAACAAATAGTAATATCAATTAATCATCTAATATTAATTTTAAATGTCTTTCCACTACAAGCACATCTTTTAAGTTTATAATCCGCAGTTTTTTATCATCACTTCACTATTTACAGTGTTTTTCATTGAATTTATCATTCATAATGTCCTTGACTAAGCTTTAATTAAACAGTCTTAGCTTGTAAACAAACACATCACTTTCTTACAGTTTTGTTTTTACATGTAATATATTTCAATATCTTTATTTTTTTAGATTCTGACTTAAGTATTGTATTTTACCAAAAACTGATATGTACCAGAAAATAGGAAGTACTGGACTTGTACTGTCATCCGATACATCAAACTACAGGACTCATCACTTGATGCTTAATTAAATTTGAAAATATTGTTTGGGGTAAGTAAAATCTATTTATCAAATTATAATCATTGTCTATGATTTATTTATTTTGCTCTAACATCTAAAATTAACTTGTTGAGGTTTAAATTTTTGTACCTTATATTACTAACTGAATACAGTTGAATAATCTCTATTTTACATGATAAATTTAAATAACCTAAACCTACTTATTCTTATTTTATAGCTACTTATAAAAAAATTATTGAACTTATTATTCTTAACATTGATTATAAATTATTTGGATTTTAATCTACTAATAATCTTTAATACTTTAATACTACTTTAATCTTACTAATATTGTATTCGTATGATTCATTATTAACATATTTTAATACTTATTTAATTTTTTTATTTTTAGCTTAAACAAAATAGTATCTTGGACTTTGATTCTTGGATCGACTACTGGTGTTAGTGCTCATTCTTTTGAACTCATTTTATCAAGATATTTTTGTGTTCTTGTGTGAATTAAGATTTACTGGATTGGCTTAAATAAAGAAATTTTTTGGTGTATTGATTGTTTAATGAAAAGATTTGAAAATAACATCCCTGTTGAATAGTTTATTTCAATTCAAGTTATATTTTGGGTAAGTTATATTTATTATTATTTTAAAACATTACAAATTTCCCCAATTTAATTTTTAACAAATTATTACTCTGTAATAATTTTTAAAATTTAATTCCATTTTATTTCCTCTAAATCTATTACTCTTCAAATTCTCTTCTTCAAACTCTTTGTTATCTTTTAATTTAAACATATATCTTAATTGTATCTTATAAACAATCTTCATTAATATTTAACATAAATTCTAATTCATAGAGTTGTATATAACCACTAACTATTCATTGATAACTCATACTTTATTCCTAATTTTAAAATACAATATAATATTTACTTATTCTAGTATCTACATCTTAAACTATCTTATATTCTAAATTTAGCTAGATTTTTAAAATGTTGTATCATTGGTGGTATGCGTATAAGTTTTTAACGTTTACCTTTCCCCTTAGTAAATTGTTATGTGGATTTCTTAAAATATAACTGTTTTCGTAAGCTTTTTCGATTATAAACGGTCCTATAAACGGTAATTTTAATTTTGCACACTCATTATTTCTTTTATTAGCTACCTGTAGTGACCTTTCAATTACCCAATCCCCTTCTTTGAATACCGTTGGTTTCTTTAAATTTTTGTATCTCCTTTTTATATACCTGTCTGCATTTCTTTTTAATTTAATGTTAACCTTCTCAATTAAACTATTGTATTGTTCTTTGTTTTCTATGATCCATGGTCTGTCTGGTTCAATATTTTTCATTAATTTTATGGGTGTTTCTTGTGTTGCTGTACTTGGTGTATTATTTATAAAGTATTCTATGTCTTTAATATTATTTTCCCAATTTCTATGCTCATTATGTGTCAAGATTCTAAGATATTTTATTATTTCTTTTATATATCTCTCTGTAGGATTAGATGCAGGGTGTCTAATACTTGTGAATGTTAGGATAATATTATTTTTATTCATAAAATTTTTAAACCTTTTATTATTAAAATAAGTAGCGTTATCTAAAATACACCTTCTTGGTTTACCTACTTCTTCAAAATACTTTAACATTATTTCACAAATTACTTTAGTGTTCGTTTTACTAGTGGGTTTAATATAAATAAATTTTGAAAAATTGTCTACAATAACTAAAATGTTTTTATTTCCCTGATAGCTTTTAATTAAGTTTGACATGAAATCTATTGATATAACTTCTAAAGGTCTTTCTGAATTTATTGTTTTTGGTATATTCTCATTGTGGAAATTCTTTTCTTTGCTTAATTGACATATTCCGCAGAATTTGATCACTTCTTTAGTTATTGCTAGATCTTTCTTGCAAATATAGTTTTCCCTCCATATCAGCCATGTTTTCCTAACTCCACAATGTCCATATGCTTGATGAATCTCTGTGATTATTTGTTTTGCTAACTCCTTTGTAATGATGTATAATTCATTTTCTTGTAATCTCTTGTAGTAAATACCATCCTTTTCCAATGCCCTTTGTTTTTCTTTTTCTGATAAACTATTTTGATTTTTCTTTATTTCCTCTAATGAAAATATACCTTCTTGTTGTTTTAAAAAATTTAAACCTACTTTAATTAAATTTTTACTTCTTTTATCTTCCCCATCCATTCTACTTAAATAATCTGCCACTATATTTGACTTCCCAGTTACATATTTAATTTCAAAAGAATATTCCTGTAATAATAATGCCCATCTATGAATTCTATTGTTGCCAAATTTATTGTTTAAAATTGAAGTTAATGATTGATTATCAGTTTCTATTGTAAATTTATTCCCTAATAAGTAAAATCTAAATTTAGTAACGCAAAAAATGATACTCCCTAGTTCTAACTCACTCACACTATAATTTTTTTCATGTTTTTTGGTAGTTCTTGAAATGAATCCAATAGGTACCTCTATATCTCCCTGTCTTTGTATTAAAACCCCAGCATATCTATTTATTGAAGCGTCTGTTTTCAATATGAATGGCAAATTGTAATCTGGATAGTAAATTTTTAATTTATTTTCAAAAACATTTTTAATTTTATTAAAAGCATTTTCCTTTTCTTCATCCCATTTCCATGATACCCCTTTCTTTAACAAATTTATCAACGGTAACTCTAACTCACTAATATTAGGTACTAATCTTTTGAAATAATTTATTGTCCCAAGAAACCCTCTTAATGTTTTTAAATTGTTTGGCGATTTGAATTCTCTAATTAATTTTATTCTGTCTGGATCCATTTCTATACCCTTGTCATCTATTTTATATCCCAAATAAATTATGCTTGTTTTAAAAAATTGACATTTGTCCCTATTTAATTTTAAACCTGCTTCATCTAAACTTTTTAATGCAATTTGTAAATGTCTAATGTGTTCTTGTTCATTATTAGAAAAAATTAAAATATCATCAATATAATGCAAAATGAACTTTTCATATTTATTTAAAATTTGATGTAATGCTCTTACTAATGC
Source organism: Ophraella communa (assembly GCA_035357415.1). Lineage (NCBI taxonomy): Eukaryota > Metazoa > Arthropoda > Insecta > Coleoptera > Chrysomelidae > Ophraella > Ophraella communa. The sequence continues at coordinate 13,071,823 of CM068992.1, forward strand.
AGAACATGCTCCTTGTATCCCGAATGGTACAACACAAAACCGATATATTACCCCATCTACTGAAAAACCTGTAAAATCTCTCGAATCTTTATGTAATGGTATTAACCAAAAACTATGAACCAAATCTAATTTCGAAAATACTTTAGCATTTGTTATCCTACCTAAAATTGCATCTATAGACATTGGTGCTTCATATTCAGGTACGGTATATTTGTTAATTGTTCTGGCGTCTAAACATATTCTGATGTCTCCATTCTTCTTTTGTACAACTACTAGCGGATTGATGTACGGTGTATTGCTTCTTTCAATTATTCCATCTTCTTCCAATATTTCCAATTCTCTCTTCAACCCTGTCTTTTAACTTGTATGGTATAGGATATGTCTTCACTTTAAAATTCTCAATATTTTTCACCTCCATCTTATGTTCATACTTGCAAGCTACTCTTGGCTCCTTGGACATAAGTTTTCTATACTTCAATAACAATTCTTTTACTGTATTGTAATATTTTCCATCACAATCTAAACCCTCATTTTCCAATACATCTTCTTCATCTCTTCTACCTACTTCATATCCATTATTTTCTTCTTTATTATTTTCATAATCACTTTTAATACAATTAATACTCTTCTTATTATCTTCTATCTCTTCTACCATATTCATTGATATCCATATACCATCTAACCTTATTTTCTTTTCTTCATAATTGATTATAGCTTCTAATTTTTCTAGTATATCATTCCCAATTATTACATCACAATCTAAATTAGGTACAGCTAGTAATTGACAATTTACAATGATTTTATTTAAATTTATTTTAATGTCATAGAGTTTATTTACTTCACACAACTTTTTGTTGTTAATACCGGTTAATACTACCTTTTGAATTTTCATTTCTTTTTCTTTTATATTATTTAATTTTGATATTAATTTTAAATCTATTAAAGAGGTTTCGCTTCCTGTATCAATTAAAATTTGAACTGTTTTGTCATTAATTTTACCCTGAATATATAATAACCCATTATAATGTAATTGATCTAGTTTTTCATTTAAGTTAATGAATTCACTGGGGTGGCATAACGCAAAACTTTGATATAGAAAGCAACATTTTAAAAATCCTGCTGATTAGTAACACTTTCTCTACCAGTGTTCCTTACTCGTTCTACTATAATTTCTTGTCCAACCTGACTCCTTGGCTCTCTGTCCAAGCTTCTTCGTCTTCCATTATTTCCATCGTTATGTCTATCATTACTTCTTTCCAGACTTCTTGTCCTATTTTTCTTCATTCCTTTCTCTTCTTGTATGATTTACCCTTCTCTGGAATCCATTATTGTTATGAAATTGATTGTTATTATTGCTTCTATTGTTATTGTTCCCAGTCCTATTTTGATTATTGTTTATATTGTTATTATAGTTATTATATCTTTCCTGTGTATTTCTTATATTATTGTTATTGTTATAATTATTGTTATTGTAATTATTATTGCTATTGTTTCTCCAGTTATTATTATTATTTATATTTGAATTATAATTATAATTACGTCCCCAATTACCTTCATTTATATTATTTGTTCTGTTCCTATTGTTGTTAAAATTTTCATTATTTGTTCTTTGTTGTCTATTGTAGTTTCCCTGTTGTCTTGTGGCGTTTTCGGCTCTCTCTCCTCTTTTTCTTTCTAATCTTTGTAAATATTGACACAAATTGTCCATTTATTTATGTTTTGTATTGCAATCGTTTCTGTTATTTGTTCTTTAAAATGTCTGGCCAAATATAACACAATATCTTCTTCAGATAATTTTGGACTTAAGTGCATGACCAAGGAATACAACTGCAAAGCATATGTATTCGGAGAATTTCCCCTGTTATCGTCATATTTTCCAAAGTACAACCTTTCTCTAATCCGTGATTGTGCATTATTCCCCCAAAAATACTCTAGGAATTTGGACTCGAACTGCTCCATTGTATTTATCTCTTCCTCTTTGCTTATGAACCATAACAATGCATGTTTCTCCATATGCTCACGAATAATTTCCCTTAAAATTTCCGGTTCTTGTTCCCATCTTATTTTATTTTTAATCATTTTCATAAAAACCATTGGATGTATCTTTTTATAATCTCCATCGAACTTTATGTTGTTATTATTTCCACAATTGATTATCCTTGTTTCTCCAGACATCTTCATCATCTCTCTTTTTATGTTTGAAACCTTTTCTTCCTGTTCTCTCTTCATTTTATTTAAATTGTGTTCCATTTCTATTAATTTTTGTTTATATTCTTTGTTTTCTATTTGTTCTACTTCTTCTTGTATGTTTTTGATTTCCAATTTGAGTTCTTTCTTAGTTTTCTTGTTTTCTTCTTCTGCAATTTTGAAGTTCAATTTTATCTCCTTACTCAAATCTTCCTGCACTCCTTGTATATTTTTATTTATTTTCATAACTTCTCGGTCAATCTTCTTGTTATTTTCTTTTACTGCTTCTTTTAGAATTTGTCCATTTTTTTTAATTTCATTCATTTGTTTTAAATGATTTTCTTCTACCTCCATAATTCTTCCAATCATTTCTTCTCTAATTTCCTGTTTTGTATTTCTAATCTCTTCTTTTAAATTTTTATTTTGTTCCCCCATTTCTCCCCTCAATTCATCAAATTTCTTATTAAATGTTTGATTTAAATCTTCTTTATTTTCTTGAAATTTCTTATCTAGTTTTTTGTTTATATCTCTTCTTAACTCTTCATTATTTTTGTCCATTTTGTTTTCCAAATTTTTATTCATTTCTATTAACATTCTCATTATTTCACTCTGTTCTTCCTTTCTTTCTACTCTTGTTCCATGATCTCCAGATCCTTGGCTTCTTTCTTCATCTACCTAGGTCCCTACTTCTTCTCCAGACTTCTCTCCCACTTGTTTGCCATCTCTCAGTGTCATTTTATCCATTTTAAATAGTCTTATTATGTTTTATCAAATATTAAATATAAAATTTTATTCTAAATAGTTTTAATAGTTAATTAATTACTTTAACCAGTCAAATTTTTATTAGAGCCACTTAATTTATTATAACCAACAGTTTTTTATTATAGCCCCACGTTGGGCGCCATTTTGTAATAAATTACAATTAAAAAAAAATTTATATTTGTTTAAATATAGTTTAAATTGATGTTGTTATCAAATTATTGTTTTTATGTTTTTAAATTTTTATTTTTAAAGTTTTGTGGGGCTATAATTTATATTTATTTGTTTTTCAATTTTATTCTGTATTTATTAATCTCAAAACACCTCAAATCTCTTTATTTTGTTACCATTATATTAAAAAAATTTCTCAAACTCTAAATATGAAATTATTATATTATTATATTATTATTAATTATTATTTGATCAACTTAAATCAATTTTCAAAATATAAAAGACTCTTATCAACAGAAGTCGGTTCAAAAAAAAATAATAAAATCCAACGATGAAACTATTTATTTTACTTATTTTATCAAATTTTTATTATACCTTATTCCTACTGAATGATGCGACTATGGTTTTTCTTGTGCGCATTTACCCACGCACAAAAGAAACACGTGATATTTTACTGTTATTTCAAAGAGCAAACTGAGAGGTAGGAGATAGCGTGTACATCAGTATTAACAAGATGTTTAAGCAGTTTGTTTATTCAAAATCGAAATTATATCAAAATAGTGGTCTAAAGATATTGAAATCTATTTTACAAGCTTTACAAGTATTGGGAAAGTGAATGTAATAAGTGATATCAAAAAAACATACCGTATTTCACTTGTTGCTTGTGTATAGTGCTGAATTACTCCATTTCCGGCTTCTCACACGGGATATTCTAAACACGTGGAACCATCAACGAGCGGATGCTTGGATTTCGAGTACTTCTAGAATAATTATCTCGTTCTCACCATGTTATAAAATTGTTAGAAAATTTAATTGCTTCTCTAGACGTCCAATGTTTTAAATCACAAGGTTAGTAGAATAAAATTTTATTTTATTTCATGTATATAGTTTTTATTATTATAAAAATCCCATTTCCAGTTATTAGTAGTTTATAAATTCGTTTTAATTTATACATAGGTTATTATGCTGCCATCTTTATTTTTTAACAATAGTCGGCCATTGATTTATGGTAATTTTTAAAATATACTGACGTGGAGTGGCCTTTTGATCAAATTAGAATGCTCCCGAATTTTCTTTTCCAAGGGTTTATATACCCTCGGTCAAAATTGAATAATGGCTGCCTTTTCGAGCGTATTTTGTTTTTTTATAACCTCTCTTACATCAAATTTTTGAAAAATTGACTTTTTAATTAGACATTTTCTGACCTTAAAATTGTTACAAATCAAATCTGTATAACTTATTTCATTATAAATTAACATTTTTAGAATTTTAAAATCAATTTTTCCTTATTAAAACAGCTGACTTTGCGGAGTAAACAATGTCGGCCATTTTGACAATTATCAATATAAAATTTAACAATTGTGAGCTAATATCTCTTTTTGGCCAATAATTTTAACAAAAACTGAAAATTTACATATTCTAATATGATCAGATAACTTTTATTTTCAATGACACCGCTTATATTAGCTTTTATTTGCTTTTAAAATTTACTACGTCATAACGATTCAAATACAAAATTTATCAAATAAAAAGAGTTAATAATATCCAAAATCATCAAAGAACGACTTAAAATTAATTACCTTACAACAAAATACAATTATAACAAATAGTAATATCAATTAATCATCTAATATTAATTTTAAATGTCTTTCCACTACAAGCACATCTTTTAAGTTTATAATCCGCAGTTTTTTATCATCACTTCACTATTTACAGTGTTTTTCATTGAATTTATCATTCATAATGTCCTTGACTAAGCTTTAATTAAACAGTCTTAGCTTGTAAACAAACACATCACTTTCTTACAGTTTTGTTTTTACATGTAATATATTTCAATATCTTTATTTTTTTAGATTCTGACTTAAGTATTGTATTTTACCAAAAACTGATATGTACCAGAAAATAGGAAGTACTGGACTTGTACTGTCATCCGATACATCAAACTACAGGACTCATCACTTGATGCTTAATTAAATTTGAAAATATTGTTTGGGGTAAGTAAAATCTATTTATCAAATTATAATCATTGTCTATGATTTATTTATTTTGCTCTAACATCTAAAATTAACTTGTTGAGGTTTAAATTTTTGTACCTTATATTACTAACTGAATACAGTTGAATAATCTCTATTTTACATGATAAATTTAAATAACCTAAACCTACTTATTCTTATTTTATAGCTACTTATAAAAAAAATTATTGAACTTATTATTCTTAACATTGATTATAAATTATTTGGATTTTAATCTACTAATAATCTTTAATACTTTAATACTACTTTAATCTTACTAATATTGTATTCGTATGATTCATTATTAACATATTCTAATACTTATTTAATTTTTTTATTTTTAGCTTAAACAAAATAGTATCTTGGACTTTGATTCTTGGATCGACTACTGGTGTTAGTGCTCATTCTTTTGAACTCATTTTATCAAGATATTTTTGTGTTCTTGTGTGAATTAAGATTTACTGGATTGGCTTAAATAAAGAAATTTTTTTGGTGTATTGATTGTTTAATGAAAAGATTTGGGTAAGTTATATTTATTATTATTTTAAAACATTACAATATATAAAGATAACAGATGTATCCAATATCCAACCCAAATTTGTAAAACTGTTTTAATAAAAATATTACATATTTGACTGTAAATTTTTATTCATCACATTATCTAAAGAGAAAGCTATTATATTTTTGAATATTGAACATGTAAATAAATATTGTAGAAACCCTTACTTTGTGGACATTATATCATGCATGTTTAGAAAAACAGTTTAACACTTAGCTGTTAATATTTACATATGTGGTATTAATTTATAAATGTAAATCCCTTAGGTTGGGTTTAGTTATTTAACAAATAAAGATATAAGATAATGATTAGGTAACTTAAAAGATTAAAAAAAAGTATAAACAAAAATCGGGTCTCTCAAAACTCACATTTTTACCAATTCGACTAAAATAAGACAACTGTGTTTAAGTAAAAAGTAGTTTAGGAAATAACAATGGTTCATAACACTAAACATAGATTAGAAAGAAGTTTATAGATAGCCGACTCTAACGGTTTTTTAAAAACGTGTTTACAGCGCCGCTCGTGACCTGAGCACTAACTATATAGTTATATTTTTATTGTATTGGTTAATTTAAAATATTTATATTAAAATATTTTAAAAATATTCTGATAAATATAATAAATATATTTTTCAAAATATTTTTAAAGTATTTTAATATTGTTAACAATTTGGTATGACATAATATAGAAATAAAAATAAAATAAGTAATAATTCTTTATTTTTGCAAAATAATTTTATTACAATTAGGTTTCAAATTTATTTTTCTTTTTTCCCCAATTATTTTTAAAATGGATCTATTGCATTCTGGTGTCCTGGGAGTACCTTCTGTTGTTAGAGGATCATCAGAACAATGAGAGATGCTGGTTTCGAAAAAAGAAATATTAAATATTATAAAACTGAGTTGTCAATATAAAACTCATAATTAGAAATTAAGAATAAAATTGTACATTAACCTATAATAGTAAGGTATTTCAACTTCCCTATTTGTAGGCTCTTGTTATTTAAAAAAGTTTTTGCTTTAATTCACAATCAAAATTTTAAAATAATTCTCTTACCTGAAAGTTTTATAGTAGGCACAGCATCTAATTATAAATCTGTAACATTTCTATTCTGTGAGAAAAAGCAGTTTTTTGTAAAGTGATCAATCCAGATTTTAAATTTATAACGGTAATTTCCAGTTACATTAACCAAATCTGGTCTATTTAAAGCATTACACTATTTTCTTCGGATCTACAAATATAATGTAACATAGAAATAATATAATATGCATCATATATTAATAAATAGGTATACGCTGAAGCTTTAAAAAACCAAATTCTTACCTGTGGATCCTTTGGTAAACAATGCACTTTTTTATAGTTATTTTTATAAAGGCAACCCGTAACAGAACACATAAAAACCATATTTTAATAAATAACTGCAAAAACTCTAACTAGAAAATATAAATACTAAGGAGAAACTATTAACGAGAAAATACAATAATTACTAAGAAAATACAATACTATCTATTACACAAGTACAAAAACTCTAGCTGAAAAATATATCTACTAACGAGAAAATACAATACTAACTGTCAAACAATATTGTTGACAACATTTAAATTCAGAATTGTTATGTCATTAACGGATTTCCTGTTGATTGTGATTTTATTTTCGATAGTGGCGACTTCCGTGACCTGAGCATTAACTACTAAACGTGGACCTGTCATTTGAGGAGAGTGCCCAGGGCATGACACTAAATTCATTGCACATATCACAGTTGGATAATGCTATAAACGTGAAATTGTGAAAATATACTTTAAAATTTTTTTTTTAACTTATGGTAAATTATAAACGAATAGTAATATAGACAATTATATATTTAAAAGCAAAACACTAAAATTAATATATTTTGACGTTATAAACGAGAAATAAGGTTAGGTTGGTTATGTTAAGTGAAGTTTGGATTTGGAGAATTAGAATAGACATACGTCTTTCAAAAAAGGGCCACCAAAACTGTTGAACTAAATTGACAGATTAGTGCAATGTTCAAATTTTGTGTGCAACAAATCTCAAAAAACATACCTTTCTTTAACTTCATATTTTGCTAGTCGCATTCTTTATACTTTCTTTAGGAGTTAATAAGCTTCTGGCGTTAAAATTCGTGATCACAAATTGTCAAACTTTTTAAAAACATACCATCACTTAAACACCAATATCTCTTTTATTACAATATAAAACTTAACTAAAAAACCTTATCTCCTAGAGAAAGGTCTAAGCTATATCCTATATATTTCAAAGGTTTAAGTAAGCTCCGCGGTAAAGTGGGCTCCGATATACGGAGCCCACTTTACGAAGTCCTTAAAAAAGCATTAGCTACTTTATAATTATGTCTACATTGATTTGGCATAGTTTTTAGGAGCTAATTTTGGCCGTATTTGTGAATTTTGTATATTTTTGTAGTGCGCGTGTATATTTCTAGATGGCGATATGTTAAAATAAAAACTTGATATACATATTATATTTGTAGGTCAAAGTCACCGTACATAAACAAGGCTAGTAGAGCAACTCACCCTTCGGCACTTTGATGTCGATGCTTCAAAGTAATGCCGTTCGAAAACAAGCACGTGTCTCCTGTTTACGTACATAAGCTGTGGGCCCGACAAATCCCGAAATCGGTGAAGGGGTAAGGAAGGAACGTTTATGGGCGTGCCCTAGAGTTGGAATTCTAGTCTTTGTTAATGTTCGGTGTCAAAGTATGATCCGATTACTTCGGCACCGCCGCAATTGCGTACCCTATCACTTTAGCGGTCAGAGTGAGCTCCTTCTACTATTCTTTTATTATATAGATAAAACAAATTTAGTATCGAACATTTTTTTACGTTTACAGTATTTTTCAAGAAAATCAAATGAGCAAAATAATCCATTTTTAAAAATATAAAAATAATAATATTAGAAACGTTTAAGTTATCGGTATTGTTAAACTTACTCAGGGCTAGAACAGTTTTGATTATATTGGAATTAATGAATTACTATTAATTTCGGCTTATAATTTTAGTCTTTTGATACCAAGTTTTTCACTTTAAAAATTATTGTTTATATATGTTTATTTTAATTTTTTTTTATCTATTATCTTTTTATTCATTACTTTTTATAATGTTTGAATTCAATTTTGTATAAAGATTTTTTCCGTTTGCCTATGGGTATAAATTGTTTTAATTTTAATCAAATATAACGCTGATTACCGAAAGAGACTGTTTGACGATACCAGAGCATAGATATAAAACATAGGGGACCAATCACAAAAAAAATAAAGTTGTTTATACGATGAAATAAGCAAAATAGACATTATACATCTTTTACTCCAGTATATTTTAGATACTTAAAACATATCATGTTTGCTATACTAATTTTTAAAATGGAAAATATCAAATACAAAATTTAAATAACATCAAACAAATCAATGTGCATCAAAAACTTCCACGGTTTATGGAAAAAACTTTAATATTCAAAGTAATGACAGCTGTTGAATAATTCAAATTATTTTTTTATTAACTATTATAAGAAATATATTATAAACAAACATCCTAAATATCCAGAATTATATGGAACTATTAAATGACAAAGAGTCAAAACCAAATAGAACTGTAGTGTCTTATGTTAACACTCCTAATAGTAAACTAGACAAAAAAATAAATGAAACTCTAAATAATTACGGTTACAGATCTAAATTATTAGTTAAAAATTTATTAGATTTGTTAAATACACATATGTCCAAAAGTTTGGAATAATGGAATATTTCATCTTTTTATTAATTTTTATAAATATTTTTTTTGATATAAGTAAACATCATTTTGCTACAACTCTAACCAATGCTAAATAAATCTCGAAGTCAGATAAACATACAAAAAAATGATTTATTCTTTTGAGGTGAAAAATATACAATGTACAGTTGACAGAAGCAAACATGAACCCTGGGTGGGCGTGTCCTTGTCGCTGTAGTTGTATTTTCATCTCACTTATGCAGCCACTAAAATTGATATTATCGTTAACATTGGCTCGTGATTGGCTGATTGTGATAACCTTGAAATTAGTTGGCATATTTTCCGCGGAGACCATGTTTGCTTCTGTCGACTGTATTACAAATTTATTAAAATAAATTAATAAGCAAAACAAGGTTTTTAAATAAAATTAATAATTAGTATTTCCTCCATGGGCCTGTATGCGTGACTGTAGGCGATGTGGCATGCTATCGATTAAATGGTCGAGCTGGGCTTGCGGAATTCTCTCCCATTCTTCACGAGCAGCATCTTTCAGTTCTCGTAGAGTAATTGGGGGAGGGTTTCGCTTCTTAATGCGTCTTTTAAGGTTTATATGGACCTCTGGAAAAAGTATCTAAAAGTTCAAAAACTTTGAGACGTATTCGGCCTTAGGTATTATTTTACCAAAATTTTATTTAGGTTGTAGGTATGTTTTGTTTTTAAGAAAAATCGGAAAAACTATTTTTTTGCAAGTACATAAAATAAATTAGTTTTGGTTCAGAAACATATGCGAATTTTTTAAAAATTTTTGAACTTGCAGAAGTCATGCAATAGACCCATCTCGTTAATGGCACAAATTGAATACTCGTGCGCGAACCAACTCCCACTCTCGTAGTTCCCCCTAAATATTAGTGCCCCTTATAAAATTGTGTTGGTATGACATGCAAAAGTAATCAGTAATCCAAAGTAAAGTAAATCCAAAAAGAAGTCTAGGTACACACACAAGTCGTTAATATTAAATACACAAAGACAAGAAAAATACAATAGGTTTGTTCCAACCAAGCAAACAACCGTTCTAGAACGGTAATATTACCACTCACGAGACCAAATTAGTGCACTGCGCAACTCAGTACACCACTGCGCACAAAAATTACTGTTTTAGAACGGTTCTCTGCTTGGTTGGAACAGACCTATTAACAACTAGCAAGCGGCGTACACGAATGAAATAAAAATTAAAACTTCTCCTTTTTGTGGTTTATGGCCTGGGCTGCCGCGGCTATACGGCAAATAGAAGCTAGCTTTTGACAGCTAAAAGATTTTTTTTCATTTAAATTGTGGTATTCCTGGGTAGCAATACGTTGTGTTCCATGGTAAGAAGTAGTCATATTTTAGCAGTGGAAGGGGAAAATTCAAAAATATTTGCGCATGAGTATTCAATAAAGAGATAGGTGTATTGCAATATATATATTTTTTATTCCAAAAAAGTATACTTATATCATAAATTTGAATATAATTTTATGGGATATACATTTAGTAGTTATAATTAATTACATTCGCTACAAAAAATTAATAATTTTTTAGTAGATAAGCTCAAAAAATTAATTAAACAGTTATTACAATTTGAATTAATTTGGTTTCTATGAGGTGCTGCTATCTAAGTCTATATTTTTAAGAATATTACACAGATAGCGCTGTATTTAATATTTAAACTGAAATTTTAATAGATTTAGGGTCAACAATTTTGTGTAGCCAGTTATAGATAGTGGTAGTAATAGTATAATAAATAAAGATTGTAATAATTTGATTTGTTTATTAATAAACGTGATAAAACAACTTAGAATAGTTTCTTATAAAACGTGTGCTCTAACTTACATAAAACCATTTACCGCCAATACAATTAATTACATGGAACACAGAACAACACAACATGAATGTTGAAATCTGACATGAGCGTCATGTCAGGTCTTAATTTTAGATTGTATACAGCCAACAACAGCCCCACTCAATCTAAAATTTCACAAACTCAAATACATGATAAAATTTTTTTTTCTTGGCATAGACTATAGTCATACAGCCAGTCTCAACATGGTACTACTAAATAATTTACCAAAAAAATAAAAGGATTACCAACAGGGTCACTCTCTTCTCGCCTAGGGGCCCATCAAGGCATTTAAAAAAAAACAGTAGGCCACGGTATGAAGGGAGAAAGGATACAAATAGGTTAAAATACAAAGGTTATGAGTAGTTTCCTTCTAACATTTTACAACGATATTTTACTATCTTTTAAAAACTTAATGAGACAATTATATACAGTCCTCGAGTTTAGTGATAATAAGTGCTGAAGATTCCAAGGAGCTGGAACTTTATTATTATGTAAATCCATTACATACTAGCCTATCAGAAGTTATCTTATTTCTAGGGCAATTGAAAAATATGTGGTCCAGGTTTCCTTCCTCTGAACACTATTCACAACGATCACTGTCTATAACCGTAAGTTTGAATAAGTGTTTAGGGTAGCAGGCATGTCCAAATCTTATTCTGATAATAGTGGTAATATATTTCCTAGGAACAGTCAAGTTTTTGTACCAGGGTATTTTAGGTATATATGGTTGAAGAGACGTGTATCTATTTGAATTGCCAACGGAATATTCCTTCCATACATAATCCCACCTTTGAAATAATTTTAATTTTAATGAAGACCGAAAATCACAGGCTGTAATATTATATGATGTATCTCTACCATTCAAAATACTTTCTTTAGCTAGAAAATCAACATATTCATTATTTTCTAGACCGATATGTGCTTTAATCCAAACAAAGAGTATACGTTTACCACTGGAGACTAACGTTTGCTTGAGATGTTTGATTTTATGTAGAGTTGATTCCAAAATTATAGCGACAGCTCCGGTTTTCCCACCTATCTTTACCGTCGACTCGAACGCTAGCGATTACCCAGTTCGAGAAATAGATTCCAGTGGCCCAGCTGCCGCTTAGCAATTATTCTACTAGAATTCTCCGACTGCGCTGCGGCGCGCGCCGATCAGAGATCGTCGGCGAATACCCCCACATTGCCGAATTTTACTGGGGCTGTCGCGTTATTTTTGGAATCGTCTCTATATAAGGGCAGGTATCCATATTTGGCCATCCAGGTTTTCCAATAGAGGTCAAAACTGATAAAGAATCCGATAATATCACTATTTGATTCGAATTGCATTCCGAAGCGTAATTTAGTGCCTCATATATTGCAATAGCTTCTGCTGTGAAAATGGAGATTTTTGAGTTAAGCTTAAATTTTTTTTCAATACGACCCAATGGGATAAAGAATGCGCATCCAGTGCCGTTTGGAGATTTTGAAGCATCAGTATATATAACGACAGAATCTTCGTATTTTGATAATATTGAAAGGATAATGTTTCTGTTTATATGTACATTGTTACTATATTTTGGAACGATTATCTCTGTATTTGAATAGTATGTTAGGTAAGTGTTGTTTTGAAATACATCTGTAGTTATATATATTTCTTTTAAAATTTCTATATGTTGTTGTAATGCTTCACAGAGTAAAGGAGGTTTCTTTTTTGCCCAGTATTTATTGGTCAAATCATAGCGATTCAGAGTAATAATCTTTTCGTACAAAGGTTGATTTTTCATATATGTTTTTACAAGAAATTTTTCTGCCAGATAATTCCGTCTAATATTTAAAGGTGGTTCCAAGCATTCTAAATACAAAGGTTGTATTGGTGTTGACTTCATGGTCCCTAAACATGTTCTTAACGCTGAATTATGAACAAAATTTATTTTATTTAGTAATACATTACTGGCTGAACCATAAAATATGCTTCCGTAATCTAATATGGAGCGAATATAGGCTTTGTAGAATAATGAGCTTACTTCTACATCAGATCCCCACCACGTTTTATTAATCGATTTAAGGAAATTTATTCCCTTGTTGCATTTATTTACCATATCGTCAATATATTCCTTCCAAGTCAATTTTTTGTCAAGTGTCATACCTAAATATTTAGCCTTAGTTTGTATTGAATACTGATGTTCTCCTAGTTTAATTATACGAGAATTAGGATTATTATGTCTAGTAAAGATGCAGACTTGAGATTTATTGCAAGATAATTCAAAATTGTTTTTATGGAGCCATTTTTGTAATAGCTGATAGATATTACTTAAGTTGTCAATTGCTTGTTCATATTTTTTATGCTCTGTGTAAACGCAAAAATCATCAGCGTATTGTATTATATTGAATGTTAGGTTATTAATTTTGGTATTGTGCAAATCCGCTACGTACATATTAAACAAAATAGGGCTCAATACAGAACCCTGGGGCAAACCTTTGTTCACGATTCTAGGTCCTATAAGAGTTTGATTGTTTCTTAGATAAAGTAAAGTATAGATTAACAATACTGTTCGCAAATTGATCTGGTATTTGAAACATATTTATCATTTTTTCTTTAAGTATAGTTAAACAAACAGAGTCGTATGCACCTTCTATGTCTAGGAAAAAAAACAGGAAGATAATTATTACGGAAAAATTGTTTTGTATGTCTACTACTAGGGTAGCCAAGGCATCCAAAGTACCAAAACCTTTCTTAAAGCCGTATTGTTCTTTAGGTAGTAGATTCCGCTCCAGTAACCACCACTCTAGCCTAGCCTTCATTATCCTTTCCATGGTTTTAAGAACACAAGATAATAGAGATATGGGCCTGTAAGCTTCAGCTAATAGTGAATTTTTTCCTGGTTTAAGAATAGGAATGACAATAACGTTCTTAAATGCTGAAATGTTGGAACCATCTCTTATAATCTAATTAAAAATATTTAACAAGAGTTCTTTGGCATTATTTGGTAAATTTAAGAGCATACTGTATTTAATATCATCAAATCCAGGAGAAGTGTTGATGCGATTGCTAAGGGCACAATCTAATTCTAGCTTGTTAAACGGTTTTAAGAGAAAATGATTAGGCTCAGAGTTACATGGCATACAATCTGCGTAATTGTTCACAAAAGGAGGAGCAATTTTGTCGAAAAATTTAGCTATCCAGGTATCTTCTAGAGGTAATGGATTGTTGACCTTTACCTTGTTCATCATTTTCGCTTGATTCCAAATCGCAGTGGACGGAGTTTGCTTATTTAATTTTGTACACCAATCCACCCAACTTTGATGGGCTTTAAATTTTAGTAATTTTTTTACTCGAGCACTTATTTTTTACATTCAATAAAATTTACAATTGTTGGATCCTGCTTGTATTTTGTTATTGCATTTTTCCGTTCTGCAACATATAGATCACATCCGGCATCCCACCACGGAGAAGGAGAGCGTTTCTTACACTTTATGGGTTTAAATTGGCATATTGCTTGTTCAGAAGCTTTATTGATACAGTCTATTAAAAAAGTATATGCTGTTTCTGTATTTAAGGTTGTACTTCTATTATTTTTTAATTGATTCTCGATTATTTCAGCGTATAGTTCCCAATTGGCTTTCTTTACATTCCATTTACTTTTTGGATATATGGTCTCATTAACTGCTCTCGAATACTCCAATGCTATTTTAATGACAAAATGATTTGATCCAAGAGTATCAAAATCTACGGACCAAAATGTATTAGGAAAAATGGAAGGTGAACAAATAGTAATGTCGATCATAGAATCGGAGTTTCCTGGATTTCCTTGGCATGAAGGTTGTCCGTTATTCATCACAACTAAATCTAGATCTTGCAGGGCCTCTACGATTTGGTGGCTTATGTTATCAGTTTTGGATGAACCCCAGAGTGTATTATGTGCATTCATATCTCCTCCAATCATGCAAGGATGGTTTACTTGGGAAAATAAGTTTAACCAATCTTCTTTTCTAGTTTTTGTCTTTGGAGGTCTATATATTGAAAGAAAACTCAAATGCTTATTATTGTAGTTTATTTTAATACCACAGGCAAACAGCTCCTTGTTATAGTTTTTATTTAATTTTAAAATGTCAAAACGGATATCCTTTTTAACCAGGATAGCAACACCAGCATATCCGTCTGTTCGATCTTCACGTACAATATTATAACCATTAAAACTATATACAATATTATTCTTAAACCAAGTTTCACTTATAAGTGCAATATCCACATCTTCTTTAACGAGAAAATTAAGTAGGCTGTATTTATTTGCTACAGCTGATCTAGCATTCCATTGAATTATTTTAAGTTTATTGTTTAGGGCCATGAATTTAAGTACTTTTAAAGATATCCCCTAGGACAGTATTTATTTCATTAACTAACAAAGAATTATCTAGTGTTTTTGCCTCCTCAAGTGATTTAATATTTTGCACAAATTCTGAAAAGAAGTTTACCAATGAGGTTACCATCTTGTTTTTATTTTCTATTTGAATAGGATTATTTGGGTTGGGTGGAAGTGGTTGTAATGGGCCAAATCTAAAAGGGAAGGTTGTGGAATCTGTAGGAGATTGAGTAACAGGAGTTGACGCTTTCCTTTTTTTATTTGCCGGATGGTTAATATTGTTTTTACTAGGTCCAGGTTGTGAAAAATATGTTTGATTTTTTTTATAAGGTCTTGTAACAGTAGGTTGGGATGAAGTGGTATTTTCAGGTAAATTAGGGAGTTTTGGGAAATTTTCTTCAAGATTTGATAATATAGAAAACTTATTATTACTAATGTATCCCGAATAAGATGTTTCATTAAACTTTTTTGCCTTAAAAAATGAAATTTTATGTTCCATCATAATATTTTTAATCTTTTTTTGTTCTTCATAGATGGGACAGCTTTTAGAAATTGATATATGCTGTTCACTTTTACAATGTATACAAAACATTTTTTTACTGTCGCATATATGGTTATCGTTTTTAATTTCACCACAACGTATACAAAATCCCTGTGTGCCCTTGCACTGCTTAGAAATGTGTCCAAATCTAAGGCATTTGCATTTGTAACATTGTGAAACCCTACCTACAAATCTTTCAACTTGTAAATGTACAAAGTTAACTACTACATATGTTGGTAAAACGTTTCCTTCAAAGGTAACTATAATATTTCTTTTTGGGACGTATTCTGTTTTCCCGTCTTTTTCTATTTTTCTATGCATTCTTTTAATGTCTATAATTCGAGCTGATTAATTTATAAATTGTTTTAAATAATCAGTATCATACCTCGTATCTAAGTCACGAATAATACCCTTGATTTCCAAAAGGTGATTAGGGATGTACGCTTTTAAATTATCGTCTTTTAGGTGACAATGAGTTACCAAATAATTTGCATCCAAAATAGTTTTTAAAATGACTTTGACTCTGTTTTTTCCTATGCTTTTAATTTCTTGTATGTTCTTAATTTTCAATTTTTGGTGTAAAATGTGTCCCACTACCATTGGATGTAATCGCCCTATGTTCTGATCATTTGTTTTTTCGATGTATACGCAACAATTTTGAAAATCATAATTAATAGAAGAGGTATTATAAAGTTTTACTTCCCTTGTTTTGTTAGTAATATCGTTAGAACTCGTACCCATCTCCATATCCTGGATTGTAAAACCGGCAAAACCTGATGCATTGTTTAACTCGCACTTTTGCGTCTTATTGTTATTTGCCTCCCCCATCAGGGGAGGTAAAAATCACTTAAACTAGCCAAAAAATCCAAATACTTTAACAAATTGTTTTCAAATTCAAGTCAATGATTTTTAATTACCGCAAAAAACTCAACACTTAATCGACTTATAAGTACCAAAAACACGTCTACTCGGTATCACGAAGAAAGAGTGAATGCGATTAAATTAATTTAACATACATTTTCTTAGATTTTCAAAAACTACTCTGTTTAGAGGTTTTGTTAAGATGTCCGCAATTTGCTCATTGCTTGGAACATAGGTCAACTGAATAATTTCTTCCTGAATTTTTTCTTTTACAAAATGATATTTAATATCTAAGTGTTTAATTCTTTTAAACTGTTCCAATGAGGTGCATGAGCGAATTGCTGACTGATTGTCTTCATAGACTACAACGCTAAAATCTTTAAACAAATCTAATTCTAAAATTAAATTTCTAAGCCAACAAACCTCACTGATGCAGTGGGATAAGGCAATGATTTCCGCCTCTGTGGTCGACATGGCAACAGTACTCCGTTTCTTGGTATTCCAAGAGACTATATTTCCAAATACATACAAGCAGTAACCACTGGTTGATTTTCTACTAGTAGTGTCGCCACCCCAATCTGCATCTGCGAATGCTTTTAATATTTTGTCATCTGATTTAGTAAAGTTCAACTTGAGATCTAGTGTTCCTTTAATATACCTTAACAACCTTTTTAAAGCAACAAGTAATTCATAGTTTGCAAAATGTTGGTATCTTGATAAAATACTTATTTATACTGGAACACGAGTCAGGCCTAGTTCCTAACATTGCGTACATGACGCATCCAATAATCTGTCTACATTTATTTTCTAATTCATAATCATGTGACTCATTTCCCCTTAAATTATCATAATTGAAATTGTTCTCCATTGGAGTAGTTACTGGTTTACAGTTATTCATTTTAAACTTTACTTACAGAATATTTTCTAAATATGACTTGACTCAACACAATTTTGTGTTCGCTTTGTTTTACCGAGATTCCCAAAAAATAATTCAATAAGCCTAAGCCTTAGTCCTTCATTTTAAAACATTTTCCTAAATTAATTTTTAAGTTTTTAATTTTGTTACTATCTGATCCGCATATTAAAATGTCGTACAAAGATTACAACATATACCATGTCATTGTCTCATTTCATATACAAGCAATTATCATATTTGTTTTTAATAAAGCCTTGACTTACCATAAAGTTGTCAAATTTTGTGTACCAGTAAAGTGGTGCCTTTTTTAAACCATAAATTGCTTTATTTAACTTAGCCACTTTACCCTCAGTTTGACAGCCTTTTGGTAAGAACATAAATACATCTTCATTTAATTCTCCGTGTAAAAAAGCATTGCATACATCCATTTGATATATGGGCCAATTGTTTTGTACACATATAGCTAATATTGTTCTTATAGTGGTAAGTCTAACTACAGGACTGTATACATTTTCTTTAATCGTTTGTTTAAACCCTCTTGCTACCATCCTACATTTGAATTTATTTATATTACCTTCTCCGTCTCTTTTTAACTTAAAAACCCATTAACTGTCAATTATTTCACATTTATCTGGTTTCTGTATTAAATTCCAAGTGTCATTTTCTTGTAATGCCTTTATTTCTTCATCCATTGCTTCTTTCCATTTGCTTGCATATCTGCTATCCATAGCTTCTTCATAAGTTGTTGGTTCATCAATATCCAAACTAAAATAGCTCAAGTCATAATCACTAGAGAGAGTTTGTGGAACTTTTAATACTCTTGATGGTCGAAGTCTTTCATCCCTTTTCCTAGAGGCATTTGAATTTTCTAACTCTTCAGTATTTTCTTCTTCTAATTCTTCTGTACCTTCACCTGAATTGTCCAGAATTATTGTATTGTTCATATTTTCCATATTATTACCCTCAATATTTTCTGAATAAACATTATTTGTTTTTAAGTCCAATGAAACAATCTCTTCTTTAGAATCTTCTTCCAATACAAATGTTATTTCTCTCTCTATAGCTACTTTCTTATTTTGTTCATAGTATACTCTATATCCTTTTGTGTTGTCAGAATAACCCGTGAAGATGCCTTCTTTACTTTTTACATCTAACTTTTTCCTGTTTTCCTTTGGTATGTATGCCCAAACCTTGGTTCCAAATATTCCTTTAACTGTTCCCATATTAAAACTTTTATTAAATAGGACTTCAAATGGTGTCTTACCCTTTTCTGGACTTGTACCTGTTCTATTTAACAGAAACACAGCTGTATTGGCTGCTTCTGCCCAAAAACTCTTAGGTAACTTACTGTCTGCAAGCATGGCTCTTACAGCTTCAATTATGGTACGAAACTCTCTTTCAGCCCTCCTATTTTGTTGAGGAGTGTATGGAACACTGCATTCATGTTTAATCCAATTGTTTTTTAACAGATTACTGACATATTCTTAAATTCTGTTCCATTATCACTTCTAATAACCCTTACCTTTTTACTTGAGAGAACTGTTCGGTATACGCTGAAACTAAGCAGTAAAACTCACTGTAGGGAATTCTTTAAAAAACATAAAATATTAACACTTCCATCCCTATTTATCTTTGAATCCATTTCTTTAATTCGGAAACATTTACCTGAAGTCTCAGACAGACCATCTCATAACTACCCTCTTAGAAGTGCAGAGTATGACCTTTATTTACCAAAACCTCGCACGGAACTAATCAAAAGCTCTATTTTTTATAACGCTAAGAAAATGCACAACAATCTACCCTTGGAAATAAAGTCCATTTAATCAATAACCGCATTTCGTATCGCTTTAAAATCATACTTGGTGGAGAGAGCTTTGTATGCAGTTGACGACTTTTTTACATAAATTATTTTGGACCATCTCACGCACTGGAAAGTTAATTTGTGATATTTATCTATTTTGTTGTTTGTTGTTTTTTTTTTGTTGTTACTCTGACTAAATTAAAATTTTAAATTTTAATTTTTTTATATTACTTATTATTTATCAGTCTCATTGTATAATGTATACATTTATTTTATTTTATTTTATTTTTTATTATTTTTTTTTAATTGACCTTTCGCAATGTTTTATATTGTGAAGTTTTATATGTTTGTATGTTTTATGTTTTATTTACTTGTAAATACTCTTGTATTACTGTTTTGTTCTATGTGATTTGCTTTTTTTTTAAACAGCTTTGTCCACAAATTTAAAAAATTTTTTCGACAATAAAGCTTATTATTATTACTTGTCTGATTCTTAAAATATGTCAAAAATTCTTTTAATTTATCATACACATCAAACTTATTTTTAATGAAAGAGACAAATTTATAATTACTATAATCATCTTTTAATAAAAAAATATAATGCGAGTTGTTTAAGGATGTTTCTTCCATTGGACCACATAAATCGACATGAATGATTTCACCAGGTTCTTTTGCCCTACTTGTACTAGTTATAAAAGGTTGTATTGTTTAGCTTGTATGCAAGAAGTGCATACTTGTTCAGTTCCTGTAACATCAATGTTATTACGCTTTAAAATATTATTAACATGAGATTTTGATGACATAAAGCTCTATGCCACCAATCTATACTATTTTTATCAGTACTTAAAAAACAACTTTCATTCACCAAAACATTGCATTTATGCTTATTGTTTACTCTTTTAAATATCATTTTAAAAAGTTTATCTGAACGAACAGCTATAGCTACAGTGACATCATTTTTTGTAAATTGTGCTTTTGTTGCATTAGATACTAATGAAAGGCCCTATCCAATGCTTTTCCTTGGGAGAATAAATTTACTTTTAATTGTGGTACAAAGAGAACATCATATAGAGTTACAAAATAAAAATGTCTACCATTATATGCCATAATACAAATCTTACCCTGACCTTCTGCCTTTAAAGTTGCACCATTTCCAATTTTGACAAATTTTGGAGTTTCAAGCTGTACAAATTCACAAAAGCTGTCTCTTTCTTTGCACATATGCTGTGATGCTGCACTGTCCATGTACCAATCTATGTTAACTGCATTTCATTTGAAACTGCAATAAGTGCATAGTTACTTTCACCTCCATTTGTGCTTGTTCCATTTGTCCCCCTTGAATCTTTCTTCTTTTTGGTAAAACAGTTCTTTACTAGGTGACCCTTTTTCTTGCAATAGCTGCACTCCACATTTCTGCATTGAGCTTTTAAATGTCCCACTTTACCACAGACAAAGCATTTCTTTTTTTCTTTTGTTAACATACTTGTTGACTGGCAAGTCATTAATGCAAGAGTTTCTTCATCTTCTCTAACAAGTCTCTCTTCTTCTATGAGTAAGCGAGCTCTTAAATTATCTAATGTTTGATTATCTGAATCAACACTTTCCCATGCTGACCTAAAGTGTTTATATATTTTTCTGGTAGTGACATAATGATCTTTGTTATTACCATCTTCTCAGGGATTTCTTTACCTAGTTGTTTAAGTTTTGTTTTCAGATTGGTTACTTTTGATATGAATGTATTTATTGAGTCATTTTGAAATTTTAAATTGTAGAACTGTTCATTTAATAAATGGGTACTAACCTCCGATTTTCTCTCAAAAATACTTTTAGTTTTCTTCACATTTCTGCAGCACTCTCACTCTGCATAATGTGAGTGATTATTTCGTCTTCCATCCGGACTACAACAACTTCTTGAGCACGTGCGTCTTTCAGAACCCATTTCGAAATATTATCTTCATCGTTTTCTGGTTTTATTTCTGTGCCATTTGTTATTTCATATAGTCCTTTGGCCATAACTACTACTTTGATTTGGAACTTCCAAACATTCCAGTTTGGGTAAAAGTTCGGTATAGCGGTTTTCGCTATTATAAGAGATTTTGCAAAAATTCTTTTTCAGGGCGTTTCTATAGGTCGATTATGACACAAATCTGTGTGCGCGTTTTCAAAAATTCATTTCTATAATTTATTATTAATAAAAACATACTTACGGGACGGTGGAGTGAATAGGGGTGCTGGGTGGGGACGAAACAATAGAAATCCTACATTAAACACCAAAAAACAGTATTTCAGAGTACACACCGCACTTTCTGTTCACAAAAATGTTCAAGAAATTGTTTAAAAAAATAAAAATAAATAATAATTAACACAATAATACCGCCATGGCTGTCACGACTGTCACTGCATAAAAAAGAAGAGTGCAATAGAACTGTCAATGTGTTGCGATGTTGCCAAATAGAGTGAAAAAGTCTTAATAGCTGAAAAAAAAGGAACATACAGGACAAAATTGATATGAAAAATTAAGTTATTCCTTCTTCCTATTATAATTTGTAGAGAAAAAAGGAACATACCTAAACATAAAGAAGGAGGCATTTCTAAAAAAAATACCACGGCTTCTATCAAGCCTGTCATTTTAATAATGACGAACTTCATGTTATTAGCTGATCAAAATGAATGCGACTATCGCCTATTTTATTTTCCTTCATCCTTCATTAATAATGGCGAACGAGATTTGTCATGTGTGGGATAGTTTTTCGAAAAATTTAATACTTTTCAAAATTAATTTACATTTTTCATGTGCCCCGAGTGCAGTGTATTAGTGTTTTCTTGTGTTTGACGTTGGATTTCTACTGTTTCGTCCCCACCTAGCACCCCTATTCACTCCACCGTCCCGTAAGTATGTTTTTATTAATAATAAATTATAGAAATGAATTTTTGAAAACGCGCACACAGATTTGTGTCATAATCGACCTATAGAAACGCCCTGAAAAAGAATTTTTGCAAAATCTCTTATAATAGCGAAAACCGCTATACCGAACTTTTACCCCAGTTTGTATTATTTAATTTGCACAATGTTGTTTCCATCTTAATATCACCGATTTTCCTCGATTCACTTTCTTTCTCCAGCAGATTACAAACTTTCCTCAGATTACTACCACCTGCAGTACTGCTCTGTATTAAAATATATTTATTTGTGTATAACCAGCTATGTGAATCATATGTTAATAATTTATATAGATAATTACGGTTCGGGAATATTATTCTGTACTTTAAATTGAATAGAAAAGGTTGTGTCATGTATTTACTAACTCTACTTCATCCATCAGTCGGGACGTCAATTGTCATATCATACTTTCATGTTTTCCTTATTTTTTTTTATGTTTGACAGTTCTGTCAATTATTATAAACGATTTTGCGGTGATATTATTTTATGTGAGTGAACGTTAATAAAAAGGCAGAAATTAACAACCATTGTTTCATTGAAACACAAAAGTGGTGTCAGAAGTGGGATCATCAAGTCAACGTCAACTACCTTGCAAAGAAACCACGCTAAAGGTAACCTAACCTAACATAACCTCAAAACGACCACGTTGCTGTATCCAAATTAGAACCAGCGAAAAAAAACAACTCTCTTAATCATGACAGAGGGAGTATCAACGGAGCTTCTTCAGGCTCTGTCTGGAATGATTGCTAGCGCCCTTCAACAATCGGCAACCCAAAGGACAACCGAAAACGAGTCAGTATCGACATCGACGTCGCGGCCACCACAATTCTCAATGCCGCAATATCGTACCACTGACGGAACAACCATAGGGGACTATTTCACCCGATTTACCTGGGCTCTTAAACTAAGTAAGATACCCGAGAGCGAACATGCACAGTATGCACGAGTTTATATGGGTGCAGAACTCAACGACACTTTAAAAATATTAGTTAGCCCTGCAGATCCAGAGACACTATCATTTAACGAAATTAAAT
The DNA here is from genome assembly GCA_035357415.1 of Ophraella communa. Classification (NCBI taxonomy): domain Eukaryota; kingdom Metazoa; phylum Arthropoda; class Insecta; order Coleoptera; family Chrysomelidae; genus Ophraella; species Ophraella communa. The sequence goes on from CM068992.1 coordinate 13,095,573, forward strand.
CAACACTAGTGTGCCATTTAGATGCTTGCCGTAACAAATATGCCGAAAGTATAAAATTCCGCAGCATTGTACAGAGGGCAGGAGAATCCATTGCCAGTTTTACTCTTCGACTGAGACAGGGAGCAACACATTGCGAATACGGTGCATTTCTAGACCGTATGCTTATTGAACAGTTGCTGAAGGGCCTGGAATCACGAGAGATGTGCGACGAAATTATTGCCAAAAAAACCGGAGAGTTTTACGACTGCCTATGAAATAGCATGCACACTCGAAGCCATCCGAAACACCGCGGATGAAGTTAAAAATACGAATGAAACTCAAGATACCGAAACAGCGAACCAGATAGGTTACGAGAAACCACCAACACGGAGAAGGATCAACCAGGGGTCTCGGTCCAATCAGCCTCGAGCTAAAGAAGATTTCCAGCCAACCAGTCATGGGTCAGCGGGCTGCCAATACCAACCGACTTGCGCTGGGTGCGGTGGTCCTCACCCCCGCAATCGATGCAGATTCCTCGATGTGGAATGCAGAATGTGCGGCAAGAAAGGCCACATTGCTAAGATTTGCAGGTCCCGGAACAAGCAACATTTGACGCTTAGGGTCACCGAGCATGATAAGGCCACCGACAATGTTGACGTCGTACACGAGTTTAGCAGGGTTGAGGTCATCGGAGCTATCCATTCTACAGGTAAACAGATAATCAACGTCAACATAGAAGGCACCTCTGTCGAAATGGAACTGGATACCGGCGCGCCCTGCTCATTGATAAGTCAAAAGAGGCTATGTACAATTAAGCCAGATCTTAATTTACAGATGACTTCCCGCAAATTTGCAAGTTACACGGGCCATCGCATTAATTGCATCGGTAAAGTAATCGTTACGGCAACCATTGGAACCATATCCAGAAAACTTGACCTCTATGTCGTGGAGGGAGACTTTGAAACACTCCTTGGTCGGGAATGGATCGGCGTGTTTGCACGTGAAATCAACTTCGAACAACTTTTTGGCGAGTCGGAGTCAACCCACAAGCTAACTGCCATGCAGTCTTTGTCACCGGTTCAGCAGACAAAACTAGACGAAATTCTCAATCGTTTCGAGAACGTATTTAGCGACACCCCCGGGAAACTGTTAGGCCCACCAACAAAAATGCACCTCAAAGATGGTGCCACACCCGTCTTTGCAAGAGCCCGCGATGTTCCGGTTGCCCTGCGAGCAGCCTACGCAAAGGAAATTGATTCAAAAATTGCTTCCGGGTTCTACAAAAGGGTGGACTACTCAGAGTGGGCATCAACTACGCACATAGTTGTAAAAAAGAACGGGAAGCTGAGAACCACGGGCAACTACAAGCCAACACTGAACCCGAAGATCATTATTGATGAACACCCAATCCCGAAAATAAACCATCTGTTTAACAGAATGCGCGGAGCCACTTTGTTTTGTCACCTGGATGTTACAGATGCCTATACACATCTTGAAGTGGACAAAGAATTCAGTCATGCACTAACGTTAAACACCCCTACTCATGGTCTCATCCGGCCGACTAGGGCTGTGTATGGTGCAGCCAACATTCCTGCTATCTGGCAGCGGCGAATGGACATAGTCTTGAAAGACCTTCCAAATGTCGTGAGTTTCTTCGACGACACGATAGTTTATGCAGAGAGCTTCGATAACTTGATGGGGGCACTCAACGCAACGCTGGAACGCTTCCGACAACACGGCCTGAAGCTTAACAGAGCGAAATGCAGATTTGCAGAACCTGTCCTGGAAGCACTCGGTCACAAAATCGATGAAACAGGTATCCACAAGTCTGACGCACACATTAGAGCGGTACGAGACGCGCCGAAACCCTCAACTTCAGAGGAACTCCAGCTGTTCTTGGGTAAGGCAACCTATTATAGTGCCTTTATTAACAATCTGTCTACCAGGGACCGCCCACTCAGAGATATGCTGCGAAATGATCCAATCGTTTGGACACCAGAGGGTGACAGAGCATACCAGGACATCAAGAGCGCCTTGACATCCCCACAGGTCCTTATGCAGTATGACCCGACTCTGCCACTTTTGCTTGCAACGGATGCCAGCAAAACCGGACTGGGAGCGGTTTTATCACATCGGCTAAAAAATGGCCAGGAACGGCCAATCGCTTACGCTAGCCGAACGATGTCAGTCACTGAACAGAGATACCCTCAGATTGACAAGGAGGCACTGGCGATCGTTTGGGCGGTGCAGAAGTTTTTTAACTACCTATATGCTCGACACTTTACATTAATCACCGATCACAAACCTCTGACGCAGATTCTGCACCTAGAGAAGTCCCTGCCAGTGCTTTGTATTAGTCGAATGGCCAACTATGCTGACTATCTGGCACATTTCGACTACGACATCATCTTCAAGACGTCGAAGCAAAATGCAAATGCCGATTATTGTTCAAGAGCGTTACCGCCACCCAGAGTCAATCATTCGCTGGAGAGGGAAGAAGTAAATGACTTTGACGATTTCGACCACTTTACAGTCAATCAAACCCGGCAGCTGGTCGCCACAGCTGAGAGCATTGCACGGGAAACGAGAAAAGATCAGCATATGGGTAGGATTTTACAACTCTTGGCCGAGGGTCAAGACCTTGCCCGGCACAGCTTCAAGGCACCAGAGTGCAAGTACACACTCGCCGCCAATTGTCTGATGTTCGAACACCGAGTAGTAATCCCACCCGTTCTACGAGATATTATCCTCAACGATCTACACACGGCGCACTTGGGAATCGTAAAAATGAAAGGAATGGCACGCTCCTTCGTCTTCTGGCCAGGCATCGATGCCGACATCGAAAAGATCGCCAAAACCTGCACTACATGTGCAACCCATGCGCATGCACCCCCTAAATGTAGAGACCACCATTGGGAATACCCAAAAGCACCGTGGGAACGCATTCATATAGACTATGCTGGGCCAGTAGCCGACACCATGCTCCTTATTGTTGTAGATGCCTACAGTAAGTGGCTTGAGGTCAAACCAACGACTTCCACGACAGCAGCCGCAACAATCGGATTACTGGACAGCTTATTCGCAGCGTATGGTTCCCCAATCACGGTCGTCTCCGACAACGGTAGGCAGTTCATCGCCGAGGAGTTCAAGGATTTTCTCCAGAAAAGTGGGGTGAAATATCACAAATTCATAGCACCATACCATCCATCAACCAATGGCCAGGCAGAGCGCTATGTCCAGACGGTGAAAGACGCCCTGTACGCTATGAACACTACCAAATGCACCCTGCAGCACAATCTAAATGAGTTCTTGCGTCAGTTTCGGAAGGCGCCACATTCAACTACAGAGCAATCCCCGTCACAATTATTTCTGGGTCGTGAACTCCGAACTCGCCTCAATCTAGTGAGACCCGAAGATGTCCAGACCAAGATGCGCGAGAAGCAACAATTGAGACATCCAGTATGGCGGACACTTGCAGCAGGCCAATCTGTCTATTTTTTATCAGGCAATCCCAGAATGGCCAAGTGGCTACCTGGCACCATCGCCTCTCGCATCGGAGATCTCCACTATGAGATTCTATATAAAGAAAAGCGCTTTAAGCGCCACATTGACCGAATCAGGTCATTTCCTGGAACACACGCTGCATTAGGGAATCAGGAACCTTTTCCCCCTAGACCACGCCAGATACATCTTTCCGAGGCATCAGCTATCATCGAACCCATGGACGCTTTGCCAACACCGACAGATGTGGATCAAGCAGCTAGACCGACTACACCACCGGCGTTGGATGATTATCAAGCAGCAAGGCAGACACCACCAACCATGACAGATAATCACACCAGGGATCCGGTACCAACCAGAGTCCGAAGGTCGGAACGCGCCCACCGTGCTCCCATTAGGTACTCGCCTTGACGGTCCTAATAAAAAGGGGGAGGAGTGTCATGTATTTACTAGCTCTACTTCATCCATCAGTCGGGACGTCAATTGTCATATCATACTTTCATGTTTTCCTTATTTTTTTTTATGTTTGACAGTTCTGTCAATTATTATAAACGATTTTGCGGTGATATTATTTTATGTGAGTGAACGTTAATAAAAAGGCAGAAATTAAAAACCATTGTTTCATTAAAACACAAAAGGTTGTTAATATAAAATATAGTATTTTCATTATAAAACCTCTGTTACTACATCAGAAGTGGTTTTAATATAGTGGTGTTGCTTAGAAAAACATTTTGAAATAATGCCCAATAAGAGTAAAAAGAAATATAAACGACGACAATCTTCATCGAGTACTAGCAGCAGTAGCAGTTCTACATCAAATAACGAAGAACATGGAATACAAAAGAATTCAAAGAGGTACAGAAAACATAGTAGCAAAGTTGTAAGTAATTCGAAAGCTATTTATGGAATATTTGATGGACAAACTAGTTCGAGTATTGTTCTAAACAATGTTATCCCTGAATTTGATCCAATAAACATGAAAATTTTAGATTGGATAGAAATTATTGAATATGACCCTAATAATTATCAATGGGGTGATTCATTCACAGTTTATCAAGCTATAAATAAACTAAGAGGGACAGCTAAAACTTGGTACGATAGTTTTATTCAGTGTAATTTGGGGTGGTCACAGTATACTTGGGAGAAATGGAGTCAATTGCTACTTTCTACTTTTCAAAGCACAAGAAATGCGTATGAATTGCTTATGGATATTGTTAATTATAAGCCTATTGAGAATGGTTCACTATATGAATTTCATTTTAATCATTTGGCAAAAATAAATAAATTAAAGTTAAATTTCTCGGATGCTGATAAAGTATCTCTAATTATAGGTGCAATTAATGATAATAGTTTAAAGTCAGCAGTGGAAGCTGCTAATATTAAAGATCCAAATATTTTAGGTGTATATTTTAAAAATAAAATATATAAATTATACCATAAACTACGAACAAAGCTCTGCCAGCGTTAACCCGCAATTTTGATAATACGCAAACGAGTAAAACTTATGAAAGTAAATCAACTATATGCTATCGTTGTGGGAAAATGGGCCATAATCGTGATAATTGCAGACATAAAAATAAGTTTTGTAATTTTTGTAATAAAAAAGGACATATTGAAATCAATTGTATTAAAAAGAAATCATCTATTAATGACCACAATAAAGATAACAAATCTTTACAGAACAAAAAAGGTACAAAAGAACCTAAGATTGAAAAAGAGAAATTGCAGAAAAATTTAAATTATCCATAAAAACTCTTAATGAACCGGTAACTCTGGCGGGGTTTTTGGGCGTTGGGACTGTGGTAAAACATTACACAGAAAATGTTACACAGGTTGATGACGTACAATTAAAAATAATCTATTATATATGTTCAGATGAAAATTTAGATGTAGATGTGTTAATCGGAACAAACTTTACTGAAAATCAAAATATTATTTATTATCGAGCAGGTAATACATTAGCAAAGCATTAAGCAAAGCTGAGATTCCATCTTGGTTATTGCAAGTTAAAATAGGATCATTGTCAGATAGAGAGAGGTCTTCAATAAATAAAATTTTATTAGAACACGAAGCGTGTGTGTTTCAAAACATGCAACATCTTGGTAAGGCGCATTCAGTATCATTATCAATTGAATTAACCACAGATAAACCAGTTACACACCGACCATATCGCTTCACGGAAAAGGATAAAAATATCGTTAGAAATTTTATTCAAGAATTATTAGATGCACATATTATACGAGAAAGTTCATCACCGTATTCAAGTCCAGCCTTATTAGTAAATAAAAAAGATTAGTTGTAGATTATCGAGCTCTTAATAAGATAACCGTCAAACGAAGCTACCCAATGCCACTAATAGAGGAAATTGTTGACAATTTAGGAGAATATAAGTATTTTTCAAGTATTGATCTGGCTGCAGGGTATCATCAAATACCGCTAGCAACCGAATCGGTACCATACACCGCATTTGTGACGCCAGATGGCCATTATGAGTACTTAAGAGTACCATTTGGACTTTGTAATGCACCTTCTGTTTTCCAATAATTTATGACAGAAATTTTTCGACCTTTACAAAAGTTTCATATAACTCCATATTTAGATGACGTCTTGATTCCTTCTAAAACTATAGCAGAAGGGGTGGAATTACTTGAAAAAGTATTAGATATTTTAACGGAATAATATGGTCTTACAATAAAAATATCAAAGTCAATGTTTTTTGTTGAGACAATAACATATCTAGGATATGAGATTTCTTACAACCAGGTTTCTCCATCAAAACTTAAAACCGAAGCGGTGCGCAATTTTCCTTTACCAAAAACTCAGCATCAGCTAAGACAATTTTTGGGATTAGTGGGATTTTTTAGGAAATTCATTAATAACTTCGCAAGGATAACCGCACCCTTAACTAAACTGTTGAAAAACAATTCAAAGTGGAATTGGTCAGATACACATACCGCAATAGTCAATGAGCTTAAAGAAAAGATATGTTCAAACCCAATACTGTGTATATTCAACCCTAAACTGTCTACCACTGTCTACACGGATGCAAGTAGAGACGGGTTCGCAGGTATTCTGGTACAGAAATACGAAAATAAAAGAAAAACCCGTAGGATTTTTTAGCAAGCAAACTACAGATGCAGAGAAAAACTATCATTCATTTGAACTTGAACTACTTGCAATCGTGAAGATATTAGATAAATTCAAATACTACTTGGCTGGTCATGAATTTACAATTATTACAGACTGCAATGCCGTTAAAAACGCTTTAGGTAAACAAACAATTATACCACGGATAGCTAGGTGGGTCTTGATGTTACAAGACTACTCTTTTAATATCCAGCATAAAGCCGGAACTCAATTACGACATGTAGATGTATTAAGTCGCAATTTTGTTCAAGCAGAGAACGATATAAAACAGGTTCTAACAATCCGTGAAAACGATTATAAGAGAAGCACAGGAACAGGACCCAAAAATAAAAGAAATTAAAAATATTTTATTAACTGGAGACATCTCAAATAATAAAAGTATCTTTAAGGATTACGATTTGCGAGGTAATAGAGTGTATAAATTAACACAAAATGTGTAGATGGCAAATTGTTAGGGCAAATCATGATGATGTCGGACACTTTGCTTTGGGAAAAACATTAGACCGTATAAAAAAACATTACTGGTTCCCTAAAATGAACCGATTCGTGCGCAAATACATTAATGCGTGTTTGCAATGTCTTTATCATAAAGAAAATAATGGCAAAAAGGCAGGCTATTTACACTCTCTCCCAAAGTATGCTAGACCCCACCATACACTTCATATCGACCACTTGGGTCCATTTGTTGAAACAACCAATAAAAATAAATATTTAGTTGTAACATTAGATGGCTTTTCTAAATTTACATGGTTAACAGCTGTCCCAGATACCAGTTCTAAATATGTGGTAGAAGTATTAGCTAATATATTTAAACATTTTGGAAACCCCAAAAGAATTATCGCCGATGCAGGAAAAGGTTTCGTGTCAGAAGAGTTTCAGAAATTTTTGGACTCGAAAGGTGTTAAATTATATACAATGGCAGTTGGATTACCGAGAGCCAACGGACAGGTAGAACGAATGAATAGAACAATATTCGGGACGTACCGTTAGTATTATTATTATTACATGTAAACATGTGGATAAAGGCAGTGAACAGTTATTTAATTTAATTAAAAGCTTAGAGGAAGTTGTGTTGATGGTAGTTGGTACAAAAATGGTACACATTGACACTATGTTTGATATTTTAGATGATATATCTAAAAGAAATATATCGGTTTTTGTCGGCTGTGACGAACATAAGAAAGAATTAACAAAAAAAATAATAAACAATTTCTTAATAATGCGGGGGCATTTTCTAGTCAAATGCTTTAATAAAAGTGCTACAGAGAGAAAAATTAAATGTAAAAAATCTCGTAAAAATTCAAAATTAAATTCGGATTTATTAAAAATAAAAATCTTTTATTACTCTAATTTAAATAATAATTTATAAGTTTTGATCATAAAAACAATTTGCTGAATACACGTAAGACTTAAATAGTTTGTTTTTAAATATTGAACTTGTTTTGTTTGTAACTTATACAATATCTTAATAAATAATATGTTGAACAATAATTTATTACTTTTTTTTATCAAGTATATTTATCGTAATATTGAAATGAATAGGCATTTGGTAATTTTCAAAAATATTTTGACTATGAAATTTAAACAAAATGACAGTTTAATTTACTTTATTTATTTAAAAATCTCTTTTTAATATTTCTCTTTTTCTTTTATTTGAAAAAATGGAATGGTACCTGCTTATTTTTGTATGATTATTATTGATTAATCCCAGATTTTTTAGCACTCCAGAATATTTCTTAACCCTCTGTATTGTTGAATTTAAAGCACTTGAAACATTTCTCAAAATCTCCAAAATAACTTACTTCTATTACTAATATATACTTCCACATTTCTCAGAGTATTTTTTTCCACAGAGGTGTCAATAGCAACAAGATTTGCCGCGTAATAATTTAAACGAGTACTTCTTAAAGAGTGGCGCACTCTACCGGCAAAAAGATCTGTCCCGTAAACTGAGGCCATTCGCTCAACATTACGTTCAGGACCCCTATTTTCGAACGTGTGATGTGAAGCGAATGTGATGTGAGTAGGGAAGTGATCGATACCTGACAAAACCTTTCATGGGTCGTATTTTCGATATCACAACGTTGCCTCGTTATATTTATGAAAAATGAAAGAATTTTGACGTATAACATACATACTAGAAAGTTGTCAACGTTTGATAAATTGGGTTTCAGGCAGTTCAAACTGATAACTATATTCTTTTATTTATGATAACTACAACTATATTCTTTTATTTATGAAAGATGCAAGTTTCAAAACAAAACTTCGGTAACAACTCTAATGAACATGTGATTTTGCCAATACGCTGACGCCTGAATAATAATGCGCATGTTTCACTGCTTCGACTGGGTCTGACCAAGCGAAGTGTGATGTGAGCTATCATATAGTCTAAAAATACGGTTCACCGGTTTCTCACCAGTGATCTATCACATCACATATTCGAAAATAGGGGTCCAGACTCCTGTGTTCTATACTTCGTGCTTTTACGGATAATGATGTGTCGAAATAGAATGTGCGCCTTATGCTTATACATCCGCTAAATCCGCCTATAGTTTTTCGAAAGCGACATGATGTTTCTGTTATACAGGGTGATTGATTAGTGTGAGGAAGCTTAGTAGGCCTGTTATAGTAAAAATTACAAAAAAAGTTATTGACAAAAATTATAAGCAGCTTTAAACTCCACATTTTAAAATTAGTTACAATCTTACAGGGTGTTCCATAAGATGGTGGCACACCAAACTTATGTTTTTTTAAAAGGAACACCCTGTATTTTATTGTATGAAATCTTCTTCACTTCCACATCACAACAATGTAAAGTTTTATTATGTTGTACCGGGTATTTAAAAAGTTATAACCAATATTACCTGAAACCCCAAACAACGACAGCAATACATAAGAGAAACTATTATAATTGTATTGATTGTACTAACCCTATTGGAAGTTTTGCTAAAACGAAGAGTTTTTTATTATTCTTAATATTATAATTGTACTTATTATTATTTTCAAAAGACGTTTGCTTTCACTCAGCATAGATGCTGGTAATATACTCACCTATCCCCAGCGAGAACGCAAATGGGATTAGGCTCAATGATCACATATTTAGAAGTTTACGGACAGTGTGACATGTGTTCAAAATTACTGCGTTCTGCATATCAATGTACGTATTCTTATGAAGGCCCAGTTTGTTTAGGCTGTCATGCAGATTTCTGGGAATAAGACCTGTCGACATAACGTTAGTGGTAAAGTACATTCATACTTATACCAGGACGACTTAAGGACTTCGATTATATTGCCTCCAATAAATCTTCCTACCGGCCGGCAGAGCCGGAGTGGACTTTTTACTTTTACATTGAGAAGCAATAATTGAAATATTGATAGATAGATATAAATTATCTAAAATATGTATAAATCTAAAAAAAAGTAAATTCCACCCTGTTCCGTTCAAATTTTATAGCAGGCTAAAGCGCCGGCCGACAATACGGGACAAAAGGGTCGTTTATTGGCCTTAAGAAGTGAGAATGGAATAAGTATGAATGTACTGTACAACCTCTACCTTCTTTACATGCCACATCTGCCCAAGTTCAATCGCAAGATCGGTGTACTTTGTAATTTTATCCTTGTACTTATCTATGATGTTGTTATTATTTGTTACAGCGACATTCAACAAAAGAATTGTGTTAGCTTTTTTATCCACCACCACGATATCTGACCGGTTATTCGTCACCTGTCTATCGGTGATTTAATGGCATATTTCAGAGAATTAATATTATATCAGACGTCATTAAAAAAAATCATTTTACACAGATGATATAAAAAATCTACTATTACATATTGAGTACGCATTTTCAAGTACGATCCATGCATAAAACAGACCGAATAAACTTTAAAAATTGTTTTTTGCATAACCCCTAAATAAGAAAAGCTCCAGGAAGCTAAACATTTTTTGAGCACTAATTTCTTACTTATTTTAAATCCTAAAACAACAATTCATCCCAGCTAGTTTTCATTTCTCTAGATACCTATCTGTTGTTGGTTATTTATTTGAAGAAAAATACACGTTGGTTGTGTTTTAAAATATATTATTTATTGTTAAGATACAAAACGTTCCACAATATCTTAACCACTTAATTAACCTTTTTTTGACTACTACTACACTACTACTGACAGTTGTCTCAGTTGACATGATCACAGAACACTGACTATTGCCAACCGCACAGCATCACCAACTTTATCATTGGGTACATTCAGGAGGTCCCAGCGGCTAGATCTAGCCACTCAGCATGCTGTGGCCGCTGTTAATAAGCGCCTTCGTTTCGCCTGAATGCGTGGCTCACTGACAGCGGAACAAAAGTCAAAACATTTGAAAACATAACCCAATTTTTATTTTGGTTTTTATATGTCTATTGTGTTCATGTACAAAACTACAATAATTATCTTCAATTATCAATTGGATAAACCTTATCCCAACAATCAACACCTTAGAATATAATTAAGATCAACACAAACCTACATAACCCAATTTCGATATGTCATTAATGTCAAAATCGCGATGCGCTTTTTAGAAAGCGACAAATTTCTACGCTGGGCAAAACAGTCAGCCGCTGTTGAATAGCTTTCAAGCAGCGCTACATTCAGAGAGACTCCTTACTAAGCGATCTCAGCCGCTGGGACCTCCTGAATGTACCCATTGCAACAACACACCCCCTCAATGGTAAAGTTGGTTATACTTTACAAAAACTTACCTTAACCCTAAAAGCTTACAAAATCCTTGTAGCAATGCCTTACTAAGTGGTTTGGTAAACATATCAGCTAGTTGCTTATTACTAGGTACATAATCAATAGATATTACATTTTCTTTAATTTTTTCTCTAATAAAATGAACTTTTATGTCAACATGCTTAAGTCTACTATGAAATTCTGGGTTTTTAGATACCTTTATAGCAGATTGGTTGTCTTCATAAATTTTCACATAAGTTATCTCATTTTCAAAATTTAAATCTAAACATAAATTTCGAATCCAGCATGCTTCACTGGCTGCTACACTTAAAGCAACATATTCTGCCTCAGTAGATGACAAAGCTACACATGATTGCTTTCTAGAAGCCCATGAAATTGTACATCCAAGTACTTTGAACACATAGCCTGTAGTTGATTTTCGATCCACTTTGTCACCTGCCCAGTCAGCATCTGTAAAACCTTCTATACAATTTATCATTTGAACTGGTACTTCAAACACAAGGCTAAAATGAATTGTACCTTGTATATATCTCAACACTCTTTTAAGAGCTTGCCAAAGTTGCACACTTGCACAAGTTTGATAGCGACTTAAAATACTTACACATAGACAGAGATCAGGTCTTGAACACAACATTGAATACATTAAATACCCAATCAACTTTCTACATGTAGTTTCTAGTTCTATATTATCTGATTTTTCTCTTTTTAGAGTATCATGATGGAAATTTACATCCATGGGTGTAGTTGCTGGCTTGCAGTGTTGCATATTAAATTTATTCAAAATTTGTTTAAGGTAACTTGTCTGATTTATAGAAATAATTTGTTTTGAAACATCTTGAGAGATTACCATCCCCAGAAAAAACTTTATTTTTCCTAGGTCTTTCATTTTAAAGTTTTGACTAAAAATATTTTTTATATTTTGAACCTCATTTTGATCAGTGCCAGCCAACAATACATCATCTACATACAGTAAAATATACAATTTGTAATATTTAGTAATTTTAACATAGATGCAGTATTCATATTCAGACCTAACAAATAACAGTGACTTCATTAAATTATTAAATTTTTCATTCCAATTCTTTGGTGAACATTTTAGACCATACAGAGATTTTTTATCTTACATATTGTTCCTTCTTTTTCTTTAAAACCTTTAGGTAATGAAATATATACATCATTATTTATTTCCCCATTTAAAAAAGCACTGCATACATCCAACTGATAAATAGTTATATTTAGGTTATTGCATAAAGCTAAGAAAATTCTTACAGAAGGAAGTTTGGCTACTGGACTATATAGATCTGAATTTGAAATACCTTTTTGTTGGAAACCTCTAGCTACAAGACGTGCTTTATAGTTTTTGATATTACCTGAATCATCTCGTTTGCGCTTAAACACCCACTTTGTTTCAATAACTTCACTATTCACATCACTTACTTCACATATCCATGTTTCGTTTTCTTCTAAAGACTTGATTTCTTCAGAAATAGCTGTTTTCCATTGTACAGCTTCATCACTCATCATGGCTTCGTCAAAGCTCCTAGGTTCTTCCTTTTCTCCGTCCTCTTGCATTGTTAGAAAACTCATTTCTACATCATCTTCAAAATTGGTATCATAATCTTCATATCTAATTGGTCTATTAATGGTTCTTCTTAGATTATAATTATGATCTTCAATATCATTAAAAACATTGCTTTGATTGTCCAAAGTTTCATGTTCATTGTCACTATCTAGGGTTTGTGTCAATTGTTCATCTATATTTGCATCATTTTCTTCATCCCAATTATTTTCAAGTTCTGGGTAATTATTTAGAACAGCTACTTCTAGCTAATTTCCGTAATTTTTACAAAAATACTTTAATTATGGTCTACAAATCATGAATTGAGTATTCATTTAGTGCGCTCAAGCATATTTTTTTCAAAATTAATTTTTAAAGTTGGAACTACTTTTTGATCGCGCTGCCATATTTAGCAGTATGGCGTCTGAAAATCATATGCAAATAGTAATACGCGACAAATAACAAACAAAATATACTATTTTGATATACATTATATTTTAAATTTGACCGAAAAAACATTAAAAAAGGAATCTTATAATATATAAATATACTCTCATAACTTACTTTTAACAGATGGATTTTCCTAAAAAGATGTATCGACACTTATTCACTTATTAGTACACTGTTCACATTCTATGTTTTATTTAATTAAAATCTGCACCACATAATATTTATATAATTAAATATAGGTACTCTCTGAAAAACTAAATCTACAATAATTATAACTCATAACCATCTTAACAAAATCTTCTATTTAACAACAAAATTTATTCTGCAATATTCAATTAACTCAATACTATAAATTAAACTTTTTGACAGTGCAACAGTGCTGTCTTCTGCGTTCCTGTTTCGAACTAAATATTTTTATGAAAAGTAATCGATTGTTTTGGTGATATATGGATTAATATAGACTAGCTAAGTCGTGACGTCACTGGGCGGAGTTTATTTTTCCAAACAAAACAAAAAATTTAAAGCCCATGCATTTAAAACACCTTTACTCTTTTTCTATTCAATTTATTTCTTATTTTGAATTAAATAAGAGAGGTTGTAATTTATTCTGTTGAGGGTGTGTGTATATTTATTGAAAACTTCAAGAATTTTTAAAGGTAGGTGTTTTTCTGTTATTTTAACACTAAGAAGCTTTTTTAGGTTATATTATGGATTTGAATGGTTTTTAATAATAAAGATTTTAATTAAAACATATTATTGGATTGAATTATGTATAAAATTATAATTTATTTCTAGAAAGAGCCCTTTTCGCAATGGTTATGTGTTTTGTACCTTACTGTAAGCATTACAGTGAGCAGAGAATATGCAAATACTTTGCTTTTCCATCCCATCCAAAAGAAAAATGGATCTCTTTGATAAGGTAGGTAACTAATAGGAGACAAGATAGAGAGCCATCAAAATCTTCATTAGTTTGAAGTTGTCAAAAAAATGCAGTCACAAAAAAAATGGGCTAACTTCAAAACTAAAAGATTAATCTTTGATTCCCCTGAAAAACGGTATGTAGTACATTTATTTATATTTTTACAATAATATAAAGATATAGGTACTTTTTCTACCTTTAATAAGGTAGGTTTGTTTTACAAGTACTCTTTTTGCAGTAAACAAAATCCACCATTAACTGATAATATGGAACCAGCAGGACCTTCAACTTCAGTGCCAACTTTAATTTCAGAACCATCTAAACACCCTCCTGAAACTGCAAGTTCATCTACACCTGATGATGATTTGTGTTCTTTTTCAAGATTATCTGGGGCATCATTGGATGCTGAACATTATTTCTTAAAACAAGAACTGGAAGAAGTTACCAAAAAACTGAATAACTTAAGCACCCATTTCAGTTTTGAACATATAAAAAATAATTATTCACACATACTTATGTATACTGGCTACTTGCATACACAGTTTATACATGATTCTATTTGAATTAGTCGACAGTTTGAAAATAATTATGCTGGGTGGCAGGTAAAATTATTGCCAAAAGTTAATAAAATACTAATAACATTAATGAAATTATGTTTAAACTTGTCACATGAAGATCTAGCTATGCACTTTAATTGCAGTTCATAAAACATTTTTTGTTGTATTATTTTAAATTAATAAAACAGACCTTATAAAAAATATTATATTTTACAAATGTTATAAACAGTATAAATTTTAAACTGAAAAATCATAAAAATAATTGTATACATTGTCAGACCCAATATATTTATAATAAATAAAAAATGTTTAATTTATATATACTACAAACTACCAATTATTTCTGTTATTAGGTACTAAATTTAACCATTTAATAGTTTTGGGAGGTAATGATTTACATAAAATGTTTCCAATAATAATACATTTTCTTCCCAAGAAGAATCATAATCTACTACAACTGTTACAACTTCAAGTGGAGTCCATATGCATAAATAACATTTTAATTTTTTTAAAATATGTAGATTACCTAGAATTTGATGATAATAATTGTGATTTTTATTAATGCATATATCTCCCTCTTCATTATAATATATAATGTATGTTTAATTATTTTTAAGTTTTTCTGACAAAACATCATTTTTAAAGGAATATGGGCACTTCACACCTCAACAATGGCATCATCACCAATCAAGCCATCAGGACTTGCTCCTAATATTCCTGAATTTGTCAGCCAAATACCTGTTGGATTAACATCTAAATTCAAATTTTATTTTAAATGTTTCAGAGCATGCTTCTCATGACTTCTTCCCCACTGAATAGCCTTAATGCCATCGAGAGAATGAGCACCTACAATAGCAAAATAAAAATTAATATAAAAGGATATTAATGTTTCATGATTGTTTTCAAAAGTTGTGAATATAATTATGTAGCAAATGTATATACTCACCAATTAGAGTTTTATAAAGACTGTCTGGATACTTATTTCTTTTGCATGAAGAAATAACTACTCCAAAATTACTAGCAGTAAGTCTAAATTTTCTGATTAAAACAGTGTTCATTGGTAACTTGTCCTACTGTTAGAGCAGCAATATTTTTAATGTTTATTTGAGGCCAAATTGAATTCTGCAGATGAAATGATATTTTCAATAATGGGCAAATTATATTGAGTCCCTTGATCTGCAGCATCTCGAAAAAGCCAACTAAAGCCCACAGTATTACCATATAAACTTGTTTTTAATGCAGTCATTTGCTCTTGACTTAAAGGCTCTTCAATAGTAGTTTTTGAGGATATAATTCTTCTGTAGCTTTTACTGCTCAATATTTTTGTTTTCGCGCATTCCATGTACATTCTCTATCTGTTACTGAAATATTATAGTGTCCAAATAGAGTCAATGCAGCTATATGGTGACATTTTATTCCTCTAGGGCAAGCACAAGTTGCGGAAACAATATCACCCAATTTATTCAATGTAATCTGAAATAAGTTAATATTTAGTAGATATTACCATCATATAAAAAAATCTAAACCTACCTCAGCTTTTTAAGTTTTTTCTTTCTTACTGGCATATATATATATCCCCTCTGATCATCATCAAATTAGCATAAAACTGCATATTTTTTACATGGTTCGACTCCAATGAATTTTCACCTCTTTTAATTATTTTACTATCATTGTTTAAAAGATCCTTAATATTTGAAAGCTTTAAAACATGTTTAAAAGCCATATTTTAATCACAAAATCTAAAAACATTTCATAAACAAAACTTAACCTTAATTTTATGAAAATAGTATTAAAACACCTACCTTTAAAAATTCTTGAAGTTTTCAATAAATATATACACACACTCAACAGAACAAATTACTACCTCTCTTATTTAACTCACAATAAGAAATAAATTGAAAAGAAAATCAGTAAAGGTGCTTTAAATGCATGGGCTTTAAATTTTTTGTTTTGTTTGGAAAAATAAGCTCCACCCAGTGACGTCAGACTTAGGTAGTCTATTGATGTTGAAGTATGATATTTACATAAATCTCGATATATTTTTTAAGCGAAATTCACTATTCTGAATAGACTACCTAAGTCTGACGTCACTGGGTGGAGCTTATTTTTCCAAACAAAACAAAAAATTTAAAGCCCAGGCATTTAAAACATCTTTACTAATTTTCTTTTCAATTTATTTCTTATTGTAAGTTAAATAAGAGAGGTTGTAATTTGTTCTGTTGAGTGTGTGTGTATATATTTATTGAAAACTTTAAGAATTTTTAAAGGTAGGTGTTTTAATACTATTTTCATAAAATTAAGGTTAAGTTTTGTTTAATTTATGAAATATTTTTTATATTTTTAGATTTTGTGATTAAAATATGGCTTTTAAACATGTTTTAAAGCTTTCAAATATTAATGAATTTTTAAACAATGATAATAAAATAATTAAAAGAGGTGAAAATTCATTGGAGTCGAACCATGTAAAAAATATGCAGTTTGATGCTAATTTGATGATGATCAGAGGGGATATATATGCCAGTATGAAAGATAAAACTTACAAAGCTGAGGTAGGTTTGGATTTTTTTATATGATGGTAATATATACTAAATATTAACTTATTTCAGATTACATTGAATAAATTGGGTGATATTGTTTCCACAACTTGTGCTTGCCCTAGAGGAATAAAATGTCACCATATAGCTGCATTGGCTCTATTTGGACACTATAATATTTCAGTAACAGATAGAGAATGTACATGGAATGTAGTAAAAACTACAGAAGAATTATATCCTCAAAAACCATATACTGCTGTTGAAGAGCCTTTAAGTCAAGAGCAAATGACTGCATTAAAAACAAGTTAAGTTTATTTGGTAATACTGTGGGCTCTAGTTGATGCTGCAGATCAAGGTACTCAATATAATTTGCCCATTATTGAAGATATCATTTCATCTACAGAATTCAATTTGGCCTTAAATAAACATTAAAAATATTGCTGCTCTAACAGTAGGACAAGTTACCAATGAACACTGGATTTTAATCAGAAAAATTAGACTTACTGCTAGTAATTTTGGAGTAGTTATTTCTTCATGCAAAAGAAATAAGTATCCAGACAGTCTTTATAAAACTCTAATTGGTGAGTATATACATTTGCTACATAATTACATTCACAACTTTTGAAAACAATCATGAAACATTAATATCCTTTTATATTAATTTTTATTTTGCTATTGTAGGTGCTCATTCTCTCGATGGCATTAAGGCTATTCAGTGGGGAAGAAGTCATGAGAAGCATGCTCTGAAACATTTAAAAGAAAATTTCAATTTAGATGTTAATCCAACAGGTATTTGGCTGACAAATTCAGGAATATTAGGAGCAAGTCCTGATGGCTTGGTTGGTGATGATGCCATTGTTGAGGTGAAGTGCCCATATTCTTTTAAAAATGATGTAGATTATGATGCTTCTTGGGAAGAATATGTATTATTATTGGAAACATTTTATGTAAATCATTACCTCCCAAAACTATTAAATGGTTAAATTTAGTATGTAACAGAAATAATAGGTAGTTTGTAGTATATATAAATTAAACATTTTTTTATTTATTATAAATATATTGGTTCTGACAATGTATACAATTATTTTTATGATTTTTCAGTTTAAAATTTATACTGTTTATAACATTTGTAAAATATAATATTTTTCATAAGGTCTGTTTTATTAATTTAAAATAATACAACAAAAAATGTTTTATGAACTGCAATTAAAGTGCATAGCTAGATCTTCATGTGACAAGTTTAAACATAATTTCATTAACGTCATTAGTATTTTATCAATTTTTGGCAATAATTTTACCTGCCACCCAGCATAATTATTTTCGAACTGTCCACTAATTCAAATAGAATCATGTATAAACCATTGCTGTGTATGCCAGTATACATAAGTATGTGTGAATCATTATTTTTTATATGTTCAAAACTGAAATGGGTGCATAAGTTATTCAGTTTTTTGGTAACTTCTTCCAGTTCTTGTTTTAAGAAATAATGTGCAGGAGGGTGTTTAGAAGTGGATGGTTCTGAAATTAAAGTTGGCACTGAAGTTGAAGGTCCTGCTGGTTCCATTATTATCAGCTAACGGTGGATTTCGTTTACTGCAAAAAAAGTACTTGTAAAACAAACCTACCTTATCAAAGGTAGAAAGAGTACCTATATCTTTATATTATTGTAAAAATATAAATGTACTACATACCGTTTTTCAGGGGAATCAAAGATTAACCTCCTTTTAGTTTTAAAGTTGGCCCATTTTTTGTGACTGCATTTTTTTGACAACTCCAAACTAATGAGAATTTTGATGGCTCTCTATCTTGTCTCCTATTAATATTTTTTCATTTTATTAAAATTTTATATTATAATATTATATATTAGTTACCTACCTTATCAAAGAGATCCATTTTTCTTTTGGATGAGATGGAAAAGCAAAGTATTTGCATATTCTCTGCTCACTGTAATGCTTACAGTAAGGTACAAAACACATAACCATTGCGAAAAGGGCTCTTTCTAGAAATAAATTATAATTTTATACATAATTCAATGTTTTAATTAAAATCTTTATTATTAAAAACCATTTAAATCCATAATATAACCTAAAAAGGCTTCTTAGTGTTAAAACAACAGAAAAACACCTACCTTTAAAAATTCTTGAGGTTTTCAATAAATATACACACACACTCAACAGAACAAATTACAACCTCTCTTATTTAATTCACAATAAGAAATAAATTGAAAAGAAAAAGAGTAAAGGTGGTTTAAATGCATGGGCTTTAAATTTTTTGTTTTGTTTGGAAAAATAAACTCCGCCCAGTGACGTCACGACTTAGGTAGTCTATAGACTACCTAAGTCCGTAGTCTATAGACTACCTAAGTCTGACGTCAGTGGGTGGAG
Source organism: Ophraella communa (assembly GCA_035357415.1). NCBI lineage: Eukaryota > Metazoa > Arthropoda > Insecta > Coleoptera > Chrysomelidae > Ophraella > Ophraella communa. The sequence goes on from CM068992.1 coordinate 13,115,339, forward strand.
CTTATTTTTCCAAACAAAACAAAAAATTTAAAGCCCATGCATTTAAAGGACCTTTACTCATTTTATTTTCAATTTATTTCTTATTGTGAGTTAAATAAGAGATGTTGTAATTTGTTCTGTTGAGTGTGTGTGTATATTATAGGTCTGTTCCAACCAAGCAGAGAACCGTTCTAAAATAGTAATTTTTCTGCGCAGTGGTGTAGTGAGTTGCGCAGTGCACTAATTTTGTCTTGCGAGTGGTAATATTACCGTTCTAGAACGGTTCTTTGCTTGGTTGGAACAAACCTATTTATTTATTGAAAACTTCAAGAATTTTTAAAGGTAGGTGTTTTAATACTATTTTCATAAAATTAAGGTTAAGTCTTGTTTAATTTATGAAATATTTTTTATATTTTTAGATTTTGTGATTAAAATATGGCTTTTAAACTTGTTTTAAAGCTTTCAAATATTAAGGATTTTTTAAACAATGATAATAAAATAATTAAAAGAGGTGAAAATTCATTGGAGTCGAACCATGTAAAAAATATGCAGTTTGATGCTAATTTGATGATGATCAGAGGGGATATATATGCCAGTAAGAAAGAAAACACTTCAAAAGATGAGGTAGGTTTGGATTTTTTTATATGATGGTAATATCTACTAAATATTAACTTATTTCAGATTACATTGAATAAATTGGGTGATATTGTTTCCGCAACTTGTGCTTGCCCTAGAGGAATAAAATGTCACCATACAGCTGCATTGACTCTATTTGGACACTATAATATTTCAGTTTATATGGTAATACTGTGGGCTTTAGTTGGCTTTTTCGAGATGCTGCAGATCAAGGTACTCAATATAGTTTGCCCATTATTGAAGATATCATTTCATCTGCAGAATTCAATTTGGCCTCAAATAAACAGTAAAAATATTGCTGCTCTAACAGTAGGACAAGTTACCAATGAACACTGGTTTTTAATCAGAAAATTTAGACTTACTGCTAGTAATTTTGGAGTAGTTATTTCTTCATGCAAAAGAAATAAGTATCCAGACAGTCTTTATAAAACTCTAATTGGTGAGTATATACATTTGCTGCATAATTATATTCACAACTTTTGAAAACAATCATGAAACATTAATATCCTTTTATATTAATTTTTATTTTGCTATTGTAGGTGCTCATTCTCTTGATGGCATTAAGGCTATTCAGTGGGGAAGAAGTCATGAGAAGCATGATCTGAAACATTTAATCCAACAGATATTTGGCTGACAAATTCAGGAATATTAGGAGCAGGTCCTGATGGCTTGGTTGGTGATGATGCCATTGTTGAGGTGAAGTGCCCATATTCCTTTAAAAATGATGTTTTGTCAGAAAAACTTAAAAATAATAAAACATACATTATATATTATAATGAAGAGGGAGATATATGGATTAATAAAAATCACAATTATTAGCATCAAATTCAAGGTAATCTACATATTTTAAAAAAATTAAAATGTTATTTACGCATATGGACTCCACTTGAAGTTGTAACAGTTGTAGTAGATTATGATGCTTCTTGGGAAGAAAATGTATTAATATTGGAAACAGTTTATGTAAATCATTACCTCCCAAAACTATTAAATGGTTAAATTTAGTACCTAACAGAAATAATAGGTAGTTTGTAGTGTATATAAATTAAACATTTTTTTATTTATTATAAATATATTGGGTCTGACAATGTATACAATTATTTTTATGATTTTTCAGTTTAAAATTTATACTGTTTATAATATTTGTTAAATATAATATTTTTCATAAGGTCTGTTTTATTAATTTAAAATAATACAACAAAAAATGTTTTATGAACTGCAATTATTAAAGTGCATAGCTAGAACTTCATGTGACAAGTTAAAACATAATTTCATTAACATCATTAGTATTTTATCAATTTTTGGCAATACGTTTACCTGCCACCCAGCATAATTATTTTCAAACTGTTGACTAATTCTAATAGAATCATGTATAAACCATTGCTGTGAATGCCAGTATGTGTGAATCATTATTTTTTATATGTTCAAAACTGAAATGGGTACTTAAGTTATTCAGTTTTTTGGTAACTTCTTCCAGTTCTTGTTTTAAGAAATAATGTTCAGCATCCAATGATGCCCCAGATAATCTTGAAAAAGAATGCAAATCATCATCAGGTGTAGATGAACTGGCAGTTTCAGGAGGGTGTTTAGAAGTGGATGGTTCTGAAATTAAAGTTGGCACTGAAGTTGAAGGTCCTGCTGGTTCCATATTATCAGTTAATGGTGGATTTCATTTACTGCAAAAAAAGTACTTGTAAAACAAACCTTTCTTATTAAAGGTAGAAAGAGTACCTATATCTTTATATTATTGTAAAAATATAAATGTACTACATACTGTTTTATAGGGGAATCAAAGATTAACCTCCTTTTGGTTTTGAAGTTGGCCCATTTTTTTTGTGACTGCATTTTTTGACAACTGCAAACTAATGAGCATTTTGATGGCTCTCTATCCTCTATCTTGTCTCCTATTAATATTTTTTAATTTTATTAAAATTTTACTAAGTTTAAATATATTAGTTACCTACCTTATCAAAGAGATCTATTACTCTTTTTCTTTTGGATGGGATGGAAAAGCAAAGTATTTGCATATTCTCTGCTCACTGTAATGCTTACAGTCAGGTTCAAAACACATAACCATTGTGAAAAAGGCACTTTCTAGAAATAAATTATAATTTTATACATAATTCAATCCAATAATATGTTTTAATTAAAATCTTTATTATTAAAAACCATTCTAATCCATAATATAACCTAAAAAAAGCTTCTTAGTGTTAAAATAACAGAAAAACACCTACCTTTAAAAAGTTTATAGACTACCTAAGTCGTGACGTCACTGGGCGGAGTTTATTTTTCCAAACAAAACAAAAAATTTAAAGCCCATGCATTTAAAGCACCTTTACTCTTTTTCTTTTCAATTTATTTCTTATTGTGAATTAAATAAGAGAGGTTGTAATTTGTTCTGTTGAGTGTGTGTGTATATTTATTGAAAACTTCAAGAATTTTTAAAGGTAGGTGTTTTTCTGTTATTTTAACAATAAGAAGCTTTTTTTAGGTTATATTATGGATTTGAATGGTTTTTAATAATAAAGATTTTAATTAAAACATATTATTGGATTGAATTATGTATAAAATTATACTTTATTTCTAGAAAGAGCCTTTTTCGCAATGGTTATGTGTTTTGTACCTGATTGTAACCATTACAGTGAGCAAAGATATGCAAATACTTTGCTTTTCCATCCCATCCAAAAGAAAAAGAGTACCTAATGGATCTTTTTGATAAGGTAGGTAACTAATATGTTTAAATTTAGTAAAATTTTAATAAAATTAAATTAATAGGAGACAAGATAGAGAGCCATAAAAATCCTCATTAGTTTGCAATTGTCAAAAAAATGCAGTCACAAAAAAAATGGGCCAACTTCAAAACTAACAGGAGGTTAATCTTTGATTCCCCTGAAAAACGGTATGTAGTACATTTATTTATATTTTTACAATAATATAAAGATATAGGTACTTTTTCTATCTTTAATAAGGTAGGTTTGTTTTAAAAGTACTTTTTTTGCAGTAAACGAAATCCACCATTAACTGATAATATGGAAACAGCAGGACCTTCAACTTCAGTGCCAACTTTAATTTCAGAACCATCCACTTCTAAACACCCTCCTGAAACTACAAGTTCATCTACACCTGATGATGATTTGTGTTCTTTTTCAAGATTATCTGGGGCATCATTGGATGCTGAACATTATTTCTTAAAACAAGAACTGGAAGAAGTTAAACTGAATAACTTAAGCACCCATTTCAGTTTTGAACATATAAAAAATAATGATTCACACATACTTATGTATACTGGCATACACAGTTTATACATGATTCTATTTGAATTAGTCGACAGTTTAAAAACAATTATGCTGGGTGGCAGGTAAAATTATTGCCAAAAGTTGATAAAATACTAATAACATTAATGAAATTATGTTTAAACTTGTCACATGAAGATCTAGCTATGCGCTTTAATTGCAGTTCATAAAACATTATTTGTTATATTATTTTAAATTAATAAAACAGACCTTATGAAAAAATATTATATTTTACAAATGTTATAAATAGTATAAATTTTAAACTGAAAAATCATAAAAATAATTGTATATATTGTCAGACCCAATATATTTATAATAAATAAAAATGTTTAATTTATATATACTACAAACTACCAATTATTTCTGTTAGTTACTAAATTTAACCATTTAATAGTTTTGGGAGGTAATGCTTTACATAAAATGTTTCCAATAATAATACATTTTCTTCCCAAGAAACATCATCATCTACTACAACTGTTACAACTTCAAGTGGAGTCCATATGCATAAATAACATTTTAATTTTTTTAAAATATGTAGATTACCTTGAATTTGATGATAATAATTGTGATTTTTATTAATGCATATATCTCCCTCTTCATTATAATATATAATGTATGTTTTATTATTTTCAAGTTTTTCTGACAAAACATCATTTTTAAAGGCATATGGGCAATTCACTTCAACAATGGCATCATCACCAAGCCGTCAGGACTTGTTCCTAATATTCCTGAATTTGTCAGCCAAATACCTGTGGGATAACATCTAAATTCAAATTTTATTTAAAATGTTTCAGAGCATGCTTCTCATGACTTCTTCCCCACTGAATGGCCTTAAAGCCATTGAAAGAATGAGCACCTACAATAGCAAAATAAAAATTAATATAAAAGGATATTAATGTTTCATGATTGTTTTCAAAAGTTGTGAATATAATTATGTAGCAAATGTATATACTCACCAATTAGAGTTTTATAAAGACTGTCTGGATACTTATTTCTTTTGCATGAAGAAATAACTACTCCAAAATTACTAGCAGTAAGTCTAAATTTTCTGATTAAAAAACAGTGTTCATTGGTAACTTGTCCTACTGTTAGAGCAGCAATATTTTTAATGTTTATTTGAGGCCAAATTGAATTCTGTAGATAAAATAATATTTTCAATAATGGGCAAATTATATTGAGTTCCTTGATCTGCAGCATCTCATTTGCTCTTGATTTAAAGGCTCTTCAACAGTAGTTTTTGAGGATATAATTCTTCTGTAGCTTTTACTGCTCAATATTTTTGTTTTGGCGAATTCCATGTACATTCTCTATCTGTTACTGAAATATTATAGTGTCCAAATAGAGCCAATGCAGCTATATGGTGACATTTTATTCCTCTAAGGCAAGCACAAGTTGCGGAAACAATATCACCCAATTTATTCAATGTAATCTGAAATAAGTTAATATTTAGTAGATATTACCATCATATAAAAAAATCCAAACCTACCTCAGCTTTTTAAGTTTTTTCTTTCTTACTGGCATATATATATCTTCTCTAATTAGCATCAAACTGCATATTTTTTACATGGTTCGACTCCAATGAATTTTCACCTCTTTTAATTATTTTACTATCATTGTTTAAAAGATCCTTAATATTTGAAAGCTTTAAAACATGTTTAAAAGCCATATTTTAATCGCAAAATCTAAAAATTTAAAAAATATTTCATAAACAAAACTTAACCTTAATTTTATGAAAATAGTATTAAAACACTTACCTTTAAAAATACTTGAAGTTTTCAATAAATATATACACACACACTCAACAGAACAAATTAATACCTCTCTTATTTAACTCACAATAAGAAATAAATTGAAAAGAAAATGAGTAAAGGTGCTTTAAATGCATGAGCTTTAAATTTTTTGTTTTATTTGGAAAAATAAGCTCCACCCAGTGACGTCACGACTTAGGTAGTCTATTTACAATACTTTACTTTAGTGAAAGAAATAATACGTAATAACCTAACCTAACCTCACCCCTATTCTGAATCTAAAACTTAGATTAGGAAAGCATATGGATACCGCACTTCGCTTTATTTTGAGCTTGCGTTCTGTGACACTTTTTTGAGCAGCCGCCATTATTTCTGTGGCAAACAAAGCGAATACAGCGTGTGCTTTATTTGTGAATTTTTAAGTGAAAATTATTGAGATTGTGAATTATTTTTGAACTGAATAATGGTGAATTGTTGTGCTTACGGAAGCCGAAGTCGCAGCGAGAAAAGGAGATAGGAATTTCATTTTACAGGTAAACAAACGATTGTATATACAATGACCTTTGTAGATTTTTCTATTTTAAAAGATAAAAGAGTTATCTCTGAGTAATTATATTTAAGTATGTAATTATTCAGTCTTTAATTCATCTAATTATAGTGTTTGGATAACGCGGTTTAATAATATTCATTCTAAATATGCATAAATAATATATTTTCTTGCTTCAAAACAGCCATTTTACCAATGGCGTAGGTAAGCAATTTTTAAATAAGTTTCTCCAAATAAATCTAGCTACTCATTTCAATAGGAGATTAATGCAAAAAGGACTGACTCAAAACGACCAAAGAATTATTCACTGTAAAATAGGAGAATTTTCACTAGAAAAACATGTAGGTATTTTATGAACTTTTTATTTTTTGTTACAGCCCTCCTACAGATGTAAAAAAAATGCAAATTAAGGATTTGGGAACCAACTAAAAATGATAGGCTTTGGTCAAAACACTTTGAGGAATGTTGGTTATATAAAACTGATGTAAATTCAAGACTACATTTGCTCCATGAAGCTGTTCCAATAATTTTTCATCAATTGTCCACATACCTGTAACCCAGGAAGGTATGTACCTACATAACTAATAACAATAAAACACCTTGGCAGTTCTAAGTAAAACATAATTTAAATTTTTTGTGAATTAGAAATATTTATATAAAAATATTGTTTTTTCTAGGCCAAATAGAGAGCACCATTCGAATATATTCAGAGTACAGAACCTGGTCTTTCTACTTCCTCAACACAGTCATTAAACCCAACAGCTGACTGTCCTGGTTAAAAATACTGAAATGGAAGTTACTTCTAGAAACTATTAGAAGAGAAGACGAAAAATTAGGGTATTAAAACAATCTATAAACAGGCTAAAACGAAAAGTTGTTTCCCTTAAACAATTAATAACCAGTTTGAAAAATAAGAACTTGATTGATAATGAAAAAGCCATTTTATTAGAAAATGTGAGTAGTGTAAATAAGCAATTGTTACAAAGAATGCAATGTCTAACAATAAAAAATACCCACCTGAATTACGAAAATTTGCATTGACTGTAAATTTTTTCTCTCCTATAAAGCTTACAAGAATATCAGCACAGTATTTGAAACGTGTTTGCCCCATACAAGCACTATTGGGAAATGGCTACAAACTATGCAGCTCCTGGTATCATAATTGAATAATTCAATACTCTGAGTAAACTTATAGAAAATTCAAATAAACCATTACTTTGTTCTCTTATCATTGATGAGATGTCAATTCAGCAGCACTTGGTATAGAATGGTAAAAGTTTCCATGGTTAGTCAATTTTGGGGTTGATTTGGATAGTTGCAATTAATGACACATGGAAGCTTCCACTTGGCTATTTTTTGTCTAATGGTTTAAATGGTGAACAAAAATGTTCTATAGTCAAACATCACTATTAATATCAGCAAATAAACAGTTTTAATTTAAGTATTTATTTAATATTAAGGTAGTTATAGATTAATTATATTCATAACAAATAAAGATTTTTTTATAATTACTAGTAAATTTGATTTGTTATTTATATACTCCTTGATTAATATAATATAGTTAGTATTTTATAATATAAATATGATTTTTTTGTTTTATCATACCTATTAAATGTGCCTATATGTACCATTGCTGAATTTTATTCACTTCCTTCCTTTGATACCCACCTATTATTTGTATCTAAGAAACATACAATTATTACCTATTATGTGGAAAAAATGTATTTTAAACATTATGTTACGCCACTGACCACATCGATTATGTGGCAAATGGTCACAGTTTCACGATTCGGGTTACGCGTCCTCTCTCTTTCCTTGTCTAAGATCTAAAATATTTGCTATCGACCAACTGGCACAGATCAAAATATATTTTATGTTAATATCGCTCACCTTATTATCTTGTATTTATTTATACTTTACTCATATTTTTTATTCGATATTAAGGTCTGTGATATTAACATAAAATATACTTTGATCTATGCTAGCTGGTCGAGGAGTGATTATTTTTTATTTATTTATCATTCCAAATAAATATATAACAATAAATATATGAATATGTTGACTAAAATAAATATTTGTCAAAATCACAGAATTATATACATAATTCATCACAGAATTATATACATAATTCTATGGTCAAAGCGATCCGATATATCGATTCTCTAATTCAAAATAAATTGTTCCGTTATATAGATCAGTCAGTTTTAAAAATGGCAGATAATTGTAATAAATGTAATATTGCTTTTTTCGAAAGTATTCGGTTTAGTAAAACTGATATTGTGCAGTTTTTGTTAAGTCACAATGTTCTTAAACAAAATACTATTTGTGTTAAGTGCGGTGCCGAGTGCGGACTTTCTGATAATTTGGAATTTAGATGTCAAAAGAGGATACCAAATAAAAAAAGGAAAAAAAAGTGTAATTTTTACTTATCGGGTAAAAAAGACACTTTTTTGAATAACGTTCATTTAGATGTGGAAACCGTTTTTTATTTAGTATCTGTTCTTTTGCATCTAAAACCTCCTAGACAAGAATTTGTTCAGCGTGAACTGGGTGTTTCCTCTACAACAGTAGTGGATTGGTACTCTTTTTGTAGAGAAGTATTTGTTCATCATATGTCAAATGTTTCTCAACAAATAGGAGGGCCAAACACTATTGTTGAAGTTGATGAAGCGAAATTCGGTAGACGGAAGTACAATCGGGGTCGTCTTTTAGAAGGCCAATGGGTTTTCGGCGGCATCGAACGAGGTTCCCGTAAAACATTTTTGGTTCCTGTGGACACTCGTGATGCTGATACATTGTTGAGAATAATTCAGAGGTGGATTCTTCCAGGAACTACGATTTACAGCGATTGCTGGAAATCGTACAACTGTTTGAACCACGAAGGTTTCCAACATCAAACCGTGAATCATTCTCAACACTTTGTTGATCCAGAAACGGGTGTTCACACCAATAATGTTGAACGGGTATGGAGAGAAGTGAGATCTTCGATTCCACGTTTCGGTGTCCGAAAATCTCATTTTATTGGATACCTCGCCGAATTTCAATTCAAAATGAAATATCCAGAACACTCTGAACGAATTCATTATTTTTGGAAAGCCGCCTCAGAGTTATATCCACCACAATATTAAAAGTAAGTAATTTAAAATATATTTAATTAGTATAAGAATGTTTTTTGATATATTTTGACTAAAATTAAAAATGTAATACGTTCATTACTATTGGCGTATTAATATTTGCAGACGCCATGATGCTAAAAATGGCAGCGCGATCGAAAAATAGTTCCAACTTTAAAAATTAATTTTGAAAAAAATATGCTTGAGCGCACTAAATAAATACTCAATTCGTTGTTTTTAACTATTAATTAATCAATTTTTATAAAAATTTTGAAGATAGGCTAGAAGTAGCTGTTCTAAATAATTACCATTTCCTGTTCTATTTAATGTACAGGCATCAGTGTTCAGTGCTTCTGCCCATAGTGATTTATTCATTCCATGTATTATTGTGCGAGATGCTTCAACTAACGTACGAATTTCTCGTTCAGCTCTACCATTTTGTTGTGGAGTATACACTACAGATCTTTGGTGAGTTATCCCATATTTTTCTAATAGAGTTTTTACTTCTTGGTTTATAAATTCTAATCCATTGTCTGTTCTAAGTATTTTTAATTTTTTATCAGTTTTTCTTTCTGCTTTTAATATAAACTTTTCTATATTTGTTTTTGAAAGGTTTTTAAAATATTAGAGAAAATCACGTTTTTACTTTTTACTTGTATTATATGTAACTTTTGTACAACATGACATTGACATTACACACGAAAACAAAATTGTTGGTAGCGTACACAAACTACGTTCTGAAATCTACAATTACAAATATTTATAAAAACAATTTATGGTTATTTTATTCAACATACCCCCTTAATTGTAGATTAGTTTACAAGCATTTTTAAATTTAACAGGTTCTAAAGGTTTGGTGAGAATGTCAGCTAAATTATTAGAGGTAGGTACATATTCTAAACATAAGTCTCCTTTCACAACGTTTTCATTAATAAATTTATAGCGAACGTCGATATGCTTCGAACGTCTATTTAACACTCCATTCTCTATCAGTTTTATGGCACTTTGATTGTCTATTTTTAAATTCACTTGCACTTTTATATGTAGCAGTTCTTCTATCAGGTCTTTCAAGTATAACACTTCTTTGCAACATTCTGCAGCAGCTATATATTCAGCTTCGCAGCTTGAGAGTGCGACTATAGGTTGTTTCCTTGCACACCATTGCAGTGGACCTCCACAGTACATAATGATGTATCCGGAAGTGCTTCGTCTGGTTTCCAAGTCTCCAGCAAAGTCTGAGTCGCTGTAGGCTTCTAATTTGGTAAGATCCGAGTTTATATTATAGCCAATATCTATATTCTTACTTCCTTGTATGTATCTCAGGGTTCTTTTTACATTCTTCACATCAGTGTTGGTAGGTTTTTCCATATTACGACTCTCAAAGTTAACAGAGAACGCTAGATCTGGTCGAGTCTTGCTGCTAAGGTACATTAAAGAACCAATAGCTTCTCGGTAGGGAAATCTCACATCTTCTGTATCTTCTTTGTCTTTTTCCTTCTGATCTTTTACCAATGGTGTTGGACATGACTTTGAGTTTTCCATATTGAATTTTTCCAGAATAGTTTTGGCATATTCTTCTTGTCCAATTCTTATTTTTTTCTTTGGTTCTAATTATCTCCAATCCCAGAAAAGATGTAGGATCTTCTGAATAAGTCATTTCAAAATCTTCTTCGAGTTTATTTAACAATGAAAGCATTTTTTCTTTATTTTCTCCTATAAGCAATCCATCATCAACATATATCCCAAGGATAATTTCTCCATTTTCTGTTTTGAAAATACAGGGTTCTGTTTTAAGTGGGCATAATCCTTTCTTTTTCAGGGTCATTGTAAATTTTTGGTTCCATTTCAGAGGAGATTGTTTCAGACCATATAGACTCTTTTTGAGTTTACATATTTTTCCATCTTCTTTTTCATATCCTTCTGGTATCTGCATGTACAAGTTTTCAGTTATTTCTCCATAGAGGAATGCAGTCTTTATATCTAGTTTCATGATATGATATTGTTTATTCGCAGCAATAGCCAGCATAGTTCTGATGGAACTGTTATTAATTACAGGACTGAATGTTTCTGCATAGTCAATACCGGGTTTTTGTTCACATCCTCTCACCACCAGTCGAGCTTTGTACTTTCCATCACTCTTCTGTTTCAGGACCCATCTGTTGCTTAAGATTTTTCTTGTTCCAGCTTCAGCTCTATCAACGAGTTCCCATACTTCGTTGTCTTTCAGTGATTGTTTTTCGGAGTTAATGGCTTCTGTCCATTTTTCCTTTTCAGGACCAGTTGTGGCTTCGCTGTAAGTGAGGTAAGTAACATAGTCTTTTAGTTTTTCTGGCTGTTTTCTAATTCTTTCAGGTCTTTTAATTCTTTCATTTGATTCTTCTTGAACTGTTGTTTCTTCTTGGTTTAGTGTTTCTTCTCTTCTTTCTTCTTGGTCTAGGATTTCTTCTTTTCTTTCTTCTTGGTTTAGGATTTCTTTCTTTTCTTTCTTCTTGGTTTAGGGTTTCTTCTTGTCTTTCTTCTTGGTTTAGGGATGCTTCATCTTCTTCTTCTCTATTTTTAAGGTTTATAACTTCCAGTTCTGTCGCAGATATTTGTTTTATATTTTCTGGTTTGAAAGATCTTTGTATTGTCTTTGAGAAAATTACATCTCTTCGCTCTATGATACGTCGTTTTTCTTCATCCCAAAGACGGTATCCAGTAGGGGAGTATCCGACCATCAAGAATTTTTCAGATCTTTTTTGTAGTTTACTTAGATTACCAAGTTTTTTACTGTGAGCATAACTTCCAAAATAGCTCAGATTCTTCAGATCTGGTCTTTTACCATACCATAGCTCTGAGGGTGTAACCTCTTTTCCATCTGTAGCTAGTCTGTTGATTATGTATGCAGCGGTTCTTGCTGCTTCTCCCCATAGATAATTGGGTACATTATTCTCATATAGCAATGCTCTTATTTTTTCTAGAACTGTTCGATTCATTCTCTCGCTCTTTCCATTAAGCTGAGGAGAATATGGGATTGTGTAATCCAGGGTTATTCCTTTTTGTTTGCACCAGTTTTTCATGTTAGTAGAAGTGTATTCACCTCCATTATCGCATCTGATGATTTTTACTTTCTCGCTATGTTTTCTTTCTGCCTCTTGTATATATTCTTTCAGGTATTCAAATGCTTCATTTTTATTCTTCAGCAGGTATAATTTTAGGAAGTGGCTGTAGTCATCCATCACAGTAAGTATATATTTCTTTTCATCCCAAGTATTTGGTGTTAAGGGACCACATATATCTGTATGTATAATTTCCAATAATTTTTTAGCTTCTGTTCTCTGGGTATTAAATGGTAAACGTACCTGTTTGGCTTCTAAGCAAACTTCACATTCTATGAGTTGATCTATATCTTTTTTACGGTCGTTTTCATAAGATAACTTTAAAAGTTAAAGTTACTTTAAATTAAAGTTAAAGTTCGGCTGCGTTTCATAACAGACTTTAGCATTTTTAAAGTCACTTTAAGTTAAAGCCGTCAGGTCGCAGCTTTAAATAATTTAAAGGAGACTTTAGTAAATGTGACATTTAAATGTCAACTAAAAATTTGAATTGGTGTATGGAGTAGCGTGAGACGAATTCCAGCGTAAGTTTATAATTAGTTAAAAAATAATGGAAAACTACTTTATGAACCATTCTTCTTCGTCGTCGTCGTCGTCTTCGTCCTCATCAGACGATGAGATTATAATTAGAAAACCAAAAATATATAAAATTCGTTTGTTTGATATTAATAAATGGCAAGACGAAGATTTTTTTTACCGATTCAGGATTACCAAGCCTGTTTTTGAACGGATATTAGAAAATATTAGACCAAATATTGAATCTCCAACAAATTTGTAAGTACAAACGATTAAAATGTAAAAAAGTATAAACCAAAATAACAATAATTTAGTGGTGGTGCTATTAAACCGGAGACAAAACTCCTACTGACTCTACGGTTATATGCTACCGGAAGCATGCTGGTGTCGATGGGTGATTTGGTAGGTGTATCAATAGCATCTGCATCAAGAATTGTTAAACAGGTCAGCTTCCAACTTGGCCTTATGAAAGCAGAATTTATCCACATGCCAGAAACTCCAGAGGAATTAATTAATGTTGCACAAAACTTTTACCAGATAGCTCGGTTTCCGAAAGTATGTGGTGCTATAGATTGTACCCATGTAAAAATTATATCGCCTGGTGGTAAGATTATATATTGGCTGCTGAACTATAGGTAGAAAATATACTTTTTCGTAATAGAAAAGGTTACTTTTCTATTAATGTTCAAACCATTGCCGATTCAAAATTAAAAATACAAAATATAGTAGCACGTTGGCCAGGAAGTACCCACGATCAGACTATTTTCAATAATAGTAGAATTAAGCGCGATTTCCTGACAGGAAAATTTAGGAATTATCATTTGATTGGTGACTCTGGCTATGCTGCCGAAAAATTTTTGTTGACTCCATACCAAAATACAAACAATGAAATGCAAGCATTCTACAACGAGTCATTGATTCGAACCAGAAATACGGTTGAGAGACAGTATGGGGTGTGGAAGAGACGCTTTCCGATACTTTCATTGGGAATCAGATTAAACGTAGATCTAGCTTTAGTAATAATTGTAGCAACAGCTGTTCTTCATAATATTGCCATCGAAATGAATGAGTCACTTGACGAATTTATGGATGGAGAAATTGTTCCAAACATTATTGACTTGAATGAAGAAGAAAACATGGCCCAAAATATAAATTTGGTTGGTCTACAATATAGAAATGTGTTTGTGGAAAATAATTTTAATTTATAAGTATTATTTGTGTTTTTATGTGTTTTTATTGAAAGTATAACAATATTATTCAGGATTCAATTGTTTTATCTTTAATTGTATATCGAGGTCTAAAATTTCTAATTGTTTTCTATGAAGTTCCTCTTTTCTTCGTTCATCATTTTGGTAATTTTTAAGTTTGGCCTCCATAATTTGTTTTTTCAAATCATAAAATGTTTTTTGTTGCTGAACCTTTGGGGTTGGGTTATCTTTTATTTGAGTCCTCAGTTTTTTATTGACTTTTGTCTGCAGCATAGCAGGGGAGTAGTTGCTCCATTCCTGAGTAGGTCTTTTTCGAGGTGTTGCACCATTCTGCGCATCTTTATTAATTTCCAAAGGTGTTCTCGTTTGCATATTTTTAATCTCGTCGGTGTCTGAAACTGCAGGTTTTTGGAAGGCTTCTGTTTGAAGATTTTCCAACTCTTTATTCTTTTCGCTAAAGGGAATTAAATTCCTAACTGGTTCTAATTCACCACTCTCTCCTACCAAATACTCAGCAAGTAAATCTTCCTCTGCTTCCTCACATTCACTATCGAGTGGATTTACCAATCCCACAACTGTTTTTTTGTTCATTATACTGGCCATTACCTCGAATAGAACATTTGATTTTGATGTAGAAGGACCACCTCCAGTACCAGTCATATTAAATCTTTCCTGAGCATAGTGTTTTCTTGTAGCAGTCTTCAAATTATCATACTTATTTTTAAGGTGCTGAAGGGTTCTGGCGTTATTGAAACTATTATAAGTTTCTTGTACCCCCAACCATGCTTCTTCCTAAATTATAATAAAAATTATTGTCCATATAAAAAATTATAAATATTAATATTAAAAATAATAATAATATTAATATTAGGTAATATAAATTATTAATTTATTTTTAATTCTATATTAGATAAATTAACCACTGTTTACTTACTTTTTGTTTTGAAGTAATTGCATTTGTGGTCTTACACTCGAGCACATTCTTATACTTCTCGACGCACCTAGCCAAATTTAATTCTTCTTCTTTAGAAAAATTGGAAGAACGATTTCTCTTTTTTAAATCCATTTTTATTCCAACAGTTTTAAGATGGTTTTAAGGTTTAAACTTCAAAATTCAAACGCAACAACTGTCACCTAACCAAACAATGCAGGAAGCAATGCTGCCAACCGTTAACTTTAACTTTAAAATCAACTTTAACTAAAGTAAAATGAAATCATCCTTATGAAAACCAATAACTTTAAATTAATTTAAATAGCCTAAAGTCACTTTAGCTAAAGTCACTTTAGCTGATACCTTATGAAAACGGCCGTTAGTTATATTAATGCCATCTACTTTATCTAGCAGTTTTTTCATTGTTTCTTTACCCGCATGGCCTAGTTTTACATGCCAGTTTAAAGCTGTTTCGTTTTTAGTGGTCAATAAAGCTGTCTCTTCTTGTACAGGATGTAGTTTTACAGAATACAAACCATTTTCATTTTTTTCTCCAGTTAAGACTTCTTCATTATTTTTAGAAATTATTACCCTGTTTTTCGTGAACAGAACTTGTCCATTTTTTTCAGTGATTTCATTCACAGACATCAGATTTTGTGGTAGTTCAGGAACATATAGTACTTCGGTCAGGTTAACATTTTTAGATTCAACAACTCCTTTTTCAGTGGATATTATCTTCTCGTTTTCTTTAGCAATTTGGATGCTTGTTTTCTCTTTTATAATTTTAGATAAGATATTTTTGTTTTTAGTCATATGTGAGGTACAGGCTGAATCAACGATGAATTCTTCAAAATCTGGATTTATTTTATTAAATGTTGTTAGGAAAGCTGTCTTAGTTTTATTCTTGTTGAAAAAACAATCTTTATCATTGTGGTTGTCTTTCTTACAGATGCTGCATTTCTTTTTAAAAAAACAGTCTTTTTCTAGGTGATTTGTCTTTTTACAGATTTTACATGCTTTGTTCTTGTTTTTAAAGGCTTTAAATGCAACTTTATCTGATGATGTAGATTCAACGTCACTTTTGGATTGTCTCTTTTCTTCACTCAGTATTCTTGCTTGCAAGTTTTCAAGAGTTTTGTCACTAAAACCAGTACTTTCCCATGCGGTTATTAAATTGTTATAGTCAGAAGGTAAACTTGATATAATTTTGGAGATAATCATCTTGTCTTCAATTTTTTCACCGAGCCCTCGTAGCTTGTATGCAAGATTTTCTATACTTCCTAAATGTTCTGTCATAGTAGTATCCTTTTTGTATTTAAATTGGAAGAAATCCTGCATTAATTTGCACCTCTGTTGTTCATCAGTTTTTTCAAATAAAAAACATAGTTTCTTATACATATGGAAGGCACTTTCACACGTCATTATTAAGGTTAGGTGTTTTTTATCAATGGTTTGCATTATGATGCGTTGAGCTTGAGCATCTTTCAGGTTTTGTTGAGATGAGCCAGCAATGTCCACGTTGTTTGCTCCTCCATGCACAATGTCGTACAAACCATAGCTTCTAAACAAAACTTCAATTTGGAACTTCCATATTGGAAAAGATTCCGCATTTTCTAGGCGCTGTATGTTGAACAGCTCCGCCGCTGTTATCGGTGCATCCATGGTTTATATTCTTTACGCTTTATCTAACCACGGACCACGAACCTCTGCTACCATGAAAGGTTTTTAGAATATTAGAGAAAATCACGTTTTTACTTTTTACTTGTATTATATGTAACTTTTGTACAACATGACATTGACATTACACACGAAAACAAAATTGTTGGTAGCGTACACAAACTACGTTCTGAAATCTACAATTACAAATATTTATAAAAACAATTTATGGTTATTTTATTCAACAGTTTTCACCTCTGACTTGTTTTTCATAAAGTACACATGCCGATAAGATGAATAGTCATCTTTAATTATTAGAAAATAACGTGCACCTCCTATAGAAGTTGTCTCCATTGGCCCACAGACATCTGCATGCACTAGTTCTAAAACATCATTTGTTCTTGAATCACTCTTTGGAAATGTATTTCTTGATTGTTTACCTGCTAGGCATTTTTCACATTGAAAATTCTCAGAGTTATCAATACATTTTATATTATGATCTCTTAGAATGCTTTTTATTTGTTTCATGTTTTGATGAGCCAATTTGTTGTGCCACACAGATAAATTTTCAATTTTTTCTACTAAAAAACATTCATCAAAAACATTTTCAGTGTTAGAGTCAAAATTATCACATGTTTGTGATTGACATCTGTCAATAATTGAGGTTTGTTCTGCAAAGTATAACTGTGGACTGTTTAACGGTGTGAACATCATTTTAAATAGCTTATTTTGTCTTACTGCTATTGCTCGAATTTTTTCATCTTTATCTAATACTTCACACTTTTTATTGTCGGATTTTAATGAGAAACCTTTATCTAAAGCACACCCAACAGAGAACAGATTAAATTTTAGTTCAGGCACATAAAGCACATTTGACAGAACAGTTTTAATAAAATTTTGACCATTGTAGGAATTCAAAATAACATTTCCTACACCTTTAACTTTTAACACTGTTCCATCACCAATTTTAACTTTAGTTACGTTCTTTTATTCACCGGTGGTTCCATCAATCCACCAACCACGTTCATATATTCTTTGGTGAAATCTAGTTTAACGTAACCCCGCGTTCATTTATTACTGTGTTGTGCACCAAAATTGCAAACCTCAGAGTAATAAGTCTTTTGCTTACTTATTACTCCGAGTTGCAAACCCATTCCATCGATGTATGGAGATGGATCACTGGTGACTCCAACAATTCAGTCATCAAAGAGTGACGTCACTTCCATCATTGATGAATACATGGTGTGAAAAAGAACGTACGTTTTCATAGTTGATTCTTCTTCTATTAGGTTTTCAAACAATGATTTATTCCAACACATATGTTCTGTGGCTCCTGAGTCAAGAAACCAATCATTTACAGAAATTCCAGTAGATGATCCAACGAATGCATTTACTATTGGAGATTGGTCATTTTTATTTTGCTCTTCCTTTTTCTTTTTATGCCAGCAGTCAGATATCAAGTGCCCTTGTTTCTTGCAATAACTACATTGTTTCTTTTTAAAACAATTTTTTGCATAGTGTCCTGTTTTTTGACAAATGTAGCACTTTTTAACATCCCCTTTATGGTGCTTTTCATACTTGTTTACTTTGCTAGTGCCAACTAATGCTGTAGTATTTTCTGATGACTTAACTCTTTCTTCTTCTATTAGTAACCGTGAAGTAAATTCTTCCAACGTTTGATTTTCAGCAGGAACACTTTCCCAGGCAAATCTAAAATGTTTATACATTTCTGGTAGGGACATACGTATTTTTGTCATTACCATTTTATCAGATATCTTCTCACCAGCCTGTTTTAGTTTGTTTGTAATTTCTCCAATTTGCGAAATGTATAGTGATATATCGTTGTCAACAAAATCCAAAGAGAAAAACTTCTGTTGGAGCAGATGAATACTAACAACGGATTCTCTATCATAAATGCTTTTCAGCTTCGACCACATCTCCTTAGATGTTGTACAAGAAAGTATATGTGTCAACGAATTTGGTTCCATTCTTGTAACAATTATTTCTTGGGCTTTTGCGTCGTTCTTCTCCCAATTGGCTCCTTGGGTTGATTCACTTGGTTTTGTTGTTTCGCCTGTTACTATATCAAAAAGTCCTCTTCCTTTAAGTATAACTGAGGTTTGAAATTTCCATACTACCCAATTTTCACCATTTAATTTTAACTGGGGTACTTGTGATTGTGTTTGATCCATATTTTATAATTTTAACAATTTACCGCCAAAAAGAACTGTCGGCGTGGTTAACCTCCAAACAGAAAACTTTACTTTAACAGTTTTATATCCACAACCACGTTGTTTGGCCTGGGCCCATAACCTGTTGTTGGTTATTTATTTGAAGAAAAATACACGTTGGTTGTGTTTTAATAGTATATTAAACAACGCATTTCATATGGAATTCTGTTATGACACGAGTTCAAGTTTAAAAAACGAATCGCGAAGCGATGAGTTTTTTAAAGAACGAGTGTCACAACAGCCATATGAAATAAGTTGTTTATAATATTTTTTATATTTTGCCCCTTTTACCATTTTTTAAACTAATTTTTTATTTTTATGTAATTACGAAAATTTTTATTTTAAAAAGTATGTCGGCAGCACTGTGTAATTTATAAAATTTGACAGTTGTGACATTTAGATTATCAAATGTTAATGTTTTAAAATATTTTAAAATGAATAATATACCAATAATACCTGGGGGTTGGGTTACCTACCAGGCGCGTCTCCAGGTGGCGGATAGGAGGACGGTCAGGACTTATGTCTTGATTAGTGGCAGTCATAAGTAGAGTGAGGGGGCCTAAAAAACCCCCAAAAGCTTTTGCGAAAACTGCCGCCGCGGACCAGCCCCCCAAGTGAAGGTGTGAGGTACCGTGCCGATGTACTGAATGGTCACGGGGAACGGTCCCCTGAGGGCACCAGGCGACACCCTCTTGTATATCAGCCTTCCTCTGGTATGCGGGCTCTGCCAGGGGTGACACAACTCTTCCCAGCTACTCGTGGGATCCAATATGGAAAATATGAAAAACAAAAACAAAAACCAAAATCCGGAGGCTGAGCGTACACGCACACCTCCGAAAACAAGTTCGGAGGCTGAGCGCACACGCACACCTCCAAAGCACCGTAGGGGTAAAAGAGTCTGCGGTGCTGAGGCGAAGAGGAGGAGGAAGGCGAGGGAACAGGAGGGTGTCTGCAAAGACACCACCGGCTCCATACGCCCCTCCAAATCCAAACCAGGCACCAGTGGCCAGCAAAACTTGGGCAGCGGCGCCAGTTCTTCCTCCAAAAGAGGCCAGGAACGCGTCGTCACTCAAGAAAAGAAGCGCATGCGCTCTGATACCTCCGAGGGAACACCCGTTAGAGGTAAAAAAGCAAGGCATGACGCTAAAACTATAGCCAACAAAAGCTATAGGGAAGCAGCTACCAACCACCTAAGGGTAGCTGTTATTGACAAGGCCGACCCGTACGGCATTTACACAAGTAAATGCCGACAGGGAAGGTCTTATCAAGAGACAGCTGGTGGAGGCCCTGGACAAGACCCTGTCCGCCACCTACGGCGAAAAGAAACCACCAACGTTCAGGTCGTGGTCGCACTCTGGTGAAATAATCAGAGTAACCTGCGATAACGAGGAAACGTTGGAATGGTTAAAGCACACGGTACAAAACCTCAAACCGTGGCAGGAGGCTGTGCTCGATGTGGTGCACGTCGACAACCTCCCTAAGCTGACAAAAGCCACCCTCTGGATCCCGAGCGACGCACACGCTGACCTCGGTGAAAAAGAGGATGTGCTGCGTCGGCTTAGTCGCCAAAACCCTGAGCTTCGTGTGGATGGATGGTGTTCCTTCCATTACGAAGCAAAGGAAAACCCCAAAGGGCACCTTTTCGTCTTCGGTATCGGGGACGAAGAGATGAAAGTCCTGGAAAAAAGGTCAATGAGGATGAGCTACGCGCTTTCCTCATTGATCCTCAAAATCAAAAAGGCGGAGGCTGACACGGTCGAGCCATCTTCAATGATGGCGATCGATAGTGCCTCGGCAGAGGAACCGCCTAAGTCAAGTGACGGCGAGGCCAATCCACCCCCAACCGTGGAGGAGTCGATGGCCGAATAATAAGAAGCCCTAAATCGAAATTAATCTTCAATATGTCCCAGGATATAAAGAAGGTAAATATAATTCAGTGTAATCTTCAACACAGCAGAATGGCTACGGCAACACTATGCCGCCATCTCGATGTGTCAAAGGATACACTAGCACTCATCCAGGAACCCTGGATAAGACAAACGAAAATATTAGGTTTAAGCAATCTAAAAGGTTTAATTTTCAGCTTCCCTAGCAATCACCAACCTAGGACCGCAATATACGTTCCTAGAAAATTCAAGGCCTTTTCCATGTCGCACTTTTCAACATCTGACCTTACAGTGGTCAAAGTCGAATATGGGCAAAAGGGTCAAAAGAAAGTGATGATACTGGCATCCGCATACCTCCCCTCGGACGCTGCTGAACCACCACCTAGCAGGGAACTGGAGGACCTTGTGGAACACTGCCTCACCCATAAGCTTGAACTGGTAATAGGCTGCGACTCGAACGCACACCATGTTAGCTGGGGTAGCAGAGTTATCAACACTAGAGGTAAGTCGCTTTATGATTACATAACTAGTAAGAATCTTTGCATTCTAAATAGAGGTACTGAACCAACCTTCATAAACTCTCGTAGCCAAACACGAATAGATATCACATTATCTACCATAAAAATTTGTAATAAAATTTCCAGCTGGCATGTATCTGACGAAATTTCTATGTCAGATCATCGCTGGATAAAATACGAAATAAACTTATCACTGTCAACCTCTGAACTAACTAGGAACCCCAGGAAAACGGACAGGACTAAATACGTCCACCTTTTGAACGGGTCCCTGAGTAACATCAAGGAAATGACGTGTAATAGCAATGTCGAACTAGAAAGTTACTATGTAACTACGCAAAACATCATAAAACATGCCTATACGAAATCCTGCCCCTCGGAAAGGTCGAACTAAGCGGTGCTACCAATCCCTGGTGGAGCCGTGAGTTGGATCGACTGAGGGCAATGGCGAGAACATCTTTTAACAAGGCTAAGAATACCAAACTCAAAGAGGATTGGAACATATATAAGTCCCACCTCAAAGAGTATAAAAAACTCATTAGACAAAATCAGAGAAAAGCCTGGAAAACCTACTGTGACGAAATTGAAGAATTTCCACAGGCAGCCAGACTCCAGAGAGCTCTCTCGAAAGACCCGTACCGGAACATTGGCATACTAACCAAAGAGGATGGCACAAAAACTGCCAACCTGAAGGAAAGCCTGGAACTGCTAATGTCAACGCATTTCCCCGACTCCAGATTTCAAAATATGGCTACCTGGAGGGACGAGGAACAACACTATCCTACGGACGACGACTGGAGAATAGCAAACCAGATTGTCGACGAAGACAAATTAAGGTGGGCCATTCTGAGCTTCTCCCCTTTAAATCACCAGGAACTGACGGCATATATCCAGCCCTACTACAGTGGGGCCTGGAGGTATTGATGCCGCACCTGGTAGGAATCCTCAGATCCTCTTTGGCACTGAGGTACATTCCTAAAGGTTGGAGAGAAGTCAAGGTGGTCTTTATACCTAAACCAGGAAGATTGGACCACTCCATCCCAAAGGCATACAGACCCATCAGTCTCACATCGTTTACAATGAAAACTTTGGAGAGGCTATGTGAAAGGTACATAAGAGATGTAGTGATTACGAGTAATCCACTACATCCAAATCAGCATGCATACACCCCAGGGAAATCTACAGATTCGGCACTCCACCTTGTGGCCGGCCGCATCGAAAGATCGCTGGACAAGAAAGAGTCCACCTTGGGCGTATTTATTGACATCGAAGGTGCGTTTGACAAAACCACCTTCCCTAAAATAACCAATGCTATTACTGAAAGGGGCATTCCCCAGACAGTTAATGGATGGATATTCAATATGCTCTCCCAGAGAGCAATAATAATGAGCGTGGAAGATGTCACTATAAGAGGCCTGGTTGTCAAAGGATGTCCACAGGGAGGGGTGCTCTCACCTCTACTGTGGAACTTGGTCTTGGACTCCTTACTCAACCGCCTGAGCAGTGAGAACTTCTACACTATTGCTTATGCAGATGACCTAGTGATTCTGCAAACAGGAAGGTTCGAGGAAACACTCTGTGCTAGAATGCAAGAGGCCCTCAATATCATAGAAAGCTGGTGCCAGGATCACTCACTGTCATTAAACCCACAGAAGACAGAGATGGTCCTGTTCACAAAGAAAAGGAGGCTTGTGAACCTTCGGGCTCCAAAACTCCTAAAAACTGAATTAAACTTCTCTGCAGAGGTGAAATATCTAGGGATCACCTTTGACAGCAAGTTAACATGGAACTCTCATCTGGAAAACAGAGTCAAAAAGCATATATTGCCTATGAACAGTGTAGAAGAACCATTGGTCGTACCTGGGGTTTGTCACCAAGGGTCACGGAGTGGATCTACACTGCAATCATAAGACCTATGCTAACCTACGGCGCGATTGCCTGGGGAGTAAAAACAAACCAGTTGACAGTCGTCCGCAAACTTGACCATATACAAAGAACAGCATGCCTTAACATAACAGGAGGTATGAGAACTACACCAACTAGAGCGATGGAGGTGATCCTCGGTCTCACCCCACTTGATATATATATCAAGGAGGTGGTTTTGATGACCATGCTACGGCTCCGCTCTACTGGTACACAACTTGTAGCAGAATCTGGTGAGTCGAGGTGTGGTTTGTGGCGCGAAGCTATAAACGAGCTTCCAATGCTACAAGCAAATACAGAATCGATTTCACCAAGATATGCCTTTCACAGGCCCTACAAGATAATCATTAATGACAGATCCATCTTCACCGATGGATCTAAGACAAAAGAAGGTTCAGGATGTGGAATTTACTCCAGATCCCTAAACCTAAATATAAAATGGGCAATGGGTTGTAATGCAAGTATAGCTCAGACAGAGCTAACTGCCGTCTCCATAGCCGCAAAAGAGATTACCATAAGAGGAATCACTGGCAAAAACATCCGTATCCTTACGGACAGCAGACAAGTACTATTAGCCCTGAATAGGCCACGGATCACATCAGGACTAGTATTAGAATGTCACATGGCCCTTACGGAAGCCTGCTACAACAATGTGGTTACTCTAGGCTGGATAAAAGGTCATGGAATTTCTAAAGGCAACCGCATAGCTGACTCGTTGGCTAGAAAAGCTGCCTCCCAAAGGCTCTTGGGACCCGGTAGTCTTGTCAGCTTGCCGGCATCAGCGGTGGTTGACCTAGTAAAGGAACGCTCCCTTGACAAATTCAGGGGAAGATGGGACGAAGAAAAAGGTTGCTTACTATCCAAGGAACTTCTGAAATATCCGAATAGCAAAGCAGCCAAGAAATACGTGGCCATGACCAGAAAGGACCTGCGGTTGGTCACAGGTATACTTACTGGCCATTGTCATTTACGAAAACATCTAAACAGGTTGGGTTTATCTGACAGCCCACTATGTAGAGGATGTGAACAAGAGGATGAGACAGTTGAGCACGTCCTTTGTGACTGTCCGGCACTCTCTCTAACAAGACTTTCTGTATTCGGCGAGAACTGGCTAACACATGCCAACTTGAGGGAGCTGCCTACAGGCGACGTCATCACCTACTTTAAACAGGTAGGATGGTTGACGAGCCAATAGGTTAGGCTCAATCTCAGAAGGACGCACAATGGGCCAAATGTGGCCTAAGTGCTGTGGGGCGACCCACCCTTCCAGAATTACAGATACAGATATACCAATAATAATATATTATATAAGTAAAATATTATATTCATATTCACATATACTTTCTTAAAGAACAATATAAAATTAATAAATCGCTATTAGTCTTGCCTTCACTCATGTCGCCAACCATTTAAAACAAAAATTTGCGTGCGTAAAAGTTACATTACGATACGCAAATGCGTTTTATAATGAAGATTTTTATAAGTGCAAAATATAAAAAATATATTATTTATTGTTAAGATACAAAACGTTCCACAATATCTTAACCACTTAATTAACCTTTTTTTGACTACTACTACACTACTACTGACAGTTGTCTTAGTTGACATGATCACAGAACACTGACTATTGCCAACCGCACAGCATCACCAACTTTATCATTGCAACAACACTATCTTTGTTCATAAAGATGTATTAAATAACATTCCATTATAAACGATTTATATATGTCAATTTAATTTCGAAATGGCAAGTACCTGTCCCTTTAAATCACCTAACTACACTAGTAGCCTCTTTTAGAAAAGATATAAACTATTATTTTTACCCAAAATTATTCTGGTTGATAAGGTAGATCTCTAAAAGTTTAACAAAATATAATTAGGTGGATTGAGAGCCATCTCTAGGACCAGAAACGAGTGATGTGATAAGTCCATATAAACCTTAAATTATATTCCCTATTAAATTATAATTTTTAAAAAATTGTTTCGTTTATTCACTGCTAGATGTTACAGTAATTGTTAAAAATGTCATAATTTACACTAAATATTTTTAATTTCATTTTGGTTCTTTTTTTAAATTTCACGGTGAGGTTTCAAAAAAACTTTAGTCAGACTGGAAACTTATGATATACCCTGTATATCTGAATAAAACAAACTTCCTTTTTTACCTGTAAGCTTATATAATGTAAATGTGTAGTGAGAAACTTGTTTATTTTTTGTTGAAACTAATTAAAAATTTGCAATAGAATGCCTATAAAACTATTGGAAATTTATAACAATTAAACAAAACCAAAATAAAGAATTTCAAAAATCAGTACAATTCATATTTTATTTTTGTCCGTACAAAATAAACGCCACCAGTAGCTAAAAGACTTTTCTGAATATTGTAAATGGGTATAATCTCAAACCGTACCGATGCCGATTACAATTTGCTGTTGTTTTCTTATCAACACGATGCCAAAAGTGGCTAGTTTTCGTTTCTCGCGCTAGAGGCGCATCATTACGGCAACTCATTTTTACAAAAATAGTGGGGGATCATGAACATTTTAAAGCATAGGATCCGAGTATCTTGTTATATACTCAATCAACGGTATTATTTAGATCTTTATTTTTATGTTTATCTAAAGGTAAAGATGTGGCAGAAAATCTCGAAAATATACCGTCGGCTGATAGTTTGCAGCATAAACAAGTTCCAGTGGCGGCGGTCTCAATATTTTAAATGTCGACTCACATCACCTTGCACTCTACTTAAAAAGACAGTTCCTCCTGGATAGGAATGAGTGATTCTGCAGTCGGATCCTCTTCTACAATTTCCAGTTGCATGAAAATAACAGGGAGAGGGAACGGTCTTCGTGGTAAACTGGATACTGGGCGAATGGCTGCAAACAACACTTGGACAGAGTAATTTCAGTATTTATTTATTATTAAGGTAGTTATAGATTAATTATGTTATTATTTTCATGAAAAATAAAAAATTTAATTACTAGTAAATTTTATTTGAAAGTCGTTGCCAAAGTATAGTACTCTACTAGTTACAATCTATTCAGCTGATTTACAACTTGTAAACTTCATTATATGCTCGTTAAATAATATACTATTAATTATTACAGTAAATTATAAGATTAATCTACGCCTATGGACACCAAAATATGGGAAAATTTTATAGTATTTCTCACTTTATAACTCCATAACTTTTTGAAATAGAGTATATACAGGGTGGTCCAAAATTATGTACATTAATTTCTAGAGCTGATAGAACATCAAAAAATAAGGGTACTTCTTCATGTATACTTTTTTCAAAACCGAATAATAAGGGAGATTTAGCCCTTTAAAGGGGTTAATTAAAAATCATATTTTTTTAAATAACAACCAAGCAGTTTTGATTACAAAGTTTAAACAATTATAAGGCATAAGAATAATTAATTTTATAATATAATCCACCCCACCCGACTTTCATGTAGGGTAGTTTTGGGGGGTAGGTGAGGGTTTTTACGCCAAATTTTTTTTAATATTTAAATAAATTTTGAAATTTAAATTTCTTAGACATTTTTACGCAAAAAAGATCCTCTTGTAACAATTCGCTAGATATTACCTTTTTCGATTTATTTAAACTCAAAGGTATATATGTACTACACAAGCAGTAAAAGCACGTCTATAATTTCAGAATTTAAATACTTCGCCATAATTAAGACAAAAATTATAAAAAATTATAAATTATAAAAATTATTTTTATCAAAAAAGTGTCAATTCTAAATACTACTAATTTTATTGAAAAAATGTTTTGATAAAAGTGGTGTTCATGCAGACCTTTGAATTTAAATAAATTGAAAACGGTAATATCTAGCGAATTGTTACAAGAGGACCTTTTTTGCGTAAAAATGTCTAAGGAATTTTAATTTTAAATATTTTTTTAAAATATTTAAATATTAAAAAAAAATTGGCGTAAAAACAAAGTAAAAAACCGTACCTAATCCCCAAAACTACCCTACATGAAAGTTGGGTGGGGTGGATTATATTATAAAATTAATTATTCTTATGCCTTATAATTATAATTCCCAAGTTTGAGCTTTGTAATCAAATCTGCTTGGTTGTTATTTAAAATAATATGATTTTTAATTAACCCCTTTAAAGGGCTAAATCTCCCTTATTATTCGGTTTTGAAAAAGAAGTATACATGAAGAAGTACCCTTATTTTGTGATGTTCTATCAGCTCTAGAAATTAATGTACATAATTTTGGACCACCCTGTATATATACAACGGTTTTTTCTCTGTGTGAACAATCAAGTGCTTCTCATTTAAAATTATAGTTGTTTTTAACCAGTGTGATTTAGGGCGTGACGAATTAAACATTTTCTTTCTGTAAATGATTTGGAACAAATTTCACATTTGAATGGTTTATCGTCTGTATGAACAAACATATGCTTTTTCAAATTACCCAGCTGGCTAAACGACTTTAAGCAAATTTCACATTTAAATTGTTTATCAACCAAGTGTGCATTCATATGATAAACTAACTTTGAATTTACTGTAAACGCTTTAGAACAAATTTGACATTTGAATGGATTATCAGCTTCGTGAATACGTTTATGTTGAACTAATTTACTCTTACTCCCAAAAGATTTAAAACAAATGTCACACTTGTACTGCTTTACACCTGTATGGATGCTCATGTGATCATTTAAATGAGCTTTTTGGGTAAACAATTTAGAACAAAATTCGCATTTGAATGGTTTGTCGCCTGTATGAATTAACATATGTCTTTTCAAATTGTTTGGCTGGCTAAATGATTTTATGCAAATCTCACATTTAAATTGTTTTTCGTCTGTGTGTGAATTCATATGAAAAGCTAACCTACTTCTTACTTCAAATAATTTAGAACAAATTTGACATTTAAATGGATTATCAGCTTCATGAATACGTTTATGTTGAACTAATCTACTTTTATCCCTAAATGATTTAATACAAAAGTCACACTTGAATGGTTTTTTACCTGTATGAATGTTCATGTGATAATTTAAATAATTTTTATTGCAAAATGATTTGAAGCATACTTTGCATTTAATTGGTTTATTGCCTTTGTGAACAGACATATGTTTTTTCAAACTTGGTTGCCGACTAAAAGATTTTAAACAAATCAAGCAGTTAAATGTTTTTTTGACCAAGTGTTCATTCTTGTAAAAAACCAAGTCATTTTTTTCTATGGATGGTACAGAAAATGTATTTTTTATAACTTGGCTAAATTCACTTTTTAATCCATAACTAAGATTTTTTTTCATTTCTTGCTGGTTCCTTGTCTCAAATACATATTTATTCTTTTTTACAAAATGCTGTGAATTATGCAATACAACTTCAAATCTTCTGGTGCACATATTTCCACATAACCCACAAATTAAGATACTTCTCTGTAAAATCCAATACTTTGTATAGTTCCTTTTGATCAAATTTCCTGCAAATTAACAAAACTATGGTATATGTTAAATACAAAAATATTTTTTAGTATTTTAATTTTCTGTTACTCATTAAAAATTTTAAAATGTTTTGGGATACATTTCATATACAAAAAAAATCTACAACATTAAATGATGTTATTTTAAATATTATGTCCACTTTAGGTGGTATCCAAGTACAATAATTAAGCATTATATTTTTTCTAAGACTGATTGTAGAAAGAAATGGTACAATATACTTGTTTGAGATTATACTTTTGGATTGGAAAAAAGTTTTTAGAAAATGAAGGTAAGTTATATTCCCTTTACAATTAATAAAATTGTTAAAATTATATTTGTATACTTCTCTTAATTTTGCTGACAACAAATTAATTCATAACATTACAAATTTCTTGATCAGTAACACTGAATTGGAATTTTTATGAGATTATGAATGTGGTTAGTATTACTTTAATATGTCAAGAAAGACAATAGACTTTATTTTAATCAATGTAGTTAGAAAAAAGTTATATTTTACTTGGAAAAGTGTGATGACCTGTAAATGGGTTTAAATTAAAAAAAATACAACAAAAAACTAGTAGAATTTTCAAAGTGTGACTGTTTATTAGATCCATGTCAATTTATGTAGCCAAACAAAAAGATCTCTTATGTGTTTATCATACCTTTTCTTGATGGGGTTCTATACTTTAGTTGAAAGGAGTTGCTTTCCTCCACATTATCATGACCTCCCAAGTTACTGGCATTATCAGTTTTGAAATATGTTTCCTGAAAGTGATCTGTACATAAATTAAGATCATTTTCCTGTTTTATTAAAAACATATCGTTTTTTAATACATAATCTGGAATGTCTATTTCATTAAAAAAATGTTCTTTGGTTGCTTCATTTCGACTTTAGGCTCCTTCAAAAAAACATCATGATGTCGTTCTTGTTTTAACTCCATTTCTTTCCATTGTAAGGAAAGGTAAGGAACAATTTGATAAAAAATATTAAATCATATAAAATTAACCTTTACAAATTTGTTAGCTCAACTGTCATTGTCAGCATAGGTAATGAGGGCATGAGGCAGTGCTGCCAGAACGAAAATGCAATAATTGTTATGGTTTTAGTTTTTAAGATGTTAAAGGTCTATTTATAAACTTGCAGTTGCCGTTGCTGTTGCCGTTACCGTTCCCGTTGCTGTTTGACGTTGCAGTTGCCGTTCGTAGTGTCAATTTATAAACTAGATGTTTGATGATGACTGAAGTTCGGCCAATACTTCGAAAAAGAAAAAAAAGAGAGTTGAGCGATTTTTTTTTATTGTGTTTATTATTAAAGTTTGAATTTTCGTGAAGTTTTATTAAGGATTTTTGTTACTATAATGTTAGTAACTTGTTGATATAATGGATGACGATATCTATTTAGGTCATTGTCATCTGGGAATACTTCTACAATTGCTATAAGTTAAATTAAGCAAAGATGTATTAAGGTCTATTTATAAACTTGCAGTTGCCGTTGCCGCTCGCAGTTGCCGTTCCCGTTGAAAGTTAAAAAGCTGCTTTCTCATTTGCACATTTATATTCACCGTTGCCGTTACCGTTCGCCGCTGAGCTTGACGTTCCCTGACGTTCAGACATAACGAAGTTTTAACTTTTGCAGTTCGCCGTTCGCGTATTAACCAATCAAAACCCAAGAAGATGTTTTATTTATTCAACTCTGTCTGTGAATGTGCATGTATTATACATCTTTGCTTAATTTAACTTATAGCAATTGTAGAAGTATTCCCAGATGACAATGACCTAAATAGATATCGTCATCCATTATATCAACAAGTTACTAACATTATAGTAACAAAAATCCTTAATAAAACTTCACGAAAATTCAAACTTTAATAATAAACACAATAAAAAAAAATCGCACAACTCTCTTTTTTTTCTTTTTCGAAGTATTGGCCGAACTTCAGTCATCATCAAACATCTAGTTTATAAATTGACACTACGAACGGCAACTGCAACGTCAAACAGCAACGGGAACGGTAACGGCAACAGCAACGGCAACTGCAAGTTTATAAATAGACCTTAATACATGCACATTCACAGACAGAGTTGAATAATTAAAACATCTTCTTGGGTTTTGATTGGTTAATACGCGAACGGCGAACTGCAAAAGTTAAAACTTCGTTCCCTGAACGTCAGGGAACGTCAAGCTCAGCGGCGAACGGTAACGGCAACGGTGAATATAAATGTGCAAATGAGAAAGCAGCTTTTTAACTTTCAACGGGAACGGCAACTGCGAGCGGCAACGGCAACTGCAAGTTTATAAATAGACCTTTAGTCTAAGTTACCTTATGTCAATATGACGTACGGTATGAAAAATACCGCATTGAGTATTGGTACGTTTGATGTATGTTACATTAATATTAGTATTAAAATAAATAATTAAAATGGTTTGTTGTGCATTACAATTGGTTTAGTAAGAAGTTTACAATATTGGCGACGAGTAAATCCACGCTGGAGAAATGGCTACGAGTGCAAACGAAATCAACACAGGTGTTAGGAATGGTTTTATGATTTTACCAGGTTGCTAGGGAAATATTTATTTATGATAGAAAAATATATGTATTGTCAAAACTGATTAATAAAACGTCTGTAAAAATAAACTTATAAAAAATCACATACAGAATTTAAGTCTCCATTAATTATTTAACAATTTGTGGCGACCGTGACAGGACTGACAAAAAAATGGAGAATTTAAAGATAGAGAGAAATGAGCTAAGAAAAATCTTTAGAAAAAACTGCATGTGACATTGAAGAAGCGATATTAGCAGATGTATTGGATGATTTCTACATTACATTTCTTAGTAGCCAGTTACAAGATCAAGGAGAAAGAATATTTAATTTGGATAATATGATCAAAGACGCTATGTATGCTACCGAAGAAAATTCAAAAGATATAAGAGAGGAACTACAAGAAGAAGAAAAATATAGAACAGATCTTTTAAAATTCAAATTAAAAGTAAAATACGTAATGGAACAGAAACAACAAGAAATTCAAAAGAACCCACATGAAACTAAGAGAAGATTTAAATTACCCCAAATAGAGTTAAGAAAGTTGGTAAAAGTTCGATATAGCGGTTTTCGCTATTATAAGAGATTTTGCAAAAATTCTTTTTCAGGGCGTTTCTATAGGTCGATTATGACACAAATCTGTGTGCGCGTTTTCAAAAATTCATTTCTATAATTTATTATTAATAAAACATACTTACGGGACGGTGGAGTGAATAGGGGTGCTGGGTGGGGACAAAACAGTAGAAATCCAACATTAAACACCAAAAAACAGTATTTCAGAGTACACACCGCACTTTCTGTTCACAAAAATGTTCAAGAAATTGTTTAAAAAAATAAAAATAAATAATAATTAACACAATAATACCGCCAAGGCTGTCACGACTGTCACTGCATAAAAAGAAGAGTGCAATAGAACTATCAATGTGTTACGATGTTGCCAAATAGAGTGAAAAAGTCTTAATAGCTGGAAAAAAAGAAACATACAGGACAAAATTGATATGAAAAATTAAGTTATTCCTTCTTCCTATACATACCTAAACATAAAGAAGGAGGCATTTCTACAAAAAATACCACTGCTTCTCATGGAAGTGGGGGATAAAGGCGGCCAATTTGCAAAAGGAAGTGATGTACATCATCATTGCCGGAATATCGTCTCTTTATGTTTAGGTATGTATAGGAAGAAGGAATAACTTAATTTTTCATATCAATTTTGTCCTGTATGTTTCTTTTTTTTCCAGCTATTAAGACTTTTTCACTCTATTTGGCAACATCGTAACACATTGATAGTTCTATTGCACTCTTCTTTTTTATGCAGTGACAGTCTTGGCGGTATTATTGTGTTAATTATTATTTATTTTTATTTTTTTAAACAATTTCTTGAACATTTTTGTGAACAGAAAGTGCGGTGTGTACTCTGAAATACTGTTTTTTGGTGTTTAATGTTGGATTTCTACTGTTTTGTCCCCACCCAGCACCCCTATTCACTCCACCGTCCCGTAAGTATGTTTTTATTAATAATAAATTATAGAAATGAATTTTTGAAAACGCGCACACAGATTTGTGTCATAATCGACCTATAGAAACGCCCTGAAAAAGAATTTTTGCAAAATCTCTTATAATAGCGAAAACCGCTATATCGAACTTTTACCAGAAAGTTTAATGGCGACGTAAGGAATTGGATTGCTTTTTGGGGACAGTTTAAGAAAATTCATGAAGACCCAGATGTTGATGCTGAAGATAAATTTCAATATTTATTAGGATGTATGGAGAATGGTTCGAACGCAAAGCAACTTATAGAAGGCTATCCACCAACAAAAGAAAATTACTTCAAAGCAATTGACAAACTGAAGGCACGTTTCGCTAGGGATGAAGTTTTAATAGATGTATATGTCCGTGAGTTACTTAATCTAGTTTTACAAAAGTCAACTTTAGGAAACTCAGGTATGTCATTAACCACTCTATATGATAGGTTAGAGACACAATTGAAATCTTTAGAGTCTCTTGGCGTTACGAGCGATAAATATGCCGCTATGCTCTTTCCATTGGTAGAGTCGGCTTTGCCAGACGAAATTTTAAAAGTATGGGAACGCCATCGCAACAGTAGGCAACATTTTAATGAAGATAAGGGTGCCGGGGATTTTAATTCCAACCACTGTAATAATCCTTTAAATATGTTATTAGATTTCTTACGAAGTGAGGTGGATTCTGAGGAGCGCATTAGGAGAGCCCAGACAGGCTTTTCTATGGGAGCTAACCAAATGTATTTCACCAACTCTAACATCGGACCGGAAGGTAAAGCAGGAAAAAGTACAGCAGCTACTTTACTAGCAAATAATAGATCAAATAAGGGTAAGGCAGAACAGGTATGTTTATTTTGCAATAATAGTAACCATGCAAGCCAAGATTGTATTAAGGCACACAAAATGACGTTAGAGCAAAGAAAAACAAAAATAATAAATAAGAAAGCTTGTTTTGCTTGTCTAAAAAATAATCACAGTAGCTATAATTGTAAGTCATTGGTTAAATGCATAATCTGTTCAAGAAAACATTTTCCAATTATGTGTTCGGAGTTATCTGCTCAAAAAGAAAATTCACCAAATTTAAGAGTTCCAAATGATAGTAATGTAGAAAATTTAATAACTTCCAATTCCAAGTACCAAAATTATACGTTACTGCAAACAATTTTAATAAAAGTTTTTAATAAAGATAATCAGGCAGTTAAAGTTGTTCGTGCGTTATTAGATAGTGGATCACAAAAATCATATATAACCAGAAAATGTGTAAATGATTTAAAATACAATAAAATAGGATCTGAAAAAATGGTACAAGGAGTATTTGGTGGGCAAACCTCGACAAAAGTATATAATAAATATGAAATAACGGTTCAGGATTTAAAAGAAAGTTTTGAAATTAAATTAGAAGTTTTGGATCAAGATAAGATATGTAATTTAATTCCAAAACTATCAGATGAAAATGTAATTAGGGAATTAAATAAAAAAGGTATCATCCTAAGTGATGTTTACTCAAGCGCACCAATGGAAATAGAATTATTGTTAGGTGCGGATGTAATTGGATTTTTATTAACAGGGAAAATTGAGACATTATTAAATGGACTTGTGGCCATGGAAACCCATTTAGGATGGACAATTATGGGCCAATATTCAAGTCCTAATTCTATGAATAAAGATATTTTTTCTGGTTTATCTTTTCTTTCTATATCAGATTTATGGAGCTTGGAAATTTTAGGTATAAAGGATCCAGCAGAATCGAGAAAGAAACAAGAAATGGAAGATCAAATTTTAGATTTTTTCTGCGAGACTGTGAAAGTCAATAAAGATGGGCGCTATGAGGTACGACTTCCTTGGAGAGAAGAGTATTCAACTGTATTAAGCAACGAAAATATTGCACTTTCACGACTTAAGTCAACGAGTACAAAACTACAGAAAATGGAAAAGTTTGAGGATTATAATAAAGCTTTAAAAGAATGGGAAAGCCTTGGGATCATAGAAGAAGTTAAAGAAGACAACTCAGGTAACCAACCCATTCATTATTTACCTCACCACGCAGTTATAAGAGAGTCCAGTAAAACAACTAAAATAAGACCCGTTTTTGATGCATCTGCTAAAGATGATTTAGGAAATTCTTTAAATAGTTGTCTTCATGCTGGTCCAAATTTAATTGAGCTGATTCCAAATTTATTATTAAAGTTTAGGTTAGGGATTTTTGGAATCACTGCAGATATTGAGAAAGCTTTTTTACAGATTAGCGTATACCCGAAAGATAGGGATGTTTTAAGATTTTTTTGGTGGGCTAATCGTGGGGAAGGTAAAAAGAAAATTTATAGACATTGTCGTGTTGTTTTTGGAGTGAAATCAAGTCCATTCTTATTAGCTGCTACAATAAATTATCATTTAGAGAAAGCACCAGTTTACTTAAAAAATACTGCAAATAAATTAAAAGATTCTTTTTATGTGGACAATCTTGTCACTAGTGTAAACAGTAAAATGGAGTTAAATAATTTAATTGAGGAATCCAAAGAACTGATGGCTTTAGGTCATTTTAATCTTAGAGAATGGAATTTCACTGGTAAAAACCACACTCCAGAAGATGAGTTTGTTGGAGTTTTAGGTATGTTGTGGAATTTAAAAAACGATATTCTAACTTGTGACATAAAGGCATTGAATGGACTTGAGGATGCTCCAAGAACAAAGAGAGGTCTACTGTCAGTGGCTCAAAGACTATTTGATCCTATTGGTTTCACTTGTCCACTTACAATTAAGCCAAAATTACTTTTACAAGAAACGTGGCAATTGAAAATGGGATGGGACAAAATTTTACCAGATAAAATGCTAAATGAGTTTGAAAAATGGTTGAAACAAATTTATATTTTGGGTCATTGTTTAATTCCTAGATCAGTAAGTTTAGGAAAACCATTTAAATTTGATAAAGTAACACTTCATGTTTTTTCGGATAGTAGCCAAATAGCTTATGGGTGTTGCATATTTTTAAGGATTAGTTTAGATGAATCGACAATAGTACAGTTAATTCAAGCTAAATCTAGAATAGCACCTAAAAATGTTACTATTCCTCGTTTAGAGCTAATATCAAGTTTAATAGCTGTTAGATTATGTGAAAGCATTAAAAAATTAAAAGAACTTCAAAACCTAGAAACGTTTTACTGGACTGACTCTATGGTGGTGTTAGGTTGGTTAAATTCGTCAGGCCCATGGAAAACCTTTGTTCAGAATAGAGTACTGGAAATTAAAGCTCTTACTAATGTTAATCAGTGGAGGTACCTCCCTAGTGATTTGAACCCTGCTGACTTAACATCAAGAGGATGCGACTGTAAGACCTTGTTAGAAGGTAGGTGGTGGGAAGGTCCGAAATGGCTTAAGGATGATTCTGATTGGGGGCCAAATTTTGATGTTTCATTCAACGATAAAGAAATGGAAAAGGAAAGAAAGAAAGAGGCAGTCGTTAACCTTACACAAACAGATACCACTACGTCGAACGATTTAAGTTACTTTTCTAGGTTCGATAAAATGTTAAGGATGGTATCTTGGATGTTGAGATTTTATAATAATTCTCGTGTAAAAAATGAAAAAAGATATGGCAAATTAAAAGCTGAAGAAGTGGAGGAAGCAGAACTATGTATTGTTAAAGTTATTCAAAGGGAGAGTTTTCAAGATATAAGTAAAAGTAAAATTAAAAATTTAAAAATCTTTGTAGATGACAAAAATATAATGAGAGTGAAATCCAGATTAGTTTATGGGGAAGAAAATTATAACTTTAAATTTCCTATTTTATTACCGTCAGAACATGAACTGATAAAAAGATTGATTGTGGATAAACATGTTCGTAACCACCATGCTAGTGCTGATATCTTATTATGCATATTGAGAAACAAATATTGGATTATAAGAGGAAGACGCACAGTTAAAAAAGTGCTAGACAATAATTGCACTATATGCAAACGATTTTCATCCAAGCCGGTAATAGTTCCTATGCCACCGTTGCCAAAAGAAAGAATTAACAGTACAGCAGTTTTTGAAGTTTGTGGGATAGATTTGGCAGGGCCACTATATTTAAAAGATGGAGGCAAAGCATGGATAGTTCTTTTCACTTGTGCAGTTTACAGAGCTGTACATTTAGAACTTGTAAATTCTGTGTCGGCAGATAATTTTATTTTAGCATTAAGAAGATTTATTGCTAAAAGAGGCCGGGTTAAAATAATATATTCAGATAACGGAACCAATTTTATAGGTACTAATAACGCACTGCAACGGATACATTGGCCTACAATTTTAGAAAACCAGTTTTTGCAAAAGATTAAATGGATCTTTAATGTACCTACTGCTGCATGGTGGGGTGGTTTTTGGGAAAGAATGGTAAGGATGGTTAAGGAGTTACTAAGAAGAAATTTAGGAACAGCCTGTCTAAATTATGAGGAGTTAATGACAGTATTATGTGATTGTGAGTCAATTATCAATAACAGACCCATAACTTATATTGATGAGGACTCATCATTAAGCCCTTTAACCCCGTCCATGTTTTTACATGATTTGGCAAACAGTGATCAAGTTGCAGATTTTGATGCTATAGATAGATGTCACTTAGTTTCACGTTTGCGATATTTACAAAAATTAAGAGATGATCTACGGACTAGATTTAGGAAAGAATACTTAGGGGAACTTGTCTTCAGTTGTCAGAAGGAAGGTGGTAGCCTAAAAGTTGGAGATGTTGTAATGGTGGGTCAAGATAATTTGAAAAGAATTTATTGGCCTATAGGAAAGATAATGGAAATTATAGCAGGAAGGGATGGAATTTCAAGGACAGCAAGGATAAAAACACAAAAAGGAGAGATTTTAAGACCTTTTCAACGCCTTTATCCTTTAGAAGTCAATCGAGAAGAAACGAGGATTCTGACAGAAATAAAAAAAGATGAAGAAGAAGAAGAAAAGGAGACATCAAGTAAAGTACAGAGTAAAACTAAGAAAACTCAAAAAGAAGATGAAGGTTTAAGTTCAAAACCTACTAGAACCAGATCAGGAAGAGTGGTTCATCAACCTTGTAGACTAGGTTTATAGTCTGTGTTTATTTATTATTTTATTTAATTGAATATTTATTTTTGAGGGGGGAAGATGTTAGAATAGTATATTAAACAACGCATTTCATATGGAATTCTGTTATGACACGAGTTCAAGTTTAAAAAACGAATCGCGAAGCGATAAGTTTTTTAAAGAACGAGTGTCACAACAGCCATATGAAATAAGTTGTTTATAATATTTTTTATATTTTGCCCTTTTTACCATTTTTTAAATTAATTTTTTATTTTTATGTAATTACGAAAATTTTTATTTTAAAAAGTATGTCGGCAGCACTGTGTAATTTATAAAATTTGACAGTTGTGACATTTAAATTATCAAATGTTAATGTTTTAATAGTATATTATTTAACGAGCGGTAATGTAGGTCATAACTCACGCAGATGAAGTTTGCAGCACGAGCCGCAGGCGAGTGCTGTAATTCATCAAGCGAGTTATGACCATTACCGCAAGTTGAATACTATACTTTATCTACGACTTTAACAATAAATAGATGATTAAAAAGTTTGAATTATTGTGAAATCTATTAGATAGGTACCTTTGTCGCCAGATATTTTTCATGAAATTATTAAGTTCTGGTGTAAATGTTTTTGCCTTTTTAGCTACATGCTTCTTTGATTGACGTTTAAGAAACGCAAGTAATTTCCAATAATTTTCTATATTTATTTTATTATTTAAATTGAGTGTGCTTTTCAGCATAGAGTAGAAAGTCCACAGAGATGCTTTATACTTACTGCTCAGTTCTTAAAAATATACCTAAAGAACATTTTCTGTAAAAGAGTTTACATTCTTACTGATACATCAATTTTGAAAATTTTTGTTGACCGCTTTGTTTTGTGACTTTTCGGGTAATAAATTTTATACTGTAGCATTAGCTACTTGCCTCAATTCTGGAGGTGTACATAATAATTCATCTTCACTCTCTGAATTCATCTTTCTTAACACCTTTATAATTTTTAACAGATTTGAAAACGTCAAAATATCTTTTTAAAAATATCAACTGACATTACTCCCCTCAATTACAATAATGGACTATTCCGTTTCATCGAATCGGCCACCTTTGGTATTCGGTTCTTTAATTGTGATTTAGAATTAAAATTTAATTAATCCTATGGATTGAGTAGACAATTATGTAAAAAATAAACACAATGAATATAATTTAAAAAAAAAAAGGTTTGGTAGGCACAGGGGGATCGAACCGCCATTGATTCCGTGGCAGTATATAGTTACTGTGACAGTATGGTGTAATAACTCACTAGAGAGTTATTATAACTCACGCTTTTTGTTTATGGATACTATTAATTCCTCAAAAGCAGTTGAATAATTAATGTATAATTTAATAGGAGTAGATAAAATATTTTAAAATGAATAATATACCAATAATAATATATTATATAAGTAAAATATTATATTCATATTCACAGATACTTTCTTAAAGAACAATATAAAATTAATAAATTGCTATTAGCCACAAATGTCATTGTCAATAGTCTTGCCTTTAGATACTTCACTCATGTCGCCAACCATTTAAAACAAAAATTTGCGTGCGTAAATAGTATATTAAACAACGCATTTCATATGGAATTCTGTTATGACACGAGTTCAAGTTTAAAAAACGAATCGCGAAGCGATGAGTTTTTTAAAGAACGAGTGTCACAACAGCCATATGAAATAAGTTGTTTATAATATTTTTTATATTTTGCCCTTTTTACCATTTTTTAAATTAATTTTTTATTTTTATGTAATTACGAAAATTTTTATTTTAAAAAGTATGTCGGCAGCACTGTGTAATTTATAAAATTTGACAGTTGTTACATTTAAATTATCAAATGTTAATGTTTTAAAATATTTTAAAAAGAATAATATACCAATAATAATATATTATATAAGTAAAATATTATATTCATATTCACAGATACTTTCTTAAAGAACAATATAAAATTAATAAATTGCTATTAGCCACAAATGTCAATGTCAATGTTTTAAAACCGCTATATCGAACTTTTACCGGGTAAAAGTTCGATATAGCGGTTTTCGCTATTATAAGAGATTTTGCAAAAATTCTTTTTCAGGGCGTTTCTATAGGTCGATTATGACACAAATCTGTGTGCGCGTTTTCAAAAATTCATTTCTATAATTTATTATTAATAAAAACATACTTACGGGACGGTGGAGTGAATAGGGGTGCTGGGTGGGGACAAAACAGTAGAAATCCAACATTAAACACCAAAAAACAGTATTTCAGAGTACACACCGCACTTTCTGTTCACAAAAATGTTCAAGAAATTGTTTAAAAAAATAAAAATAAATAATAATTAACACAATAATACCGCCAAGGCTGTCACGACTGTCACTGCATAAAAAAGAAGAGTGCAATAGAACTATCAATGTGTTACGATGTTGCCAAATGGAGTGAAAAAGTCTTAATAGCTGGAAAAAAAAAAGAAACATACAGGACAAAATTGATATGAAAAATTAAGTTATTCCTTCTTCCTATACATACCTAAACATAAAGAGACGATATTCCGGCAATGATGATGTACATCACTTCCTTTTGCAAATTGGCCGCCTTTATCCCCCACTTCCATGAGAAGCAGTGGTATTTTTTTTAGAAATGCCTCCTTCTTTATGTTTAGGTATGTATAGGAAGAAGGAATAACTTAATTTTTCATATCAATTTTGTCCTGTATGTTTTTTTTTTCCAGCTATTAAGACTTTTTCACTCTATTTGGCAACATCGTAACACATTGATAGTTCTATTGCACTCTTCTTTTTTATGCAGTGACAGTCGTGACAGCCTTGGCGGTATTATTGTGTTAATTATTATTTATTTTTATTTTTTTAAACAATTTCTTGAACATTTTTGTGAACAGAAAGTGCGGTGTGTACTCTGAAATACTGTTTTTTGGTGTTTAATGTTGGATTTCTACTGTTTTGTCCCCACCCAGCACCCCTATTCACTCCACCGTCCCGTAAGTATGTTTTTATTAATAATAAATTATAGAAATGAATTTTTGAAAACGCGCACACAGATTTGTGTCATAATCGACCTATAGAAACGCCCTGAAAAAGAATTTTTGCAAAATCTCTTATAATAGCGAAAACCGCTATATCGAACTTTTACCTAGTTTTGTATTGATCAAATTAGTTCTATAATTATTGTAAATTTCTATTACTCGAACAATTATAATACTAGTGTTTGTTGAATATTTATGTTTTCATATATCCAATAGATCATTAGTTGTTCTTTTACTTAGTATGATTTAGAGTGATTTATTAATTAGTATTAATTTTCCTTTTTTTTAGGTAATATTTTAGATTTATGCATAAACTTAGATGTACCATATATGATGTTTTGTCACCGATGCAGCATTTTTCTCAAAATCATGATGTCAAAGTTGTTGCCTTAAGAGTTTTATTATTGTTTTAATTTTTTATCTTATTGTTAATGTTGTTTTGCTTATTTTAATGTTGTGGTTGCCATATTAATAACATTTACCATTATAGTTACTATACTAATAATCTTAATTCTATATCTTATATCTATTTCCTATACTACTATGTACA
Source organism: Ophraella communa (assembly GCA_035357415.1). NCBI lineage: Eukaryota > Metazoa > Arthropoda > Insecta > Coleoptera > Chrysomelidae > Ophraella > Ophraella communa. The sequence goes on from CM068992.1 coordinate 13,156,773, forward strand.
CATGTGAATACTCTTTATCTAGTTTCTTTTCTTTCTTACTTTCCAATTTTGTTTATTATATTTAATTGATGTGGTTATTATCTTTTGGTATAATTTCTTATGATTTATTATGTAGTTTTTGTTGTCATAATTATATGAGATTGTGTTGTATTGTAATTGTTTTATAAGTCTTTTCTTACTGTCAATTCTTAAATTATGTTCTTGTTTATTTGTTCTCATATATGTTTCTTCTCTTATTTTTGTTAAGTTATAATAATTTGATGTTGGTTCATAATTTGTATGTACTTTTATTGTATTATTATTATCTGGTCTCATTTTATATTTTTGTTTCTTTGTCCATGTTTTTAAATCTTCTTGTGTTTTTATTTCATTATAGTAGTCTAAAGTTGTGTTATATGTAGATTGTACCATTATCTTATTTTCATTGTATAAGTTATGTTGAAGTTTCTTAGACCATATTTCCTCTTTTGTATTTTCTTTTGTCTTATCCTTTATTAAGTTAATTTTTAAATATTCTTTATATATTATACTTTTCTTGTATATGAATTCTTTAATTAATATATTTTTATGTATATTCTTAGTATTTATATTTTGTAAGACTTTTTCATGTAGGTTTAACTTTCTTCTAAGTTTCATATTACAATAATTTGTTTCAGTTATTTTAGTTTCTGTTTTTGTTTCTACAATTACATTTTTATTTTGTTCAGTTAGTTTATTGAGTATAATTTCTGTTTCAACTTTATTTTTATCATATTCTAATGTTTTTTTCGAATCAATGTTTTCATCATAATTATTTACATCCTTTTCCTCTACTATTATTATGTCTTCTAGTATTCTATCTTGCTCATTATTAATGTTTGTCTGTATTTCTACAATATCATCTTTTAAAGTTTCCTCTTCATTTTGGAATTGGTTTTTTATGTCTTCCTTTATTTCTTCTATCATAGTTTGATTAAGTTGGTCCATATCCTTTTTTATTTGTTTCTGTGTATTTTCAATTTTGTTTTCTAAACTTTCCTTTAATTCTTTATTTTGACTTTTCATTTCATTTTCCAATTTTGAGTTCATTTTGTGCATGTCTGTGTTCATTTTCTGAAACATTTCCTTATTTTCATATTTTTGACTATTTATCTGTTCAAGTAAATGTTTCATCATATCCATCAATTGTTCACTGTTGTCTTTTGTTTCTTTAGGTTTTTCTACACTATCATATCTCTTGCAGACAAAACCACCTCTTTCCATGGTTTGTTCTGCTTGAGTAGTGGTTGACTGTTCTTCTGTTTGAAATATGTATTCTTCAGGATTTATTCCCTCTTCTTCTAGTACTTCCTGAAGTCTTGCTATTAATGTTTCTCTAGATCCTTCAGTATTTAGATTTCTGATTTCTAACTCATTTTTAAGTTCTGATAGACTTAGGTCTTTTAATGTCTTTCTGGATTCCATTTTGGTTATTTATTGTTTAAATATTTAGTAAAATAATTTATTTTATTAAATATTTGGTTGTTATTATGATATAATAAAATTGTACTTGTTAAAATAAAATGCAAAATGTATGTTAATCTTAATAAAATATCTTATTATGTTGTCTTTTAATAAAAAAAAACCTTCCTATAGTTTAATATTAAATTGTCTACTATTTTTCAACAGAAATTGTTTAAATGAATACCTAATTTTCCAACAGAAACGAGCCCTATAGTTGGGACGCCACTTGTAATGAATATTATGATTTTAAATATTGTTTATTGATTTGATTGATTTAAGAAGGTATAAAAATTATATGATGAATATGAAATGATAAGTATAAGATTATGGTAATTGTATGTATGATAATTGTATGTAATGAATATTATGATTTGAGAGAAAGTTTATTTATTTATGAATTTGACTGATTAATATTTGATATTATTATTAGCAACAAGATCTTTTCCTCTGGGGTGTTTGGTTACGCCAGTTTCCAGTTGGATTATTAGGTATGTGAATGAAAAATTTGATTCAATTATAATTATAAATTTATTACAAAATAGTTAAATTAAAACAGTAATATTGAAGTTTAATAAGGAAAAAGAAAGGCCTTTTAGTAATTATAAAAGAACTTACTTGATGTGAATTAAGTTAAATTAACCAATGTTGTTTATGTAATGGCAAATAAGATTATCAAATAAACTAATTATTAAATATCAAGTAAATTCCTTTGTTTTTTTTAAATTATAAAATTCAACTAACTACTACAAAAATTTTTAAAAGTTTACTTTTATCTGACCTTGAAATAAAGTCCTGCTTCCTGATTGGTGGAAAAATCTGTAGTTGATCTATGAAAAACGGAGACGAACGAAGCGATACTTGGAACCTCCGACCTTGGCAAAATGTCGTCTTGTTAGATGTTTGGACTCTCGTGTAATATTATTGTGTTTTGTTTGTTCCTCAAATTTGATACAGTTTAGTGTTTGTTGTTCATATATATGACTAGACATACTCACTTCGTCTACTGTCCGATCATTCGAGAATAAAATATTGTACAAATATATCTGTCTCCTTTTTACACATTATCTGTCCTTTTTTTACACATTATATAATCAATTTTCGCGAAGTTTCTACTAAGTACTAGATATAATATCGATACATTATATAATAAAATAATTTCCAACTTAAAATTTTCTTACAAATACACAAAATATACAATAAAATAATACAATATGATTAAAATTATTGGATTTAGTTAAATTAAACAACTTCTGTTGATATTTTAATCATTATACTATTGTCAAATATTTAAACATTACAATCAGCCCCCGATTATTTAAAAACATTTCTATAATGATTTAGAAATTTTTTTAAATAATCTAAATATTTTGAAATTCTAAGTATATCATACGATATTTTTTTTTTATACCAACTAAGGTACAAAAATTTGTTTTGTGAACATTTAATAAAAACGAAGAAGTATTCTTACTGTTCTATGATTTTAAGTCTCCGTGTCTGACCTGATTCTTAGTTCTGTGATCAAATCAAGTCAAATATGTCAAATTTTAAAATCATCTGTTTCTTTATTAACTGAAAATTAAATTTGTTTAATGTTATGTTTAATTTGATGAATATTAATTTTATATGTTTTAGGATTTTGAAAACATCTGCATCTGAGGATATAAGTTATTTATTTTCTACAATAAAATGCAAAAATTTTAACATTATATTAGATATAGGTTGGAACTGCATATAAATAAGATTGTTTTTCTTTTCTTAACTGAATCACTCTAAGTAAGTATTCATCTTAATAGATATTTTATCATCTTGTCCAAGTGTTGTTAGATCTTAACTTCTTTTACTCACTTGTATCTGTTGTTTACAATTTAAATTTATTAAGTATGTTTTCCTCCAATGAAACTATTTATTGGATTACAGAGTTTATTCTTGTTAAATTGTATAATATTATTATGTCTTTCAATTGTTTATATTATGTTTAAATTAATTGGTTCCCATATATAGGCAATTTATAGCTATAAAGTTTAAAATTGTCATCATTTTGTTTCATTATATTTCTTGGAGTATTTTGTAAATAGATTATAATATATCTCCTTAAACTATCAACTTCTTGTCCCCTCATCTTTCTTCTACTATACATACAATTATCATAATCTTATACTTATTATTTCATATTCATCATATATAATCTTTATACCTTCTTAAATCATCATCAATAAACATTTTATATCATTTCATCTTATACACAATCGTGTATCTTCCACAAATAAATCATATTCATTTCCATTTATACCTCTAGTTCCTTAATAACTCTTATTTACACTGTTCTCCAAGTACTTATCTTCTAATATTTTATATTTGTTTGTATCTTCATACCAATTAATATTAAACTTTATATTTCTTGCATGTACTCATTTTGTTTTATTTATAGAATTAATACAATAGTTTCATTTTTTTATTAGTTGTTTTATTGATCAAATTAGTTTTATAATTATTGTTAATTTTTATTACTCGAACAATTATAATACTAGTGTTTGTTGAATATTTTTGTTTTCATATATCCAATAGATCATTAGTTGTTCTTTTATTTAGTTTGATTTAGAGTGATTTATTAATTAGTTTTATTTTTCTTTTTCAGATGATATTTCAGATAAATCCATAAACTTAGATGTACCATATATGAAGGATGTTAAAATTATCACCGATGCAGCATTTTTTTTTCAAAATCATATATCTAATATAATGTTAAAATTTTTGCATTTTATTGTAGAAAATAAATAACTTATATCCTCAGATGCAGATGTTTTCAAAATCCTAAAACATATAAAATTAATATTCATCAAATTAAACATAACATTAAACAAATTTAATTTTCAGTTAATAAAGAAACAGATGATTTTAAAATTTGACATATTTGACTTGATTTGATCACAGAACTAAGAATCAGGTCAGACACGGAGACTTAAAATCATAGAACAGTAAGAATACTTCTTCGTTTTTATTAAATGTTCACAAAACAAATTTTTGTACCTTAGTTGGTATAAAAAAAAAATATCGTATGATATACTTAGAATTTCAAAATATTTAGATTATTTAAAAAAATTTCTATATGACTATACAAATATTTTTAAATAATCGGGGGCTGATTGTAACGTTTAGATATTCTATAATAGTATAATATCAACAGAAGTTGTTTAATTTAACTAAATCCAATAATTTTAATTATATTGTATTATTTTATTGTATATTTTGAGTATTTGTAAGAAAATTTTAAGTTGGAAATTATTTTATTATATAATGTATCGATATTATATCTAGTACTTAGAAGAAACTTCGCGAAAATTGATTATATAATGTGTAAAAAAAGGACAGATAATGTGTAAAAAGGAGACAGATATATTTTACTATATTTTATTCTGGAATTATCGATGATAGACAAAGCGAGTATGTCTAGTCATAAATATGAAAGAAAGAGATACACATATTCTTTCCAGAAATGTCTAAACCATAGAACAAAAACGAAGATTCTAGAAATTTTGAAAACCTATAAAAGACTGAACAGAGGTCGTTAAAAGGAAGTAGATAATTGGTAGTCAAACATTGAAGATCTGAGTGTGAATAGTCAATTTGAACAAACAGTTTTGGGGAGTTTATTATTGGAAGTCAAACAGTGAAGATCTGAGTGTGAACAGTCAATTTGAACAAACAGTTTTTAAAGTAGTTATCATAATAAAGTGTTAAATAGTGACGTTAAGAATAAAGTAAAACAATCAAAAAGTAAAATAAAGTGACAAAAAAGTGACATTACTAAGATTGAATCCAAAAGTGAAATTAAAACGTTTTTGGTCGATAAAAAAGAAGAATATAAGTGTACTTACCATTATTAATACAATAAACCGAACAGTAATCCAACAAACACTAAACTGTATCAAATTTGAGGAACAAACAAAACACAATAATATTACACGAGAGTCCAAACGTCTAATAAGGCGACATTTTGCCAAGGTCGGAGGTTCCAAGTATCGCTTCGTTCGTCTCCGTTTTTCATAGATCAACTACAGATTTTTCCACCAATCAGAAAGCAGGACTTTATTTCAAGGTCAGATAAAATTGTAAACTTTTAAAATTTTTTGTAGTAGTTAGTTGAATTTTATAATTTAAAAAAACAAAGGAATTTACTTGATATATAATAATTAGTGTATTTGATAATCTTACTTGCCATTACATAAACAACATTGGTTAGTTTAACTTAATTCACATCAAGTAAGTTCTTTTATAATTACTAAAGGCCTTTCTTTTTAATATTTTTTCTAATTAGTTTCATTATTAAACTTTCAACATTACTGTTTTAATTTAAATATTATATAATAAATTTATAACTATAATTAATCAATTTTATTCAGATACCTTCTACCTAATAACCCAATAGAAACTAGCATAACCAAACACCCCCTGAGAAAAAGATCTTCTTGCTATTACATAGTACATTTAAATAAGTAATATCAATCTAATAAATAAATCAATAAACTTTCTCTCAAATCAAAATAATCATTACAAATCATATCAGCAAGGAAAAATTAGTATCTACTAAAGTGAAATTGTGTACTTATTCTAATCAGTTTTTAAATGTTCTAGGTGTTGCCTACGTTACTGCTACCATTGGAGGGTTTACACGCAGAGTAAAACTATACGTAATTTCTGGAAATCAACACCCACTTCTGGGGAGAGAATGGATTCAGAAATTTGAGATTTTTAAAGGATTCAGGGATTGCATTACACAGGTGAACCAGGTGTCTCCAGGTAGTATTTCGATTCCTTCTTCTTTGCAGGTTTTATTTGATAAGTACAATGTCTTGTTTGATGATAAGACTGTGGGTGAAATAAAAGGAGACCCAGTTGCGTTACATGTCAAACCAAATGCCAAACCAGTTTTTTTTCGTGCTAGACCAATTCCTTTTGCGCTCAAAGATCGTGTTGAGCAAGTAATTGATAATTTAGTAAGGGAAGGAGTTTTAGTTAAAGTGGAGTATAGTGAATGGGCCACTCCCATTGTACCTGTTGTTAAACCCTGTGGAAAAGTTAGAATTTGTGGAGATTACAAAGTTACTTTAAACCAAAATTTATTAGTTGACGAACATCCATTACCGACTTCTGAAGAATTATTTAACGGTTTGGCGGGAGGGGATAAATACTCAAAAATTGATTTGCGTAATGCTTATTTAAATTTGAAAGTAAGAGAAGAAGATCAACATTTGCTAACACTTAACACCCATAAAGGGCTTTACAAATGTACTCGATTAATGTTTGGTCTTAATTGTGCTCCTGCCAAGTGGCAAAGGAAAATTGAAAGCATATTACATGGTATACCTGGGGTACATTGTTTCATCGATGATATTAGAATCACTGCTGCTAATGATATAGAACATCTTGATAGACTGAATCAAGTTTTTGCTAGGCTTTCCGAATATGGGCTAAAGGTGAATTTAGAAAAATCGGAATTCATGAAAACTCAGATTGAATACTGTGAATACAAGATCAGTAAAGAGGGAATACATAAAACTGATAGTAAGGTAAAGTCTGTTGTTGATGCTCTAAATCCCAGAAATATTTCAGAACTGCAAGCACTTTTAGGGTTGGTAAATTATTATGGCAGGTTCATACCTAATCTAAGCGATATTCTAGAGCCTTTGCATGAGTTGTTACGTAAAGGGACTAAATGGAAGTGGTCTGAAAAATGTGAAAAAGCTTTATTAACAATTAAAAAACATATGTTGTCTGATACCGTATTAGCTCATTATTCACCTGAGTTACCATTAGTGCTTGCTACTGATGCTTCTCCTACCGGTGTGGGAGCGGTTCTTTCTCACATTATGCCTGATGGAACTGAGCGCCCCATTCAGTATGCTTCACAGACATTAAATGTCTCTCAGCGAAAATGGGCACAGATTGATAAGGAAGCTTATGCCATTACATTTGGGGTTAAGCGATTTTTTCAATATCTTTATGGTAGGAAATTTATTCTTTTTACGGATCACAAGCCTCTTGTGCAAATTTTTTCGCCTACCAAAGCATTGCCTCATCTATCTGCTGCACGCATGCAACATTATGCAATATTTTTACAGGGTTTTCAGTATGACATTAAATACAAAAATTCAAAAGACAATGCCAACGCAGATGCGTTTTCACGCTTACCTATTGCTGAAGAATCAACTTCAATTGATGAAGCAGACACATATTTGGTTGGAATGATTAATGTTTTACCAGTTACTGTAAAAGACATTGCTGCTGCAACCATAAAGGACGAGTCGTTAAAAACACTTGTTACAGGTATATCGGATGGAAAGAAAATTGATCATACAGATAGATTTGGAATAGATCAGTCCGAATTTTCATTGTTAGAAGGCTGTTTAATGAGGGGTCACGTGTTGTAATTCCCATTAGTTTAAGAGGAACCATTCTTAAGGATCTGCATTCTTGTCATTTTGGCATAAACCGAATGCTTGCGTTGGCACGAAGTTACTGTTGGTGGCCTGGAATTGATAAAGATATTAAAGAAATAGCAAGGAATTGTGCACAGTGTGTGTTACACCTAAATTCACCACCATCAGTAGCTCAAAAACATACTTGGGAATACCCTTCGAAGCCTTTTGAAAGAGTTCATATTGACTTTGCAGGAAAATTTCAAAATAGATACTTCCTTTTATTAATTGACGCGTTCTCTAAATGGCCGGAAATTCACATATTAAATAAAATTGATACCGATTCTAGTATTGAAGTTTTAGATAAAGTGTTTACTACATTTGGTTACCCACAAATTCTTACTAGCGATAACGGAACACAATTCGTAAATCCTAAATTTGATGAGTATTTAAAAGAATGGCATTATTCACAAGCGGTCTGCACCATACAATCCTGCAACAAACGGACAGGTAGAGCGGTACGTCCAAACGTTTAAAAATAAGTTACGTTGCTTGCAGCCAAATATAGCAAATTTACAAAAACAATTAAATGAAATACTATTTCAATACCGTATCACCCCTCATCCTGTAACTGGTAAAAGTCCTGCGGAAATGGTTTTTACTTTTTGTCCCAAATCACGGTTTTCATTATTATTGCCTACTCAGGATAAAAATAAAGACATTGTACTGCCTCAAAGAAAACTGAAGGTTGTTAGAACGCGGAAATTGCTACCTGGGGAGAGAGTGGTTGCCAAAAATTATTCAGGAGAGGGAAATTGGAAACTGGGTAATGTCGAGAAAGTGCTGGGAACCTTACATTATTTAATAAAACTAGACAATGGTATCCTGTGGCGTAGGCACATCGATCAACTGCGCAGGGTCGGCACCAATACACCAATACACCAATCACAACCAACACTAATATACATTATAACATAGATAATAACTTAGATATTAGCAAGTTGCAAAGTCCTGACCCAGAGAGTCAAATTACACCCTCAATATCTACAAATACTTCATTCACTACACCTGTTGATAAAGAGGAAGGGACTCTGCAACCCGTTAATGTGCCTTTGGTGAATGACAATTTAAATATACCTGTACCTTCATCTAATCCTTCCACTCCGGTACTGCGTAGAAGTAATAGAATTCCTAAACCTATCACAAGACTTAATTTATAAATATTATTACTAAATGTAGAATTTATTTTCCTTTGGTAAGGGAGGAATCTGTTATGGTTTTAGTTTTTAAGATGTTTAGTCTAAGTTACCTTATGTCAATATGACGTACGGTATGAAAAATACCGTATTGAGTATTGGTACGTTTGATGTATGTTACATTAATATTAGTATTAAAATAAATAATTAAAATGGTTTGTTGTGCATTACAATTGGTTTAGTAAGAAGTTTACAATCATGAAACAAAAAGTACTAAGTCCGGAGAAAATGTCCTAAAAACAAATATGTACCAAAACGGACTAAAAAGCACCAACAACGAACGCAAAAGGTACTAAATAAGTGGCGGGAATTTTGAATTAATGATTTATTTTTAGTAACAAATGTTCTTAGTTTTAATTTCTGCTTACATGAATCCACCTTTTTTGCCGTGGTTACAGTTGTTTACAATTCAAATATGGCAATTGACAGTTACAATTGACGATTTTAACAAGAGTTTCTCATTTGTACTAAAAATTGTACTAAATATTAGTTATTTGCTAAAATGTACTATGTTAAATGTAACACTAACGTACTAAACATTGGCCAAAATCACCAGATCTAGTACGAAAACACTAGTTCTGGCAGCCCTGGCATGAGGGAGTCCTTTAGCACTACCACTGTACCACTACAAAATTTTTAGGTTAAAAATGAGGGTCTGTTTTCTAGGCCGTTTTGTTCACTTGTGTGATATAGAATTACTATATTTTTACATTTGAAGTAATTTAAGCACTTCCCGAGTAGATACATACTTTTGCAAAATAAATATTTTTAATTAATTTTGGGGGAAAAATGTCATTAGCAGTGATTTTAGGTATATCTACGGTGTGTTCGGGGAACACGCTATTTGCACCAGTTGGCGCTATCTAGTACTATTCTTCGTTTGCGTTATATGCTTCGAGCATATATACTAACGTAGACAGCGTCCAAATTAGCTTTGTTTTGTCCCAGGACAGGGATTCTGTATCCTATCGCTTTCGACATGTCGAATTCTACAGTCGCTTTCGACATGTAGAAGCGATATCTCGCGAAAAGGGTATTCTGTGTACCTCTCGATAATACTTCGGCCGTATTCGGCTTTTATAAACATGATATGTAGAAATTCTGGGGAGTTTTTAAATTTCTTCAGACATTTTGGGGATTTTGATTTGCAATTTAACATTTATGTTCTATTTCTATGGTTTATTGGTTTAGCATATTATTATTTTGTAGATTGCAAAGTTGGTTTTGAGATGTTTGTTGTTATTTTTCTGGTTTTTAATTAATTATTTGTACTTGCGTTGGCTATTGGATAAAGATAATAGGAGTTAAGCTTAACGTAAGTCCTTTTTCAAACATAAAATGCTTAGTTTTTTGTTTGGTGGCTTTATTATATGGTCTTACATTGATTTCTATAAAAATCGTTTGTCATAAAATATTTCTCCGCTAAATAGTTAAATAGGTAAACAATAAAAAAATATTTTAAAAAGTTTGTATTTTTTCATATACTTCAAGTTAATTTTTTTAATAACATAATTCAAAGAGAAGAATTTCTAGACGATATTCGGGCTTTCAATGTTATGAGGAGGCAAATAAGAGATGAAACAAACCCTTTTGAATTAAGGGATGATCTATTTAAAAAGTCTTAGATTAAAAAAAGAAATGGCTCAATATATCCTTCATATTATTGTTGAAGATATAGTTTTATAGCAAGACTTGCCCACAAAGCGTTTCCTTCACCTTTTCCTTGGGCCCCATTAAAGTTGTTGGTTATAAGGCTGTGATTATTTTCAACAGCATTTAAAAAGGCTTACCAATGCTAGTTTGCCACTCTCATATTAATCAATAAAATCAAAATTTATTTTTAAAAGTATACAAATACAATGAATAACAATACGGACACAGAACACAACAAATAAAAAATATTTTGTCACAAATAGGTTATGTTTTATTGAAGCGATACCTCAAAACGTATCGCCTTCAAGCGACATGACTTGTGCTTAAAGTCGTATAGAAATGTGTACACGGAATACCGTTTGTTTCAAACGACATGTCGCTATCGAAAGCGATAGGATACAGAATCCATACAGAATCCCTGTCCTGGACAGGACCCCTATTCTTGACGGTGATAGAATAGAACAGCCAATAGAAAGTAGGCGTGGTTCTATTAAAAATGCCAAAACGGTATTCTTGAAATTCGTTCTCTCACTGTACCGATAGAAGGGTTGCTCCCCGAGAGAACAATTACTTCTATTGGTTATTTTTGAAGGAACCGCTATAACACCAAGAGAAGGTGTTAGGGATTTTTATTTTCGAACCAAAAATAGTATAGAAGTAATTTCTTTCATAGTAGTTATAATATGCTTCTTGCTTATATGATGTATTTCGTCGTTTCGTGCTTAGATAATCAAAAATAATTGTCCGTTCGTTATCAACCTTTTATTTATTTATTTTTAATCAAAAGTAACAGTAGTAAACATAGATAAGACATATATAGTATAGTGAAAATGGCAGAAAATAAAAAACAAAAGAGTGCTCCTATCAACACCCAACAAAAGCAGATTCTTGTGGACTTTATTTCTGCAAGAGAAGAAATGTACTCCGGCAAATTAACGCAGTCCTATACAAAAGAAAAAATGGAAACACTATAACGTTGCGACAAACTTCCTTGTTCAATCTGAAAAGCCTTGTAAACCTATAATCTGTTAATTCATCAAATGGGTTTATCAAGGGTAAAATTTCTCTTCTGATATTGATATTCTCTTCTGCTTCTCGTATATCATTTTGTATAGCGCCGTAAATTAAAACATTATTCAAATCCATTGTAAATTGTAAAAACACCTGTGACATAAAGGCAAACAATATTAATACTAAACTAAATACATATAAATACTAAAAACAATACTAAATAAAAAACTAGAACTAAATATTATGCTATGAAATAGAATTAAATGTAGAAATGAAATAAAATATAGCTCCTGAAACACTTTAGAGACCGTAAAAAATAAACAATAACCACGTTTGCAGTCAAAAATTCTTTATTCCGATTGGTTTAACTATTTGGCAACCCTGCTCAAACATTCTTATTAATTTGCTTCTTTCTACAGCGACTGTACTTCTTTCTATCGAACTCAAGAATACAGTTTCATGTAACCAATAGAAAGGTGATAGAATGAAAGTAGGGAGTGCTCCCTAGGGAGAGTTCTATTCTATCACCGTCAAGAATAGGGGTCCAGGGGGGGAAAATAAATGTCATATAGTGTCCAGCTATCTCATTGGTCCGTTTTGAATTGTCACATATGCCATTATTGTCAATTTGTTTTGCATTTACAGTTATTTTTACAATTTAATAGTGTTTGGATATTATTTTTAAAGCCATTTTTTTAAATTAATTTGAGTATTATAATATATGGTGAGAGTTTGTGTGATATGTAAATATAAAAATGAAAATGAATTATCAAGGTCGTTTTACAAGTAAATATGCATTAGCGTCTCTTACACTTGTTTAAAAATAGAAAAATGCATAAAGCAAATATACCGCCATGTTATTAAGAATACTGAAAATCTAGAAATTTATGCAATAAATTCAACTTTATATTTTATTAAATATCTTATGATTCCCTGTAAATAATTATTTATTATTACTACTTAAATTATGATTTAGTTACAAAAAACAAATTTACAGGGGAATAATAGACACCAAAAAATGTCAATTTTACAAAAAAATTACTGCGTACTAGGTATATAATGTCATATAACTAATATGCAAAATAGCTATATCAATACATATTTTAAAAATAAATTTAGATCTGCATCCCTTAGTCATTATAGTTTAGAAGTAGTTTCTTCTAAGTAAAATGTACCTTAGCCATTTTTATGAATTTCCTCTCTTTATGGGCTTATTCTGTACAAAAATGTTAGCGGTAACAGCGCTTGTAAATTTTCAAGGTCGAGAGATGTTATGAAAATGCTATTGTTGTAAACTCACACTTGTAGTAGGTGTTAGAAATAAATCTGTAGTTCTGTAGTTCAACAGTTTATTAATACTTTAGAAATTGAACAATTTCACAATTGTAACAAGTTTTGCGATGTTACCTCTTGCAGATCTTCTTGGCAAGTCCCCATCCTTTTCCATTTTTGTTGGCATCACGAAAGTTGCAATTATCAAAAGAAATAAGTTTAGATAATAAATATGTATAAAAACGTGGGTTGTGCAATAAAGAATAAATGCACTTTTAAACTGAAATCAAAGCTTTCTTCCACTGAGTTTATACTGAAACTGCATTCTATGAAATTAACTGTATGTGACCAAATTAAACTAAGTATATTTTATTACAAGTAATATTAAGCTTAAGTCGTGACTAAAAAAGGTTTTATGAATTGATAAGAAAAAATATTATATTCCTTGTTGATACCAATAATGGAAAAAGATACGTTTAACAAAGATTTATAATAATACATTGTAACTAAACTAAATTGAATCTATTGAAAATATTGGTCAGGTTACAACACCTCCCTTCTAAAAAGAAAAGATTGAACATCTACTGAGAAGATGAGAAATCTTTTATGTTTCTTCTTCCAACGATAGATCTGGGTCTACCATTATCATTTAAAGAGTTATCTAAATATTCAATTGAAGCAAATTCTGGATTTCTAAAATGAATAATAGGTTCAGATACTTTAGGTCTATCATTATTATTATTGATTCTTATACATATACCAGGAACTGCTTCACAACATTTCCTTCCTAATCTACATCTTTTAAAACAACAAAAACAAAGTGTAAAGATTACAAAAATTATTAATAAAATGGTTAAGATACTATAACTAGAATTTAACGAGCTGGGTAGCCATAACATGTGGTTCAGATTTTCATCAATTTCAGATAATTTTTGACTAGCTAAATTTAAATCGTTTAAATGCATAGTAACGCTTTTAAAATTAGGATTTAAATGTAAATTACTAATGTTTATTTTGTGGTTATTTTCATCTTTCTCACAACAGTCAGTTTTTAAATCAATTGTAGGAATGAAATTATTATTTTGCTCTAAAATACTAGAATGTATTTTGTGTGGAACTAATAAGGCGTTTTGAGTAAAAGCTTTACAACTTACATCTATTAATTCTAAAATACCTGTACCATCTAAAATTTTAGAATATATTTTATCTTTGCTTTCGTTACTTTTTCATCGTTAACTAAAACATAAATCCATCTGTTACCACTTGAAAGTTGATGCCAAATATTCGAATTTAAAATAATTAATCTTTTATCACAATTATCTGGAACCGAACTCGTTGCGTGAAATAACTTAACTTCACAGCAATCATGCTGATGAGTTAAAAATAATGGCGTTTCTTGTTTACATATAAAATTACCTTTTACAAATTCATTACACGCTGAAAATTGTAAATCAGACAACAAATAATACTTTTGTTTAACACTGTTAATAGCCAAATATCCACTTACAGGTTGAATAAAAATGTATTTATTTTCCGAAACACGAACTGGTAAGGGAGTAAGTTTATACATTTCATAAGGTTGACTATCTGTCATAGGAATTAACAATATATATACCAATTTTCCATTTTTATAAAATACATTAAGTTTTATAAAATTTAAAAATATGTGAGCATTTTCTAAAGTGGGCATTATTGGAAAATGTAAATAATTATGCGCAGAAATATTTTGTAATGTTAAAACTAAATTTTCTGGCGTTAAAACAAATGGATGTAATTGTCCATTTTTTTGCTGACAAAATTGCGTTTATCAATGACTGTATTTCTAATTGATACTGGACATAAATAACAATAAAATTCGAAAAATGTTCATCTATTGTTTGTCTAGTTTCTAATAAAGTTACTTCTTTCAAATCTGAACTTATTAGTTTCTCTAGTTTATCTAAATTCTCTTTAAGCACGCGTTCGTTATTATTTAACGTAAATATAGTATCATTGAAATTTGATATAGTTGTTTTAATTACATGACTCTGATCTTTTAAAATAGTTGCTAAATTTTGTTCATTATTAGTAAACTGATTAATCTTTTGATTATAGTATTCTGCATCATCCTCATCTAAATTACCAAACAAAAATTTCGTTGCCTTACCCAAAAAATTGAATAAACCTCTTTTTCTCCTACTCGAATTTTCATTATCTAAGTTATGACCTACTAATTGGTTTAAAATTTACTTTTCATTATTAACCTTTTCAAGTATAGGTTTTGTCATTTCTAAAAAGTTATCACAAAAGTCTCCTATTTTAGCTGTGTACACTTTATGTTGACAATAAGTTTCCGTACGAGTGTAATATGATTTTAAAATTTTTAATTTTTGATTATGTTCAAACATATCAATAAATGTTATTATCTCAAAAACGTCATTATACCACTGAGAAGTTCCGAAATTTTCATAATGGATTCCGGATGCTTGAGCCAATTTGGTAATTGAGTAAGGTTGTGCGTTTTCATCTCCATAACATTGGATGAAGTACGTAAAAATTGGTCTGTAACAAAATGTCTAATTTTATTTACTGTGATATGGTTTTAATCGATTTTTATGTACTTTAGTTAATTTTTTACCAATTTTAATAGTAAAATTTACTTCGGAATCTATCGAAATTATTTCATAAGGACCAGTATACCGGGGGTATAATTTTTTACTTCTATTTGATTTCAAAGATTCATCTGTTAACAATACCTTATCACCTATTTTATAATTAATGTTTTTAGCATTTTTATCATAACAAAGTTTACTAGTTTCTTTCCTTCCAAGTAAATTTTCACGTGCGTGTTGCCTACTCGTTTGTAATTTAAATTTTAAATCGGTAAGGAAATCATCATAAGTATAAGAAAATGAAGGTGGTTTTAAAATAGTACTAGGTAGGCTTACCATAATTACGAAGAGCCAAACCGGGACGCAAAAGAAGAAGAGGCTCATTTTCGTTTTGCTTTTCACATAATTCGTGGTTTTCATGTTTGAAATGCAATCAAAATTACGAAGAACAGAAAACATCAATAAATGTGAATATAGTTTTTATTAAAAAGAAAATGAGATAAAGTACAAATTATGTACCTAATACAAACAACATCAAAATGTTCTCAATTTTATTATTCGCCAACACTTGCTTTATATTTTTCACTGGAGTGCACTTTCTTCAGAAAATTTTTATCATGCTTAATTTTGTCATAAAACTCACTGCATGACATGCTCAAGTTGAGTTTGCACGTAAGCAAGGCTTCCACAACGCATTCGTCCATCCTCCTCCTATCGTCAGACCACATTTTTTTCATCTGCGAAAAAATTCTTTCCACTGGCGCCGATGTACCGGGTAGACACATAGCAAACTCCACAATTTTTTTTAAATTTGGCACGTCAATATGCTGCTTGTGAAAATGGGTGAATAGCTGGACCCATTTCTCGGAGTAACTAGCTTCATTAGAATTTTGGAAGAAACCTTTTGCCAATGACACCTCATCAAATAGCTCATCAATCATTATTTGGGTTTTCGATTGAGGTTTTTGCATTTCATTTATGTTTTCTGCTGCTTTTTCGATTTCGCTCCAGTTGAGCTCATTTCTTAAGCAGATCCATTTAAAATCTTCAGCTCCATCGAAGCTCTTCTCCCACAATTCTAAATAGGAAATGCAGCGCTCGTAAAAAGCGTGAACGTCATTCATAAAGTTTTCGAGATTTATAGAATCTTTTAATTTATTTAATAGTTGTTTAGCTGCTTGTGGCAGAAATTTATTATCCATTCTGTTTTGAAGATTCGCTTTCAACTTTGCCAACTCCATACCTACATCTGTCGCAGTTGAGTTAGTCTTCTCCATAGACTCAATGGTTTTGTTGAATACGTTTAACTGTCCGTGCACAAACCAAAAGTAAAGTGCTCCAGTTTCTGTTGTAAAGAACTCTCGCAATGAGAACGGGCAGTTTACTTGAGCAAGAAAATAAGATTTCAGGCCTTCGAATAGCTGCAGGACCCTTTCCATAGCTGGTAATAAAGACAGAAATCTTGTATTTCCATGTTTCACTAACTTTTTGTACTCGATGTCAGCTGTCTCACAAAACTGTTTTAAGTTTGTGACCCGTACGGTATATATACAAAAATATTTGTATATTTTTACAACGATAGCTTCTATTTCGACTGGAAGACCATCAACTGCATGTTGAATAGTATTGTGAACAATGTGTGCGCTGCAACCAATGCCTTTTATGTTAACGCCGAGACCTTCCTTGAGCCTGGAAAAGACGTTGTTGGTGCCTCGCCTGTTTACCCCTCCGAAATTCGTATTACAGTTATCACCACAGAATGCAGCCACCTTGTTTTCTATTTCATGTTTTTTGATTATCGACATTATGTGATTTGCCAAGATTTCAGACGTTTCTCCGGCGACAGATCGGAAATCGAGTAACTTTACAGATATACCTCTCTTAGGTACAAAGTACCTAACAACTATCGGTGCCAATTTTACATCATGTCTGTTTGATGTATCTGTTGAAATGCTCAAAAAATTGCATTCTTTTAGCTCGTTGTGTAGTTCATCTTTTGCCATCGGTGCAATCACTCCCGTGATGATTGCTTCACACTTAGTACGCGCAGACCCGAATTTAGGTTCAAACAGCTTTGATATTAATTTTGAGGAGCAATCAGATGTTTTAAAACTTACATCGTGCATTGCTGTATGGAATGCAAAAGTAGCTTCTTTAGCAGCAATAGAAAGTTCATTTTCTGCGGGTTCGGCATTTTTGAAAAACGATGTTATGGTAGATGAGCTTGCAATTGCACTTACGCTGGCCTTGTGTTTCGAGCACTTTAGATGGTCCTTGATGTCCGCTCTTCCACCGTGTGCTATAGAAAATTCTGATAAACACTGTTGACATTTCACTCTGTCGTTATGGCCGCAGAGCTTTTTGAGAAACGGATAGTCATTTTCAAGTTCTTTTGTGAATGTACAATTTCGTTTTGGCATACTTAATAGTGGGCGACACAACACGATTTAATACTGGGCGCGTGCGGTAAACAGGCTTGCATATGCACGACACGACTGACTGACTGAGACTGAGCCTATACTATAAACTGTCGGTCTCGCTCGTTCTCGCTCGCTTCCCGTCGCTGGCGCGGGCGGCGCGGAGGAACGATCGGCCGGAGTGTCGTCGGTGTAGTTCACGTTTGACCGGGACGCTAATGCAAACCGGCCGGGACGCCGGGACAGGTATCTCAAACCGGGACAATCCCGGTCAAACCGGGATGTATGGTAAGCCTAGTACTATGTAATCGGGCTTCTTTACCGTAAACTAATTCGAAAGGCGTAAAATTAGTGCTACTATGTGGAGTAGTATTATAAGTAAAAACCGTAAAGGGTAACCAAGTAAACCAATCTGTTTTATTATCATTAATAAAACTTCTTAAATATTCCGCTATAGTTCGATGACTTCTTTCGATTGAATTAGACTCAGGGTGATATGAAGTACAATTTAATTTTTTTATTTTTAATAATTTACAACAATCCTTAAACAGTTCTGACATAAAATTTTTTCCTTGATCTGTAACTATTGATTCCATTATTCCATGCTTACATATTAATTCGGTAACTAATTTTGATGCTACCGTTTTAGATTCCATATCTGGAAGTGCGATAGCTTCTAAAAATTTTGTCAAAGCGTCTTGACACGTTAATATATACCTATTACCATTTTCGCTAATTGGAAGTGGACCTACGATGTCCAAATATACTTTTTGAAACGCAAACTGAGGGGTATCTGTAATTTGTAAAGGTGATTTAACCTTCCTGTTTAAAACTTTATTTTTTTGACACAGATCACATTTTTTTACAAATTCTTTAATATCTGATTTTAAATTTTTCCAGTTAAAAGTTTTTCTTATTCGTTTATACATTCTACTCACACCTGGGTGTCCTCCCGTGATATCTTCATCACATTGAACAGTATTGTGATAAATAAAAAATTTTATTTGGGTATCTTTGAATAAATATCTTATCATCATTCTAACCTTTTCCCACTTTATATGTTTTCCTCCTAATTTTGGAATAGAAGGATGTAGTATATTATACTTTTTTAATTGCAATTTAAGATCAACTAAGGTATTAAATATATTTTCATAATTTTCTCGATCACTGTCTTTTTCTGTTAATACTAATAAAAATAAAAATTTATCCTTTAATTTGATACAAGTCACTTTTTCATGTTGAACAATACTTTCTAATATATCGTTTTTACATTTTAAAGAATCAATTAACATTGAATTATTTGCAGATAACGATACCTCTGTACTAACTGAAATGGCTAATGAACTTGCTATTGGTGCTTTTAAAATACTATCATTAAATTCTGTAATTGCTATATTAGGGAATACATGTGATTTTGATAACTCACAGAAACTATTATAAGATATTTCGTTACTTTGTACATTAAATATAACTCTACTCAAAGCATCAGCATTGGAATTTAGTTTTCCAGGTTTAAAAATAGGTTCATAATCATATTCAGCTAATTTCAGTTTAAATTTCATTAAACGAGAACTTGGGTCTTTATGATTTTTCAGATATAATAAAGCTTTATGATCAGTAACTACGTAAAATTTTTTATTAAATAGGTATGGCCTCCAATGTTGACAAAGCCATTGAACCGCTAATAATTCCTTTTCCGTTGTTGAATAATTTTGTTCAGCTGGATTTAAAGCTCTAGATGCGAAAGCAATGGGTCTGTCGGACCCTATTTTACCTTGAGACAATGTACCTCCGATAGCTATTCCAGATGCGTCTGACGTTACAATAAAAGGTTCTTCGAAATTTGGATATTGTAATACCGGTGGACAAATAAGTTTTAATTTTAATTCTTCAAAAGCTAATTGACATTTGGGTGACCAAACGAAAGGTTGATCCTTTTTTAATAATGTTGTTAAAGGTCTAGATATTTTAGCAAAATTTTCTATAAAGCGACGGTAATAAGAAGCTAAACCTAAAAATGATTTAAGCGCTTTTTGATCTTTGGGTACTGGGAAATTTTTTACACAATCAATTTTTGATTCATCAGGAAGTATCCCTTCGTTAGTTATTTTGTGACCTAAATAATTTACCTCTTTCTTCAAAAATTCACATTTTAATGGACTTAACTTTAAATTATATTCACGGAGTCTCTCAAATAATTCGGATAATTTTTTGCAATGTTCTGGTAATGTACTAGAATAAACACAAATATCATCCAAATAAGCAAATGCCTTTACATTTCGTAATCCTGACATAACTGTATTAATTAATTTTTGAAAAGTAGCTGGAGCTGTCTTTAGACCAAATGGCATGCGTTTGAACTCAAAATGTTTTGAATTTGTACTGAAAGCTGTAATATGTTGATCTGCAGGTTCCATTTCTATTTGATGGTAACCGCTAGATAAATCTAAAACACTAAAGTATCGAGAATTACCTAACTGATCGTATATGTCGGTTATGTTTGGTAAAGGGAAAGAATTCCCAATAGTATTTTCATTTACTTTTCTATAATCGACTACAACTCTCCATTTGATTTTTCCAGTTGCATCGGATTTCTTTTGTACTACTAATAAGGGTGAATTATAAGGACTTTCGCTTTCAACAATAATACCGTCTTTTAACATCTGTTCCGTTTGTTTTTCAATTTCCTCTCGTTGACTAAATGGCAAACGATATTGTTTTAAATTAACAGGTTCTGAATTTACCTTAAGGGGTATTTTATGTTTTACTGCATTCGTGTTTGTTAAAAATTCTCCATCTAAATGAAAAATATCTGAATAATTATAAATCAACTCTAACAAGTAAGATTTTTCTTCGCTGTTTAAATGATCTAATCTTAATAAATCTATTAATTTGTCAATTCTATCCTTACTCGTATTAATATTAAAAATACAATTGGAATTAACGTTTTTCTCTAAACTGAAAGCTTCTAGTTCTAAGATTGGAAGTTCTATCTCAATCGGGTTTTCTGTAATGTTCATAAAACTTACAAGACATTTATTTTTATTTACCTTAGTCAAACAATGACTTAAATATACTCCTTCTGTAACATTTTTTCCGTCACAAATATAAGTATCACTAAGTTTGTCTACAATACAATTTACTAAAGCTATTTTTTCTGATCTTGCAGGAATCAAAATTTTACTTACAAAATTTTCGGAAATTTTTGTATCGTTTAAATTATTATCTATGCTCTGTTTACTAAATTAGGACTATCTAATGCTCCGGTTACTAAATTAGAATTATCTAATGCTCTGATTGCTAAATTAGGATTATCTAATGCTCTGTTTACTAAATTAGGACTATCTAATGCTCTGGTTACTAAATTAGAATTATCTAATGCTCTGATTGCTAAATTAGGATGCTCGAATTTTTTGTCCTCTAAATTGGAAGCTAAGAATTTTATTTCTATGCTTTTGAATATAACACTTTGTTTTTCGTAATTAATTATTGCGTTGTTACATTCAAAAAATTCATTTCCTAAAATACCTTCCGAATTACAGGGAAAAACAAAATCTTCACCAACTAAATGAAAACAATTATTAAAATCGTCATTTGCAATTTTATCAAAAACAACACCTAAAGTTTTTACCTTGTTTTCGCAAAAACCAGATATTTCTGTTACAAAGTTTTTGTAGACTATTTGATTCGGTTTTACAGCAGACTTTTTTAAAATATTTATTGACGCTCCGGTATCTATTAAAAATTTATTATTTCTAGAATTTGTAATACTTAAGTTTAATTGAACGTATTTTAAATCTACTGGTATAAATGTTATACTAGAATCATCGTTTCCTTTACGCTTTTCTAAATTAAGTGAAGTTGTGGTCTCTAATGAAGTTATGCCCTTTGAGTCGTCGGACCACTTGTCGACGGGCGTTGATCGTTTCCCGAATTGTTTGAAAAATAATTATTGTTTCGTTTTGATTCACTAAACATTCTTTTCTACATTCTGCAATTTTATGACCAGGTTTTTTACAATATAAACAAACATTATTATTATTTAATGTGAAATTGAATGATTTAGGCGGTTTGTTAAAATTATTTTCCGAATTAGAAACAAAATTTGGTTTCTTTTTATAGAAGCAATTTCTTTCCAAATGACCAGATTTTTTACAATTATTACAAATTATTGAGGGTTTTTCGAATCTCTTATTATTGGTGTCACAAATTAACTCTCTTTCTTCTTCTCTAGCTAATTCTATCGCGTCTTCTAAAGTTAAAGGATTTCTAGCTTTTAAATGTAGTTTTATTGGTTCTACTAGACCTTGAATAAAAACATTTAATGCTTGTTTTCGTAGTAAATTTGAAATTTCGGTTGCAATCACGGCGGTCTTGCCGACGGTTGATGCATCAACTAAATTTGACAAACATTTTTCAATTTTATTTGAATAATTTGCTATACTTTCACCTTTATTTTGTTTACACTGACTTAATTCTGAAGGAGTTTGTGGATCGGATTCTTGTAATAAACACAGGTTTACTTATTTAGTATATATTGTAACATGTGAAGAAATACAGTACAAGCTTATTGGGATTTCAAATTAAGATTTCAGCGCCCGGGCGGCGGACAGATGAAGTACTTTCTACCACATTGATTTCTAACCTTGCTTTTTGTTTCATATCGATCTCATTGTTTACTTTGTTTATTTCGTGTTTAGATTATTTGAAGCATAGTTTATTCCATTTAAACGTTGTTTAAATTTATATATTGTTGTTTATTTAGATATAATAATTATTGGCGTAAGATTCAGTGTTAAGTTATAGTGATATAATACTGTAATCGTATTCTTATAAACAAAGACTAATGGCCCAATTAAAATTAAGTTTATTGGAATTTCTGAGGTATGTTGAAGGTACCGAAAGTTCTCGGTGTGTAATAGAAGGTGAAGAGGTCCTCAATGCAGATCATATAATATTATATGGGAAAACTGAATGGAACTCTTCAGTGACAAAAGTGTGTGCTCTCTGTCTCCAGACAAGCGCTCTGCAATCGGAGCCTCATCAAGTGAGTGGAGAACTCCAAATTATAGATGGATACATTAAGATTAAGCAAATGTTTTGTTCTTGCAAAGCAGGAGCTGGTGGCCGATGTAAACACATTTCAGCTTTTCTAATCCTTTTAAGCAGGTAGGTTATTGTGAATTTACTAATCAACTTTATACAATTTTAAAAATAATTTTAGAAAAAGGTTGTCAGAGTTGGAACATGTTTCCAAAACCGAATTAAAATGTGCTTGGTCATCAACAAAAGGATCAGTTAAAGAAAAATATAAGGCCATTCCAACAGCCGAAATGCCTTGCATCAAGAAAAAGAAGAATTCCCGATGTGACTTGATTCTAGCTGATAATGACTCAGTTTTGGAGTACTATATTAAAAATTTACATAACTCCACAATTGCAAAACATCGGTAAATATATCATAAAATTTAACAAAACCTGTTTTATGTGATTGTATTTTTTCAGAAAAGGACGTACTTCTTCAAATGTCTTTGTACCAACAGAGATACTAATGACAATTGAGGACAAAACTTCGGTAATTTTAAATCATGCCTGTCAATCTGTAATAATGATGGAGTTATCATCGATGATATGTGAGTTTCCATCAGTTTGTTGTGAACAAACTTTTCACAATATCATGAATGAAGAAACTGAAGAAATGATGGGCATGTGTCAAAACTCATCTGAATGGCATAGAGCCAGACAATTTAGGATCACTGGATCAAGGTGCTATGGAATATTTACTTTCAGTAGATCTGACTGGGAAATGAAAAGCAAAAAATATTTTTGGCCCAAAAGTTTTAGCAATAAATTTACAAAGCATGGATTAACATATGAAAATGCTGCAAGAGCTTTATTTATTGCAAACCATTCTAAAGAAGTCCTAGAGTGTGGAATGATTTCTTTTCCTCAAAATAAATGGTTGGGATTTTCACCAGATGGTGTAATAATTGAAAACGGGAAACCAGTAGCATTATTAGAAATCAAATGTTTGTATTCTGGTAAGTAACAGTATGCATTGATTAATAATCAAATAATGATCAGACTATATTTATCAATCAACCAACCAATGCCTGGAGCTCCTATGTCAACAATAACACCAAGACTAACTTGTTATGGAAACAATTAAACTGTGATATATATATTTATATTTGTTCGTAGGTTCCACATCACCTATTGAAGATGCCATTTTATCATGTAGTTACATTGTCAAAAAAGATGGTGCATACACTTTGAAAGAAAAACATCAGTATTATGGACAAATACAACTGGGGATGAGCATATTAAATGTGCAAAAATGTTTTTTGTTTTTGTATGCATCATTTAATGATACATCAATAACAGTCGAAGTATTGTTTGATTACAATTTCAGCAAAATGATGCTGGAAAAAATAAAATTCAATTATTATACAAAAATGCTCCATGTATTATGTGAAAGTGGAGGTAGTTACCAATAGTAATAAAACAATATATATCGAATAATAGTTTTATACTATTAATGCCTTACAAAGTTTTCAAAATATTGGAGAATATCTACCTTGTACTGAGGTGAAAATACACAGAAATCGGTTTACAAGTGATATTGTCCCTTCTAATTGCAAACCAGAATGGTTGGTGTTAAATATCTTGTAGATATACCAACCCCGTTTGACTTTGAAGTGTAATTCATTGTCTGCATGTAATCTAAGAAGTAGAAGTGAATGATCACGTTTTTGAAAATATTTTCAGGCGTTAATAATATAAAACTGTTTTTTCTACTCCTATATAATAAGTTGTCAATTAAATGCCAATTTTCAATTCCATAATGATACTCATTATAACACTGGTTTCCATTGTGAAACTGAAAAATTAACCAATAGAAATCTAGATTTTCAAATGACCAAGTAGGCAGATCCAATATTTTCTGTAGAATGTTTGACAGTTTCTAAGAGATTCGTGAGATTTATGACAGTTTGAATCTTTTGCGTTAGTTTTTGAAAGAAATCAAGCACCATAATATACTAATTTTATATCTATTGGTAACGCGCTTTACTAAACAAAATAATGTTACAGAAAACTAATAATCTATTAATAATAAAACATTTTTTTCAATAAGACATTTATTTATTTATAAAAAGCACTACACATGATAAAAAATTGAGTAATCCTAGCTAAATAAAATTAGATAAATCTTTCATCTGTCAGTATAGGACTTGAAAGATTTGTTATACCACAAATAATAGTGAAGATTTCATCAATTTTGGGTACAAGGGACCACTGAAGCTTACCATTAACTATTTTAAAAATTTTTAATCTTTGATTTGATCTCTCAATATGTACCCTTGCTGCAGCAATTTGCTGGTTAAGAATAGCCTCTTCAGGAGAAAGTTGTTTCTTGTTTCTTACAAATGGAGGACGTATTAATTTAATTTTATACATTGCACATATGTCATCTATCAAAAACCCTTTATCAACCATAATGGAGTCTTTGTTAGGACATAATTTGTTAATGAAATTGCTCTGTTCAAAAATTAATTTATCAGATGCTCGTCCACCATAAGATTGACTAATAAAGGTTATCATACCTGCTGGAGAAACACCAGTCATAAATTTGATTGTCGTATTACCTTTATAATGTGAATAAAATTTTATGCGACAGCAAAGGCAACTAGGTTTTTGTACAAATATTTCGATGCAATCCAAAACAGCTCTACATGTTGAAAAATTTTTAAAGCACTTAGGAATATTTTTAGAAATTTCTTCACAGGATGGGAAATAAATGGTAGGCTTAAGAACTGCACTAAGTATAGGGAGCATATCGAAGAAATAAGTTTTACAAAGCTGACTAGATATACCAAACAAGGTGGCAAGAGTAACATAACTGAGATCCAACTTTAATTTAGTCATTGTTAAAATTATTCTTTCTCTAATACCAAGTCTATGAGACCTTGTGTCATGCAGTACCTTTCTCGCCATCTCTTCCAAACAGTTTAAAATTTGGAAATTATTTAAGCCTGTGAAACTTCTCAAAGCACTTTCTGAATTTAAAAGATCACTTAATGTATTAATTTTGTCCATACTAACTTGAACTTCAAAATCATGAACTAGCTTCTGTATTATGTCAGTAGAACTGGCAATATTAGGAATACTTTCACTACTTGTCTCTTGTTCACAAACACATTTTTCTTGTTCTTTTATGTCGTTGTCGCTCTGGCTCCTCTCAGTACTTGTTCCCGCTTGGCTACATACCACTCTTGTTCTTTTAGACAGCCTTTCTGCACGTTTTGAATCTGATTTTTCAATTGATGGTACAACAGACGACGGCAGATTCTGAGATGGTACAGCTGTTTTTTTCAATACACGACCTCGTCTTGTTTTTTCACCTATAAATAAATTATATTTGAGTAAATGAAAACAACATACCATAGACAAAATTATATTTCTCTATGCAACATACCTCCCTACCTTTGTTAATATAATCTTCTTGTTTAAAATGGAGTGAACACACTTTCATAAATTTGCTGATTGGTTTACCAATCCGAACCTTTAATATCCAGGCTTTTCTTCTCGATATTAATTCTCGTCCCATCTCCGTTTCAATATAAACCCTTTGGTCATTTTTATCGGGAAATCTATGGAAAGTTAATTTCTTTTCAGTATCTCTTTTGGCCCAGGAATTGCACTGCGGCACTGAACAATAATCATTATTAGACGCCATTATAAGATCGGAGGTATTGCTTTGCCTTTAAAAGGGCAATTTTTTGATAAATGATAAAATAAGATTAAATGAAAACGATTTAAAGATGGTAAACAAACGATAGGAAAGTGTGGTTAGAAAACAATGTGGCGGAAACTAGTTCACATTAGAGCCACCAGAGTGCGTATCGCTTCTCTTGAAATGCCAATATCCCGCCAACATATATTTTAACCTCCCCCTTGACTGTCTCCTGTCAATCATATATCACTTGACAGCGCAATCAGTTAGGCAAGTATTGGTGACTACGAATTAAGTTTTTAGCGATATATCAACACCCCTCCTCGCTAAAAACTTGTAGACATAAAAAACAGTTAAACACACAATACCAAAACAAAATGTATAACCAAAACAAAATATAAAATTATATCTGATTATAATATAACAAAATATTCACTATTACCTAAGCAAATACAAACTAAAATACATATTAAGAAGTTAATAAAAGTAGCATTTACTTTAAACAATATCTCTTAAATTAAGTTTGTCCCTGAATTTTGAAAAGGTTACATAAGGTAGGCCTTTTTGTCAGGATATCTGCCTGCTGGCATTTCGTATCCACATAGATGATTTCAATTGACTTGTTTTGAACATGTTCACAAATAAAATTATATTTTAGATCAAGATGTTTTACTCTTCGGTTGTTACCAGGATTTTTAATTATAGCTATTGTCCCTTGATTATCTTCAAATACTGTTATAACATCGACTTTTAAATTAAAATCATTTATTAGCTTTTTGAGCCATAAACCTTCACAAACAGCTGCCGCAAGAGCAATCAGTTCAGCCTCAGAGGTTGACAAAGCAACACAATGTTGTTTTCTGGTTGCCCATGTCACAGTGTTGTCAAATATTTTGAAAAGAAAGCCTGAAACTGATTTTCTATCAATTTCATCGTTGCCCCAGTCTGCATCTACATAACATATTAAGTTTGTATTTAAATCTCCCCTTTTATATTCTAATCCCATGTTTATTGTTGATTTAAGATATCTTAGAATTCTTTTCAAGTGATTATATATTTCATTTGTGGCTTTATCCTGGTAACGACTGAAAAGGTTTAAAGCAAAACATATATCTGGTCTGGTACCAAGCATCAAATACATAAGGCTTCCAATCATTTGCCTAAACGGTTTTGAAGTTATACTTTGATCTTTACTACAAATATTTAATTTTAATTTTGGATCTATTGGTATATTTGTACCACTACAGTTTTCCATACTGAACCGTTTTAAAATATCTTTTGCATATTTCAATTGACTTAATTTTAATATCCCTTCTTCCCTGTCATATTGAATTTCAAGTCCGAGAAAATATTCCAGCTTGCCTTTAATTTTAATATCAAATTTTGAAACTAGTTTTGAAATTATTTTATTTATTACGTTTAAATTTGGCCCGGTAATGATTATGTCATCAACATAAATTATTAAATAAGTCCTTTCCTCCTGTGATAATAGAACATAAAGACAATAGTCATTTTCAGACCGTGTGAAACCAATGTTTAACAAATAATCATTTATTTCTTTATTCCAGTGTTTAGATGAGTCTTTTAGACCATAAAGAGATTTCTTTAATTTTAATACTTCGTCTGAATTACATTTCATACCTTTTGGTGGGTAAATATAAATATCATCCTTTATCTTTGCATTCAAAAAAGCAGACTTCACGTCTAGTTGTTTAAAATAAAACGATCGTTGATTCCCTATAATTAGTAACATTCTTATTGTTCCCAACCTTGCTACTGGCGAATATAATGAGTCATATTCATTTGTATCCTGTGCGAACCCCCTAGCTACCAATCGTGCTTTGTATCTGTTTTCTATATCTTCTAACGGCTTATAATTGTATACCCATTTTGTGTCGATTATTTTAGTATTTTCAGGTTTCTCTACCAGTTCCCAAGTTTCATTCTTGTTTAATGAATTCATTTCCTTTTCCATTGCCATGAACCAAAATTCCCTATCTTCCCTTTTATCTAAATCTTCATATCTTATTGGTATGTCATTTATATAATTCATTGCATTGAAAGACATGTACATTTCATAGTCTTGTTGCCAGCTAGGTGTGTGTATTGTTCTATTGCTTCTTCTGTTGCCTGCCTGACTGCTTCTTGAGTTGTTTGCATTGTCTGTATCATTTTCAGCTCCTTTTTCACCTGTTGTCTCATCTTCAAAACTTATTATATCGTCACCATCACTTTGATATTCCTGGTCTTCATTTTCCAACTCTTCTACCCTTTTCTTATAGTAAAACCTGTTTTCATCAAACTTGACATCTCTTGAAACAATGATTTTATGCCTATCTATACTCCATAGCCTATACCCGTTATCTGTGTACCCTACAAAAATACATTTTTCAACTTTCGAATCGAATTTACTTCTAAATTGCTCTGGTATATGACAATAAGCAATTGATCCGAATATTTTTAAATTGGACACATTTGGTTTTCTGCCATACCAGATCTCTGACGGTGTGACTTTTTCAGTAATACTACTAGTAGGGCTTCTATTCAAGATATAAGTTGTTAC
The DNA here is from genome assembly GCA_035357415.1 of Ophraella communa. NCBI lineage: Eukaryota > Metazoa > Arthropoda > Insecta > Coleoptera > Chrysomelidae > Ophraella > Ophraella communa. The sequence goes on from CM068992.1 coordinate 13,186,167, forward strand.
CCTGATAGCCTCACCCCAAAAATGTTTTGGCATGTTTGCCTGATTAACTATGGCCCTGCTTCGTTCAACTAATGTTCGATTCATACGTTCTGCTTTACCGTTTAATTGTGGAGTGTATGGTGTAGTATAGTCTAATATTATACCCTGATCTTTACAAAAGTCTTTAAATTGAGATGAAATATATTCCCTCCATTGTCACAGCGCAATTTTGAAATTTTTGAATTAAATTTTGAATTTACCATGTTTACATATTCCCGGAATTTAAGAAACACCTCATCTTTAGTTTTTATTAAATATGTTATGGTGAAGTTAGAAAAATCTTCAATAAACGTTACAAAATATTTATAGCCGTCAAATGTTATTGGGTTAATTGGCCCACATACATCAGTGTGTATTATTTCTAAAAATCGTGTACTTTTAAATCTAGTGCTAAAAGGCAACCTGGACATTTTCCCTGCTACACAACCTTCACAAAAATCCAATTTAGATGTGCTTTCATTCTTATTGATTCCTAAAACCATATCATTTTTTATCAAATTTCTCAAGCTATCAAAATTAATGTGAGCAAATCTATTATGCCAAATCATTAAACTATTATTATTAATTATTTCTATATTTAAACATTCAGGTTTAATTAATTCAAATTTTATCTCATATAGATTATTTCTGCAACCTACGCCTATCAAGCCCAGATTGGCTTCAAAGAATTTTACTAAACCATTCTCGAATACTACTTTAATACCTGTGTCTTCTAATCTTTTGACAGACAATAAATTCTTTCTTAATTTTGGCACAAACAATACATTTTTAATTGTACATTGAATTTGTTTGTTGTTAATCTTTGAATATACTTTAATGTTCCCTGTACCTGTTGCTTCAATATAATTTTCATTTTTTGCTATAGCTATCTTAATTGGATTTTTTAAATATGCAAAATCAGTGAAATATTCTTTTTTATTAACCATATGATCAGTGCACCCACTGTCAATAATAAAATGCAAATCATTATTACCTTCTACATTCCCACTCACTTGTGTCATAAAACTTATACTTTCTTCATTTTGTTGTTGTGCATTGTGCTCATTCAACATAGCACTACCATTATCAAATCTTCCTGTTGCTTCTCCTTTTCTGTATCTATTAAAATTGGCCTTTCCTCTTCTACTCTGATTTCCATATTGGGCTTGATTTCTTTGACTGCCACTCCTTTCTGTATTACTAAAACTTTCATTGTTTCTTCTAAAATTTTGGCTATGTGAATAAGTACCTCTATGTCCCCTGTATGCTCGACATTCTCGTTTAAAGTGACCTGGTTTTCCACAATTGTAACAACCAGATAAAAATGCTGTATTTTCATTTCCATGTGACTCAGTTGTTATTCTCGTACTTTGTCTTTTTTCTGCCTCAATTTTTAATCTAGCTTTGACTTGTTCATAACTAAGTTTGCCTTCTAAGTTTTCTATTACTGTTACAACCATCTCGTATGATTTTGGGAGAGCTAATAGAAGGTTGCATATTACATCTTCATCTTCCAATTTTAGTCCACTTGCTTTCAACTGCCTTACTATTTCTTCAAATTTAACCAAAAACTGATCTATTGACTGACCTTCCTGCATTCTTATTTGCATCAATTTTTTTTTCAAAAACAATTGCCCTTGTACTCCTTTCTTCTCATACATTTCTTCTAACGTTTGCCACATTTTAAATGCATTACCTTTGTCCCTTAGGTTTTCTAACTGTGAATCTTCTACACATTGTGTAATTATACTTTGTGCTTTGGCATCCTTTTTCAGTACCTTTTCTTTAACGTCTTCTTCTAAACCTTGTGTACTTATTTCTGTTTTAATAACGTCTAATACTCTGTGTTCATCTAATATTCTCTCAATTCTAAATTTCCAATTGTAATAATTACGACCATTTAGCGGTTCCACATTTATTCTTGCATTTGTACCGGCCATCATCACGGTTCCCTTGAAATCTTGAAAAAATTACTTTTTCTTACTAATTTATTTCTTTCTACAGTCTGGGCCCATAACCTGAAGGAGTTTGTGGATCGGATTCTTGTAATAAACACAGGTTTACTTATTTAGTATATATTGTAACATGTGAAGAAATACAGTACAAGCTTATATCCCGCCAACATATATTTTAACCTCCCCCTTGACTGTCTCCTGTCAATCATATATCACTTGACAGCGCAATCAGTTAGGCAAGTATTGGTGACTACGAATTAAGTTTTTAGCGATATATCAACAAATTCTAATTGCCAAAAACTAATTGATCTCTTTTCTGAAAATACGTCTTCTAGGTAAGTTTTTAAATCTTCCCAATTATTGAATTCTCTATATTTTGTTAATGCTCGTGCTCTACCAACTAATTTTGTTTTAATAAGATTAAATAAAATTGTTCGTGATCTTGGATTTATTGAGCTTAAGGCTGTTTCACAATTGTCTATAAAATCATGAACTTTGTCACATATTGTAGTACCATCGTAATCTTTAATTAACTTAATTGCAGTATCTATTGAAACAAAAAATTGTTCTGATTGATTTTGATTTGTATCAGCTTCCGACATGATTAAAATATAATAATATATAATAACAACGATAGTAATGGCTATTAACAATTAAACAAAAATAAAACTTACATTAAAAGATGAAGTCGTCTTGAATACATTTAAAAATCCAAATGAGAAATGTCACAAAAACACTATCACAAAAAGACCCTTTTTCACTATTTTCACTGCACCTCACTATTTCTATCTGGAACTGTCGAAACTTAGACCTGGAACACTGGATATCGGGAACTTAGTTATTAAAAAAAATTTTTTTTTTTTTCTTTTTTTCTTTTTGGAACTATCTGGAACTCCGGAACTAATCAAAATATTTATTTCTTGAAATTATTCAAAACTAATGAAGCACTTTTTTTTAAACTTTGAACTTGAACCATAGGTTTCCTCAGAAACAATGTCCACGGACAAATTTTCTAACACCAGATTCGACGAACTTCGTAAAATTCGATTAAATCCTGCACCGCTGCCACCAAAAATTTGTGTTGTAAACTCACACTTATAGTAGGTGTTAGAAATAAATCTGTAGTTCTGTAGTTCAACAGTTTATTAATACTTTAGAAATTGAACAATTTCACAATTGTAACAAGTTTTGCGATGTTACCTCTTGCAGATCTTCTTGGCAAGTCCCCATCCTTTTCCATTTTTGTTGGCATCACGAAAGTTGCAATTATCAAAAGAAATAAGTTTAGATAATAAATATGTATAAAAACGTGGGTTGTGCAATAAAGAATAAATGCACTTTTAAACTGAAATCAAAGCTTTCTTCCACTGAGTTTATACTGAAACTGCATTCTATGAAATTAACTGTATGTGACCAAATTAAACTAAGTATATTTTATTACAAGTAATATTAAGCTTAAGTCGTGACTAAAAAAGGTTTTATGAATTGATAAGAAAAAAATATTATATTCCTTGTTGATACCAATAATGGAAAAAGATACGTTTAACAAAGATTTATAATAATACATTGTAACTAAACTAAATTGAATCTATTGAAAATATTGGTCAGGTTACAACACTATTCTGTACGCTCTTACTGTAATTTACATCGATGTATTGTAACATTTTCGCTATTCGCTGTTAAAATAACGCCGACCAAAACATTCGACGTTAGGAGTGTTGAAACTGTCAAACTATGTTTGTGATAAAATTGTAAATTTTCAAGAAGTAAATCAAAAATATAACGATAACCTAAAAAGTCGGCAATTTATATTAACCAACACAATAAAAGCTGCAATGTAATCCTAAATTAGAAAGACATAATTGTTCAGAATACGATTTTTAACCGCGCTGTTAAATTTGATTTAACATCGCGATGTTAGTAACATCGATGTTAAGTTTACAGCTATTACGAATATTTGTACAGAATAACCCAATTATCTATAAAAATATATGTACTTGATTTATTGTAATAGTTGTAGGTAGGTAATAATACTTTATTAAAATAAATTGTGACCAGATAGTAAAACAATACCTTACTAGGATATCAATATCACACAATGTTTATTACATTGAAAAATTGGAAGTACTTTCAAAAATCAATAAAATATGAAATATGGTACCTTAATAAATAGGCATTGCTCAGTTTTTCATTTGTGTGAAAGATGCCAGTTAAAAAATTAAAGTTACAATACTATTAAATATACATTTTAATTTCAATTTATTCCACAAAGTCTGGGGTTGACAGTTTTGGAATATAATTCCACATCTTCAGGTTTCTTGAAAACAGTTGCACAATAGTATATTATTCAATAAGCATATAATAGCCATTACATGCGAGTAGAATACTATACTTTGTTCACGACTTTCAAATAAAATTTACTAGTAATTATAAAAAATCTTTATTTTATGAAGTAAAGTTGTTATGTATAGTTTGATACTTTTTCAAGTTGATAGGAAATAACTACGTTTTGTCGATGTATAATAGTTTTATTTTCCTATTGCATATTAAAGTACATATTCTTGTTTGAACGTTACATTGCAACTACTCGCTAGAGATGGGACGTTATATGGGTAACGTTATTTTGTAACGTTATTTTACTGGAACGGAACGGAACGTTATTGATTTGAGAATGATCCAGTTATTCGTTACTCGTTCCCAGAGAACAAAACTACTACAGAATTATGAAACCGAAACCCGGAACGGAACCGTGCGACGTGTCACGTGTCGTATTATCGACTTCGTTCCTTCCATTTGTTCCGCGTAATCTTAAAAAAAGAAACGAACGGGACGAGAATATAGGAAAATACTATTGAACGTTGAAACGATTAAATTAATTGAAATGTGTACGAGATGTACATATCCATGATTTTGCTGTTGTGGTGTGCATTGAGTTTTGGAAATGATTGTTAGTATCATTGGTTTAATATTGAATATTTGTTTACTATCCAAAGAAATTGAGTGTAAAATAGAAAACATAAACAAAACTATGAAAATAGTAATGAAAAAACCAATCATGCAAAAAATTTCAAAAAATAATTAACCAACTAGTAAATATTTGACTGATATTTTAACAGAAAATAAAACATCCAACTCTTAATATGATACCTACCTAAAGATACTAAAGATAAAAATTTTCACTAAACACAAACTTAACACATATGTAATATAAGCTAAAACTAAATTAAAAAAAAAACGGTTTCTAAAGAAAAACCTATTCTAATGGACTTAATAATTAATTTTGATTATAATGGACAAATAACAATTGTTTTACTTTATTTGCACTTAGTCTTGCTCGACGATCAGATAGAATTTGACCGGATTTTGAAAATAATCTTTCGCAAGGCACAGATGTACAGCGACAGCTTAGTAGGAGTAGGTATTTCATACTACCCGTTTTTTTTTCAATGGTTTTAATACGGAACTAATATACGCAAGAACCCGTTAAGTTAAAGACAGAACGGCATAACATCGTTCCAAAATAACGTTATTTTGGAACGTTATTTATCAGGAACGGGAACGAGTGTAACGTTATTTGAAAGGAAACGTTATTCCCATCTCTACTACTCGCTCGCTACTCTCGAAAAATGTTTTGTTGCCACGCAGGGCTAATAGTTTCAAGTTACAATTGCATGTTGCCACGTCTACCGTACATAAAAATAAATAAGTTAACAAAAAAAAAAAAAAAATTATACATGGATTTTGCATAAACATGCCCCCCGCCTTGAAAGGCTTAAGCCTTTAAATAGATAAAAGAAAATAAACAATATTTCTTTGTATAATAAAGTTCTTATAGGTGCCTTGACACAAACCCTTAAAATTCTATGGGTAACACACATATTTTCGCAAATGATCTTTTCACAATACCCGCACTAGTTTTTATGTTGGCTACTCTTGCAATTCCATCTGTACCATAATGTAGTGAAACAATACGACCTAGCTTCCATTGAAGAGGAGGTGTTTGCTCGTTCTTGATGACTACTAGATCTTTGACCTTCAATTCTCTTTGTGTTGACTTCCATTTCGTGCGAATTTGCAGTTCGGAAACGAATCCTGCAGACCATCGCTTCCAAAAGTGTTGTTGGATTTGCTGCATGTACTGATATCTCGACAATCGAGAAACTGGAACATCCATTAGTTCTGAAGTTGGAAGTGTAGTTGCCGAGCGCCCAATTAGGAAATGAGAAGGGGTTAAGGCTGATAAATCGTTGGGGTCGGAAGATAGAGGAGTCATGGGTCTTGAATTAAGGATTGATTCTATTTCCGCTAGAACAGTAGTCAGTTCTTCGAATGTAAATGAAGTGATTCCCATTACCCTTTTTAAATGATGTTTGGCCGACTTTATTCCGGCTTCCCAAATCCCTCCCATGTGAGGAGAATAAGAAGGAATGAAGTGCCATTCAATGCCTTCTTCCGACGAATAGGTTTGTATTGCATTATGATTGGTTTTTAAAAAATTGCCGAGTTCAATGAGAATTTGCGCCTACAAACGTTGTGCCATTATCGGAATATACCTTTGCGGGTTTGCCTCTGCGAGCGCAAAAACGTCTAAATGCTGCTATAAAACATTGTGTAGTTAAATCACTGACAAGTTCAATGTGTATACATTTTGTAGTAAGACAGATAAAGAGACAAATATATGCCTTGATTGATTTGGCACCACGGCCAATTTTATTTTTTATCATTATAGGGCCCCCATAATCTACTCCGGAAGCACTAAAAACCGGCGCCGGACAAACTCGCTCAGCTGGCAAGTTACCCATAATTGGTGCATTTTGTTTGGGATTTGCCCTAAAGCATTTTACGCAAGAATGAACTATTTTTCTTGCTAAACTTCTTCCGCTTAGCGGCCAAAATCGCTCTCGAATGGAGAATAAGAGTTGTTGCGCGCCACAATGAAGAAGCCTTTCATGTTCATATTGCATTATTAGGTTTCTCAAATGATGTTTATCGGGAATCAAAGCCGGGTGTTTTTTCTCAAATGAAAATTGAGACTTTTGCAACCTACCACCGACTCTTAGGATTCCATTTTCATCCATAAATGGATTAAGACTAAGTATCTTTGACTTGACAGATAATGATTTGCCCTTAGAGAGTGAAGCTATTTCCTTCCCGAAAACTTCTCTCTGTGAGACCGCTACCAGACAGTACAGAGATTCATGCAGTTCCACTGCTTGCAATGGACCAACTTTTCGTTCATTCATAATAATTGTTTTGCAATTGCCTATAAAACGCCTGATATATGCTGTAACTCTTTGAAGACGAGTCAGTCTTGAAAACCGGTTCATAGGAAAGGAAAATTGAATAGTAGAAACATTCGAAAGTAATTTGGGTTTTTTCATTTCGGGAATTGGTATTGTTTTCTCTAGCGGGATAACTGGCCATTCAGATTGTGGTTCCTTAAGCCAACTGGGTCCATACCACCACAACACTGAGTCCAGCAGCGCCTTCGGACCGATACCTCGGGATAGAAGATCCGCGGGATTTTCTTGGGTTCTTACGTGATACCAGTCCATGGGATTTGTTACTGCCTGAATTTGTGAAACTCGATTTTGGACAAACGGTTTTAATAAATTTGGTTGAGTTTTTATCCAACTAATGCAAATTGTAGAGTCTGACCAGAAAAAACAATTGTCCCATGAAACCGTAAGTGAAGATTTTACCTTTTGTACTAGTTGAGCTGCCAATAATGCTCCGCATAGTTCTAGTTTTGGTATAGTCAATGATTTTAGTGGAGCTACTCGTGTTTTCGAACAAAGTAAATTCACCTGAATATCACCTGATGACGATATGCTACGAATATATATATACAACATCCGTATGCTTGACAAGAAGAATCACAAAATGCATGAATTTCCCTTTGGACGGCTGCCTTGCAAAAAATTGAACGCGAAATTTCCAATGAATTCAAGTGAGAAAGTTCCTGTCTGAAGTTAAACCACCTAGTGTGCAATTCCGTCGGAACAGATTCATCCCAAGTTAATTTTTGCATCCAAAGTTGCTGTAATATTATTTATATTATTTTTCCTGTAATAATACAGGGACTAACAAGCCCTAACGGATCGAACACCTGTGCTATGTCAGACAATATGGAGCGTTTAGTAATTGGTTTGTTAAAATTGAAATTGCCGATGCTATACATCAATTTGTCTGAAGAATATGCCCAATAAAGACCTAAAGTTTTAGTTCGTTCATTATCACCTATCTTGAAAATTGCAGAAGGCTGAATTTCCTTTACATGATTTAGAACTTTATCAGAATTGGAAGCCCATTTTTGTAGTTCGAAACAACCCGTTCTCAAAATGGTTATGATTTGGTCAGAAAGCTCGATTGCATCTTCGACTGTTTCAGCGCCTGTCAAAAGATCATCCATATAAAAGTCATTTTGAATAACCGATGATGCCTTGGGTTGGGTTTCGGAGAAGTCTAATGATAGTTGTTTAAGACATCTCACTGCCAGCCAAGGAGCCGAGGCAGTGCCGTAAGTCACAGTATTGAGTTGGTATTCATCAACGTCTTCATTCGGAGAGAATCTCCAGAGTATTTTTTGCAAGTGTCTTTGTTCAGGGTTAATATAAATTTGTCGATACATTTTGACAATATCTGCACATATCACAACCACGTGCTGCCTGAATCGTAGTAAAATGTTTCCCAAATCATTCTGTATTTTAGGACCAATTAGTTGAAGGTCATTGAATGAAACTCCCGATTCGGTTACTGCTGAGGCGTCAAATACGACTCTCAACTTGGTTGTCTGATTTTTCTCGTTTAAAATACCATGATGAGGCAAAAACAAATCTGTCTCATCCGAGTTTGATTCGACTTTGGACATATGACCAAGCTGATAATATTCTTTCAAGAATTCAGAATATAACCTTTGAAAATTAAGGTTTTTTGCAAATTTAGTCTCCAGGCCTTTTAAACGAGTCATTGCAGAATTTCTATATTGTCCTAATTTTGCAATTGAATCCTTTAAGGGAATTTGAACAATAAACCGCCCATCTGCGTTTCGTTTTGTAGTTTTTTAAAAAATATCCTCGCATGCAATTTCTTCTTCAGAAAAAACAGGTTTTTGAAAATTAGATTCCTCAATTTCCCAAAATTTTTGCACCAATCCTTGGAGGTTTTCGTCAATTATAGAATGATTGCAAAGTGTTGAGGATGAAGCTACATTTGAATTAACCGGCCCTGAAACTATCCAACCTAGAACAGTTTTTTGCAATATAGGTAGGTTGTAACATGCTTGTCGCCTGTTACGTACTCATTACTATATAATACCAATCACCGTACCAATAGCCACTCCCAATACACCCTTATATATTACAGTTAACTACATATTATAGAAACCTTTGTTACCGACTCATATTTGCGCACAATACACCAAAACTTGACTAGCGAGTCAAATTATGGATTGGTACCCTTGTGACAGCACAACCCCCGCCCTGTCAAAAAAGCTAATAAATACGCTGAATATTCTTGTTTCGCCCCTTTTGCTGCACTCGCCTAGTTGAAAGACAACGTTTTGACGCCCCATAAGCGCCCATGTGCTGTGTGGCCATATCTTTTCGACATTGGTTGACGTTGTAAGTACAAATTTTAATCATTATGTCTCACTGTTTATTAATACGATTTACTTGGCACAAAGGAGTACTTTGTATAATAATTTCACAATTCCTATCGTTTAAAAAATTCATGTAATGTAGCAACCTGTCCCAAGGACAAACTCTTTTTATAATCCACACCCCAGGTAAGAATGTTATTTTTAGATAAAATACCCACTAAATTGATAGGCAATCTTTTCTGTACACAAAAACACATTTTTTGCTAAATTCTAAGCTCACAAGCTTTAGCACGTGGCGTCAGTCGTTAGTTTTAGTTATACAATTAAATAAAAATATTATAGAAACACAAAACACTTTTTTAACAGAATAAATCCATTTAGAGACAAATGTATGATTGTTTCAAAACTCTAGTAATTAAAAGTAGTGTTAAACCTCTTGTTAGTCTATTACAATTAATTATACATGTTTTTATTCAGAAACACATTAGTCAAATGCTAATTTTTTGCATTATTAAGAACAGGACCGGCTTCACCGTCCTGTGCATAAATAAATTTGAATATTTTTTCATTTCATTTGTTTTAAAACTCATGGACGTTGTACCGGGAGACTTGAAGACAAGATAATTTATTTATTTATTAAAACAGTAATTTACTGTCCATCTTAAGTCTACCCAGTGCCAACGCCCTACCTTTTTAATCCTGTCTCATACCTTTCTTCACTTTTAGTTAAGACGCAACCCCTTAAGTCGGAGCTAAAATCTAAGTTGGAGCTTAAATAAAACTCTAAGCTAGAGCTTAAATAAAAATTTCAAGCCGGAGATAAATCAAATACAATCCATGATGCTAGAACCTATGCTGTGTTAGAGCCATCCCACATCACCGTAGTCAAGCCGAACTGAAACCGAAGCCATCCCTGATGTTAGAACCCATTCCATAGACCGAACTACATCACCACTCATCTGAAAGAACCCCAGGCTGAAGTCAACCATTTGGATAAGCGCAACAAACAAAGTTAAGTCCTTTTTTATGATTCCTACCGTTCAACAAAAGTAATTACAGTTTCAATAAATATCAATATTTTTAAACAACCGTTTTATTTGTGTACCTTAGACTGCAAGTCTTAAGGGCGTACGTGTTCGGTTTCTGTTAATGTAGCTTCTCTGTTTATTTAGTTTCAGTAAATTAATTACAAGGTGTTTCTATCTTTCTCACCTTAGTTTTGATATAGTCTGTTATTTAATCGCAAGCGTATAAAAAGATAGTGGCGCCCTCTTTTCTTGTATATTTCCTTTTCCTTCTACTATAGGCACTAACATGGAGTCGATCCACCCCCTGTAGAGAGTGTCTCTTAGCCGGGAACTCTTCTCTGGGAGAGATATTGTCTTTTATAAACTGACACCCGTAAGGGGTAGTTTACAAGGTTATTGCCCAACGATATCTGACCAACACATAACAAATTGTAAAACAGTGCCGCTCCTATGATCATATCGATTCGATCACTTTCGCCAAAACTAGGATCCGCTAATTTTATGTTGTTCGGAATGTTCAAATTCGAAGTGTCTATTGGTTTAATTGGGAGATCTTCATTGATTATAGGAATAATGAGACAGATTAAGTTTGATTTCCACGAACTACAAAGAGATTCTACACCTATTTTGCATTGATAATTGATTTCCGAGTTTATTTGATTGATGCCTGTAACCGATATTTTAATTTTACTCTTTTGCAAACCTAAACGACTACAAAATTCATCAGATATAAAATGACTTTGCGACCCTGAATCTAACAAGACTCTACATAGATGATAGTTTCCCTCCAAGTCTTTTACTTGCACAATTGCGGTAGATAATAAAACATTTGAGTTTATTGAATGACTTGTTGATGCTTGAAAACAAGATGCATTTGGAGAATCAACTTTATTGATTCCAGAATTCTGCACATTTTGTTCAACGTCCCTGCTTGGAACACTATCGCTACCCAAATGTAAAAGAGTATTGTGTTTAGCTGAGCATTTTTTGCAATGGCCTGCATAACAATTTCTTTGCAAATGATTTCCTCTAAGGCAATTTAAACACAATTTCAACTTTTTTATGTTTTCAATTCTATCGTTAACCGAAAGCTTAATAAATTGAGTACAGTTTTGAATAAAATGTCCAGAATCATTGCAAAAAACGCATTTACTATTATTCGATGTTTTATTGGCATTATGATTTTGGAATGAGGCATGAACAACAAATTTGATTGGTTTAAGAGATTTGTTTACCTTTGTTAAAGACAATGTTTCCAAAAGATCGGCTATGTTTTTTATGAATTTTTTAAATTCTTCCAAAGTTGGTAAATTTGCATTATGTGATATTTTTGCTTTGTGTTCTTCCCATTCCCTTGCAGTAATTTTGTCTAGTTTTCCACAAAGAATATAGATAATAATTGTATCCCAATGTTGAACTGGTTGACCAAGACTTTCAAGTGATTGCAAATGTTTGGATAAAATATCTAGCATTTTTCTTAGGTCAAACGATGATTCTTGATTTAACGATTGAATATTGAAAATAGACTTTACATGATTATGTACCAATAAACTATCATTGTTATACCTATTTAACAGTGCACTCCACGCCACTGCGTAATTTGAAGCCGAGAATTCAAGTGAGCGAATGACTTGTGCAGCACCGCCTTCCAGCGCTGCACGCAAATAATGAAATTTTTGAATTGCAGTGATTGAACTATTTTTGTTTATTAACGAGTCAAAAGTATCTCGAAACTCGAGCCAGCTTTCGTAAGAACCAGAAAACTTCGGTAACTGAATTTGAGGTAGTTTTATATTTTGTTGTACGTTTGCAGGTATAGACTCAGAACTCATTGAATCCCCCTGTATGTTACTACATGTTGAATTGCAATCATTGTTTGCGTTGTAAAAACTAGAAATATATTTTTTGCACAATGATATTGACTGGTAAAAGTTTTCATCAAAATTCTCACGTTCCCCTACAAGTTCCGCGGGACTGTCGACCAAGCATTCAATTGATATCAACACATCTTCAAACTCTTTTTGTAAGTTTATTTGTCTTTCAAGACGTAATTCGAGCTCTAATATTTTGCATTCATCGATTTCTTTTATGGTTTTGTTTTCAAGTAGGTTTGAAAATGCGTCAATCTGATTTTTGAAAAGTGTTTGACTGTTTTTAATTGCATTTAATTTTTTATAAAGAATTTTTAATTCATTAGTATCAAGATCTTTTGCTTTAGACTGTTTCGACATGTTAAATAAATGATTTAATTAATTACAACTCTTAAAAATACTTCCCTACTTTGTTCTTGCGGAAATAAATCGTGTAAATTGTAAATAAAAGGAGTGTAAAAAAGGATAGACTTACCCCGGCACGCATGGAGGTAAGTAACACGCGTTATCGTCGTTCGGGTATCCGTCGGATTTTTGAATGTAACACGCGGGATGGCCAAAAGGCTGGCGATATCGAGTGCTACTTTGCGCTCAATTCTTTCCCACTGCAAAACCCCTAATACTTATTATTTGTGAGATTAGGTTATTTAATGCAAGGGAAACAGGCGAAAAATTGGAAGAATTTGTTGAAAATTTCAAAAACATACTTTTAAAGAATTTAGAAGACGATCCACAATACTTTCAACCGGCTGTAGAAGCATTAATGAAAAATTTTAACACAAATGCTAAAACACTCCTCCAACTTTTAAGTTTATTGCATACTTCTTTTAAATGCACCGAATATAAAGCAAATCGTTCTCAAACAACTAGAAAGGGAAAGAAGATATCAGTGCAACCCACAGCAATAGCAAGAAGACATTCAAAATATTCAGGTATGGCTAATAAATGTACCAAAAGATATAAGATATATAACTAATTTTTATTCTAGGAAAAAGAAGATTTCAAGGAGGTAAAAGTAAATGGGGGAAGAAAAAGCCAGTTGCACCCCATTTGCTTAGCAAATGTGTGGAAAAGAATGTAGGATTAGGTGTCAGAAAAATAGCGAAATAAGTGAATATTTGCTTTATTATATGCTACTGACATTTTTAAAATTATTTTTTAATTAATATTTTTTTATTATTATCCTTAACGAAAAATAAATTTTATGTTTAGCTTTAAAAGAAAATTATTATGTATTATGTATACATTTAAGATGAACCAATGCAAGGTGGGTGTCAGGTATTATCAAAATTAATATGAAAAACCATATAAATGATAGATTAACCCCTTTTTTATCTTCTGAAGTGATGTATTTCTGAACGGGAGAAAGTGACCTCTAAACCAGTGAGTACCTAATCGTCTAGCATACAAAAATTACATACATATAGAAAAATAATTGAAAACCTGCTGCTGCTACTGCTGCTGCTGTGTGGCGCTGCCACGTCCTTTCAGATACCAGCGGCCGCAGCCTGTCAAGTGCAGTAGATGGATTTCGAATCAGAAATATTCTCAAAGATTACTTCACTTCAGAAGCCGGAAAAGTCTCATGGCAAGAACAATGGATAAATAGAATAAACTAGAGTAGGTATGAACCTACGATTAAGAGCTTAATTTATATTTTATATATAAGCATTTGTACTTTAAATAAAAATATTATTATCTTTATACAGTTTAAGCCGACAATCGTAAAGTGGCGGGGTTTTAGCTATTAATTCAAGTCATTTTCATCAGTAAACGCCATTTTAATTATAGTAAATAAACGAGCGGCGCGACCGAACCGCTATCGGAGCGGCTCGGCGGCGCTGCTGGGATTGTGCGCAGGTCACGCCCTCCGGCTGAGCTGCAGAGTCGCGGGCATCGGAATGCGTTACATACAAATCCCTATAAAGCGGTGCGGAACTGCCAGGGTTGCGACTGCCGGGTCGCGACCGCAAGAACGCGGCTGCTGCAATCCGAATGATACCTTAACATTCAAAAATCTGAAAGGACACCCGAACGACGATAACGCGTGTTACTTACCTCCATGCCCCCGGCACTACGTGAGAATACTTTCGCCTTTACTGAATTGCAGCTGACCAGTCTTGTATCTTCCGGCTTCTCGCCGCTGCTCGATGTTTCGTCAACTGTCCGACTGTAACTGTAACCGCCAGTTGTCGTTATATTTGCACTTTGAATGAACTTATTTTTAATGATTAACTGCTTTTAATCATCAATTCTTCTAATTCAGCATCCGATTCGAAGGACCATGTTATGGGTTATCTTCCAGTTTAACCATCCGCTAAAAATTCTCTGCGCATGTACAAAATTTGAAGTATCAAGGATAACTTTATTGGTTGATAAGGAGCGGCAAAGTTTAAATCTCGAGCTGCGTTGCCACATATTTATGAATAAATAAAGTGAGTGAATAAACATTGGAAAGACGAAAATTATAGACATTATTTAACAGATTGCGTAACTTAAGTTATGTAATCGAGTTAAGTAAATCTATGAAATAATGCATGTTGAACGTACAGTATGTACATTTTGCAGATAAAGTTAATTTATTATAAAAAGAAGATTCAATTATAGGGTTGATTTTGGATTTAAATTTTATATGCATGTAAACATAATATGCCTTAAATAAATCAGAAGACAATATAAAATTTTAATTATATATTATTTAATTTTAATATAATATGCATTATTTAAAATGTTTTTCCTTATAGTTTCTACTGCATTTATTGTGGTAGTTTATATTTTTCATTAATTTAAAACCATAATAAATTAAAATCACAGAATACCATGAAAACGTGAGATTTTTATATTCGCATATTACAATATATTTAATTCGAAATAACGAAGGGAAGTACCTACCTACGTTATTATTCATATTTTCAACTGCTGTTCTTAGCATCTTAATTATTACTTATGAATTTTAGCAGTAACGCTCCTTATTAACGTGAGTTTTTTTATAATCAAATTTACTAAATCAAAACTAAACTATTCGCTTTCAGGAAAAAATGTTTGAACTGACAACACTGTGCGGCTCTCCCGCTGTAAATTTCGAATATTTTTGTACATGCGCAGAGAATTTTTAGCGGATGGTTAAACTGGAAGATAACCATGTTATGTATAGTTTGATACTTTTTCAAGTTGATAGGAAATAACTACGTTTTGTCGATGTATAATAGTTTTATTTTCCTATTGCATATTAAAGTACATATTCTTGTTTGAACGTTACATTGCAACTACTCGCTCGCTACCCTCGAAAAATGTTTTGTTGCCACGCAGGGCTAAAAGTTTCAAGTTACAATTGCATGTTGCCACGTCTACCGTACATAAAAATAAATAAGTTAACAAAAAAAACAATAAATTATACATGGATTTTGCATAAACAAAAGTACAATGTCGTAGCAGCATTATCATTTGAGTTCATACTTAAATTACTCCATATTTAAGTCAGAACTATCAAAAAGCCAATATTTGATTTTGATGTAAATATTGCTTTTATACTTTTTTTACACAATATTGTTTGATTTTTAAGTTTTTATGTAACTTAAGCTACGCATTTTAAGGAATAGGTAAAGGTCACAATTACTACTTTGTTTGAGGTTAAAGCAAGCAAACCCCAGAACGAGTTTGCTAAATTATCATTGGCTGATACCAAGAATGATAAACATGTTTATCATTCTTGGGCTGATACAAGCAAGAGTGTTACACAGATTACTCTGATCTACACTAAAAAACAAACTAGTCGCGTTGTCTATCCAAGAATGATAAACATTTTACCAGGATTGCTTAATCCCATAAGACGTACGTTCGCCAAAAAATCGATCGCACGTGACGTCACTGCAGTCCTCGGCCGTATTAAAACGATTTTATGAGAATATTTATTATAAATTATAAGTGTTTAATCTTAAAAATCCAAATAGTGGTACGTTAGTATTACAGAAATCATAAAAATACTGTCTAATTCCTATTATTTCCATGCATTTATATGGTAAACGTTATAATGAAGGACTGCAGTGACGTCACACAGCTGGCGGACAAATCAGCCCGATTAGGCAATCCTGGTAAATGTTTATCGTTCTTGTTGTCTATCTGCTTTTATTCCATGTGCAGTAAAGTGCGCAGTAGGACTTTACTCGGTATATTGTTTTTAAGTATGTGGTTTATAACCTTTTATAACCAATAACAGCTTCTCTAGTAATACCACAGTATACCAATAATATAAATAAAAAGTTACTTGTTCATAACACGGTAGCATACACTCCAATACACACACGCGTAATAAGTGTTGCCTATACAGAATGTACTTTGGTATACTTTATACACAGATACACACGAATATTATTCAATACGAGTCTTTTATATGAACTGTTAATACATTTTTATTAGATTAAATAAATTTGGCACTATAATAATAAATATAATTTTGTCCTAAAATATGTGTTAAGCTAAGCATTTTAAGAACCCGTTAATAAAACGGGTACGTTTTTAAAAAGGACCCGCTTTTTAAACGGTTCCGTTTAAAACGGACAGAGTGCAATGTATGGACTGTGATGAATCAGTTTGTCAAACGCATCCCAACTCTTTCCTTCGGATAGTAGAAACAATATTGGTTTCGTGTTTTGTGCATCAAAATGGATGTTACTGACTTCTAGTTATTAAATTTAATAAAGGAGGAGGATTTTTTTTTTTTTTTTTTTTTTTTTTTTTTTTTTTTTTTTTTTTTTTTCCTAAGTTTCATCTTGGCACTGGCGGAGCCAATAGGCCAGCTATAAATCATCAACATATCTATACCAAAATGTTTTTATAACTAGAATTGAAAATTATATATGTTTTTTAAGTTATCCATAAAAATATTTGCTAAAATTGGAGAATTAGAACTTTCCATTGGAAGACCCTCATTTTGAATATAGGTATACTTTGTTATCAAAAGTAAAATAAATTTGACTAATGCATACATTAAATAGGTCAATTATATTTGATATTGAAACACTTTTGTGAGGACTTTAAACACAATTTATTTACAAATTGTAAGAATACAAGAATTCAGCTGGTTACAAGTTAACTGCCACTTTTTACTTTTAAACTACACAAAAGCTGAACGAACACTAACTCACTACCGCGAATGACCCGCTTTATATATCAAAATACTTGACATCTCGATTTTTCTAGAAATAACTATTTACTAAAATCCAAATATTACTAGAATGTTCGCGAATAACTACCAACCTAAAATAATTATAAATCATGTCGAGTTCCTGTCAAAACCTTCTTCCTCATTCACGGACTCTACCCTTTATGGCAAGCAGCTACATTAAAATACATGCATTCCTCTCGCGCATCTGTCACAATCATCCGTCACATTCATCCGTCACACATCTGTCACCCGTTACACTGCCCCCTCCTTAGGTTCATTCCTCCCGGAATGTAATAACTCTCCGGAGTAGACTTCAGGGTCATCTTCGGAACTGGTCGAACCCTCTACCCGAAGTTGCTGTACCTCCCTACTGTGGTCACCCTGATATAACGCCAACCTATCATGATGGACTACGACGGGTTTTCCTTTGGGGACTCTAACAATCCGATAGATCACATCATTGATTCTCTTTTTAATCAAATATGGACCTTCCCACTTCTTTTGAAGTTTCGGACACACACCCCGTTTCCGTCGAGGATTATAGAGCCAGACCAATTCCCCAGGTTCATAAGTGTTTCCTGTTGCTCGTGAGTCGTAGTACCTTTTCATCCGGTCACTGGAGAGTTGTAGTTTGTGGCGCACCAGTTCATGAATATTTTCGATCTTCTTCTGAAGATCTCCGACGTATCCTTCACCGGTTGCTATTTCACCAGGCTTGCTCCCATATATCAAATCGCAAGGTAATCTAGTTTCCCTACCAAAGAGGACTTTCGCAGATATCTGACCCGTAGATTCGTTGACAGCCGATCGGATAGCCATTAAAAATAGCGGAATATATTTATCCCAATCTTTCTAATGTTCTGAGACCACTTTCGATAAATAATTTGCAATGGTTCGGTTCATTCGTTCAACCATTCCATCAGACTGTGGATGCATCGCTGTAGTTCTAGTTTTATGGATACCTAATCGTTTGCAGACTTCTTGAAATAGCTTGCTTTCAAAATTTCTTCCCTGATCTGTGTGCAGCTCCAACGGTACCCCAAAACGACTAATGAACTCGTTGACCAGAATATCGGCCAAGGTAGGGGCTTCTTGGTTGGAAACAGGGTAGGCTTCCACCCATTTAGAAAAATAGTCCATCACAACGAAGATGTATTTATTTCCAACCTCACTGGTTGGTAGTGGCCCCAACACACACGGCGATTCTTTCGAATGGACTTCCGACAAGGTATCTCTGCTTTAGGTTTACGATTAGGTCCATTGCTAGCAGCACACGTCGTGCATTTGCGGCACCAATCTTTAACATCGTTGGAGCAATTAACCCAATAAAATCTATCCCGGACTTTTTGCAGCGTCTTTGTAATACCTAGGTGTCCTCCAGATATGTCATCATGAAGTTGTTTTAAAATTTCCGGCACCGTACTTCTTGGGACCACAATTTGTTTCTTGATTTCTGAGCCATCAGGGTTTTCAACTATCCTTTTAAGGAGCCCACCGTCTAAAGTTAAAGAATTCCATTGGGCCCAATATGATTTCAGACCGGAGAGGACGATGATACCTCTCGCCATAGGGGACGCTGATCCGTTCTTTTCCATTCCAGGATCTTCCTAATAACGGGATCGTTGTTTTGTTCCTCCTCCATTCTGGAGCACAAGTCGTCTGGCACCACTTTTATTAGAGCGAGCTTCTCGTTTTGTTCGAGTCGACTGCAATTTGTGCAATTAGATGGGCATGGCCTTCTAGAAAGTGCATCGGCGTTACGGTGCTTAGTTCCAGGTCTATGTTCGATTTCAAAATCGTATTCCTGGAGTTTTTCCAACCATCTTGCTATCTGCCCTCTGGATTTCTAAAGCTCAGTAGCCACTTTAAACTGGCATGGTCTGTTCTAATTAGGAATCTTTTGCCATATAAGTATTTGTAGAAATGTTCCACAGACTTCACAACTGCGAGGAGTTCACGTCTCGTTACACAATAGTTTCTTTCGGATTTTGATAATGTCTTGCTAAAATATCCTAGAACTCTTTCTTTTCCGTCTTGAAGTTGTGAAAGTATAGCTCCGATTCCCACATTGCTAGCGTCGGTATCCAGAATAAGTCTGCCCTCAGGACGAGGATAAGCGAGAACAGGGGCCGAAGTCAATTCCTTCTTTAAAAATTCAAAGGCCTTTTGGCATTCTTTACTCCAACAAAAAGTCTTATCTTGCTCAGTTAGTCTCGTTAAGGGCTTGGCGATGTCTCCAAAATTTCTAACAAATCGTCGGTAATATGAGCAAAGACCCAGGAAGCTGCGAAGTTGATGCTTATCAGAAGGGACCGGCCACTCTTGAACGGCTTGAATCTTGGCGGGGTCTACAGTAACGCCATTCTTGCTTACAACATGTCCCAAATAACTGACCTGTCTCTGGAGCAAGTTACATTTCTTAACATTCAATGTTAGATTGGCCTTTTTCAGTCGTCGAAAAACTTCTTCTAGGTTAGCCAAATGTTCCTTAAAATCCTCACCCATGATAATGATGTCATCTAAGTAGACCAAACAAGATTCCCAGGATAAACCTCGAAGAATAGTTTCCATCAACCTTTCAAAGGTAGCAGGAGCATTGCATAAGCCAAATGGAAGGACGGTAAATTGCCACAAACCTGATCCACTAGTGAAGGCGGTCTTCTCTTTATCAGAAGGATCCATTTCAACCTGCCAGTATCCGCTCTTTAAGTCTAACGTAGAGAAAAGGGTAGATCCACCTAAGGCGTCGAGGGCATCGTCAATCCTCGGAAGGGGATAACTATCCTTCTTCGTAACCTCATTCAACTTCCTATAGTCAACGCAGAACCGGATTGATCCGTCTCTTTTCCTTACCAATACAACGGGAGAAGCCCACGGACTATTGGAGGGTTCAACTATTCCATTCCGAATCATTTCTTGGAGGGCCTTGTCCGCTTCTTCCTTTTTAACTTGAGGCAATCGTCGGGGTACCTGACGAATCGGACGTGCATCGCCAGTCTCAATCTTGTGCTTTACTATGTCGGTCCTTCCCAGTTTACTTCCAGAACCGAAGACATGTTTATAGCGGTAGATTAAATCTCTTACCTGCTTCTTTTCTATTTTTGACAAAGATGGGTCTAACCTAGTCATTAATTGTTCTATGTCGTTGGTTCTGTCTGATTCAAAGGCTCCTACCTGGTGAATCACGGCCGTTACCGGTTCCAAGGTTCCGATTTCGGTGTTCTTTCGCAGAAGAACTGGATGATCATTCATGTTAATGATTCGGATTGGTACTTCTTTGGCTGATCTAACAAGAGCTTTTCCGACCAGAAGTCCTCTTCCCAATATCTCATCATGATTCTTGGGTTCTACCATAGCTGGGGTTCCATCCGGCTCTACTTCCTCTAGTCGTGCTGTTACAACACATTCGCACGTCGCTGGAAGCTCGATGTCGTCAGATAGTTTCAACGGGGCGATAGCTTCATGTTTTCGATGTAGAAGCAATTCTTCCTTTTCCGTATGAAGTATCCGTCGTCCCAAATCCAAGCGAAAACAACAGTTGTGCATTACGTCCATACCCAGGATAGCATCTTCATCGATATCAGCCACCAATATCGAATGAGAAAGACAAGTTGAACCAAACTGTAGAGACACGTTAACCTCTCCGTAGACTTTGGCAGGTTCCCCAGTAACGGTGCGCAGTCTTCAACTGGTAGGCGACAACTTCCTAGCCACGACAACTGTCGGCCGTACCACAGTTTTTGTAGCTCCAGTATCCACCAGCATGTTGTATCTCTTTCTGTCAATCAGGGCTTCGACGTATAAGCTGCCTGCTTGGTGTTTTAATATTGCTACCTTGACCGTAGGAGGGGCTTTGCAATGGTTTGGGGTCGATGTCGCCCTCCAGGAGTCGACCCTTTTTAGTTTTCCTGCTGTTGGGAGACAGTAGCAGAAGACGTCTCCTTGCGTGGACATGAGTTTTTCACGTGCCCTAGTTCTCCACAGTTCCAACATCGAGTAGGTCGCCGTCTCCTTGTGGGTAATAGCCTCTCCACTAATCCATCGACGCCATCAGCAGTCATCTCTTTTATTCGTGCAACTCCCCGTGATGCTTCCGTTGCCGCTTCGAATTCAAGTGCAATTGTTAACGCGTCGACAAGGTCTTTTGGTCGGGCCAACCGCACAGCTCTTTGTAACTTCGGGTCCCTAAGGCCATCGGTAAAGGTTTGGACTGCTAGACACTCCAGGAACTCTTCTGCTGCTGTCGGATAAGCAAATCGAACCATTCTAGCTACCTCTGCCTCGAACCCCTGGATAGATTCTCCACTCTTCTGTTTACGGTTCTTCAGCTGTGTTCGGTACACGGGTTGTAGGTGAGTCTGACCATACCTCATCTCCAGGCGATGTACTAGTAGCTCAAAGTTGTCAGCTTCGTCTGGCTTAAGGGAATGCAAGACATCGAATTGCTTGACGTAGTTGGACCACGAAGTTGTTCCAACGAAGATAGGAGGTTTCATTGTTGACCGCATCTGTGTAGTGTCTCCGCTTCCCCGTCGTTCGACATCCACGCTGAAGGTTTCCATTCTTTCCGCATCTCCCTCGCCGCGGTGGACGTAGCGATCTTGCCGAAGGACCTCTATTTCTTTCTGAAGTTGTTGAATAATCGCATTAATTTTGGTATCTTCATTGCGTAGTTCGGCTACTTGCTGGGATTGCTCACAACGTAGAGTCGATATTTGCTGGGATTGTTCATTTCTTAAGGTGGATATTTGTTGTGAAACATAGCTTGACAACTCTTCACGCATTTGATGGACCAGTTCTTCTTGTTTCTTCATCTGCTCTTTTTGCTGGCTCTTCATTTGATCTTTCAGCTCTTCTTGTTGACTGGAAATTCTAGTGGTAAGCTCGGCTAATTGTTGTGCTTGGTCTTCTTGCTGGTTTGTAATCCGGTAGGTAAGCTCTTCTTGCTGGCTTTTTATTTGATCTTTCAGCTCTTCTTGTTGACTGGAAATTATAGACGCAAGTTCGGCTAATTGTTGTGCTTGGTCTTCTTGCTGGTTTGTCATCCGGTTGGTAAGTTCTTCTTGCTGGCTCGTAATTCTATTTGTAAGTTCGGACATGGCTTCTTGTTGACCCTTTATCTGACTGGACAGCTCGGACATTGCTTTGTGCATCGGATCTTCGAATTCCACCGAGTTAGGGTCAATATTTATACTTAAATAGTACTCACGTAGTCTGTTGATTAATACAGTTTTTCCTCCGGTGGTATCCAAATCCAATTCTTCCAACTCTCTTCTGAGCTCAGCCACCAACAGTTCACATAACTTCTTTCCAGGCATTCTTGCTTCTTCACCCCACACCTGACACCAATTTGAAACACTTGTGAGGACTTTGAACACAATTTATTTACAAATTGTAAGAATACAAGAATTCAGCTGGTTACAAGTTAACAACTGCCACTTTTTACTTTTAAACTACACAAAAGCTGAACGAACACTAACTCACTACCGCGAATGACCCGCTTTATATATCAAAATACTTGACATCTCGATTTTTCTAGAAATAACTATTTACTAAAATCCAAATATTACTAGAATGTTCGCGAATAACTACCAACCTAAAATAATTATAAATCATGTCGAGTTCCTGTCAAAACCTTCTTCCTCATTCACGGACTCTACCCTTTATGGCAAGCAGCTACATTAAAATACATGCATTCCTCTCGCGCATCTGTCACAATCATCCGTCACACATCTGTCACCCGTTACAATATTATACCTGGATGAATATTTCTTTCATCTAATAGCTTTTAACTAGAACTATACTTACATTCCTGTAGTATCTATCCTAGTTTTATTGAGGCATCTTTATTTTTAACGTTATATATATAGAGATATTGTTCGAAATTGTACGGAAAATAAACTAACTTGGCAACCCCGCAAAATCAGTCTCGAATAAAGAAGTAAAGAAACAACACGTTTTTCATTAGGGTCCAAAATATATTTAAAAAACCCAGTACAAATTAAAGCGAAAGTAAAAACAAGTAAAGCAATAAGCAACATAAAAATTAGTTCCTTCGATGAGCCGGATCTTAAGTGATTTATTACATAATTTGTTATAATAATCGAAAGTTTTAACAAAACGTGCTCGATGTTATATCCGGGCACCTAAGAGCGTTAAACGGGCTAGGGCAACCCACAGATTCATGGGATACACTTTTAATCTACCTTTTAAGCCAAAAAAAAGCCAAACGTACTGCTCGCGAATGGGAGGAGAAACGTATTAGATTGTCGAGAAAAACAGTAAATTTAAATGAACAAAGTGTATTACCTAATTTTAATGAATCACTCAGTAGAGACCGGGAACACGGGAACCTCATATCAAGAAACCAAAGAAACAGAACTGTTCAAAATTTCTTAAACTATCTACAAATGATAAAATTTCAAAGGTCAAGGCAACTATGGAAACTGCATCAGACGCCACTGTTTGTTCCGTTTCAAAGGTTTCGGCTG
This sequence comes from Ophraella communa, assembly GCA_035357415.1. Classification (NCBI taxonomy): domain Eukaryota; kingdom Metazoa; phylum Arthropoda; class Insecta; order Coleoptera; family Chrysomelidae; genus Ophraella; species Ophraella communa. Next base: position 13,210,294 of record CM068992.1, read on the forward strand.
AAAATTATGTAAATAAATGAAAGACTGTAGACTTTGTACACACTTGATGAAATAATAAAGGAAGGAAAATGTTTTTGTATATTAAAAAACCGTAGGTTAAGTGTGTAAAGTGTATATTAAGTTCAGTAACTGAGCGCTTTCGGCTTATAAGGCCATCATCAGAGTTACTTCCTAAAAGGTGGTAAACATAAAACTTAGAAGTAAGAAAAAAATGTAACTTACGTTAAAAGATAAAACCTCTTCAGAAGAGACATTACAACACATTGAAATAATATAAATTAGTTAAATTTTAAAATTAAAACAGCTTTAACATTAAAACATCTTGAAGACAACAATATATGAATGTAAATTAAAAACTAATTACTATTATAAAAAATAAAAAATAAAATGGAAGTGACTACGTTATCATAAAATGTTAATCAACAGATAAAATTATTTTAGTAAAACTTGAGTTGTAAAAATATTTAAAATGTAAAATCATCAAATAAATAAAACAAAACAAATCACAAAACAAAACAAAAAGGAGGTTCATTTAACAATTCCAGAAGAATTTAAATAAAGGTGTGAACTTGGTATTTAAATTGATTTGCGTGTTAACGCAATAGGTAGGATTAACCTTGAGTTCCCTCAAAATTTCCAAATCCTCAAGTAGGTTCATTTTTAAATATCCATTCCCTGGAATATCATGAAGAATAGTGCTGTTTTTATTGGGAGAAAAACTGTGTTTGTTAAAGTTTAAGTGATGGCCAAAGCTGGACTTATCTGGTCTTGTCAGGTGTTCCTTGATACGGATCTCCAAAGGTCTTGTAGTCCTACCTACGTAAGTGGTTGGACAGTCGTTACAAGAGAGTTTATATATTCCGCTTCTGGACAGTTTTTTAATTTGATCTTTAGTTTTACATAAAAGGGATTTAATGGTTCTTTGGCATTTAAAAGAAATCTTAAGATTCGGAATATTCCTCTCGAGAATAGAAGCTACATTGGAAGATACTTTTCCGAAATAAGGAAGGGATCTAAAAATCGGAGTATCAACATGTTTCTGCGGGTGTTGATTAAAGGCTAAATTTCGGAGCTGGCGATATTTAATCTTATTAATGGATTTATCAATAACACTATCCGGAAAACCATTAGCCGCCGCTAACTGCTTAAGTATCAAAATTTCTCTGTTATATGAAGCTTCAGTCATCGGTATCCTCAATAGTCTATGTATAAAACAATTCAAGGATGCCATCTTTTGGTGATAAGGATGATTAGAGTTTTTGGTTATTAAATGATCAGTTGTCGTTGGTTTACGAAATATAGAAAAGTTTAAAATGTTGTCCGCGTTCCTATGTATGGTCAAGTCCAAGAAATTAATGGAATTATTGAGCTCCAATTCACAGGTAAACCTGATAGATGGATGAATATTATTGATTTCAGATAATATCAAATGTATATCTTCGACTGAGCCATCAATGAATGCCAATACGTCGTCAACATATCTAGACCAGTGAAGGATTTTGTTGAAAGGATGGGTGCTGGAAAAAGAGCTATTGAAAATATGGGTAGTTTCAAAATTATCTAGAAAAATATCAGCCAGCAAAGGTGATAAAGGATTACCCATAGCAAGGCCAGTGGGTTGACGATAAATAACATTGTTGAAAACAAAGGAATCTTGAGAAAGACAAAATTCTAAGAGGGTTGTTAAATGATCAACGGTAGTAGGTGACATGTTATTGGAGACGAGAATATTTTTAATAATAGGAATTGTATCTATTCTTGGGCACATTGGTAAACAGATTGTTTACATCAAAAGAAACCATAAGAAACTTTTTGTTGGGATTAAATGACGAAATTTTGTTGACAAGGTCAATAGAATTTTTGATAGTTTTAGAAGGTTTATAATCAAGAATATCCAACAGAAAACTGTTCAAAAAAGTAGCCAATGAAGAAAGGGGAGTATTGAAAAACTCACAATTGGTCTGATTGGAAAATTATCTTTATGGATTTTAGGTAAACCATATAATCTAGCTAAAGAAGGGTTAGGCAAGATAAACTTTTTATAATTCGTATTTAAAGAATCGAAAAATTCTTTGGAGTTGTGAAGGGTAGCCTTCAAATTAGAAACTAGTTTCTTGAGAGGGTCACTAGTTAAGATTTCAAAGTCGTTTTCCTGCAGAAATGTTTCAGTTTTATGAATATATTCATCTCGATGCATAATTATCAAACAGTTACCTTTGTCAGCTTTAGTAATTATCAAATTATTTGCTTGAAGTTTTTTAGATATATTTTTTATTAAAAAATACTGTTTACGGGCTAATTTTTTATGACTACTTTTTTTATTATTATGTTGGAAGTAAGCAAAGTCCTTTTGTAAAGAGAAGTAACAGTGGTGTTTCAATGAGTTCTTATCAGCATCATTTAGAGCGAGGTTCTCTATAATAGAATCGATGTCGACAGCAAATTCCTCCAACAATTTTTTATTCAACAAAGTTTGGGTTGAAAATTTCAAGCCATTGGACAAAAACTTTAACTCATTTTTGGAAAAATGACAGTTAGTTAAATTCTTAATCCGTTCACAAAATTTAAAGGCAACAGAATTGTCAATTTGTGGTTTCTGAAAACCTGGCGTTGATTTGTTTAAAAGGTTTTTTAACTTGTTATTAAGTCTAAAATATTTTTGCTGTTTAATATAGCTTAAATCATCTTCCAAATTACTTAAAACATATCTAAAATAATCAAATGAAACCTCCCGAACAATTGAATCATAAAGAATCTTTAAATTAATATTAATTGAATCTAATTTTGCATAATGACAACATATTTCTTTTTTAAGAAACTGAATCTGTGTACGTATTTTAAAATTAACTGGTGTGTTGGTTGGAAATTTTATGGAAGCAAAAGTAGGTATCACTTTATGCTTAATACACTGGTGGAGAAACCAAATATCTAGGCGCAGCAATTCTCTCTTCTTAGACAGTCTAAGGTATTTATCCAAGTCGACTACCATACTGTAGGTACAAATAAATGAAAGACTGTAGACTTTGTACACACTTGATGAAATAATAAAGGAAGGAAAATGTTTTTGTATATTAAAAAACCGTAGGTTAAGTGTGTAAAGTGTATATTAAATTCAGTAACTGAGCGCTTTCGGCTTATAAGGCCATCATCAGAGTTACTTCCTAAAAGGTGGTAAACATAAAACTTAGAAGTAAGAAAAAAATGTAACTTACGTTAAAAGATAAAACCTCTTCAGAAGAGACATTACAACACATTAAAATAATATAAATTAGTTAAATTTTAAAATTAAAACAGCTTTAACATTAAAACATCTTGAAGACAACAATATATGAATGTAAATTAAAAACTAATTACTATTATAAAAAATAAAAAATAAAATGGAAGTGACTACGTTATCATAAAATGTTAATCAACAGATAAAATTATTTTAGTAAAACTTGAGTTGTAAAAATATTTAAAATGTAAAATCATCAAATAAATAAAACAAAACAAATCACAAAACAAAACAAAAAGGAGATTCATTTAACAATTCCAGAAGAATTTAAATAAAGGTGTGAACTTGGTATTTAAATTGATTTGCGTGTTAACGCAATAGGTAGGATTAACCTTGAGTTCCCTCAAAATTTCCAAATCCTCAAGTAGGTTCATTTTTAAATATCCATTCCCTGGAATATCATGAAGAATAGTGCTGTTTTTATTGGGAGAAAAACTGTGTTTGTTAAAGTTTAAGTGATGGCCAAAGCTGGACTTATCTGGTCTTGTCAGGTGTTCCTTGATACGGATCTCCAAAGGTCTTGTAGTCCTACCTACGTAAGTGGTTGGACAGTCGTTACAAGAGAGTTTATATATTCCGCTTCTGGACAGTTTTTTAATTTGATCTTTAGTTTTACATAAAAGGGATTTAATGGTTCTTTGGCATTTAAAAGAAATCTTAAGATTCGGAATATTCCTCTCGAGAATAGAAGCTACATTGGAAGATACTTTTCCGAAATAAGGAAGGGATCTAAAAATCGGAGTATCAACATGTTTCTGCGGGTGTTGATTAAAGGCTAAATTTCGGAGCTGGCGATATTTAATCTTATTAATGGATTTATCAATAACACTATCCGGAAAACCATTAGCCGCCGCTAACTGCTTAAGTATCAAAATTTCTCTGTTATATGAAGCTTCAGTCATCGGTATCCTCAATAGTCTATGTATAAAACAATTCAAGGATGCCATCTTTTGGTGATAAGGATGATTAGAGTTTTTGGTTATTAAATGATCAGTTGTCGTTGGTTTACGAAATATAGAAAAGTTTAAAATGTTGTCCGCGTTCCTATGTATGGTCAAGTCCAAGAAATTAATGGAATTATTGAGCTCCAATTCACAGGTAAACCTGATAGATGGATGAATATTATTGATTTCAGATAATATCAAATGTATATCTTCGACTGAGCCATCAATGAATGCCAATACGTCGTCAACATATCTAGACCAGTGAAGGATTTTGTTGAAAGGATGGGTGCTGGAAAAAGAGCTATTGAAAATATGGGTAGTTTCAAAATTATCTAGAAAAATATCAGCCAGCAAAGGTGATAAAGGATTACCCATAGCAAGGCCAGTGGGTTGACGATAAATAACATTGTTGAAAACAAAGGAATCTTGAGAAAGACAAAATTCTAAGAGGGTTGTTAAATGATCAACGGTAGTAGGTGACATGTTATTGGAGACGAGAATATTTTTAATAATAGGAATTGTATCTATTCTGGGCACATTGGTAAACAGATTGTTTACATCAAAAGAAACCATAAGAAACTTTTTGTTGGGATTAAATGACGAAATTTTGTTGACAAGGTCAATAGAATTTTTGATAGTTTTAGAAGGTTTATAATCAAGAATATCCAACAGAAAACTGTTCAAAAAAGTAGCCAATGAAGAAAGGGGAGTATTGAAAAAACTCACAATTGGTCTGATTGGAAAATTATCTTTATGGATTTTAGGTAAACCATATAATCTAGCTAAAGAAGGGTTAGGCAAGATAAACTTTTTATAATTCGTATTTAAAGAATCGAAAAATTCTTTGGAGTTGTGAAGGGTAGCCTTCAAATTAGAAACTAGTTTCTTGAGAGGGTCACTAGTTAAGATTTCAAAGTCGTTTTCCTGCAGAAATGTTTCAGTTTTATGAATATATTCATCTCGATGCATAATTATCAAACAGTTACCTGTATTTGTAATTATGTATTATTGTCTACCGCATTAGTAGAAGTTCTGGATAAAAACGGCCAACCTCATGTTTTTAGGGCATTGTTAGATTGTGCATCCCAATCCAATTTTATTAGTGAAGAATGCTGTAAGATTCTTGACACAAAATCAACCGACATTTCGGTGATAGGTATAAACCTATCGTTTTTAGTATTACCAATTATTAATGAGTCTATTCCAAATCAACCCATTAACACTTCGGCCCTAAACATACCCAATCACCTTGGCTTAGCTGATCCAAACTTCAATACAATAGACAAGATTGACATTTTACTGGGAGCTTCAATCTAGTACAATCTTTTATGCGTCGGTCAAGTGCATTTAAGCCCAGAGGGTTATCCAGTTATGCAAAAAACTGTCTTGGGATGGATAATCTCAGGACCCATTCCGCTATGTCCGTCAACAGAAACAATTTGCAAAGTCGCATCCAATAAAAATATATCAAATGACGAGCTTCAAGAACAATTAAAATCCTTCTGGGAAATCGAAGAACCTTCTTCCAAACTGCTAATTGTTTCCAGAGAAGACGAAGCTTGTGAGGAAATATTCCAGAAGACTACCCAGCGAGATGTTGATGGTAGATTTATCGTGCAAATACCCCTTAAAAAACCTATTTCACTGCTGGGTGAATCTAAGAAAACAGCATTAAGCAGACTTAATTAATTGGAATACAAACTCAAAAAACAATCGGAACTAGCAAAACTTTATACCGAATTTATGCCTCATCATGGAGTTCTCAACGAACACAACAAACTACACGTCTCAGAGTAGTATTCGATGCTTCAGCTTAAACCACGTCAGGAACAAGCTTTAATGACCTTCAATATGTTGGACCAACTATCCAGGAAGATCTTTTGGCAATCCTTCTGAGATTAAGACAAAATGCAATTGTGGTCTGCGCTGACAGAGTCAAAATGTTTCGTCAAATTTGGATTGACCCATCTCAGAGGTCATTGCAAACAATACTTTGACGGCAATCTCCCCAGGAAGAGCCTACCGAATACCTTTTAAACACAGTCTCCTTTGGTCAAGCGTCATCCCCTTGGCTTGCAGTTCGTTGTCTACACCAACTCGCCCTTGAACATAAGGATATCTACCCTAAGGCTTCAGATACCATTCTCAAGGATTTTTACATGGATGACCTCCTCACTGGGGGTAATACCGAAACAGAGGTCATAAGAACATTTGACGAAATCATAACAATTTTAAAAATTGGCATCTAACAATCCTAAAATACTGGAATACGTTCAAGCATCAAACCCTTCAAGCAATCTTAAAATTGGGGACGGCAGCAAAACTAAAACGCTAGGCCTTTTTTGGTCTTGTTTAACGGACTCTTTGTTATATAATGTTTCTACTTTTCCTGCAAAATCTATCAACAAAAGATCTATTTTATCCGACATCTTGCAAATATTTGACCCACTTGGCTTAGTTGGTCCATGCATAATCCTGGGAAAAATAATAATGCAACGTCTTTGGGCCAGCAAGGTAACATGGGATGAAACCTTACCTCAAGAACTGGATACCACATTTCCCAATAGGGCGATCGTTTTCATCACTACCAGACCCAGATATCACTGAGTTACCAGCCAACCGACTTTCTCGTTTCCAACTAATGCAGCAGATTTAACGACATTTTTGGAAAGTTTTTATCGGAAATGCAAACACGTTCGAAATGGCAGAAAAATCTGTCAACAATTACTGTGGGTCCACTAGTTCTCCTACGTGACGACAATGCACCACCCTTAAGATGGCCGTTAGGACGAATTCAAAAACTTTTTGTAGGTGCGGATGGCATTCCTCGCGTTGCTGATGTAATAACTAGCAGTGGAGTGACGCGTCGGGTACTTGCTCAATTGTGCAAGTTAACAGTAGACGATAACGAACTACCAACATGAGAAATTTGTATGTTCCGCTTAACAACTTCTTTTTTATGCAACAAGGCATTTTTATTTTCACTAAATTTGTTTAATTTATTTATATCATTTGTTCTTTTTGCATTCTACATATGTTATTCACTTGTTTTACATTGTATTACATTTTAGATTGTATTTTATTATATTAAAAGATGTAAATCTTTCAAGGCCGGGGGTATGTTCGAAATTGTACGGAAAATAAACTAACTTGGAACCCCGCAAAATCAGTCTCGAATAAAGAAGTAAAGAAACAACACGTTTTTCATTAGGGTCCAAAATATATTTAAAAAACCCAGTACAACTTAAAGCGAAAGTAAAAACAAGTAAAGCAATAAACAACAGATATAAAGAATGCTATGTTAAGTAATGTCAGAGATTTTTGACATATAATTGAATATATGTATTTAGATAGTAATACATCGTTTTATTATATTATAAACAGTACTCCTCGGATATAACAGTTGGCGACGAGGTGAAGAAACATGGACAAGGAACAGTTTAAAGAATTAATGCAAGTTATGCAAAACCATCAACTTCACATTATTCAAATGATTGAAAGACTTCAAATCGAAAATACAAACAAACCCAGTTTAGTTCCTTTTAATAAGTTTGAATCATCGAAGGAAAAATTCTCTTGTTACTTGGAGCGATTCGACAATTATTGTTCAATGAAAGGTGTCATGAATAGTGAGCAAAAAGCACAACTACTATGTACTTCGATAGGTGCAGAACATTACAATAATCTGACTAGTTTTTTAGGCCCTGACAATCCAGTTGGTAGAAAACTTCGTTAAACTGTTAGTTCCAAGAAAAAGTATTGTTGTTTCCCAACATTTCTTTTTGAACACATACCAGAAAGATCAACAGACCATTGCAGAATTTATAGCTGAACTTAGAAGTAACCTCAATAATTGTGAATTTAATGTTACTTGTGAATGTAATAAATCCATCAACATATATCAGATGTGTTTTTCCGGGCTCAATTTATCCGAGGTTTAAAAGATAATTGGATTAGAGAACAGATTCTACAATCAAATATAACATCTTTTCAAGACATCGTAAGTAAAGCTTGTTTATTAGAAGCATCCAGAATTGAAGGTCAGTCAAATACACCAACCAGATATTCATCTTTAAACGAAATCAATCAAGATCATCCTAATACCAGAAACTTGAGATCGAGATCTAGATCCAGTAGTTTTTCAGAAAATTTCAGTGTAAATAGGAACAGATCCAATCAGCTTGATTACAAATCTATTGGACTTGACAACATATGTCACAGATGTGGTAAGGCAGACCATTTTATTTCTAACTGTAAGTTGCAAAGAAATAAAGTAAAATGTCTTGCATGCAAGAAATTAGGTCACATTGCAAAAGTATGCATTTCAAGTAAGTTGAAACAAAATAGACAATTTAGTGAAACCAATATTGTAGATTCTTCTCACTTAGACCAACCAGAATCAGACTATGAAATTTACTATGGATTATCATACGTAGAACATACAGAAGTTTTAAATTTGTTCGATTTAAATGACACAGATAAATATTTTATCACTGTGAAAATAAATGGTCAAAAATAACAGTTTGAAGTCGACACAGGTGCAAAATTTTCATTACTCTCAGAACCAGATTTTAGAAAACTAAATCTTGATATTCAAATAGTACCATCAAATATTGTGTTCAAATTATACTCTGGAAATGTAATACAACCAATTGGTAAAGTATCAGTCCAAATTTCATTTAATAATCGTCAAATGATTGATGAGTTATAAATTGTACCTGAAGGTCATCAAGCACTTTTAGGTCGTCAATGGATCCGTGGCCTTAAAATTGAACTTAAAGATAAATTCTCAAGATACAACACTCAGTCCAGTTTTGCATATTCAAGAACTTAAACCAGACGAAGTAATATCATAATTTTCGCACTTATTTGAAGAAAAAATTGGTTGCTGTAGTGAAATTCGGAATAAGACTCGTTCTATGTTTGTTATGTCAATTAGACAATTGTTTATTATCATGACATATTAATGTCAGTCCAGTTTTTCTGTTTAATAAAGCCAATCTTTTGGTATTAATCGTTTGCCTACATATACTGCAATTTATTAAACAGAAAAAAAATCACTAATTCAGCAAGTCAATGGAACGCTATTTTCGACCAAAAAGGTTTGATGTAGATCCCTTATCGACTACAGCCACACAAGATTGGACACATTGGAAGAACACGTTCGAGAATTTTCTGAGTGCAAATAAACCCAAGAATGAAGACTTCAAAGACGAAGAGAAGCTCCAGCTGTTGACTAATTATGTGGCCTCAAATATTTATAATCTGGTAAGCGAAAGTACCACCTATGTACAGGCTATAGAAACTTTGGATAAAATCTACATCAAAGTTAAGAATGAAATCTATGGAAGACATGTCCTGGCCACACGACGTCAGCTGCCTACAGAATCTGTTGATCAATATTTGCAAAGTCTTAAACTTCTTGCTGCTCCTTGCAATTCCAAGTCAGTAACTGCAGAAGAAAATAAGAACTCATTTATTCGAGATGCGTTTATATCCGGGTTAAACTCTGCTTTAATACGACAAAGGTTATTAGAGAACAGCACTTTAAGTTTGGATGAGGCACACAAACAAGCACAATCGTTAGAAATGGCTGAAATTCATTCAAAAAGCTTCACCACCACAGGATGATAGTTATCAACATATTCACCAAGTAGTTGCATGAATCAGTAGACCCAATACATCAAAATGTTACTTTTGTGGAGAGTTACGACACCCTCGATATCTTTGCCCAGCAGCTGAAGTGATATGTAGAACCTGTTCAAATAAAGGTCATTTTGCCAAGGTTTGAAATAGCAAACAACGGCCTACGCCTACTTCAAGAGTATCAGCTTTTACTGATATTTCTGCTGGAATAATTACTGCTGCTTCTACTTCAGGTCTTCAAAAAGCTACTGTTACAATAACTGTCAATGAAATACCAGCAAAAGCTCTAATTGATTCTGGAAGTACTTCTAGTTTTATTGACGCATCCTTTGTTAAGGATCATAGAATATTGAAATCGGCTACTCATCATCAAGTTGTAACATGATATGTTAACTAAAAACGTAGTATTTTTAAAATAATTTTATGGCTAACACTAACACCATCTATTGTATAGAGTTCTTAACATGTTAATTATTATAAACGATTCCTGTCAGTAATTCCAACTTTATACACGATCTTTAATGTGGCATAGTCCAATACCTTAAACCACGATTGATTCTCTTATTGTCATTGGTGTTATACACAGCATTGGAATATATAATACCAAAGACGTTACAAAAGTTAAAAGACGTTACAAATTTCAAGTTAAAAGACGTTACAAATTTCGAGTCAAAAGACGTGACAAATTTCAATTTAAAAGACACTACAAATTCGAAAGACACTACAAATTTCAAAGACATTACACTGATTGGTTCTACATTGGTGGACGGTTCATCAGACCAACCCTTCACTGGACCAGCCCTCTCCTGGATCAACCAACGGATCCTATGTAAAAAAAGATAAGTCGACCAACGTAAATGCATTTATAATAGCTGTCTCGTTTTTCTTCATTTCTTAAACGTAAAATATAAAAATCATTTTAGTATCGTCAACTGTATTAGAATAAGTTTTTGTAAAGAACTGTTTGCGGATTATTTTTTGTAACGTATTCTCAATTTCATTCATTTAAGCACCAAGGAAATCTATTTATCTTTTGGTACATTTTCATATTTTTGGTACATTTTCATTTTTTTATCTTCATAGACAGTTTTTTCTGACATCTTTCTGTCATCTTATGATACTTATTTAAATAACAGCTTAAAAAACAACTTTCTTCAGTAGTAACATAAAAAATAAAAAGATTTCAGTGGCGCCCTTATAATTTCTTAAAGAAACAAATATTGTACTATAGTCAGAGCTAATGAACTTACTTACCCCTAGCCGAGGTATTTAACTATTATAATATTTGCTGTGATAAACATTTATAAATTTTGTTAATTATTGAAATATCTTTTACAATTAATTAAAGACGAAATTAAGATTAATGTTTGTTTTATTGTAAATTACATTTTTTCTTTTGGTATATTGTTATTTTTTCAAAAAAGTTAACTAAATATTTTTATAAATTCACTATCAACAGGTAAATCATATTACAAATTGTCGCCCAACGACCAACTAATATTACAAAGTAAATATGGCATCAATCTCCATGGTTACACAAGTGAAAGAAAGCTGTCTTGTTACTATCAAGCTAACCAAACATTGTTATGAAAATATTGAACTTTTAGTCATGAAAGATCTCTGCTCGGATGTTGTAATTGGACATGATGTATTAGCGAAGCATTCAAAATTGGAAATGCATTTTGCTGGTAGTCTTGGACCACTCAAAGTATGTGCCCTTTTGCAAGCAAACATACCACCTGCATCATTATTCACTAACTTGAGTGCAGATTGCAAACCAATTGCCATAAAATCAAGTAAGCATTCTAACGAAGATCTAAATTTTATTCAACAAGAAATTCAAACCTTGCTTTCTGAAAATATCATCGAAAAGAGTAATTCCCCATGGAGAGCTCAAGTTTTGGTCACATCAGGTGCAAACCATAAAAAACGGATGGTTATTAATTATGCCCAAACAATCAACAGATTTACAGAACTCGATGCATACCCGCTTCCAAGTATAGAAAACGTAATAATGAGAGTTGCGAAGTATAGTGTTTTTAGCACTATCGATCTGAAGAGTGCACATCACCAAATTCCCATTTTACATAATGAAAAACCTTATACTGCTTTTGAAACATGCGGCAATTTATTTCAATTCAAGAGGATACCGTTCGGGGTGACCAATGGAGTAGCTAGCTTTCAAAGAGTAATCGACACGATTATTAAAAATGAAAAACTAAAGGCTACATTTGCATACCTTTGTGGTATAGATCAAAATTACCATGACAAGAATCTAGAAAAATTTCTTGAGGTTGCCAGCAAATACAAACTCACACTAAATTCAGAAAACTCAAAATTTTCTTTAACAAAAATCAATCTTTTGGGATACACTATCGAAAATCACGAAATAAAACCTGATGCTGAGCGATTACGTCCCTTTTTGGAATTGCCTGTACCAACCAATAATCAATCACTCAAGCGCGTTTTAGGAATGTTTTCTCATTACACACAATGGATACCGAGATATTTAAAGAAGATTCGACCATTAATTTCAACGCAATCATTTACATTATCAGAAGAGGCTTCATCCACTTTCAAATCTTTAAAAATCGATATTTCCAAAGCTGTTGTGACTGCAGTTGACGATAGAATTCGTTTTACAGTGGAGACAGATGCATCAGATTTTGCTATTGGTGCCAGCTTGTCTCAAAATGGTGCACCTGTAGCATTCTTCTCGAGAACATTATCTGAAAGTGAGCGTCACCATTCATCAGTAGAAAAAGAAGCATATGCTATAGTGGAGTCCTTACGAAAATGGAGGCATTACTTGATTGGCAGACCATTCCGATTAGTTACAGATCAGAAGTCAGTATTATTCATGTTTGAATCAAGAGAAGCAGGAAAAATCAAGAATGATAAAATAACACGTTGGCGTTTGGAACTGGCTTGTTTTAAGTACGACATCATCTACCGTCCAGGATCAGAAAATAAGGTTGCTGATGCACTATCACGAGTATGTGCCAACATAAATGATAAAGAAGGACCAACATTATTAGATCTGCACTATAATCTTTGTCATCCGGGAATAACAAGAATGGTACATTGGATTCGAACTAAAAATCTACCATATTCAGTAGAAGAAGTGAAAAAGATGACTGCAGCCTGTCCAGTTTGTTTAGAGTTGAAACCCAGATTTTATAGAGGAGGATATGGAACTTTAATCAAGGCATCAGCACCGTTTGAACGATTATCATTGGATTTTAAAGGTCCTTTACCTTCTTCAAGTAACCATCGGTACCTTCTTACAATAATCGATGAATACTCTAGGTATCCATTTGCTTACCCATGTACAGATACTTCGACTGCTACTGTAGTTAAGCATTTAATTGAGCTTGTTTACCCTTTTTCGACTGCCAAAATATATTCATTCTGACAGAGGATCTTCATTTATGTCTTTCGAATTTAAACAGTTTCTTCAAGAAAAAGGAATTTCAATAAGTGAAACTACAGCATATAATCCCCAAGGAAATGGTCAAATTGAGAGAGAAAATGGCACAATCTGGAGAACTATTCAATTAGCGTTAAAATCAAGAAATCTTCAAATTAATAATTGGGAGACCGTCTTAGATCAAGCTCTTCGCTGCATACGATCATTACTTTGTACAGCTACAAATGTGACACCTCATGAAAGAATGTTTCTTCATAATCGAAAATCTCGGGAAATCTCTTCCATCTTGGTTAACTAATTCTTCAAAGGTACTCATGAATCAAAAATGAATGAATCAAAATAAATCCTTGCCCCAAATGACCTCTTCTAGATTACTTCGATACGCTTCTTTTCTTTCTGGATTCAATTACTCAGTTCAATTTAAAAAGGGAAAGGAAAATCAGAATGTAGACTGTTTATCTCGCGATCCAATAGTTTTTTCAAATAATTCCAAAGAACAGTGTATCGGAGAAGAAGTAAATCAATGTTGTGCAGAATTAGTTTTCCAGATATCCAATGACAAGATTACCGCTGATGTCATCAAAAAAGAAACACTAAAAGATGCGGAACTTTCAAAATTGTTAAAACGACTCCAAACTCATTCAGAAGATTCCGAGTTCACAGTAGTAGACAGTATGTTATTTCGACAAGGAAGGGTGCTTATACCTGTTTCATTACAACCACAAATACTGAGTGAATTACATAGCTCTCATGTTGGTATAACAAAAATGTAACAACTCGCACGAAGATATGTATACTGGAAAAACATCGATAAAGACATCGAGAAAATTGTCAGGGAATGTGAACCTTGTGCGCTTACACGAACAAATCCACCAAAAATTACATCCCATCCTTGGGACACACCCGGTGAAAATTGGGAAAGGATTCATGTTGATTTTGCCGGGCCTTTTCAAAAACATTATTACCTAGTCTGTATAGATGCTTATTCGAAGTGGGCTGAAGTCAAAGTTCTGAAAGAAGCACCAACAAGTTTCATCACTAACAAATTGTTAGAATCCATATTTTCTTTTCATGGTTATCCATCAGTAATTGTGTCTGACAATGCAAGTAATTTTCAGAGTATTGAATTTAAAACGTACTGTCAGAGTAATGGTATTTTACAAAAATTTATTGCACCAGGGCATCCTGCGACCAATGGCTGAAAGATATGTCCAGTCTTTGAAGAATAAACTTAAAACAAATATCAATGATCTATTAAATGTGGACGAAAAAATACAACAAATAATTTTCAGGTATAGGGCAACTCCTTTGATAAGTGGTAAATCTCCAGCAGAGTTATATCTACACCGGAAATTCAGAATTCAATTGGATGCAATTTTTCCGAACAAACCAAGCTTTCTTCTGCTTCTCTTACTTCATCTGAGGTTGAAAGATCTTATAAAGAAGGAGAAAGAGTTCAAAGTCAAGTATTTGTTGATAATAAAAACACTTGGCAATTTGGTATAATCAAAAAGAAATTGGGGAAATTACATTACTTGTTATTATTGGATACAGGAAGGGAAATAAAGAGACATATCGATCAATTACGTTCTTCTTTAGTAAAGAAAAAAATGGTAACTTTTGGTCCTATCATTGAAATTCCATTTCCAGCATCAAAATCTAAAAACTGTAGTCCTATCATAGTCTCCGGTTCCATCAACTTTTAAATCTAAAAATTGTAGTATTACTCTCCGTGATGAAATCACAAGAAATCCAGATTCAGAACCTCTCATACAACCAGTTACTGAACCTTTAATTAATGAAATACCATTTACAGATTCTAATCCTACCACCCAATTTCAGCAACCTACTGACCAACAATCAAGTAGTTCCTCTGAGTCCCGACGACACAGACGGCTAGGGCTGGGGGAGAATGTAGTATCTATCCTAGTTTTAATGAGGCATCTTTATTTTTAACGTTGTATATATTGTTAGAAATCACCCGAACAAGAAATAAAATTATTTATTATTTGAATCTATTTGTTTACAAAAGCCGCTGCCGGTCAAAGGGATTATTGAATGGTTGAGGCCCTAAAAATATTTGTATGGGTCGGCATTCTGATAATCTCGGTGCTCGGGTTCACATGCCGCTTATTTAGTATTTTTGTTGTATTTTAAATTAAAAGAAATATAACTTATAGACGAAAATCGAGTGTATTTTCATAGTGTTTCTAACATCAGAAGTGGTATTGTGCTTAACGCTTACAGTGAACTTTGTTATTAAACGCCGTTATAAGAAGTTGAAAAACATTTTACGTGTGGAAATGGCTACCAAGGAGGGAGTTTCGACTCAAACACTTTTGGCTGAACTAGTTAGAGCTATAACGTCACAGCGATCCTGTGATCAGGTAGATTTGCCCTATTTCAGACTCGAAAATAATGAATCCAGTAAATGGGTAAGTCAAGTTGAAATTATTAAAATTGAAACAGGCTGGTCTGACGTTCAAACCTTAACAAGAATTGGTCTATTTGTACTGAACGAGACAAAAAGATGGTTCGAACTTTGGAACCCTGCATGATAACAGAGACTAGGCAACTTTTTGTATTGATTTTATTGAAGCTTTTTCACCAAAAGGAAACCTTGGTCGTATGCTGCAGTTAAATTTTCTAGTTCTTTTATAAACACTTATGAATCTTATGTACATGAAAAGTCTGCAATGCTAAAAAGTGTAGGTGCAAAATGGTGTGAGACTGATTTTGTAGACCAATATGTCGAGAAAAACCAAATGTTATACCATAAACACTTCAACACAGATGGAACGGAAAACTTACAGTGGTTCGTTCCCAGGCAAAGCCGATTGGGCCTTCTTTGGATATTTCATTATGAACAATGTCATGTAGGACGTGAAAAAACATACATACATAATTTGTTAAATGTTACATAAAACATTGCGGTATTTGTGCCGAGAAGAAAACGAGGACTGGGCCGTTACAGGGATTCGTGCATTCAGTCGAAATTCCCAAAGAACCGTTTCACACATTGCACTTAGATTGCTTATGACCATTGCCCGTATCATCCGAGGGCTATAAGCACATTTTGGTTATAGTGGATGCTTTTACCAAATATTGCATTATCATGCCTATGAATGAATCCCAAGCCGGATTCAGACAGGGACGTGGTTGTATTGATAATGTTTTCACCCTTAGCTCAATTATTCAGTTGCACATTAGATTACGAAAACGCAGAATGTTTGCCATTTTTATAGATTTTAAAAGAGCCTTCGACTCTGTAAACCATTTCTTGTTGTGGGAAAAGTTATTTAGTATTGGAATTTCTGCTAAAATCTTACGTGTGTTAAAAATGCTATATATGCAGGCTACTATTCAAATAAAAGGTTCGAACAGTTTAACTAAAAAATTTGAAGTAACAACTGGTGTACTACAAGGGGAACCTTTAAGTCCTCTATTATTTGCGTTATTTATTTCAGATCTTGAAACCTTTTTCTATGCAGAGGGTGCCCAGGGAGTGAACATTGACGACAGACACGATGTATTAGCCTTGTTATATGCGGACGATTTAGTCATTTTGGCACACTCAGAGGTTGATGTTGCAAGAAAATTAAAGATATTAGAAAAATATACCAATAATTACAAGTTAACGGTCAACTTGGCTAAAACAAAGATATTGCAATTCTCTAAAGGTGGTTTTCGGAAGCCTACTGTTAACTTTTACTTTAACGATCATCTGGTGTCGGGAACTAGTAAGTACATTTACTTGGGTGTAACATTTACTTCCTCTGGACTCTTTCATGAAATGTCCAATATAGCTGTAAAGAAGGGCATGCAAGCCATAGGTTCACTTCTTCCCATTCTTTCAAAGTCCAAAATTGATACTTGGTCTCCTAGAATAAAACTGTTTGAATCGTTAGCTCTCAGTGTTGTATATAATTCTATACCGGTTTGGGGACTTAGATATTTAGACTTATTAGAAAGGATACAAACAAATTTTATAAAAAGAATACTTTTAGTTCCTGTTAATACCCCTGAAGCTTTAATTAGATTAGAAACCGGTAGGGTTAAACTGGCTTACAATATCTTCAAACTCACTATTAACTGGCTACAAAAAATTTTATCTATGAACAATGACCGTTATCCAAAACTTTGTTTTTTGCAGCAGCTAAAACTTATTGATTCGTCAGACATGAAATATAATTGGGCACATCAAGTTAGAAAAATGTTTTCAGAGATAAACTGCTTGGACATATGGAATACTCTTGATCCTACTACTTTAAGATCGCGAAAAAAGATTTTATTATCTAACTACTACAAATATTTACATAACCTAGATGCTTCTCTCGCGTCGAGATATTCCTTTATGTCAATTTACCATTTATTTGATATTTCCGAGACTCCTAGTGCTTATTTAGACCTAAAACTACCTATATGCAAGTAACTCGTACTTTAGCACAATTAAGGTTAGCAAATAATTTTAGAATTAAATTTACTCTAAATGGCATTCTATACTCTATAGACCCAGAGTTAATTTGTACAGTATGCAACACTCAACAAAAGGAGTCAATACAACACATTTTATTTGAATGTCCAATATACTCAGTAATGTCGAATAACGTACCCTATCTCCAAAGTTTGGATTCATTTATATGCTCACTGAAAAATATAACGCCACCTATTGCTAAAGCGATTTGTGCTTATATCTGGAACTTTTTGAAATTACGCTCCTTTATTCTAAATGAATAACACTTTTTTGTACTTAGCTATAGTTTGAATTAGACATCTCCTTGTACTCATTGCTGTAAACCCTTGTTTTTAAAGCAATTAAATTTATTATTATTATTATTATTATTATTATTATTTATTTATTTATTTTTTCTGTCTTTGTCTCGGAAGTAGCAAAGGCAGGTGTAAAGCTGTGGTCTTCACAAGTATAATTTGACTTTATTTATTTATTTTTTCTGTATTTGTCTCGGAAGTAGCAAAGGCAGGTGTGAAGCTGTGGTCTTCACAAGTATAATTTGACTTTATTTATTTATTTATTTCTTCTGTCTTTGTCTCGGAAGTAGCAAAGGCAGGTGTGAAGCTGTGGTCTTCACAAGTATAATTTGACTTTATTTATTTATTTTTTCTGTCTTTGTCTCGGAAGTAGCAAAGGCAGGTGTGAAGCTGTGGTCTTCACAAGTATAATTTGACTTTACTAATTTATTTTTTCTGTCTTTGTCTTGGAAGTAGCAAAGCTGATTTTTCAAAAGCCTTCGTCTTAAAAACTGACGCTAGCTCATATGCACTCGTTGCATGTCTCCTCCAGGGGGAGGGCGATGGTGAAAGGCCCGTGGAGTATGCTAGTCGATTACTAACGTCTGCGGAACGTAAGCACGACAGAACGCGAGGCCCTAGCAGTAGTTTACGCGGTAGGCAAATTTCGCGGATATATTGAAAGTTTAAAAATTATCATCAAAACGGATCACCAGATGGTTGATGTCGCTACGGTCGCCAAGTGGTCGTTTAGCCAACTATCAGAAAAGATGTTACCAATCACATTAGGAAGTGTATTAACTGCCAAAAGTTTAAACCAACCAATTTGAAGCCTGCAGGTCTATTACAGACACCGGTGCTGACACAACGTTTCGAGTGTCTAGCCATCGACCTAGTAGGTCCACTTCCTGAAACGGACGACGGCAATTGTTGGATATTTGCCGTAGAGGACACATCAACGAAGTGGATAGAGTTGTTTCCTCTAAAGCATGCCACTGCGGAGAACTGTTCTATAATATTGATGGACGAGATATGCCTCCGCTATGGTACACCCAGATGAATAATAAGTGACAACGGTACCCAATTCGTAAGCAAAATTATGCAACAGTTTACATACTGTATGGGTATTCAACAATCGCTTACTCCTGTATATCATCCTGCATCAAATCCGGAAGAATAAAGAATCTCAAGCTTCAACTCTTTATACTAGTCCAAAAAGATCACACCAAATGAGATCAAATGCTGCCAAGTATAGTATACGTAGTCTTGCAACCGGATATTCTCCAGCATATTTAATTTTCGCGCGCGAACTACGTACACTGCGACAAGACTCTTCAAAATTTTACGCAGACAGACATTTGCGCGAACCTAAAGTGTATGTTAAAGGAGAGAAGGTGCTTGTTCAAACTCACCCCATAAGCAAAACAAGTGTCGGCTTCACAGCGAAGTTCGCGCCCCGCCGCGACAGGCCATATTTAATACTAAGCCAAGTTTTACCTACTTCCTATGAATTATCCTTACCCAGTAATCCTAATGTTTCCATGGGCAAGTATCATGTGCCTGCGCTACAACCGTTCATCGATGATGCTGAGGAACCGGAGCTCTCGACCAGTCACGCTCCATAAAGGAGAGGACGGCCTACTAAACGCTCGGAGACTCCCTCTGCAATGGACCTAGTCCAGGTTAGCCAGGCCAACCATACATCTCCTGATTTACCGAGATGGCACGGAATATATTCTCCTTGGTGCCGAATCCGAAGATTCCCATCCTCGTCCGCAGCATCGCCGAGGAAAGTCTCGTCGATAAAAAACAATTTACTTTGTATCATCCCTCTCTTAGGTCTGATCCAAGGGGGAGGATGTAACATTCGAGTAGTCACTACCAAATCCAGCAGCAGTACATTCCAGGAGTGCGAGTAGCCACTAGAAAAAGCAGGCAACACGCCGACATGTCAAGTGAGAAGAACGAACTTTATTCATGTGTTGTTTTAGTCATTGCTCACGTTAGAATGATTTTTATTTGTTCATATACAGTTATGTATCATTATAAAGTAATTTAACAAGCTGTCTCATTACCCAGAAAGTGCAAAACCCACAATTCTTTTGTTTTACCCTAAAAACCCATCACGACCCTCCTTATAGTATTAGGAGTGTTAACATACGAAACTACAGGTCTAATCGGTTTTAACTCTTTATGTAATTTAATAGTTCCATATAATTCTGGACATTGAGGATTTTTATTTACTAGGTATTTTTTATCATAGTCATTTAATAGATAATTTGAATCATTTACATGTTCTCTTATTTGATTAGAAAATTTTTGAGTGGGATCTTTTTTTAGAATTTTGACATTGCTTGACATTATAAAATCATTCACTTTAGATTTATAATCTCCTTTTTTAAAAATTACTGAGTTACCTTTATCCATAGACTCTATGCCACGAATACATATAACAAGGATGTCAAACTCGAGTGGAGAGGGTAGCAGGAGAAAAGGCGCCTATCTGGGCGGGGTTAAATTCTCGGTCGTTGCGTACTCCGTACTGCGCAACAGGCTGTCTTTTTCTTTGTGCGAGCGAGATAACCAATCGCATATGGATTCGTGTAAACATCTCTCGTTCGAGAGAGAGACAGCCTGATGCGCAGTACGAAGTACGCAACGACCGTAGCCTGGACTCCGCCCAGATAGGAGCCGTAAATTCAGCCACGGGCGCTTATAGCTCGGCAAAGGAGTTTCACATCCTTGTTATATGTATCCGTGCTCTATGCCTTTATCTGATTTTGTAATAATTAGGTTATTTTGATCTACTTTATTTTTGATTGATTTTAAAGCTAAAATGTAATTTTTAATAATTTGACTTTGAAGTTTGAATTTATCTGGTTTAATGTCTCTAATAAGATTTGCTATTTGCATTTTTTCATAAATAAAATTATTTGAATTAGTTCTTAAAGCTATTTCAGAATCTGTGGCTAAAATTTCTTTTATAGGTATTATTAGTAAATTTGGGTGGTATGCAATAAGTATTTTAAACCCTTATCTAAAAACTTATTTTCATTATTTGAAAAAATTGTGTCTGATAAATTTACAAACCGAGGAGCAAAATGTATTGGTTCGTGAGTATTTACTGTGTTAAATTGATTGTACTAACCCTTGTTCTTTTAACCCGTAACAACCAGCCCAGGCTATTGAGACAAAATTAGGAAGATCCTCAGTTTTGCCACGAAACTTAGGAGATCAGTGGGTAGATTATCTAATTTTAATGAAAAAAAAGTTTAATGGATTAACATGAAGTGATGTTAAAAGAATGGCTTATCAGCTGGCTACCTTGAATAAATTACCTAATACATTTTCCAAAAATAATGAAACCGCTGGAAGAAAATGGTTAAATTTATTCCTGAAGCGACACAAGGACCCAATTTCCGTCAGAAAAACAACTGGGACGTCCATCCACAGAGCAAAAGGTTTTAATAATGACAACGTGACCCACTTTTTTGATTTTGATATCTTGGAGGCAACGTTTGAAAATCATGAATATCCAGCTGACAGGGTGTTTAACGTGGATGAGACTGGCTTATCTATTGAACAGTCCAAAGTCCAACATGTTCTTGCTCTTAGGGGCACCAAACAGGTAGGAGCCTTAACGTCTGCAGAAAGAGGCTCTTTAGTTACGGCAGTCTTGTGTATGGGTGCAGGAGGAACTTTTTTCCACCATTTCTAATCTTCCCTAGAAAAAACACCAATGTTTTATTGGAAAAGGGTGGCTCAAAAATTGCTTGTCACCCGAGCGGGTGGATACAAACCTACATTTTTACAGTGGTTCCTACACTTTATTGAAAAGGTGAAACCATCACAAAACGACCCAGTGTTGCTAGTGTTAGACGGACACCATACACATTGTCGCAATTTGGAGATGATAAAGTTGGCAAGGCAAAATTTTGTTGAAATAGTGTGCTTGCCCCCTCACTCTACACACCACATGCAACCATTAGATAAAACGTTAATGGGAACTTTAAAAGCCTATTATAGTGAGGAGTTAAGATTATTTCTAAGAATAAATCAGAGGACAATCACACACTTTTACATTGCTGATCTATTTGGAAAGGCGTATCTAAAGGTGCAAACTGGAGCAATAGCTGTTAATGGTTTTAAAAAGACAGGAATATTTCCTCCAAATCGTCATGTATTCACGGATAGCGATTTTCTTGCTGCAGAACAAGAAAATATTGAGGAAGGAGATGCTAGTAGAGCTCCAACAGGTGAAACTATTACCGACAACATTGTAGAATTTATTGGACCCGAAAACATTTCACCAATACCAACATTTAAAAGAAAGACAGGACCTCAAAGAGGAAGAGCACCTGGAAAGGCGGCAGTTATTGTTCGGGATGTGAAACAGATATTTTTATTTGTGAATTTTGCAAAGAAAATTAGTTTGTTTTTCTTGTTTTAGCCTTAAATCATAAATGTTTAATAAGTAAATATTAAATTCCTAAAATATATTTGCACTGTTTCATTTTTACTAATATTAGCATTTCCCTATTTTATATTAGAATCACAACATACTCCATATTAGGTACAAAATTTCCCTTTTTCACAGATTTTTTTTGAATATCCAGGTATTCAAATTTTAACATTTCTAGTATTAAAGTCTGATAAATAAATCACTAAGCTATGCTCTTAAAAAATTTCAAGAACTTCTTTTAAAAATCCAAAAAATGACAAGGCAAAAACAAAATGGTATTCCATATTTAGCGCTTCTCCTCTATATCAACTACTAGACTATGAATCGATATAAAAGTATCTATAGTTCTATAACAATCATATGCTTAAAATTTAAATAATGAATTTAATATTTAGTGTGACAATTTCATAATTAATTAATCATAAATTACCTAAGCAAAAAATATAAAAAATGCACAAACAATTAAGAAATTAATATCACAAACATTTGAAATAGATTCGGTCAGTTTTCTGCCATTGACTGCCACTTAAAAATTGGACTGTCATTTATTAAAAGTAAAATATTACGTGTATTATCAGAAAGTGTTTTCAGTTAATATAGATGATTTATGTCTATTGTTCAAAGTATTAATCAATATGAATTGATTATATTGATGTTTGTACTTAAGTAATATTGTTTGTCAATTTCGATAATAAAACCGGGTCCGCTTATCGTACTCCACCCCTCTGGAATATGATCTCAAATATTTTACTATTATCAACCGAATAACAATACAATAACAATGTTTCTTATTGCAGGAAGGCATATCAATTCAGAAAAACAATGTGGCCAATAAAACAAGTCCCACTGAAAATAGAAACCCACCTGTTGATGCAAGCTTACCTGTAAATGAAGGGCTACCCAAAGATGCTAGCCTACCTGAAAGTCAAAGTCCAACTGAAAATTTGAGCCTACCTGAAAACAAAAGTCCATGTAGCTTCCATGAAAATGATAATCCATCTGTATATATGAGTCTACATGAAAATGAGCATCCAGTTACACCTATAGATGGTAGTCAAACTGAAAATGCAGGCACACCGGATGATACAAGCTTATATGAAAATGTGTTGAATAGTAATCCATATCCTTCAGTATCCATAGACATCAGTACTTTAAGCTCTGTGGAGATTTTACCAGCAGATATCTCTATGATTAATATTTGTGAAAACCCGAATAACAGCAATGAGGAGTTCACAGAGCTAGATCCTGTTCATATTCAGTCACTTCCATCTTACTGTAGATCATTTTTAACATGGTCAACGCCCATGGGCACCGGCAGGATTTGCAGGGTGGTGTTCTGCATCGGCGATGGTAGGTTTTTTATTAAGTCTGGGGGTGTGGCGTGTGGGATACCCCTCGAAATTTTTTTGAAAAATTTCCATTAGAAAACCGCTTTTTAAGCATTTTATTCTCCAAAATAAATTGCTACAACCACGTATTTCCTAGATTGTTTGTTTGTTACCTATTAAAAAAAGTATAAATCATTCCAAAAAGGTATAAATCGTTTACGCCAGGGTGCTAGAAACCAAACCAATCTGTTACAGTACATTCATACTTATTCCGTTCTCACTTCTTAAGGCCAATAAACGACCCTTTTGTCGGCCGGCGTTTTAGCCAGGTGTTACCTTCTATAAAATTTGAACGGAACAGGGTGGAATTTATACCTGTTTGCACATTTGTACATATTTTTAGACAATATATATCTATCTATCAATATTTCAATTGCTTCTCGATGTAAAAGTAAAAAGTCCACTCCGGCCCTGCCTGCAGCTGGACGGAGTCTGCCGGCCGGTAGGAAGATTTATTGGAGGCAATATAATCGAAGTCCTTAAGTCAGAACGGTATAAGTATGAATTTACTTTACGTATCTGACTGGTATCGGTAAACTGATAGTTATTTTATTTCGGCGTGCTAGAAACAAAACCATCTGATCGCTACAAGCTCATACCACCTAGTCGAGATATACACCCCTCTTGAAAGTTTTATTTTGCTACGTTTGCCTTTTCGACTATAGATGACGTTGGCACTCGGAGTAAATATTTTGATTTTGAATTTCGATGTTTCCATGTATTTCACATTGTGATTATTAAATATATCTGTTCTTGTTAAGACAAAAACGTTAAATATAACTAAATGGAAAATATTAAGTTTTTTTATTAACATTACTGTCCTTGTACTCAAATTCCAATAGTTTTTTGAATTTTGAATGGTAGTGGTTGAATATTCGCAAAATTAAATACAATATTATACATTCTAATACCCGTATTATGGTCGCTGCGTTAAATAATTTAAGCTCTGTAACCTTCAAAGTTACAGAATTTAAGAATTTTGCAATTAGGGTCATTCTGTATACTTACATGTTTCTTTAAATGCCTCTGTAAACTTACAGAGAGCGAAATGTCACCGTAACCTTAAGTATAAATTATTATGTCGCAGTTACCAAGTTAATATAATGGATTTTATGCCTTTATTTATATATACTTGCCGATGAGGATAATAATAGGTATAAATAAAATTCTTAAAATAATAATAAATAAATCTTTACCAGTTAATTCATTTTAGGAATCGCTTAAGAATTGAGGGATAACGAAAATCCGGAATACGAAATATCGGAGTCAATTTAAAAAAAAAATGATCGTCTTCCCCAACCCATTAATAACCAATTATTATTGAACAAATAATTGAACCGTTACGTCAACATGTCAACATGTAGTCTTATTAAGAAGTCAAGATTCAATCCCATTTCATTTAAAGGTATTAGCAGCAATAATTTTTTTTGCTAATGGATCTGACCAAAAAGCTGTGGGAAATTCTCATTTAAATTGTATGAGCCAGTCTGCTATAGTAAAGGTACTGGGTTCGATCCCCAGTATCGGCGAAAAATATAAAAATATAGTACGCTGGCTACCTTTCGGAAGGCAAAGCACCGAAAGTATTCTGCCCAGAAAAGCCTCTCACTTTGCCATTCGGATCCGGCGTAAAACTGTAGGTCCCAGTTATCTGTACGCACAGCACAGGTAATTGCGAGAGGTCGCCTACACTCTGTACAGAGCATGGCACGCGAAGAAGTCTGCTATATCTAAGGCAATAATCGAAGTTAGCAGATTAATTACTATACATCTGGCACATATTTGGATCAAATTTACAACATTAAGGGAAGACAAAGAAAAAGCACAAGAAGGATTTTATACCAAATGGGGCATGAGAGGTATTACTATTGTGCGCAACTATTTACGACGTCCACGGCCTCTACAAACATGCACCAGTAAAATTTTAATAGTAAGCGAGATATGGGGCGTTAAAGTTGACAAAATATTTTTGAAAATTCGTAATATTTAGAAAACAACTGAATGTATTGGTCTCAAAATTGGTACACTATGGTTTTTAATGGTAATAAGCATGATATTGCCTTAATTTTTAATAATACTTCTAGATGGCGCTGGTTACACAGTTAAAATTTGATAGATCAGCGGTATTTTTTTACCCCCTGTATATTGTGCATTTTATTACAAAATAATAAAAACTGCATCATTTTGAAATAAAAAAGGTTTACTTGTTCAATTCCCATATTTTAAGTCGTTTTCAAGATATTGCTATTGTTAAGTACTTAAGCAAATATCTTGGACTTTCCCGGATAATATGCCCATTCGCGCAACATTAAATTGAAAATAACTAAATAATTTTTACATATTTTAGTATACCGTCAACAGTTTCTGCATATTTTATCATTAGTTATTACATTTCATACAATTATTTCAAACAAGAAATCAATATTTGCATACCGTAAAAAACATCAACTTAATTTCATTATTCATACAGCCAATCTATATCTCCCATATTGGAAAATAAAAAACTCACCGCCATTGTCAGATGCTTTTTTAAGTACTAACTCATATGCCAATAAAATAAAAAACCAAATCAGTTTTCCTATTTACCAACATAATTATGGTTCATTGATATTCCGACCAACTGTCATATATCCATCATATACGGAGGTGCCTATTTTAAACAAATTAATTTTAACAACCACTCTGAATCAGATAAATGATGTAAATTTAAAAAAAATTTATACAGATGGATCTAAAAGCATTCAGAGCACGGGTGCTGCATTTTTTGTTTCTGACATTACCTATGTTAAAAAAATAAGACTATCAGAAGTTCATTCAATTTTTACTGCTGAAGCAATAGCTATTAAGGAAGCCTTATCCTGGTGTAGAGTTAATGCTGTTCAACAAGTTGCCATCATTTCGGATTCTAAATCAGTACTACAGGCAATAGAATCTTCCCCATTAAAATGTTTTACACAACACCTTATAATGGAAATTAAACGATTACTGTTTGATCTAACTAATAGTGGGAAAAAAATTCACCTGATATGGGTACGAGGCCACTGCGGTATTGAGGGAAATGAGAGTCGACCAAGAAGCAAAAGCGGCTTGTGAAATAAATAATATAACGGTTGTCCAATCTCTCTCAGATTTTATAAACGCATTCAAATCATTAATCTGCGTCCGCTGGGAAACATTTTACCATGATATTGCCAAAACTTATAAGAATCATTATTTTTAACTACATCCATTCCTTCCAAGTAAAAGCTTCCATTTAAACTTAGATTACAGTAAGACTTCTCAGGTAACCATTACGAGATTGAAGATGAATCATGGGCGTTTCAGAGCTCACCTCCATAAAATCGGTATCTATAATAACCCGTATTGCACTTGCGATAATAAATCAATAGAAGACCTAAATTACATTTTTTTCGCCTGTAAAGATCGATCCTCACAAAGTAAAGAATTATCAAACTCCCTTATAATTGTCCTATGCCCACTAATATTACTACACTCTTAGCAAATGAGAAGATAATTATTGATTTGCTTCTTAAATTTTTGCGCGAAACTAAACTAGAAATATAATAATATTGTTATCGTTTATATATATTTTCTGTGGTTAATGGACACTGTCCGAGACCATTTACACACACACACACACACAATTTCATTATTCAAATAAACTTTTTGAAAAAAATACAAAATGCCAGATATCATATTAACAGATACACAAGAAAAAGAGCTGCATGATTTAAAGGCAGATTTAAAAAATTTAGTCGCAAAAAGAGGTCTGGTTAGAGGAAAACTAACTAAATTTGAAACGTCAATTCAAACTTTTATTGTCAACAAAATATCATTAACTCAATTAAAATTACGCTTAGATAATATAATTTCAGTTTTAAAAGAATTTGAGGAGCTACAACATCAAATTGAAATACTGGCGTCATGTTATCCAGAAATGTTAAAACTTGAGGAACATCATGATGTTAGAATTCAATTTGAAAACGCATATTTTAGTAACCTAGCCACAGCACAAGGTGAAATAAAAAACGCTGAATCTTCATTCACAGACATTTCCGAAAATAAACCCAATACTAAACAAAATATTAAATTACCTCAAATAGAATTACCAATCCTTTACGGAGATTATGACAAATGGGTTTCTTTTCGAGATATGTTTGAAACGCTAATAGATAAAAGTGACATTGAGAAACACTATTATTTGTACAGATCTGTTAAAGCCGCTGAGGTAATTGCATCCTTAGAGGTGACAAATGAAAACTACAAAATTGCTTGGGATTTATTAAAGCACCGATTTGAAAATAAAAAGGTAATTATTCATAAACATCTAAAGTCTATTGTCGATTTTGAAATTATCAATAAAGAATCTTGTAATCGTCTAAAGGGGATTCTCGACACCTTGAACAAAAATTTACGGGGTTTTGAAGCACTTCAAGTCTCTACCCAAAATTGGGGTCCATTACTTAATTTCATTATTTCGAAAAAACTACCCGAAACTACTCAAAAGGACTGGAAGAAATTCACGCAAAAATTAGATATGCCCATCTGATGATAGAAAAACCTTTTTAAACTATAAATAAATCATCATACCAATTGAAAAACCCGTCTAAACATTCTTACGAACGAAGTAATACACAAACATACAAAAAGAATCATTCATTCTTGAACACGGACACATAAATGGTTACGAGAAAAATTCATTCCCAATGCTCCGAAAAAAAGCGTATTGGTATTAGACAATGCTTCTTATCACAATGCACTTTTAGAACCGATTCCAAATTTTTTTTGGAAAAAAGAAGCAATGATGAAGTAGCTCGCTGAAAGAAACATTTTTTATCTGGAAAAATCGACTAAAACCGAACTATTCACGTTAATAAAAACGCACAAGCCACTATGTAAAACTTACATAATAGATAAAGTTCTGGCTGAACATGATATTGTATAACGTTGCATCTACCACCCTATCACCCGGAATTCAACCCCATTGAAAAAATATGGGCATTGGTAAAGAACAAAGTAGCTGCTTGCAACGTTACTTTTAAATTAGATGACGTCAAAATATTAACAGAAAAAACATTTAGCGAGGTTAATGTTGACAACTGGAAAAATATTTGCGCTAATGTGTTAAAAGTGGAAAATGAATACCTAGAAAAGGAACACATTATGGATAAAGTAGCGGATGACGACTTAGGTTTCGAGCCACTACAATAAATTTGTATATATTTTTAATTTTAATAAATTAATGTTTTTATTTATTAAAATGTGTTTTTCATACTTTTCTTAAAAGCAGGAGGTAAAATATGGTATTATTTATTTAAGCTTCGGGGCTTCCAAAGGGTATTTAACTCTTTTTTGTATTATTTATAAGCTGTCTAGGGCTAATGTTATAGTATAATAGTATGTCATTAAAATATCGTTTAAAAATGTATATTATGTTGGTAAAGACGATTTGATGGGTGCCCTTAAACTGCAAAAATACATTCTATCTAAACTACATGGAGCAGGTAACCACAATTCCAAATTACCCAAAGTCATTATTTACTCAGGTATAGGTAAATTTATAAAAATATTCCCCAATTATTTAACATAGAACATAGAATAATTATTTAATATATTTTTTAAGTCATTTCGGCAAGTGTATAACATTTTAACGTACTTTGAACGTACTTTGCCTGTACTATATCAATAGCTTTAACGGAACCAGCAAACGAGCCCGACTTTTTCGGTTTTCATTTCAAGGATCTAATGCACCGCTGCCATTCAGTTGTGCCCAACTATTTACGACGTAACGGGTCTACTCAGAATCCACGGCCTCTACTAACTTTATATATTAACTTGGCATACCTGCTTGCGAGTCCTCACCTGACCATCACGAACCCATGGTTCCTGGATCAGTACTAATCCCATTTGGTTTCTGATAAACGTCCTTATAATAACCGCCGATGATCCCTTGGCGTGATGGGCGTTTATCTGAGCGATATTAATTCCCGTCATTTTTTTTCCTCTCCTTCCCGCCCCTACTTACCTGTTTCTTCTTCCCGCCCCGACAAGTGTTTTGTCCTTGTCTACTTCTAATTCCATATCGGTTCCCTCGGTTCCCGAATCCCGATAGAGATCGGTGATGTGGTAGTCTCCGATGCTCTCGGCATCACTGGGCACATCAGTACCCTGCGATGTAGAGGGCACCGGAGGCGCTTCCTCGACTTCGATGGTTACTGTTCTCCGGAGTCTCCTTTTGTGTATGGGAATATCTAAAATCGTTAGTCTACAATAGTGAAATTCATAAACAAAACGAACTATTAGCAAAAATTCATGAAGCCGCAAATACTTTAAACAATGACAACGCGATGTTTTTAAAGTAAGTACGAAAATGTATTGAAGTAAACGGTGGTCACTTTCAACATTTAATGAAATAAATGTAATTATTGTTTTTTTTTCTTTTCTTTTTCCAATTAAATTGTATTCTTTGAACAACCAATGTTTTATTTAGGTAATAATTTTTAAATGCCGGCGTGGCAAGCAGTATTAAAATAGCAATATCTTGAAAACGACTTAAAATTTGGGAATTGAATAAGTATACCTTTTTTGTTTCAAAATGATGCAGTTTTTATTATTTTGTAATAAAATGCACAATATACAGGGGGTAAAAAAATACCGCTGATCTATCAAATTTTAACTGTGTAACCAGCGCCATCTAGAAGTATTATTAAAAATTAAGGCAATATCATGCTTATTACCATTAAAAACCATAGTGTACCAATTTTGAGACCAATACATTCAGTTGTTTTCTAAATATTACGAATTTTCAAAAATATTTTGTCAACTTTAAGGCCCCATGTCTCGCTTACTGCATGTTTCTATCAAACGACTTTATCACCCTTTCTACAGTTCTTATATTGTCCATTGTCCATTAGTTATGGGACAAGTTGTTGGCGAGGAGTAACGAGATATTGTGTCGGCTGTTTATCAATTCTTTTATCGAAGTGAATCATTTTAAAACTTTATGCAAGTGAGAATCGAGGGCCCTCAGAAGCCAAGAAGACGTTTATCAAGGTAAGTGAACCTCTAATGTCGTGTATCGTTAATTTGACTTTTGCTGAGTTGTTACTTTTGCTATTTTTTTGGAAATCCAAGTTTCAAACGGTCTTTAAAAGATAAACCAGAACCAGTTCAAAAGATCTAACATACGAGCACGGATATTATCCTTTAAAGATTGTTTGTTTGTCTACTGTTTTTTTTATAATTAATTGTTCAATTGTTGGGGTGGCTTGTATTTCTCATTGATATACAATTATATTTGTCGATAATTAACTATTAATCTCATAACTATTGCATCTTTAAATAGGGCTATATAACAGTGCATAAAGTTTTATTTTTACAGTCAATTGGTTGACCTTGAATTTAAAATTACTAATTTGATGTATATGTCGCAGGCTTATTGTAAAATTAGTCTTATTATAACATGCCTAGGCTTTTTCAATACGACTAGGCTTATTGTAAAATGACAGGAATAATCAAGAATCTCACAATTTGACTAATAATTTCAGGCGTATTATGATGCGCCTGCGTCTCGTTAGGCTTATTGTGAAAATTAACCTGTATGCGATTGTTTTTTAATCCGACTACACGAAATTCGTCGTATTGTTATTCGACTGACGCTACGTCAGGCGAATTGTATTTAATCATTCACGCAGTTTAAACTATTTAAAAATAAATACAATTTTGAATTATTTATTACAACATGATCCGCTTTTATGGCATTTACTAGTACATTTCATATGAGCTTTAAAACATAAACATTTATTGTTGCGACACTGTGCCTTGCTTTTTAAATCCCTGTCCTTCGAATTTTGAAAATAATCTTAGAGCTTCTCTTAACGAAATTGTTTTTCCTTCCGGAATATTAACTGTTTCGTTAGTTTGGCAGTGAGAAATTTCATCTCTGGAAAACCATCGATTCATCAAGCCATGTGAGGTACCAATTTGATAAACTCCGTTGGCGGTATTCACTATAGTTCCTAATATATTTTTGGGATCAAGTGGTCCTCTATCTACTTTGGGAACTTCAATAGCAATATTCTGGCCGATATCCAGAGGCCTTAATTTTTTATTGCTGATTTCCAGCATTTTTTCTGCAGCTCGTTTTTGACCCATAGTACATTCTTTTCTTTGGTTATTCACTATTTCCTAATATGGCTTATTATTTTTCAATTCTCCTGATGTATCGTCAGTCGTATTATAATACAACGGATTTCGTGTAGTCGGATTCAAAAACAATCGCGCACAGGTTAATTTTCACAATAAGCCTAACAAGAAGCAGGAGTATCATAATACGCCTGAAATGATTAGTCAAATTGTGAGATTCTTGATTATTCCTGTCATTTTACAATACGCCTAGTCGTATTTAAAAAGCCTAGGCATGTTATAATAAGACTAATTTTACAATAAGCCTGCGACATATACATATTTAAAATTTTAAAATCATTACTTTTTGGACAGCTTGATAAGTTTTTTTTTTGTTGTGGCAAAAAATTGTCATTAATCTCGATTTATTTGACTTATTTAATATTTAAAATAAAGTTCTTGTGTCAGTGGCAGCTTGACAAGAGACTATTAATTTATTTGTAATACATACCTAGTATTAAAATGACTGATAAACAAAGAAAATATACATTTCAACGAAAAACTGCTTTGAATGATTTAGATACTTTATTGCGTTTGTCAAATTCCGCGGTTACTAAGGTAACTAAGCAATCGCTTTTTCATGTTCGGTATATAGAATTGGATGATATTTTAGATAATTTTAATAAAACTCACCAAAACATTCTTACACATGTCTTGAGCTCTAAACCGACGGATGCTCAATTAGATGCCGAGGACATTCTTCGATCCCAATTTATGAATGATTATTATCAAATCAAGGCTAATTTCCGAGATATTTTTGAGGTTGATGATGACAGTCCGAATAACGAGTCAAGAAACGATGTTTCGCATACCGTACAATAATTTCCTATATATAGTAACAGTAACGTTCGTTTATCACAATTAGAACTTGTTAAATTTTCAGGCGATTTTACCTCAGCTATTACATTTTTTGATTTGTTTGATGCACTTGTCTATCGTAGAAGTAATACTGATGATACAGAAAAGTTAAGTTATTTAATTCAAAGTTTAGAAGGTCCTCCTTTAAGGTTGGCTAAATATTTGCCCTTAGCTAAAGAGAATTACGTTCGAATTTACGACAAATCGTTTGCGAGCAATGGCGCACTAGTGTAAGATTGAGGAGGCTCCAGCTAATTAAAAATTTATTCACCAAAAATCTTGGACACTACAACGTAAAAGAACCTGGGAAAATGGACAACACTGTATACATGAATAACCTAGATGCAACAATAACACAGGAGGACATTACGGAAGAACTAAATAAGATCGTCGGAGAGGGAGGTTTCAGGATAGTGGGTCTTAGGATGGGTAGAGATGAAAGAAAAAATGCAACAATAGCCGTGGATAGCGAGAAAGCGAAAACATTAGTAGAGATAGGTTGTATCAAGATAGGATTGAGTAGCTGTAGAATCAGGGAAAAAAATCATTTTTGAAAGGTGCTATAGATGCTGGCAGCTGGGGCATAAAGCGACAGAATGTAAAGGAATAGATAGAACGAAAAGCAATCGTTGTAAAAAATGTGGAGAGGAGAGCCATACTTCAAAAGAATGTCCGAGCAACAAAAGGTACTGCTGGACTTGTGAAGCACACGGGCACAGCGACGGCACTCGAAACTGACCACGATACCAAAGAGCGCTAAGGCAAGAGATATGGAGAGCAAACTCTAACATACGGTACAGTTCATAGGGCGTATACTATATATTTATATTTATACATTAATACATATATACATTTACACAGTTATACATATACTTATACATTTTTACATTTATATAGTTATATATTTATACATCTATACGTTTATACATCTATACAATTAAATAAACATCCACCAGCATGAGGGTACTTCAGTGCAACTTAGGAAGAAGTAGGAATGCGCATGATATCGTTTCTGAAATAATGGAAAGAAAGGAAATTGATTTTATGATCGTTTCGGAGCCGAATAAAAAAACTACTGAAAGAAATGGATGAATAAGTGATTCTCGAAAGGATGTGGCTGTGTTTATAAAAAATAAGAGATGTGGTATTGTCAATGTAAGAACGTTCTCAAGGTTTCTTATATGTGAATTCAAAGATATCAATATAGTGTGCTGCTATATCTCTCCATGTATGGATATCCAGACATACGAGAAGATTGTGGATGACCTTATGAACACGGCATTGACGATAAAAAAGAACAAAAAGCTAATGATTGCTGGCGACATAAACGCGAAAGCACAAGAATGGGGATCACCAGTAACGGACCATCGAGGGAAAATCTGGCTAGAATGGATGGCGACACTAGAACTAGAGGTGGCCAATACAGGAGAGCCGACTTTTGTCAGAGGAGAAACGAAATCCCACATTGACGTGACGTGCTGCTCGCGAAAGACAAAAAAATATGTCCACAACTGGACCACTCTAGACGAAGAGATATATACCCACCATAAGCATATTTATTTTGAAATAACGAACAAACAGCAAAAAGCAACGGATTTAGGTGGAGGAATAAGACACAAATATGACGTCAAGAAGTTCGCAGAGTCTTTAGGGAGTGACAAGCGAGAAGCTAGTAGCCCACTAGAACTTACGAAGATGATTGATAGGCATATGAAACGTAGCCACATTGGAAATAGAAATCCTTTCAGAGCCACCCCTTATTGGTGGAATAGTGAAATACAGGAAGCTAAGCAAAAATGCGTAAAGATCAGAAGAGAAATAACCGGGAAGAAGGATCGGGGAGACTTGAAAAAACAGGAACTCAAGGAACAGAAGAAGATACTTAAAAAGTTAATTAACAACAGTAAAAGAAAATGTTGGGAAAAAGTCTGCTCGGATCTTGAAGACGACGTGTGGGGCCAGGGTTA
Organism: Ophraella communa; assembly: GCA_035357415.1. Classification (NCBI taxonomy): domain Eukaryota; kingdom Metazoa; phylum Arthropoda; class Insecta; order Coleoptera; family Chrysomelidae; genus Ophraella; species Ophraella communa. Next base: position 13,245,196 of record CM068992.1, read on the forward strand.
CTCCATAGTCATGGGAACGATTAATCCAGTTCTGCCGTATGTACTTTCGGAGGAAAGAAAGGAGGTAATCGCAAGGGATCAATTCGCGATAAAAAAAGATGACTGGAAGAGGGTGAATACTCCCCAGCCGGTAACAGAATTTAGCAAGGAAGAATTGGAAGTAGTGCGAAGGAACATAAAGAACCGCAAAGCACCCAGCCCAGACGGCATTCCACCCGAATTGGTCAAGAAAACCATCGAACTGAGACCAGAGACGGTACTACAAATAATGAATACGCTCCTAAAATCGCAAACTTTTCCAGAAGCATGGAAAACGGCAAGACTGGTGCTGCTGCCGAAAGCGGGGAAGCCCTTAGAGCTTAGTGGATCGTATAGGCCTATTTGCCTGTTGAACGTTTTGGGGAAGGTTTATGAAGCTCTTATCAAGAATAGGCTGGAGGAAGCAATAGGAGAAGATGGTTTATCGGAAAAACAATTTGGATTCCGGAGAGGTAGATCTACAATCCAGGCGGTGCAGTATGTAATAGAAATAATTAATAGCTCGACAAAGAAATGGATTTCCATTATAACGTTAGACATAAAAAACGCGTTTAACTTGGCCACGTGGAGCCTCATAATTAAAAACCTTAGAGCAAGGAATGTACCAACCTACCTGATAAGGGGAAATCATGGTGGGGAAAAATATTCGGAAGGAATCTAACGTAGGGGTTCCACAAGGCTCGGTGCTTGGGCCTACCCTGTGGAACATACTATACGATGATGTGCTTAAAGTCGACCTGGAAGAAGGATACACAAACGTGGCTTTTGCAGACGACCTTCTCTTAATAGTTGAGGCTAAAGATAAGCACGAACTGATGAGGAAGGGAAACATGAGCATCGATCGGATTGAGGAATGGATGGAATATAATCAGCTACACTTGGCTGCAGAGAAAACCGAAGCACTTATTGTTAAGGGAACTGTGCAGAGAACAGTAAGAGAGACTATCGAGTTCAAGGTAGGAGGGGCGAAAATACAACCAAAGACCTCGCTTAAATACTTAGGTATCCATCTAGACCATCAACGTTCGTTCGGTGTTCATGTGAAGAAAACGTGCGAAAAGGCTATCGAAAAAATGGTAACCCTGCAAAGGATAATGCCGAATATAGGAGGGATGACAAGTAGGAAGAGAGAGATAATGGGAGGAGTGGTGTATTCAATTCTTCTGTACGGCTCACCAGTCTGGAAAGAAGCAGCCGTGGTCGAGAAATATCGAAAACAGTTAACTGACGCGCAAAGGAGACTACTCCTAAAAGTTAATAGTGCCTATCGAACAGTATCCTCGGAGGCACTGCAGATAATCGCAGGTAACCCACCCATAGACGAAATGGTAAGAGAAAGAGCGGAAGTACACGCCAACGGGTGGAGAACAGCGGAACAGAAGGCACAGGCCCGGCTAAATACGCTAGAGCGATGGCAACAGAGATGGGGCGCCCTTGAATGGAAAGCTGCTTGGACCAAAAGACTGATACCGAGGGTAAAACCATGGTATGAGTGTAGGTTTCGGCGCACAAACTACTTCCTCACACAATTTCTGACCGGGCACGGCTCCTTCCGAGCATATATCAAACGAATCGGCAAAAGCGGAAATGGAGACTGTAGCAGATGCCAGCGCGAAGAAACGCCGGAACATGCAGTGTTTCAATGTAGCAAATACCGAGAGGAGATAGAGAGAAAAGTTAATTGGGCATCAGCTGAGACCGGAGAATTTGGTAGAAATGATGATAAGTAGCGAGAAGAACTGGAACGCAATAGAAAATGCGATAAATGGCATAATGAGAAGAATGGAAGAAGAGGACCGAATCAAGAATCCATAGAGACACCCTCACATGGTTGACGCAAACCAGAAATGGTAGTTCCAATCAGTGAAGGTGTGTGACAGACGAGGTGTTTTTTTAGTGGGTATTGCGACCAGTGAGTCCCACACTTCCCCCGCCGACCATCCGCGGGGGCGTGCGTAAAAGCATTTTTCACCTCACAAAAAAAAGGCTCCAGCTACGTCGTTTAAAAACTCTGATAGTTACAGTAATTTGATTGTTACCTTTTCAGAAAATTTATCGGCTTTAGAGAATTTAGGTTATAAAATTTCGGATTTTGTGTTAGCTTACAAATTTCTAACTAAACTCGATGAGGAGACTCATCAACATTTTGAATTATTGCATGGATCTAGTGAAGTGCCCACTTTTACTCAGCTATCTGATTTTTTGGAAGTGCACTTCATTTGAATCCTCCTTTTTGTCAACTAGTTCGTCCAAAGAATCTGGCCGTAACAATAATTGTTTTCCTTCTAAACAGAATAAAAATAAACAGTTTTCTAAAGTTAATAATAGGTGTAGTTTCTTTTCGAAAACTAATACGAGAACTTGTTCGTTGTGTTCTGCAAATCATCGTTTACAAGAGTGTTCTTTATTTTAAGTAAATGAACGTTATAATGCTTGTAAAAGAATGCGTCTTTGTTTTAAATGTCTAGAAAAACATCATTCTCGTAGTTGATCTGACTCGTCACGTTGTGATCAGTGTAACATGTCGCATCATAGTCCTTGCATTTTAAGAGCGCTAACGGTGGTGCTCTTAGTGCTACTTCTCGGTACGCCAGCTCTTGCTTCCTCGTCTACTCTTTCTCCTAATGTTCAGGCCAATATTGGAGCCTTGAGCTCACATGTTTCATCCTTAGACAGTGTTGTCTCTAAAATCTCGAGCGTTTTGTTAGCTACCGCTGTGATAGAAATTATGGATGGTTGTGGATTGTATCAACCTGTTCGAGCCTTAATTGATGGTGGCAGCATGGCATCCTTTGTATCCCAGTCTTGTATGCATCGTCTTAACATTAAACATTCTTCTGCCACTCTGTCGGTGCAAGGTATTGGTACTATAAGAAGTACAGTAGTTGGTCAAGTTGCCGTTCAGATAAAACCTGTGGATAGAGTGGGTCCTGTTATTAATTGTGAGGCTTTTGTTTTACCAAAAATTTGTGAGGACCTACCCGTTTCCAGTTTGCATGTTGAGCAGAGGTCTTAAGCTACGCAATTTAAGAACCCTTTAACAAAACGGGTACGTTTTTAAAAAAGACCCGCTTTTTAAACGGTTCCGTTTAAAACGGACAGAGTGCAATGTATGGACTGTGATGAATCAGTTTGTCAAACGCATCCCAACTCTTTCCTTCGGATAGTAGAAACAATATTGGTTTCGTGTTTTGTGCATCAAAATAGATGTTACTGACTTCTAGTTATTAAATTTAATAAAGGAGGAGGATGAAGAAGAGAGGCAGTTTTTGGACCAAAGTTTCTTCACCTTCAAGAGTGAAAACATTGCGCTATACGTTTTCTTTGTTCCATTCCCACTACACATTTTTCTGGATAACTACAGATCTGTAAATAGATTATTTAAATTGGTTAAAGTAAGATAGTAAAATAATTAGTAAAATTTTAACGTACCTTATTTTCAAAACCACGTGCTACGAAACGGGTTGTTACACTATGCGGTCCGAATTTTAATGAAACAAGTTTATTAAAATCGGGTAGTGAATCGAACGGTACCGATTTCATTTCGGATCCGTTCGTTTACAATGCACATTGATTCAATTATAGGCTTTCATTATTTAACTAAACGGATCCGTTTTATATACGGAAGCTAACGGATTCTTAAAATGCGTAGCTTAATACTGTTTTTGGTTATGTTCTTATGGGTCCATGTACTTCGGTTCCGATGAACTCGGCCACGTCGTTTTTTTGTCACGTAGATCAAATGGTTTCTTTGGAGGATTTCTTAAAACAGTTTTGGAGTTTAGAAACCGTTCCTCATGTAGACTGTTTATCTCCTGATGAAGTTTTGTGCTAGCAGAATTTTGTTGATAATGTTCGTAGAGACCACACTGGTCGCTATACTGTTGCTCTACCTTTTCGTGAATCTTCTCCTATTTTTCCTGGGATGTACGATTTGGATGTTAATCGTTTTCTGTCACTAGACAAAAGGACTTTTCCTACGACCACATATGAAAGTGCTATACTCCGGGTCACAGTTATTATGCAGTGTGGCCGGCATAGGCCAATGTAAATCTTATGGGCGAATATTCAACACTGTTGGTGCTTTGGTTAAATTTATCTAAAAGCATAATTATAAATATTCTTAATTACTCACTAAACGATTTTCAAATGAATAATTTAGTCAACATTTAAATCATAATAGTAACACAATGGCAAGTTATATTCCCGCGCCAGTTGGAACCAAATTCGAAGAACATGCCGATATGGCAACGCCGTCGTCCATAAACGTAATGCTGCATAATAACTGTGAACCAGACAGTAGTTTGCACACTTATTTGTACTTAAGAAAGTAGCTAATATCAATACACGTATTGAAAAGTACAATAAATGTCAAATTAATACTATTATAAATATAAATGTATGAGTTGCATTATCTATGCAACCAAAAATACACTTACCTAGGTACCTATAAGTGCAATAAGGTTGATTGGCGCATACAATTTTATAAATAAATTTAAAATATTTATTATTATAAGAAATGTTGGGGTCGTAGGAAAAATCGTGTACACAACGCGTTGGAAAGTGTATTTCTTGCACTCGTTACGATTCCGCACTCGCCACTACGCGGCTCGTGCTAAACTTCACTCGTGCGTAATACTTCACTTTCCACACTCGTTATGTAACTCGGGGAGTTCGGTTCTGCACAAATTGTGTTGAATACGTATTTATATCGCTGTGTGAATAAATCGAAATATAATCTAGTTTTAGGGATATTTTTTAAATCTCAATAGTAATAGTTGTAATGTTTAGGTAGACGTTGAGGCGTAATAAAACACATTGAATCTTAATACGACTTTTAATATGTTACGAGAGCTGATACATGCTTATTACTCGGCGTTCCAGGGTAGACTACCCTACGCATCGTGTTATAAGAAACACAACTACTTGTGTGCAGTAGGGGAGACTTACGCAATACATAACACGCCCCTTATTAAAAAAAATAAAAAATAAAAATTGGAATAAGTATAAACTAAATATTTTCAATAATCGAACTTAAGCTAAGAAACATTGATAAATTAACGGAGAACAAAACAAAGTATTTTCATTAAACTAATCAAATAATAATCAATCTTAAACGTTAAATTTATAAATCAAGTTTTTTGGGAGGTTTCACCACCCGACCATATCGTGTAATACAATGTCCATTATTATCTTTTGGGATAGAATCATCTCTGTGTGAAGTGCCTTGCCCATCCGCAACTTCTGGGGTGCTTGGTGAAACATACTGGTTTAAATTGTCAGTTTCTTTCTGTTCCATACTGTCGTTGTTAAGTGGCCTTAAGAATCTACGATTTCTTCTGTAAGTGGCATCGTTGACATCAACCAAATAATCATTGGTTCCCAATTTTTGAACCACTGTTGCGGGTTTCCAATCTCTCATCCCTTGTTGCATTAAAATGCTTTGTTTGGGATATAATGTTGTTAATTTTTTGCACTTTTTGTCATAATGTGCCTTTTGATTACGCTGTTTGCGTTTTAAGACGTATTTGAGTTTCTTGATTGAGTACTTCGGCTTGAGCATGCTTCTAGCAACAGGTAGAGTTGATCGTAATCTTCTTCCCATTAGTATACTGCTAGGGGATGGAAGGTCTTGTTTTGGGGTTATATTATAATTTAAGACTGACAAAAACGGATCAGTCCCTTCCTCCAGAGATTTACTTAGCAACCCCTTAATGGTTTGTATGGCTCTTTCGGCCATGCCATTTGATGCAGCATAGCTTGGACTTGATGTTGTTAGTTTAATATCATATTGTCGGGCAAAATTATGGAACTCTTTGGAGTTAAATGGAGGGGCATTGTCTGACATGATCTCTTGTGGTAGGCCATTTATAGCAAACACGTTTTTTAATGAGCTAATTACACTTTCTCCAGTCTTAGAGGGTAATTTGTTAACTACTATGAATTTGCTAAAGTAATCAACAATAACAATGAAATTTAATGGACCTAGGCTTTTGAAATCTATTCCAATTTTCTGCCAAGGAAGATCAGGAACCTTATGAGGCTGTAGAGGTTCACGCGTATTGGATCGAGAATATTTTTGGCAAGTCAGGCAAGATAAGACCAAATTTTCGATGTCAACTGATAGACCAGGCCAGTAAACAGAGTCTTGAGCTAATAACTTAGTAGAGACTATTCCTTGGTGTGATTTATGTAATAAGTAAAAATTCACTTTGCAAGCTTTTTGGCACGATAATTCTCTTTTTGTAAAACAAAATGTTTTTATGCAAATAAATGTCATCTTTTAATTGCCAATATACTTTCAGTGAAGAGGGTAAGTTGGATTTGTGAGCAGGCCAGCCGTTTTGAACGTAATGTTTAATTTTTTGCAAAGACACGTCGTGATCAGTTTCTGTTTGAAGTCGTTTTTCATTTTCTGCAGAAGTTGAAATAACCGAGTAAACTTTGAGATTTTCTTCTAGATAGTTTGTTTCAATATGGTTATTTAAAGGTTCACGACTTAAGGTGTCAGCTACCTGTTGGTCTCTTCCGGGTACATATTTAAGTTGAAATGAATATCGCAATAATCTATATGCCAATCTTTGTATTCTAGGTGACATCTCGTCAAGAGGTTTTTTCAGCAACCCTAATAACGTTCTATGATCACTCTCAATTGAGAATTTTCTTCCAAACAAATAATAATGGAAATGTTCACATCCGAAAACGAGAGCTAAAAGCTCCTTGTCGATGTGGTTGTAACGTTGTTGGGTAGGGGTGAGCGAGACTGATGCATATTCTATGGGGTGTCCTTCCTGCATAATAACTGCTCCTATTCCAAAAGGACTGGCGTCTACAGATAGGGTAATTTCTTTGGACGGATCGAAATACCTTAAAATCTGTGAGGAGGTCACTAAAGATTTAAGATGATCAAAAGCTTTTTGTTCATTGGCGGACCATAACCATTCAGTTCTATTTGAGAGAAATTTTCGCAAAACAGCAGTTTCTGATGACAGATTAGGAATGTATTTGGATAAGTAAACTATCATTCCTAAAAAGCGTTGTAGGTCTTTTTTATTACTTGGTGGTTTCATCTCTAAAATAGCTTTAGTTTTATCATGGTCAATTTCTATGCCTTTTGAGCTAATGTAGTGTCCTAAAAATTTTACTTTAGTAACACAGATTTTTGATTTCTGTAAATTCAATGTTAATCCAGATTCTGAAATTTTTTTCAGAACTCTCTCCAAGTTTTTGTCGTGTTCTTCTTTGGTTTCCCCGAACACTAATATGTCGTCGAAATATACTATCGCACTCTTAAGGTCACTTAAAGTGTCAAACATAAATTTTTGAAAAATCTCCGGGGCGGAGCTTAAACCGTAAGGGAGACGCAAATATCTAAAGCGGCCGAATGGTGTTGAAATGGTGCAAAGTAGCGAGCTGTTATAATCTAAAGGAATTTGAAGAAATGCATTAGAAGCATCTAATAAAGAGAAATATTTTGCTCCTGCTAATTGAGAAAAAAGAGTATCCTGAGTAGGTATTTGGAAAAATTCTCGTCTAATATATACGTTTAGAGCTCTGGGGTCCATACAGATTCTTATGTCCCCATTTGATTTCGGGGCTATGACTATGGGATGCACCCAATCGGTTGGTTCTGTCACTGGAACAATTATTTTTTCAGCAACCATTTCATCAAGTTTTTGTTTGACTTTTTGTTTTAACGCGGCTGGTATTTTTCTCGTGGCGGAAACCTGAGGAATTGCATCCTCTTTTAGCGTGATACTGTATGTTCTTGAAACTTTCCCGATTCCCATAAAGACATTTTTGTACTTTGATACAATACTATTTTGATTGTCAATTTGAGTTGAGTTACTTTTTAAGATGTTTAGGTCATTAGTCGATTTTAGACCCAAAATAGATGAGTTTTCACACGATTTTAAAACATAAAATGTTAAGTTTTTATTAAAGTTTTTAAATGAACAGTTCAAATTGATTTGTCCGATTGTCTCAATGTTGTGACCCGAGTAAGAGCACAATTTCGTAATGGTTTTGCTTATTTTCGAACGACAAATATTAAGTTTTTTAAAGTCTGTATTATTCAAAATATTGACTTGACTGCCCGTATCAATCTTAAAGTTTATATCAGAGTCTTGTACGCGAATTTTTTCGAACCACTCAACAGAATTCACGAACTTAGTTGTTTTAGATTCAACGGTAGAAATTGTCCAAACAATATTTGAATCAACATCCGAGTCACTATTACAGTCACAGTTATTATCAGTGTCCGAAGATTCAGTTTCTGTTTCGTTTATTTCGTGAACGTATTTATTTTTACAGAACTTACGGTAGTGACCTCTCTTGTTACATCGGCTACAGTTACGATAAAAAGCTGGACACTTACCTTGCTGATGTGTCAAACCACAATTGTGACAGATGTTACCTGCTTTTTGTTGAAAACTATGATGTTTATGATGTGTAGGTCCTTCACTGCTACAGCCAGGATTGTTTACACAACTATTATTTCCGCACCTGTTTTTATCGCGCTTATTGTCCGCATTTTGGTTAGGTCCTCGATTTTTATTTTGTCTTTTTCCGAAGTCGATCTTGTTTACCGTTAAAAAGTTCACTTTTCGTCTCGCATGAGATTTCTTTTGTTGCACTGAACTACTCTCGATAGCTCGACACAAAAAACACGCTTTTTCGAGAGTTAAGTTGTTTTCCTGTAAAAGTTTCTCCTGTGTGAGTGAATCACGAATTCCAAGAACGATTCTGTCAAGAATCATAACATCTCTCTCTTTAAAATCACAGGATAAAGACAGATTTTTTAGAGCCGTAACGAATTCATCAAATGATTCATCTTGTTGCTGATCCCGTTTGAAAAACTTAAAATGTTCGAAAACTAGATTTTTAAATGGCTCGCAATACTCCCCGAACTTTTGAAGCACTGTAGATAACTTTTTCTTATCACCTTCTGCATCAAACTCAAGGGTGTTATAAATTTCTATGCCTTGATCGCCCAAAGAATTTAACAATATTGCCACTTTTGCTTCCTCCGGCTTACTCAATTTTCCACTAGCTAGCATAAAAATTTCGAATTTTTGTTTCCATAGCCGCCAGTTTACAGCTAAATTGCCCTTAAAGTTCATGGGACCGGGTGATTGAACACCGTCTGACATTTTAATCAATGTATAAAGTATGACTAGCAAGTAAATCCTAACTAGTAATGTTTTCCGACGTCACTCCCGTCGTAAATTGAGTTAAACCTCACTTGTGTTCTTTTGTTTAATGTAGGCGTTAAACCGCCGCACTAATTCTTAACCGTATTTTTCCGTTTTGCACGAGTCTACCGGCCGTTAGACGTAATATCGCGTATTTTTTATCAAGCACACCTTACAGTCGTAAATGAACAAAGTTACGATTTTTACCGTCTGCCACCATGTAATGTTTAGGTAGACGTTGAGGCGTAATAAAACACATTGAATCTTAATACGACTTTTAATATGTTACGAGAGCTGATACATGCTTATTACACGGCGTTCCAGGGTAGACTACCCTACGCATCGTGTTATAAGAAACACAACTACTTGTGTGCAGTAGGGGAGACTTACGCAATACATAACAATAGTGTGCACAAGTAAGTTGTGTGGTTTTAAACAATACAAGTTTGAATTGATTAAAAGCCTTTTTGGTCTTGTTTAACGGGTTGTTGTTGTAAGTAAAACCGGCATAGTTGCTTATCTCCTTTGCTAATAACCTGATATCAGTCTAAAGCGTGATAAGAACATTAAATTCTCATAAAAGCTTTCAGTGTCGGACTTGGACATTTTTAATTAGATTCTTAATTATATACTTAACTCTGGAGACTTAAAATTTTCGGCGTGAGTTAATCTTAAACTAATATATAAGAATCAACAATGGATAGCGATGATAACTTCACATCAGACGACAACAAAAAAAGAAGTCGCACGGAAGATGTGGCAGACATTTTTGTCAAAAGTAAGAAAATAATCAGGACTCCACTGAAACAGCAGAACCCTAAAACTAAAATCGATCAGCTAATTGATATGATGAAAAATTTAACAGAACAAACAAAATGTCTAACAAAAGAAGTAAAGGGAATTAAAGTGGAACAACAGGATTATAAAAATGAACTTCGTGAATTAAGAAAAGAAATAAACGGACTAATGCAAAATAACCAAATGTTAAAAAAAGAAAATGATGATATGAAACAAGAACTAAAGATTGTGAAGATGAAAGTGGAGCAATTTGAGAAAGAAAAAAAATCCAATAATGTGATTGTGCACGGTCTACCGATTGATACATATAATCCAAAATCGCTCAAAGATGCCATGACTAACTTCATGAATAAAGAACTGGGTATTGAAGTACAAATCGATGAAGCCTACAAACTAAGTAATAAACTATGTCTTGTAAAAACAATAAACAAAAATGAGAAAATGAAAATAATGCAAAACAAAAATAAACTGCGAGGAAAAAAACCGGAAGTATATATAAACAATGACCTAACACACGAAGAGATGAAAATTCAACAAGAGATACGGAACACTGCTAAAATAGAAAGAGCTAAAGGCAAATACGTCAGAGTTGGTTATCAAAAATTACACATAGACGGAAAAATATGGAAATGGAATAAAGAAAAAATGGAACCAGATATTCAGGCCACGGCAAAAAATGGATAGAAGAGATGCCTGTGCTAAAAAATACATTGGAGACCGAAATGGAGAAAGACTTGCTTTCAGGAGAAAAAACAACAAAGTTTGTAAATGAAATTAATTCGAAAATGAATTGTATAAAAAAACCATTAAATATTTGTTTCTGGAATTGTCACGGTTTCCAGAATTTTCAGAACTTCGCTGAAGAATGTACTTTTGATATTGTTTTTTTGTGTGAAACTTGGTGCACTACTCAGATTATCGCTAAAACTTATCTTGATAATTTTAATCATTTTTCATTCCCTGCTTCAAAAAATAAAGCCGTTGGAAGACCTTCAGGTGGCCTATGTTTTTTCTACAAAAATTGTTTTTACCGCATCTTTATTAAGTGAATGCCCCTGGTGGATTGTGTGTTTATTTTCAACGCCGTTCTGCAAATTTATAGTATGTGGCGTTTATTTTAACCCATCACTAGAGTTACCATATATGCTTGAAATGTTCAACAGTGTTCTAACTGAAATTTCAGAAAAGTTTTACGACACTTTAATTGTGGTTGGTGGGGATTTTAATTGTCGGGTTGGCAATTTAGATACAATATCTCACGAGGTCTTAGAAAATACAAATTTGTCTGTAAACAGAAAAAGTCTTGACACTACCATTAACCAGAGAGGTCGTATCTTGTTAGAATTTATGAGCAACAACTCACTATCTCTCTTAAATGGTAGAACCACTCAAGACAATCCTGGTAAATATACTTATGTCACTAAACTGGGTAGAAGTGTGATTGATTTGGTATGGGTAAGTAGCACGCATATTAGTATTATTTCTGATTTTCTAGTTGATATCAATAATTATATATCCGATCATTTTCCAATTGTTCTTGAACTAAATATCCTTATTAATAATTATGAATCTGTACTCTCTATCCTGATAGATACTAAGAAATCAATACTTTGGAACAATAACAAAGAACTGGCTTACAAATTGTGTATGCGTTCCTCAAACAGAGTACAGGTAATGATTAGTATTCAAGACTCTTACGAGAATCTACACTCTGCCATATTGGAATCCGCTGAAGTTTTGGGAATGATTAGAAAGGTAAACATCAACTACTAAAGAAAAAATATTAGTAAGCCATGGTTTGACAGTAACTGTGTGCTTGCCAAAAAAGATGTAAAGCAAGCACTCAAGTTGTGTAAAAAGGAAAACTTTTCTGATTCAGCAGTAGCTTTGTATGCTGAATCAAGACATTCCTACAAATTATTAATTTTATCTAAGAAAAAAGAGTATGAAAAACTAATCATATCCGACCTATCTAACATTAAAGATGCAAGACAGTTTTGGTTGACCGTGAAACGATTCAGAAGTTGTTCTGTACATAAAAATAAAAGCCTACCGATACAAGTTTGGGAAAATTTGTATGAAAATATATACCCTACAAAAGTTTACCTAAATCCTATTTTTACTGATGTCTTGCATCCATTTCTAGACTCGTCGATAACTACTGATGAAATATATTCCGTACTTAATAGTTGCAAAAATAAAAAAGCTCCGGGCATCGATTCTATTTCTTACGAATTTTATAAAAACCTGCCGAATAATTGGATCCTTTACTTAAATCATCTGTTTAATCTCATTTTTGATACAGCTGAACTTCCGCTTGAGTGGTCCGATATACTTCTTTCTATGTTGCATAAAGGTGGTCCTGCGGAGGATCCTTTTAATTACAGAGGATTGGCTTTAGTTAACTGCTCGGCTAAGGTTTTCACTCAAATAATTCTGAATAGAATGTCAGCTTGGACAGAAAGTAACAACACACTCCCTGAATCTCAGGCTGGATTTCGTGCTGGCGGTGGATGTATTGATAATATATACACATTAACCTCTGTGGTTCATATTCACATAAGGCATAAAAAAAGGAAATTGTTTGCAATATTTGTGGATTTTAAACGTGCTTTTGATTCTGTTTGTCACTCATTACTCTGGGAAAAGTTGTTTGGCATTGGAATTTCCTCTAAGATTATTAGTGTGATAAAATCCATGTACGATCATGCGACAATTAGAGTGAAAGCTTCCGATGGTTTAACGCGACCTTTTGATGTATCTGCCGGGGTTTTGCAGGGGGATTCTTTGAGCCCACTACTTTTTGCCTTATTTATCTCTGACGTTGAATCCTATTTTTAAAAAAATAATGCTCGAGGTATAAATATCGATAGTAATAATGACGTTCTTACGTTACTTTATGCCGACGACCTTGTTATTCTAGCGGATTCTGAAATTGATGTTGCAAGAAAACTAAAAATTCTTGAGAACTACACCGCCGAAAATAGATTAACTGTTAATACTTCAAAAACAAAAATTATATCATTCTCTAGGGGTGGCTACAGACCAACCAATGCTAGATTTTTATTTAATGGTAACCTGATACCTTTATCAAACAGTTATGTTTATTTAGGAACAACCTTTGTATCTTCTGGTCTTTTCAGAGAGATGGTAACTATTGCCGCTGATAGAAGTAAGCAAGCAATGGGGGCCATATTGCCTATTATGACAAAGACAAAAATGCAGTCATGGGAAGCACGCATTAAACTTTTTGAATCACTAGCTCTGAGTATGATGTCAAACTCTGTTGCCATCTGGGGTTTAAGATATGGTCACATACTGGAGAGAGTTCAGGTGCACTTCTTAAAGCGGATTCTTTTACTGCCAAAAATACCCCTGATTATGCTGTGAGGCTGGAAACTGGAAGGGTCAAGTACGCTTACAATGTATTTAAGGCTGCCTATCACTGGCTAATAAAAGTTTTAGCTATGCCTGATCATAGGTTCCACAAGATATGCTTATTACATCAACACCGCATGTCATCATGTGATGATAGGTATAGTTGGGCTCTTTAGCTAAAAAGAATTTTTGTGTGTTTAGGAAGTGGTCACCTGTGGGATAATTTAAATTTAAGGGAACTAGTGGCTAGTAAAAAAGACGTTCGTAAGTCCTATTTTGAACATCTTCATCAAGAAGATATTTCTCTAAGACAGAACGGCACCTTTCTAACTTTTTACAATAAGCTACATGTGTCCAATGTCCCCGCCGGATATCTTTTGTTAGAAATGCCTATTCAACTCACTCGCACTATTGCCCAGTTAAGGTTGTGTAACTCTTTCAGACTTGTGTTTACATTAAATGGAAACAACCATATAATCAATCCAAGTGACTTATGTACTATTTGTAACTGTCATGTAAATGAAACGATATATCACCTAATTTTTGAATGCCCGATTTTTACAACTATGAGGCCAAAAGTTGATTTTTTTAACAGTTCTCATTTATTTTTCAATGTTATGGATAATCTAAATCTAGTAAACATTAAAATAATATGTCATTATATTTCGAGTATTCTTAAATTGCGTGCTATTATTATGAATGACTAGTGTAGAATTTTTTTATGAATTGTTCTTTTTTTTTATACTTGTATATATATATATATATATATGTAAATTTACTTCATTACTGAACCCTTGCTGTAACACTTGTGTTTTGAAGCAATAAATTATTATTATTATTACTATTTAAGAATCCTGCTGCTTATCAGGAATATTGCATGTTTATGAAAGATTATTTGTATTTGCATCATATGGAAGTCATTTCAGAAACTTCTCGTTCTTCGTCTTGTTACTATATTCCTCACAATGCTGTAGTAAAACCTGATAGTTTAAGTACCAAGTTACGAGTGGTGTTTAGCGCTTCCGCTCACGTTAGCAATCAGAAGTCTCTTAACCAGTGCTTGTTTACTGGAAAGAAGCTGCAGCAGGATATTTTAACTATATTATTAGGTTTCCGACTCCACAAATATGTCTTATCCATTGATATTAAACAGATGTATAGGCAGATAAGAGTAACGGCTGCTTCTTTCCTTGCTTTGAGAACCTTATTGCAGTTGAGTGACGATGAAGTTAGAGAGTTTCCCCGTGCTGCAGAGGTTCTGCGTACGAATACTTACGTTGACGATATCGTTTACGCAAGATCTTCGGAATCAGTTGATATCTTTGTTATCTCGAGGTCAATTTGAATTGCGAAAATGGTCTAGCAATGATATGCGATTGCTCGAAGGTTTACCCGAGTCTTGTATTGGTAAGAAACCTATTTCCTTTGACGATGATCGTGGTTCCTCTTCTTTAAAAATCCTTGGTCTTGTATGGAATCCACAGTCAGATTGTTTTTCGTTTCAAGTGACAGCTCTGGACAAGCCTTGTACAAAGAGAAGTATGTTGTCTGAATTGGCCAGAATGTTTGATCCTGTAGGTTTTCTAGCTCCCATGACTTTGTTCACGAAGCATTTGGTTCAACACGTTTGTGGTTGTCAGGAATAGGTTGGGATGACTCTCCCCCAGAATCAATTTGTAAAGTTTGGACCCAATACAAGTAAATCTGTAAATCTTGAGATACCTCGTCTTATGTCCGTGTCCCGTTATCTTTCTTGTGAGATTCACGGGTTTTGTGACACTAGTGAAAAGGGTTATGCTTCTGTTATTTATTTACGTTTTTACTACCAAATGGTCAGATTCGTGTTTTTTTCGTTTGCGCGAAATCGAAAGTAGCTCCCATTCTTACCGTTAGTATTCCACGTATGGAGCTATCTGCTGCGGTGCTACTGTCTAAACTTATGCAGTTTGTGATAGATGTACTCGACCCTAAACATCAAATCATCACGTTAGTAGCTTGTTCCGATATTAAGATTTGTATGGAACTCAAAGGTTCCCCATAAAAAGAGAAAAGGTCATCTTAGTTCGAACGAACTTTACGAGTCTTTGCTAGTGCTCGTTAAATATACTCAACATCGATATTTTACAAAAGAGTTTGAGAGAAATATCTTTTTCAAACCTTTCCGAAAACTGTCTTGCTTTATCGATGATCAAGAAGTATTACGGGTGGGTAGTCGTCTGCGATATTTGCCAGTTTCGATTGATAAAAAGTTTCCTTGTATTTTACCTCGAGAATCTCGATTACACTTGAATCGCTGAAAGATTACTTAATGAAAAATGTTTCTGCAAAGGAAAACATTTCTTTTCAGTTTAATGCTGCGTCTGGCTGCGCACTTTGGCGGGTTATGGGAGGCTGGAATAAAAGCGGTAAAAACGCACCTAGCTAGTGTTATAGGTGATCAAATTCTTTCGTATGAGGAACTTAATAATATAATAATGTAGTCATTCAGATTGAATCTTACCTTAGTTCTAGACCTCTAACACCTATAAGTTCGGATCCTAACGATATATCTGAATTAACGCCAGGTCATTTTTTAAATCTTGACCCTCTTTCGGCTGTATTTGAGCCACTTGGCGATGCTATTCCTGCATCTCATCTGTTGAGATGGCGCTTAATTAATCGTATCCAACGTGCATTAATAGGTGTGTTCAAGACATTTTTACTTGTTGGCTGTAATAAACTTAATTTAAATCCGACTTTGTTGACTTTAGCCAGAAAGAGTGTGTTATGTGCTAAATAAAAAAGAAGAACTATGGCGATTTACAATCATATGTGAGAATGTCTTATACCAAGAATGATAAACAGTTACCAGGATTGCTTAATCCCATAAGACGTACGTTCGCCAATAAATCGATCGCAAGTGGTGGCCTGTGACGTCACTGCAGTCCTCGGCCGTATTATTCCTATCTCGACAGTGCATTTTAGGTCGTTTTCAATCGTCGTTTTTAGATCTATTGTAAAAATATTCAAAATTTTGACTGGTATTTATTGTGGATACATTAGTGTACGTTGTATTTTTGTGAAAAATATTTAAAAAACTGTTCTTTTAAACTCCAGTTCGGACTTTTAAATTTCATGTGTTACACTGCTTGGCTGGACATTGCTTGATTAGTTGAGTGTCAACTTTAATATTCAATAGTGAATACATTTTTTATTTTACGTTTTTAGTGAGATAGTTTACTTACTATTTTTTTAGTATGTAGTATTTTTTGTTAATTTTAAATTTGTAATTAAAAATTCTTTATAGAATACATATTATTTCGCTCCATAAAAGATTCACGGATTGTACTAGTAATATGCTGCAAATTGTTATGTGTATTATGTTTCTTTGTTAAAAAACACTAGTTTTAGGTATGATTTTGTGTAATAATAAATTTATTTGAATTAGAACTAAATATGTTTGAAATAGTGTTTTCTTTCCTATTTCCCAAATAATATTCCATAAATTAATTAAATATAAGTATTAAAACGATTTTATGGGAATATTTATTATAAATTATAAGTGTTTAATCTTAAAAATCCAAATAGTGGTACGTTAGTATTTCAGAAATCATAAAAATTCTGTCTAATTCCTATTATTTTCATGCATTTATATGGTAAACGTTATAATGAAGGACTGCATTGACGTCACACAGCTGGCGGACAAATCAGGCCGATTAGGCAATACTGGTAAATGTTTATCATTCTTGGGAAAGCGCATGGCAATGAAAACCTTATGCGTGTGAGTGAAGCCAAGTTTCAAACGTTTGGTGGTAAACAAATTTGGAACGTCGAATTGTATTTTTTTAGTTTTTTTATTGATTACCTTTTTTAATTACCTAAATAGACATTTTAAAATGGTTAATGGTGCAGTTTATAAGTGCAACAGTCAGAGTGCTAAAAAAGAGGAAGGAATTTCATTTCATAGGTAAAAAGTATTTTAAAACTATTTCCTTGAAATTTATTTTTATTAATATTACAGCTTTCAGGTAATAGATGTTTAACTAAATCACATATGCTATGTATGATAACTTAAATTAATAGTACATACATTTTGAAAACTGTTTTCATTCAGTTTTAAAGATTATTTTTCAATTAATTGTTATTATTTTCTTATAGATGTAATAGTTTTGCAGTGGCGTGGAACAAAGACATATATTTAAAATAGATAAAATAGATTAAAACTGTAATATTTATTAAATAAATATGTTTTAAAATGATTGTTGATTTTTTTTGGAGCAGTACATATTTAAAGACTTTTTTAAATTAGATTTGTAATACGAAATAATGAAAATGATTATTTAATAATCCTATAAGAAAAATCGTATGATACGCCTATGTCAATATTGTCCGCCATTAGTTTGGTGGTAAATGGGTTACATAAATTGATTCCAATGCGCAGTCCTCTCTCTTTCCTTGTCTAAGGAGAATGTCGTTCGAATCATTTTAAGAATATTATTGTGTTATACAGTCCATTAAAAATATAAATTGTGTTGTTTAAAGTTAATAAATCACGTCAGTAAATTTTACTACGTATTATTATAAACATTTTGGTCCATCGACCGGGATATCAAGTGCCTTTATTGCAAAAAGTTGTGATTTGCAATCGGACGACGACGCCGCCATCATCAAGAAACCTACGCTGGTGTATATATGAGAGAAACGCCGGCTGTGTGAGGTTAATCTGGGTCAGCTGTGCTGTGAAGACCACGTGAAGAATATAAAAGGAAGTAGGATCATTAAGAAGCCGATTTCCAACTGTAAGTGTGTTCCTTTTCTATTCCTAAATTTCTGAATTTACAAGAGCTTGTCATAAGAACCCCTCATACTATTTTATCCCTCTATGCCGCTTCTGACGACCCTAAGTTAAGAGTCAATGCATGAAATTTTGGGCGGGAAGCTAAAGGACAGCATATCGATGTGAGCAAGACAACCTACGAGTAAAACTCTATTCATAAAAAACGCTTGTACACACCAAGTCAAAAGTATGTGTAGGTATGAGAAATTCAGAGTAGTTGCATTATGTAGTGAGTCAGTTGTATAGCGAAGCTTTCTGTTGTGTATACTTAACGTAATACCTTTGTGCGACTATTATTAGTACAACAGAATTAATTTAGCGGACCACATACAACTCGGTTATGAACGTCACTCACAGCGTATATCTATTCAGCTGACTAGCTCCAACCTCCAACTAGCTGCCGCTACGGATTTCGCTATAACTGTAGTGAAACAAACAGGTTTGTTCCAACCAAGCAAATAACCGTTCTAAAACGGTAATATTACCACTCACGAGACCAAATTAGTGCACTGCGCAACTCACTACACCACTGCGCACAAAAATTAATGTTTTAGAACGGTTCTCTGCTTGGTTGGAACAGACCAAAAGTGAGAGATGAAATGTTATCAAAAAAAATAAAGAGTTCATGAAATTTTATATATCGTAGGTAATTGATCTATCCAAGTTTGTAAGATTGTCGTTTGCATTAGTATGGTTCAAAAATGATTGTAGATAATTACGATTTGAACACAACACAGGTATAAAAATTGAAACTTTTTTAGGCATAAAGCCATTTATTTATGGTAATCGGTATCCGATTTCAGTATTTATCTTTTACTTTGGTCATACATATTTTTTATTTTATTTTCTAGGTCTGTATTTCACGACATTTGAATGAAATAATATAAAAACAAGTAAGATTATTACAAATTTCAATAAAAAAATTAAAGACCTTCGGCTCGTTTGGTATTCCGGTTAATGCTCGTGTATTAATAACCATTACATGAGAGTTGCATGGGTACACTGTTTTTTCTTCAAATAAACTACTTCAATTTAACATTGTTTTATTTTTTTTAAATTCTTGTTACATTTTTTGTAAACAATAGCAAATAAAATATGAAAGAAATAATCAAGTAATCAATAAATTTCAGATGGTGTGCATGAAAAACTATCTAGACATCTTTTTTAAAAATAAGTACCTTGATTACTGCAAAAGATCCAAACTGACGCACACAAATCTCTAAGAAACCTTTACACTTTCTACACAAAATATTGGGTCCGTCCACTAGATATTACAAAATGTAGGCTTTAGAGGTCAATTTTTCAGCTCCATTATGAATACCAGTATTATAATGAGTATCATTATGAAACTGAAAATTAGCATTTAATTACCAGCTTATAGTATAAATAAAATGGTATATTAAACAACGCATTTCATATGGAATTCTGTTATGACACGAGTTCAAGTTTAAAAAACGAATCGCGAAGCGATGAGTTTTTTAAAGAACGAGTGTCACAACAGCCATATGAAATAAGTTGTTTATAATATTTTTCATATTTGCCCATTTTACCATTTTAATTTTTTATTTTTAAGTAAAATTTTAAGTAAAATATTATATTCATATTCACAGATACTTTCTTAAAGAACAATATAAAATTAATAAACTGCTATTAGCCACAAATGTCATTGTCAATAGTCTTGCCTTTAGAAACTTCACTCATGTCGCCAACCATTTAAAACAAAAATTTGCGTGCGTAAAAGTTACATTACGATACGCAAATGCGTTTTATAATGAAGATTTTTATAAGTGCAAAATATAAAAAAATATATATAGTCAGATTCAGGTAGGGTTTTGAACGTTAAATAATAGTATATTAAACAACGCATTTCATATGGAATTCTGTTATGCCTTATGAAATAAGTTGTTTATGATATTTTTTATATTTTTAAATTAATTTATTATTTTTATGTAATAACGAAAATTTTGATTTTAAAAAGTATGTCGGTAGCACTGTGTAATTTATAACATTTGACAGTTTTGACATTTAAATTATGAAATGTTAATGTTTTCAAATATTTTAAAATTACTAATACACCAATAATAATATATTATATAAGTAAAAAATGATATTCAAATTCACAAATATTTTCTTAAAGAACAAAATAAAGTTTGCTATTAGTCACAAATGTCATTGTCAAAAGTCCTGTCATTAGATACTTCACTCATATCGCCAACCATTTAAAACAAAAATTTGCGTTCGTAAAAGTTATATTACGATACGCAAATGCGTTTTATAATGAAGATTTTTATAAGTGCAAAATATAAAAAATAATTTTATTTAACGTTCAGAACACAATGGACTTCCACAGAGTAAGAGTTCATACAATAAATGACATTCAGATAGGGTGTTTTATAATCTCTGTTATATAATGTGAGGTAAAAAAATCACAAACTGTTTCCTCATGTTAGTTTCCCAAAACTGATCTAGCTTTTCAATTTTTTCCTTATGAAAATTAACCATAGTTTTAAATAATTGTTAAAAATTATTAAACATATTCGTTTTTATAATATTCGTTAAATTAAATACAGGGTAAGTTAAAATGCAAGTACATTATTTTCTTGGTAATTTTAAATAGAACACCCTGTATTTTATATCACTATCGAATAGTACTCATATCATTCTTCAAATTTTATGAAGTACTCCCTATACCTAAAGTTATCCGTTTTCTAGATATTTTTATTTTTTTATCATTCAAAATGATCTCCCAGATAATAGTAAAGAATTTTTATTGCATTCCCCTAAAATCCAGGTGATATCTATAATTTCATCAGTAATTACATTTATTATTACTAATTTAAATTAAATTAATTACTGAATTACTAAATAATAATTGTTGCTAATTTACGGTGTACCACAGATTGATTTAATAAACAATAATGTCCAACTGTCAGTTTCTGACAAACCAATCATGGCCAACTCATAATAATTATTTGTAAATGTTAAAATATCTACCAAATTAATACTTCGATAGAAAAATAAAAATATCTTGAAAACTGATAACTTTAGGTATAAGGAGTACTTCATAAAATTTGAAGTATGACATTAGTATTTTTCGATAGTGATATAAAATACAGAATGCTGTATTTAAAATTACCAAGAAAATAATAATGTACTTGCATTTTGACTTACCCTGTATTTGATTTAACAAAAATTATGAAAGGTATGTTTTCTAATTTTTAACAATTAATAAAAATCTATGGTTGCAATAGATCAATGCTCCTACACTCCTTTTGAATTATACAGGAAGTTAAACTTGATACGATTTTCAGGTAATATTGGTTATAACTTTTTAAATACCCGGTATAACATAATAAAACTTTACATTGTTGTGATGTGAAAAACATATAAGTTTGGTGTGCCACCATCTTATGGAACACCCTGTAAGATTGTAACTAATTTTAAAATGTGGAGTTTAAAGTTGCCTATAATTTTTGTCAATAAGTTTTTTTTGTATTTTTCACTATAACAGATCTACTGAGCTTCCTCACACCAATCAATCACCCTGTATATATACATAAATACACCCTATATAACCAATATTTGTATTTGTTTACTTTTCTTTAATAATATATAAACAAGTTTAAAATATTTGTCCAAATGTCTTAATAATATATAAAAAATGTCCACAAATTTAAAAATTTCACTATTTAAAAACGCCAACAAACAATAACAATAGAACAGCAATCTTACACTCAAACATTAGGAATAAAACTTGCATCCCTTAAGCAATACACCCATCGGTTGGCCAAATAAATTATTAACGTATATTCGTCTATAATAGTTTATTTTTCCAGCTGATCCGCTAATTCTTACAATTCAAGGGTTCACGCACATCGGCACATTAAAACACTTAAGATTTGCGGAGTGTACAGGAATTAATCTGTATAAGGGCGCTTTTATCAGTAGTTTAAAAATTTGAATTTGATCTCTTCTTTGGTACCGTTTTTCTCCGTTAAGAGAAAACATATTTGGATAAAATTTTAAGGGCATATTACTGACAGCTAGTTGCAGAAGCTATGCATGTTTAATCTTAACTTTTTTTAATTAATAGAAATTAATTACCA
Organism: Ophraella communa; assembly: GCA_035357415.1. Classification (NCBI taxonomy): domain Eukaryota; kingdom Metazoa; phylum Arthropoda; class Insecta; order Coleoptera; family Chrysomelidae; genus Ophraella; species Ophraella communa. Next base: position 13,267,527 of record CM068992.1, read on the forward strand.
TTCGTAATCAATATCAACAATATTTAAAATTTAAATATGCATAGCTTATGGGCTATCGTGAACTACATACATCCTGAAAATTTGGGAAATTTTCATGCAATATTAACAAAGAAAAAGGGGTTTTTTGAAAAAAAAGACAATTTTTCATAGTTAAATTGATTGTACTAACCCTTACTTTTTGAAAGTCCATCTTATTAAGGATAATAAAAAACTCTTCGTTTTAACAAAACTTCCAATATTTATTAAAAAATTGCTTTTTTAAAAGACTCAATGACAGCTGACGATGCTTCATAGCGAAACAGCTGTCATTGAGTCTTTTAAAAAAGCAATTTTTTAATAAATATTGGAAGTTTTGTTAAAACGAAGAGTTTTTTATTATCCTTAATAAGATGGACTTTCAATTTTTCATAGATTTGTGCAACTATATATTTTACTTTATTTTGAGGTCTATTTGTGCAAGTTCACGTATATTTACTTATTGCTATTAATTATCAGCAAGTTTTACATATATAAACATTTTATTAGTTGATATTTGATAAAATGTTTAAATGGTGAAAGCGCTAATGCAGCATTGGCTCTTAAATGTTAGAAACAAGTATGCCGGATTCTTTGAAGTTGTTGATAAGAAAAATAGGTAGTGTAAAGCAGCGGCTTACTCTCTTTAATAAATATTTAGTGGATGTAGCTGCTAAAATAAATGTTTCTGAAAATCAGAATATTATTAGTGAAAAAACAATTGAGTTAGAATTTAGAATAGAGAAATTTAATTCATTATTGTCAGAATTTGAAGAATTTCAAACAGAAATAGAAGCAATTTGTGATGATAATGAAGTAGACAATCATTTGCTAGAGAGACAAGTGTTCGAAGATGAATATTTCAAACATCTAAGTAAAGCAAAAAATATACTTGAATCACTTAATAAAAAAGCGGAAAAAGGGGAAAATGCTTCAACTAGTAGTAATTCTAGTAAGGGTGGGTCCCTCAGGGAATTTTTAAATTCTCAGTTTAGAGAAGTACCTGTAAAGTTACTATTCATACAATTATCTAATTTTGATGGCACATATACAAAATGGTTAGAGTTTAAAGACACATTTGAGAGTTTAATTAATACTAATACTTCTATAGGTGATATTCAGAAATTCCATTATCTTAGGGCATCATTAATAGGACCTGCTAAACAAATTATAGAATCTTTAGAGTTCAGTTCTGCAAATTATTCAGTGGCATGGGAACTTTTGTGTAAAAGGTATGATAATAAGAAAATATTAGTTAAAAATCATATTTCAGGTATTTATGAAATTGAACCACTTAAGCATGAGTCATCAGATGGTTTGCGGTATATTTTGGATATACTCAATAAACACCTACGTGCATTAGAGAATTTAGGTAAACCTGTTAAATTTTGGGATTCATTATTAATTTATCATATCAATACAAAATTTGATAAATCTACTCTAAAAGAATGGGAGATATTTAAAATAAAAAATGAGTTACCCACCTTGGAAGATTTTAAAAACTTTATTCAGGGTAGGGCAGATCTGTTAGAAACAATAGAGAACAACTCAAAGAATGTTAAGGGTAAAGATATTAAAGTAGCACATAGACAAAAATCTCTTTTGACAGTTAATAAAAACCAAAAACAAAATAAAGTTTGTATCACGTGTAAAGCTTCTCATAATTTGAGTCAATGTAAAAGGTTTTTAGATTTATCTATCTATCAAAGAAATGTACAAATAAAGAAAAATAAAATGTGTTTATGTTGTTTTGATGAAAACCATTTTAGTAGAGAGTGTCCAGCTGAAAAGTGTATTAAGTGTGGGCTTTCTCATAATGTTTTGTTGCATTATAATAGGGATAATGAGCATGTTACAAATAAAACAAACAAAGGTGCAAATGACAGTGTATTTGTGGGGCAATGTAAATCAAGTGAAACTGATAAGGTACCAGTAACACTTTCAAACACAACTTGGAGAGACAAAGGTCAGGTATTGTTGTCAACAGCTGCTGTGAAGGTAAGAGATACATATGGAAATTGGGTAGAGTGTATGGTTTTGTTAGATTCTGGGTCAATGAGCAACTTTATTACAGAGAAAATGTGTAGTAAATTAAAATTGCCTATAGAAGCAATCAACATGACTGTGGTTGGTATCAGTCAAAACTCAACAGTAATTACAAAAAAATGTAAGGTGGATATAAGGTCCAATTGCAATAGGTTCAACACATCAATATCTTGCATCAATATCTAGCCTGCAACTACCAACTGATATTCATTTAGCAAATCCTGATTTTTATAGGCCACAAGAAGTTGATATGCTTATTGGGGCTAGTGTGTTTTGGAGTCTAATAAGAGGTGGTCAAATTAAGTTAGGTGATGGGTTGCCAATTCTTCAGATTTCATGTTTAGGTTGGATAGTGTCAGGAGAGTTCAATCAGGGCAAACAATCATATACAACTTGGTGTAAGTCGAAATCAAGATGTCCAAGAGCAGCTAGAAAAATTCTGGTCCTGGGAGGAACCTGGTGGAAATAATCCTTCTATTGAGTTAAGTGAAGACGATAGGGAGTGTGAAAGGTCATTTGTATCAAATTTGAGAAAGTCTGAGGATGGTAGATTTGTGGTGGCTATTCCATTTAAAGACTCGGTAACTAAGCTTGGAGATTCAAAACAAATGGCGTTGAAACGATTGTATGCACTAGAAAGGAAATTTGCAAGGGATGGAAATCTCAAGAAGGAATATTGTGACTATATGTCTGAGTATGAAAAAGCAGGACACATGACTAGGGTACCAGAAGAAAATCGATTAGATGAAGTCTGCTATTATTTGCCACATCATGGGGTGATATGGCAAAAATTCAATAAGATCTTTTATCGATTTTGTTAAGGTTTAGGGAAAACAGTGTAGCATTTTGTGCAGACATTGCAAAGATGTACAGGCAGGTCTGGATGCAAGAGGAACACCGTCAATTTCAAAGGGTTTTATGGCGGAATGAACCATCTCACGAAGTACAAGAGTATAATTTGAACACTGTAACTTTTGGACTAACCTCTAGTCCATTTTTGGCTATTCGTTGTCTAAAACAGGTAGCTTTACAGTGTGAAGAACAGTATTCTGAAGTGTCATGTGTGATCAACCGAGATTTTTATGTAGACGATTTAATTTCAGAGTCATCATCAGTCAAAAAAGCAGCCAATTTATGTACGCAATTGTTAAAGGTACTAGGTGATGCAGGATTCAATTTGAGAAAATTCGTATCAAACAAGAGAGAACTTTTTTTTGCAGGAAATAAAATATCCAGATGATTCACAATCATCTATTCTGAATTTAGGTGTGAATGAAAAAACAAAAACCTTATACTGGCAGTGTTCGAATGATGTATTGTCGTATAAGGTGGGCGCTGAGTTAAGTGATGATGTTGTCACAAAAAGGAAAATATTGTCTGCTGTAGCGCAGATTTTTGATCCATTAGGGTTACTTAGCGCTTGCATCATTATTCCCAAGGTTATGCTTCAAAAATTGTGGCTATTAAAATTATCATGGGATGACCCAGTTCCACCGGATGTAGCAAAGGAGTGGTATACATTTAAGGAAGAATCAAGGTGGTTCAATGAGATTTCCTTTCCCAGGCAAGTTTGTTGCGACAGTCCCATACAGATTGAGATTCACGGCTTTTCTGACGCATCGCAAAATGCCATTGGTGCTTGTGTTTACATAAAAAGTGTTGACTGTGTAGGTAATATATACGTCAATTTGCTATGTGGAAAAAGTAAGGTGGCACCTATTAAAGCAATGGCTATTCCTAAATTGGAACTGTCTGCAGCGCTTTTATTGTCGAAATTAATTAAAGAAGTTCAGACTTCTCTCACTATTAAAATCGACAAAATTTGCATGTGGAGTGATTCCCAGGTGGTGCTGAGTTGGATAAAATCACCTAATCAATTTCAAATTTTTGTGGCAAATAGGGTTTCACAAATTCAATCAATGGTAGGGTCCGATAAGTGGTTTTATGTCAAATCTGAGGACAATCCTGCAGATCTAGTATCCAGAGGTATATCACCTAAAAAACTAAAACATTGTAACTTGTGGTTCAATGGCCCACAGTGGCTAGGTCAGGAGCGAATAACATTAAGTGTCGCAGACACTAAAATTTTAAATGTAAGCGACCTTCCAGAAAGAAGAAAAAATGTTATCTGTGCAAAATCAAATGAGAAAATTCCGTGGTGCTTATTTACAAGGTTTTCTGATTTTAGGAATTTAAAAAGAGTATTCGCATATTGTTTACGTTTTGTAAATCATACAAGGATATTTCGCACTGAAAACACTAATACAGTGTTACTAAGTTTAGAAGAGATACATAACTCAGAAAAAGTTTTGGAAGGTTTGAGTCAAAAGGATTCGTTTTCAGTCGAATTAAAGCTATTAAGTGAAAACAAGGTAATTAAGGAAGGAAAATTATCAAACTTGTGTGCATTTATTGACAATAAAGGTTTGTTAAGGGTGGGGGGTAGATTAGAATTATCAGATTTTGACTTTAACAAGAAACACCCTATGATTTTAAGTGCAAAGCATCCCTTGTCAGAAATTATTGGCAGATACGAACATATTCGATTAATGCACGCAGGTCCTCAAATGGTTATGGGTTCATTGCGCGAAAAATACTGGATAATTCAAGGTCGAAATTTAATTAGGAAAATAACTCGTAATTGTGTGATATGTGCCAAGGTCAAACCTGTAAATATGGAAATAGTAATGGAAAATTTACCAAGAGAACGTATATGTCCTCAACCACCTTTTAATACGACGGGGGTGGACTACATGGGACCTTTTAATTTCAAAACTGCCCAGGGTCGGTGTATTAAATGTTATAACGGCTATGTGTGTTTATTTATATGTTTTGTCACACATGCAATACAGTTAGAGATTGTCACTAACCTATCAACAGACGGTTTTATAGCGGCATTTAGAAGATTCGTATCTAGAAGAGGAAAACCAAATGTAGTCTACTCAGATAACGGTAAAAACTTTGTAGGTGCTTCCTCTGAATTAAGAGAATTGGGAAAATATTTAAGGTCTCATAATTTAGATTTGTCGCGCATAGCAAATAATGATAATGTTAAATGGGTATTCATCCCATCATACTCACCACATTTTGGTGGATTGTGGGAGGCAGGGGTTAAAACCACTAAATATTACTTAAAGAGTTCGGTTGGTAATACTATTTTAACTTACGAGGATTTTTCTACAGTTTTGTGTCAGGTAGAAGCTATCGTAAATTCACGCCCTCTTACTCCTTTATCCTCAAACCCTTCCGATTTAGACGTGTTAACTCCTGCACACTTTCTAATCGGCAAAAGATTAACGTCTCTTCCGAGTCCATCCGTAATAGATGTACCAGATAATAAGTTGTCCAGATATCAGAAAATACAAAGGATTCAGCAGCAGTTTTGGCGCCAGTGGTCAACAACATATATATCTGAACTACAAGCCAGAACCAAGTGGAAACATCACCAAGATAAACTCAAGGATGGTATGTTGGTCGTTGTTAAAGAAGATAATGTTCCACCTCTATGCTGGCGTATGACCAGAGTCATTAAGCTACATCCAGGACAAGACGGAATATCTAGAGTGGCCACCTTAAAAACTGTCAATGGTGTAATTAAAAGGTCATTCTCTAAACTATGTCCGTTGCCTATAAAATAGACTAATTTCGAGTAATTTCAAGTGTCGGGATTTTGAAGGGGTATGATCCTTCAAGGCGGGGGGTGTATGTTCAAGACATTTTTACTTGTTGGCTGAAGTAAACTTAATTTAAATCCGACTTTGTTGACTTTAGCCAGAAAGAGTATGTGTTATGTTCTAAATAAAAAAGAAGAAGAACTATGGCGATTTACAATCATATGTGAGAATGTCGTTCGAATCATTTTAAGAATATTATTGTGTTATACAGTCCATTAAAAATATAAATTGTGTTGTTTAAAGTTAATAAATCACGTCAGTAAATTTTACTACGTTTTATTATAAACAAGGTGTCATAGTTAAATAAGTAGAAATTAAAAGAAAAAGAGTGAAAAACTTATGCTCAAAGATAAATAGTCGAATTTATCAATTATGTAATGTGGTGGTTTACAAAAATTTCTTCATGCAGTCTTTCAGAATTTCAAGCTGCAAAATAAACACGGCTTTAGAGACACTTAAAAGACCTGAAGGAGTACGAGATTTGCGTGACATTACAGGAGGATACAAAACAAAATTGAAAAAAGTAGAGTTCAGCAAGTCATTGAACTTATAATGAAATTTCCGTAGTACTTCTGCTGTAGTGAGAGTTTTTAAATCCAGAGACAACGCTTATAAAAATGTATGAGCTTTATACGGACGAGGTAGAAAATCCAGTATCTCTTTCTTTTTACGAACACATTTTTTTTACAAAATTCAATTTAAAGCTTAAAACGCTGAAAAAGGACACATGTAGTACATTTGATCGTTTGGATCGTTTCTTATAAACTGTGTTGACGAGAGTGACCTGAATAATTTAAAAAAGAAAAAGATACACAATTATAATTATTTGAAGGTAGGTACCCAAACAGCAAGGAAAACCGATATAGAAGCTGCATCAAAAAATTCAGAACTTGAAACATTATCGTTTGACTTACAAAAGACATTACCGCTTCCAAGGCTCCCTACAAATGTGGTATATTACAAAAGGCAGCTCTGCATGCGTTTACAATTTAGGCATACGTAGTGGCAAATAACAAAAAGGACTGTTTTGTTTGGGTAAAAGGTAAGGCCGATCATGGATCACAGGAGGTTGGAAGTTGCCTTCGAAAATACATCTTGGAATCAGTAGGTAGAACAGTGAAACATTTAATACTCTTGTCTGATTCATGCGGCGACCAAAATATGAATATTAAAATTGTTTCAATTTTAAAATCGTTCTTAGATCACAACCCAACACTGGTAACAGTAACAATGAAATACCTCCATCCAGGACACAGCTTCTTACCAAATGACAGTCACTATGGGGATATAGAGTGTGCCCTTAAATTTCAACAGCGGCTATTTACTCCAGATGACCACATGACAGTAATTAAAAAATGTAAAAAGAAGAACCCTTTGATTGTCCATCGAATGAACTCTTCTCACTTTGGGGGAACTTCAAAAGATAACGTAACAAACCGCAAGAAAGATATAAACAAAACACCAGTGAGCTGGCTCAAAACTTGAGACATTGTGTTTGAAAAAACTAAGTCTTTCAGTATTTTTATGATAACTTCATTGGAGGGAGAGGCTGTAGAAGTTAATATTCAAAAAAAGCACAGCGTTGACGTCCTACTTACGTTAACAGTTTCAAGGAGCTGTGTGTCCCGCTTTAGCCAACTGGAAAGCCACTGTCTCTCGAAACACTAAATGATTTAAAATCTTTGAAGAAGTTCATTCCTAATTATGGAAGATCTGTGTAACGAATTTTTTTACAAACTCTGAAGTTGACATTGAAAGCTTCAACAGTCCTTTAGACTTCGAAATCGAAGAACAAGAATAGATATTGTTGTTATGGTTACTTTTAAAGTGCTCCACCATTTTTTATTTCAGTATAAGAAACTAAAAATAATTTTTCAGTGCCATCACCCTATATATTTTTACAGATTTTGAAAGAGCTTGTTATTTTGAATTCATACATACTGAGTTTAGTGTAAAAAAATTGTAAAAACGAGGAATATAGCACTTTAACCAATCTCCTTTGAGTTTTTTGCATTAGAGCAAAAAACTATTTAGATAAACTAATTTGATGTTGTTTGTATGCATAGTAATAAATAAACAAGTACGTCTTTTGTTCTTCAAGTGTCAAATTCTAATTGACGGAAATAAATTGCACAATTTAGAATGGTTCAATTAAGTGAAAAAGAGCGTATTGAAATTTTAATGATGATCGGTTATGGTGATCGTGTTAGAACTCATGAAGAAGTGTGTCATATTTTTAATAATTTGCATCCGGAGAGAAATCCTATATCACGCTCAACAGTAACTAAAACATTACGTTTTAATACTACTGGGATGGTAAAAAATTTGCTAAAACCTGGAAGACCGCGGACTGCAACGACCGAAACCGTTAAACAAAATATTGCAATCGATTTAGAAGAATCACCTCAAACTTCCACCACAAATTTGCCACTAAACCATGGTATCAGTCGACGTTCTGTAGGAAAGATATTAAAAAGTGAAAAGTATCATCCGTATAAGGTACAGTTGGTTCAAGAATTGTCATACGATGATTTTGACCGCCGGATGGAATTTTGCGAACGGCTAATGGACATATGTAATGTCGACGAAAATTCTGCATTCTAGCATAGTTTTTTCCGATGAGGTAACTTTTTGTTTAAATGGAACAGTTAATCGCCATAACTCAAGGTATTGGTCAAATGAGAATCCTCATTGTATTCATGAAGCACATACCCAGCATCCACAGAAGTTAAATTTTTGGATGGGAACACTGAGAGAAAAATCATTAGCCATAATATAGAACTTGTATTATCTTTATACAAAAGGTATATACTATTTGTGACAAATCAACTACTATTTTGTGGTTATAAAACGCGTTTTTCTGGAAACTAAGTTTGGATTGATTAACTATTAAACATGTTTGTATATTGGTTATACCACTAGTTATATATGCGCTCAAATTCACTTGAATAACTATTATTCTCATTTTGTATAGCTATAATTATACATATTTTTAAGCCAATAGCAATGTTGTATAATCATTGTAGCACCCGTTGTCAGGCCAATAATAATATTGTATGACAGTTATACAATTTCTATATAATCGTCATTTGACATTGTTTTACTTTAGTAAACAAGATTTAACCTTTATACAATTGTTAATTAAATATTATAAAATTTTTGTATACAATTTTGTTCAATTTAGCTTATTTTCGACAATTAATTGTCGAAAATAAGCTTATAGGCCCATTTTTTAACGACGGAAACTTGAATGGTGACAAGTATTTGGATCTAATAAATAACGAAATTATTGAAATTTATGGTACTAACCCTTACTATGTGAAAGTTCATCTTAGTCAGAACAATAAACAACTAAAAGGTTAAATTAACTTTCACTATTTATTCTTTGAATACTTTAAATGCAATGACAGCCGTTTCGCTATCGAAATAGCATCGTCAGATTGACATATTGAAGTTACATTTTGTTTGTTTGTAACTAGGTACTTGATGTTGATAAGTAGTTAAGGCCAGACCAAGTAAGGAAGTAATAAGACATAACAATATTAAAGCCTAGATGTTATTAGCCCTAAGGGATTATCCTGGATGTATTTCCCTCTAAGATCAGTATAACTTTGCAATGATATAGAAAAACCAGGAAAAAACTATATCCTGCTGATCTTTACAATAACTTAATATATTTGTGTTATAATTACGTCTTATCTATGTATAAAATGAAGACTCAATCAAAGTAAACAGTTTAATAGTGGTGAACAAGATTTATTTGTTCATTAACTACTTTATATTGTTGATCTGCTAGATGTCTTTTGATTTCAAGTTCTTCTTTATCACAGGTGTGTAATATTTGAATGTCATTGGTTAGATTTGATAAATAAATTAAATAATAGTATATTAAACAACGCATTTCATATGGAATTCTGTTATGACACGAGTTCAAGTTTAAAAAACGAATCGCGAAGCGATGAGTTTTTTAAAGAACGAGTGTCACAACAGCCATATGAAATAAGTTGTTTATAATATTTTTTATATTTTGCCATTTTATCAATTTTTTAAATTATTTTATTATTTTTATGTAATTACGAAATTTTTTATTTTAAAAAGTATGTCGGTAGCACTGTGTAATTTATAACATTTGACAGTTTTGACATTTAAATTATGAAATGTTAATGTTTTCAAATATTTTAAAATGACTAATACACCAATAATAAAATATTATATAAGTAAAAGATAATATTCATATTCACAAATACTTTCTTAAAGAACAATATATAATTAATAAATTGCTATTAGCCACAAATGTCATTGTCAATAGTCTTGTCATTAAATACTTCACTCATGTCGCCAACCATTTAAAACAAAAATTTGCGTGCGTAAAAGTTACATTACGATACGCAAATGCGTTTTATAATGAAGATTTTTATAAGTGCAAAATATAAAAATGTAATTTACAAAATAATACTAAATTAGTATCGTTTAATGTAACTAATATGTTCTCTAAAATACCTCCTAAAGAATGTATAGTTCTAGTTAAAAAGCTATTAGATGAAAGACATATCCATCCAGGTATAATATCAGATATAATTGACCTATTTAATGTACGCATTAGCCAAAATTATTTTACTTTTGATAAGAAAGTATATATTCAAAATGAAGGTCTTCCAATGGGAAGTCCCATTTCTCCAATTTTAGCAAATATTTTTATGTATAATTTAGAAAGCAAAATCTTTAATTCCAGTTATAAAAACAATATTGTAATATTTTTTAATTATATTAATACCTTACATCCTAAAATTAATTTCACCTTAGAAGTTGAAGAAAATAATTCAATTAATATTCTAGATTTAAGAATTGAAAAAGTTAATAATTCATTAAACGATTCAATATACAGAAAACCAACACAAACAGATGTAACCATACCATATCATTCAAATCATCCTATATCACATAAATTAGCAGCTTATAATTCTATGATACATAGAGCATTTTCAATTCCAATGAACAAAAATAATTTTAATAAAGAAATTGAGTTTATAAAACAAATAGCAATATCTAATGGCTATCCAATACATTTGATAAATTAATTAATTAATAAGAAAGAACAGAAAGTGTCAATACCTACAACTAATATTCCCTCAACAACCTAAAGAAATTAAAAGTTATAAAAGTATTACATATTGTGGAAATATTTATAATACAATTTCAAAAATAATATCTTCGGCAACATCTGCAACAATTTCATTCAAATCACACAATAATGTTGGTACAAAATTGTTAAATGTAAAAACAAAATTACCTAAATTAAAAAAAAATCTGGTGTTTACAAAATTAATTGTTCAAAATGTAATGCTGTATATATAGGTCAAACACAAAGAAATTTTGAAATAAGATTCAATGAACATTTAAGAGCATATAGATTACAACAACCAGATAAGTCAAACTATGCAAAACACGTTCTTGAACATCCACACTCACTCATACACACCAATGACATTCAAATATTACACACCTGTGATAAAAAACAAAATTTAGATTTCCTCGAAGAACTTGAAATCAAAAGACATCTAGCAGATCAACAATATAAAGTAGTTAATGTACAAATAAATCTTGGAAGTTCACTACTATTAAATATATATATATATATATATATATTATTATTATTATATATATATTATATATATTAAATATATATATTGAGACGAAGTTTTATTATCATAAAAAATTTATTCATTAAAGAAAAGACTAATTTCCATAAGAATATGTATTATGATGATTAAATCAAAAACAAAATCGTTATTAAGTCAATTAAAAGCAAAATAAATAATAAAAAAGTAATCACATTACATAAAAATAATCAAAATCACCATTTAAAAAATAAATAATAATGAAATTATAATTCTAAATGTAAAATAAAACAAACGAACAAATTATAAATTTTTGTAAAATATTTTTCTGTTAAATATATAAAAGGATTTTCAAAGATCTACAAAAGTGTATAAAAAGTTCTTCTACGAATAACACTTGTGCATATGTGTGACGTAAAATTATCAGAACTACGACTGCTAACATCGCGTGTTTGAAATGTTTAGTTTCCATGAACTTCAAAACTTTAGAAGTGCACCTGTGCCTGTGTGACGTCAAATTATCAGAACTACGAGTGCTTGTACACACCATCGCGTGTTTGAAATGTTTAGTTTCCTCGAACTCCAAGAACTTAGAATAGCAGCTGCACGTTGTGACGTATGAGTTACTCGGAAGTATATCGGTCGAATTTATGACTTCAAGCCTCAGTGTAAATATAATTTGAGAGCTTTTCCGACCATAATAAATTATATAAAAATTATTGAACATTAAAAATGATTATTGTATATATTATGTAAAAAAATTGTTTGTAAAATATAAGTAGTTAGTTAGAAATAAGCAAATTAAGAAATAGTTCCTTCTGATTGGTTCTCGTGGAGTTTTTAAATGAAGCATTTTTATTGGTCAGAGAATAATGAGAGAGGGATCTCAGTTTTACGTAAAAGAACCAGTCAGAAAGAATAAAGGAGATTCAAGCCTAATTTTGAGAGAGTCAAGAACCTTTATACAAACATTAAAGCTTCGTTTAAAAAAATTTTCAACAAACATTTAAGATTTAATTTTAAAAAACTTTCACGACTCAATACTCAAGTTTAATTTTAAAAAAGATTCAAGACTCATTTTCAAAACATTCAACAACAGTTATTATAATATTCAACTCGTAATCTACATTTTTTAAAAAAGACTTTGATTAGTCATAAATTTTATTAACTTTATAAGTTAACAGTATTCGACTTTGAATCGAAAATAGGTTTGTTGAATCGAGCAGAGTAATCTTATAATATAACAGATTCAACTGTAATTTTAATGATACAAAAGTTAGTATTAAATTAATATAAGAAGCTTGACTTACCTTATATCAGAAATAATCCTAGTATAAAACTTTGTAACACGCCACTTGTAAAAAGGGAGTCTTATCAACCAGTAAATTGTATAAACAAATCCACAAATAAACAATAATAAATTCTACATCGTAAGAGTTTCTGTCTTTAATTAAACCATTGGAAGTTTCTGCATACCACGTGTCTACCAGAAGAGAAGATAGACCACCAGTTCCAGCGACACCTACATGTGAATGGCGAACACTCGAGAGACAAAGTTAAAAAAAGGTACCGTTATTTGATTTGTATTAAGTGTGCGTATAAACTGTTTTAAAGCGATAATAATTATTAGCCGCTAGAGAACATTTATACTACTTTATTGTAAAGATTTTTGAATTTCATTTTGATAGAAAATTTATAATTTGTTTGAGCGTAAATCTGTGGTGAAACCTGTACGACCTGAGATATAATTTTTCGATTAACGATAGTGTCTATTTTCAAGAAACATTTAATTTTATTTGAGCTAGTCATCATTATACAACATATTATTCAAGGGGTAAAAAACATTATTATTGTAGTAAAAAAACTTCAACAATTACGTCAAATCAAATAAAAACAAACCACTAATAATATCATGTCACAATTAACGTGAATTTACTAAAATAACATTCAATCATCAGAAAAAATTAAAAAAATAAAACAAAAAAGAAAACATAAGAACCCAACAACAATAAAATAATAAAATTATAATAACTTGGCGACCAACGTATCGGGCTCGATTAAAATCACAGATTTTAATAGTTTAAATAACAAAAAAATAAATCAATAAACATTACATTAAAATTTATTTAAAAATAAAAATACTAATAGATTATTGTAACTGTAATTAACATATAAAATAAATATTTCTAACATTTTATTATAAATATAAAAAGTCGAAACATAATGTCTGATAAAGAGGAAATTAATTTTGATGCATGGAAGGTAGAAGAACTCAGACAAGAATTGAGAAACAGAGATTTGGACGACAGAGGAACCAAACAAAATTTGATAAACAGATTGACAAAAAGTCAAGAATTAATAGACATGGTTGCTAACACAGAAGAGCCAGAAGAAAGGGGGGACGAGAAGATGAACCTCAACAAAAAGATGGTACTTCTTCACAAACTGGAGGAAATGTCACATTGGCAGATTTGATGAGCATCATCCTAGCCAATTCAGAACAAATAGCGAAAAAACTAGAATCCAACTCGGAAGAGATGACAAGAAAATTAGAAGCTAACTCTGAAGAAATGAAAAAACAAAATAGACAAAATTCTGAGGAAATAACGAGAAAATTGAATGAAATAACGGAAAAATTGGACAAGAAAGTAGAAAATCAAGAGAAAAAGATTAAAGTAATTGAGGAAAAACAAGAATTTTTAAATAAACAAGTACAAAATATAGACAAAAGAACAAGCGAAAACAATCTGAAATTAAACTCAAGAATATCAGAAATGGAAGATAACGTGAAAAGAGGAATACAAATAAATTTGGACATAGCCGAACAGGAAAACAGAAAAACAGAGAGACAATTAAGAAAAGAAATAGAAGAAAAATTAAATACAAATATAAACATGGGAAACAGTGAAGAAATCAAGAAATTAAAGGAGGAACTCGAAAATAAAATAAAACAAGTGAATAAAAATATTTCTGAATTATCAGACAATCGCGTAACACCTGACTTGGGTTTTCAAATTTTAAATATAGGGGGGAAGTTTGAAGAAAGTTCGAAATTTTGTGGGGATTATAGGAAGATACATCCTATAAATTATTTACATTCAATTAAAAATAAATACTATAAAATTAAAAATTTACAAGACTTTAAAGAATTTATCAGGTCAAGTTTAACAGGCAATACACTATTGTGGTGGAATTGCAAAGAAATGTTTGTAGATTCATTTGAAACCTTTGAAAAGGTATTTCTAGATACTTTCTGGTCAGAATTACAACAGAGTAAAGTCAGGGAAAGATTGTATTTTGGCAAATTTGATAATACAAAGAATAATCTATCCAACTATGTTTTACAACTCTATGCTACTTGTCAATATTTAACTCTTCCTATACCAGAGGCAGAAATTGTAATGTTTTTATCAAGACATTTTAAACCTGAAATATCTGAGATAATTGCAGTACAAAATATTAATAAATTTGATCATTTAATAACATATTTGCAGAGAATTGAAAGAAATTTAAGTAATAGTATCAACAATCAGAATAGAGATAATGTAAGAAACTTTAATAACAATGATAGAAGTTTTAATAGGCAAAGTAACAATAACAATTTTAACAGACAAAATAATAATAATAATTTTAACAATAACTACAATAATCAAAACAGAAATCAAAATAATGAAAATAGGAACAATTACAATAAAAATAGAAATTACAATAATAATCAGAACACTAGAAATTTTAACAATAATTATAATAATAGAAATTTTAATAGATTTGAACAAAATAACAATAATCGAGCAAATACAAACAATAATAATAGACAAGTAAACGCAATTAATACGAGTAACAGTAATGAGGGGATAAATGAGACAAATAATACACCGAGAGACATTGCACGTTCAGGTAATAGAACTCCTAGGGCCAGATCTCCAGTAGATGATGCCCAAACCACAAATTTTCAATAGGGGTGCACAATGTAAATAGCGCTAGATGTGACTTTGTACACCCACGTGAATTTTTAATGGACAAGGATAATCTGCATCTAGAAAATAAAGAAATAGAATTAGTATTAATTAAAGCAAATATTGATAACAATTTATTAAGCATTATAATAGATACAGGGTCTACAGTTTCTTTAATATCAGAAAATACAGTAAATAAAATCTCAATGTTAAAAAACAATATAATCAATATTCCAAAAGTAAATTTTACAGGGATAAATGATAAAAGTTTAGGATATTCTAATAAAACAGTTTTTGCTTCTTTGAATATAAATAATGTAAAATTAAATGTTCAGTTATTGATAGTCAATAAATTAAAATATGATATATTATTGGGTAACGATGGATTATCAAAGAATAAAATTATAATAAATTATATCAAAAATGCAGTAATATTTGGGGATAATGAAATAAAATTTGAGGTAATAAATGATTTAAAATTAACTAGTAATTATAATATAATTAGTATATTCGACGAGTCATTAGAAAATAGTAATAAAAATTTCTGCCAAGAAAAAATAAGTGAAATTTGTGAATCTAGTTGCAATTTAATGGTACAAGGGTGCCGAAATATATTTAATAATGTGGCCATAGATGCCGAATTAAATTTAAATAAAAATGGAAATGATAATCATTTAGAAAGGGTCTTAGATACCAAAAATAAATTAAATTATGATTATGATGAAAGGGCAATTGATGCCGATGATAGGGTTAATGAAAAGAATTTAGAGGTGGTGATAAATTGCAATAAAGGATGGAAAAATGAAGTTATAAATTTGGTAGAAAGATATAAAAGTTTAATTAATGACGAATCTAGAGTAGCTAAAAATTATTCCCAAAGTATTAAAGTTAAAAATATAGAGAGTTTTCAGTCAAAAAGTTATCCAATTCCCTATAAATATCAAGAAGCGGTAGATAAACATTTAAAGAAACTGTTGGCAGATGGTATTATAAGTATAGTACTACACCCTATATTAATCCTATGGTAGTGGTTAAGAAAAAAAATGAAACGATGCGTTTATGTTTAAAAAAGGTAAAAAATAAATTCTAATGTTTCCTAACTCAAAAATTTCACGTGGCGTGTTTCATGTAAGTTCACTCAAGTAATATATTTAGTAGTTAAGTGTAAATAAATATGTAAATAAAATAAAATAGGATATAGTTTGAAGTTAAAGTAGAAAATGTAAACTTATAAAAATTTATCCGTCGATAAATTTATTACAAGTTTGGGGGGAAGTTGAGACGAAGTTTTATTATCATAAAAAATTTATTCATTAAAGAAAAGACTAATTTCCATAAGAATATGTATTATGATGATTAAATCAAAAACAAAATCGTTATTAAGTCAATTAAAAGCAAAATAAATAATAAAAAAGTAATCACATTACATAAAAATAATCAAAATCACCATTTAAAAAATTAATAATAATGAAATTATAATTCTAAATGTAAAATAAAACAAACGAACAAATTATAAATTTTTGTAAAATATTTTTCTGTTAAATATATAAAAGGATTTTCAAAGATCTACAAAAGTGTATAAAAAGTTCTTCTACGAATAACACTTGTGCATATGTGTGACGTAAAATTATCAGAACTACGACTGCTAACATCGCGTGTTTGAAATGTTTAGTTTCCATGAACTCCAAAACTTTAGAAGTGCACCTGTGCCTGTGTGACGTCAAATTATCAGAACTACGAGTGCTTGTACACACCATCGCGTGTTTGAAATGTTTAGTTTCCTCGAACTCCAAGAACTTAGAATAGCAGCTGCACGTTGTGACGTATGAGTTACTCGGAAGTATATCGGTCGAATTTATGACTTCAAGCCTCAGTGTAAATATAATTTGAGAGCTTTTCCGACCATAATAAATTATATAAAAATTATTGAACATTAAAAATGATTATTGTATATATTATGTAAAAAAAATTGTTTGTAAAATATAAGTAGTTAGTTAGAAATAAGCAAATTAAGAAATAGTTCCTTCTGATTGGTTCTCGTGGAGTTTTTAAATGAAGCATTTTTATTGGTCAGAGAATAATGAGAGAGGGATCTCAGTTTTACGTAAAAGAACCAGTCAGAAAGAATAAAGGAGATTCAAGCCTAATTTTGAGAGAGTCAAGAACCTTTATACAAACATTAAAGCTTCGTTTAAAAAAATTTTCAACAAACATTTAAGATTTAATTTTAAAAAACTTTCACGACTCAATACTCAAGTTTAATTTTAAAAAAGATTCAAGACTCATTTTCAAAACATTCAACAACAGTTATTATAATATTCAACTCGTAATCTACATTTTTTAAAAAAGACTTTGATTAGTCATAAATTTTATTAACTTTATAAGTTAACAGTATTCGACTTTGAATCGAAAATAGGTTTGTTGAATCGAGCAGAGTAATCTTATAATATAACAGATTCAACTGTAATTTTAATGATACAAAAGTTAGTATTAAATTAATATAAGAAGCTTGACTTACCTTATATCAGAAATAATCCTAGTATAAAACTTTGTAACACGCCACTTGTAAAAAGGGAGTCTTATCAACCAGTAAATTGTATAAACAAATCCACAAATAAACAATAATAAATTCTACATCGTAAGAGTTTCTGTCTTTAATTAAACCATTGGAAGTTTCTGCATACCACGTGTCTACCAGAAGAGAAGATAGACCACCAGTTCCAGCGACACCTACATGTGAATGGCGAACACTCGAGAGACAAAGTTAAAAAAGGTACCGTTATTTGATTTGTATTAAGTGTGCGTATAAACTGTTTTAAAGCGATAATAATTATTAGCCGCTAGAGAACATTTATACTACTTTATTGTAAAGATTTTTGAATTTCATTTTGATAGAAAATTTATAATTTGTTTGAGCGTAAATCTGTGGTGAAACCTGTACGACCTGAGATATAATTTTTCGATTAACGATAGTGTCTATTTTCAAGAAACATTTAATTTTATTTGAGCTAGTCATCATTATACAACATATTATTCAAGGGGCTAAAAAACATTATTATTGTAGTAAAAAACTTCAACAATTACGTCAAATCAAATAAAAACAAACCACTAATAATATCATGTCACAATTAACGTGAATTTACTAAAATAACATTCAATCATCAGAAAAAATTAAAATAATAAAACAAAAAAGAAAACATAAGAACCCAACAACAAATAAATTAATAAAATCATAATAATATATAGTTTTATCCTGGTTTTTCTATAGCATTGCACAGTTATACTGATCTTAGAGGGAAATACATCCAGGATAGTCCGTTAGGGCTAATAACATCTAGGCTTTAATATTGTTATGTCTTATTACTTCCTTACTTGGTCTAGCCTTAACTACTTATCAACATCAAGTAGCTAGTTACAAACAAACAAAATGTAACTTCAATATGTCAATCTGACGATGCTATTTCAACAGCGAAACGGCTGTCATTGCATTTAAAGTATTCAAAGAATAAATAGTGAAAGTTAATTCAACCTTTTAGTTGTTTATTGTTCTGAACGAAATTATTCCTGCACTTCAACAGAATGGGCAATTACCACAAAATATTTGGTTTCAACAAGATGGAGCACCTCCCCACTATGATAGACGGGTTAGGGATTTTCTGGACGCGAATTTTCCAAATCGATGGATTGGACGTAGAGGATTCATAGAGTGGCCTGCTCGTTCTCCTAATCTTAGCCCGTTAGATTTTTTTCTTTGGGGTTATCTAAAATCACTGTTTACGTTAGACGACCAACAAACTTACAGGAATTAGAATTATTGATGAATGTGAACTAATACGTGGAGAAGTCTTGGAAAGAGTAACTCAAGAATATGTTAATAGGATGGCATATTGTCAGCAAGTAAACGGCGAGCATTTTGAACATTTGAAGTAATTTTGTTTCTTATTATTCTAAAATAATGAAATGTACATCTATTGTACTACTAACAGTGAGTTATTCCTCGTTTTTACAAATTTGTTTAAATTAAACTCAGTATGTATGAATTCAAAATAACAAGCTCTTTCAAAATCTGTAAATATATATACAGGGTGTCCCATTTAAATTAAAGAAGTTGGTGACATTTCCGGTTAAACCGGAAGTATATTATTATCAAAAAAATGTACATCAGATGCGTTTTGTTCCTTTGCACTTACCTGCAAATTTTCATAAATATCATTCTTTTCGTTTAAAAGATATTTAGTTGGTTCCATACTTTATCCCAACCCCGTATATAACTTTACTATCCTACATTTTGAAAAAGATAAACCAGAATTTTGTTATTGCTGGCACGAGGGCATGGCTAAAAAAGGCTCAATAGAGATGGGATCAGCCCTATACCAATACATAATTAATCATAACCACGGTAAAGAAATTACCATTATGTCAGACACCTGTGATCAACCAAAAATATTGTGAACCACGGTCAAATAGAGGTGGATAATGTTCATGCTGTAATAGAACATGCAAAAAAAAATTTTTCACCCGGCATCCTTCCTTCGAGCATATTATATACTAACGTAGAGACAGCAAGCAATAGTGATTGTTTTGTATTAGAGGGAAAACTGTCAGACACTACAGCCAGTGTCGTATCATTTTTAGGGGGTTTGAAATTAATACCTTTATAATACATTTTAAAACATGTAACAAAATATTTTTTAGACTTGAATTTAAGTAGTAATAGTAATTAATTATTTACATGGAATCATAAGATATTTTATAAAATAGAAAGTTGAATTTAGTGCATAAATTTCTAGATTTTCAGTATTCTTAATAATAAGGTGGTATATTTGCTTTATGCATTTTCCTATTATTAAACAAGTGTTAGAGACGCTAATGCAAATTTACTTGTAAAACGACCTTGATGATTCATTTTCATATGTATATTTACAAATCACACAAACTCTCACCATATAATATATACTCAACTTAATTTAAAAAATGGCTTTAAAAGTAATATCCAAACACTAATAGAGAGTTTGCGGTCAGTCGTTTTACGTTACGTAAGGCCTAGTTCGCACGGGAGCTTTTTTAACTGACGTTAAAAAAGCGTTGAAATAGAACATGTGCGTTCCTTAGTATATGTTCACACGTCAGCGCTTTTATAACGCAACGGTTTTTTATCGAACAGTGTTGTATTTTGAACGCTGGACGTTGAAAATAAATCATATGTTAACTTATCATTTTATTCACACGAGCGTTAAAAAAGCGCTGGCGCTGCGTTCAGTGTGCCGTGAGCTCCCACAACGGTCGCACGCGTGCATTGTGTTAACGCAACTTACGATGCCGTGGAATATAGATCCGGAAGTCCTCATAATAGAAGTGGAGTCGCGTCCATGTCTATATGCGAAATCTCAAAAAGAGTACTCAAATAAAATTTTGAAGAATAATACTTGGGAGGACATATCAAAAAAGCTCTCAGAGGACTGGGAAACCCTTACAAATGAAGAAAAAAATAGCCGATGTAAGTAAAGTATTATTATTTATTATCATTTATCAATGTATACAATTAAATATTTCTTCTAGTTACCATTTTGTCTATTGATAGTTTGGTATTGCCATGGAATGGAACCTTGTGGCGATGTAAAATATTTTGCAAAATAATCACGTGTTTCCAGACCAGTGTGGTTACTTCTTAGACCTGTTGGTTGGATACCATGCATTGGACTGTCAAATAAAGTATCATTAAATTGGAATCCATCTTTATTCCTTACCACATTGTGAAGAACACAACATGCTTTAACTACTGATATTACGCGATCGGGTTTAAGATCAATAGCGCTTGTTAAAATCCTCCACTTATTTGATAGAATACCAAAACTGCATTCAATCATTCTTCGTGCTCGTGTTAGTCGATAATTATAAATACGTTGTTGCACAGTTAAGTTTCGGTTTGGATATGGTCTTAAAATATTTTTAGATAGGGCAAAGGCTTCGTCGCCAATTAATACAAATGGCATACGTTTCCCATTGGGATCATTCGGTAGTGTTTTCGGTTCTGGTACATCGATTTGGCCCGATTCTAATTGCCTGTAAAACGATGTATTTTTAAATACGTTTGAATCAGTGGAACCGCCATATGCGCCAACTTCAATGCAAGTAAAACAATAGTTTGCATCACAAATGGCCATTAAAATTATAGAAAAGTAATTCTTGTAATTATAGTACAGCGAACCGCTTTCATCGGGCTTTGTTATCTCAATGTGCTTGCCATCGACAGCCCCAATTACATTGGGAAAATTTGTGCGGTGATAAAATTCTTCTGATATTCTTTTAAAGTCATCCTTTGTTATTTCTGGCATATACATGGGCCACAAACAATTCCATATCGCGTCACAGACTTGTTTAATAATGTAATGTATGGTAGACACTCCAAGTCGAAATTGGTAATGTAAATCATGAAAACTGTTCCCTGACGCCAAAAATCTGTAACAGATGAGATGGCACATAATTATACCTAATGTTATTTTATTTTTCAGGCAAAGACGTGCAAGCTAAGTGGAAACACTTAAGAGACAATTTCAGGCGTGAATATCAAGCACAAAAAGACGTTACATCAGGACAAGGTGCAAAAAGAGAAAAAATACAGATATTACGACCAATTACTTTTTCTAGTTCCACACGTCAAAGATGCCAAAACTTCTAGCAACTACAGCACTCCAGCAGATACATCAGAGGAAAGTGCTAATAGCCCGTCAACATCACACATTGGGAATTCATCCGCTGGGCCATCAGAGGAAAGTGCTAATAGCCCGTCAACATCACACATTGGGAATTCATCCGCTGGGCCATCAAGCCCACCAGCAAGAAAAAAGAACAAGAAAACTACATCGTCCTTTGAAGATGCGATTCTAAAGGCCATCAACAATGAAACGTCTGAAACGGACGAGGATAAAACATTCTGTTTGTCACTGGTTCAATCACTAAAGAAGATGGACGATGATAATAAAATGTTGGCCAAAATTGAAATATTAAACGTAATTCGCACATTATCAAATAGGTCGCATACTACAAACCAATCACCGTTAAATCGACCATATTACAGTCATTCAAATTCTATCTTATCGCTTCAATCAACACCCATTTATACTCAAACCACACACCAACAGTCCTCACAACCAACATACACTCAACCTCCTCAGCAGCATTCACAGCCGGTAGTACCGCTTCCATCAATATCCATTTTGACTCAAACCACACAAAAACAATATTCACAACCAACATTCACTCAGCCTCAGCAGCACTCAGAACCGGGGACATCTTTTCAAACAACACCCATTTATTATCAAACCGCACAACAATCCTCACAACCAACATACGCTCAACCTTCTCAGCAGCACTCACAACCTACATTCACTCAAGCTCGTAATATGAATCAGCAACAATCGAAAGTAATTAAGATTTTGGACAATCGTCAATACCGCCCCGCTGATTCTAGGCCACACTCCGCACAAAGCTTTTTTACCAGTTACAACCCATATCAAACAAATCTATCTCCATCGAATAAGGACTCCTCAACTACGCCTGAAAGCCCATTGATGAATTTAACGTCACCAGAAGAGTTTTTCTTGTCTCCAGATGAGTGTTAAAAATAAGTTTATATGTATAAGTACTAATTAATTACTCACTTAAATAAATGTTGCTTTTTAATTTTGAATAAATTGTTTTACTTACCTCAGGGTAACAGCCAGTCGTTCTACAGGAGGTATTGCCAAACGCATATTGGTATCTTGAAGTGTTATTTGAGGTCCTACTATTTCCAACAATTCGTCAAAAGTTGTTATTGACATTCGAAAATAATTAAAAAATTTATCAGGATATTGCCTCAAAACTGGGTACAGTGTCACAAACTGCCCTTCTAAGTATCTTTGCTCATTCAGTGGATGTACCCAAAATTCTTTTTGTTTCCTTTTTCGTCTTCTAGCGACACAAATCGCTACTGCTAGTAATTTAGCGTTAACCATTTCCACGTCAAACGTTCACAATAGCCAAGACAAGAGTGATTTAAAAGCGTTCGTATGAATACTCACAATTGCCGACGTAATAAAAGCGCCACGACGAGTTTCAACGCAACGTTTTATAAACTCCCGTGCGAACTAGGCCTTAGACTCTTATTTTACGTTATACTGTAGTGTATCGTAAATTTTGTAAACATAGCTTGCGGTTATCGTATCCTAAAAATCAAGGTTACAGATGACATATGATATGTCACTAGTGCAAGTTTAAAAAAGACCTCTAAAAATAATAAACAAAAGTAATAAAAATAATTCCTTCTATTTACTGCTTTGCAGAAAGCAGTCGAAGAAAGAAATAAAAACTTTATTCTACAATTAAATTTAATTTACAATCAGTTTAGAGCAATAGTATTATAGCTTCTTATTTCGCTTTGAAGAACAAGCCATTATTGAACTCTATAAATTTTGTAAATACCTAACAGGATTGAAACTAATGATAAACATGCATGATACAACAATTTACAAAGTAAATTTCTTGTACCGTGGAAGTAAAGTATAACCATTAATATCTGATTGGTTAACGTTATTTTCAAAAATAGCGTATAAATTAGTTTTATACGGTATAATTTTTACTATATTTTTACGGTATAGCTTATAACGGAAATTTTTATAACGTAAAACACCTTACCGCAAACTCTCTATTAAATTGTAAAAATAACTCTAGATGCAAAACAAATTGACAATAATAGCATATGTGACAATTCGACTTGACACGCAAATTCAAAACGGACCAATGAGATTGCTGGACACTATATGACATTTATTTTCCCCCCCTGACAGAGAACAAAGCTCATTTGAACCACAGCACACCCTCCTAGCAATTTAACTCTTATCTACAATTTGTATCCAAGTTTTATTATTGCGCCCACCCACTTGAGGGCGTATCTGTAGCGTGACGTTACAGTATCGCCCAATCGGAGGAAACGTGAACTGTCATCACATATTTATAAACATCATGATTTGTCATTTCATTTTTAACGTTTGAATTTTAAATTGTGTTTCGCATGTGCTTTTTCCGTTGATTATCGTTAAATTGATTAATTAGTTATTATTTGTAAAAGTTTCTTCCAGTTTATTGAATTTTATATTTTAGTTTATGAACTTTTTAATTGTTTTCTGTATTATAAGAGAAGTATAGCAGTGTAAGTATTGTGTGTTAATATTTAAATGTTAACAATGACTTCATAATTTTATAGTGTAGCATACAATATCATACTATAGTATTTTTTACTTTTTTTAGTATAAGCATGGCATCTCGTAAAAGAACGTGTTGTGTTCCTAGTTGTACCGATCAAACAAGTAAGAGGCATCGTTTCACCAAGGATCCCAACTTAATTAATATTTGGATGGAGAATATAAACAATCCTGTGTTAAAGGAGAAAACTCCAAAACAACTTTATGACAATTATAGAGTGTGCCATCAACATTTTGACCAGCAGTTTCATAAAGCAGGATTTCAGAAAGAGTTGAAACCAGGTGCATACCCAACTCTACTTTTATCTGGTAAGTTATATTGTAAGTGAATAAAATTATTTGATTTCAGATACTTCAGTTAATCTACCATCATCCACAACGGTGTCTTTGGAAGCTCCTTCTACTTGTGGAGAAAAAGCCTGCAGATTGATAATTAGATGCACTACCTTTTTTTGGTGCAAACAAGTGAATAAAATAGCTGCAGGCAAAGACTCCAAATATGAAAAATATTTAAATAGGGTCAAGAATGCCTCCTACATTGACCCAATAAAAGTACAGACACACAAATCCTATATAAATAGAATCAAGAGAAAAAAGTAAATTTAATTTTTTATATTTCTTAATTATTTATATATTTTTTATGAATATTTATTTAAAATAAACTTGACAACGTCGAAGTTTTCTTTAAAACCAAACTTTCCAAAAATATTAATAAAATTTGTATTATAATGTATAGTTCTGTGTTCTGGGCTGCACGTACACTAGCGCTCGCAACATGAGGCGGGTGGGCCCAGTACTAATATGTTAGATCTGATAATTAGTAGAAGAGTTAGCCTGCTAGAGGGTGTGCTGTGATTTGAACGCTGTCTCTACGTTAAAATCAGCTTGCAGAAAGCAACCTTTCAATGTTATAGTAATGGATATTGATGATTTTTGAACATAGCGGATCTCAGAAAAATATTAATAAAAAATAAAGTTATAGACACTGAAGGCAACAGGGTAAATTGGCTGAAATCAAAACATATTCAATTCAGAAAAGACACGCCAGGATGAAAATATTTTAAATACGATCTTGACGAGGAAACCCTATCGAAGACACTTCCTAGTTGAAACCAGGGGATTTCAAGGCCGGCGGGATGTTTGGTTTCTCAAGAACCCTTGTTTAACATTGGCAACTCTGTGTCAACTTCCCCAGTGCACGAACAGAGTGATCCCAGTATTACCAAAGACTTTGTCGAGAGACGTTTACAATTTATGTTTTCTCATGTATTTTTACGTAATATAATTTAAATATTAAGTTTTTTAAAAACAGTCTTTGAAGCATTCAATACCCAACATGGTCCTTCAGCCGAATGGTAACAAACAAATTTAAAAAGAACGAAAAGTAATCATTCATAACGAATATTAAGCAATTAGTCAAGATTCTAAAATCTTCTAAAACATCGCAAATCGCAATGTAGCCAGAAAGCAGCAACGCCGTCACATCGAGTCAACGGCAGCCGCATTCCAGGGCAGGGATTCTGTATCCTATCGCTTTCGATAGCGACATGTCGTTTCAAACAAACGGTATTCCGTGTACACATTTCTATACGACTTTAAGCACAAGTCATGTCGCTTGAAGGCGATACGTTTTGAGGTATCGCTTCAATAAAACATAACCTATTTATGACAAAATATTTTTTATTTGTTGTTTTCTTTGTCCGTATTGTTATTCATTGTTGTATTGTATACTTTTAAAAGTAAATTTTGATTTTATTGATTAATATGAGAGTGGCAAACCAGCATTGGGTAGCATTTTTAAATGCTATTGAAAATGATCACAGCCTTATAACCAACAACTTTAATGGGGCCCAAGGAAAAGGTGAAGGAAATGCTTTGTGAGCAAGTCTTGCTATAAAACTATATCTTCAACAATAATATGAAGGATATATTGAGCCATTTCTTTTGTTAATCGAAAAGACCTTTTAAATAGATCATCCTTTAATTCAAAAGGGTTTGTTTCATCTTTTATTTGCCTCCTCATAACATTGAAAGTCCGAATATCTTCTAGAAATGATTTGAATGATTATGTTATTTAAAAAATTAACTTGAAGTATATGAAAAAATACAAACTTTTTAAAAGATTTTTTTATTGTTTATTTAACTATTTAGCGGAGAAATATTTTATGACAAACGATTTTTATAGCAATCAATGTAAGACCATATAATAAGGCCATAAAAAAAAAAACCAAGCACTTTATGTTTGAGAAAGGACTTACGTTAAGCTTAACTCCTATTATCTTTATCCAATAGCCAACGCAAGTACAAATAATTAAATAAAAACCAGAAAAATAACAACAAACATCTCAAAACCAACTTTGCAATCTACAAAATAATAATATGCTAAACCAATAAACCATAGAAATAGAACATAAATGTTAAATTGCAAATCAAAATCCCTAAAATGTCTGAAGAAATTTAAAAACTCCCCAGAATTTCTACATATCGTGTTAATAAAAGCCGAATACGGCCGAAGTATTGTCGAGAGGTACACAGAATAACCTTTTCGCGAGATATCGCTTCTACATGTCGAAAGCGACTGTAGAATTCGACATGTCGAAAGCGATAGGATACAGAATCCCTGTCCAGCATCGAAAACAAACCGTAGGGTGAGTCTGTTTATATGTTATCTCCTGGAGTCTGTTTTCCTATTCAAACATTTTATCCTTTTTACCGCGTCGGTAAGCGAAGTAGTATCGAGAGTTTATTAGTCCGAGTAATCTGGTTAAAAATTTCATATTAATTTATTTCTCCTGATTCATTTAAGTTTTGCACAGTTTAATTTTTAAATAATTTATTTCATTTGTGAATTTCTAATTATATAAAAAAAATGACTTTGGATCCTAAAAACATAGAACAAAAGGAGTTAAAAAATTGAATAAAAAAACGAAAATTTCTCAAAGGAAACTTAACAAGATTTCAAACATTTGTAGACAATTTTACCGATAATAACCTTATACAGTTAAAAAAGCGAATCGATGATTTCGAAAGTGTGTTAAAAGATTTCAATGATACCCAAATGGGAATCGAAATGTTGGATGAACATGAGGCGGAGACAGACGAACGGGAAAATTTCGAAAATAAATATTATAATATTTTACAAAAAGCGCTAAACGCAGTTGAAAGTGTAGAATCGAAAAATAAATCAGAAGTAGCAATAAGTACACAGAAAACTCAAAATAATAGCAATAATAATAGTAACGTTCAACCTAATAAATTTCCCACTATCGAGTTAATAAAGTTTTACGGGGAAATAGATAAATAGCCGCAGTTCCGGGATTTATATATTTCGCTTATACATGATGATCCGAATATTCAAAATGTTAGAAAATTTTATTATTTAATGGGTAGTTTAAAAGGACCTGCAGAAAAAATAGCTTTGTTCGTAGAACGTAAAGCAACGGTTTCCAACTGCAAATCTCATGCGCATTAAATATTTTCGGACGCCAAATAATCAATGCGCATGCGATATACAGTTGGAAACGGTTTGAAACGGTTGCTGATCGTTCTACGAACAAAGCTAATATTATCGGGTATTCCAATCACGAACGAAAACTATGAAGTGGCATGTAATCTACTAAAAGATCGGTTCGAAAATGAAGCGTTGTTATTAAAAAATCACGTAAAGGCTTTATTTGATTTACCTTATGTTTCGGAAACCTATTCATTGCGAAATTTAAAGGATGACTTTTTATTCAGGTTTAGGGCAATTGAAGCGTTAGGTGAACCGGTAAATATGTGGGATACACTTCTAATTCACATTTTAACTTCTAAACTCGATACGCGAACTGATGAGCGGTGGGAAGAAGCGCTAATAAATCTAAAAATTCAAAAACCAACGTTAAATATCCTTATGGAATTTTTGGCAGATAGGTGCAGTCTGGCTGAGACAAGAGAAAAGGCTACGGAACAAAATAAGCCTACCGTAAATCAACGAAATAATTTCGGTAAATCTTTTCAGTCAAATAAACCAAATAAATTCAACAAAAACGGTAAACCGGAAAACAAAATACATACCTTTGCAGCAACAGAGGTTCGGTGTCCGTATTGCAATATTTCATATATCGATGCGAAAAATTCAAAAACCTCTCCGTAGAGGCCCGTTGGGGAGAAGTGAATAGGTTGAACTTATGTAGCAATTGTCTACGAAATAATCATCGCACACCGGAATGCTCGTCACAAGTATGCAAGGTTTGTTCCAACTTTCATAATACGATGTTGCACAGTGAAGCAAGCACATCCAAAATGGAGTACAACGGAACAGTTGCAGTGGCATGTCCGGTTGAAAATAAAATAACACAAATACTATTGTCCACAGCTTCGGTATGGGTCAAAGGGGCGGACAATAAAATTTATCGTTGTAAAGCACTCTTAGACAGTGGAGCTCAATCGAATTTCATAACGAAAGAATTAATGAACAAACTTAAATTACAGGGTGAACGAATAAATATGCCAGTCCAGGGTGTGGGGGGTATTGTCGCATTCTCAGCGAAACTATCGTTTTTAATTCTAGACAAAATCACTTCAAAAATCCCAAATGTTTCATTTAGTACAGAATTCGTAAATTTACCGACTGGAGTGGAATTAGCTGATCCAGAATTTAACGTAGCTACTGACATCGACGTGCTGGTCGGCGCAGAAATATTCTATTCACTGCTAGAAACAGAACAAATTCGGCTGGGAGATGGTCTTCCCATCCTCCAAAGGTCACGGTTGGGTTGGCTAATATCAGGTCCAATAAATTTTCCGGCAACGCCAGCTGCATCCTGCTATCTAGCAATAAATGATAAACCTTCCTCAGATGAAGAACACGCATGCGAAACGCATTTTAAGGAAACTACTTATCGAAATAACGAAGTAGATTTACTGTAAGTTTACCTATTAAAGAACCATTGGGCGGCTTCGGCAATTCTTTACAAAACGCGATAAAACGGCTACAGTCAGTCGAACGTAGATTTTGTAAAAATGCTGAATTCAAACGGAAATATAGCAATTTTTTGACGGAATACGAGTCCCTGGGGCACATGACGAAAATAGATAGTACGAACACCGTTGACGATAACTCATATTATCTTCCCCACCATGGCGTAATCAACGAGTTAAGCACAACAACGAAGCTGCGAGTTGTCTTTGATGGTTCATGTAAGTCAAGTAAGGGTATTTCTCTAAACGAAAAACTATTAGTCGGTCCTACTATACAAGACAACTTGTGGGCAATCTTAATAAGATTTCGGCAACACAGGTATGTTATGACTGGTGACATAGAAAAAATGTATCGTCAGGTTCTTATATCGGAAAAGGAAAGAGACTTTCAACGTGTGGTTTGGCGCGAAAACGAAAATGAACCTATTCAGCATTACACATTAAATACCGTCACATACGGAACGGCATCGGCATCTTTTCTAGCCGTAAGATGTTTACAACAAACCGGGATTGATCACGCATTACAATTTCCTCGAGCATCAAAGGTAATTTTACAAGATTTCTATGTGGATGATTTAATTACCGGCACATCCAGCATAGAAGAAGCGCAATCGGATTCTAAAAAAATACGGATTCAACCTTAGAAAGTGGGTAACAAATGATCTGAGAATTTTAGACGAAACAGAATGTGATGAAAACGAATATCATATCAATGATAGCGAAGCGAAAAAGGCTCTTGGAGTCTATTGGCAATCAAAGGACGATACTTTGAAATATGTCATAAACGTGGCGTAACCTATTATCAGCCATATCTAAAATATTTGACCCTTTAGGTCTTGTTGCACCGGTCACAATAAAATGCAAACTTTTGCTCCAAAAATTATGGCAGATGAAGGTGGATTGGGACGAAGAGTTACCTCATGCGTTAGTTCAGTATTGGAAGGAGTTTGCCAGTCAACTCTTTTACTTAAATAATATCGCAATACCACGTCATGTCTTATTAACAAATCCACAACATATCGAACTGCATGTATTTTCCGATGCATCTCTCAAGGCGTATGGGGCCGCCGTTTACATGAAATCCGAAGTAAACGGGAAAGTAGCAGAGTAGCTCCAATCGAAACTGTCACCTTGCCTAGACTGGAATTATGTGGTGCATTACTCGGTGTTTAACTTCATGAAAAAATAATTGATTGTCTTAGCGTAAATGTATCTTGTAGTTGGTTTTGGACAGATAGCACGATAGTTTTGTCTTGGTTAAAACTACCTGCCAATTCGCTTAAAATTTTTGTCTCGAATCGTGTATCACTAATACAACAAAGTACTAGTATAAACCAATGATGCTATGTCCCATCGGATGATAACCCCGCAGATGTGTTATCTCGCGGTGTCAACCCAAGTGAATTTTCTGATCATCCGTTATGGTGGTCTGGTCCTGATTGGCTTATCAGTAACAGTAACGATTGGCCGAAACTCAGAAAATCAGAAAGCGAGATTCCTGAAATTCGCAATACAAATTTTGTCTTAGTTGCTACTCTGGGGGAGAACGAAATATTCAAAAGATATTCAACACTGCATAGACTACAATGAATAGTATCTCTTTGTTTGCGGTTCATAAATAATTGTCGCACCAATAAAGGTAATCGGGTGTTAAATAGAATATCACCATCAGAAATCGATCTAGCAATGGTTTGTTTATTGAGGTTAGCACAAATCGATAGTTTTCCACAGGAACGGTATTTTCTCAAAATTGATCGACCAATATCCAAAGGGTCAAAATTACTCTCACTATCTCCAATTCTTGGACCCGACAATTTGCTAAGAGTTGGAGGACGATTAACAAAGAGTCATCTTCCCTATTGTCAGCGACATCAAGTTATACTTGATTCCCATCAGTCATTTACAAAAATGCTCATCATGCATGAGCATAAGCGCCAACTGCATGCCGGAATTCAAACGATCTTAACTGCATTGCGTCGATCCTATTGGATCTTACGGGGTAGATTAACTGTGCGCAGCGTACTTAGAAAATGCTTAATATGCTTTCGAGTAAACCCATCAATAATCGTACAAAAAATGGCTGCTTTACCTGAAAATCGTATAACCCAAAATCGCCCTTTCTATGTAACCGGTATCGATTTCGCAGGTCCTTTCTTTATAAAGAATGGAAAGCTACGTAATAGGAAAATAATCAAGTCGTATCTCTGCATTTTCATCTGCTTTTGCACTAAAGCGGTTCACCTAGAAGTAGTCAGTGATTTAACGACATCCTCCTTCTTAAATGCCTTAAAAAGATTCATTTCAAGGAGGGGGATAAGTAAAATGCTATATTCAGATAATGGTTCCAATCTCATTGGAGCAAATAATGCACTTACCGAAATTTTCGAAGCGCTTAAGATCAGTATAACCGACCCTGAAGTTCAAAATTATTTATCACTATATCGAATTGAATGGAAATTTATTCCACCCCGTTCTCCTCATCACGGAGGTTTATGGGAGGCCGCCGTAAAACGGGCTAAATTTCATATTGTTAGGGTTGTGGGAAATACTCATTTATCCTTTGAGGAATTATGGACAATATTTTGCCAAGTTGAAGCGGTTCTCAACTCTCGACCATTATCTCCACTAACCGACGATCCCGATGATTTCCAAGCTTTAACTCCGGGTCATTTCCTAATTGGCGATTCCCTTACTTCAATACCTCAAGTTGATTTTTCCGACCTTCCCTCTAACAGACTAACTCAATATCAGCATCTACAGAAACTTACTCAGCAATTTTGGCCGCGCTGGTCAGACGAATATTTAGCATCGTTGCAAATCAGATCCAAATGGCACGAAGCAAATCAATCCATTGTCATTGGATCATTAGTTCTTTTAGTTGAAGAAGGCACTCCTCCTCTTCTGTGGAAAATGGGACGAATCGTAAAAACTCATCCCTCTTCTGATGGGCTTATCAGAATCAAGACTGCAAATGGTATATTTGACAGAGCAGTCCAGAAGCTATGTTTAGTCCCTATCGAAGACACTTCCTAGTTGAAACCAGGGGATTTCAAGGCCGGCGGGATGTTTGGTTTCTCAAGAACCCTTGTTTAACATTGGCAACCCTGTGTCAACCTCCCCAGTGCACGAACAGAGTGATCTCAGTATTACCAAAGACTTTGTCGAGAGACGTTTACAATTTATGTTTTCTCATGTATTTTTACGTAATATAATTTAAATATTAAGTTTTTAAAAACAGTCTTTGAAGCATTCAATATCCAACAGACATAATCATTCAAAAATCTGTGGGTCACATACAATTTCACTGGAGAAATATAACGACTTACAATCATCCCATTTCATGGACGCAGGCAATGCGTCCATCAATAATGATTCCGATGAAGATTAATTAATAACTATTAACATTAGGTCTCTGAATATTGCAGTTTTATACGTATTATCAGTGTTATTATAAATAATGGAGAATTGCCCAGTTTTCGTTTTACTTGTAAAATTAGAATAATTATATTTTTTGTTGTTGTCTTAAGAAGTAACCTGCATTGTTTTATAATATTACTCTATAATAAATATTTTCTAACAAAAAAAAATATTATTTTATTGCAATAGGTACCTACTTACATTAGGCTGAGTCCTACATTCATTAAGAGAGGCGTCAAAAATGTGACAGCTGAAAACGGGTGGCAAGCCTGAATTGTACCCAAAATTTCAATCATTTTGTAAACAACAAATCTAAAGAACGCCTTTAAATTACGTATTCAAATTTTAACAGGATATAGCTTAGACCTTTCTCTAGGAGATAAGGGTTTTTAGTAAAGTTTTATATTGTAATAAAAGAGATATTGGTGTTTAAGTGATGGTATGTTTTTAAAAAGTTTGACAATTTGTGATAACGAATCTTAACGCTAGAAGCTTAACTCCTAAAGAAAGCATACAGAATGCGACTAGCAAAATATGAAGTTAAAGAAAGGTATATTTTTTGAGATTTGTTGCACGCAAAATTTGAACATTGCACTAATCTGTCAATTTAGTTCAACAGTTTTGGTGGCGCTTTTTTCAAAGACGTATGTCTATTCTAATTCTCCAAATCCAAACTTCTTCTTCTTATTATTTTTATTGATGGCTTTGCTTCAAGGCAATCGCCAGCACGATTTGGGGGTGACTACAATGTTGACTGGCTCTGGACCATATTGCAGCCACCGACTTTGCGTAACTGTAGAATCTTCTTAATTATAATTATTAATAAGGTACTAAAAAAGTGCTGTGAAATATTTTATTAATATGTGCTTTGATATTAAATGTTGATGCGAGACTGGTATTAGTAAGAACAACATACAAAGGTATTATTTGGGAGACAAAAAAAAAACTTCAATGTACATTAAGACGTCACAAACAAAGGTGGGATCTGAAATGAAGATAATATTTTAGTTGAGCATTGTAAAATGTTTACAAGTTTATTTTATTAATTGTAAGAAACTTCATTAATATGCTAACTGATTCTTCCCTAGGATTATTAAGTATTGAGTATATCGATATTGGGGTAGGTATCTTTAATGTTGTAAAAATTGTATAAAGATCCATGTTTTTGATTTGATTAATGGGACACTCAAAAAATATATGATTTAAGTCTTCAACTGCCCCACATTCGCAATAAGGATCGTCTTTTATTTTTAGGTTGTACAAGTGTTTTTTAGTTAGACAGTGACCTGTACGCATTCTGATTATAGTTGTTATATGTCTTCTATTTATGAAGTGGAAGTTAGAGTGCCACGCTCTGCTACGAAAGAAAGTCTGGACTTTACTGTATTGATAGTTTTTCTTCAAGAGGGTGGAGTCCCAGAAACTTTTGAATTGTTCGATGGTTTTTTTCTTGATGGTAGTTAGTATGTCCTGACAATCAAGGGTAATATTCATCGGAACATTAAGGTTTCTACCTATATTGGCTAATAGGTCTGCTTCTGTATTCCCTGGAATGCCTGAGTGTCCTGGTATGCACGAGAGTAAGAATTTACATTCATTATTGTTGGCTGAGCAGATTAAAGATTTTGTTTTCAGGGCCCAACGATCAGCAGATGCTGATAGGTGGTTACCGTTAATCTTTGAAATGGCACTCAGTGAATCTGAGAAAAAAATAGCTCTATGTATTGATTTGGATAGAGCTAGTTTTATAGCTTGATGAATAACAATGGTTTCTGCTTTACTAATGCAGAGTTCTCCAGGTAGCCTTGAAGAGAATTTATAGTTAATGCTTGGTATTGCAATGCCATATCCAACTTTTTTGATAGAAATTTTATGGCAAGTAGTCTTCTACGATAGTCAAGATTTAGTTGAGAAGATTCAGACAGGATAGCAAGACGTGGAGTGGATTTCATACATCCCAAACTAACTCGAAGTCCCTCAAAGAAAACAGTTTCAAGTTTTTCTACACATTTTTTGGTCATAGGTTTAAATAAGAAGGACCCATAGTCTAGGTGGGATCTAATTAACGCATTGAAGATTATAAGCATAGTGCGGGGATCTGCGCCCCACCAAACTCTGCAAATTGATCTTAAAATATTAATATTCTTTTTTGCTTTAGTTACTGCATTTTCTATTTGTGGATCCCACTTTAGTTGTTTTTGAAATATTATTCCCAGAAATTTTACCTGATTTTTGTAAGGGATGATTGAATTATTAATTTGAATATCTGGTGGCTTGATTTTTCTATGACCTTTAGTAAACCATACTGCTTCACATTTTTCTGTGGATAAATCTAAATCATGGTTTGCTAACCAGTTTTTAATTTTAGGCAGAACTGAGTTAACTTTTATAACCATTCTATTTATGTTATGTCCCTTAATAAGCAAAACTAAATCATCAGCATATCCAAGCAATACAATGTTATCTGGTATAAGTGTAAAAATTTCAGATATATAAATGTTAAATAGAACTGTGCTTAAGGGGGATCCTTGTGGGATGCCCTTAGTTGCTGAGTAAGGGCCTATTAATTCCCCATTATTATCTCTTGTATAAAGGAATCTATTCTCCATTATTTTAAAAGTTAAGTTATTCAGAGCAGTAGGAATTTTGAGAGAGCATAATTTACTGTAAAGTTTGTATAAATTAACATTGTCGTATGCTGATTTGATATCAAGAAAGACTGCAATTGTTGATTGAGAGGTTTCAAAAGCTTCTAAAATATTAGTATACAGCATAGCCAAATTATCATATGTCCCCTTACCTTTTCTAAAGCCTGATTGAGAAATTTCTAATAAAGAGTTATGTTCTATATACCAATCTATTCGATTTTTTATCATAATTTCTAAAACTTTCAGCCCACAAGAAGATAAGATAATGGGTCTGTAACTATTGGGGGATTCGGGATTTTTGTTGGGTTTGAGTATATTTATTACGTTAAATTTTTTCCAGCCTATAGGAAGACTTCTCCCCCCAAGACATTCATTGTATATATTTATTAATTTCTGTTTAGCTTCAAATGGTAGATGTTTCAATATTGGGTAAGAAATGTCATCTAGACCTGGAGCCGAATTTTTTTTATTATGTAATGCATTGTTTAATTCATATGTTTTAAATGGTTCAGGTTTCTCATTTATTTGGACTAACGTAAATTCTGGGTCTATTGTAATGGATGACATTTTATTTAAAATTTCTAATTTGGTGTTGTTTGAGATTGTGGATTTGGGGAGACTAATTCTATTGTTATTAAATTTTTTTATTGTGTTCCATACATATGATGTATCGGATTCTTTGTTTAGTGTTTCGCAGAAACTTTTAAATTTATTACTTTTTTTAGATCTAAGGTTTCATCTAGATGAAGCTATGGGTTGTTTAGCTTTTAAGTAGTTCTCATAAGATAGAAAGAGCTTGAAGTTATGGATGGCCTCCTTACGTTGACCAATCCACAGAGAGCAGTCCTCATCCCACCAAGGGTTAGATGGTTTTTTCTGGATTCCGCTGTTTTTGTATGGCATTGCTTCATCCGCAGCTTGGTTGATGCATAGCTAGGATTTGTTGGAATATTAGACAAACCTAAAGTCATTTTATCATAAAATATTTTCTAGTCTGCTTTGTTAGTATTTCTGACTTTGGGTTTAGAGATAAAAACGTTATTGTTATAAGATTCTTTTAGGTTAATTTTTAAAACTGTTGGAAAATGATTACTATTACCACAATCTTGCAAAACATACCATTGAGATTGTAAAGTTAAATCATTGCTAACTATAGTTAAATCTACAGCGCTAGTTTTGTTATTAGTAGGTTGAAAAAGAGTTGGGAGCCATCATTCAGTATTGATAGTTCCTTATTGAATACAAAGTCAGATATATTTTTTACCTCCATTATTGGGTAGGCATTCATCCCAGAGTGATGAGAATCATATCATATCTCCCATTATAACTAGATTATTTTGAGGAATACCTTCTAGCATTTCATTAAAAAAAGTCTGAGTTAGAAAATGATCGGAGCTTGAGTATATATTTATAAAATTCAAATTTCCTATTTTAGTAATTAAGTACTGAGTTTGATCTGAAGTAAAACTTTTAATTTTGTTATAGATTAGAGTCTGCTTATAAGAGTAGCAACCCCACCATACCCATCTAGTCTATCCTGTCTGATGATATTATATTGTTTAATGTGAAAATGTTTATCTTTATTTAGCCATGTTTCATTTAGAGCTACAATGTCAGGGTTTTCTTTATTTATAAAATTAATTAGATCATCCCTATTTGATATTATACTTCTAATATTCCACTGTATTATTTTTAGTTTTAGCTTTGGATTCATTGGTTTGTTTTATATTTATTTAGTTTATTAATCAGAATCCGATACATTGTCATAATCCATATGGGATTCTAAATTTGTACAGGATACTATTAAATTTCTTATGATATCTCTGTTTTCAATAGATGTATTCATGATAAAATTTAAGCAATCTTGTAAGTTGTTTTGTGAGGAACTGGAAGTGTTGTGAACTGCACTGGTAGACCAGGCTCCATTGTCATTATAGTTTTGTGTGGATTTGGTTTGGGTATGTGTCTGAGGCTGGTTTTTTCTTTTAGAGGGAGAGGGAGAAAATGTTGTTTGTTTTTCAGGTCTAGAGTTAGGAAAGTATAGGTTTTCTTCATGTGTTTTTTTATCATAGCCTTTTTGTATAACCCTTCTTTTATTGTCTGAACTTGCTACCACCTGTTGAAATGAGCGCTTGAGGGGCAAAGAATTGAAGTTGTGGGATCTTCTGTGTGAAATGTCAACCAAATTTGACATATTATTAGTATTATTTGTATTACCATTTATTTCACTGTTTTTCTTTTTCAGTCTTGGAAAGTCCCCTGGTCTAAGAATAAATTCTTCTTTATCCATATAAGATTTTGGCACCATCTCACTTGCTTCAAAGAATGTCACATTTTCAAATGTCATCAATTCTTTTATATTTTTCTGTCTGAGGTATTCGGGACATTTTTTGTTTGCAGTTACTTGTGCTTCTTTGCAGTAGAAGCATTTAACCTCACAGGAGAACGGTTCTCCTACTAAGTGTTTTGCCTCCCCACAGTTAAAGCATTTTTCATTCCCTTTACAATGGGCTCGGGTATGTCCATAACGTAGGCATTTATAGCATTGTGTGACCGGTGGTATATAAATTTCCACTTTTCTGTGCATGCCGTAGAAGAGTATTGACTTGGGTAGTAGGACGCCTTGAAATGTGAAGAGCACCGTTCCTGTTGGTTCGTATGATATTTCGTTACCTTTTTTGATCTTTTTATTTAGCCTTTTGGCATAATAATTTTATTTGTGTCTGTGCAGCAGCATCTAAGTAGTTCCTATTCTCCAATGTCTATGTCCAGTTGTCTCACAATCCCCTTACAAGTGACAAAGTTGTATGGAATGTATATATTATATAGTTCAGCACTGCGAGCCAAGTAGGCCCATGGCTTGGTAGCAAGTTCTTCTCCATTCTTTTCTATTTTCAGCTTTCCTTCTCCAATTTGTTATTCCTATTTCTTCCAGGTCCCTTTTTACTGCATCTAACCATTTCGTTCGTGGTCTGCCCCGTTTACGTCTCACTGGTATTCCTCCTCTCAAAACTTGCTTTGTCGGTCTCTCATTGCCCAATCTTTGCACATGGCCCAACCATCTCATCCTTTGAACCCTGGCTATGCTTGTTATTGATGGCTCGTCATATAACTCTTGTAGTTCTTTATTGGTTCTCCTTACCCACATGTCATCTATTATTTTCCCGCCATATATCTTTCTTAATACTTTCCGTTCGAATATATCCAAAGCCTTCTTTTCTTTTATGTTTAGTTTCCACACCTCAGATCCATACAATACTACTGGCCTTATCATAGTTTTGTAAATTCGTTTCTTGGTGTTTCTTGAGACATTCTTTGATCTTAAAATATGCAACATGCTTCCCAAACATTTCATGCCTTTGGCTATTCTTTCCTGTACCTCCTCCTTTTCATCTCCACTGCTTGTAATGGTAACCCCCAGATAATTAAAACTCTCTACTTTTTGAAAACAATATTCTGATTCTACCGTTGTAACTTTTAATTCTGCAGAGACATCACTGAGACCTGATCCACTTTTTAGTACCATAAATTTGGTCTTGGCTTGATTTATTGTCAGACCTTTAACTTTTGCTGATCTTTCCAATTTTTTTATCGCTGCAATTAGATTAGCTTCTGTTCTTGCTAAAATCACAATGTCGTCTGCATATGCCATTAATTGACACATCTGGTTATATATTGTCCCCTTTGTCTGTATTCCACTTTCTCTTACAGCGATGTCCAGAACTATATTAAATAAGATTGTAGAAAGCGGATCTCCCTGTCTTAGTCCCCTTGTGACCTTAAAGCTGTCTGATGTTTGACCTTGAATTGGTACTTTATAGTCTGTATCTGTTAGGGTCATTTTTACTAGACGTATCACTTTTTCACTCACTTCCAGTTTTTTCATTGCCGAAAATATGCTTGCCCTTTTAATTGTATCATAGGCTTGTTTAAAATCTATAAATATCATATAAAGAGGCAAATTTTGATCTATTGTATTATCTATTACTTGTTTTAAGGTGAATATCTGGTCCATGACTGATCTTTTTTCTCCAAATCCACACTGATATTGGCCAATTTTATTTTCTACTATTGTATTAATTCTGTTCTTTATTGCAATTGCCAATATCTTGTATACGATGTCCATTAATGCAATTCCCCTGTAATTTTCACATAATGTTTTTTCGCCTTTTTTATGTATAGGGCAAATTAAAGCCTCTTTCCATCTATTCGGCATTTTTTCATTGACCCAGACTGATCTTATTATATTGAAAACATTGTTCTCTAGTTTTTCTCCTCCTACTTTTAACATTTCCGCTGTTATCCCATTTTCTCCTGGCGCTTTGTTATTTTTGAACATATTAATGATGTTTGTGATATCCTCTTTTGTAGGCGGCTCTTGTGAGTCATTGTGTTCTAAGATTATTTCTTCCTCATCATTGTCTATTTCAGGGTTTTGCATGCCATATAATTCTTTGAAATACTCCGCCCATACTTGCAGGCTTTCCTGTATTCCCCCCACTAATTGCCCCTGTTTGTTTCTACAAAATATTGTGTTGTTCTGTTGTCTGTTCCTTCTTTATATTCTGATAGAATTCTCTGGCTTGTTTTTTTACATATGAGTTTTCTAAGTCTTGCATTTGTTTTTCGATATGTTCTCTTTTTTTCTTTCTACACAGTTTGTTGACCTCCCTCCTGTATTTTTCATGTAGTTTTTTATTTTCATTCGTGTTATTTTGGAGTTTTTTCATTCTCAGTTTTTCTCTTTTAAGTATCATTTCTTTACACTCCTCATCAAACCAAGCCTTTTTAAATTTTGTTGTTTCTTTGTTTAATAACTTTGCAGCCTCTTCCATTATTGTTTCAAAAGCTTTCCATATTTCGTTCACACTTCTTTCATTTTCAAATTTGACATCTTTGTTAATTAGCTTTTGGAAGTATTTGTATGTCTCTTCTTCTTTAAGTTTTTCCATTGAATATTTTGCTTTTGTGCTTGGTGCTATTCTTGGTGCTATTCTTGGTGGCCGTCTGTACTTTATTCTTGCCCTAACGAGTATATGGTCTGTGTCTAAGTCTGCTCCTCGGTAGCTTCTGGCATTTAATATATATTGAGCGTGTTTACTTTAGATTGCAATATGGTCTATTTGGTTAATTGTCCTACCATCCGGTGATATCCAAGTCCCTTTGTGAATATCTGCATGCTGAAAGTATTTTGTCATTATTCTTAAATCATGTTCTATTGGAAATTCTATTAACTTCTTCCCATTATCATTGCTCATCTCATGTTTGCTGTGACTTCCTATAACTGGTTTATACATTTCTTCCTTCCCTATTTTTGCATTAAAGTCTCCCATTATTAATTTTACATCATATCTGGGAATTCCATTATATATTCTCTCTATATTCTCGTAGAATTCTTCTTTTTCTTCTTCAGGTTTTTCTTCTGTAGGGCAATGGACGTTTAGTACGCTGATCTTCCTGTACCTGTTTTTTATACTTATT
This sequence comes from Ophraella communa, assembly GCA_035357415.1. NCBI lineage: Eukaryota > Metazoa > Arthropoda > Insecta > Coleoptera > Chrysomelidae > Ophraella > Ophraella communa. The sequence continues at coordinate 13,308,586 of CM068992.1, forward strand.
TTGCACATTCTATTTGATATTGGAGTAAATTCTATAATATATTTTTTTAATCTTTTTGTTGCAAGAAACCCGGTCCCCAGCCTTCTTTCGGTAGTTCCACTGTTGAAAAATATATACTCCCCTATTTCTTGAACAAATTGTCCCAATTGCTTTGTTTCTTGAATTGCTATTAGATCGATCGAATATTGTTTCATAATTTGTGTTAATCTTATTAAGGTTCCCTCAGTGTAAGTACTTCTAACATTCCATGTTGCTATGTGTATTTGCTCTTTTTCAATGTTCCTTAAATTTGAAACCGATTCCTCCTCAGTTTCCCTATGTTCTTTTTTATATTGGATATCTTTTTTATTTTTTGGTCTCCTCACTTTTCCCATCATCATGTCCTTTCCATTGCGTAAGTTCATTTCTATTGTTTCGATTTGTAATAAATTTCTTAGTTTTTTGATTCTGTTTTATTAATTGTATTTTTTTCTTTGTTCCATCTTCATTCCTCGCCTTCTACGATTACCTTGTTATAACCTATTTTTACTTGTTTCCCTTTTTGCCTTTCCTGCTCTGCGAACCTTCTTATTAGTTTTGTTTCTCTCTTTCCAGCTTTGTCATATCCTCATTGATAAAAATTTTCTCTCCTGCCAAATCCTTTAGTTTTGATTTTTTAGCCATGATTTCTTCTTTATCAGCTCGATTTTGTAACTCAATTACACATGTTTTATCTCCTAGCTTGGTTACTGTTTTAGGTGAAATGTTTACGCGTAGTTTCTGACTTACCCCTTCTGCTAGTGCTGTGGACTCAGAGATATCCAACTTTAGTCCGTACATGACTATATTATTCTTTCTTCTTTCTTTTTCTAATACTTCTATTGTTTTTCTCATTTCATGCATTTCTTTTTTTATTTCGGCGTTATCTGCTTTAATTTCCTGATTTTCTTTTCTTAATGCTTCATTATCAATTTTTAATTTCAATATTTCTTCGTTAAATAAGGCTTGCTGATCTTTAATTTCTTTAATTTGCTTCTTGATCTCTTTTTGTTCCATTTTCATATCTTTCTGATCTACGGACATCTCCTTTAGCAGTTCTAATATATTATTTAATTTTTCGTCTCTTTTCTGATTTGGAGGTGTTCTAGTGACCTTCTTGGACGTTCCAAAAAGTTCTTCTTCTGTTTTCCTTTTCCTATAATCTTCGGTGGAATAATCATCGCTATCCATTTTTACTTTATTTCTTTTTCTTTATAATATGTGTAATTTTTTAAATCCGGCAACGTCGCCTTTTATATTGTGGCAAATTCGTTTCTTATCAGGAGCTTTTTGTTTTGTATAAATAACCTTAACTTAATAAAAACGCTGTTTTCACTTCAATTATATATTGTTTTGGTTGATTGTTTTTATTTCTTTGCAAAAAGTTCACTCTTAATTTACACTGTGTAACTTTCCTTGATTTAATTTTCGCTGCACTTCCCAATAATTCGAATGTAATGCAGGCGAATTTTATAACACTTTTACTCGTTCGAAGCGCAGTTGCCAAACCATGGAATGTATATGTTATAACCTTTTTCGATCAATGTTTTATTATTTAAAAATTTATTAGCTTCATCATAGTTATAAAATTCTACAGCGATTCTATTTAAACCTTTACTATTGATTTTTTTAATATTATTCAGATTAAGATTAAAAATGTCTCTTGCTATTTGTAATGTATTAAAAGAGCCAATTTTAATCCCTGGTATGTTATTTGATTCAATATAAACAAAAAAGGGTCCCATATCATTTGGCGAATAAACAATTAACTTTTTATCAGATATTTTTTTATTGTTGTTTACAATTTCGTTCATAGTATCATTTATACCGGTTGAGGGGGCTATTGCCCCCCTCAACTTCCCCCATTTAGTGGGAGTATGAGAAAGTATCAGTTAGCGATATAAGCTGTAATATTATTTGCCTTCTTTTAAAATAATCTCAATATACTTGGTTGCCATGATCTATGACAGATAGATGACAATACATAAGTATTTTAATCCGTCTACATGTAATTTTCAATGTTGAAATATAATTTACGTTATAAATAGTTCTAGTATTACTATTAAACATTACATATTGGCGACGAGGATTAAAGAAAAGAAAAAGTTCTGAAAATGGATGCAACACAATTCAAACAATTTTTAGAATTACAAAACAAGCAACAACAACAAATCGCGCAATTATTAGAAGCCTTGACTAAAGCGACACAGGATCAGCCAACCACTATTATTTCTTCACAAACAGAAGTTAGCAATATCATAAAAAACTTTAAATGTGAAAAATATGATAACCATATTTCTGCGGAAACATTTATAGAATATTTTGAAGCTCAATGTCGCATGTGGGGACTGGACAAGAAACCACTCGATACAGAATACATTAAAACAAAACGTGAGTTGTTCTTATCCTGCTTAAAACCCGAAACATTCAAAGAACTTAAAATCGCATTTGCAAATGCAGATCCTAAATTTGAAAAACAATCGTATTTAGAATTATCAAAAAAATTTCTTAACTTATATCAACCTAGGATAACGCGATTTAAAGCATTGAACAATTTTTGGAATTGTACTCGCTCCACGGGTCAATCCTTCGAACAATATGCTAATACTCTTAAAGAAATCACTACTCATTGTAAGTATGAAGGAAATATGCTAGATCGCCAGTTGCGAGACCGTTTTGCAACGGGCTTGAAATAGAATTAAAACAAAAATGGCCTGATCTTTTAAACCCAGCCGGCAGTGAAGTAACATTCAATCAAGTATTTGAAGTCGCTCAGGCTAGAGAAGCTGCAGAGCACGATTACGACGACATAACTGATGGTAAAGTACAAAAAATTAGAGAACAGAAAAAATATAAAGATAAATCCATTGTTTTTGGTGAGACCAGTAACAAAGTAAAATATTTAAGAAAGGGCGAATGCAAACGTTGTGGAACTGAGTGCCAAAAAAAACAAAAAATGCCCTGCTATAAATGCTAAATGTCATGCATGTAAATCGATGGGACATTTTGAACGAGTTTGTTTAAAGACAGGAAGAGCAAGACTGCATACTGATAGTACCACATCAAAAAACATTCACATAAAAAAATACACAAAATGACAGATTCAGAGTCAGAAACTGAAGATACGCAGTCACATACCACTTCCGAATCAGAACAAATTGATAAAATTTTTAAAACATCTTCAATGAACAAATCTGGTAAACACATTGATCTCAAACTTAACAAAATACATTGTACTATGGAATGGGATCCAGGCTCAGCACACTCAATCATTAACAAAAAAATGTGGAAACAATTAGGCAGTCCTACATTGTCAAAACCACCGAAGTTAAGAGCATATGGAAATTTCGACCTAAATCCAATAGGAACAGTAGAAGTTGATGTTACAGTAAAGTATTGTACCAAGCGTTTACAAGCTGTCGTTATTCCTGACGCAAACCCAATGCTTTTTGGTCTACCATGGCATAAAGCATTCAATATGCCTTTTCCAAGTAATGTGTATTCAGTAACATCAGATTGCAACGATAAAATCTACGAGCAACACCTTCAGACACTAATTAAAAAAAATAAACAACTGTTTGACAAATCCCTGGGTAAAATAAAAAATTATTCAATTAAATTACATATTAAACCCAATGCACAACCAAAACATATTGCAGCACGCCCAATAAATTTTGGAATACGAAAGAATGTTGAAGCAGAACTATCACGTTTAGTGGAAAACGGAATAATATCCCCTGTTGATCCAAACGAAGAACCATTGGAATGGGCCACACCAACCGTAAATGTACCTAAAAAAGATGGAAGAATAAGAATTTGTGGCGATTTTCGTAGCACTATTAACCCCGTACTCATCACAGAAAAGTATCCGATACCTCTTTTTGATCATCTACGTAAGCAGTTGGCTGGAGGATGTTTATTCACAAAATTGGATCTTAAAGATGCATACTTGCAGTTTGAAGTTAATCCGGAATCTAGAAAATATCTGACGATATCGACCCATAAAGGATATTACCAGTACAACAGACTTCCTTTTGGAATTGTTAACGCCCCGTCACTTTTCTGTAGATATATCGAAAAATTACTGGAGGGCATTCCCCATGTGGCTGTTTATTTTGACGACATTGCAATCACAGGAAGAGATAACGAAGAACATCTTGCGAATTTAGAATGTGTTTTTAATCGATTAAATGAAGCTGGAATGAGAATTCAACTTGAAAAGTGTTCTTTTTTACAACCCACAATGGAATATTTGGGTCATGAATTTAGTAAAGATGGGATTTTACCAACAAAAAAGAAACTAGATGCCATTAACAATGCAATGCCATCTACGAATATTACAGAGTTAAAATCATTTCTTGGACTTATAAATTTTTATGAACGTTTTATTCCAAATTTACAAACTATTTGTGCAGATTTACATAATTTATCACGAAAAGGGGTTAAATGGTCATGGACCAAACATGAAGATACAATATTCAATACGGTAAAAAGAGCAATCCAAGATTCAGACTCCTTGATTGCTTATGATGAAAATAAACCTTTATTTTTAGCTACGGATGCTAGTGAAAAAGGAGTTGGAGCTGTCTTATATCATATTGACGAACAACAGAAAGAAAGACATATCGCTTTTGCTTCTCGCAAACTTAACGATGCGGAAAAAAAATATTCTGTGATCGATCGTGAAGCCTTAGCTATCTACTTTGCAATCAGGAAATTTGAACATTATCTTCAGGGTAATAAATTCACTCTTGTAACAGACCACAAGCCGTTAGAACATCTTTTTGGAACAAAACGTCAACTTCCAAAATTAGTTAATAATCGACTTACCCGTTGGTCTTTATACATTAGTGAATACGATTATGACATTGTTTATCGTAATGGTAAATCTAACGTAACCGCTGATTTTTTATCAAGAATGCCCGATAGGAAGGAAAAAGTATCAGTTGATGAAGAAAGGATTTTTAAAATATTTGAAAACGGGCACACAGAAAGACTTGGGGATATTCTACTGTCACAAGAAACTCTCAAGAAATACACAAAAGAAGACAAGGTATTAATCGCAGCTATACAATGTCTACGAACACAAATGTGGAATCATCATCGGATCAAAGAACTTACACAATTTTATTCTAAACGTCAAGAACTATCTGTAGAAAATGGAGTTTTAATGTGGCAAGGAAGAATTGTTATACCCAAAGCTCTCCAGGATCATGTACTTAAAGTACTTCACAGTGGTCACCCTGGTATCGTAGCAATGAGAGCCTTATCACGTTATTATGTATGGTGGTCTAACATCGATAAGGACATTGAAAACTTTATTAAGATGTGTAGAAACTGCCAACAGCATAGACCACACCAGCCAGAGATGTCATTATATTCCTGGTCAATACCCGAAAATGTCTGGGAGAGAATTCATGTTGATTTTGCTGGTCCATTCGAGGGAACTTTCTGGTTAATAGTCGTGGATGCTTTATCCAAATGGGCTAATGTAAAACCTCTTAAAACAATTACAACACAGACACTTTGTGGAGCATTAGACTCGATATTTTGTTATTTTGGCCTACCACGAATTATTGTATCTGACAATGGTAGACAATTTACGTCTCATGACTTTAAGCAATATTGTATAAAGAAGGGCATTAGACACATAACATCAACACCGTACCATCCAAAAACTAATGGGTTGGCAGAACGCTTTGTGAGAACATTCAAGACTAGAATGAGGGCTAGCCAGTCAAATGTATCGACACAAACTCAAAATCTCCAAAATTTTCTTTTCCATTATCGTAACACGCCACACAACACCATCAGTAAATGTCCAAATGAGATGATATTCGGAAGAAGACTGTCTACCCTATTAGACAACATCAAGCCAAGTGTTCGAGATTCTTTAACTTTTCTACATGTTAAACAACAGCTAGAAGAAGATAAGGAATACTTAAATAAGCGCACGTTTAATGAAGGGGAATACGTCTACGTACGTACAAACCTAGAAAAGGAATGGTCACCTGCAAAGATTACTCAACGCACTAACAAATATTCATATAAAGTTATTATGGATGATGGAATTGAGAGAAGACGACATGCAGATCATATAAGACAACGTAATGATAATGCCTCTTTAGATACTTATCAAAATTCTGAGTTACAGGAACCAACAATTTTAAAAGGACCTGGTCCTTGTATTGAATTAAAAACGATGACCGATCCAGTTGGAACGCCAGAGATAAAATCACCTACTGATGTCGACTTCCAGAATGACAAACCATCTGCTGAGATTCCAACTAGGGAAATAATCCAACATAGAAATTCTTGTACAGTGCAGTCTTCTGGAAACCAGAAAACATTACCTGCTAATCCGGTAGAGACGGTAGAACTGCGTCGGAGTACAAGGGAGCGCAAAAAACCAAGACGATTTTTAGAATAATATTTTTGTTTTTATTTACATAATTTGTTCGACATTCTGACTTTTTCGTTAAACGGGAGGAATGTAATATTATTTGCCTTCTTTTAAAATAATCTCAATATACTTGGTTGCCATGATCTATGACAGATAGATGACAATACATAAGTATTTTAATCCGTCTACATGTAATTTTCAATGTTGAAATATAATTTACGTTATAAATAGTTCTAGTATTACTATTAAACATTACATAAGTAAAAAGCAGTTTTCACAAAAAAGAAAAGAAAAAAAAGAAAACACAATATCTATAGCTGAGGTAATGTGTAAATATGATATGAAAAATCAATGCTCAACTTACCAATAATGTCGACACAAAGGTAGACGTTAGTAGGTTTAGATGTAGCCTCTTTTTCCTCGATAGCTTTTCACCAGAAAGCACAATCACTGCTGCTTCGTCAACGGATGTCACAGCACTGAAATCCAAACTTCACTTAACATAACCAACCTAACCTTATTTTTTCTTGTTTATAACGTCAAAATATATTAATTTTAGTGTTTTGCTTTTAAATATATACTTGTCTATATTAATATTCGTTTATAATTTACCAGAAGTTAAAAAAAATTAATTTTAAAGTATATTTTACATCGTTTATAGCATTATCCAACTGTGATATGTGCAAGGAATTTAGTGTTATGAACCGTTGTTATTATGGTTATTTCCTAAATTACTTTTTACTTAAACACAGTTGTCTTATTTTAGTCGAATTGGTAAAAATGTGATTTTTGGGAGACCCGATTTTTGTTTATACTTTTTTTTAATCTTAAGTTACCTAATCATTATCTTATATCTTTATTTGTTAAATAACTAAACCCAACCTAAGGGATTTACATTTATAAATTAAAACTACATAATATGTAAATATTAACAACTAAGTGTTAAGCTGTTTTTCTAAATAGGCATGATAATAATGTCCACAAAGTAAGGGTTTCTGCAATATTTATTTACATATTCAATATGTATAAATATAATAGCTTTCTCTTTAGATAATGTGAAGAATTAAAATTTACAGTCAAATATGTAACATTTTTATTAAAACAGTTTTACAAATTTGGGATGGATACTGGATACGTCTGTTATCTTTATATATATATATTGTAATGTTTAAATATTTGTCAATAGTATAATGATTAAAATATCAACAGAAGTTGTTTAATTTAACTAAATCCAATAATTTTAATCATATTGTATTATTTTATTGTATATTTTGTGTATTTGTAAGAAAATTTTAAGTTGGAAATTATTTTATTATATAATGTATCGATATTATATCTAGTACTTAGTAGATATTTCGCGAAAATTGATTATATAATGTGTAAAAAGGAGACAGATATATTTTACTATATTTTATTCTGGAATTATCGATGATAGACAAAGCGAGTATGTCTAGTCATATATATGAAAGAAAGAGATACACATATTTCTTTCCAGAAATGACTGAGCTCTAGAACAAAAAAACGAATAATCTAGAAGTTTCAAACCTATAAAAGACGGAACAGAGGTCGTTAAAAGGGAAGTTTATGATTGGAAGTCAAACAGTGAAGATCTGAGTGTGAACAGTCAATTTGAACAAACAGTTTTTAAAGTAGTTATCATAATAAAGTGTTAAATAGTGACGTTAAGAATAAAGTAAAACAATCAAAAAGTAAAATAAAGTGACAAAAAAAGTGACATTACTAAGATTGAATCCAAAAGTGAAATTAAAACGTTTTTGGTCGACAAAAAAGAAGATTATAAGTGTACTTACCATTATTAATACAATAAATCGAACAGTAATCCAACAAACACTAAACTGTATCAAATTTGAGGAACAAACAAAACACAATAAAATTACACGAGAGTCCAAACGTCTAATAAGGCGACATTTTGCCAAGGTCGGAGGTTCCAAGTATCGCTTCGTTCGTCTCCGTTTTTTCATAGATCAACTACAGTTTTTTCCACCAATCAGGAAGCAGGACATTATTTCAAGGTCAGATAAAATTGTAAATTTATTAAAAATTTTTGTAGTAGTTAGTTGAATTTTATAATTTAAAAAAAAAAAAAAAAACAAAGGAATTTACTTGATATTTAATAATTAGTGTATTTAATAATCTTATTTGCCATTACATAAACAACATTGGTTAATTTAACTTAATTCACATCAAGTAAGTTCTTTTATAATTACTAAAAGGCCTTTCTTTTTCCTTATTAAACTTCAATATTACTGTTTTAATTTAACTATTTTGTAATAAATTTATAATTATAATTGAATCAAATTTTTCATTCACATACCTAATAATCCAACTGGAAACTGGCGTAACCAAACACCCCTGAGAAAAAGATCTTGTTGCTAATAATAATATCAAATATTAATCAGTCAAATTCATAAATAAATAAATCAATAAATCATCTTTAGAATCATAATATTCATTACAAGTGGCGTCCCAACTATAGGGCTCGTTTCTGTTGGAAAATTAGGTTTTTAGATAAACAATTTCTGTTGAAAAATAGTAGACAATTTAATATTAAACTATAGGAAGGTTTTTCTTATTAAAAGACAAACATAATAAGATATTTTATTAAGATTAACATACATTTTGCATTTTATTTTAACAAGTACAATTTTTATTATATCATAATAACAACCAAATATTTAATAAAATAGATTATTTTACTAAATATTTAAACAATAAATAACAAAAATGGAATCCAGAAAGACATTAAAAAGACCTAAGTCTATCAGAACTTAAAAATGAGTTAGAAATCAGAAATTTAAATACTGAAGGATCTAGAGAAACATTAATAGAAAGACTTCAGGGAGTATTAGAAGAAGAGGGAATAAATCCTGAAGAATACATATTTCAAACTGAAGAACAGTCAACTAGTACACAAGCACAACAAACTATGGACAGAGGTGGTTTTGTCTGCGTGAGATATGATAGTGTCGAAGAAACAAAAAAGATAGCAAGGAGGAGGAACCAACATGGCTAAAGCAACTGATGACAGCAATAAAAGATATAAAAAGTGAAAATAAAGAAATGAACTCAAAATTGAAAGATGAAATAAAAAAGACAAAATAAAGAATTACAGGATAAGATGGACAGTCAAAAGAAGGAACTACAAGAAGAAATTAAATATCAAAACAAAGAATTAAATAAAAGTTTAGAAAACAAAATCGAAAATTCACAGAAACAAATAAAAGGATATGGAACAACTTAATCAAACTATGATAGAAGAAATAAAAGGAAGACATAAAAAACCAATTCCAAAATGAAGAGGAAACTTTAAAAGATGATATTGTAGAAATACAGACAAACATTAATAATGAGCAAGATAGAATACTAGAAGACAAACAGATAGTAGATGAAAAAGATGTAAATAATAATGATGAAAACATTGAATCGAAGAAAGCATTAGAAGATGATAAAAATGAAACTGTAGTAGAAAAAGAAATTATCTCCAATAAACTTACTGAACAAAACAAAAATAATGAAATTGAAACAAAAACTAATATAATTGAGACAAAAAGATAGTAATATGAAAGTTATAAGGAACATAAACCTACTTGAAAAAGTTTTAAGAAACATAGATACTAAGAATATACATAAAAATATATTAATTAAAGAATTCATATACAAGAAAAAGTATAATATATAAAGAATATTTAAAACTTAACTTAATAAAGGATAAGACAAAAGAAAATACACAAGAAGAAATATGGTCTAAGAAACTTCAATATAACTTAAACAATGACAATAAGATAATGGTACTATCTACATATAACCCAATTTTAGACTACTATAATGAAATAAAAGCACAAGATTTAAAAACATGGACAAATAAACAAAAATATAAAATGAGACCAGATAATAACACAATAAAAGTACAACCAAAATATGAACCAAAATCAAGCCACTTTAACTTAATAAATGGAACAGAAGAAACATACATCAGAACAAATAAACAAGAACATAATTCAAGAATTGACAATAAGAATGGAATTATAAGACAATTACAATATTATATATCATATAACTATGACAATAAAAACTCGAATAAAAAGTATATAATAAATAAGAAGGTATACCAAAAGATAATTACCACATCAATTAAAGATAATAAACGAAATTGGAAAGTAAGAAAGAAAAGAAACTAGATAAAGAGTCTTCACATGTGTACATAGTAGTATAGGAAATAGAAATAAGATATAGAATTAAGATTATTAGTATAGTATCTATGATAATAAGCAATATTAAGATGACATCTACAACATTAAAATAAGCAAAAAACTACATTAACAATAAGATTAAAAATTAAAACAATAATAAAACTAATAAGGCAACAACTTTGACATCATGATTTTGAGAAAAATGCTGCATCGGTGACAAAACATCTTTCATATATGGTACAAGTAAGTTTATGGATTTATCTAAAATATTACCTGAAAAAAGGAAAATAAAACTAATTAATAAATCACTCTAAATCAAACTAAGTAAAAGAACAACTAATGATCTATTGGATATATGAAAACATAAATATTTAACAAACACTAGTATTATAATTGTTCGAGTAATAAAAATTAACAATAATTATAAAACTAATTTGATCAATACAAAACTAATTTAAAACAATGAAACTATAGCATTAATTCTATAAATAAAACATAATACCTGACTACATATAAGAAATATAAAGTTTAATATTAATTGGTATGAAGATACAAACAAATATAAAATATTAGAAGATAAGTACTTGGAGAACAGTGTAAATAAGAGTTATTAAGGAACTAGAGGTATAAATGGAAATGAATATGATTTATTTGTGGAAGATACACGAAAGTGTGTATAAGATGAGATGATATGAAATGTTTATTGATGATGATTTAAGAAGGTATAAAGATTATATGATGAATATGAAATGATAAGTATAAGATTATGATAATTGTATGTATAGTAGAAGAAAGATGATGTGATAAGAAGTTGACAGTTGAGGGAAATATATTATAATCTATTTACAAAATACTCCAAGTAATATAATGAAACAAAATGATGACAATTTTAAACTTTATAGCCATAAATTGCCTATATATGGAACCAATTAAATTAAACATAATATAAACAATTGAAAGACATAATAATATTATACAATTTAACAAGAATAAACTATACAGTCCAATAAATTATGGTTTCATTGAGGGAAAATATATCAAATAAAATTAAATGTAAACAAGAGATATGAGTAAAAGAAGTTAAGAACTAACAACACTTAGACAAGATGATAAAATACCTATTAAGATCAGTACTTACTTAGAGTGATTCAATTAAGAAAAGAAAAACAATCTTATTTAAATGCATTTCAAAATCATATATCTAATATAATGTTAAAATTTTTGCATTTTATTGTAGAAAATAAATAACTTATATCCTTAGATGCAGATGTTTTCAAAATCCTAAAACATATAAAATTAATATTCATCAAATTTAACATAACATATTAATTAAAAACATAATATGCAAATTTAATTTGCAGTTGTAGTTAATAAATAAACAGATGATTTTAAAATTTGACATTTGATTTGATTTGATCATAGAACTAAGAAAGAGAGACTCTGTGCACGGAACGGTAAAAAGGATTCTTCTTCTTTTTATTAAATGTTCACGAAACAAATTTTTGTACCATGGTTAGTATAAAAAAAATATCGTATGATCATTGTATAAACAGACATAGTAGGACAACCCAATGCTTTATTTTCTTTGACACAATTTGGGACGACCACCAGATGTCGGTAAAGACTTGGTCCCAATTTTAAAAATAAATACTAATTTTACTAATATTTGGTAGATGGCGGTGCGTCAGAAACTAAATTCTCACTATTTTCTATAGGGGTAATCGCAATTGTTGTGCTCTTGTTGCAAAGTTTATTATTGACGATCTTAGTATCAACTGATTCGTTGTTATAGTTTGTGGTTTGTGGTTATTTTGTTTTTGGAGTGTTTGTATTATAGTTATAGTTTATTTATTATTAAAAAACTTTACTTAGTGACAGAAAAACTGAATAGTGTTGTGATTGATTTTTTATTTTGAGGTAAGCATAAATCAAAAATTATTGCTATTCATTAGACATACATTTATATCCGGTAAATAATACATATATATATATTTTACAGATGTCAGGACATTATATGTTTACTACCAATGTGGTAATTCCACATACAAAGATTCAACTATCAGAATGTTTCGATTCCCATACGCAGCAATATGTCAACAATGGATAATAAACTCAGGTAAGACTAATATTTTTTCAAATAAAAATAATAAATTTATACCCTTAAAATAATTGAATTATATTAAAATTTTAAATGACACTAAGACGGATTAATTGTTTTTAATCAAAAATCAAATCAAAAACATTTTGAAATATATATAATATAATCAATGTCTATTTTTAACTTAATAGTTGTTAAACTATGTTAAACTATGTTTAATATAAAAGTCTTAAACCGGTGATTTTTAAAATGTTTTTTCATTACAATAAAGAAATAAAACATAAAATTTGAAAACATTAAATTAATTTTTTTTATTGAAAAGTAACGTATATCGATACCGTGGTCCTTGACACAGTTCTTATAAAACTATAATATGTACATTAAGACTATGACACTGGAATTTTGTTAATTTGAAATCAGCTGATTTGCATAAAGTTTTCTGTATTACGGAAATAAAATTTGTTGATATATTTTTAAAAATGGACCATCCTGGTAAAGACAAGTAGTAGACTTAAAAAACTAAAATTTTTAAACACTTTTCTAAGAGCAACAATTTGATGTAATCTTAATTTTTAATTTTGTTCGACAAACATCAAACAAAAAATCAACTGTCACTTCATAATAAATCGCAACGTTGTTATTCTTTTTTATGTATCTATGGTTATTACCATTGTAGCATTATTAAATTTTATATGTGTACTTATAATTAAAAAAAAACGACTTGAATTCTCTTCACTTGGCTACTTTTTTAAAAAATTAAAATATTTTCTGCTTTAAAAGTTTTATAATTGAAAAATATTAAATAAATATAAAAATGTAATTCCACTTTGGACTGGCTTAATAAACATTTTCGTATTTTTTCTTGCAAAAAATAATTTTGATATCTAATTTATTAGCTTAGACACTAAATTTTTGTTGCTATAAACAAGCCGTTATGTTAAACCCCATGATTCAACCTCTACTTTAATATAACAATAGGTACCGTTTTCTCCACAACAATTTTACCGTACTTCCGGGAATATCGATAATCTCGATAATTCTAAATAAACCAATAATTTATGAATATAAAAATTTGGTCACTCAACATTGTACAACAGTGTACAAGATAAAATTCCTAAAAATGTAGTTAATGGCTTAAACGATTCGAAATAGTTTTAGAAAAAGAAGTATTATTTTTATTTTTTTCGGTTAAAAAATTACAATTGTTATTGGCAAAAAACTGTTGGAAAAAAGCCCACCAGCTTCTTCCCAATACCTCCAAAAAAGTATAACTGATTGTTTAAATAATAAAAAAAAGTGCGGTAAATTTCAACAAAAATTCTCAATTCACGGAATTGTAACTCTATACTATTTTCACCATGTACTAGCGTGAAAAAAATAATAAAAAGAAATCGAATTAGTGTTTTGAATTTGTCGCGCTTAACAATAATAATAATGATAGAATAATAATAATAATCTTTAATGTTTCTAAATAAAAAATTACAGCAACGGTTTGGTTACATATATTTTATTATTACAACATAGTTTAATAAATCATATTTATAAGTTTTAATTAAATTAGATTATAAAGTTATTGGCATTTTTTTATTAATAGTAATTATTTACATTGCAGGAAATGCTTCTTTGACGACCCTGAGTTCGAATATTCTGAAGGGAAAATTTATATGTAGCAAGCATATCCTGTACTTCTGAATTCCAAACGTTTACCAAAGACTGCTGTTCCACAAAAATATGATGATCAAATGCCGTTTTCTGAGTTATCTGTAGCAGCAGGTTTGCGACAGAGTACCATCAACCAATAAAAATACTTTTGATTGTGACGAAAGTGAGAGTTTGAGCGAAACGAGTACAAAAATCATCGATCCATTTATACTCCAGTTGATTGATATGCCCTCATCTCCTCTTTTTTTGGAAAAAGATCATAAAGAAATAACGACTCTTAAAAAGCGTTTACAGGAGTTTCAAAAAAAAATATTAACAGATTAACAAACTAACATAAAAAAAGTAAAAATTCTCAAGAAGTAAAAAAATCTAAGTTAGCAATACTACAAAACAAAGAATGTTATCTATTTATCCATCCTAAAAAATTTTTACATAAAATCCTTGTGTATTTAATTTTAACGGAATATTTCATTCCTATCATAATTTTAGGCAATAAACCGCAGGTAGAAAAAAGGTTTGAAACAATTTTAAAGATACAACGGACAACAATTATTACTAACATATTTCTGCATTGTTAAGTACAAAATCCAACTATTTTTTTAATTTACATTTACTTTATGTATGATTTTAACTTTAATAAATGTTTTTAGTTGCTCAGAACGAAAAATGTAATTAGATTATTATTGTAGAAACTCTTTGTAAAAATCCATGTTATTATAAACCACACACAAAAATGTTTAACGAATATTTCCACGATTTATTAAAACATTTCTTTTTATAAATCAATCACAGTTGCTTAGAATCTGACGATGGTAATTATTATCCAAACAGCTCTCATTGAATTATTGAATTTTTTTAATAAATCGTTGAAATATTCTATAAACATTAATTTTTTTTGGTATTTATGATGATGTAATTATTTATGAATAAATATTTTTTGTAGTATTTTTTTATTTATTGTAGAAATCCTTACTTTTTGAAAATCCGTAATATGAAAAATTAAACAAATACATTTTTAGTAAAAATTCCCACTATGTATTATTCGAACAATCCTTTTTATAGTAAATGACAGCTTTTTCGACTAAATGAAAGATCGTCATAATGAAGTTACATTTTTAAGAAAACAATTTTAAAGATATACTATTAGCCCTAAGGAATAATCCTGATCCTGATTTTTACTATAACTTTATGTTTTATCAATATATAAACTGTTTGTTTTGATTAAGCTTAATTTTATAAATAGATAATACAATAAAATATTAAGCTATTCTAAGCATCAGTACGATATAGTTTTCAACTGTTTTTTCTATATCATTGCACAGCGCTGATCTTAGATGAAAACATTTCCGGGATAATCACTTTTTTCAAATCCCAAAAAACGGTAAAATTTTTGAAAAATTGAAACGTACAAAGAAAGGTCATAAAATAATAACGAGGTCCGAAGGTACTTTAGAATAACAATACTTTTTATTTTAATAAGCTAATATGTATTAAAAAATTAAATTTAATTTACTTTATCTTTACAACCCTGTAATTAATGAAAATCAATTTTTACAGATAATTTATGCTGACTTTCTGCTCTCAGTACCAACAGAATATTTCATTCTATGTTTAATTTAAAAAAAAAAACTTACTCACTTTTTTAGTATTAAAAAAAATCACTCTATTTAAAATGTATTGGCTAAAAGTTTTACGCCTACATCTCCATGAAGAAATTCGGCTAAATAATAAATTTATCGAACAACCCCTATTTTCTTTGCGATCAAAAACTGTAATTTATTTTGTATATTTACTCTATTCGTCACCAGGTACCACCACGTTACGGGCGTACAGAGCTTCAAAATTATCTACCATAAGGATTGTCCTACTATGTCTTTTTATACAATGGTATGATATACTTAGAATTTCAAAATGTTTAACAGATTATTTAAAAAAATTTCTATATGACTATACAAATATTTTTAAATAATCGGGGGCTGATTGTAATGTTTAAATATTTGTCAATAGTATAATGATTAAAATATCAACAGAAGTTGTTTAATTTAACTAAATCCAATAATTTTAATCATATTGTATTATTTTATTGTATATTTTGTGTATTTGTAAGAAAATTTTAAGTTGGAAATTATTTTATTATATAATGTATCGATATTATATCTAGTACTTAGTAGATATTTCGCGAAAATTGATTATATAATGTGTAAAAAGGAGACAGATATATTTTACTATATTTTATTCTGGAATTATCGATGATAGACAAAGCGAGTATGTCTAGTCATATATATGAAAGAAAGAGATACACATATTTCTTTCCAGAAATGACTGAGCTCTAGAACAAAAAAACGAATAATCTAGAAGTTTCAAACCTATAAAAGACTGAACAGAGGTCGTTAAAAGAGGGGAAGTTTATGATTGGAAGTCAAACAGTGAAGATCTGAGTGTGAACAGTCAATTTGAACAAACAGTTTTTAAAGTAGTTATCATAATAAAGTGTTAAATAGTGACGTTAAGAATAAAGTAAAACAATCAAAAAGTAAAATAAAGTGACAAAAAAGTGACATTACTAAGATTGAATCCAAAAGTGAAATTAAAACGTTTTTGGTCGACAAAAAAGAAGATTATAAGTGTACTTACCATTATTAATACAATAAATCGAACAGTAATCCAACAAACACTAAACTGTATCAAATTTGAGGAACAAACAAAACACAATAAAATTACACGAGAGTCCAAACGTCTAATAAGGCGACATTTTGCCAAGGTCGGAGGTTCCAAGTATCGCTTCGTTCGTCTCCGTTTTTTCATAGATCAACTACAGTTTTTTCCACCAATCAGGAAGCAGGACATTATTTCAAGGTCAGATAAAATTGTAAATTTATTAAAAATTTTTGTAGTAGTTAGTTGAATTTTATAATTTAAAAAAAAAAAAAACAAAGGAATTTACTTGATATTTAATAATTAGTGTATTTAATAATCTTATTTGCCATTACATAAACAACATTGGTTAATTTAACTTAATTCACATCAAGTAAGTTCTTTTATAATTACTAAAAGGCCTTTCTTTTTCCTTATTAAACTTCAATATTACTGTTTTAATTTAACTATTTTGTAATAAATTTATAATTATAATTGAATCAAATTTTTCATTCACATACCTAATAATCCAACTGGAAACTGGCGTAACCAAACACCCCTGAGAAAAAGATCTTGTTGCTAATAATAATATCAAATATTAATCAGTCAAATTCATAAATAAATAAATCAATAAATCATCTTTAGAATCATAATATTCATTACAAGTGGCGTCCCAACTATAGGGCTCGTTTCTGTTGGAAAATTAGGTTTTTAGATAAACAATTTCTGTTGAAAAATAGTAGACAATTTAATATTAAACTATAGGAAGGTTTTTTCTTATTAAAAGACAACATAATAAGATATTTTATTAAGATTAACATACATTTTGCATTTTATTTTAACAAGTACAATTTTATTATATCATAATAACAACCAAATATTTAATAAAATAGATTATTTTACTAAATATTTAAACAATAAATAACAAAAATGGAATCCAGAAAGACATTAAAAGACCTAAGTCTATCAGAACTTAAAAATGAGTTAGAAATCAGAAATTTAAATACTGAAGGATCTAGAGAAACATTAATAGAAAGACTTCAGGGAGTATTAGAAGAAGAGGGAATAAATCCTGAAGAATACATATTTCAAACTGAAGAACAGTCAACTAGTACACAAGCACAACAAACTATGGACAGAGGTGGTTTTGTCTGCGTGAGATATGATAGTGTCGAAGAAACAAAAAAAGATAGCAAGGAGGAGGAACCAACATGGCTAAAGCAACTGATGACAGCAATAAAAGATATAAAAAGTGAAAATAAAGAAATGAACTCAAAATTGAAAGATGAAATAAAAAGACAAAATAAAGAATTACAGGATAAGATGGACAGTCAAAAGAAGGAACTACAAGAAGAAATTAAATATCAAAACAAAGAATTAAATAAAAGTTTAGAAAACAAAATCGAAAATTCACAGAAACAAATAAAAAAGGATATGGAACAACTTAATCAAACTATGATAGAAGAAATAAAGGAAGACATAAAAAACCAATTCCAAAATGAAGAGGAAACTTTAAAAGATGATATTGTAGAAATACAGACAAACATTAATAATGAGCAAGATAGAATACTAGAAGACAAACAGATAGTAGATGAAAAAGATGTAAATAATAATGATGAAAACATTGAATCGAAGAAAGCATTAGAAGATGATAAAAATGAAACTGTAGTAGAAAAAGAAATTATCTCCAATAAACTTACTGAACAAAACAAAAATAATGAAATTGAAACAAAAACTAATATAATTGAGACAAAAGATAGTAATATGAAAGTTATAAGGAACATAAACCTACTTGAAAAAGTTTTAAGAAACATAGATACTAAGAATATACATAAAAATATATTAATTAAAGAATTCATATACAAGAAAAGTATAATATATAAAGAATATTTAAAACTTAACTTAATAAAGGATAAGACAAAAGAAAATACACAAGAAGAAATATGGTCTAAGAAACTTCAATATAACTTAAACAATGACAATAAGATAATGGTACTATCTACATATAACCCAATTTTAGACTACTATAATGAAATAAAAGCACAAGATTTAAAAACATGGACAAATAAACAAAAATATAAAATGAGACCAGATAATAACACAATAAAAGTACAACCAAAATATGAACCAAAATCAAGCCACTTTAACTTAATAAATGGAACAGAAGAAACATACATCAGAACAAATAAACAAGAACATAATTCAAGAATTGACAATAAGAATGGAATTATAAGACAATTACAATATTATATATCATATAACTATGACAATAAAAACTCGAATAAAAAGTATATAATAAATAAGAAGGTATACCAAAAGATAATTACCACATCAATTAAAGATAATAAACGAAATTGGAAAGTAAGAAAGAAAAGAAACTAGATAAAGAGTCTTCACATGTGTACATAGTAGTATAGGAAATAGAAATAAGATATAGAATTAAGATTATTAGTATAGTATCTATGATAATAAGCAATATTAAGATGACATCTACAACATTAAAATAAGCAAAAAACTACATTAACAATAAGATTAACAATTAAAACAATAATAAAACTAATAAGGCAACAACTTTGACATCATGATTTTGAGAAAAATGCTGCATCGGTGACAAAACATCTTTCATATATGGTACAAGTAAGTTTATGGATTTATCTAAAATATTACCTGAAAAAAGGAAAATAAAACTAATTAATAAATCACTCTAAATCAAACTAAGTAAAAGAACAACTAATGATCTATTGGATATATGAAAACATAAATATTTAACAAACACTAGTATTATAATTGTTCGAGTAATAAAAATTAACAATAATTATAAAACTAATTTGATCAATACAAAACTAATTTAAAACAATGAAACTATAGCATTAATTCTATAAATAAAACATAATACCTGACTACATATAAGAAATATAAAGTTTAATATTAATTGGTATGAAGATACAAACAAATATAAAATATTAGAAGATAAGTACTTGGAGAACAGTGTAAATAAGAGTTATTAAGGAACTAGAGGTATAAATGGAAATGAATATGATTTATTTGTGGAAGATACACGAGTGTGTATAAGATGAGATGATATGAAATGTTTATTGATGATGATTTAAGAAGGTATAAAGATTATATGATGAATATGAAATGATAAGTATAAGATTATGATAATTGTATGTATAGTAGAAGAAAGATGATGTGATAAGAAGTTGATAGTTGAGGGAAATATATTATAATCTATTTACAAAATACTCCAAGTAATATAATGAAACAAAATGATGACAATTTTAAACTTTATAGCTATAAATTGCCTATATATATGGAATCAATTAAATTAAACATAATATAAACAATTGAAAGACATAATAATATTACACAATTTAACAAGAATAAACTATACAGTCCAATAAATTATGGTTTCATTGAGGGAAAATATATCAAATAAACTTAAATGTAAACAAGAGATATGAGTAAAAGAAGTTAAGAACTAACAACACTTAAACAAGATGATAAAATATCTATTAAGATCAGTACTTACTTAGAGTGATTCAATTAAGAAAAGAAAAACAATCTTATTTAAATGCATTTCAAAATCATATATCTAATATAATGTTAAAATTTTTGCATTTTATTGTAGAAAATAAATAACTTATATCCTTAGATGCAGATGTTTTCAAAATCCTAAAACATATAAAATTAATATTCATCAAATTTAACATAACATATTAATTAAAAACATAATATGCAAATTTAATTTGCAGTTGTAGTTAATAAATAAACAGATGATTTTAAAATTTGACATTTGATTTGATTTGATCATAGAACTAAGAAAGAGAGACTCTGTGCACGGAACGGTAAAAAGGATTCTTCTTCTTTTTATTAAATGTTCACGAAACAAATTTTTGTACCATGGTTAGTATAAAAAAAATATCGTATGATATACTTAGAATTTCAAAATGTTTAACAGATTATTTAAAAAAATTTCTATATGACTATACAAATATTTTTAAATAATCGGGGGCTGATTGTAATGTTTAAATATTTGTCAATAGTATAATGATTAAAATATCAACAGAAGTTGTTTAATTTAACTAAATCCAATAATTTTAATCATATTGTATTATTTTATTGTATATTTTGTGTATTTGTAAGAAAATTTTAAGTTGGAAATTATTTTATTATATAATGTATCGATATTATATCTAGTACTTAGTAGATATTTCGCGAAAATTGATTATATAATGTGTAAAAAGGAGACAGATATATTTTACTATATTTTATTCTGGAATTATCGATGATAGACAAAGCGAGTATGTCTAGTCATATATATGAAAGAAAGAGATACACATACTTCTTTCCAGAAATGACTAAGCTCTAGAACAAAAAACGAATAATCTAGAAGTTTGAAACCTATAAAGGACTGAACAGAGGTCGTTAAAGAGGGAAGTTTATGATTGGAAGTCAAACAGTGAAGATCTGAGTGTGAACAGTCAATTTGAACAAACAGTTTTTAAAGTAGTTATCATAATAAAGTGTTAAATAGTGACGTTAAGAATAAAGTAAAACAATCAAAAAGTAAAATAAAGTGACAAAAAAGTGACATTACTAAGATTGAATCCAAAAGTGAAATTAAAACGTTTTTGGTCGACAAAAAAGAAGATTATAAGTGTACTTACCATTATTAATACAATAAATCGAACAGTAATCCAACAAACACTAAACTGTATCAAATTTGAGGAACAAACAAAACACAATAAAATTACACGAGAGTCCAAACGTCTAATAAGGCGACATTTTGCCAAGGTCGGAGGTTCCAAGTATCGCTTCGTTCGTCTCCGTTTTTTCATAGATCAACTACAGTTTTTTCCACCAATCAGGAAGCAGGACATTATTTCAAGGTCAGATAAAATTGTAAATTTATTAAAAATTTTTGTAGTAGTTAGTTGAATTTTATAATTTAAAAAAAAAAAAACAAAGGAATTTACTTGATATTTAATAATTAGTGTATTTAATAATCTTATTTGCCATTACATAAACAACATTGGTTAATTTAACTTAATTCACATCAAGTAAGTTCTTTTATAATTACTAAAAGGCCTTTCTTTTTCCTTATTAAACTTCAATATTACTGTTTTAATTTAACTATTTTGTAATAAATTTATAATTATAATTGAATCAAATTTTTCATTCACATACCTAATAATCCAACTGGAAACTGGCGTAACCAAACACCCCTGAGAAAAAGATCTTGTTGCTAATAATAATATCAAATATTAATCAGTCAAATTCATAAATAAATAAATCAATAAATCATCTTTAGAATCATAATATTCATTACAATATATTGTAATGTTTTAAAAAAAAAATTAATAGTAAATATAACTTACCAATAAATAACTTGAATTGAAGTAAACCATTAAATATGGATATTATTTACAAATCTTCTCATTAAATGAATAATACATCAAAAATTTCTTTATTAGAGCCAATTCAATAAACCGTAATACACACAAGAACACAAAAACCATCTTGATAATAAATGAATGCTAACACCAGTAGTCGATTCAAGAATCAAAATCCAAAACACTAATTTGTTTAAGCTAAAAATAAAAAAATAAAAAAAGTATTAGAATATGTTAATAATAAATCATAGGAATACAATATTAGTAAAAAACCAACTATATTAGTTATATTAAGTTAGTTAGATCATAAGCTAAATAAGTAATAATTAAGGTTAATAATAATAATGATTTTAATAATTTTTTTTTATAAGTAGCTATAAAATGAGAATAAGTAAGGTATAGGTTATTTAAAATTATTATATGAAGTAGAGAATATTTAACTGTATACAGTCGACAATATAAGATACAAAAATTTAAATCTCAACAAACTAATTTAAATATTTGAGCAAATTAAATGAATCAGAGACAATGATTATAATTTGATAAATAAATTTTACTTACCCTAAACAATATTTTCAAATCCAATTAAGTATCAAATGATGAGTCTTGTAGTATGATGTATCGGATGTCAATACAAGTCTAGTGGTCCCTATGTCCTGAACATCTCAGATTTGATAGAAATACAATATTTAAGACAGAACCTAAAAAGAGAGATATTGAAATATATTACATGATAGAATAAAGCTGTGAGAAAGTGATGTTTGTGTTTACAAGCTAAGACTATTTAATCAAGCTTGATCAAAGACTTTATGAATGATAAATTCAATGAAAAAACACTATAAATAGTGATGTGGTGATTAAAAACGTTGACTATAAACTTTAAAAAAGGTGCTTGTATGAGAAAGACATAAACTTAGTATTAGATGTTTAATTGATTTTTCTATTTGTTGTAATGGTATGTTTTTGTAAAGTAATTAATTTTAAGTTGTTTTTTGATGTTTTTTGGATGTTATTAATTCGTTTACTTGATAAATTTTGTATGTAAATCACTATGACATAGTAAATTTTTAAAATCAAATAAAAGCTAATATAAGCGGTTTCATTGAAAATAAAAGTTATCTGATCATATTTTAATATGTAAAATTTCATTTTTTGTTAAAAATATTGGCCAAAAAGAGATATTAGCTCACAATTGTTAAATTTGATATCAATAATTGTCAAAATGGCTGACATTGTTTACTCCAAAAAGGCAGCTGTTTTAATAAAGAAAGATTGATTTTAAAATTCTAAAAATGTTAATTTATAATGAAATAAATTGTACAGATTTAATTTGTAATAATTTTAAGGTCAGAAAATGTATAATTAAAAAGTCAATTTTTCAAAATTTTGATGTAAGAGAGGTTATATAAAAACAAAACACGCTCGAAAAGGCAGCCATTATGAAAATTTGACCGAGGGTATATAAGCCCTTGGAAAAGAAAATTCGGGAGCATTCTAAATTTATCAAAAGGCCAATCCACGTCAGTATTTTTGAAAATTATTGTAAAAACAATGGCGGATGATTGTTAAAAATTAAAAATGGCTGACAATTAAAATAATCAATTATATGAAATATTGTAAAACAAAGTTTATTGGAAAATTGTAAATAGAAATTGTACCAGCTAATAAAATAAAATCCTAAGAAGAAAAAAAAAATTAAATATTTTGACTAACCTGTAACTATAATTAAAAAAATTCCGGAAGAAACCAAGGAGAAATAATATCCGGTGGTCATAATCCTGTTTAATATCCATCCAAGGAAACATTTGTACGTGTTGTAGATTACTATTGGAAGGAGGCTGAATCTGGAAGGCCGCTACGGAAAATTTCCAGTTATCACCGTCAACTAGCAAGTGCTTTAGGGTATGTTTTTTAACTATATTCACTAATATCATTTTCACAAATATTATAAACATTGTGAGTAATATATTTCGATATCATTAAACAAATTTTCTATAATCTTGATCTGAGAACACTGTATCACTAAGAATTTTATAACAATTAATAGACACACGACACGTGTCCCAACAACTTTCACCCCAGAAATTACTGTTAAGTATCACGTGTTTTCTGTGTGCGGGGTTGATGCGCACAAAATCTGCCATAGCCGTATCATTGAAGAGATCAAGGGTATATTATTCTTTTAGGGAAAACAAAGTTAATGAATAAAATATTGTTAAATTTTACATTTGAACTGACTACTGAGTTTATGAGTCTATAATGCTAAATAATTGATTTTGATATATAAAATTTAATAATAAATGATAAACAAAATTACATATTTTAAATTTGATAACATAATTTTTTTTTACAAAAATAAGGATCAATAAAATAAAGAAATTTTAAGGTGTTTTAGATTAAAAAAGGATTAAATTAAAATTGAAACAAATTTAAATATAAATAATAGCCCCACAAAACTTTAAAAATAAAAATTTCAAATTATAAAACAACAAAATTAATAATCACATCAATAATAACAATATTTATGCAATCTGTACATACATCATAATTGTAATTTATTACAATAATGGCGCCCAACGTGGGACTTTAATAAAAAGACTGTTGGTTATAATAAATTATTTGGCTATAATAAAAAATTGACTGGTTAAAGTGATTAATTAATAAATTTTTATATTAAATATTTGATAAAACATAATAAAACTATTTAAAATGGATAAAATGACACTGAGAGATGGTAAACAAGTGGGAGAGAAGACAGCAGAAGAAATAGGTACACAAGTGGATGAGGAAAGAAATCAGGGATCTGGAGATCATGGAGCAATGGATGAAAGAAGTGAAGAAGTCCAAGAGGAGACAGCACAACAAGCCAGAAAGATGGAAAGAGAAGTGGAACAAGATACAATGATGAAGTTTTTAATGGAATTCAAAAGAGATATGAACAAAAACAATGAAGATTTGAGAAGAGATATGAACAAAAACAATGAAGATTTGAGAAGAGATATGAAAGAAATGGATAAGAAACTAGATAAGAAGTTCCAAGAAACCAAAGAAGAATTAAGCCATACATTTAATAAGAAATTTGAGGAGATAAAGGAAGAAATGGGGGAACAAAATAAAAAATTACAAGAGGAAATAAGAAGTACCAAACAAGAAGTTAGAGAAGAAATGATTGAAAGGATTATGGAAGTAGAAGAGAATATTTTGAAAAATTTCGATGAAATTAAGAAAAATGGAAAAGTTTTGAAAGAAGAAATTAAAGAAAATAACAAGAAGATTGACCGAGAAGTTATGAAAATAAATAAAAATATACAAGGAGTACAGGAAGATTTAAACAAGGAGATAAAATTAAATTTCAAAATTGCGGAAGAAGAAAACAAGAAAACAAAGAAAAGAACTTAAATTGGAAATCAAAAATATACAAGAAGAAGTGGAACAAATGGAAAACAAAGAATATAAACAAAAATTAATAGAAATGGAACACAATATAAATAAAATGAAGAAAGAACAAGAAGAAAAAGTAACAAATATGAGAAGAGAAATGATGAAGATGTCCGGGGAGACAAGAATAATTAGTTGTGGAAACAATAATAATATGAAATTTGACGGAGACTATAAGAAGATACACCCAATTGTGTTTATGAAAATGCTGAAGAATAAAATAAGATTTGAACAGGAGCCAGATGTCCTGAGAGAAACAATTCGAGAACATATGGAAAAGCACGCGTTAGTATGGTTTATAAGCAAAGAAGAAGAAATTTATACAATAGAAGAGTTTGAACATAAATTTTTGGAATATTTCTGGGGGAATAATACTCAATCCAGAATAAGAGAAAGACTATATTTCGGAAAATATGATGAAAATGAGGAAGAGTTGGACAAAATTAATTATAATTTAAATAGGAACAATGGAAAAGATTTAAAAGAAGAGATTATAGAAAATATTGGTAAAGAAAGAGAGAATTTGAGGATACAAATAGTAAGACAAAATGAAAATATGAAGAAGTTTAGTGAAGAAGAAAAAGTATTTGAAAAGGAGGAATATGCAGAAACAAACAATAAAATTTTAGAAGAAATTGACAGAAACAAAGATAAAGATGTTGAAACTGAGAAGATTGAAATGAATAAATTAATGCAAACTTATACTAAATATAACATGGATGAAAATAAGAATAAGATTGATTCAAGTATGATCATGGATGTAGATGAAAACATGAAGATTAAAAACTTATTTGAACAATTGTTTGGAAGGAAACTTATCGAAACAAAGAAAGAAAAGGAAGAAATAAATATGAACACCGATATAGGAAAATTTAAAAGAATGATAAGACAAACCAATAATAAAAATTTACACATGATAATGAAAGCAACAAAAACCAGGAAGAGATTTGTAGAAAGAAATTGGAAGAAGGTAAAAAAGAAAATGAATAATTTATTGAGTAGGGGTAAGGTAGTAACTAGGTGTAAATAATATTGCTAATTATATTTGTAGGTAGTAAGTAGGTTTTTATTGTTTGAATTTTAAAATGTTGTGTATTAATTTAAATTTATAATACCACCCCAATCAATTATATTAACTTAAATGAAACTTAGATCAATTATATTATAATGGGTCATTGAATATTCAAGGGTAAAAATTATGATAAACTGTTATATTAATTATACTAATTGAAATGAAACTTAAATCAAATACATTCTAATGAGTTATTGCATATTCAAGATTAAAATTATGATAAACCGTTACAAATTTTAACTAATATAAGAAACAAAATATCATTAATAGATTCAAAATCAATCTCAAAACTAAATAATATTAACGAATAATGAAATAAAATTCCAAATATAATAATAACTGGTATTAAAAACAAAGGTTATATGAAATAAATAAACAAATATGATATTAAAATAAATCTATGATGAAATCATAATAAATTATAAACTACTAGCTGTGTTTAATTTGGATAGTGATATGGTAATATTAAATGATACATAGGAACAATTAGAAACTATAATTAATTATAAAGAAGAGAAGAAGGTATAACTAAATGGTATATGGATGTCAATGGATATGATAGAAGAAGGAGAAGATAGTAAGAAGGATATTATTTGTATTAGAAATGATTATGAAGATGATGAAGAAGAAAATTATGAGTATGAAGTATAAAGAAGAAAGTTATGATTATGAAGTAGATAGAAGAAGAAGATGTATTTGAAAATGATGATTTGATTGTGATGGAATATATTACAATATTGTAGGAGATTTGTTGATGAAGTATGGTGTTTGATATTTAAGGAGCCAAAAGAAGCTACCGAATATGAATATAATATGGAGGTGAGAGATGTTGAGGAGTTTAAGGTGAAAATATATCCTATACCATTAAAGTTAAAGAAAAGAGTGAAGAGAGAATAAGAAATTTTATAGATTGAAGGAATAATTCGAAGAAGTAACAAATCATATATCAATTCACTAGTAGTTGTACAAAATTAGAGCAGAATAGTAATTTAATTAAAAATTTTTCATAATAAATCAAAAAGAAATGCAGATAGGTATATAAAAAGGATGTACAAAAATTTAAAGAAACCAACGGTATTCAAAGAAGGGGATTGGGTAATTGAAAGGTCACTATAGGTAGCCAACAAAAGAAATAATGAGTGTGCAAAATTAAAACTACCGTTTATAGGACCATTTATAATCGAAAAAGCTTATGAAAACAGTTATATTTTAAGAAATCCACATAACAATTTATTGAGGGGAAAGGTAAACGTTAAAAACTTATATGCATACCATCAATAGACCAACATTTTAAAAA
Source organism: Ophraella communa (assembly GCA_035357415.1). Taxonomy (NCBI): domain Eukaryota; kingdom Metazoa; phylum Arthropoda; class Insecta; order Coleoptera; family Chrysomelidae; genus Ophraella; species Ophraella communa. The sequence continues at coordinate 13,336,815 of CM068992.1, forward strand.
TCTAGCTAAGTTTAGAATATAAGATAGTTTAAGACGTAGATACTAGAATAAGTAAATATTATATTGTATTTTAAAATTAGGAATAAAGTATGAGTTATCAATGAATAGTTAGTGGTTATATACAACCAAATGAATTAGAATTTATGTTGGATGTTAATGAAGATTATTTGTAAGGTACAATTAAGGTATATGTTAGAATTGAAAGATAACAAAGTGGAATTTTAAGCTTATTAGATTTGGATCAAATATAATGGAATTAAATTTTAAAAATTATTACCGAGTAACAATTTGTTAAAATTAAATTGGGGGAAATTTGTAATGTTTTAAAAAAAAATTAATAGTAAATATAACTTACCAATAAATAACTTGAATTGAAGTAAACCATTAAATATGGATATTATTTACAAATCTTCTCATTAAATGAATAATACATCAAAAATTTCTTTATTAGAGCCAATTCAATAAACCGTAATACACACAAGAACACAAAAACCATCTTGATAATAAATGAATGCTAACACCAGTAGTCGATTCAAGAATCAAAATCCAAAACACTAATTTGTTTAAGCTAAAAATAAAAAAATAAAAAAAGTATTAGAATATGTTAATAATAAATCATAGGAATACAATATTAGTAAAAAACCAACTATATTAGTTATATTAAGTTAGTTAGATCATAAGCTAAATAAGTAATAATTAAGGTTAATAATAATAATGATTTTAATAATATTTTTTTTATAAGTAGCTATAAAATGAGAATAAGTAAGGTATAGGTTATTTAAAATTATTATATGAAGTAGAGAATATTTAACTGTATACAGTCGACAATATAAGATACAAAAATTTAAATCTCAACAAACTAATTTAAATATTTGAGCAAATTAAATGAATCAGAGACAATGATTATAATTTGATAAATAAATTTTACTTACCCTAAACAATATTTTCAAATCCAATTAAGTATCAAATGATGAGTCTTGTAGTATGATGTATCGGATGTCAATACAAGTCTAGTGGTCCCTATGTCCTGAACATCTCAGATTTGATAGAAATACAATATTTAAGACAGAACCTAAAAAGAGAGATATTGAAATATATTACATGATAGAATAAAGCTGTGAGAAAGTGATGTTTGTGTTTACAAGCTAAGACTATTTAATCAAGCTTGATCAAAGACTTTATGAATGATAAATTCAATGAAAAAACACTATAAATAGTGATGTGGTGATTAAAAACGTTGACTATAAACTTTAAAAAGGTGCTTGTATGAGAAAGACATAAACTTAGTATTAGATGTTTAATTGATTTTTCTATTTGTTGTAATGGTATGTTTTTGTAAAGTAATTAATTTTAAGTTGTTTTTTGATGTTTTTTGGATGTTATTAATTCGTTTACTTGATAAATTTTGTATGTAAATCACTATGACATAGTAAATTTTTAAAATCAAATAAAAGCTAATATAAGCGGTTTCATTGAAAATAAAAGTTATCTGATCATATTTTAATATGTAAAATTTCATTTTTTGTTAAAAATATTGGCCAAAAAGAGATATTAGCTCACAATTGTTAAATTTGATATCAATAATTGTCAAAATGGCTGACATTGTTTACTCCAAAAAGGCAGCTGTTTTAATAAAGAAAGATTGATTTTAAAATTCTAAAAATGTTAATTTATAATGAAATAAATTGTACAGATTTAATTTGTAATAATTTTAAGATCAGAAAATGTATAATTAAAAGTCAATTTTTCAAAATTTTGATGTAAGAGAGGTTATATAAAAACAAAACACGCTCGAAAAGGCAGCCATTATGAAAATTTGACCGAGGGTATATAAGCCCTTGGAAAAGAAAATTCGGGAGCATTCTAAATTTATCAAAAGGCCAATCCACGTCAGTATTTTTGAAAATTATTGTAAAAACAATGGCGGATGATTGTTAAAAATTAAAAATGGCTGACAATTAAAATAATCAATTATATGAAATATTGTAAAACAAAGTTTATTGGAAAATTGTAAATAGAAATTGTACCAGCTAATAAAATAAAATCCTAAGAAGAAAAAAAAAAATTAAATATTTTGACTAACCTGTAACTATAATTAAAAAAATTCCGGAAGAAACCAAGGAGAAATAATATCCGGTGGTCATAATCCTGTTTAATATCCATCCAAGGAAACATTTGTACGTGTTGTAGATTACTATTGGAAGGAGGCTGAATCTGGAAGGCCGCTACGGAAAATTTCCAGTTATCACCGTCAACTAGCAAGTGCTTTAGGGTATGTTTTTTAACTATATTCACTAATATCATTTTCACAAATATTATAAACATTGTGAGTAATATATTTCGATATCATTAAACAAATTTTCTATAATCTTGATCTGAGAACACTGTATCACTAAGAATTTTATAACAATTAATAGACACACGACACGTGTCCCAACAACTTTCACCCCAGAAATTACTGTTAAGTATCACGTGTTTTCTGTGTGCGGGGTTGATGCGCACAAAATCTGCCATAGCCGTATCATTGAAGAGATCAAGGGTATATTATTCTTTTAGGGAAAACAAAGTTAATGAATAAAATATTGTTAAATTTTACATTTGAACTGACTACTGAGTTTATGAGTCTATAATGCTAAATAATTGATTTTGATATATAAAATTTAATAATAAATGATAAACAAAATTACATATTTTAAATTTGATAACATAATTTTTTTACAAACAGAAGGATCAATAAAATAAAGAAATTTTAAGGTGTTTTAGATTAAAAAAGGATTAAATTAAAATTGAAACAAATTTAAATATAAATAATAGCCCCACAAAACTTTAAAAATAAAAATTTCAAATTATAAAACAACAAAATTAATAATCACATCAATAATAACAATATTTATGCAATCTGTACATACATCATAATTGTAATTTATTACAATATATATTCCCTTCACCATTGAAAGTTTGATGGTAAATGATAAAACAGACCAAAGGGTTCCATATTCATGTCAGTATGAAGTTCATATTATATTTCCATAATATGATGAACTGGGTACATATAATTGAGAAAATGAGTCCTAAAAAAGAAAAACATAAAACATTTTCTTGTTATTTACTAATAATATGCAGATGTTATTTGGAAAGAGTTCTAAAAAATAAAAGATTAGAATTAACAGTAAAAATTATTAATTATTTACTATAAATAGAATAAAACCTGTGTATGCAGTTACTTCAGGTCCAAAGTTTTTGAGGAAACAGTTCTAAAAAATTAACGATTAGAAATAAAATATAAAATAATTCATTACATTACTAACTCGGTTACAAATTTTGTCAGTCTTCTTACTATCATCAGAATACAACCAGTGTAGGCAGTTACTTGAGGTCCAAAGTTTTTGAGTGTTGTAGATGTAAACTTAGCTTTAGAACTGTCAACTGTCAGGGGCTTGTCTTGTCATTAGGACTCATGGCAGAAGCATATTTTTGTAAGTCGAAATAAATGTTTAATTATCGAAAGTTCGTTTCATCTGAAAGTCCTTACGTTGTGTTAATACACAACATATTTGGCGACGAGGCTTGGGAAATATTTTTTGAAAACGTATACCTGCTCTACAAGACAGGAAATGCATTTATTATTTTTGATGCAGGACATTTGATTCTCTTTTTCTGTAATAAGACAAGCATTAGATAGATGTATAAATAAAAAAGCGCCAGGTGTTGACGGAATACCCTACGAATTTCTTAAAAACTTACCACAAAATTGGCAAATTTATTTGTGTAATTTATTTAACAGAATTTTAGGCACAGAAAGTATTCCTCTATCTTGGCATGAAACCCTTCGGTTGAAGGGTCGCAAGATTTGGGTCGCATTTATAGATTTTAAAAGAGCATTTGATTCTGTAAATCACTCATTGCTGTGGAATAAATTGTATAACTGTTGGGTGAGTGGTAAATTTATAAGATTAATTAAAAACTTGTATGATAGAGCTAATATTCGAGTTACATCTAAAAACTCCTACAGTACCTAAAGTTTTTGATCTTTCTGAAGGTGTCTTACAGGGTGAGTCCCTAAGTCCTATTTTATTTTCTTTGTTTATTTTTGAGATAGAAGCAGAGAGTTAAGGTATGATATCTAAAAAAATAGCCCCGATATCTCCCTTAACAAAATAATGTCGTCATTGCCATTGTAAAATAATATTTTTCTTTTTAAATCTATTATCGCATATCACAGAAATGTTTGTTATGATTTATGATAATGGAAAATAAGGTTATGATTTTTGAGCATACATCACTTTTGTCGCTTAATCGTTGAAAAACGCGATCACGGAACACAGTAATGCGATACGGTACGTTAGGTACGTGTGATACGTGTGTGATTTAATTCTGTCATTCTAAAAAATATTTGTGAACGAAAAAATAAAATCTTCGTTTTTTCTGAACATAACACAGAAGAACTCATCTCTGTTCAATACTTTAAATAATTTTTAGCCATAAATAAATCCCCATTTAATGTTTTAAATATTTGCTCTAGTTTTTCCAACCGGGTCAATCACTTTTTACTTTATTAAGATTTTGAGGTTTGCTTGGTAAAGGTAAGTTTTTTGATAAAGTAGCTTCCTTTTTTAGGGGTCGGTATTTTTTTGGGGTATATCCAAGCAACTCATGTTTAAAGTTTCGCTCGTAATCTTTAGAAGTGAACTATTTTGAGCAAATACGGGCATTTTTAACGTTGAAATTGTCAACGCCCTTACATAAATGTTTCCAACTATTTTGCACTTTCTTGTCTGTAAGAAAACTAAAGAACATTATATCACTCGAAAAATGTTTTATTTTATATTTTTCCGGAGAAATTTAAAATTATAACCTGTAAACAATGGCGTCTGGTCACAAGGAGACGTCAGTAACCACGCCCCAAACATGAGCAATATCTTATCTTGTATTTATTTACTAGAATTGTAAGATGACCAGTTTACCAGGTTTATACAGTATTTACACACAAAATAGTTCAAAGTCTCTTAATAATTGCACAAAATCGAATTACTTCCAAAACCAATGTTGTGCACCAATTAAATTTCGGCCACTCGAAAATAGGCATCAATTTCGATTCATATGCATAAGTTGGCGTCTTAGAGTAACTAATAAGTAAACATAGAGTAGGCATATTCCCTACTACTTGTCGTCGAGACAGATTTGTTTACCAGCAGAGCATTGCCAGAGCATTTTGTAAGTACAAAGTAGGAAACAAAAACGTAATATTTTACTTTTAAGAGAAGACTTTTAGTCAGAGAAAATATTCTTTAATACACTTTAATATTCACTATCTTACCTTTCGATAATACTGATAAAAAAGCTCTGCACCAATTGTATCAAATACCCACACCGAAAATTTGCCATCAGTGCCTTTGTTTGTTATTGTCTAGAGGTGATTAGCGCTTTGTACGATTTTTCCTGAATTTTTGTGTATTTAAGTGAACTTTATGAAGTGTTTTTATTTATTTCCAATATTGAAAATGGTGAAAACCCGAAAAGCGTGTATAATTTGTTGTACTTCACAAAATGATAATCTAACCTATAACCGGTAAGTTATTCACTTCATTGGCGTAGAATTAGCAATTTCAATTAAAATTTATTAGAAATAAGAAAATCAAATTAATAATGAAATGCATATTTATTATTATATATAAACTAGGAACTAAAAGGGGAAATTTTTTTTAAAAAGTTTTGTATTTGTGTGTATTCGGGGAGCACGCTTTCGAGCTATGTAGCGACAAACGCCATATAACGCAAACGAGGAATAGTACCAGATAGCGCCAACTGGCGCAAATAGCGTGCTTCCCGAACACACCCCAAATGACAAACCACACCTACAGTCCGTCTCACCTTGACTTTGCAGTACAGGGAACATAAGGCAATGCAATCCTTATGGGAGTTTTTAGCGCGGCGATGCCGATTTTAATTTGAATGCTGAGCCTTTCAAGGGCTACATCATTTAATAAACATAACGTTACCCTGTTTTTTGACAATTTGCAGAAGATTTACGATAAGTATGGAAATTTCAAAAATGGTACCCGAATCTATAATTTAGATGAAACTGCTACCACAACAGTCCAGAAGCCAAAAAAAAGAATTGCTCAAAAAGGCATCAAGCAGGTGTCCTCATGTACAAGTGCCGAAAGAGGTGTTTTGGTAACTACATGTTGTGTTATATCAGCAACTGGGAATACTATCCCACCAATAATGGTATTTCCAAGAAAAAAATTTCAACCGCGAATGGTTTCGGGAGCACCAGATGGAACCTTGGGATTAGTTTCAGACTCTGGCTGGATGACACGTGAATTGTTCTCTAGTGTTATGCGACACTTCGAGCTCTCCAGACAATCCTTCGTTACTGATATTTGACAACCATGAGAGTCATTTAGCAATAGAAGTACTAAATCTCGCTAAAGACAACGGAGTCGTCATTTTAACGCTACCACCTCATACGTCAAATAAATTACAGCCACTAGATGTAACAGTATTTTCTCCTTTTAAGGCATTTTATAACACTGCCGTGCAGACCTGGCTTTTAGAAAACCCAGGAATACCTCTCGGTATCTACGATATTGCTGGTTGTGTTTCTTATGCATTTGAAAAATCCATGACGCCCAAAAACATCAAATCTGGTTTCAGTAAGACTGGAATCTATCATTTTGACAGAAATATCTTTACAGAAGATGATTTTGCTATTAGTAGTGTAACTGACAGAGACATAAATAATATTAATGACAACACACCCGATACCGACCCTCATAGTGAGCCTTCAACATCAAATATTAACCAAGAACTAGAAAAACCTGATAATAACCAACTACAGGCAACACCACTCGCTAACAAAAAGTCTGCAGTTAATCAAGACAAGAAGTTGTTTGTTAGTCCACAAGAATTCAAGGGCTATCCTAAGGCCAAAGATCGCAAGACGAAAGGAAAAAAAAGGGGAAAAAGCAGAAGCATTATTGCTTCTGACACTCCCGAAAAAACGGCTTTAGAAGAGAAACAAAAGGAGAGAGATAGAAAGAAGGCCCTTAAAATGAAGAAGTCCGTGAAGAGAAAAGTGCTGGAGGAAGATTCAACAGATGAAGAAAATACGGTAGAGATTCTGCAGACCACTGAAGATTCTGATGATGAGATTTACTTCACTGGAGAAGATGACCCTCCGCCTCTTTTAGATCAGCTCAGTAAAGTACCTGAAGTAGGGGACTTCGTTTTTGTTTTATTTGAAGACAAACATAAAGCTATTTATTACGTCGGTGAAGTAGAAATGACACGGAAGTATATGAAGTAAAATTCCTTCGAAAGTCGGTAAAGTATCAGAACAGTTTTATTTTCCCAGAAGCAGAAGATATCGCTTTGGTAAAAATTGCAAAAATCAATATGGTACTTCCAAGACCAGCACACGTGGGAACAACGAAGCGACAGCAATCTTATTTCAAGTTTGAAGTGAATTTCTCCACTCTAGACGTGCGTTAAAACATTGTCTAATTGTGGAACATAGATTGTCTGATTCTGGAACATACGTGTTCCACAATCAGACATTTTTGGTAATTTTTTTGAAATGTAGTTTTTCTTTTCTCATTGAACTTTCATATTCTATTTTGTTCAAAATATGTTCGTTTAATATTTGTTTGTAAAATGACAAAAAAAGTTTAGTTCTGTTTTAATAAATGTTAAGCATTCAATAACAAAATGTGTTTTTTGTCTGATTATGGAACACCTTCCCCTACTCACAAAGGGTACATACCCCCTTCACCATTGAAAGTTTGTTGGTAAATTATAGAACAGACCAAAGAGTTCCATATTCATGTCAGAACGAAGTTCATATCTATCCGAGTATCTATCCATAGTATAGTGAACTGGGTACATATAAATGAGTCTTACAAAAGAAAAACATAAAACATTTACTTGTTATTTACTAATAATATGCAGATGTTATTTGCTAATGTTTAAAATGTAATTGAACCCTAAAATAAACATTTGTATTTTAAAACACATAGTAGCCCACAATAGGTTTCATAATGATGTAGCCATGGGTTCTACAAGGGTCCAAATTCAATGTTTTTGAAGAAAGAGTTCTAAAAAATAAAAGATTAGAAATAAAATATAAAATTATTCATAACTTTACTAACTCACTTACAAATTTTGTCAGTCTTCTTACTATCAACAGAATACAACCAGTGTAGGCAGTTACTTGAGGTCCAAAGTTTTTGAGGAAACAGTAGCATACATTTTAAAAACCATTGATTTATTTCTCCAACAATTTAATTATCTAAACATAGATGAATTAAATTTATTGTACTAACCCTTACTTTTTGGAAGTCCATCTTATTAAGAATAATAAAAACTCTTCATTTTAATAACCACTATTTATTTAAAAAATGGCTTTTTTGACCTCAATGACGGCCGTTTCGCTGATTAGCATCGTTAGATTCTTAAACATAGATGATATAACATATTATATGTTTGGCAGAAAAAGTATATTGCTAAAAATAGTATTTTCAGGACATTTTAGAAAAGTAGTAACCTATTGAATCTTGTAGAAATATTTTGTTTATCATATTCCACCTATATAATAAAATAATCAAAAATTAATCAAATACTTAGAAAATAGTTAGAAAAAGATACTAATATTCTTCCTGGTCTATCCTAGTATTTAAAGTAGACAAAGGATGGTTCAAAGGAAGAGTAGCATTAACACTTATCTGAGATGCCCTAGCAAAGCCTCTCATATGAAACCAAAGAAATATGCTATCCAGGTAAGCCTGATTATTTACTATCAAGAGACAAATTCACAGGTACACAAAATACCACTGATTTCAATTTTCCAAATAAACTTCAACATGGGCTAATACTATTCTGTATCTGTATCTGTAATTCTGGAAGGGTGGGTCGCCCCACAGCACTTAGGCCACATTTGCTCCATTGTGAGTCCTTCTGAGATTGAGCCTAACCTATTGGCTCGTCATCCATCCTACCTGTTTAAAGTAGGTGATAACGTCGCCTGTAGGCAGCTCCCTCAAGTTGGCATGTGTTAGCCAGTTCTCGCCGAATACAGAAAGTCTTGTTAGAGAGAGTGCCGGACAGTCACAAAGGACGTGCTCAACTGTCTCATCCTCTTGTTCACATCCTCTACATAGTGGGCTGTCCGATAAACCCAACCTGTTCAGATGTTTCCGTAGGTGACAATGGCCAGTAAGTATACCTGTGACCAACCGCAGGTCCTTTCTGGTCATGGCCACGTATTTCTTGGCTGCTTTGCTAGTCGGATATTTCAGAAGTTCCTTGGATAGTATACAACTTTTTTCTTCGCCCCATCTTCCCCTGAATTTGTCAAGGAAGCGTTCCTTTACTAGGTCAACCACCGCTGATGCCGGCAAGCTGACAAGACTACCGGGTCCTAAGAGCCTTTGGGAGGCAGCTTTTCTAGCCAACGAGTCAGCTATGCGGTTGCCTTTAGAAATTCCATAACCTTTTATCCAGCCTAGAGTAACCACATTGTTGTAGCAGGCTTCCGTAAGGGCCATGTGACATTCTAATACTAGACCTGATGTGATCCGTGGCCTATTCAGGGCTAATAGTACTTGTCTGCTGTCCGTAAGGATACGGATGTTTTTGCCAGTGATTCCTCTTATGGTAATCTCTTTTGCGGCTATGGAGACGGCAGTTAGCTCTGTCTGAGCTATACTTGCATTACAACCCATTGCCCATTTTATATTTAGGTTTAGGGATCTGGAGTAAATTCCACATCCTGAACCTTCTTTTGTCTAATCCATCGGTGAAGATACCTGTCACCAATGCATTTTGAGCGTTGTCATTAATGATTATCTTGTAGGGCCTGTGAAAGGCATATCTTGGTGAAATCGATTCTGTATTTGCTTGTAGCATTGGAAGCTCGTTTATAGCTTCGCGCCACAAACCACACCTCGACTCACCAGATTCTGCTACAAGTTGTGTACCAGTAGAGCGGAGCCGTAACATGGTCATCAAAACCACCTCCTTGATATATACATCAAGTGGGGTGAGACCGAGGATCACCTCCATCGCTCTAGTTGGTGTAGTTCTCATGCCTCCTGTTATGTTAAGGCATGCTGTTCTTTGTAAATGGTCAAGTTTGCGGACGACTGTCAGCTGGTTTGGTTTTACTCCCCAGTCAATCGCGCCGTAGATTAGCATAGGTCTTATGATTGCAGTGTAGATCCACTCCGTGACCCTTGGTGACAATCCCCAGGGCTAATACTATTGGTAGGTACTCAAAAAGAAGAAAATTCATAAATCTAAAATGCAAGATACCCATATCAATACTACATCTTTTAAAACTAAATTTGATATTTAGATCTGAATCATATATAATAAAATAAATAATCAATACCTATTAATTGTAAAAAAATTAAACCAGTAAATAAACAAATTAAAACTTACATCTTATCACTTCTGATTACTAGATGGAAAGTGCTTTCAAATGTAAATAAAATATGGATCATATGGATTATTATAAAATAACAGAAAGTATGGGGTTCACATTTTTGGAATATAATTAAGAGTCATCATTTAATGATACAATTAGTTTTATTAAGATTTACATTAACAATTATGTTTAGTACTTGCAAGAGTATTGTTAGACAATTGCTGATATTCAGCATATCCCACTCCTTCAGGTATCTTGAAAACAGGAGCACAAAGTGTATACTAGATTGGTTAGTTATTATTGTAGGTTATTGAAAACATGGAAATATTTTTTTCTTGCGCCACATGCTCAAAATAAAAATAAACTATAAGCTTTATTGTAGGGTGAACCTTACTTTGTACCCCATTTTTCATTGCATCATGGATATGGGTGGTAATTTACGTAGGTATGTCCAATACTCTTTAAAAAATAAATGATATTTATTTATTTAGGCAGTAAATAATAAGCAAGATACCTACTTGAAGTCATATTGAAGACAGACTAACCTTTTAATGTTTACAAACATTACACTTTTGCAATAATCATCAAACGTTTTGGAAAAGTATTTTAATTTTTCCCTACAAAACATATTCTAAATATTTACATCTACTTCAACACCTTTAAATAATACATCCATCAGAAAGTAAATAAAATCTCTGATAAAACTAACCTCGTTTAATTTTGCATTGTTGCCAAGATACCTTTCGTTATTTTTATATATGTATAAAGCAATACATTTTAATATCAATTGTAAAAAAGGTATAATTACATACTTTCCATATTTCAATTTTTCTTTAGACCATATTGAATATATTTATTCTAATAAATAGGTACCTTAATTAGTAAGGGTTAGTACAATAAATTTTATTACAGGCATTTTTTATCTGTTTATGGTCTTAAGGTCAAATGTAAGTGTATGTCGTGGAAACATTCAAAGGTTTACGAAGCAAAATTCATATTTTCATCTCTGTCTTAGATAAAGAAAGTCAACAAGATAACCACTATCGTTATCTACTCTACATTCTTGTAATTTAAAAATAACCAGATTTTTCACTAAATTTAGGCAGTCTTACTAAATTAGAAACGCCCCTCTTAAATAAAATCATGTTTTTAAGTATGTGAATAAAATCTACACTCCAAAAATGATAAACATTTAGAGGCTGTGGATTCTGAGTAGACCTGTGACGTCAACCGGCGCAGTACACAAATTTGTGTTTGAAAATTGTCCTATTAACTGTACTAATAATTATTATTATTATTATTATTATTATTAATATTATTATTATTATTATTATTATTATTATTATTATTATTATTATTATTATTATTATTATTATTATTATTATTATTATTATTATTATTATTATTATTATTATTATTATTATTATTATACTCATGTTCACCGAATAATTTCGGGAATTAATTTACAACGGGAGTCTACCCGGCTCCTTGGTTGATTTGGTGTTGTTTACTCCAGAACTTTCCTCAAAATGTGTGCTGTTCCAAATAAAGCTGTCCGTTGAATTTCTTTAATTGAGAGTCTTGCAGGAATCTTTCCAAGGTATGTAGGCAGTTTGTTTGATACTAATCCTAAGGCTCCAACTATCACTGGGACGATCTCTGTCTCCATATTCCACATTCGTTTTATTTCCAGAGCTAGCGTTCTATATTTTAATATTTTCTCCGCTTCTTTAGCTTTAATATTGTGGTCAGCAGGAATGGCAACATCAATAATTATGCATTTTCTTCCGTTATCATCTCTTATTACTATATCAGGCTTATTGGCTTCTATGTGTCTGTCAGTATATATCTGTTGGTCTCTAATCAATATAATTCCGTCCCTATAAGTCACATCTTCAGGTTGATGTTTGTACCATTTCCTATCACAAGGAATGTTGAAATTATTGCACAATGCCCAGTGAATATAATCACAGACTTTGTCATGCCTCATCAGATACTCTCTTTTTGCCAGCTCAGGACAGCCTGATACAATGTGGTCTATGTGCTCCTCACCTATACCGCAAATACGACATTTTTCGTCATGATTAATGGTTTTCAAGATTTTTTTTTCGTAGTACCTCGTTCTGAGCGCTTGGTCCTGAGCTGCTGTGATAAGGGCCTCTGTCTCTCCTTTCAGTCTGCCTTCCGAAAGCCAGCCGAATGAATATTCCTTACTAATGGTGCGGTTCTTGACTTTTTGCGGGAACTGTCCATGTAGTGGTTTATCTTCCCATTTCCTCTTCAACTCATCTAAACTCCCTTTTTTTATGTAGTTCTTGATGGTAGTAATATTCGTTTCGGTTCTGCTAATATTGTAGGTATCCTTGATTTCATTTGCGCGGGTGAATATTTTGTTGCCCAATTTGTCAGCTAGGTTCTTCATTTGACTTGCCAAGCCACTTTCTGCAGTCTCAAAGACGTGTGCCAGTCCAACTATCGCAGTTTTATACGCACTTTCGATCTGGCGCAACCCACGACCACCATCATTACGGGGTACGTATAGCCTGTCTACGTCAGCTCTTGGATGTATTATTATTATTATTATTATTATTATTATTATTATTATTATTATTATTATTATTATTATTATTATTATTATTATTCATTATTCAACCATAGTTTGTCGGCGTTTTTCCCATTTATCAAGAACACTCCCTGTTCCTCAGAATAAATGGTCTTCTCTTTATCCTAGAGCTCGTCGGATTATGTGGGCTGTTTCCAGGAGCGCAGTTTTTTGTAGTGTTCTAATTGTGGATTTATTGTTGTTGACAGGACTTTTGTTCAACAATTCTCTAAAGTTATTATTATTATTATTATTATTATTATTATTAATATTAATATTATTATTATTATTATTATTATTATTATTATTATTATTATTATTATTATTATTATTATTATTATTATTATTATTATTATTATTATTATTATTATTATTATTATTATCTATTTTTCTGCTCGACTTATAGTCGGTATTTGTCCGGGACTCAACAAGAGTCCTAGGGATTCCTTCTATATTTTCTGTTAAGATCCTTCGTAGAATGTGGGCAGATCCTAGCAACGTAATCTTCTGTGCTTCGTATGCACTTGGTTTCCCTGGGATCATTTCCAAATATTTATAAAAGTCTTTCTTGATTGATCCCAGAGTGCCGATAACTACTGGCACGATTCTTGCTCGTGTATTCCACGAGCGTTGTACCTCAATCTGCAAATCCTTATATTTTGAGATCTTCTCCGCCTCTTTGACCGCGATGTTCTGATCATCCGGGATGGCAACGTCGATAAGGAGACACGACTTCATAGGTCTGTTGTGTAGCACAATGTCAGGTCTATTTGCATTAATTGTGCGATCAGTTTTAATGCCGTGGTCCCACATTATGACGCAATCTCGGGTCTCGATGACTGCCTGTGGATCATGATCGTACCATTTATCGGGCACTTCAATTTTCTTCCTAACACTATTTACAAACTCTGTTTTTTTTGTTGTACCAATATTTAATAATTCATCTACATATGGATCATCTGATAGGTGATTGGGTAGCTGTATATTAACACTCTCTAAGAACATTTGAAATCTTATAGCAAGAGGACGTGTGATAGAATTTCTTGTCATATAGTCATTTATATTTGTAAATAGTAATTGATTATTTGGATTATTAGAATTAGACTTAACGTTTGTTAAATATGACGTCATTAGCATGTTCCTTCTTTGTTCTAGGGGCATAATAGCAGATTCACAATAAAGACTTTGTATCGGAGTCGTAGGGAAGGCATTTAGACAATAGCGTATTCCTAGATTTTGAATTTTGTCAAGAGTCTTTAGTTGACTTTTTCTAGCCGATGCGTAAATAATACTTCCGTAATCTATTTTTGATAAGATTAATGCTTTATAGACATTAAGAAGGCTTTCTGGATCAGCTCCCCATTTCGTATGCGCTAGGAGTTTTAGGACATTTAGTGATTGTCTACATTTTGCATTAAGTCGTTGTATGTATTTGTGCCAGATAAGTTTACTGTCAAAGATAAGACCTAGAAATTTAAACTCGTGTACACACTCTAAAATATTCTAGACTCTCCTGAGTTTTTAGTTTTAGGAGTATTCATTTTATTCCCACGAGTCGCCTAGGAAGTTTACGGTCGCCCATAGCAGAGCCTGGATACTATAGGAAGGCAAATTACAACCGAAGGTCGCCTGATATTCGGAAGGTTACCGTTTGCGACTCTGTAACGTAGAGCCATTCATCTATCGGCACGGTCACATCACACCTTAGATTCCGGTTTTGTTTAAGAGGTAAACTCCTCTAGCTAGGATACCCCGGGATAGCCACACCCGTACTTGACAAATTTAGAACTTGTCTCAACATTTCTCAACATTTTGACTTGGTTGTTGTGTAAGTTCTTAACGTCTATCAATCCTCGGCCTCCTTCTTTTCTTGGTAACGTCATACGTAGTGTGCTAGACTTGGGATGATGTTTTCTAAACTCTGTTAGTGCTGTTCTTGTTTTTCGCATAATGTTGTCTAAATCGGTTTCCGTCCATCTTATCACCCCAAAAGAGTATGTTAGGATGGGGATAGCCAGTGTGTTGAGAGCTTTGAATATATTTCGGCTGTTTAGTTCAGTTTTACACACTTTGTACACTCTGTTCATATATTCCTTTTTTATACTTTCCTTAATCTTTGTTTGCTCAATTGTTCTTGCTTGTTGATAACCTAGGTATTTATAAACATCCTGCTGGTCCATTGATTCTATCAGGCCTCCATCTGCAAGCTGTACATTTCCTGTTTGAATTTTTCCTTTGTCAATCTGGATGGTCTTACATTTATCGAGCCCGAATGTCATACAAATGTCCGTGGAAAACTTGTCTACTATCATAATCAATTCTTTTAGTTTGTCTTGTGATGTTGCGTACAATTTAAGGTCGTCCATATACAATTGGTGCGAGATGATATGTGTTGCTTGACCATTTTTCAAAGTGTAACCTATTCCTGTTCTGTTCAGTTGTTTAGATTTATTATTATTATTATTATTATTATTATTATTATTATTATTATTATTATTATTATTATTATTATTATTATTATTATTATTATTATTATTATTATTATTATCTCGGATTATCTCCTTGATGGGGGAGTTTACGATCCTATTTGCGGGCGGTATGCCAGTTCAAATAGTACCTTTGCGAACAGATTAATTCAGTGTTTTACGGAACAGATGACATATTGATAATATTACGGAGTGTTGCATAGTTGTTATAATAGTTTTGCTAATGTCGAGTTCTTCAAGATGTTTGGACATTGATTTTGGAACGACTCCTGTGGTTGACATTATTATTGGGTGTATTTTAATTACATTTACTTTCCATAACACTTTTATTTCTGATATTAAACCTTCGTATCTCTTTATTTTCTCATTATAGGTAGATGTTATGTTGTTACTATTAACGACTGCATAATCAATAAGGTGGACGGTTTTTTCTCTCTTTTTCCATAAGATTGTGTCTGGTCTGTTATGATATATGGTGCGGTCTGTGTAGATGGTTCGGTTCCAGTATAGGGCATATTCTTCATTTTCTATTATGGGTTGTGGGGTGTAATCCCAGTATTGCTTGTCTTGTTTAGAGCTGAAAAATTTTGTTTCTATTTGTTGATGTAATATTTTACCCATGTTGTCATGTCTTAGGAGATATTCTGTTTGACTCAGAGCTGAACATCCTGCCATAATATGTTGGGTAGTTTCAGATTGATTACCGCACCATCTGCATTTGTCATCTTGTACTGTTGGATCTTTAAGTATGTATCTTCGATAATTTTTTGTTGCCACTACCTGGTCTTGGATTGCAATAAAGAATCCCTCTGTTTCTGGAAAAAGTCTCCCTTCAGTTAACCACTTGTACGATTGTACTTCATCGACATATTCCTGGTTCACTTCATTGGGATATCTTCCGTGTAGAGGTTTGCTTTTCCATGCATTGATCTTTGTTTCAAGAGAGTTTGTGGTATTATATGTTGTGTTTTCTTTAAGGTTTAGTGGGGTGTAATGATCGTCTGCTTCTGTTATTGCTGTAATGAGGTTTGAGTTTCTTCGTTTCTTGTGAAAATATTCTTTCATATTGTTGATCTGTTTGTTGTGTAGTGATTCAATGTCTATGAAACCTCTTCCCCCTTTCTTTCTTGGTATAGTGATTCTTTCTATTGCACTCCTCGGATGATGTTTGTTGAAGGTTGTGAGGGTTTTTCTGATATTTCTGTCAAGGCTTTCTAGGTCAGTTTTGGACCATTTTATTAACCCAAATGAATAAGTAAGGATCGGTATTGCAAATGTGTTTATTGATTTAGTAAGATTTTTAGAGTTTAGGCTAGTTTTTGAAAGCATTCTGAGACGTTGATTAAATATTGTTTTTGGTATATGTGTGATCTATTGTTCTATTTTGCTCTATTCCTAAATATTTGTAATATTCTGTTGGTTCCATTGCATCAATATTTTCAAGAGATGTGGTTATGTATTCTGTGTTGGTAGTTATTTTGCTTGTATTGCTTGTATTTTACATTTGTCTGTCCCTAGTTCCATTTTGATGTCGGTGCTAAATTGTTCGACCAATTTTAATGAATTAAGAAGGTTTAGTTTTGAATCTGAGTACAGTTTGAGGTCGTCAATGTAGAATAGGTGGGTTATGATATGATTTGATGATGGATTTTTGATCTTATAACCTTTACTGTTTTCTTGTAACAGTGTTGATAATGGGTTCATACATAGACAAAACAATAGACTGCTTAGGCTATCTCCTTGGAATATACCTCGTTGTATGTGTAATTTAGAGGTTTTTATCTTTTTATGTCTGGTGTTTAAAGTTATAGTTGTCTTCCATTTATTCATTACTGTTTGTAGGAATTCTATGAATTTGGTATTTATTTTGTATAGATTCATTATGTAGATTATCCAAGAATGTGGGATTTTATCGTATGCTTTTACATAATCTATGAAACATGTATAGAGGTTCCGCTTTTTTTTTGTAGCTTGGTTCATGATGACTGCATCTATTGTGATTTGTTCTTTGCATCCTTGAGTTCCTATTCTGCTTCCTTTTTGTTCTTCAGATATGATCTTATTATTTTCACAATGATTGCTGATAGCTTGTGTTATGCATCCTGTTATTAGTTTGTATATGGTGTTTAGACATGTAATAGGACGGTATTTGGATGGATCTAACGTATCGTTACTTTTAGCTTTTAAATATGTGATACCTTCGCATATTTGGTCGCTGATGCTGTTAGGATTGTTTATTGTCTGATTGATTATTTCTAAGATTTTGTTGTGCAGATTACTTAGGTTTTTGATCCAATTATTATTATTATTATTATTATTATTATTATTATTATTATTATTATTATTATTATTATTATTATTATTATTATTATTATTATTATTATTATTATCAAAAGACATGCACTTACTCAGCTTTCGCTGGTAATATTTACCTATCCCGAGCGTAAACGCAAATGGGATTAGGCTCAAAGATTACATATTTAAAAATTTCCGAACAGTGTGACATGTATTTAAAATTGCCGCTTTTTGCAAATCAATGAAAGTATTTTTATGAAGACTGAGTTTTTTAAGACTATCTTCAAGACTTTTGGGAATGAGTCCAGTTGATGATACGATGATCGGTACCACCTCCACCTTTTCTGCATGCCACATCTGCCCTACTTCTATAGCTAGATCGGTGTACTTTGCTACCTTTTCATTATATTTGTCCAAAATATTGTTGTTGTTTGGAACTGCAACATCGACTAGCAGCACTGAATTGGCTTTTTTATCCACCACTACAATGTCGGGTCGATTATTCGTCACCTGTCTATCGGTGATAATGGACCTATCGTAGTAGAGTCTAAAATCTGCATTCTCCAGCACTGCCTGTGGATTGTATTTGTAATACGGTGTATAGGTATTCAGCAGTCCATATTTGTTGGCCAGTTTCTGGTGGATAATATTACACAGCTGGTTGTGCCTGCGTAAATAATCCGTGTTGGCTATGGTTGAACATCCTGATATGATGTGTTGTATTGTTTCCGACGTTTGTTGACACCGTCTACACTTGTCCGATGTAATAGTTGGGTCCCTGATAACAAATTTTTTGTAATTGTTAGTATTAATTACTTGATCCTGAATGGCCATCATAAATCCTTCAGTCTCTGGGAAGAGGGTACCATCAGCAAGCCACCTATTTGATGCTAATTTGTCAATGTGCGGTTGGTTAAGGTCGTGATGATGTCGACCATGTAGAGCTTTTTGGGCCCATTTAACGTGTTTCTCAGCATCTGTTGTTATTTCTAAATCCACATTAGGACCTGCTAAATTTAGAGGGGAATAATTTTTATCTGCTCCTATAACAAATTTGTGTAAATTAGATGACATTGATTTAGTGATAAAGAAGTCTCGTAATTTATTTATCTGCTTGTTGTGTAGATTGATTATGTCGCATAGAGCTCTTCCTCCCTCCTTTCTCGGTAGTGTTGTTCGGAGTACTGACGATGTTGGATGGTGATATCTGTGCTTGGTCATCATAGTCCTTGTTGTTCTCTGAATATCTTCCAATTCAGTTTTTGTCCATCGTAGAATCCCAAACGAATAAGTTAACACAGGTACGGCATATGTATTAATTGCTCGGTTAAGGTTTCCTGCGTTCAGTTCGGATTTTAGTAATGAACTAACTCTCTGTGTATACTGATCCTTGATTTTGGACTTGGACTGTTTTTGGTCTAGCAATCTGGCTTGTTGAAATCCCAAGTACTTATAGGTTTCCCCATTCTGCATGGCAGCGATTATATCTCCATTAGGTAGCGCCACATCTCCATTGACAATTTTTCCCTTTTCGATGTTTAAGGTTCTGCACTTATCTAAACCAAATTCCATTCGTATATCACTGGAGAACCTTTCGGTTATATCCAGAAGATGTTGAATTTGTTGTTGATTAGAAGCAAACATTTTTATATCATCCATATAAAGAAGATGGGAAACAGTGCAGTTGGTGTTTCTATTAGTCTTAAGATTGAAGCCATATTTTGTGTTGTTGAGCATGGTAGAAAGTGGATTCATTGCCAAACAAAACCACAGTGGGCTAAGTGAGTCACCTTGGAATATTCCTCTGCGAATAGCGATTTCATCGGTTTTAAGATACTGACCATTAATATTAAACTGAAGGTTTGTTCTCCATTGTTTCATCGATGTTTCAAGAAAATTAACTATGCTAGGGTGTACTTTGTAAAATGCATATGAGCCAGGAATGAGGCACGCTGTCAAATGCCTTACGGTAGTCTACAAAAGCAGTCGAGATGTTGCGACATTGCTTTTGCGCTTGCTTTAGGATCACAGAATCGATAATAAGTTGTTCTTTACACCCCTGGTGACCACGTTTACATCCCTTTTGCTCCTCTGCCAAGATGTTATTTTGGTCTACATGCCTGTAAATTTTGTTAGTAATGCATGATGTTAATATCTTGTAAAGCGTTGGAAGACATGTGATTGGTCTATACTGCGAAGGATTCTGTGTGTTAGCTGTTTTGGGAAGCATATGGGTCAAACCATGAGTGAGAAAAGCTGGAATGTCTCCTTCATGTTGAAGGATATATGTAAATTTTGATGCTAGTACTTCGTGTAAGCTGTCAAATTTTTTGTACCAGAAATTTTGAATGTTATCAATTCCCGGAGCTTTCCAACTATTAGTCTCTCCTTATTATTATTATTATTATTATTATTATTATTATTATTATTATTATTATTTATTATTATTATTATAATTTTTTTTTTTAAAGGGCATCAACAGCAGCGGTTATTAGCCCCATTCAGATTTATTCTACAGCTGCCAGAAAATTCCTGTTTCCTTGACGAAGTCGACTACCTGGCTAATCCCAGGTCCATCTGCGAGGTAATTCCACCATTCTCTCTGTGTTTTAAGAAATCTTCGCCGAACTAGCGCCAGAACTTGACATTCATCTAGAATGTGTTCCACACTGGTCATTTGCCCGCACCAGCTGCACAACGGGGGGTCATCATTGGATAGGAGAAAACTGTGTGTAAGTGCAGTGTGGCCAATCCTTAATCGTTGTACTCGAACTTGTTCACTCCTCTGTAGGGTTCTCGCAGGGGTCCAAGGTCCTAACTCATTCGACACTCGTCTTAACCCTGTTCTGCTTTCGTTCCACCTTTGTTGCCATTTTATACGGATTTTTCGGCGAATTGAGTTTTTCCGATCTGTCAATTTGACCATAGAAACATCTAAGGTGCTTTCCTCAGCTGCACGTCGGGCAGCCTTATCAGCTGCTTCATTGCCAGGCACACCACAGTGGCTGGGAATCCACACAAACCTAACGCTTTTCCGTGCCTCTTCGCATAGTGCTAGGCAATCACGACTCATCTGAGCTATGGGATCCCGTGTATCTACAGCAGTGAGGTTATCCATAATAGATAGACAATCTGTTACAACAACAAACGTCCTGCCCATCGACATTAGACAGAAATGCAGGGCCTGCCACACGGCGTACTGCTCTGCGAAGAAAACTGATGATTCTGGTGGAAGCGTCCATAAGTGGCAGCACTTATTGATCACCATCGAACTTCCAACTCCATCATCCGTCTTTGATCCGTCCGTGTAGATTACAGTGTCAGCTTTCAACCTAGAAAGCAAGTCCGCAAAACCCTGTCTAAACAGCACATGATCCGTCTCCTTCTTATTGGGAAGCTCAGTAAGCTCTTTGTGCAGTTGCACTGAGGTTATTTTCCATGAAGGAAATTCGCTAGCAATACCAGCATCTGCCAAATTTAGTTGGGGCAGTTCCAATCGTGCACACAATTCTTGAAAACGAATTCGGAATGGTCTTGTGGCAGCTGGTCTGCTTTCATACTCTGAGAGGCAAGACGTTAACATTTGGTAGTTTCGGTGGCACTTATTGCTTATTATTGAGTATCCGTAATTGAGGATTAAAATCTCTCGTCTCAGATCCAATGGCATCAATCCACTTTCACAATACAGGCTATCCATGGGACTTGTACGAAACGCACCAAGACATAAACGGATACCTTGATGGTGAACCCCATTTAGTCGAGCACAGACACTTAAAAATATTTAGGACAGACTTGCACTTGTTTATCAAGAGTTCTTTATGTTTTATCCAGGTCAATTTGGAGTCGAAATGGACGCCTAGAAATTTTACGTCTGACCAACAAGGTAAAGGAGTACCATCCAAGAAAAGCACTGGATCGTAGTGAGGCTTTCGCAGCCTACAGAAATGAACACAACCAGACTTTACACGAGATAAAGATAATCCCATTTCAGAGGCATTTTGCACAATGCGATTTATTGCAGGTTGAAGGACCGAGATGATTTCTCCTACAGTTTTTCCAGAATAGAATATGCAAAGATCATCAACGTACATACATTTTCTGACACGTGGATCAATACCATCACATAGACTATTTATCCCAACAGCAAACAGCGAACAACTCAAAGTTGATCCCTGAGGCACACCATTTTCCAGAAACATGCGCTCAGAAAATGAGTTGCTAACCCTTACACGAAAATATCGGTTTTGAAGGAACGAAGATATGAATTTGGGGAGTTCTCCTCTAAGGCCCCAGCGGTGAAGGGTCTGAAGAATGCCGTACCTCCATGTCATGTCGTACGCCTTTTCAACATCAAAAAATACCGCGACTGTATGTTGACGGTTCTTAAAACTATCTTGAATATAATTTTCCAGAAACACCAGTTGGTCAGTTGTGGATCTGCGTTTACGAAAGCCAGCTTGGTGCTCTACAAGATGACCGTGGCGCTCCAGATACCACATCAGTCTATTGCCAGCCACCCTTTCCATAAGTTTTCCCATGCAGTTGGACAGGCTAATTGGGCGGTAGCTAGTCGGAAGTAGTGGATCCTTTTTCGGCTTCAACACAGGCACAACGATAGTTTCTGTCCACTCTCGAGGATATTCTCCGTTTAACCATAGCTGGTTGAATAAATCCAGCATCAGTCTTTGAGTTCTTTCGGGAAGCTCGCGAAGGATTTGAAAGGAGATTCTGTCAGGACCAGGGGCTCGATTCTTGAATCTCGAATTCGAAATATCAGTGTCGACTTTCGACATATGTCGATAGTTTTGTATAAAGGCGATTCTTGAAAGTCGAATTCGAGATAAATTCGACAATTGTTGTTCGAGACTGCATCGAATGGGTAAAACCGTTCGACATAATAATTGTCGAATTTTATTCTCATTCTGTCATGTCTCTGTCATAAACATAGATATAATAATATATAAAAGTTTTAAAGTTTTCTTGATATTTTATTTAGTTACAATTTATTTTTATTACGTTTTATTAGTATTTAGTTGTTTGTTATTGGTAATACTATTTTTTTGGTTAGTATTACTGTTTACTGTTAGTTTCAAAATGAATCCAAACATAGTATTAGGATAGGAGTGGCAATAGAGAACTTGGAAGATAATGCTCCCAGACAAATTATAAACTATGTAGAGGCGTTTCACATGAGTGATAATAATTTTAAAAAGACTTTCATATTAACAAAAGCACGAGTTAATCGAAATGGTTACACCTTATATGAAAGAGCGAACACGGGCATCTGCACCATCCATTGAAAGAAGCGTAGAGATTTTTTTTAATTGAATTGATAAGGTTTTAACTTAATAAAAATCTACACTGCCTTTTGTCTTTTAATTTCATTATATTATTTCTATTCTTCGTAAACCAACCAATAATTTTTTCTTCTAATAATATAAATGTGACACTTGACGTAAACATAATCTTGTTTATGGTATTCCGTCTCAAAATAATACGATGTTGCCACTTAATCTTTCGACATCAAATGTCGATTGAATTTCGAATGTCGATTCGTACTCAAGAAAGTCCCGTACAAATCGATCGACATTAAAAGTGAGAAATTACGAATTCGACAAATTTCGTTCGAGATTCAAGAATCGAGCCCCAGGAGCAGTATTTTTAGCCATTTTCAGGGAGTTGTTTAACTCCTCTGCTGTAATTGGTAAGTTGTAATCATATAAGTATTCAGAACCAAAATCCAAAGGTATTTCAAGGTTAATTTTACTTCTCAGGAATGTTTCAGCATAATTGTCAGAGCTGCTGATTTGAGCAAAATGATGGGCGAGTACGTTAGATATTACTAGTGAGTCAGATACCACCTCACCGTCTGGACTAGAAATGTGCGTAACATTGTGAAAAGTACGTCGTCCTATTACAGCCCGAATTTTAGCCCACATTTCAGTTGGTAGGGTTTCTGACGTGATGGATGATACATATGAGGACCAAGAGGCTCTCTTACTTTCCAACATCAGACGTCGAGCCTTTGCTCTTTGTCCTTTAAAGAGCACGAGGTTCTCAGGGGTAGGCATTCGTTTAAATCGGTTAAAGGCTTTCTTCTTTTCTTTAACAGCCTGAGCCACCTGAGGGTTCCACCAGGGCAACTCTCGAGAAGAGCGAACTTCAGACGTACATGGAACAGCATCCTTGCAGGCCTGTAAAATCATATCAGAGAAGGACTTAACAGAGACGCTGCCATCAGGTTCATTAAAATTTTCCAGTTTTGAGCGGAACCTTTCCCAGTTAGCAGTCCTGTATATCCATCGGGGTGGGGATAGTACCTCACTCTGTGGAATGTCCGAATGGATAATAATAGGGAAGTGGTCACTATTGAATAATTCATCAGCAATATTCCAAAGAAACCTCGGTGCAATTTGGGGTGAAGCAAGACTAAGGTCAACAGCGGAAAAATCCCCGGAGCGAGCAGCAAGATGTGTAGGCGAACCATCATTTAGTAAGGCCAGGTCACCTCTGTCTAGTAACTCCTCGATTTCCGCACCCTTCGCATCAGCCATATCAGCCATAAAACGCTTTAAAATAACAACGCTAACATTATGAAGTAAGAGCTACAAAACCCCTGGAAGCATTCAAATCCCTTGCAAAGAGGTTGAAATTGTTTTTTATCATGTATTCAATATTTAAAAATCTTTAAAAGGCTCTCCTCAACATTTTATAGATTTGCACTTACGACATTGTTTCTCCGGAGTCCGGAGGTGCGATATATAGTCGGTACAGTTCAACAATATATAGTGCCTACAATTAGGGGACTGATGGTGAAAATTTTTTGCTCAATTAGAAATCCAATGAAATCAATTAATTTGTGGTCATCTGATTGAATACAACCAATACAACCGCCTACGGCGTCGGTCTGTTTCCAAGCAACAAGCTTTCGAAATCTGTTATAAAATTTTTTCGAACAATTATCAATGTCCTTGGGTTATTACAACTGATAATAAACTTCTTAGGTACTTTTATCTCAGGTATTGGCAAGTTTGGGTAAAGAATGCAGGTCAGGATTAAATTTGCAAAAATAATTTTTTTATAGAAACGCATATTAAAGGATATTCACAATAAATTTAATAAAAATTTAAATATGTTAAAACATCAATTCAGTTTCACTATCACTATCGTCGTCTACATTAATTATAAGGGGTTCTATGTTAGTATAAATGCCCTGTATGAATCCTCCAATTTTATAACATTGTTTATTGTTCTTTTCCAACAATCAGCGTCTGGGTCATCAATATTTTGCCGGATTAATGCAATTACAGAAGGACATAATGTAGGTGGGTCCGCACTTTGTTCTTTATTTTTCTCCACATATGCTCAATCAGGTTGAATACGCAGTAGAAAGGAGGAAGACGAAGAACTGTATGTCCTTTGAATGCTGCAATTGTGTCATACATATGTCTTCTGTATGTTTAATGTCCTTAGAACCTCTAAAAGCTGCGTTTTTTTTATATTCTTCTTCAAAGTACGTTGTTTTGGAGCATAAATTCCTGGATTTCCGCTTTTGTATTTGAAAAGACTGGAACCTTCTTCAATTGGCGACTATGGTAACTGGCATTGTCCATAACTATGACACTATGCGGGGAATATTTGGCAGTAAAGTGTTTTCGAACCAATCTTCGAACAATTCGGCTGTAGTATCTTGGTGGTAATCCAACGACGAATCTTGAATGTTCTTCGCCGAAAGTCTCAAACTGTTTGGAATCCAACCATCTTCTGATCCAGCATGAATAATCGTGATCCGTTTTCCTTTGTTCGATGGAGCTTTTGATTGGCATCGCACTGTTCCATCGGTCCATCCTTTTGCCGGCGTATCGTGGGTATCATACGGTCTCATTGTTGTTTTTTTTTTTTGGAGCAGTACATATTTAAAGACTTTTTTAAATTAGATTTGTAATACGAAATAATGAAAATGATTATTTAATAATGGTATAAGAAAAATCGTATGATACGCCTATGTCAATATTGTCCGCCATTAGTTTGGTGGTAAATGGGTTACATAAATTGATTCCAATGTGCAGTCCTCTCTCTTTCCTTGTCTAAGACCCAGCTGCTGCGGGTTGGATTCCCGACGACAACTTTTTTTATTTTTTTTTAATAGTCCTACTGTCATACATCATTTAATTTGACACTGTTTGTCGACTTTTGCTACGTTGCCAAATCATTATTTTGGAATAAAGAAGGAATAGTTATACCGAATTTATTCCGAGTTTATTTGTGAACAATTTATACCAAGCTTATACTTAGAATAACTATTCTAAGTTTAAATAAAGAATAACCTAAGAATAAGAGATTTTTATTAGTAACAGTGTAATTATATAATATTTAGACATATTTTTGAAACTCCTGAATATTTAACAAATATCTGTTACTTATGTCGTTCTGGTTCTTAACACTCGATATAACAGTTTTACTCTGTGTGAACAATTAAGTATTTCACATTTAGCATTTAAGTGATTTTTCACCAGTGTGAATAAGGGTGTGACGAATTAAACGATTTCTTTCTATAAATGATTTGGAACAAATTTCACATTTGAATGGTTTATCATCTGTGTGAACAAACATATGTTTTTTCAAATTGCTTCGCTGGTTAAAAGATTTAAAACAAATTTCACATGTAAATGGTTTTTCGCCTGTGTGGGTATACATGTGTTGGTTTAAATGCTTTATTCCTTTAAAAGATTTGGAACAAATTTCACATTTGAATGGTTTTTCGCTTGTGTGAACTAAAATATGACTTTTTAAATCGGAGTGATGGATAAAACATTTTAAGCAAATTTCACATTTAAATGTTGCTTCAACAAATGAAACAAATTAGTAAACAACTTAATTGCTTACGATAAAATTTAATAATAAAAGAGTAGAAAATAATAGGTTATAATTTGATTTCTTCTTTTATAAAAAATGTGAATTTTGATTAAAATTTACTAAATATTTAATTGTTCTATGATAAAAATAAGGATATCTTATTCTTTTTTTATAATTTTTGAATTAAGCTTCTAAAATGTCATTTAAAAATCAAAAAAATAAAAATGTCAAATAGATGTCATGAATTTTAGGTATTATTTAGATCTTTATTTGTATGTTTATCCAAAGATAGCAGATAATAATAAATGTCACTCAAGTTTTTATGGTCACTTTTTTTATTCATAATATCATTGTCTTGTGATATAGATGCCATTTCCAAAAAAAGTCTTTTTTTAGTGTTAAATTGTATATCTAAAATATTAACAGAAGCATAATCAATAAGATGGTCATTGTTTATGGAATGTTTAGCCAATTCACATCTTTCAGGATGTAACCTTGTATCACTCTTATGTAATGATAAACGTTGTTTTAATCTTTGGCCAGTTTGACCTATATATTTTTGGTTGCAAACAGAACAAGGAATACAATATACTACATTAGATAAGTCTAAAATTGGAGTTGTATCTTTAACTTTACTGAAAATGTTTTTTATGGTAAGACATGTTCTACTGGTAATTTTGATATTATTTAATGGTTTAAAAACTCTACTTAATTTGGATGAAATTTCTCTAATATATGGTAAAGATATATATAATTTTGTATTATTAGTTTGGATTTCTGAATCTTTATTATTATTACGATCATATGTATTTAAATTGTTAGAATAATTATTTAATACATTTTTAATTAATTTATTAGGATAACCATTTTCTAAAAACATTTCATGTAAAATTTTAAAATTTTTATTGTGAAAAATAGGATCCGAAATCAATGTTATTCTTTTTTTTCATTTGCATTATTAAATTAATTTTAGTCGAAAATTTATGATATGACCAAAAATTCATTATTCTACCAGAATTTATTGGTTTTCTGTACCAATCTATAGTTATAGTGTTATCTTTTCTAATAAATTTTGTGTCTAAAAATGGTACACTATGTTCTTCGTCCTCTTTTTCTAATGTAAACTGAATGTGAGGATCATAAGAATTAAATATGAAAAGAAGTTCATTTAAACAATCTTTAGGTAATGCCAAAATAATGTCATCCACATATTTTTTAACAAAAATTAAATTAAAAGGTAATACGGGAATAACAGTATCTAGTAAATTATCCATTACATAACAAGAAATAATTGGAGAGATGGAAGCTCCCATTGGAGTACCGAATGTTTGTTTATATAATTGATTGTTAAATGAAAAATATGTATTTTCAAATAAAAAAATTAAAATTTCTTCAAAGTATTTTTTGGATATTGAACAATGCTGGCTAATATCACTCCATTTTTTATCTATTGCTCTTAAAGCAAATTCTAAATAAACATTACTAAACAAAGAAACGACATCCAAACTACAAATAATATAATTTTTCGGTAACTGAAATTTATTAAATTTTTTAAAAACATCATAAGAATCTTTAATGTAGTATTCTGTATTATAATCATATGCTTTTGTTAATATTTCAGTAATATATGAACCAAGTAAATTAGTAGGAGTGTTTAATGAAGCTACAATAGGTCTAATTGATAATACTGGTTTATGAATTTTAGGAAGACCATAAAACTTTGCTGGAATTCCATTATAGCAAATCAATTTTTTTTTTTTTTTTTTTCTTCAAAGTATTTTTTGGATATTGAACAATCAATTATATAAACAAACATTCGGTACTCCAATGGGAGCTTCCATCTCTCCAATTATTTCTTGTTATGTAATGGATAATTTACTAGATACTGTTATTCCCGTATTACCTTTTAATTTAATTTTTGTTAAAAAATATGTGGATGACATTATTTTGGCATTACCTAAAGATTGTTTAAATGAACTTCTTTTCATATTTAATTCTTATGATCCTCACATTCAGTTTACATTAGAAAAAGAGGACGAAGAACATAGTGTACCATTTTTAGACACAAAATTTATTAGAAAAGATAACACTATAACTATAGATTGGTACAGAAAACCAATAAATTCTGGTAGAATAATGAATTTTTGGTCATATCATAAATTTTCGACTAAAATTAATTTAATAATGCAAATGAAAAAAAGAATAACATTGATTTCGGATCCTATTTTTCACAATAAAAATTTTAAAATTTTACATGAAATGTTTTTAGAAAATGGTTATCCTAATAAATTAATTAAAAATGTATTAAATAATTATTCTAACAATTTAAATACATATGATCGTAATAATAATAAAGATTCAGAAATCCAAACTAATAATACAAAATTATATATATCTTTACCATATATTAGAGAAATTTCATCCAAATTAAGTAGAGTTTTTAAACCATTAAATAATATCAAAATTACCAGTAGAACATGTCTTACCATAAAAAACATTTTCAGTAAAGTTAAAGATACAACTCCAATTTTAGACTTATCTAATGTAGTATATTGTATTCCTTGTTCTGTTTGCAACCAAAAATATATAGGTCAAACTGGCCAAAGATTAAAACAACGTTTATCATTACATAAGAGTGATACAAGGTTACATCCTGAAAGATGTGAATTGGCTAAACATTCCATAAACAATGACCATCTTATTGATTATGCTTCTGTTAATATTTTAGATATACAATTTAACACTAAAAAAGACTTTTTTGGAAATGGCATCTATATCACAAGACAATGATATTATGAATAAAAAAAGTGACCATAAAAACTTGAGTGCCATTTATTATTATCTGCTATCTTTGGATAAACATACAAATAAAGATCTAAATAATACCTAAAATTCATGACATCTATTTGACATTTTTATTTTTTGATTTTTAAATGACATTTTAGAAGCTTAATTCAAAATTATAAAAGAATAAGATATCGTTATTTTTTATCATAGAACAATTAAATATTTAGTAAATTTTAATCAAAATTCACATTTTTTATAAAAGAAGAAATCAAATTATAACCTATTATTTTCTACTCTTTTATTATTAAATTTTATCGTAAGCAATTAAGTTGTTTACTAATTTTATGACGTTATTTTGTTTTATAAATAATTTGACTTAAAAATTTTTTTTTTAAATTCCAAATTAAAGTTAAAATAGTTTTTTTATGTTATATTTACCAAGTTGTTAACACCAATTTTGTTTTAACTCGCACTTATTCCTTGAAAATGAAATAAATGTATTTCGAAAGCTTGGAAAACAAGTAAAAGAGTTTTCTTAAAAAACATTGCCGTTTACCCCAAAAATTCTGGTTTAATACCTATTAGTCGGCAAATAACAGAAATTTAATTATATATATATATATATATATATATATATATATATATATATATATTAATTATGATTTTTGGGATAAGAGATCTTATTCTTTGGTTATTTAAAATGACAGGGATCTAATAAACAAACTGCATTTAATGTACAGTTATCTTAATATATTTTATATATATATATATATATATATAAAAAAAAAATAAAAAAAAAAAAAATAAAAAAATAAAAATTAAAATAATGGGTTAAGCCCGCTAATGCATCCGTAGACACGTGTTTCTGTCTCCTTAGACTTCATCAGTACGGCATAGCTAAGGAGAATATTACCAAAAAAACACTGAATGGTGGAAAAACAATATAAATCACACAAACGGAGTCAACACAAGGGCCAACCGCACATTTGTGGCTTCAATTGGAATTACCGATTGATTGTCGGCAAAATTCCAACATCGCCACGGAGGCAGATATAACCACCTCCGTGGCGATGTTGGAATTTTGCCGACAATCAATCGGTAATTCCAATTGAAGCCACAAATGTGCGGTTGGCCCTTGTGTTGACTCCGTTTGTGTGATTTATATTGTTTTTCCATCATTCAGTGTTTTTTTGGTAATGTTCTCCTTAGCTATGCCGTACTGATGAAGTCTAAGGAGACAGAAACACGTGTCTACGGCTGCATTAGCGGGCTTAACCCATTATTTTCATTTTTTTATTTAATTCATTCCCGCAAAAATACTACTACCATTTGTATATATATATATATATATCAAGTATTTAAATAATAAAAACAAATCCATGACAACTATAATTTTTTTGTGGTAGGCATTTATTAAGTTTTTACTTAATATCCAACACTCCTTACAAAACACTGGCAATAAGTCTTCTTTGTATGCACTTTCTTATAAAGTGCATTTTTGTGTCAATATGTTTTGTTTTTGTACTGACAATTGAGTTGTTGCTTAACTTTTGAGCTACTTGATTATTGTTGTAAATAATTATATAATCTTGCCTAATGATCATATCTTCAAGTAACAACTTTAAATGTACAGCCTCTTTTGCAGCTTGTGTTAAAGAAACATACTTGGATTCTGTTGAAAGTGCAATAGATCTCTGCTCTCTAGATTACCAACTAATACGACCACCAACATATTTGAAACAGTATCTGGTATACAACCTTATGTCTATAGGGCAATAAACTGTGCAATATCTTGTAAAACGGTAACACAATATAAGAATCTGGCCATCATTGGAACTCGCATTGGTCCACAGACATTTGTGTGAACTATTTCTAGGGGTTCTTTATTGGAACTTCCTCCTTCAAAAATGGCAAACATGGCATTCTCTTTTTATAAAGTTTTTCCAAGTCACCTAATTTTTGTTTGTATTAAACTTTAAACCATTTAAGAGTTCTTTGTGTAGTGCCATTTTTAGGTCTGCTTCAAGTAGGCAAGTTTCTTATGCCATTTTAATATATTACTTTCTTCAACATTATTAACTGTCTCTTCAGTTTCTTTAAATTTTATATAGTATAAACCATTTTGTCTATTAGCTTCTATGAGAGTTCTTTCTGTATTATTTTTAATGTAAGCTTTAGCCTTTTTAAAAATTACTGTATTGTCATAATCAGTTATTTTGCCAATGGACATCAAGTTTGTTTACGAGTGTGGTACATAAATGCTTTCATTTAAGCTAAAACTATTACTTTTAGCATTAACAATTATTTTTCCTTTTGCTTCTACAGAGGTAGTATGTTTTTTGATTAAAATAAAGTCTATATTGTCTTCATTAAATGATTAAAGTAATGTTAACCTCGATTTTAATCTCATAAAAATTCCAATTGAGTGACAATATCAAGACATTTTTGCTATGAATTGTGCTGAATTATTTCCATTCAGCAAAATTAAGAGAAAAACACATTGTAAAGAGAAAAAACTTAACTTCATTTTCTGAAAGCTTTCTTTTTGTTTAATGAACCCTAATCAAATTATTTCTAGGAAATTATTGTCACCAATTTTTAAATAATTTGGTTTATTTTTTAATTGACTGAGTATATTATCCAAAACCATAATCTCAATCAAAAATATTGTACTAAGAACATTAAATAAATACACTTTTGAACCCAACTTCCACTTTTATTTTAAAGCTGTTTCAAACTATCATCACCATATTGCATTACAAAAATATTTTTTAAAATAAATGTGGAATTTTGGTTCAAAAGTTTATTTGTGTAATTTTCTTAGTAAGTAAAAGTATAGTGCACACACATTAGAAATATTATTTAATCTTCTTGTACATTTTTTTTGTATATGAAATGTATCCCAAAACAATTTGAAATTTGTTTTGTCTGAGTTTATCAAAATACTATAAAATATTTTTAGATATAACATATAATTCAGTTTTTTAATTTGCAGGAAGTTTGATCAGATGGAACTCTACTAAGTATTGGATTTTACTGAGAGGTATCTTAATTTGTGGGTTATGTGGAAATATGTACACCAGAAGACTTGAAGTTGTATTGCATAATGCACATCATCTTGTAAAAAAGAATAAATATATATTTGAGTCAAGCAACCAGGAAGAAATGAGAAAAAATCTTAGTTATGGATTAAAAAGTGAATTTGGCCAAGATATAAAAAATTCATGTTCCGTAGAATCTGTAGAAAATAATGAGTTGGTTTATGACAAAAAAGAATGCTCAGTAAAAAAACCATTTAAATGTGAGATATGCACAAAATCATTTAGCCAGCCAAACAATCTGAAAAGACATATTTTAGTTCATACAGGGGACAAACCATTCAATTGTGAATTTTGTTCTAAATCATTTACCTCAAAAGTTAGTTTAAATTATCATATAAGCATTCATACAGGTATAAATCAGTACAAGTGTGACATTTGTTTTAAATCATTTAGGGTTCAAAGTAAATTAGTTCAACATAAACGTATTCATGAAGCTGATAATCCATTCAAATGTCAAGTTTGTTCTAAATTATTTGAAGTAAGAAGTAGGTTAGTTATTCATATGAATTCACACGCGATCGAAACACAATTTAAATGTGATATTTGTTTTCAATATTTTAGCCAGTCGGGCCATTTAAAAAGACATATGCTAGTTCATACAGACGTTAAACCATTCAAATGTGGAATTTGTTCTAAATCACTTTCCCGCCAAACTAGTTTAAAATATCATATGAGCATTCATACAGGTATAAAGCAGTACAAGTGTGACGTTTGTATTAAATCTTTTTGGGGTAAAAATAAATTAGTTCAACATAAACGTATCCACGAAGCTGATAATCCATTCAAATGTCAAATTTGTTCTAAATCATTTAACGGAAAAAATTATTTAATTTATCACATGAATATTCATACAAATAATAAACCGTTCAAGTGTGATTTTTGTATTAAATCATTTAGGGATAAAAGTAAATTGGTTCAACATAAACGTATTCATGAAGCTGATAATCCATTCAAATGTCAAATTTGCTCTAAATCATTTGAAGGAAGAAGTAAATTAGTTTTTCATATTAATTCACACGCGGTCGAAAAACCATTTAAATGTGAGATTTGCTTAAAACCATTTAGCCAGCCAAACAATTTGAAAAGACATATGCTAGTTCATACAGGCGACAAACCTTTCAATTGCGAATTTTGTTCTAAATCGTTTACCTCAAAAGCTAGTTTAAATTATCACATGAGCATCCATACAGGTGTAAAGCAGTACAAGTGTGATATTTGTTTTAAATCTTTTGGGAGTAAAAATAAATTAGTTCAACATAAACGTATTCACGAAACTGATAATGCATTCAAATGTCAAATTTGTTCTAAATTCTTTACAGTGAATTCAGAGTTAGTTTATCACATGAATACACACATTGAAAAACCGTTTAAATGTGAAATTTGCTTAAAAGTATTTAGCCAGCCGAACAATTTAAAGAGACATATGCTAGTTCATACAGGCGACAAACCGTTCAATTGCGAATTTTGTTCTAAATCGTTTACCCAAAAAGCTAGTTTAAATTATCACATGAGCGTCCATACAGGTGTAAAGCAGTACAAGTGTGACATTTGTTTTAAATCTTTTGGGGATAAAAGTAAATTAGTTCAACATAAACGTATTCACGAAGCTGATAATCCATTCAAATGTCAAATTTGTTCTAAATCGTTTACAGTAAATTCAAAGTTTGTTTATCACATGAATACACACTCGGGCGAAAAACCGTTTAAATGTGAAATTTGCTTAAAATGTTTTAGCCAGCAATACGATTTAAAAAGACATGTTTTAGTTCATTCAAGCGAAAAAACATTCAAATGTGAAGTTTGTTTCAAATCCTTTAAAGTAAGAAATCATTTAAACCAACATATGTATACTCATACAGGCGAGAAACCATTTAAATGTGACATTTGTTTCAAATCTTTTAACGAGCGAAGCAATTTAAAAAAACATATGTTTGTTCACACAGATGAGAAACCATTCAAATGTGAAATTTGTTCCAGATCATTTATAGAAAGAAATCGTTTAATTCGTCACATCCTTAAACACACGGGCGAAACACCATTTAAATGTGAAATTTGTTTAAAATGTTTTAGCCAGCAATACGATTTAAAAAGACATGTTTTAGTTCATTCAAGCGAAAAACCATTCAAATGTGAAATTTGTTTCGAATCTTTTAAAGCAAAAAAGCATTTATACCAACATATGTATAACCACACTGGCGAAAAACCATTTAAATGTGAAATTTGCTTAAAATGTTTTATCCATCACTCCGATTTAAAAAGTCATATTTTAGTTCACACAAGCGAAAAACCATTCAAATGTGAAATTTGTTCCAAATCTTTTAAAGGAATAAAGCATTTAAACCAACACATGTATACCCACACAGGCGAAAAACCATTTACATGTGAAATTTGTTTTAAATCTTTTAACCAGCGAAGCAATTTGAAAAAACATATGTTTGTTCACACAGATGATAAACCATTCAAATGTGAAATTTGTTCCAAATCATTTATAGAAAGAAATCGTTTAATTCGTCACACCCTTATTCACACTGGTGAAAAATCACTTAAATGCTAAATGTGAAATACTTAATTGTTCACACAGAGTAAAACTGTTATATCGAGTGTTAAGAACCAGAACGACATAAGTAACAGATATTTGTTAAATATTCAGGAGTTTCAAAAATATGTCTAAATATTATATAATTACACTGTTACTAATAAAAATCTCTTCTTAGGTTATTCTTTATTTAAACTTAGAATAGTTATTCTAAGTATAAGCTTGGTATAAATTGTTCACAAATAAACTCGGAATAAATTCGGTATAACTATTCCTTCTTTATTCCAAAATAATGATTTGGCAACGTAGCAAAAGTCGACAAACAGTGTCAAATTAAATGATGTATGACAGTAGGACTATTAAAAAAAAATAAAAAAAGTTGTCGTCGGGAATCCAACCCGCAGCAGCTGGGTCTTAGACAAGGAAAGAGAGAGGACTGCACATTGGAATCAATTTATGTAACCCATTTACCACCAAACTAATGGCGGACAATATTGACATAGGCGTATCATACGATTTTTCTTATACCATTATTAAATAATCATTTTCATTATTTCGTATTACAAATCTAATTTAAAAAAGTCTTTAAATATGTACTGCTCCAAAAAAAAAACAACAATGAGACCGTATGATACCCACGATACGCCGGCAAAAGGATGGACCGATGGAACAGTGCGATGCCAATCAAAAGCTCCATCGAACAAAGGAAAACGGATCACGATTATTCATGCTGGATCAGAAGATGGTTGGATTCCAAACAGTTTGAGACTTTCGGCGAAGAACATTCAAGATTCGTCGTTGGATTACCACCAAGATACTACAGCCGAATTGTTCGAAGATTGGTTCGAAAACACTTTACTGCCAAATATTCCCCCGCATAGTGTCATAGTTATGGACAATACCAGTTACCATAGTCGCCAATTGAAGAAGGTTCCAGACTTTTCAAATACAAAAGCGGAAATCCAGGAATTTATGCTCCAAAACAACGTACTTTGAAGAAGAATATAAAAAAAACGCAGCTTTTAGAGGTTCTAAGGACATTAAACATACAGAAGACATATGTATGACACAATTGCAGCATTCAAAGGACATACAGTTCTTCGTCTTCCTCCTTTCTACTGCGTATTCAACCTGATTGAGCATATGTGGAGAAAAATAAAGAACAAAGTGCGGACCCACCTACATTATGTCCTTCTGTAATTGCATTAATCCGGCAAAATATTGATGACCCAGACGCTGATTGTTGGAAAAGAACAATAAACAATGTTATAAAATTGGAGGATTCATACAGGGCATTTATACTAACATAGAACCCCTTATAATTAATGTAGACGACGATAGTGATAGTGAAACTGAATTGATGTTTTAACATATTTAAATTTTTATTAAATTTATTGTGAATATCCTTTAATATGCGTTTCTATAAAAAATTATTTTTGCAAA
The DNA here is from genome assembly GCA_035357415.1 of Ophraella communa. Classification (NCBI taxonomy): domain Eukaryota; kingdom Metazoa; phylum Arthropoda; class Insecta; order Coleoptera; family Chrysomelidae; genus Ophraella; species Ophraella communa. The sequence continues at coordinate 13,373,350 of CM068992.1, forward strand.
TTTAATGCTGACCTGCATTCTTTACCCAAACTAGCCAATACCTGAGATAAAAGTACCTAAGAAGTTTATTATCAGTTGTAATAACCCAAGGACATTGATAATTGTTCGAAAAAATTTTATAACAGATTTCGAAAGCTTGTTGCTTGGAAACAGACCGACGCCGTAGGCGGTTGTATTGGTTGTATTCAATCAGATGACCACAAATTAATTGATTTCATTGGATTTCTAATTGAGCAAAAAATTTTCACCATCAGTCCCCTAATTGTAGGCACTATATATTGTTGAACTGTACCGACTATATATCGCACCTCCGGACTCCGCGGAAACAATGTCGTAAGTGCAAATCTATAAAATGTTGAGGAGAGCCTTTTAAAGATTTTTAAATATTGAATACATGATAAAAAACAATTTCAACCTCTTTGCAAGGGATTTGAATGCTTCCAGGGGTTTTGTAGCTCTTACTTCATAATGTTAGCGTTGTTATTTTAAAGCGTTTTATGGCTGATATGGTGGGGGTAAGTATCCATTTTCAGGTATCGCCATGGCACTTTAGGAGTATCCATAGCCGTCAGTTGTGGTAGGCATTTCATTTTGTGAGAATAAATCAGTGGTAGCGTTTTTATTGTGTGGAATAGTGTATTTTATATTTTAGTGACTTTTTATATGTTAAAGACTATTTTAGTTTATTTAATAATTAGTTTTGTTTTATAAATACTTCATTAATTATAATTGTTAGTTTATATATACAATATATAAACAATATGAGTGATATATGGGGTAGCATGGTTTGTGCAGCAAGAGTGCAAACAAGAGATATAACTGCAAATTGAGTTTCTTTCGCTTTTCAAAAGATCTCAAAAAGTAAGTTAACTTAAAAACTACTAATGGACATATGCTTTTAAATATCACTAATTTAAGACTTATTAAAAGAATACTAGAAACAAACTCATTCTTGCAAAGCTATTCTTGTAAGTATCTACTATTTTTAGTGTATAGTTTTTCCAAAATTAATTGCTAAAAACCATTTAAAAGTGTTATACAGAGTGAGTTAGTTTACTAGGCTTCAAAGTAGAAAGAATGGCATGAAAACAACATATTTGTCCCGTTAAACATCCACTCTGTATCGTCGGAACCCAAGCTCTCTCTAGACTGGTAGTTGTACAACGCGACAAGTGCTGTACGCACGCGATTTGTTGACGGCTTTTAATGGTCCGCTGTATTCTGTTGCGTGCAGGGGTCTCGGGTTAGTTTTTTGCGCCAGTTTTTTTATAACTCATAAAGTCGATGTCTAGTGCGGTCCAGATTTTTATTTGGGACAGTTAAGTATTAACTTTAGATATATCTTTGTTCCAGTAATTCATTTTTAATAATTGGTTTACGTATTGTAATTTTTGCCCATATTAATTGATAACCTTAAATTAGTTACATATATTATGGCCGCGTTTTGGAGACCTTTTGAATCAGAAAATGGAAATCCAGATCAAAATTAAAACTCAGAAGATATGATATCGACAACAGGTGAGGTTAGTAGCGAACTTTGCAATAAAGATTTACACATTCCGTGTCAGAGGGTTATTTTAAATATGTGTCAGTGTTTGAAAAATGAAGATAATAAAAAATCAGATGCGGTTATAATAAAGCGAATTAATACCTTAACTAAAATTTCAATTTACACTATTTCTCGGGTTATTAAGCGCGGTGACGTTATAGATCATTCGCAGGTGCGGAAAAACAAAAAAACAAAATTTGCAAATGTTGACGATGCTACAAAAGATGTTATAAAGCGAACGATTTATAATTTATATTAAGAAAATATTGTACTGACTTTAGAAATATTTGAAAGGAAAATTAGGAGATTATCCTGATTAAAATTATACACATGATACTGTTCAGTATGGGTGGGTAGATTAGTCTCATAAGTGGGAGATATTTTAGAATTTATGAAAAATAGTAACATTAGTCCGGAAAAGGTAACGACAAAGAAAGAATTACTACGAAGTATAAAAACGCTTAATTTAAAAACGATTATGTGATCGACAATATTTGTAATACACACGGCCTATGGAAACAATATTCCGACAAAGTAAAATTTGCCGCTAGGCGGTACCCTTTGTAGCAACTTATTTTAGTTATGTATACTAAACTAATTTTTTATTATTGTTCGAAACAAGTGTTTATTCGCTTATTTTTAATGTGTTATTTTTTATTTTTACATTCACAACATACATTTTTATAATTTTATACTTTGTATTTCAATTAAGTGAACAAAGTTATTTTTATTACTTTTATCTCACATTCTGATTATTTTATATATTTAAAAATATTCAGTACCTTATTCAGTATTCAGTACCTTAGTAAATAAAGGTTGTAACAATATTAGCTCCTCAAAGGCGCCAATTTGTAACCTTACTCGGGGCGCCAATTTGTAACCCATTTTAGTGCCAAAAAGGCAGGGAGCCAATTTGTAACTAAAAACCTCTCCAAAAGAGATCCCGGCTAAGAGACCCTCTCAAGGGGGTGGTTCGACTCACTATAGGAAGGGTTGGAATGTATAAGTAATAAGGCCGCCACTATCTTTTGAACGCTATCGATTAAGCAAACAACAAATAAAGAAGCTACTTGAAATAAAGACCGACCACGCTACACCCTTAAGACTTTTAGTCTAAGGTATATAAATGAAACTGTTTTTTTTAATTGATTATTTATTGAAACTGTAAGTACTTGCTGATAATGAACTGGAGTTGTAAAAAGTGGACTTAACTTTAGGTTTCTGTGATGTCTAGGAGGGCGACTTCAGCTTCTTCGTGGGGAGATGAAAGTTTCTTTAATGGTTCTGGCTGCTTGGAATGTAATAGTTTTCTTAACAGCTCAGAAGTGGTTTGAAGGACTGTCTTCACATAAGCGGTAACCGGTAACTGGGCTCTAAATTAGCGATAACTACTTAACTCCAACTTAGCGGTATCTTAGCGATAACTTGATTCCAACTTAGCAATAACTTGACTCCACTTAGCGGGTTGTATCTTTCAACAACCAAAAGAGGAAATTTCACAAGATGAGTACTCTTGAGCGTTTTTTCAGACTCTTCAGACGAGCGTATTAGTTGAAAAGGATATAAAATTGTCGATTTGCCTATATATGGTCTTTCTCAAAACGGAAATCGTGTTTGTGTCATTTGTCAGAAGAAATGCGTTCGTTATTCAATTGCAAGCGAGGGACGCGTTCTAATGTATACAGATGGTGTAGGAGATTACACGTGATATCCGCTAACAGGAGTTTGAATTCGGTAACATGTGTTTGAATACGGCAACAGGATACTGATAAGATAGAGGAGAAGGTACTGTAAACTAAATAAAGAAATTATTATAAAGGCGAAAAGAAAGGTACAGAAACGTAGGTGAAGAATGAAGGTAAAGAGACTAAGCAGTTGTTTTTTTCAAACCTACTATGTTTATAAACCAAGCGCAAGCCGCAACTCGGCAGAGGCCAACCCAGCTCGATTGGGGCCTCACGTCTTACGACACGTCAATCGATGACTACGTTGTATGTATGTATAAGTTAGGGGTGATAATTACACTGCGACCTATAGGATCTATTGTGTTCCCCCTTACTTGCCATGTTCTGATATTTTCTCAGACTTATAGCAGCTCTTCGAGTTCTATTTTCCTGAGGAAGTTTAGGACATCGTCGGGCTTCAAGTCAGGTAGATCCCCTTCCTCTATTCCATGTGCTCCTAGGTATCTAGCCCTAGAATTTTGCAAGGCAGGGCATTCTTCGAGTATGTGTATTGAGGTTTCATCCTCTTCCTCACAGAATCTGCACTTTGCTTCATCTGCTAACCCTAGTTTCTTCATGTGGCTTCTTAACCGGCAATGCCCGGTTAATATTCCCGTTAAAATTCGGAGCCTTTTTTTACTGAGGTTGAGGCAGCTAAGAGATCTCTTCTGGTCATAGTTCCCCAGTAGTATCTTAGATTGCTTCAGTCCTTCCAGCTGATTCCAGTACTTGGATTTTTCTTTCTCCATTTCTTCCCTTAGTTTTCCTAAGATTACTCTACTGCTGATCCCACAAGATTGTTCTGGTCCCAAATGTGGGGTTTCAGCTCCTTTTTTTGGCAGCTTATCTGCTGTTTCGTTCCCCTCTATTCCTATGTGTCCCGGGACTCATAGGAGGGTGACAGTGTTCTTCTGGCCCAGTTCATTTAGTTTGCCTAGGCATTCCCAAACCATCTTCGAACTGATTATATTTGAACTCAGCGCTTTGATGGCTGCTTGACTATCCGACATGATCACAATCTCTTGTCTGCGGTAGTTTCTTCCAATATTGAATTCCACACATCTTTCGATGGCGCGGACTTCTGCTTGAAAGATGTGCCCAAGCTTTCTGAGTATTTGGCTCTCGGTCCAAAAAATTCCTATCCCAGTTCCCTTGTCTAGCTTGGAACCGTCCGTATACCACTTTATGGTATTCTGATTTAAATTCTGTATGGTGTCTTCGTCCCATTCAGATTTATTACTCAACCTTGTGATGAATTTTCTCACAAAGTTGAATTTCTTAGGCATATCATCTTGGGGCATTTCCCAAGTTTGATCAAAATGAAGTGATCGGGGTTTTTCCCTGATAATTCCTTCCTTGATCATTCTATATATCGTTTTCTTCCTTACACTTTCTAACAGAATGTGCAGTGGGGTCAAGTTTAAAATCACCTCCATTGCAGCAGTGGGGCAAGTTCCCATTGCTCCAGTGATACATGAACAGGCTAGTCTCTGAATCTTCGAGAGATTTTTCCTCGTCGTACTCAGATTAGCCCTTGCTCCCAAGCCACTGCCCCATATGTGATTATTGGTCTCACTATTGCTGTGTACATCCATTGCAGAATACGTGGGTTGCATCCCCAGTTCTTTCCTGCAATGTTCCTGCACACCATGAGGGCCTTGGTTGCTTTGTGTATTACTTCGTCTTCGTGTTTATTCCAGAGTAACCTACTATCTAGGATTAGCCCTAGATATTTGACCTCTGTTTTCCACTCGACGATGTTCTCCCCTATTCTTATGATTTTTAGATTAGGTTTCTTTTTCCTTGTAAAGGCTACTAGTGTGGTTTTGGTGGGGTTGATGTTGAGTTCCACCGAGTCACACCATTGTTTCGCAATGTTCAGTCCTCTTTGAACAATATCACAGAGGACATTTTCATACTTCCCTTTTGCCAGGATAACCATGTCGTCGGAATACCCTTGACATGGTATGCCTTCCCTGGTCAATTGACTAAGTAGACTGTCCACAGTGAGACTCCACATAAGCGGGGATGCAACTCCTCCCTGTGGACAGCCTCTGGTCACATTAATGAAGATATTGTCTTGTCCTGCCTCCATTTCTGCGATTCTTGTAGATAGCAGTTGCGACATCCAGATGGAAGTCGTTCTATCTACTCCTTTCTCAATCAGTGCTCTTTTGACTGCCTCATGTGGCGTATTGTCAAAGGCCCCTTCTATGTCTAGAAAGGCACATACCACGGTCTCTTTTATATTCAGAGCGTCTTGGATTTCGTCAGTCAATTGTATTAAAGCGGTTTCCGTGGACTTTCCCGCTTGGTACGCATGCTGACGGGGGTGCAGTGGCACCTGTTCCAAGATTTCGGTTCTAATGTAATTGTCTACAGCTTTTTCCATCGTTTTGAGAACAAACGATGTAAGGCTGATCGGTCTAAGGGCTTTGGGGTGCGTAGTGTCCCGTTTCCCTGCTTTTGGGATGAAGGTGATTTTGGCCCTCCTCCACACTTCTGGTATGTATCCCAGTTCAAGGCTGCTCCGACTAATTCGGATCAAGTGTGGAATTATTGCCTCTTGGCCCTGTTGGAGTAGGGCAGGAAATATTCCATCCGTTCCAGGGGTTTTGAACGGCTGGAAGGTGTTCATAGCCCATCTCAGCCGTTCCTCACTGCATATGTGCTTTGCCATTGCAGTGTCTTCCCTAGTAGGTCTTTTAGCTTTCTCATTTATTTTTCCGAAAGGGACTATTCCTCCGGGAAAGTGAGTTTCTAACAGGAGCAGAGCTCTTTCTTTTTCGCTTTCTGTGAAGCTTCCATCTGGCTTCCGTAATGCCATTACAGTGTCTACTTTTCCTTTTGCCAAGAGTTTGTGCAGCCTTGCTGCAGAGGGTGTAGCGTCTATTTCTTCGCAGAATTTTCTGAAGCTCTTTCTTTTAGCTTTTCTAATCTTCTTATTATATGTTGTAAGTTTCTCGGTGTAGCTCTGCCAATCTCCATTACGTTTGGCTCTGTTGAAGAGCTGTCGCGTTTCGGATCTTAAGTTTGACAGATGACTGTTCCACCATATCGCATCTTTTGCTTTTCTAGTCCTTTGGAGAGGACAACTGGATTCATAGGCATCGATTATTGCCTCGTTCAGCTCTATGAGATCGTTTTCTAATGCCAGGTGATTCCTGGCATTTCTTTTAGTCTTGAGATTTGCAAGATTTATGTTCAGGTTAGTGTTGTAATTTTCCCAGTTAGTTTTCCTGGGGTTTCTCCTGAGTGCTGGCTCAGGAGGATTACACTCTAATCTGAACGTAATCATCCTATGATCAGAGAGGGATGGTTCGTTCGATACTCTCCAATCTTTCACCCGATCCTTAAGATTCGGTGTACTTAGTGTTATATCTAGTACTTCCTTTCTTGTTCTGGTTACAAACGTAGGTGTATTCCCTATATTGTGTATAACAAGATTCTTATTAAATATAAATTCTAAAATTTTCTCCCCTCTTTCGTTGGTGTCTGTGCTTCCCCATATGGTATTGTGACCGTTGGCGTCGCATCCTATGAGAAGCGGCAGCTTCTTCTGTTCACAGTACTCGACTAGTCTTTGCAGTTCTGTATGCGGTGCAGTCCCGTCCCCTGCAAAGTAGCATGATGCTATCATGACTTCTTGACGTCTATTCTCGAACTCGAGGTTTGCTCGAATCGGAACGAGGTCTCTCGTCATGAACTCTGACACACAAAAGTGATCAATGCTGTTACTTACCAAGATGCATGCTCTGGGTATGTCTACATTACTCACTTTGTATATCAGTTTGGCTTCCCTACTTGCGAGTCCTCTCACCTGACCATCACGGACCCATGGTTCCTGGATCAATACTAATCCCATTTGGTTTCTGATAAACGTCCTTGAAATAACCGCCGATGATCCCTTGGCGTGATGGGCGTTTATCTGAGCGATATTAATTCCCGCCATTTTTCTTACCATGGTTGTTCCCACGAGTAGCAAGGGAATGTCGGTCCACTCCGGCAGAGCCCCGCATGCCAGAGCAAGGCTACATACAAGGGGGTTTCGCCCGGTTCCCCCAGGGGAACGTTCGCGACCGCTTATACCCCAGCGGCCATCCATCCTTCGGCACGTTACCTTACACCTTGAAATTGGGGGGGTTGGTCCGCGGTGCGACCTTAGGAATGACCACTCTGGCAATCTTGCAGTTATCAGCTGCTCATACCAGACCGTGTCACCCGTATAGACGCACACCCCCCGCTTCCCTGCTAAATTGCAGTGTTATACCTGCTTAAGCAGTTCAGCGGCTCTCCTGGGGATCCCCTATCCGCCACCTGGGGACGCGCCCGGTAGGCACCCAGCCCTCGGGGCTCTACGTTGGTTACACTAATAAAAATTAACTCGTTCTTTGTTTGAGGGACGGTTAGAAGACTCGGGATATCATAAAAAATACATAAAACAAAAAAAAGGGGCCAAAAATTTGCATGACGTAAAACCAGTTTAAGTATGGTGACTCTTTCACGGTGGCTATCCGGGGTTTTTTATGTTTAAACAGAATGACTAAAATGCGGGGTAAGAAAAGGATCCGTTTTGTCCGGAGAACGGTAGCAATGTAGCTTGGTCTACTTCCTTTTCTACGCGGAGGGTAATCAATGGTGAACCAAGTTGAGTAAGGGTACACGAAATAAGCAGAAGAGAGAGAACTAAAACTGAAATGGTAATAAACCGAAAAGACTAAAATAATAATACACTGAACTAAGCTGTCTTTATATTGTCTTGATTGTCTTGTGTTTCGTCAAAATCGTCAGGTAGGTTTTCGTCAACGTCAATAAACTGGGTTTTTAAATCTGCAACATGCCAGTTTCCAAGGTCGTTGCCAGAGAGATCTCTGAGATTATAGACAAGTTTGGAAATTACTTTATGAACAATACAGGGTATGAATTTAGGGGCGAATTTAGCTGCAAAATTATCGTTTTTCGATGAAAGTACATGATTTTTATTTAAGTAATCAAATGTCAATGTATGTATATATAATTTTATCTAATTGTCAGTGTCAGTTAGTAAAAAATAAAAAGATAGTTGTTCTACTTTATATCATTGTATATTTTAGTTCATCTACACCATTGTAACAACAGGTTATGGGCCCAGTAGAAGTTTTATTGATATAAGTGGTTCCATTAATATATCTTTATAATTCTTTATAATTTTTCGTGAGCTACAAATTTGTATCATGTCATTACCTAACTCGGGAAGCACTAACGGAACTCCAACATTCACAACTATGCAGTCAATTTCCACGTCTATTCCAAATAGAGACAAGCTGGATGGACAAGCTAACTATACATCATGGAAATTAGCTATGAAGATGAGTTTGATGTTGGAAGGTTTGTGGGACATTGTAACCAATGGTGTGGATACAAACTGTGCTGTGAGTAGAGACAAAGACAATAAAGCATTGGCAAAAATTTGTTTAAGTGTGAAACCTACTTGTTATGTACACGTATGTAAAGCCACCACATCTAAAGAAGCTTGGAATAATTTACTGAAAGCATTTGAATCGAAAGATATGAATAGAAAATTCGATTTGCAAAGTCATTTATTTAGAACAAGGCGTGAAAATTTTACTTTAATGGAGGAATACATCAGTGATATTATGTCTACAGTTTATAAACTAGCAGATATTGGTGTTACCATAGATGACGATTTTGTTGCTTTTGTTATGCTGAACGGACTAAATTCAGAGTATGAACCTTTAGTTATTGCTTTGACATTAATAACAAAAATTTGTCATCGGATGAAGTTAAAACGAAACTCATAGAAGAAGATGCGCGAAAGAAATCCCAGTATCAAGCAGGTAGAGATGAGGCAGCTTTACAGTCAGAGAACACAAACAGGAAGGTCCCGAAGAAGAAATTTAAATGTTTTTCTTGTGGTGAAATTGGACATAAAAAACCTTGTCCTAAACGAAAAGATCATGATAGAGGACAGAAGAAAACTGAAAATCAAACACTACTTAGTACCGCTATGTTATCTACTTCTTTAAAAGCTGATTGGATAATAGACTCAGGCGCCACATTACATATGTCTTCAAAGAATGACTGGATGAGAAATTTCTGTGTAACTGAGCAGACTAATATTTCAGTTGCAAACGGAGAAGAAATTATGTCAGAAGGTGTGGGAGATGTGATAATTGATCTAAATCAAAATGAATCTATTATCACAAAAACAATTAAAAATGTGATGTATGTTCCTAGCCTATCGACGAATCTTTTGTCAGTAAATGCTATGACTGGAAAGGGCCTCGTAGTTCTATTCAATAGATTTGGCTGCAAAGTTTACGATGAATCAGATTTTAATGACAGGAAAAGTTGAATTCACTGATTTTTAAAAAAATGGTTTATATGTTGATGATATATGTAGTAAAGAACCAGCGAGGGCTTTGTTTACATTTACTTCGGATTATATATGATGTGGCATAAACATTTAGGTCACTTAAACCAAAGAAGTATGAAGTTACTGAAAAGTTTAGTTTTTGGATTATCTTTTGGAGATGGAAATCGCTACACTTGCATTCAATGTCTTGAAGGTAAGCAAACTTTTCAAAAATTTCCAACCAAAAAATCGAAAAGGGCAGGTGATTTATTAGAGCTCATTCACATCGATATAGCAGGAACAATAAAAGAGATTGCATGGAGTATAGCTAAATATTGTGTAATTTTTGTTGATGACAGCAGAAAAACTTTTGGATATATGTTGAAATCAAAAAGTGAAGTTTTTAATAAGTTTCGAGAATTTAAAGCTTTAGTGGAAAACCAGACAGGTAAAAAGATAAAACGTCTTAGAACAGATAATGGTTCAGAATACGACAATAATGATTTCAAAAATGTTAGTTAATGGCATAGTCCATCAAACAACCATTCCATATACTCCACAACAAAATGGAGTAGCGGAACGAATGAACAGAACTTTGGTAGAAAAAGAAAGATGTCTCTTGTTTGATGCGAATTTGGGGAAACGATATTGGGCCGAAGCCATGAACACCGCTATTTATTTGAAAAACAGATCACCTACCGCTGCTGTGAAAGAGGGCAGTACCAGAAGTTTGGACAAAAGAAAAAGTGGACCTGTCGCATCTGAGAATTTTTGGTAGTAAAGCTCAGGTACATGTACCTATGCAAAAGAGGCAGAAATTTGATAAGAAATCACATCAATACTTGATGGTGGGTTATTGTGAAAACTCAAAAGGTTACAGACTAATAGATGGCAGAATCCCCATAAAATTATCAAAGCACGGGATGTAGTTTTCATAGAATCTGTTCCGATTAACACAGATGATTCAAACGGTACTCAAGAAAATAGTTCCTGTGGCAAATTTACTGAATCAGAACATATTCAACAAGAAAATGAATCAATAGCAGTGAATATATACCACGAACTGATCGTCCGGTTCAAAACAGTTCATCGGTAACTGAAGACGTTGAGGATATTTCTGAGGAAATCATTGATCAGAACAATATTAATGAAAACATCAGCTCGTTATCCGAAAATGAAGAACCTGAAATGGATTATCCTCAAAGAGAAAGAAGACCGCCTCAAAGATGTGACAGTATGGACTATTCTTTTCTAACAGTTAACAACTGTACTGATCCCAAAGATATTGAAGATGCTCGTTCAAGATCTGATAAAAAACTATGGGAACGTGCAATGGAAGAAGAATTACGGTCATTAGCCGAAAATGAGACATGGGAACTTGTTGACCGTCCGCGAGGGAAAAATGTGGTTAAATGTAAGTGGGTTTTTAAAGTTAAAATGGGAGCCGATGGAACAGCTCAGAGGTACAAGGTGAGACTTGTGGCAAAAGGATTCTCCAAAAAATACGGGGAAGATTATGTAGAAATCTTTGCACCCGTGGTAAGACTCACTACTATACGTTTATTATTCGGACTAGCCGCAGAACTGGATTTAGAAATAGACCATATTGATATTACCACAGCGTTTTTAAATGGAAATCTTGAGGAAAACATATATTTGGAACAACCTTTAGGTTTTATTGAACCAGGAAATGAAATGAAGGTGTGCAAACTCAAAAAGGCAATATATGGTTTAAAACAATCAGCCCGCTGTTGGAATATAAAAATTCATTCTTTTCTGATAAATATTGGATTCACAAGATGCGGATATGATTCTTGTGCGTACACTAAAACTGTACAAGGTAAACTGATCAGTATTGCGCTTCATGTTGATGATTTCTATATTTTTTCGAATGATCCAGATAAAACTCGAAAATTAAAGGAAGAAGTAGGGAAACAATTTAAGATGAAGGATCTTGGAAAAATTACGGAATGTTTAGGGATGAGAGTTAAAAGAAATAGATCAAAAGGAATAATTACTCTTAACCAAATTAATTATTTAGAAACAATTTTGAAAAGATTTGGTATGGAAAATTCTAAATCAGTGAGTACTCCTTTGGAACCAAATTTTAAATTGGCAAAATCTTTAAAAAACGACTCAATATCCTTATCAAGAGCTTATCGGAGCGTTGATGTATTTGGCGGTATGTACACGTCCTGATATTGCTTACTCGGCAAGTTATATGAGTCAATTCAACAATTTTCATAACACAGAGCATTGGAATTCAGCTAAGAGAATTCTCAGATACCTGAGGGGTACAAAAGACTACTGTCTATGTTTTCAGAAATCTGGAAAACCTATTCAAAGTTATGTTGATGCTGACTGGGGTAGTTGTATAGAAGATCGTCGTTCATTCACCTGTTTTGTACTGACATATATTGGGGCTGCAATTAGTTGGCAATCTAGAAAGCAAAGAAGTGTTGCACTGAGTACAACTGAAGCTGAATACATGGCTCTAGCTGAAGGAGTGAAAGAAATTATGTATGTGAAAGGATTATTTAGTGAGCTATATAAAGAACATAAGTCAATTGTAGTCTATAATGACAATCAAGAAGCGAACAAACTAGTATATAATCCAGTATTTCACAATCGGACAAAGCATATCTCCATAAAATATCATTATGTGAGAGAGTTGGCGGAGAAAGAAGAAATATCTGTACAATATCTCCCAACGGAAGAAATGCCAGCTGATATGTTAACCAAACCATTGTTTAGACCAAAGCGTGCATTTTGTGCTGAACAATTGGGGTTGAGAAAAATGTAGTGATTTGATATATATATTTTTTTTGACATGAAATTAAGTGAGGGTGTTAAGAGGGGCGTCAAAAATGTGACAGCTGAAAACGGGTGGCAAGCCTGAATTGTACCCAAAATTTCAATCATTTTGTAAACAACAAATCTAAAGAACGCCTTTAAATTACGTATTCAAATTTTAACAGGATATAGCTTAGACCTTTCTCTAGGAGATAAGGTTTTTTAGTTAAGTTTTATATTGTAATAAAAGAGATATTGGTGTTTAAGTGATGGTATGTTTTTAAAAAGTTTGACAATTTGTGATCACGAATTTTAACGCCAGAAGCTTAACTCCTAAAGAATGCATAGAGAATGCGACTAGCAAAATATGAAGTTAAAGAAAGGTATATTTTTTGAGATTTGTTGCACGCAAAATTTGAACATTGCACTAATCTGTCAATTTAGTTCAACAGTTTTGGTGGCGCTTTTTTCAAAAACGTATGTCTATTCTAATTCTCCAAATTCAAACACAAACTTCACTTAACATAACCTAACCTAACCTTATTTACTTATTTCTCGTTTATAACGTCAAAATATATTCATTTTAGTGTTTTGCTTTTAAATATATAATTGTCTATAGTCTAGTCTAAGTCAAAAAAATTAATTTTAAAGTATATTTTCACAATTTGCGTTGGTTTTTACATCGTTTATAGCATTATCCAAGGAATTTAGTGTTATGAACCGTTGTTATTTCCTAAATTACTTTTTACTTAAACACAGTTGTCTTATTTTAGTCGAATTGGTAAAAATGTGAGTTTTTAGAGACCTGATTTTTTTTATACTTTTCTAATCTTTAAGTTACCTAATCATTAATCTTATATCTTTATTTGTTAAATAACATAAACCCAACCTAAGGGATTTACATTTATAAATTAAAACTACATATGTAAATATTAACAGCTAACTGTTAAACTGTTTTTCTAAATAGGCAGGATAATGTCCACAAAGTAAGGGTTTCTACAATATTTATTTACATGTTCAATATTCAAAAATATAATAGCTTTCTCTTTAGATAATGTGATGAATAAAAATTTACAGTCAAATATGTAATATTTTTATTAAAACAGTTTTACAAATTTGGGTTGGATACTGAATATGTCTGTTATCTTTATATATATCCCCCTCACCATTGAAAGTTTGTTGGTAAATGATAAAACAGATCAAAGGGTTTCATATTCATGTCAGAATGAACTTCATATATGGTGAACTGGGTACATACAATTGAGAAAATGAGTCCTAAAAAAGAAAAACATAAAACATTTACTTGTTATTTACTAATAATATGCAGATGTAATTTGGTAATGTTTAAAATGTAATTGAACCCTAAAATAAACAATTGTATTTTAAAACACATAGTAGCCCACAATAGGTTTCATATTGATGTAGCCATGAGTTCTATAAGGGTCCAGATTCAATTTTTTTGAAGAAAGAGTTCTAAAAGATTAGAATTAACAGTAAAAATTATTAATTATTTACTATAAATAGAATAAAGCCTGTGTTACTTCAGGTCCAAAGTTTTTGAGGAAACAGTTCTAAAAAATTAAAGATTAGAAATAAAATATAAAATAATTCATAACATTACTAACTCAGTCACAAATTTTGTCAGTCTTCTTACTATCAACAGAATACAACCAGTGTAGGTAGTTATACTTGAGGTCCAAAGATTTTGAGGAAACAGTAGCATATATTTTGAAAACCATTGATTTATTTCTCCAACAATTTAATTATCTAAACATAAGTAGATGAAATAACATTATATGGTTGCCAGAAAAAGTATATTGCTAAAAGTAGTATTTTCAGGACATTTTTGAAATACTTTAGAAAAGTAGTAACCTATTTTGAATCTTGTAGAAATATTTTGTTTTCTATACTCCACCTAATAAAATAATCAAAAATTAATCAAATAGTTTTGATTTAGAAAATAATACTAATATTCTTCCTGGTCTATCCTAGTATTTAAAGTACACAAAGGATGGCTTAAAGGACGAGTAGCATTAACACTTCTCTGAGATGCCCTAGTAAAGACTCTTATATGAAACCAAAGAAATATGCTATCCAGATTTTTTTTTTTTTTTTTATATTAAATACCCCTTGTGAGATATTTTGAACATTATAATCTGATCAAAAGTTCGATCAATGAATAATTTTTTTCTAACTTAAAATGCTACGGTGTTTGGAACTTAGCTAAGATTCTACTCACTAGTCTACCTTAGGTTCTATTAACTTAATTACACTAATAACTAACGTGTAAACACCGCACTGTGCTCTGCTTTTCACTATCACTACAGCAACTCAAAGGGTTTGGTCCTTTTGAGTCTTCTTGTTGGATTAGTGTTATCGAGGAGCTGGATTACCTCGATGTTCACATGATGGAGAAGCCTTTGCTCATGTCTTCTGGCAAATTTGGGTATGGTCTGGTTAACTGTGTCTATTTCAAGATCCCGGTGAAGATCACAATTACGGAAGTACCAAGGTGCATCAACGATATTTCTTAGCACTTTATTCTGGAATCGCTGGATGGTTAAAATATTGGATTTGCTGGCACATCCCCAGAGTTGGATGCCGTAGGTCCAAACAGGTTTTAAAACTTGCTTATAAAGGAGCAATTTATTGTATATAGATAACTTGGAGTTTCTCCCAAGTAGCCAATACATTTTTTGAGTTTTAAACCAAGCTCTTCTCTTTTCTTTTTCACATGGACTTTCCAGCGTAGTCTTGCGTCTAAGTTCATGCCCAGGTATTTTGCTGAGTCAGCGTGTGGGATTTGGGCATCATTGATTCTAATAGGGATGTATTGTTTATGTTTATTAGTGAAATCTACATGTACAAATTTGCTTTCATTTAACTTGATACGCCAAGTTTTAGTCCAGTTATGGATTCTGTCTATAGAGGTTTGGAGTTTTTCAGCAGCCTCTTCGTGATTTTTTCCAACAGCAATGATTGCGGTGTCATCTGCAAAAGTTGCGACTGTGTTCTGTTCAAGATCAGGTATATCACTCGTATATAAAAGGTAAAGTACTGGACCTAATACACTACCTTGTGGCACTCCTGCTTTGATTTCTTTTAATTCAGAGTAAGCCTCTTCTTGCTTAACTCTGAAGTATCTTTCTGAGAGGTATGAAATTAAAAGTTCTGAGTATTTTTGAGGCAGGAACTTCTTCAGTTTATGAAATAGGCCCTCATGCCATACTTTATCAAAAGCCTGTGCGACATCTAGAAAGATAGTAGAACAGACTTTTTTTTCCTCTAGCGATTTTTCAATAATGTCCGTGATTCTGTGAACCTGGTCTATGGTAGAGTGACTTTCTCTGAAGCCAAACTGGTGTGAGGGAATCAAATTACTTTCTTCTATTATTGGTTTTAGCCTTTTGAGGAGAAGTTTTTCATACAATTTCGAAATTACAGGCAACAATGAGATAGGCCTATACGACGAAACTTCATATAGTGGTTTTCCTGGTTTCGGGATCATTATTACTTCCGCTACTTTCCACATCCTAGGAACATACCTCATTCTAAATGAGGCGTTGATGAGATTGGTCAGTTTTACAATTGCTTTTTTTGGAAGCTGTTTTAATATTTCTCCAGTGATCAGGTCAAATCCAGGAGCTTTTTTTGGATTAATGTTGATTTTAATTTCTTCTGTAACTTCTTTAGGGGAGGTATGCCTAATAACCACATCCTCTTGTCTTAGTTCAATCCTATCTTGTGGATCTTCTCCATCGTTTGGTTGAAAGGTCATTTCCAGATGTTCTGCAAATCTGGAAACTTTTTGTAGGTTATTCCGAGCCCAACTTCCGTCTGTGTTTTTGATTGGTGGGTTGTGAATGATAGGCCGTTTTAGTCTTTTTGTGGCTTTCCAAAGGGAATAATCTGTTTTATTATCATTAGTTAATTCCCTTAGATAAGCAGCTATAGACTCATTTTGAATACGTTGAATTTCTCTCTTTAGTTGTTGGGTGGCATTATTCACAGCAGTTTTATCTACTGGTGCCCTAGTTTGATGCCATTTTCGTCTCAATTTTCTTTTTTCAGATACCAGATCTCTGATCTCCTTTGGGTAGTTATTGCCCTTTGTTCTAGGTTTAATATTTGTAGTGTTTTCCCATGCTGCTTGTTGAATGTTTTTGACAAACAATTCTACTTCATTGTCTAACTGTTCTTGAGTCCTAAGAGGAGTCGAAAGTTTTATAGAGTTCTCAAGTGTGATCTTGAAGCTTTGCCAGTCCGTCGATTGGTTGACGAGTCTAGGGGGCACTTCTTTTTGAATTACCTTATCACTTAAGGTAAGGAGTATAGGTGAGTGATCCGAGTTCATATCCCAAGCCTCTTCTACGAGTAGGTAATTTGCTGAGATATTCCTGACAATGAAGTAATCTATAAGGTCAGGAATTTTGTTCCGGTCGGTAGGCCAATATGTTGGTTTGCCTGTAGACAGTATTTCACACTTGAGGCGTTTAGTTGCTCCTATGAGTTCTTTACCTTTGGTTGTTGTCAGTCTCGATCCCCAGTATGTGTGCTTTGCATTAAAATCACCTCCCACTATGAATCGATGTCCTTGTTTTTCCAGGAAGGTAAGGTCTTGTTCTTCCTTGATAGAATGTTTTGGAGGGCTATAAAGTACTGTGATCATAACTTCATATGTTTTAGTTTTTACTACAACGGATGTTGCCTGAATCCTATCTGTTTGGTAACCCATTTCTTGATAATGTAGTATGGATTCTTTTATAATAATTGCACTACCGCCTTTTGCGTCGTTGTCCGGATGGATGGTGTTGTATACCTGATAGCCCTTGAACTTGATATATGATTCCTTAGTGAAGTGTGTTTCAGCAATGAGACATATATCAATTTTTTCTATGTCCAGGACTACTTGCAGCTCTTGCTGGTGCTTTAGTAGTCCATTGGCGTTCCACTCCAGTATTCGCAGTTGATTAGCCATTTTTATTTTTTGGAATCGCTCCTTGTGTGCGATACTCTAGTTTAGAAATACGTTCATCCATTGCGTTTAACTTTTCTAGTATTTTATGAAGAGCTATTTCAATTGTTGAATCTGGTTTACTGGCTTCCTTGTTGTTGTGTTCTTCAAATTTTCCACTTATCGCTTGACTGTAGGTTTTAGGTTTTGGTCCATTACCTTGCTTTGACTTTTCCACATTTGTTTTTTGGTGCTGAGTTCTTTGAGGCTGTTGAGGCAAACTAGGTTTTTTAGTTTGCTTGTTTTTGATTCTCTGCATTTCTTTGGCCACCATGCATCCACGGTAGTTAGCAGGATGGCCTTCGCCGCAGTGCACACACTTAGGCTGTGCATTTTTAGGTTTCTTGCATTCTGCCGTTAAGTGTTTTCCAGGGCACCTAACGCATCTCGGTTCTTTTGCGCAGTATTTCTGCGTGTGTCCGTAGGCTTGGCATCTTTTACATTGAGGCACTAACCTTGATTTTCTAATTGGCAAAATCTCTACCCTAATTCCCATTATATCGGTGATGGCAAAAACTTTATTAATGTCTTCATCATGGCTGAAGGCTAAAACAAACATATTCAGAGGCTGCTTGGTTCTGAATTTCAATTTAGGCACTGCTTCTAGCATCTTAAACCCTCTCTTTGGGAGGTGAGAGACGATTTGCGCAGGTTCACATGAATGGTGTAGTTTATTAGCTACCACTCTAATTGGCCTGTTTTGTTTGTTCTCGTAGGAGTGCCACGAGTACTCTTTTTCTGCTAATATGGTAGTCAGCAGTTTAAAACTATCTCCATCAGTGACATTGATTTTAATATTTTTGTCGTTGATAATTTTAATTTGAAAATTCGTCAATATATCGTTGATTAGTTCATGTAGCTGTTTAAAATGTTCAATTCCTTCAACAACTATCGGAGGAGGAGGAGGTATTTTTTTAACAATGAACGTTTGTTTTGGTTCCGAGACTTTTTGATTGTTTTGTGGAGGTGTGAGCGATGTATCCATTTTCCTCTTCTTACGATTTTTCTGTCGTATCCACTCGGTCTCTTGTGCCAATTCTTCTTCGTCCGTGAAGTATTCCGGTATTATCTCAAACGTTAGCTCTTTTTCCGAAGAGTTTTTGAGCAACCCTATGTGCTATTTGTAATTTGTCTAATTGGAGTTGAAGAGAGATTAATTTATTATTAATGTCGTTTTTCTCCTTCTCCGCTTTTTGCCAGACAGCAAAAAGAACTTGTTCATTTTGTGACCTTGCACTGTTTACTTCGAACAGCGCATTGTTTTGTTGAATTAAAATAGCCTCGTTCGGCGTTAATGTTGACGGTGTTTGACAAAACATTTGGTGCGATAGCTTACAGTCACGTACCCGACTGCCGGATATCACTCGCGTAAATGATACCCGATTTATCACTGGTTTTCGAAACGAGAGAGCTCCCGACTACGTCTTTACTCGTTGAAAGCAAAACGAATACTATGCTATCCAGATAATGCTAATTATTTAGTATCAAGAGGCAAATTCACAGGGGAATAAGCACACAGTAGCAGTAGTAGGTACACAAAATACCACTGATTTCAATTTTCCAAAGAAAATACTTCAACATGGGCAAATACTATTGGTAGGTACCTACTCAAAAAGAAGAAAATTCATATATCTAATATGCAAAATATCTTTTAAAACTAAATTTGATATTTAGATCTGAATCATAGATAATAAAATAAATAATACCTACCTACCTATTAATTGTAAAAAAATTAAACCAGTAAATAAACAAATTAAAACTTACCTGTTATCACTTCTGATTACTAGATGGAGAGTGCTTTCAAATGTAAATAAAATATGGATCTTTATAAAATAAATAAGATTTTTTAATTTGTGTGAAAGATACCAGTTAAAAAATTCAGTTACAATCCTATTGGATACATTTTAATTTCAATTGATTCCACAAAGTATGGGGTTGACATTTTTGGAATATAATTAATAGCCATAATTTAATGATACAATTATTAGTTTTATTAAGATATACCCATAACATTAACAATTATGTTTAGTACTTGCAAGAGTATTGCGTTGGCCAATCGCTGATAGTCAGCTCACTTCTTTAGGTATCTTGAAAACAGGTGCACAAAGTGTATTTCTATAGATACTAGATTTGGTTAGTTATTATCGTAGGTTATTTAAAACATTATTTTTTTCTTGCTCCACATTCTCAAAATAAAAATAAACCATAGGTAAGCTTTATGTAGGGTGTGCTTTACTTTGTACTCCATTTTTCATTAAATCATGGATCTGGGTGGTAATTTAGGAATGTCCAATACTCTCTAAAAAATAAATGATATTTATTTATTTAGGCAGTAAATAATTAGCAAGGTACCTACTTACTTGAAGTCATATTGAAGACAGACTAACCTCTGTTAATGTTTACAAACATTATAGTAACGCTTTTGCAATAATCATCAAACGTTTTGGAAAAGTATTTAAATTTTTTCCCCACAAAATATATTCTAAAAATTTACATCTACTTCAACACCTTCAAATAATACATCTCTGATCAAACTAACAACTAACCTCGTTTAATTTTGCATTGTTGCCAATAGATTTCAATCTCAATTTTAAAAAAGGTATAATTACATACTTTCCACTTTATTTCAATTTTTCTTTAGACCATGTTGATGTGTGTATATTCAGAAACCGTAATATGTTTTTATTATAATTAATATATTTATTCTAATAAATACCTTAATTAGTAAGGGTTAGTACCAGAGCTGGGTAGTATCCGGATACTTCTGTATACGGATACAATATCTGGATACTTTTTATGGATCCGAAAGCTCTTTTAAATTTTGTACCCGGTATCCGTATCCGTGACCAAATTTTAAAGTATCCGGTATCCGGATACTGTTTTTAATATTCGGATACTTTTAAATATTATTTATCGCCCTCCGATAATGCACCTAACGTAGGCACAACACTGCCCTTCCTTTAATTCAGATGTGTCTAACATGTTAAATCCCATTTTTCGTACTGGTCACCGTCACCGTTATAATATATTATATTCTAATTCTAATGGAGCTTTGTTTTTACCTATAAATCAGTTATAAAGTTTCATAAGTACGTTATTTATTTTTTATATTTTCTATATCTCTATTTTCAAGAACCCCTTTGTACCCTGTATTTATAATTATTAGAAGAAATTATTTTTCGGATATTATAATAAAGGACATCCTAATATTTATATTTTTATTTTAGTGTACCTACAAGTACAAATAAGTACACCCCCTAAAAAGTTTGAAAACTCGGCTGGTCCGACGCTGGCCAAATTCAATATCAAAAGCTCAGGACTCTGATTCTAAGTGAAAATTTCGACTCGAAATAATTTCGACTCGAAATTGTCGGCCATGACAGTCGAAATCTTTAGCGATTCCAAGTGATTTCGACTTTTGGTAATATCTGGGGAAAATTAATTTGTGTCATTGGCATCGCATAAATATATGATTGGCACACATTTTTATATTTTGATCAGCTGTTTGTAGAGTCCGTATGTTGTATCAGGTTGTATTAAGGTTAAATTAGTTTGTTTTGTTCGGGTTGTTTAAATTTATTTATTATTTTAATAATCAAAATGAATTATTTGAAAGACGAAGGTGATGGTGTGTCCTTTCAGCAAAAGGAAATGATGTTGGATTTTATATAAGAGCATCTGGATTTTATAAACAATATTCTGGGAGAGAAAAGCCGTGTGGGAAATCTTAAGCATCCTGTTAAACAGGATGAATAGGGCAAGAAGAACAAGCCAAAAATGGCAGCAAGTAAGTACCTACAAATATTTTACATGTATAAAGCAATATTTTTTTAATAGATTTGTAATATATTGCCATTAACTATGCTTAAAGGTATAATAATATTGTTAACATTTTAGGTAGGTATGTATTGGTTTGAAAAATAAAGTTAAAAGGAAAGCTAGTTCCATAAAGAAACCTTAAGACAAACAGCAAGGGGCATCCTTTAAAAATTATATTAACAAAAAACAACAAAAATTATTGATAAGCCAGCACTAGCAGTCAGCCAATTTGGACCACTTTGTGATCTGGCATAAATGTATGCCCCTATTTTACTACAATAATGATTCTCTGGAAGATCAATATTATTATTATGTAAGTTTTCACATCAATTTCTTGATTTTTAATTTATTGTTAAAGCAAAGAGATAAGTTATTATATTATTTATTTTTATTGACAACAGTTTCAAAAAGAAGTTTAAATATTATTGGTGATCTCTTTAAGCACCATCTTTTTAATTTTCATAAATTTACAAACTTAAGCTTTCATATTCCCTTTATTTTTATTTTATATTTTTTAGTTGGGTGACAAATATCAGTTTCATCAATGGCAGAAAGATTTGACAAAACTTACAATACTCTGAACATGGAAAGGGAATCCATAAATTCAAAGCTGTACATTAACTCAGGAGAAGCAAGAAACAAACAGCATTCTCAAAAATTTTTTAAAATAATGGTTATAGTATCTAGGTTAACCCTAGGATACTTTTAGGTTTTCTATGAAAAAATGTTTTAATAAAACATGACATAAAATGCTATGCTCTTTTAATTTTTTACCTGATGCAGACATAAATTAGGTATGTTATATAAACTTAATTTATATATTGAACATGCCATGCCACCAACTACATCTAAGTAAATGTTGGGCTTATAAGCCTACCTATTTGAATCAAAACCTGTTTATTTATTTATGTGGATGCTAGGGTACATATTTAGATATTATACCTAGCATTAGGTGAGAGTTTTAAGTATCAAGAAAAATCTTAATAAAAGATAGACTTTGTTGATTTGAGACTATTTTTTATTAAAAGTCAAATTTCTGTGCAAAAGAAATATTGTTTGATAAAATTTATTAATAAAATAAAACAAATAGTTATTCAGCACTGTTAGCACAGGAAAAACATCACGACACTATGACTAATGGCAGGATCAACCAGGGAGCTCTGCTGTAGTGTACTAGTGTATACTAGTTTCGTTGAAAAAGAATACATATATTGCCCAAACTGCCTATCATGCAATGTAGAATGTATTTTGAGCGTCCCGTATAATTACGGATTTCTTCTGATTCCAACTCCGCTATCATATTACTACTTGTTCAAATAATGCAACCATTATTTATAATAGAACCTAATTAATGTACAGATAAAGCTAAATGCTCGATATAATTGATATATTCACAAATTAACACCATTAAAAAATGTACATATTATACTGATACTAACTAAACTGACGAGTAACCTCAAAAACAGATTTAATGTAATTGCTAAATGTCATAATTTCGAGTCGAAATTCTTATTTCGACCTAAATGGTCTAGTCGAAATTAATTTCGACTTGTCGCGATTTCCTGACGTCATACGCTCAATAATTTCGCTAGGTGCGCACAGTCGCATTTCGACTCCGCCATGACGGTCGAAATTATTTCGAGTCGAAATTGTGACTTAGAATCAGCACCCAGGCAGTGACACGAAAAAGTTTTTCGTTAGCTCATCATTAAATGTATTTTTATTATTATATATTACATTAAAAATACATGCACATCACATAGTTTTAATACTAATAATTTATGTCCTTTTTAAAAAAAGTATCCTTCAAAGTATCCGGATACTTGTATCCGAATACATTTTTAAATGAAAGTATTCGATTTTTTTAAAAAAGTATGCGGATACATTTTGAGTATCCGTATCCGGTATCCGGATACTTTTTTTCAATATCCGACCCAACTCTGGTTAGTACAATAAATTTCATTAATTAATTATTTGTTAGGAATGCCGAAATCTTATTTTATTTTTTTTATATATCGATATTTTAAATCCTAAAAAAAATTTGTTACGCCTATGACACAACAATAACACACAACAAACTTCCAAAATGTATCCAAATAGGATATTAAAAATTATACAAGTATTTTTCATCTGTTTATGGTCTCAAGGTCAAATGTGTGTCGTGTCGTGGAAACATTCAAAGATTTACGAAGCAAAATTCATATTTTCATCTCTGTCTAAGATAAAGAAAGTCAACAAGCTCTAAAAATGTTCAAATTTATAATAAAAATACTAATTTGAAACCACTATCGCCATCTACTCTACATTCTTATAATTTAAAAATAACCAGATTTTTCACTAAATTCAGGCAGTCTTACCAAATTAGAAACGCCCCTCTTAAAACTACTGATTTTTATTTAAGTAATTGTCTTATATTATATTATTTACATAGATACTTTATTTATTTATTATACTTGATTGACAACATTTTTATATGTCAGTTTGTCAGTACCGGATAGTAATTTCTGTACTACAATTTTTAGTTTAATAAAACCTTGATTCTGAAGGTCTACTTATAACAATTTATTAAACTAAAATTATACGTCCACATAATGGATAAATTACTCAAGCCTGTAACAGTACCTGTTAACATTTTAAACACCTGGTATCCTAAATATTAAATTCAATTAGTACCGCTAGCTGCTCCATCTATCCTAAAACATTTTTAATAATAAAATAATGAATACAGTCTCTATAATTATAATTGGAAGTTCAAAGTAGCTACGCTACGAGGTGTATTAATGAGTTGGCATTATCGAGTTCAATAGGTTTTAATAATTATTTCCAGTCTCATTTCTTCTATTGATTTACTGTCATATACAGAAAGTTGGAATATAATACAGTAAACTAGAGGCAACTCTTTAATTGAAGATTCTGTAAACCAGAAGCATCTCTTGAATTTGGAGATTCCATAAACTTGAATAACTTGTAAACTGTAAGCTCTCGTATGCACATTCTTAACTGGATTATCTCTACAACTGGGGCAGATCATCCCTCCACTAGTGATCTTCCATAATCATTTGGAACCACCTAGACAGTGCCGTAGCGACCCCAAGGTGCGGCGAACGATCGTCCACTATTGTAACAGATAAGTTTATTGTGATCTATCAAGTTTACTGTTCCCATATTTTTTCTCTTTTATTTCCGTGTATATCTATCTATATCGTCAACTGTATTAGAATAAGTATTTTTAAAGAACTGTTTGCGGATTATTTTGTTGTAACGTATTCTCCACCTCATTAATTTCAGCACCAAGGAAATCTTATTATCTTTTATATGTTTGTACATTTTCAAATCATTTTTTTATCTTCATAGACAGTTTTTTCTGACATCTTTCTGTCATCTTATGATACTTATTTAAATAACTCAGCTTAAAACAACTTTCTTCAGTAGTATCATAAAAAATAAAAAGATTTCAGTGGCGCCCTTATAATTTCTTAAAGAAACAAATATTGTACAATAGTCAGAGCTAATGAACTTACTCACCCCTAGCCGAGGTATTTAACTATAATAATATTTGCTGTGATAAACATTTATAAATTTTGTTAATTATTGAAATATCTTTTACAATTAATTAAAGACGAAATTACGATTAATGTTTGTTTTATTGTAAATTACATTTTTTTTCTTTTGGTATATAGTTATTTTTTAAAAGTTAACTAAATATTTTTATAAATTCACTATCAACAGGTAATTCATATTACAAATTGTCGCCCAACGCACAAATAATATTACAAGCCCGATCGCTTGGATATTGATTCAAATTCAAGCAACGCTACACAACTCTGGACACATTGGAAGCGAACTTTTGAAAATTTTTTGGATGCTGCCAAGATACTAGAAGATAAAGAAAAACTAAATCTATTGATAAACTATGTAAGCCCTGCAGTCTATGAATCTATAAGTGAAAGCCAGTCTTACAAAGATGCAGTATATACTTTACAAAAACTTTACGTAAAACAGCAAAGTGAAATTTTGCACGCAATATCTTATCAACTCGAAAACAACAAGTAGGTGAGTCAATAGATCAGTATTTGCAATCGTTGAAACAATTAAGCAAAGATTGTAATTTTAAAGCGGTCTCTGCTAATGAAAATAGAGACGATTACATTACAGATGCATTCATTCGAGGTCTTAATGCCTCACATATTAGACAAAGACTTTTAGAAAACGTTTTTTTGACCCTTGAACAAGCGTATGATTCTGCTAGATCTTTGGAAATGGCTCAACAAAAATCGGAATCCTATACATCAAATTTATTTATAAATTCAGTCATTGCAAACAAATCCAGTAATCAAGATCTAATAAAAAGTGAACAAAATGAATCAAATGTAGCTGTTACTTATCAAAAATGTTGGTTTTGTGGAAAACACCGTCACCCTCGCAGTAAATGCCCTGCTAAAGATTCTTTATGTCATGCCTGTGGAAAAGTAGGTCATTTTGAAAAAGTTTGTAAATCAAAGTACCAGAAACAAGTTTCTACAAAAACTTCTGCTGCATTGATTGGAATGATGTCCGCAGCTTCTCCTTATTCTTGCTTGTCAAAAGCAATAGTTAAAGTTGAAGTAAATAACTCTATTTTTGATGCTTTAATCGATACAGGCAGTTCTGACAGCTACATTTCAAATACGGTTGCTGTTCGAAAACGGTTAGAAATTTTTCCAACTAAATTAAATGTTACAATGGCAAGTTCATCTTTAAACTCTCCTGTGCTAGGATTCTGCAAAAAATATTTAATAACTTTTATAGAACAGTTAAATTATATGTTATGGAGAACCTATGTTGTGACGTAATCATTGGGCACGATGTTCTTAATAAACATTCAGCGGTAGAATTTGTTTTTGGAGGCAAAGATCCTAAACTTTCAATATGTAATCTAGCAACAGCAAACGTGAAACCATTTCCATTATTTGCCAATTTAGCAGAAAACTGTAAACCTGTGGCAATAAAATCCCGTAGATACTCAACAGAAGATTATAAATTTATCCAAAATGAAATTCAGAAACTATTAGAAGAAAACATTATTGAATATAGCAATTCGCCATGGAGAGCACAAGTATTAGTAACAAATAATATTAATCATAAGAAACGCATGGTAATTGACTATTCTTTGACAATTAATAAATTTACACATTTGGATGCATATCCATTACCGAACATAGAGTCAGTCGTGAATCAGATTTCTCAATATGAATATTTCAGTTCAATCGATCTGCACAGTGCATATCACCAAATACCAATTCTGGAAAGCTAAAAAATTTATACTGGTTTTGAAGCATGTGGCAACCTTTATCAGTTTACAAGAATTCCTTTCGGAGTTACGAATGGAGTTGCATGTTTTCAAAGAATTATTAACAGCATAATACATAATGAAGGATTAACGGATACTCTGGCATTTTTAGATGACCTTACTGTGTGTGGGAAAACAAAAGAAGAGCATGATCAAAATTTACAAAAATTTATGAGTGTCGCTAGAAAATATAATCTAACTCTGAACCAAAGAAACAAAGAAGACGCAGGAAAACTACTCGACGAAAGATATATTAGAGTAGGAATGGTTAGCTGTAGGGTAGAAAAGAGACTAAATGTATTGAAATGCTTCAAATGTTGGGCATATGACCACAGCACCAATCAATGTAATGGACCGGACAGGACTAAAACCTGTTATAAGTGCGGTAGGGAAAAACACCTAGCGAAAGAATGCGAAGAAAAAGAATTCTGCCCAATTTGTGGAATTGACGGTCATAGAACAGGTACGAGTAAATGTCCCACTTTTAGAAAAGCACTGAGTCAAGCAAAAAGACACAACAGGCAAGCTAGTAGACAAAACTCCATGAATACTGTAGAACTTACGGCCAATAATAAACAAGTAGACATTGAGCAGGATTCCAATAGGGACGCAGAAGGTGGATTAAATACATACATGAGTCCTTCACAAATATCCCACGAAGAACAGCAAACAATGGAGCTAGGGGAAACTAACCGTGAATTAGCAGAAGCCTGTAGTATGTTCTCGCAAATAGCTAATGAAGCACATCAGACATTACAGCACATAGAGGAGATGAACCACCAATCTCCCCCAATTCATGATGGCTAATCTTAGTGTCAACAACAGCTTGAGTCGAACTCGGATGACTCATAAACCCGGGTCCAATAAGCAAAATGGAAGAACTTTAAAAATTCTCCAAATTAATCTTGGCAGAAGCATTACCTCTCATGACCTAACCGATACTACAGCGAATACTTTGAATTGCGATATTGTAATAATGAGTGAACCAAATAAGAACTTAATAAAAAAAGAAGGCCCTTGGATAGCAGACAAAAAACACGACACTGCAATAAAAATTCTTACTAATAGATTGCGAATAGACAGAAAGAAGAGAAAAAAAGGGTACTGCTGGATTAATGTCGGTGAATACAGAATATTTGCATGTTATATCTCTCCGAATTGTAATGCTGAAGAATTTGAAAGGTACCTTCAAGATATTGAAAATGACATTAAAAGAACTAAAAGGAAAATAATAGTGGCAGGTGACTTAAATTCAAAATCTCCGGAATGGGGATCTCATAAAGAAGATGCTAGAGAGCGCAAACTTACTGAATGGGCAGCTAAGAACGAACTAGTGGTACAAAATAAAGGAGATAAACCTACATTTATTCGAAACAGTCAAAAGTCAATCATTGACGTCACATTTAGCTCCGAAACCTGTAAGGATGAACTTTACGGGTGGAAGGTCATAGATGAAGAGTCAGCAAGCCTGCACCAATATATATACTTTGAGTTAGGGCCAACAAGCAGAAATACCAGTAAAACTGGCTGGAATCTGAATAAGATAGACACCGACGCTTTCAAGCAAACATTAAAGACAAAAATAAGTCGAACAGAGAACGCGAGTCCCTCCGATCTCATAAACAAATTAAAAGAAACTTGCGACGCTTCAATGCCTAAAAGAAGAGAAACCCTTAAAAATAAGCCAAAATATTGGTGGACGGAAGAGATTTCCAACCAAAGAATAGAATGTAATAAATGGAGGAGAAAGAGGTCAAGAGTAAATAGACAAAACGCAACTGATGCAGAGTTTGACCAGATAAATAAAAATCTGAAAGAGGCTGGAAAAAACTTAAACATCTGATTATTAAAAGTAAAGCAACCTCCTGGGAAAAGCTGTGTAGACACGTAGAGGAAGATCCATGGGGAAAGCTTATCAGATAGTAATAGGAAAACTGAATCCGAAACCGCTAGAAATCTCAACAGAGTTTAAGAAGGACATTATAAATACATTATTTCCGAAACAAGGACATAAAACATGGGTTCCCGAACAAGGCGACCAAGACGAAATTCCTGATGTTACAGCAGAGGAACTGGAAGTAGCAGCCGGAAAGCTAAGAAATAGAAAAGCCCCCGGACCTGATGGAATACCCTCAGAGGTCGTAAAAATGGCCATAAAAGAACATCCTGACGCCATTCGTAAAACTGTTGACGGAATTATCAAAAGTGGGGTATTCTCAGCGGAGTGGAAAATTGCTAAATTGGTTCTATTTAAGAAACCGGGAAAAGATGAAGAAAATCCATCCTCATACCGACCAATATGTCTTCTAGACTCTATGGGAAAGTTAATGGAACATATAATTGCCAGTAGAATAGTTAAGGAACTCGAAAATACTGAGAACCTCTCCGAAAGACAATTTGGATTTAGAAAAGGAAGGTCCACGGTGGATGCCATCAAAGAAGTAATACAAGATGCCAACAGTGAAATGGGGAAAAATCAAAAGACGAGAGGATTGTGCGCCTTTATAACGATCGACATTAAGAATGCGTTTAATACAGCGTCCTGGAACCTTATTCTGAAAGAACTGAGAAGACGAAAAATGTCTAGGTACATTAGAACTTTGATCGCCAGTTACTTCACTGACAGGAGAATACTAGATGACGATGGGAATGAATATTGGATAGCTTCGGGGGTTCCCCAAGGCTCCGTTCTTGGGCCATTGTAGAAAGGGTTGGAAATTGGATAAGAGACCATGAACTCAAATTGGCACCCGAGAAAACAGAGGCTGTCTTATTAATCGGAAGAAAACATCTTAAAATGCCAATTGAATTTGTTGCAGAAGGAAGAACTATAGTCCCAAGCAATAATTTAAAATATCTTGGAGTGATACTAGATAGAGGACTCACATTTAGGGACCACATAGAAAGTACCGCCGCCAAAGCCAAGAAGGCAATGGCTGCGTTAATTAGACTAATGCCTAGAAAAGGGGGAGCGACGGAAGCAAAAAGAAGACTTCTAGGCGCCGTTGTTCACTCTATCATACTGTATGCGTCTACAATATGGGAAAAAGCATTGGACAAAAAACATAATTATAAACTACTGATGCAGGTACAAAGAACACTGGCTATAAGAATATGCAGAGGATATAAAACGGTATCCACAGACAGCTGCTTGGCTATTGCAGGAATGATACCCATAGGTTTATTGGTAAAAGAAAAGGGTGAAACACAAGGAAAAAATAGGGAAAGCAAGAAGGCAACCAGAGAGAGAACGCTTATCAGATGGCAGAGGAAATGGGAAGAAAGTGATAAAGGTAGGTGGACTTTTACACTTCTTCCTATTTTAAAGGACTGGAACAACCGCAAGTTAGGGAATTTAAATTTTCACTTGACCCAATTCCTAACTGGTCATGGATTCTTTATGGGATATCTTAATGGACTTGGGATTACTGAAAGTCCCATATGCATGTATTGTCCTGAGATTTACACAGCAGAACATTCATTTTTTCACTGTGAAGAATGGAGGCAGATGAAACACGAGTTAGAAGGCAAACTTGAGCTAAGTATAACCAAAAACAATATAATAGGCGTGATGACAGAGAAAAAAGAAAACTGGCTGATAATCAGCGACATGATCGTACAATTATTGACAAAGAAGGAGAAAGACTTTAGAAGAAATATAAGAGAAAATGTATGAAGTCACATATACCAACATATTTACCCCGTCCTCTTGAAGTAATGCCATCCGGCGATCCCGAGAGGACACTCTAGCGGTACGGAGTGGAAGTTTTTTAGCCGGTAAGAATCCGGCACTATCGGGCGCCGCATGCATCACGGGATTGACATGTTTGCGACGCTTGGTGTCTTTTGAAGATTTTGTTACCACTCCTTTCAAAAAAAAAAAAACTCTGAACCATGAGAAATCCAAATTTTCGATGACTCGCATTAATATACTTGGATATACAATTGAAAGGAAAACTATTAAACCAGACGCTGACAGATTACAACCACTTATTAACTTACCAGTACCAGCAAACCAGACATCTCTCAAAAGAATACAAGGAATGTTTGCACACTATTCAAAATTTATACACAAGTTTTCTGAAAAAATACATCCTTTAATCAATGTCAAGGAATTCCCATTAAATCATTATCAAATATCAGCTTTTCAAAGACTTAAACAAGACATTGTGGAAGCAGTAGTCACTTCTATTGATGAAAATGCACCATTCACAGTAGAAACTGATGCATCGGAATTCGCTATTGGAGCTCAGCTAACACAACAAGGAAAACCAGTCGCGTTTTTTTCAAGAACCCTTTCAAAAGCCGAACAAAAACATTCAAGCATTGAAAAAGAAGCCTATGCTATAGTCGAATTTATTAGAAAATGGAGGCATTTTTTAATGGGTCGACATTTTAAACTTATTACTGACCAAAGATCTGTTTCTTTTATGTTTGATTCAAATTCCTCGTCAAAAATTAAAAATGAGAAAATATTACGTTGGAGAATGGAGCTATCATGTTACAAATTCGACACTATCTATAGGCCTGGAAATCAAAATATTGTAGCTGATACTCTTTCAAGAATATCAGCTGCTGCTCGTCCAACCACATCTTGTAAGCCAGTTTCCAGTTGGATTATTAGGTATGTGAATGAAAAATTTGATTCAATTATAATTATAAATTTATTACAAAATAGTTAAATTAAAACAGTAATATTGAAGTTTAATAAGGAAAAAGAAAGGCCTTTAGTAATTATAAAAGAACTTACTTGATGTGAATTAAGTTAAACTAACCAATGTTGTTTATGTGATGGCAAATAAGATTATCAAATACACTAATTATTAAATATCAAGTAAATTCCTTTGTTTTTTTAAATTATAAAATTCAACTAACTACTACAAAAATTTTTAATAAATTTACAATTTTATCTGACCTTGAAATAAAGTCCTGCTTCCTGATTGGTGGAAAAATCTGTAGTTGATCTATGAAAAACGGAGACGAACGAAGCGATACTTGGAACCTCCTACCTTGGCAAAATGTCGCCTTATCAGACGTTTGGACTCTCGTGTAATATTATTGTGTTTTGTTTGTTCCTCAAATTTGATACAGTTTAGTGTTTGTTGGATTACTGTTCGATTTATTGTATTAATAATGGTAAGTACACTTATATTCTTCTTTTTTATCGACCAAAAACGTTTTAATTTCACTTTTGGATTCAATCTTAGTAATGTCACTTTTTTGTCACTTTATTTTACTTTTTGATTGTTTTACTTTATTCTTAACGTCACTATTTAACACTTTTTTATGATAACTACTTTAAAAACTGTTTGTTCAAATTGACTGTTCAAACTCAGATCTTCACTGTTTGACTTCCAATAATCTACTTCCTTCTTAACGACCTCTGTTCAGTCTTTTATAGGTTTCAAACTTCTAGAAGCTTCGTTTTTTGTTCTAGAGATTCGCCATTTCTGGGAAAAAATATGTGTATCTCTTTCTTTCATATATATGACTAGACATACTCACTTCGTCTACTGTCCGATCATTCGAGAATAAAATATTGTACAAATATATCTGTCTCCTTTTTACACATTATCTGTCCTTTTTTTACACATTATATAATCAATTTTCGCGAAGTTTCTACTAAGTACTAGATATAATATCGATACATTATATAATAAAATAATTTCCAACTTAAAATTTTCTTACAAATACTCAAAATATACAATAAAATAATACAATATAATTAAAATTATTTGATTAAGTTATATTAAACAACTTCTGTTGATCTTATACTATGATACTATTATAGAATATTTAAATATTACAATCAGCCCCCGATTATTTAAAAATATTTGTATAGTCATATAGAAATTTTTTTAAATAATCTGTTAAACATTTTGAAATTCTAAGTATATCATACGATATTTTTTTATACTAACCATGGTACAAAATTTGTTTCGTGAACATTTAATAAAAACGAAGAAGAATCCTTTTTACCGTTCCGTGCACAGAGTCTAGTTCTTAGTTCTATGATCAAATCAAATCAAATGTCAAATTTTAAAATCATCTGTTTATTTATTAACTACAAATTAAATTTGCATATTATGTTTTTAATTAATATGGTATGTTAAATTGATCTAAATATCACCTTTATTTGTTTTAAGATTTTGAAAATATCTGCATCTGAGGATATTTAAGTTATTTATAATTCTCTCGAATAAAGAGCAAAAATTTAACATTATATTAGATATATGATTTTGAAATGCATTTAAATAAGATTGTTTTTCTTTTCTTAATTGAATCACTCTAAGTAAGTACTGATCTTAATAGATATTTTATCATCTTGTCTAAGTGTTGTTAGATCTTAGCTTCTTTTACTCACTTGTATCTGTTGTTTACAATTTAAATTTATTAAGTATGTTTTCCTCCAATGAAACTATTTATTGGATTACAGAGTTTATTCTTGTTAAATTGTATAATATTATTATGTCTTTCAATTGTTTATATTATGTTTAAATTAATTGGTTCCATAAATATAGGCAATTTATAGCTATAAAGTTTAAAATTGTCATCATTTTGTTTCATTATATTACTTGGAGTATTTTGTAAATAGATTATATTTCCCTCAACTATCAACTTCTTATCATCTCATCTTTCTTCTACTATACATACAATTATCATAATCTCATACTTATCATTTCATATTCATCATATAATCTTTATACCTTCTTAAATCATCATCAA
Organism: Ophraella communa; assembly: GCA_035357415.1. Classification (NCBI taxonomy): domain Eukaryota; kingdom Metazoa; phylum Arthropoda; class Insecta; order Coleoptera; family Chrysomelidae; genus Ophraella; species Ophraella communa. The sequence continues at coordinate 13,406,659 of CM068992.1, forward strand.
TAAACATTTTATATCATTTCATCTTATACACACTCATGTATCTTCCACAAATAAATCATATTCATTTCCATTTATACCTCTAGTTCCTTAATAACTCTTATTTACACTGTTCTCCAAGTACTTATCTTCTAATATTTTATATTTGTTTGTGAATTTGTACCAATTAATATTAAAGTTTATAATTCTTATATGTAGTCAGGTATTTTGTTTTATTTATAGAATTAATGCTATAGTTTCATTGTTTTAAATTAGTTTTGTATTGATCAAATTAGTTTTATAATTATTGTTACTTTCTGTTACTCTAACAATTATTATATTAGTGTTTGTTGAATATTTATGTTTTCATATACCCAATAGATCATTAGTTGTTCTTTTACTTAGTATGATTTAGAGTGATTTATTAATTAGTATTAATTTTCCTTTTTTTTAGGTAATATTTTAGATTTATGCATAAACTTAGATGTACCATATATGATGTTTTGTCACCGATGCAGCATTTTTCTCAAAATCATGATGTCAAAGTTGTTGCCTTATTAGTTTTATTATTGTTTTAATTTTTAATCTTATTGTTAATGTAGTTTTTTTTTTTTTGCTTATTTTACTGTTGTAGATGTCATCTTAATATTGCTTATTATCATAGATACTATACTAATAATCTTAATTCTATATCTTATTTCTATTTCCTATACTACTATGTACACATGTGAAGACTCTTTATCTAGTTTCTTTTCTTTCTTACTTTCCAATTTTGTTTATTATCTTTAATTGATGTGGTAATTATCTTTTGGTATACCTTCTTATTTATTATATACTTTTTATTGTCATAGTTATATGAGTTTGTATTGTATTGTAATTGTCCTATAAGTCTATTCTTATTGTTAATTCTTAAATTATATTCTTGTTTATTTCTTCTCCTTTGTGTTTCTTCTGTTTTAATTAATAAGTTGAAATAGTTAAGTTTTGGTTCATATTTTGGTTGTAGTTTTATTATGTTATCATTATCTAATCTCATGTTATATTTATGTTTATTGGTCCAATTTTTTAAATCTTCTTGTGTTTTTATTTTATTATAGTAGTCTAAAGTTGTGTTATATTGCAGCTTCTTATTCCATGTTTCTTCTTCTTCTGTAGTTTCTTTAAATGCTCTTTCCATTTCTAATTTAAGTTTTAAATACCCTTTATCCATAATACATTTCTTGCTTATAAACTCTTTGATTAAACTACTTTTGTGTATATTCTTAGTATTTATGTTTCGTAGAACTTTTTCAAGTAGGTTTATGTTCCTTATAACGTTCATATTACTATCTTTTGTCTCAATTATATTAGTTTCTGTTTTTGTTTCAATTTCATTATTTTTGTTTTGTTCAGTAAGTTTATTGGAGATAATTTCTTTTTCTACTACAGTTTCATTTTTATCATCTTCTAATGCTTTCTTCGAGTCAATGTTTTCATCATTATTTACATCTTTTTCATCTACTATCCGTTTGTCTTCTAGTATTCTACCTTGCTCATTATTAATGTTTGTCTGTATTTCTACAATATCATCTTTTAAAGTTTCCTCTTCATTTTGGAATTGGGTTTTTATGTCTTCCTTTATTTCGTCTATCATAGTTTGATTAAGTTGTTCCATATCCTTTTTTATTTGTTTCTGTGTATACTCAATTTTGTTTTCTAAACTTTTTTTTAATTCTTTGTTTTGATATTTAATCTCTTCTTGTAGTTCCTTCTTTTGACTGACCATCTTATCCTGTAATTCTTTATTTTGTCTTTTTATTTCATCTATCTTTTCCAATTTTGAGTTCATTTCTTTATTTTCACTTTTTATATCTTTTAGTTCCTTCATTTGACTTTTTATCTCATCTTGTAGTTCTTTATTTTGACTGCTCATCTGTTCAAGTAAATGTTTCATCATATCCATCAATTGTTCATTATTGTCTTTTGTTTCTTTAGGTTTTTCTATACTATCATATCTCACGCAGACAAAACCACCTCTTTCCATGTTTTGTTGTGCTTGAGTAGAAGTTAACTGTTCTTCTGTTTGAAATATGTATTCTTCAGGATTTATTCCCTCTTCTATTAGTACTTCCTGTAGTCTTTCTATTAATGTTTCTCTTGATCCTTCAGTATCTAAATTCCTGGTTTCTAATTCTTTTTTAAGTTCTGATAAGCTTAGTTCTTTTAATGTCTTTTCTTGATTCCATTTTGATTATTTATTGTTTAAGTATTTAGTATAATAATTTATTTTATTAGATTTGATTGTGTTATTATATTATAAGAAAATTGTACTTATGTTACAATAAAATGCAAAAGGTATGTTTATCTGAATAAAATATCATATTATGTTGTCTTTTAATAAGAAAAAACCTTCCTATAGTTTAATATTAAATTGTCAACTATTTTTCCACAGAAATTGTTTATCTAAAAACCTAATTTTCCAACAGAAACGAGCCCCACGTTGGGCGCCACTTGTAATGAATATTATGATTCTAAAGATAATTTATTGATTTATTTATTTATGAATTTGACTGATTAATATTTGATATTATTATTAGCAACAAGATCTTTTCCTCTGGGGTGTTTGGTTACGCCAGTTTCCAGTTGGATTATTAGGTATGTGAATGAAAAATTTGATTCAATTATAATTATAAATTTATTACAAAATAGTTAAATTAAAACAGTAATATTGAAGTTTAATAAGGAAAAAGAAAGGCCTTTAGTAATTATAAAAGAACTTACTTGATGTGAATTAAGTTAAACTAACCAATGTTGTTTATGTGATGGCAAATAAGATTATCAAATACACTAATTATTAAATATCAAGTAAATTCCTTTGTTTTTTTAAATTATAAAATTCAACTAACTACTACAAAAATTTTTAATAAATTTACAATTTTATCTGACCTTGAAATAAAGTCCTGCTTCCTGATTGGTGGAAAAATCTGTAGTTGATCTATGAAAAACGGAGACGAACGAAGCGATACTTGGAACCTCCGACCTTGGCAAAATGTCGCCTTATTAGACGTTTGGACTCTCGTGTAATATTATTGTGTTTTGTTTGTTCCTCAAATTTGATACAGTTTAGTGTTTGTTGGATTACTGTTCGATTTATTGTATTAATAATGGTAAGTACACTTATATTCTTTTTTATCGACCAAAAACGTTTTAATTTCACTTTTGGATTCAATCTTAGTAATGTCACTTTTTTGTCACTTTATTTTACTTTTTGATTGTTTTACTTTATTCTTAACGTCACTATTTAACACTTTTTTATGATAACTACTTTAAAAACTGTTTGTTCAAATTGACTGTTCACACTCAGATCTTCACTGTTTGACTTTCAATAATCTACTTCCTTCTTAACGACCTCTGTTCAGTCTTTTATAGGTTTCAAACTTCTAGAAGCTTCGTTTTTTGTTCTAGAGATTCGCCATTTCTGGGAAAAAATATGTGTATCTCTTTCTTTCATATATATGACTAGACATACTCACTTCGTCTACTGTCCGATCATTCGAGAATAAAATATTGTACAAATATATCTGTCTCCTTTTTACACATTATCTGTCCTTTTTTTACACATTATATAATCAATTTTCGCGAAGTTTCTACTAAGTACTAGATATAATATCGATACATTATATAATAAAATAATTTCCAACTTAAAATTTTCTTACAAATACTCAAAATATACAATAAAATAATACAATATAATTAAAATTATTTGATTAAGTTATATTAAACAACTTCTGTTGATCTTATACTATGATACTATTATAGAATATTTAAATATTACAATATATATATATATATATATATATATATATATATATATATATATATATATATACAAATGGTATTAGTATTTTTGCGGGAATGAATTAGATAAAAAATGGAGATATTGGGTTAAGCCCGCTAATGCAGCCGTAGACACGTGTTTCTGTCTCCTTAGACTTCATCAGTACGGCATAGCTAAGGAGAATATTACCAAAAAAACACTGAATGGTGGAAAACAATATAAATCACACAAACGGAGTCAACACAAGGGCCAACCGCACATTTGTGGCTTCAATTGGAATTACCGATTGATTGTCGGCGAAATTCCAACATCGCCACGGAGGCAGATATAACCACCTGCGTGACAAACCGTTACCCAGGAATAAATACAAATGGTAGTAGTATTTTTGCGGGAATGAATTAGATAAAAAATGGAGATATTGGGTTAAGCCCGCTAATGCAGCCGTAGACACGTGTTTCTGTCTCCTTAGACTTCATCAGTACGGCATAGCTAAGGAGAATATTACCAAAAAAAACACTGAATGGTGGAAAACAATATAAATCACACAAACGGAGTCAACACAAGGGCCAACCGCACATTTGTGGCTTCAATTGGAATTACCGATTGATTGTCGGCGAAATTCCAACATCGCCACGGAGGCAGATATAACCACCTGCGTGACAAACCGTTACCCAGGAATAAATACAAATGGTAGTAGTATTTTTGCGGGAATGAATTAGATAAAAATGGAGATATTGGGTTAAGCCCGCTAATGCAGCCGTAGACACGTGTTTCTGTCTCCTTAGACTTCATCAGTACGGCATAGCTAAGGAGAATATTACCAAAAAACACTGAATGGCGGAAAACAATATAAATCACACAAACGGAGTCAACACAAGGGCCAACCGCACATTTGTGGCTTCAATTGGAATTACCGATTGATTGTCGGCGAAATTCCAACATCGCCACGGAGGCAGATATAACCACCTGCGTGACAAACCGTTACCCAGGAATAAATACAAATGGTAGTAGTATTTTGCGGGAATGAATTAGATAAAAAATGGAGATATTGGGTTAAGCCCGCTAATGCAGCCGTAGACACGTGTTTCTGTCTCCTTAGACTTCATCAGTACGGCATAGCTAAGGAGAATATTACCAAAAAAACACTGAATGGTGGAAAACAATATAAATCACACAAACGGAGTCAACACAAGGGCCAACCGCACATTTGTGGCTTCAATTGGAATTACCGATTGATTGTCGGCGAAATTCCAACATCGCCACGGAGGCAGATATAACCACCTGCGTGACAAACCGTTACCCAGGAATAAATACAAATGGTAGTAGTATTTTTGCGGGAATGAATTAGATAAAAAATGGAGATATTGGGTTAAGCCCGCTAATGCAGCCGTAGACACGTGTTTCTGTCTCCTTAGACTTCATCAGTACGGCATAGCTAAGGAGAATATTACCAAAAAAACACGGAATGATGGAAAACAATATAAATCACACAAATGTGCGGTTGTCCCTTGTGTTGACTCCGTTTGTGTGATTTATATTGTTTTCCATCATTCCGTGTTTTTTTGGTAATATTCTCCTTAGCTATGCCGTACTGATGAAGTCTAAGGAGACAGAAACACGTGTCTACGGCTGCATTAGCGGGCTTAACCCAATATCTCCATTTTATGGAATAATTCATTCCCGCAAAAATACTACTACCATTTGTATTTATTCCTGGGTAACGGTTTGTCACGCAGGTGGTTATATCTGCCTCCGTGGCGATGTTGGAATTTCGCCGACAATCAATCGGTAATTCCAATTGAAGCCACAAATGTGCGGTTGGCCCTTGTGTTGACTCCGTTTGTGTGATTTATATTGTTTTCCACCATTCAGTGTTTTTTTGGTAATATTCTCCTTAGCTATGCCGTACTGATGAAGTCTAAGGAGACAGAAACACGTGTCTACGGCTGCATTAGCGGGCTTAACCCAATATCTCCATTTTTTATCTAATTCATTCCCGCAAAAATACTACTACCATTTGTATTTATTCCTGGGTAACGGTTTGTCACGCAGGTGGTTATATCTGCCTCCGTGGCGATGTTGGAATTTCGCCGACAATCAATCGGTAATTCCAATTGAAGCCACAAATGTGCGGTTGGCCCTTGTGTTGACTCCGTTTGTGTGATTTATATTGTTTTCCACCATTCAGTGTTTTTTTTGGTAATATTCTCCTTAGCTATGCCGTACTGATGAAGTCTAAGGAGACAGAAACACGTGTCTACGGCTGCATTAGCGGGCTTAACCCAATATCTCCATTTTTTATCTAATTCATTCCCGCAAAAATACTACTACCATTTGTATTTATTCCTGGGTAACGGTTTGTCACGCAGGTGGTTATATCTGCCTCCGTGGCGATGTTGGAATTTCGCCGACAATCAATCGGTAATTCCAATTGAAGCCACAAATGTGCGGTTGGCCCTTGTGTTGACTCCGTTTGTGTGATTTATATTGTTTTCCACCATTCAGTGTTTTTTTGGTAATATTCTCCTTAGCTATGCCGTACTGATGAAGTCTAAGGAGACAGAAACACGTGTCTACGGCTGCATTAGCGGGCTTAACCCAATATCTCCATTTTTATATATATATATATATATATATATATATATATATATATTGTAAAGAATATTATGATTTGAGAGAAAGTTTATTGATTTGATTGATTTATTTATTAGATTAATATTACTTATTTAAATGTACTAATAGCAACAAGATCTTTTTCTCAGGGGGTGTTTGGTTATGCTAGTTTCTATTGGGTTATTAGGTAGAAGGTATTTGAATAAAATTGATTAATTATAATTATAAATTTATTATAAAATAGTTAAATTAAAACAGTAATGTTGAAAGTTTAATAATAAAACTAATTAAAAAAAATATTAAAAAGAAAGGCCTTTAGTAATTATAAAAGAACTTACTTGATGTGGATTAAGTTAAACTAACCAATGTTGTTTTTGTAATGGCAAGTAAGATTATCAAATACACGAATTATTAAATATCAAGTAAATTCCTTTTTTTTTAATTATAAAATTCAACTAACTACTAAAAATTTTTTTTTAAAAATTACAATTTTATCTGACCTTGATATGTGAAGTCCTGTTTCCTGATTGGTGAAAAAATCTGTAGGTGATCTATGAAAAATGGAGACGAACGAAGTGATACGTGGTATTTGCGATTTTTGGTAAACTGAAGTAGTGTTGTTAGACGATTAGTCTCTTGTGTAATTATTGTCCTTGGTTTGTTCTTTAAATTTTAGTGTTGATGGATTATAGTTCCTTTTGTTATATTATAATAGTAAGTACTCTTCCTTTTTTTATATCAACCGAAAATATTTTAATTTCACTTTTGTTTAGTTTTCAACGTCACTTATGGCACTTTGTTTTACTTTATAATTGTTTTACTTTGTATTTTTAACGTCACTTTATTATAAGTACTTTAAAAACTGTTTGTTCAAATTGACTATTCACACTCAGATCTTTAATGTTTGACTACCAATTATCTACTTCCTTTTTTAACGACCTCTGTTCAGTCTTTTACAGGTTTCAAACTTCTAGAAGCTTCTTTTTTTTTTCTAGAGATTCGTCATTTCTGGGAAAAAATATGTGTATCTCTTTCTTTCATATTTATGACTAGATATTCTTACTTCGTCTATCATCCATAATTCCAGAATAAAATATATAATAAAATATATTTGTCTCCTTTTTACACATTATCTGTCCTTTTTTTACACATTATATAATCAATTTTCGCGAAGTTTCTACCAAGTTCTAAATATAATATCGATACATTACACAATAAAATAATTTCCAACTTAAAATTTTCTTACAAATACACAAAATATACAATATAATTAAAATTATTTGATTGAATTAATATTACACAACTTCTGTTGATATTATACTCATTATAGAATATTTAAATATTACAATCAGCCCCACGTTGGGCGCCACTTGTAGTGAAAATTATGATTTGAGAGAAAGTTTATTGATTTGATTGATTTATTTATTAGATTGATATTACTTATTTAAATGTATTAATAGCAACAAGATCTTTTTCTCAGGGGGTGTTTGGTTATGCTAGTTTCTATTGGGTTATTAGGTAGAAGGTATTTGAATAAAAAAATTTGATTCAATTATAATTATAAATTTATTATAAAATAGTTAAATTAAAATAGTAATGTTGAAAGTTTAATAATGAAACTAATTAGAAAAAATATTAAAAAGAAAGGCCTTTAGTAATTATAAAAGAACTTACTTGATGTGAATTAAGTTAAACTAACCAATGTTGTTTATGTAATGGCAAGTAAGATTATCAAATACACTAATTATTAAATATCAAGTAAATTCCTTTGTTATTTTTTTTTAAATTATAAAATTCAACTAACTACTACAAAATTTTTTTTTTAAAAATTACAATTTTATCTGACCTTGATATGTAAAGTCCTGTTTCCTGATTGGTGGAAAAATCTGTAGGTGATCTATGAAAAATGGAGACGAACGAAGTGATACGTGGTATTTGCGATTTTTGGTAAACTGAAGTGTTGTTAGACGATTAGTCTCTTGTGTAATTATTGTCCTTTGTTTGTTCCTCATAACTTTCATATTACTATCTTTTGTCTCAATTATATTAGTTTCTGTTTTTGTTTCAATTTCATTATTTTTGTTTTGTTCAGTAAGTTTATTGGAGATAATTTCTTTTTCTACTACAGTTTCATTTTTATCATCTTCTAATGCTTTCTTCGAGTCAATGTTTTCATCATTATTATTTACATCTTTTTCATCTACTATCCGTTTGTTTTCTAGTATTCTATCTTGCTCATTATTAATGTTTGTCTGTATTTCTACAATATCATCTTTTAAAGTTTCCTCTTCATTTTGGAATTGGTTTTTAATGTCTTCCTTTATTTCCTCTATCATGATTTGATTAAGTTTTTCCATATCTTCTTGTATTTGTCTCTGTGTATTTTCGATTTTGTTTTCTAAACTTTTATTTAATTCTTTGTTTTGATATTTTATTTCTTCTTGTAGTTCCTTCTTTTGACTTTCTATCTTATTATCTATCTTTTCCAATTTTCTGTTCACTTCTTGCTGATTATTCTGCATATTTCCTTTTATTTCTAGTATATCTGTGTTCATTTTCTGTATATCTTGCAATTGTTTGTTCATCTTATGCTGTGAGATTTCTAAATTTTCTATATTTTTCTTGTGTTGCTCATTTTGAATGTCCATCTTTTCCTGTAATTGTTTATTTTGACTTTTTATCTCAGCTTGTAGTTCCTTCTTTTGACTTTTTATCTCATCTTGTAGTTCCTTCTTTTGACTTTTTATCTCATCATGTAATTCTTTATTTTGACTGCTCATCTGTTCAAGTAAATGTTTCATCATATCCATTAATTGTTCATTATTGTCTTTTGTTTCTTTATGTTTTTCTACACTATCATATCTCTTGCAGACAAAACCACCTCTTTCCATGGTTTGTTGTGCTTGTGTACTAGTTGACTCTTCTACTGTTTGAAATATGTATTCTTCAAGATTTATTCCCTCTTCTATTAGTACTTCCTGAAGTCTTGCTATTAATGTTTCTCTAGATCCTTCAGTATTTAAATTTCTGATTTCTAACTCATTTTTAAGTTCTGATAGACTTAGTTCTTTCAATGTCTTTCTAGATTCCATTTTGGTTATTTATTGTTTAAATATTTAGTATAATAATTTATTTCATTAAATATTTGATTGTTATTATAAGAAAATTGTACTTGTTAAAATAAAATGCAAAATGTATGTTAATCTTAATAAAATATCTTATTATGTTGTCTTTTAATAAAAAAAAACCTTCTTATTGCTTAATATTAAATTGTCTACTATTTTTCAACAGAAATTGTTAAATTAAATACCTAATTTTCCAACAGAAACGAGCCCTATAGTTGGGACGCCACTTGTAAAGAATATTATGATTTGAGAGAAAGTTTATTGATTTGATTGATTTATTTATTAGATTAATATTACTTATTTAAATGTACTAATAGCAACAAGATCTTTTTCTCAGGGGGTGTTTGGTTATGCTAGTTTCTATTGGGTTATTAGGTAGAAGGTATTTGAATAAAATTGATTAATTATAATTATAAATTTATTATAAAATAGTTAAATTAAAACAGTAATGTTGAAAGTTTAATAATAAAACTAATTAAAAAAAATATTAAAAAGAAAGGCCTTTAGTAATTATAAAAGAACTTACTTGATGTGGATTAAGTTAAACTAAGCAATGTTGTTTTTGTAATGGCAAGTAAGATTATCAAATACACGAATTATTAAATATCAAGTAAATTCCTTTTTTTTTTTAATTATAAAATTCAACTAACTACTAAAAATTTTTTTTAAAAAAATTACAATTTTATCTGACCTTGATATGTGAAGTCCTGTTTCCTGATTGGTGAAAAAATCTGTAGGTGATCTATGAAAAATGGAGACGAACGAAGTGATACGTGGTATTTGCGATTTTTGGTAAACTGAAGTGTTGTTAGACGATTAGTCTCTTGTGTAATTATTGTCCTTTGTTTGTTCTTTAAATTTTAGTGTTGATGGATTATAGTTCCTTTTGTTGTATTATAATAGTAAGTACTCTTATTTTTTTTATATCAACCGAAAATATTTTAATTTCACTTTTGTTTAGTTTTCAACGTCACTTATGGCACTTTGTTTTACTTTATAATTGTTTTACTTTGTATTTTTAACGTCACTTTATTATAAGTACTTTAAAAACTGTTTGTTCAAATTGACTATTCACACTCAGATCTTTAATGTTTGACTACCAATTATCTACTTCCTTTTTTAACGACCTCTGTTCAGTCTTTTATAGGTTTCAAACTTCTAGAAGCTTCTTTTTTTTTCTAGAGATTCGTCATTTCTGGGAAAAAATATGTGTATCTCTTTCTTTCATATTTATGACTAGATATTCTTACTTCGTCTATCATCCATCATTCCAGAATAAAATATATAATAAAATATATTTGTCTCCTTTTTACACATTATCTGTCCTTTTTTTACACATTATATAATCAATTTTCGCGAAGTTTCTACCAAGTTCTAAATATAATATCGATACATTACATAATAAAATAATTTCCAACTTAAAATTTTCTTACAAATACACAAAATATACAATATAATTAAAATTATTTGATTGAGTTAATATTACACAACTTCTGTTGATATTATACTCATTATAGAATATTTAAATATTACAATATATATATATAATTTTATGTAATTGTCAGTGTCAGTTAGTAAAAAATAAAAAGATAGTTGTTCTACTTTATATCATTGTTCATCTACACCACTGTAACAACAATTTTTTTTCCACAATCGGTCGCCAACATGGTATTCTAAATTGTAATATTTTGCGTTTCTGTCATAAGCTTGTTTAAGTTTTTTGCGTACGTCAATGTAAAGTTTGGGAAGTCGTCAATTAGCTGGAGTTTGTCTGCTTGGTTTATGAAATTGGTAGCATTATCGGAAATTGCACCATAAAAGTCTCCGCTTAACGGTACGTTTCTAGCAAAGTTTAAGAAGGCAGGAGAATAGCCTGTAACGTCATGTTTTGCGGTTCTTATGGCTTGAACAACTTTGTGTAATGATGCGTCCCAATTTTTGTGTGAGGAATTGTCATGAATGTAACAACGTAAAGCAGTAACTATTGTCTTATTGGTTCTTTCGGTGAGGTTTGCTTGTGGATGATGGCGTACATTATATTATATTATATATATATATAAAACATAAACGAGATTCTCCAGATTTCTTCGGGACTACCCAAAGAGGTGAACACCAAGGTGAATTTGAGGGTTGGATAACATCCAAGCGTGGCAATTCCCCAACTTCTTTGACTAAAAGTTCTTACATAGCTGGGGATAAAGGATATTGACGTTGTGCAATTGGTTTTGCATTACCAGTGTCTATGTCATGTTGTACAAGATGAGTTCTACCAATTCGGTCAGAAGGAGCGAGAGAAGAAAATAATTCAATAATTTTGTCAAGTTTGTCTTTTTCGTCATTAGTGAGTGTAGAAGCAGATTGTATTGTATTAATAACACAGTTAGAGGATAATATTGTATATGACAGATCATGAAAACTCATATTAATTTGAAATAAACTTAAAAAATCCATGCCTAAAATAAGGTTATGTGTTATTGACGGTATTATTATTATTTTAATTGTTTTAGTGATATTGTTTACTGTTACAGGTGCGGTAATGTATCCCATATATTGTTGAGGGACTCCATCAGCAGTGGTAATACTAAAATTGGGGTCATACTCAATAGGTAAATGTAGCGAATGTAACAAAGCAAAACCTTGATTTCCAAGGACAGTAGAGTTAAAGCCTATGTAACCATGGCTAAAACAGTTTTGTCTAAAATCTTAACACTAAGGTACGGTCTGTTATCATTGGGTTTTTTAACAAACAGGGGGCATGTGTTACTAGTAACTGGAGCAATGTTTTGTTGTAATGAGAGTGAAGCAATTGGCATGTTACAGGTAGATATGGTAGTATTGTGGTCTGTACTGTGTGATGTTGTATTTGGGGTTTGTTCTGTCGGTAAGGGCAATGGTTTATTTGTTTTGTTTGTGTCTGAACGGTTTGACGATAGAAACTCTTTAACAAATGCTAGGTAATTATTCCAATCAGAAGCGGAGGTACAAAAAGTTAGTTTTGGTTTGTCGGTGTGTTTGGGGTTGTGTTTGAAGGTCTGTTTGGTCTGTTCGGTCTTCTGGAGTTGCCTGGCTGGGATGTGGTTGGTTGGGCTTGACTGGACACAGCGGCCAGATTCGGTGGGCCAGTCAATCTCGAGTTTTTTTGCGCGCAATTACGACATTTGGGTTTTGTGGTGTTTTAAGCACCACAGCCATAACAAAAGATATTTTTGGGGGAAAAGCATTGGGAGTGACCAGTTTTGTCACAATTCCAACAAACCAAAGAAGTTAGTGTGGCTACATTAACAGGGGCTCTTTGTCTGGTATTCGAAGGCGGCGAAACATAAAGGCAACATAAATCTGGTTCAAGTAATCTGGAGTTATTAGAAGACGGGGATCTATATCTGTCAGACCAAACACGGGATTCCCCAATTCTTTTACATAACTCAGTAAGTTCGTCCACTGTTTGCGGGTCATGAAGTGCCAAGGATGAGATAAAAGACGGTAAAAAATTACGACGAATCTTTGCAACACGGGTACGTTCATCAACTGCATTCGATAAACTAAACTAAAAAGTCCTATCATAGAAGAAATGTATACTGCAACAGGTTCGTTAGCACCCATGATGTGATTAGAAATTTCCAACTCTAAATCAGTCTCGTAACTGTAAGGCAAAAAATCGGCTTTTAACTTTGTACCAATATCTTTCCAAGATTGGAACTTACTACGATTATTTAGGTACCATGTAAAATTATTATCTTTAAAAAGTTCACATGATTGCAAGAAAAGCTCATTTTCTGTGACACCTCTAGAAACTCTAAGAACCTTTTCCAAAAATAAATGAAGAGATTCATTTTTACCTGTGAAGGAAACATTCCATTTATAAACAGGGTCATGTTTATGATAAGTGGCTTCTGATTGATTGGGAGTATTTGAGTGTGAGGGTGAGGTGTTTGAATGTGTGTTGTGTTCTGTTCTGTTACTAAATGTTGGTGTTGTCTTTGTGTCAAGGTCGGCTTCCAGAAGTATAAGTCTGTTTGTCAGGGTGTCTCGTGTCTGTAATTGTTCGTTAGATTCTGCGTTTAGTCTGTTGAGTCTATTAGTAACATGTGTCAGTCTCGAATTAATTCAATTCAATCGCTACAAGAGTGGCTTTCTTTAACTCAGCAGTCTTGGTAGGAGCGGGAAGTTCAAGTAGGGGTCTCAACCTTTCATTGTCAGGTTTGATCGTGTTTCTTTCCACAGTGTATTACCAATTGTTAATCATTTAAACAACAAAGTTAATATCGGTTCGTCATTCAACCAAGTAAGAAGGTAGACGTGGTGGTAAATAATTTATTTGCTGAGGTATGGTACAAGTTTGGATCTACGATATCTTTAAATGGTAAGAAACAATATATCTGGTGGTATTACAATTAACCATAAATGAAGTCCCCTTTTAGTACTAGAAGGTGTACACAATTTAAATAAAGTAAGTAGATTTTAGGTGATAATAAATGATGTCTAAAATACAAATAAACAAATAGCTAACAATATTAAGTGATTCTATTATCAGTATCTTTATTTATGTCTTAATCTACTGGATATATTCCTGTACTTGTAATAATCATGTCTCTATATTTTAGGTGGAGGTTGTACTACAACACTATGATGGTCTTGATATGATACATCAAAGAATAAATAAAAAAAAGGAACAATCTTACTTGTTACAAGTTGATGGATTTTGGTAAGCAAACTGTGTAATGAGTTGAGGAAAACAACTGTCTTAGGCGTGAAGGTAGGTGAAATCATGCAGTATCTACTTGGCCAGCCAGGAAGCAAGAGCAGCAAAGCAAGTTCAACAGAAGATGGCTACGGTGAGTGTGGCTCTATTCAATACTTGTTAAGCCCTACTTTTGCATGCAGCAGTGAATAAAAGACAAGCAGTGATTAATCAAAAGTCTAGTAGTAATAAGTAAAAGCCTAAAAGAATTATAAAATTAAAACTACAAGTATAACATTCAAATAATAAAAAATAATGGAAAGCAACCTGGTCAACTTACCAAAGGTGGTGGGTGGCTTTTATGTTGAATAGGTAAATTAAACTATTAAAGATCCCCGTTAGGACTTCTTTTCAATGCTTTTGAAGAGAAGAATGCAAATAAGTTTAACTTACTAACTTTCTTTTGTATTTCAAGCTATTTTAAATCCGAAATTTACTTCGAGAAGTTGAAACCCATGTGGTTCAAGAGACAGCCTTTTTCCAAAAAAAATGACAAGGTACAAGTCGAAGTATGTAGTCTAAACATTTAAATCAGTTGGCCATTTAAAAGTAATTAACCACTAATGGCAACCGATTAGCGAGCTATAGTACTCAATAAACCAAGACCAACAATTAATTCAAGAAAGAAGAAGAAGATCAGAATATAAACAATACAGATGATCCCTTCCTTTAAAGAAAGCACATTTGTTTATGATTTTGTTTTAATAATTTTGAATAAATATCGAAACATTAGAAGTTATATATATATATATATATATATATATATATATATATTGTTATGATTGATATGTTTTTTTTTTTTTTTTTAATATTGAGTTACTTCTATTATTTTAATATATTTTAATTATTTTGATTTTGTTGTGTTATGATTTGTTTTACTTAATTAGTTGGGTTCTTATTAATGTTTACCTTCAATTATAGATTTTAATGATTTGATATTATTTGTAATGTTTATAATTTAATATTATTTGATTTTATATACAATTCACTTTTTCTTTTTATTTTTAAATTTGGGCGCCTTATTAGAAGTTCAAACTAGCTCAGTTTACTCAATTTTGAAGTTGAAATTTAAAATCTGACTCTTATCTTGGGTAGGGTTCAAATTAAATATTGTTTAATAACCAGTACGCAATAAATTTAATGTCAAGTACTTCAAAAAGATCATTAATTGGTTTTCACACGTTCTATACAAATTAATAACAAATATTCGGATAGGACAAAATGGAAATGATAAACAAAATATTAATTTACAATTGCAAATAATTAAAAATAAAAATACAAATCCTTAATTATCGGACGTACCTTGTATAACAGAGGTTTTCAAATATTGTCCTTGTCATGCGCAACGTAACAAAACTGAGATCTCGGCTTGTGCTTCGTTTACTCCCGCAAATGGAACAGCGACGGCAGCGTATTCAAATCGACAAGATGGCTACTATGGTTCCGTTTTGGAAACGTCTCTCGAATTTAATCTTTAAAATTCTATGGAATCTGCACTTGCTTTATGCAGTTTATTACTTTGGTAAGTAATTTAATAATAGCTGATTACTTTTCTGTATGTATTTTTAATATTACATGTATTACTTTAATATAAACAGCTTTTAATTATTAAAATTTTCTTCTAGTTGATAATCAATTAATACATACGATATCAATTGCTCTGCGACCAGGAATCTAAGAGCGTGAATGTTAACTGTTCTGCTACCAAAAACATCAGAGAGCATAATCATGAATTCTCCAGCCTTTTATAGCTTCTTGAAACAAAACAAAAATACTACGTCATCGGATTTCAACTGTTCGAATTTCAGAAAAAAATAACCTACATTTCCGAAAATCCAGGTAATAAATTCACAATTCAGATAATACCTTTGATAACGTACAGATAAATCTCATCCTTATTTTTGCTTAAATTCTGTTTGTATAATTTTCTAAGTACTTTTTCCTATGAAATTTTAGATTCAAAATACATAACTTCATTGAGCTGTCAACTTATTTTAGACTTTCAAATTTTGAATTAACACTAGCTATTATATTTAAAATTACTCTAAATCCACTTAACTAGTACTATTTAAACTGATTACTTACTATTTTAACTCTAACAACTACAATTTAAACTTTTAAAACATTTTGTTATTTGTATTACTTATACCTTATATAAGCTGATATTTTCTGTGTTATCATAGGTTAACATTTTAAAATTTATCTAAACAACTTCCTTAATTATCCTACATACTTTTTTTTTTATAAATTGTCATTTGTTAATGTTTATAATTAATCTTGTGTCCTTTTTAGGTACTCACAATCTATTGGCATATTTGTTTGTACAAATCGAAGACTATGATTTTGTAAGTACTTCCTTTTAATACTATTAATTTAAATATTTTACTAACTAAAATTACATGTTGATTTCTTAAACATGTGGAAACCATTAACACTTCTTGAATTTTTATTTTCTTTTTATTGTTTCAGGTTAAACTGAGAATTTTGAAAAAGAACTAGGTGAAAAGTGAATTGTTATGTGAAAATGCATTCATTATGGATTAGAAAATTTTGATTGTGATACAATAATTGAATATGGATCCTATACAAGATAAGATGTCAAATACATTCTTTACTTATTTGAATGTTTGTAAGTGAAGAGTAAATATTGAAAATTTAAGATGTACGAAAGAAAAAGTAACTGCAGATTCAATTAAACTTATTAAGATATCCCTTTTTTGTAGATTATTGTGGTAAGTAACTTTAATTCTATTTTGTTCATTTACTACTGTGTATTGTTTATTTTTACATGTTGACTTTCCAATATGACTATCTACCCTATATTGACTTTTTATCTTATGATGTTTGTTTATTATTATCTGATATGTAAGTTATACTACTTTGTTTTAGTGTAACTGTAGAGATACTGTTTGTTTATACAAATTCACACTAATTATATGTATTATTTTTAGGTCATGGAAATTCATCTCATTTTCTAATAAGATGTATCCACTAAGTCCAAATGAAAACCTGTTGTGACCAAATTTATGATATAATCAAGTTCATACTGTAGTCAAGACAATACTTCTTTTTGGGTAATTACATGGTTTAAGAAGAAAAGTGTGTTTCATTATGCATATCCTTTTTTTAATTAATCCATTAGTGTAATGGCTATGATGGATGCTTAAAAGGTAAGTTTTGTTTTTATCAGTAATAATGATCCATTACAATTTCTCTAATTTAATTTTAATAAATTATTTTACACTAATAATTTTTAAAATTTAATTAATTTGAAATTTTTACTTATGTTTCTCTAATCTCTATATACCTATCTATTATTATTTTATTCCAAACCTTAATTAATATTTACATAAATTAATACTTATTCACATAGAAATGTCATAGATTTTTAAAATGTTGCTATTCATAGTATCGATACAGGTTTTGCACATTCACCATTCCTCGTAATTGTTGGTTATAAGGATTCTTTAAAATGTAACTATTTTCATAAGCTTTGTCTACTATAAATGGTCCATTAAAAGGAAGTTTTAATTTTGCACATTCATTCTCCTTTTTATTTGCAACTTGCAATGATCTTTCTATCACCCATTCACCTACTTTAAATTTAACTGGGTTTTTAATAATTTTATTTCTTCTTTTAATGTATCTATCTGCACTTCTTTCTAATCTACGATTGACTTTTTCAATTAATAGATCATATTTCTTTTGTTCTTCTTGAATCCATGGTCTATCAGGTTCGATATTTTTCAATAATTGAATTGGTGTTTCCTGTGTCGTTGTATTTGGGGTATTATTAATAAAATATTCAATTTTCCTTATGTTGTTTTGCCAATTCCTATGTTCTTCACTAGTCAAAATTCTAAGATATTTGATAATTTCTCTAATATATCTTTCGGTAGGGTTGGAAGCTGGGTGTCTTATGCTAGTGAAAGTTAGTGTTATATTGTTTTTAATCATAAAATTCCTAAATCTTTGATTGTTAAAATAAGTAGCATTATCAACTATGCATCGTTTTGGTTTACCTACTTCCTGAAAATATTGTGATAAATTTTCACAAATAACTTTAGTGTTAGTTTTTGCTGTTGGCTTTATTGAAACAAATTTTGAAAATATATCTACTATTACTAGAATATGTTTGTTACCCTGAAAACTTTCAACTAAATTGGACATGAAATCTATTGATATTATTTCTAATGGTTTGGTTGCTAATATTGTTTTAGGAATATTTTCATTATGGAAGTTTTTCTCCTTGGACAGCTGACATACCTTACATGTTTTTATTATTTTCTTAGTTATCGATAAGTCCTTTTTGCTGATATAATTTTCTCTCCATAATAACCAAGTTCTTCTTACACCACAATGTCCATATTGTTCATGTAATTCAGTGATTAACTCATTTGCAAACTTGTTAGTTGTAATGTACAGCTCCTTATCCTCTATTTTCTTATAATAAAAACCTTCTTTTTCTAATGCTCTTCTTTTCTCCATATTTTGTAAGTTTATTTGATCTTCTCTTATTCTTTTTAATGAAAATATACCATTTTGGTTTTTTAAAATATTTAATCATACTTTTACTATATTTTTGTTATTAATATTTTCCCCATCTAACCTACTTAAATAATCTGCCACAATATTTGTTTTCCCAGTTACATACTTTATTTCAAATGAATATTCTTGTAGTAATAACGCCCATCTGTGTATTCTATTATTGCCAAATTTGTTCTCTAAAATTGAAGTTAAAGATTGATTGTCTGTCTCTATTGTAAATTTATTACCTAATAAATAAAATCTGAATTTTGTGACACAAAAAATTATACTCCCTAACTCTAATTCACTAACACTATATTTTCTTTCATGTTTTTTCGTTGTTCGTGATATGAAACCTATTGGAATCTCTTTTTCTGCCTGTTTCTGTATCAAAACGCCTGCATACCTATTAATTGAGGCATCAGTCTTAAGAATGAATGGCAAATTATAATTTGGATAAAATATTTTTAATTTATTCTCAAAAACTTCTTTAATTCTATTAAATGCATATTCTTTTTCATCATCCCATTTCCATTTCACTCCCTTCTTAAGCAACTCTATTAACGGTAATTCTATTTCGCTTATATTTGGTACTAATCTCTTAAAATAATTTATTGTTCCTAAAAACCCTCTTAACATTTTTAAATTGTTAGGTGATTTAAATTCTCTTATTAGTTTAATTCTGTCAGGATCCATTTCAATACCACTTTCATCTATTTTATAACCTAAGTAAATTATATTATTTTTAAAAAATTGACATTTATCTTTATTTAGTTTAAGTCCTGCTTCGTCTAAACTTTTAAGTGCTATTTCTAAGTGTTTTTGATGCTCTTGTTCATTGTTTGAAAAAATTAAAATATCATCTATGTAGTGTAATATGAAATCCTCATACTTATTTAAAACTTGATGTAGTGCTCTAACTAAAGCTGAACATGCTCCCTGAATACCAAATGGTACTACGCAAAATCGATATACTACTCCATCTACTGAAAAACCCGTATAATCCCTTGACTCTTTATGTAATGGAATTAACCAAAAACTGTGTATTAAATCTAATTTTGAAAAAATTTTGGCATTAGTTATTCTACCTAAAATTGCGTCTATTGACATTGGTGCTTCATATTCAGGCACTGTGTATTTATTAATTGTCCTAGCATCTAAACATATTCTGATGTCTCCATTTTTCTTTTGTACTACTACTAGCGGGTTGATATAAGGTGTATTACTTCTCTCTATAATCCCATCATTTTCTAATACTTCCAGTTCCTTCTTTACTCTGTCTTTAAGTTTGTAGGGTATTGGGTATGTCTTAACCTTAAAATTTTCCAAATTCTTTACCTCCATCTTATGTATGAATTTATTTGCTACTCTTGGCTCATTAGCCATCAATCCTTTATATTTTATCAATAAATTCTTCACGATATAATTGTATTTCTCATCACAATCTATGTTCATAAACTTCTCAACATCATCTTCAAATTTTTCATCAACTTTACATTTAAAGTCCTCATCTCCTCCATAATCATCTTCATTTCTTATATAATTAATAATCTTCATATTATCTTCTACTTCTTCTACCACATCCAAGGAAATCCATATACCATTTAATCTTATTCTTCGTTCTTCATAATCTATGACAGCTTCTCCTTTTTCTAATATATCATTACCTATTATAATATCACTATCTAAATTTGGAACTGCTAATAATTGACAATTTAATATTGTTTCATTTAGATTTATTTTAACATCATAAAGTTTATTTACTTCACATAATTTTTTTTTATTGATGCCAGTTAAAATTACTTTTGGAATTTTAATCTCATTTTCTTTTAAATTATTAAATTGTAATACTACATTCAAGTTAATTAATGATGTTTCGCTCCCTGTATCTATTAAAATTTGCAAATTTTTATTATTTTTGTCTAGTTTCTTCATATCTTCTTTCATGTCTCTTTTTAAATCTTCATTATTTTTATCTAGTTTCTTCATATCTTCTTTCATGTCTCTTCTCATTTCCATTAAAAACTTCATCATTTCATCCTGTCCATCTTTTCTATCTGTACTCCTTGTTTGTTGTACTGTCTCCTCTTGAACTTCTTCACTTCTTTCATCCCATGCTTCATGATCTCCAGATCCCTGATTCCTTTCTTCATCTATCTGGGTCCCTACTTCTTCTCCTGCCTTCTCTCCTACTTGTTTACCATCTCTCAATGTCATCTTCTTGTCCGCCATGTTGTTGTTTAATTTATAGATTTATTAAGTTATTAATTTAATTTATTTTATTTGTTTATTTTATTTCTGAAAATGCAATTTTGCGAGCCCCACGTTGGTTGCGACAATTGTTATGATTGATATGTTTTTTTTTTTTTTTTAATATTGAGTTACTTCTATTATTTTAATATATTTTAATTATTTTGATTTTGTTGTGTTATGATTTGTTTTACTTAATTAGTTGGGTTCTTATTAATGTTTACCTTCAATTATAGATTTTAATGATTTGATATTATTTGTAATGTTTATAATTTAATATTATTTGATTTTATATACAATTCACTTTTTCTTTTTATTTTTAAATTTGGGCGCCTTATTAGAAGTTCAAACTAGCTCAGTTTACTCAATTTTGAAGTTGAAATTTAAAATCTGACTCTTATCTTGGGTAGGGTTCAAATTAAATATTGTTTAATAACCAGTACGCAATAAATTTAATGTCAAGTACTTCAAAAAGATCATTAATTGGTTTTCACACGTTCTATACAAATTAATAACAAATATTCGGATAGGACAAAATGGAAATGATAAACAAAATATTAATTTACAATTGCAAATAATTAAAAATAAAAATACAAATCCTTAATTATCGGACGTACCTTGTATAACAGAGGTTTTCAAATATTGTCCTTGTCATGCGCAACGTAACAAAACTGAGATCTCGGCTTGTGCTTCGTTTACTCCCGCAAATGGAACAGCGACGGCAGCGTATTCAAATCGACAAGATGGCTACTATGGTTCCGTTTTGGAAACGTCTCTCGAATTTAATCTTTAAAATTCTATGGAATCTGCACTTGCTTTATGCAGTTTATTACTTTGGTAAGTAATTTAATAATAGCTGATTACTTTTCTGTATGTATTTTTAATATTACATGTATTACTTTAATATAAACAGCTTTTAATTATTAAAATTTTCTTCTAGTTGATAATCAATTAATACATACGATATCAATTGCTCTGCGACCAGGAATCTAAGAGCGTGAATGTTAACTGTTCTGCTACCAAAAACATCAGAGAGCATAATCATGAATTCTCCAGCCTTTTATAGCTTCTTGAAACAAAACAAAAATACTACGTCATCGGATTTCAACTGTTCGAATTTCAGAAAAAATAACCTACATTTCCGAAAATCCAGGTAATAAATTCACAATTCAGATAATACCTTTGATAACGTACAGATAAATCTCATCCTTATTTTTGCTTAAATTCTGTTTGTATAATTTTCTAAGTACTTTTTCCTATGAAATTTTAGATTCAAAATACATAACTTCATTGAGCTGTCAACTTATTTTAGACTTTCAAATTTTGAATTAACACTAGCTATTATATTTAAAATTACTCTAAATCCACTTAACTAGTACTATTTAAACTGATTACTTACTATTTTAACTCTAACAACTACAATTTAAACTTTTAAAACATTTTGTTATTTGTATTACTTATACCTTATATAAGCTGATATTTTCTGTGTTATCATAGGTTAACATTTTAAAATTTATCTAAACAACTTCCTTAATTATCCTACATACTTTTTTTTTTTTCATAAATTGTCATTTGTTAATGTTTATAATTAATCTTGTGTCCTTTTTAGGTACTCACAATCTATTGGCATATTTGTTTGTACAAATCGAAGACTATGATTTTGTAAGTACTTCCTTTTAATACTATTAATTTAAATATTTTACTAACTAAAATTACATGTTGATTTCTTAAACATGTGGAAACCATTAACACTTCTTGAATTTTTATTTTCTTTTTATTGTTTCAGGTTAAACTGAGAATTTTGAAAAAGAACTAGGTGAAAAGTGAATTGTTATGTGAAAATGCATTCATTATGGATTAGAAAATTTTGATTGTGATACAATAATTGAATATGGATCCTATACAAGATAAGATGTCAAATACATTCTTTACTTATTTGAATGTTTGTAAGTGAAGAGTAAATATTGAAAATTTAAGATGTACGAAAGAAAAAGTAACTGCAGATTCAATTAAACTTATTAAGATATCCCTTTTTTGTAGATTATTGTGGTAAGTAACTTTAATTCTATTTTGTTCATTTACTACTGTGTATTGTTTATTTTTACATGTTGACTTTCCAATATGACTATCTACCCTATATTGACTTTTATCTTATGATGTTTGTTTATTATTATCTGATATGTAAGTTATACTACTTTGTTTTAGTGTAACTGTAGAGATACTGTTTGTTTATACAAATTCACACTAATTATATGTATTATTTTTAGGTCATGGAAATTCATCTCATTTTCTAATAAGATGTATCCACTAAGTCCAAATGAAAACCTGTTGTGACCAAATTTATGATATAATCAAGTTCATACTGTAGTCAAGACAATACTTCTTTTTGGGTAATTACATGGTTTAAGAAGAAAAGTGTGTTTCATTATGCATATCCTTTTTTTAATTAATCCATTAGTGTAATGGCTATGATGGATGCTTAAAAGGTAAGTTTTGTTTTTATCAGTAATAATGATCCATTACAATATATATATATATATATATTTTCCTTCTTTAAGGTAAGCTTTTGGTTATTTATGTTTGATATTTTTAATGACTGTTTCCAAACCGTAACACACCCCTCTTTCCCAGGTAAAGTTTTTTTTTCCATAAAAAAAATAAACTTGTATCAAAAATCAAAATCAGTAAGGTACGACCATGAATGTATGAATGAGTTAGGGGTGATGATTACACTGCGACCCATAGGATCTATTGTGTCCCCCCTTACTTGCCATGTTCTGATGTTTTCTCAGATTTATAGCAGCTCTTCGAGTCCTATTTTCCTGAGGAAGTTTAGGACATCGTCGGGCTTCAAATCAGGTAGATCCCCTTCCTCTATTTCATGTGCTCCTAGGTATCTAGCCCTAGAATTTTGCAAGGCAGGACATTCTGAGAGTATATGTATTGAGGTTTCATCCTCTTCCTCACAGAATCTGCACTTTTCTTCATCTGCTAACCCTAGTTTCTTCATGTGGCTTCTTAACCGGCAATGCCCGGTTAATATTCCCGTTAGAATACGGAGCCTTTTTTTACTGAGGTTGAGGCAGCTAAGAGATCTCTTCTGGTCATAGTTCCCCAGTAGTATCTTAGATTGCCTCAGTCCTTCCAGCTGATTCCAGTACTCGGATTTTTCTTTTCTCCATTTCCTCTCTTAGTTTTCCTAAGATTACTCTACTGCTGATCCCACAAGATGGTTCTGGTCCCAAATGTGGGGTTTCAGTTCCTTTTTTGCCAGCTTATCTGCTGTTTCATTCCTCTATTCCTATGTGTCCCGGGACCCATAGGAGGGTGACAGTGTTCTTCTGGCCTAGTTCATTTAGTTTGCCTAGGCATTCCCAAACCATCTTCGAACTGATTATATTTGAACTCAGCGCTTTGATGGCTGCTTGACTATCCGACATGATCACAATCTCTTGTCTGCGATAGTTTCTTCCAATATTGAATTCCACACATCTTTCGATTGCGCGGACTTCTGCTTGAAAGATGCTCGGGTATGTGCCCAAGCTTTCTGAGTATTTGGCTCTCGGTCCAAAAACTCCTATCCCAGTTCCTTCGTCTAGCTTGGAACCGTCCGTATACCACTTTATGGTATTCTGGTTTAAATTCTGTATGGTGTCTTCATCCCATTCAGATTATTACTCAACTTTGTGATGAATTTTCTCACAAAGTTGAATTTCTTTGGCATATCATCTTGGGGCATTTCCCAAGTTTGATCAAAGTGAAGTGATCGAGGTTTTTCCCTGATAATTCCTTCTTTGATCATTCTATATATTGTTTTCTTCCTTACACTTTCTAGCAGAATGTGCAGTGGGGTCAAGTTTAAAATCACCTCCATTGGTACGACCATATAAACTAAGCAACCCAAAAAAAAGAAATTTACTGAGAATCTGGTGGATGAGATTTTAAATCCTTCGCATGCCAGATTCCATTATTTTTACCCCCGTCATCCTCCAACTCGTAGGTCCATGGGGAGACTATTCTTTTGACTGTAAACGGTTCCACAAATTTGTTTGCGAACTTAGAAGTAAAACCTGCAGACGCATCGGATATAACGAAGTTTTTCTTCCAAACCCTCTGACCTATACTGAATCTTTCATCTCTTCGACGAAGATTATATTGTTTGCTACTTTGGTTATATGCTTTAGTTAACCGTCTATTAACCTCATGATATATGTCTACAATATTATCTAGACGTGTCAAGTCATCCGTCTTACGTTCAACCCAAATAATATCACCAACAGGTAACTGTGACTTACCAGAAATATTGACTTCTCGTCCAAACATAAGGAAATTTGGCGTATAACCCGTCACTTCATGTCGTGGAGACCGAATAGTCCAAGATATCTTGGCTAAGACACTATCCCATTTTTTATGGTTATCCGAAACATAAGCTGTTAACATAGATTTGACAACACGATGAACGCGTTCTACCGGGTTACTCTGAGGGTGATAATTGGCGGTATAAGTTATTTCAATATCATATTCTCTCATAAGTTTTTTAAATCGATCACTGTGAAACTGAGTGCCATTATCAGTTATGGCCTTTCGAGGTGCACCATAAATTAGGATAACTTGTTCTTCGAATACTCTCGACATAAGTTCAGTGGTGGCTGATCTTAAAGGAAATAATAGCACATACTTAGAAAAACAATCAGACACAGAAAAAATGTAAGTATAACCAGCGCTTGTCCTGGGTAACGGTCCAACAAAGTCGATGCTAAGTATTTGAAACGGCCTAGAAACCATCGGAGTTCTGCTTAACATTAGACCCGTTGAAGACTTCTGTTCAGGTTTAGTTCTTATACAAACCATGCAATTTCTAATATATCTAGCCACGTCGTCTCTTAATTTTGGCCAGTGATACTGTTGACCAATCCGACCAACGGTTTTATACACTCCTAAGTGCCCACAGGTGGGGGGATCGTGATGAACCCTAATAAGTTCCTTTCTATTTTCCTTGGGAATCACCTCTAACCACTGCTCTCCACCATTAAGGTAGGTATTAAAAGTGTTCCTTTCCTTTTTAAAAATTTTCGGCCCTTCTATTCTTCATAAGGGATATTTAGATGGGAACTTCTGAACCAAATCCCACATTTTTAAAAACCATTTATCAGTTGTAACCGGATAATCTAGAACAACAGAACAATCGATTTCGTCCAGTACAGGGACAGATCGAGACAGTGTATCTGGAACAATGTGCTCCTTACCCTTCCAATGGATTACATCAAAATCATATTGTTGTAATCGGATGTCCCATCTAGCAATTCTTCCAACAGGATCTTTGATTTGATTAATCCACTTCAGGGAGTAATGATCTGTGATAACGGTGAAATGGGAGCCTTCGAGATAAGGACGAAGCTTTTCAATTGCGAACAGTACAGCCAAGCATTCTTTTTCAGTCGCTTTTCGTCAGAGATCGAGAAAGGTAGCAGATAACTTTTTCCGCCCCATTCTGAACTTGGCATAAAACTGCTCCTAATCCATAGTCTGAGGCATCTGTTTGTAATATGAAGGGTAAATCGAAGTTTGGGAAGGATAGAACAGGTGCCGATACCAGGTGTTCCTTGATTGTATTAAGAGCTACATTGCACATTTCATCCCAAACAAATTTAGTATTCTTCCTTAGTAAGTTTGATACCGGGGCTATGATGGTAGAAAAATTCGGGACGAATCGTCTGTACAAAACTTGCATTTATCTTTATTTAATGTCAATCCTGCCTCCTTTATTCGTTTTATGACTTCTCGAAGGACTTCTAGATGTTTACTAAAGGTTGAAGTGCAGATCACAATGTCATCCAAATAAACCAAAACATAATTTTCAAGATCTACTCCAATGACTCGATCAATAAACCTCTGCCAAGTGGCAGGAGCATTATGCAACCCGAAAGGCATTTGTTTAATTTCTAATGTCATGGTTTTTTTTGTTGATAGAACTGTCAAGTTGAAAAATATATATTATGTCAAATTGAAAAAGTTATTACATTTTTTATTGAAAACCTTCCAAGTTAAGTACGAGTTATCGAAGCTTTATGTGTTTGGGTGTTATTCCAGCACATAAATTTGATCCCGCGAGCCGGATCGAGCATAAAACCAGCAATAAGTTTTAATTATTAAATTTGGAAAATTGAATGTGGTGTGGTAAGCTGCTTCGTGTTACTAGTGATTTCGTCTTGTAGGACGGCCACATATATGGATTGATTGTGAATTGGATTTTATCAAGGATTCATTCAGGTCAGGTCTTTCCAATATATTTGTTCATTTTTATAAACTGTTCAACACTGGACGTATAGTTCTATACGATTTATTACTTGCATACCAGTACCAGTATAAAACCTTTATGTAACCCGTATATAGACACATAGTGGTACTTATTATTCAAGCGAGTTTTCGCACACAGTTTTGTAAACTTTCATAGACATTGAACATTATATGCAGCTTTGGTTTAATCATACTACATAACTGTACCAACATATTTTAGTTACGACTTGCACTAATTTTGTTTTGTAAAGTTTATTTTTACATCTATAAGCCTGTAATTAAACATGGATCCGGATGCGTTGTTACTAAAAGCGCATGCCGCTCGTAGAACTGCCAAAGGTAGCATCACTAGGATAGAAAGTTTTATCAAAGCAAATGCAGGCACTTTATTGCATAAATTAGAATATGATACCAGGTTAGAGCTGCTAGAAACTTCTTTCAAGAAATTTTGTGAATCTCAGGACGTCATTGAGGTATCTGAGACAGATGTTGATAAAATTGGTGATCCTAGTGAATACGAAGAAAAATATTGTAATTTAAAAACTCAATTAAAAATTTTGATTAATGACTGTTCTCCTAAAGATGTTGTTCAAGGTACAATCCAACAAAGTAATCAGACAAATTCTTCACAAAATATTAGTGGTAAAGCAGAGGTTAAATCTAAGATGCCTGAAATCGTTATTGACAAATTTGCAGGTGCTCACCAAAGTTGGAGTAGTTTATATGATATTTTTAAAGCCCTTGTTTTAGACAATGATGATTTGGCAGATATACAAAAACTTATTTATTTAAAATCAAATTTAATGGGTAAACCCCAAAAATTAATCGCAAATTTACCGTTGGTTGCCTCAAATTTGTCAGTAGCAATTGATATACTCAAAGAAAGATATGAAAATAAGTTAGCGAATATTTACGTTCACATCAAGGGCCTATTAGACGTTTCATCAATAAATAAAAGTAATTCAATGAATTTGCGTGATTTTGTTGTTTCAGTTAAACAGCACACTGAGTGCTTAAAAAATTTGAATGTTCCCATTGCACAGTGGGATTTAATTTTGGTGTATATTTTGTCCCAAAAATTAGACATTAACACTAGACGTGGATATGAGTTGGAAAGAGGTCCTACTTTTTTACCTACATTGGATGGTTTTCTCAAATTTGTTGAGAAGAGATGTCAGGCTGCAGAAAATTTGGTTTCGCCAGAGTTGTCTCGTAAAAACTCTCATTTTGCTAATGTAGATAAAAAGTTAAGCTGCTTTTTTTGCAAAATGTCAAATCACAACATGCTTAAATGTTTCAAATTTAAGGAATTACCATTAAATAAAAGAAAACAGTTTGTATTTTCAAACCGGTTATGTTTAAAATGTTTTGCTCCACATCATGTAAATCAATGTGAGTGGAAGAATTGCCCTATTTGTGGCAAAGCTCATAATACCCTATTACATGCGGAAAATTCTGTCGAAAATTCATCAAATCGTAATAATTCTCACAATAATACAAGAAGTATCCAACAAAATTTGAGTTTTAGCTCCAATCGTGAACCTACTAATCACAAGCAAAATTTTTATCCTATGAATGACTCGAGTAGTAACACAGATCAAGTTTCTAACATAGAACAAAATTCAGAAGTTGCTCAAGCATCTATTAGTGATAAGCATGGGGCACAATCGAATGCTATGTCAAGCCTTTTCATAAACCAAAATGCTCATATTTTATTGGCAACTGCATCCGTACATGTTTCAAATAACAATGGTCATTTAATATCTGCCAGAGCCGTACTTGATAGTGGGTCTCAAGTGTCACTAATCACACATAAGTTAGCTAAAAAACTTCTATATCCCACCTATAATAAAAATTTGTTAATTTCTGGTGTATCAGGTCACATGAAAGTGAGTGAAGGAATCGATATTAAATTGTTTTCAAAAGTTGACCCAACAAAAACATTTGAAGTAAATTGTTCAGTAACAAATTTTATTTCTTCCAAGTTACCTCAATTTCCTATACAAACAAATCGATTAGAAATCCCTTGTAGCATTGTCTTGGCCGACCCAAGTTATGATGTTCCAGATCACGTAGATTTATTACTTGGAGCAGATGTTTACTATTCATTGCTTTTACCTGGTTTGATTAGTCTTGGAGACAACCTACCCATTTTACAAAATACCCATCTTGGTTGGGTGGTAGGAGGTGTTCTATCTCCAACAATCGTGTCAAATTTTATAACATTTGATCAAGTTCCCTCGCATTCTTTATTTATCAATTTTAATCAAATCGATACATTGCTGCAAAAATTTTGGGCAGTTGAAGATGTGCCGCAAGGACATATTTTATCAAGTGAGGATGAGCTTTCTGAACAAATATTTAAAAACACCACAAAAATTCTACAAAATGGTAGATTCCAAGTGGATATCCCATTTAAATCGCCCGTGGAGAGTTCTAAATTAGGCGAATCCTTTTCATATGCCAAAAAACGTTTTCTTTCATTAGAAAAAAGATTACATCAAAATAAATCATTATTTGACCAATATTCAGAGTTTATTAAAGAATATATCAACTTAGGCCATGCACAGTATATTCCACTTGATTTTAAAAATATTTACAATAACCACAAATATTTCATACCTCACCATTGTGTGATTCGTAATGATAAAACTACAACGCGTCTTAGAGTTGTCTTCGATGCATCCCTAAAAACCACCTCAGGATATTTATTAAATGACATATGCTTAAAAGGGCGTCTGGTTCAGCCAGAATTATTTGATATCTTGTGTCGTTTCAGAGCTTATATTTTTGCTGTTGTTGCAGACATCGAAAAGATGTACCGACAAATTCTGATTAATACTGATCACACTTTTTTACAAAATATCCTATGGCGAGAAAGTATAACAGATGATATTAAATGCATCGAATTGTTAACTGTTAGCTACGGAACAAACTTTGCACCTTACGTAGCCACTCGTTGTCTCGCTGAATTGGCAGACATGTATAAACAAAAATTTCCGTTGGCAGCTATGGCAGTTCAGACCCAAACATACGTTGACGATATTTTGGCGGGAGCTGACTCTTTTGAAGAGCTATGTGAATTAAAAACCCAATTAATAAAACTACTTAATTTAGGCCAATTTACACTGCATAAATGGTGTTCAAATTCCATTGAATTTATGCGTAATTTTAACTCAGAAACTGAATCCAAAACCTACTCTATAAATTCTGAGAGTAACTCCAATAAAGTACTGGGTGTTTTTTGGGATCCCAAATCAGATCACTTTTCTATTTCTTTGCCCAAGAACATAAATGTAACTCCAGTCACAAAAAGAAACGTTTTAGCTATCATAGCTCAAATCTATGATCCGTTGGGGTTTGTTGCTCCAATTGTTATTATGGCCAAAATTTTCATGCAGAAGCTTTGGTTATCGAAGTTAAATTGGGATGACTCTTTAAATTTAGAATTGCGTAACGAATGGATTAAATTGTCTACAAACATTCTTGCATTATCAGATTTAAAAATTCCACGATGTTTAATTAATAATCGGAATATCAAGCGAATTGAATTTCATTCTTTCTCAGATGCAAGCTTAAAGGCATATGGATGTTGTATATATTTACGAACTGTTTATGGAAACAACAGTGTTTCTTGTCTTCTAGTTTGTGCCAAATCTAGAGTTAGTCCTTTGCGAACAATTTCTCTTCCAAAATTGGAATTATGCGCATGTGTATTGTCAGCAAAGACCACTCATCGTATTTTAGAGATATTCAAAAATAATTTTCAAATAGCCAGTGTTAACTTTTGGACCGATTCACAAATTTCGTTAGCATGGCTACAATCACATCCAAGTAGATGGAATATATTCGTCTCAAACAGAGTTTCTTTAATTCAAGAACTAACGTCTTTGCACACCTGGAGGTACATTCCTACCAAACAAAATCCAGCTGATTATGTATCTAGAAGTATGATGGCGAAAGAACTTGTTTCTAATGACATGTGGTGGAACGGCCCCTCACATTTGAATAATGTTGATTTTAATTTAAATTCATTTCAATCACAACCTAGTGTTCAAAAAATTCCTGAAGAACGAAAAATTGTTATGAGTACAACTTCTAATGAAAATTATATGTTAAGCATTTTCAATAAGTTTTCAGATTTTCTGAAAATACAACGTATAGTTGCATCATGTCTTCGTTTTTCAAATAATGTAAAAAATAAGGATGACAAAAGGTTTGGTCCTTTAAAGGTAGATGAATTACAAATTGCTTTAAAAGTAATGTTGCAAATTTTGCAACAACATTATTTTTCTCAAGAAAAAGAGTTATTAAAAAACAAAAAGGTCCTTCGAAACAAACAGTTTAATTCTTTAAATCCTTTTATTGATTTGGAAGGTTTAATCCGCGTTGGGGGAAGATTGTCAAATGCTAATCTGCCATTTGCACAAAAGCATCCAGTGTTATTGCCTTCTAAATGTCACGTTGTTGATTTAATGTTACGGAGAGAGCACCTTAAATTATATCATGCCGGTCCTCAAACCGTGTTAAGTAACTTTAGACTACGTTATTGGCCTTTAGATGGCCTTAGAGCTGTTAAACGCATAATTCACAAGTGCATTCCTTGTTTTAAATTTAAAGCTAAGTGTGCTGAGCAAATTATGGCAGACCTACCTAAAGATCGGGTTTCAGTTTGTCGTCCATTTTTAAAGGTTGGTGTAGACTTCGGTGGTCCATTTTTCATTAAAACCTCGAATTTACGCAAAGCCCCTAAAGTTAAAGCATATATTGCAATATTTGTATGTATGACTACTAAGTGTGTTCACATAGAATTGGTGTCAGGACTGTCCACTGAACAATTTTTGCTTACATTACAACGTTTTATAGGCCGACGAGGTAATCCCTCTGTAATATATTCTGACAATGCCACTAATTTTTCTGGCTCCAGTAATCATTTGAAAGCCTTATACGAATTTTTTAAAGCCAAAAGTACCATTGACTCTATTGAAAAATTTTTATCCAAAAATGAGACTCAGTGGAAATTTATCCCACCTCGCTCACCACATTGGGGCGGCCTTTGGGAGGCCGCAATTAAGGGTGCTAAACATCACTTGATTAAAACTATTGGTGAAACTGTTTTAAATTTTGAGGAATTTTCGACCGTCTTGGTTTGCATTGAGGGTATTATGAACTCGCGACCTATTAGTGTTTTATCAAATGATCCGTCCGATTTAAGCCCTTTAACACCAGGACATTTTTTAATTGGTGATAATCTTTCAGCATTCCCAGACAAGGATTTGGGAAACATTCCCGAAAATCGATTGTCAATATATCAGAAATGTATTAAATTCAAACAAATATTTTGGAAGCGATGGTCTATTGAATATCTGAATAGACTTCAACAAAGCCCAAAATGGACAAATCAAAAACAAAATTTAAAAGTAAATCAATTAGTCCTTTTAAAAGAGGATAATTTGCTTCCTTTTAGATGGGTTCTCGCGCGACTCATTGAAATTATTCAGAGCTCAGACGACAAAGTTCGTTTAATCAGAGTCAAAACATCAGATGGAACGTTTCTTAGGTCCATAACGAAGGTATGTCCCCTTCCTGATGATGACTAAATTTGTGTATTGTTAAATCTTAAAACTTTGTCATTAGGTTAGCTATTTTATTTTTTATATATTTTTTTTTATGTTAGCTGTATTGTATTGTGCGCCTAACTTCTCTGAAGTGAACTGTTTTGTCTAAGTTGGAGTTTTCTCCCTGAAAACGTCCAAGGCGGGAGTTATGTTTAATTTCTAATGTCATGGTTTTTTTTGTTGATAGAACTGTCAAGTTGAAAAATATATATTATGTCAAATTGAAAAAGTTATTACATTTTTTATTGAAAACCTTCCAAGTTAAGTACGAGTTATCGAAGCTTTATGTGTTTGGGTGTTATTCCAGCACAGCATTCGTCGAAATTGGAAGAGACCTCTAGTTGGGACCACAAATGCTGTAAGAGGTCTAGAATCTTTAGCCACCGGAATCTGCCAATATGCCGATTTAATGTCGAGTGTCGTTAAGTATTTAGCATCCCGAAGTTTATCCAGTGTGGCACTTATAAACGGTAAAGGATAAGCGTCTTTT
This sequence comes from Ophraella communa, assembly GCA_035357415.1. Lineage (NCBI taxonomy): Eukaryota > Metazoa > Arthropoda > Insecta > Coleoptera > Chrysomelidae > Ophraella > Ophraella communa. The sequence continues at coordinate 13,440,110 of CM068992.1, forward strand.
TTACTGACTTCGTTCAATGGTTTATAGTTTACACAGAAACGATAGCTGCCATCCGGCTTTTTGACCATCACTATTGGAGATGCCCACGGTGAATTTGATGGTTCTACGATTCCATCTCTTAACATTATATCCAACTCTTCATTGACACATTTCTGTAAGATTGGTGATAGGGGATAATGTCGTTGTTTTATGGCTGGACTGTCGGTTGTTATGGTATGTGTTCTGTATATTATTGTTTTGTTTGTCATTATTTACAGGTTGTTTTTGTTGGTCTAAAAACTAGCATTAATTATCAATGTATCGGAGCGGGCCAGTCTTAAATAAATGTTCGAAGTAACTATATGGTATTATTTCAAATTAATTAATACTTAACAGTGGCGCAGTCATTTACGAACCGAAAAAATTAAATATTCGATTATCATGTCGAATTTTCTCGGAAGTTTAAGTGTGTTTGATCCGGCAAAATCGGATTACGCTGTATTTTCTGAACGTTTAAAACAATTTTTTGTGGCCAACGACATACCTAACTGAAGAAGATAAAAAACGGGCTACTCTCTTAAATACATTAAACGAAGAATGTTATATTTTATTACGTAATTTATGTGTACCGAAATCACCGCCGGCAATGAAATTTGACGAGTTGGACAAATATTTATTAAAACATTTTGCACCTGTGCGATCTTACTTTTCGGAAAGAGCTAAATTTTATACATCGAGAAAAGAACCGGGGGAAAAAGTTTGTGATTGGGCAGCACGCGTGAAAAATTTAGCAAGTACGTGCGGGTTCGACGCTACGATTACACTAAATACATTGTTGAGAGATATTTTTGTAACCGGTTTCAATGATGTGCGGTTTTCTGATCGATTGTTTGAGAAAGATGCCACAAGTGGTAATTGCAGTTTTCACTCAATGGAAAAGGTAGCATTAGCAAAAGAATCTGCTGTGATAGAACATGATAAACGTGTATCTAAGGAGTTACCAGTTCAAGTTAAAACAGAACCAGAAGAAATTCATTATAGTCAGAATGCAGGTACTTCTCGACAAAATAGTGGTAAGTCAAAACCCTAACAAATTTTCCAAAAAAGTTCAAAAGTTAAGGCGACCTCATTTAAGAAATGTACTGTCTGCGGACGCTCCAATCATAATTCTACTGATTGTGCTTATCGTAATTGCTTTTGTCATAAATGCGGAATTAAGGGCCACCTAGCTCCGGTGTGCAAGAGGGAAATGCAAAAATTTTTGCAGGAAGACGTTCTACAGGACTCTGATGATAGTGAAGATAGGTGTTTTAATATCAAGGATAAAAATGTATATAATAAGTTACATTACAGCTCCACAAGGGATGAAAAGCCTATAGTTATCAAATTATTGATAGAAGGAAAACAATATGATTTTGAAATTGATTCAGATTTTGCCCATGCGCAATTTCGGAAAAAATGTATCATAATAATTTTTTAAACTATGTTCTTAACCCTAATGATTTATCTCTTAAAGACTACGTTGGTGTTTCTTTCAGACCTGTCGGATTTCTAAATTTGAAAATAGTATACGATTCCAAAGAGTATATTTTAAAAACATACGTAATTAAAAATGGAGGTCCTCCCTTGTTGGGCCGTAATGGGCTCAAAATATTGAAAATTGGTTTATGTAGATTAGATTCTTGTAAGAGTAATACTTTATTATATGTAAGTTCCAACGCCAAGTTAAAAATATTATTAGATGAATTTAAACAAATTTTTGATGGCACCTTAGGTATATTTAATAAATTCAAAGTATCCTTAAAATTAAAAGAAAATGCCACTCCTCGATTTTGTAAGGCACGCCCTGTCCCAATCGCACTTAAACCAAAAATTGAAGAATAGTTAGAGCGATTGGTAAAGAACAAGGTATTAGTTCCTACTGTATTTTCAAATTGGGCCACTCCAATTGTGCCAATTCTTAAAAAAAGCTGTGGCTTAAGAATCTGTGGAGATTTTAAGGTCACTCTAAACCCTCAACTAGAATATCAACAATTTCCCCTTCCAAGAATTGAATATTTGTTTAGTCAACTTGAAGGAGGTATTAAATTTTCAAAAATAGACCTTTCTGAAGCCTACCAACAAATACTTTTGGACGACAAGTCTACGGAATTAGTAACCATATCCACACATAACGGTTTATTTTCTTATGACAGACTTCCTTTTTGGTATCCATTGTGCACCATCCACATTTCAAGTTATAATGGATCAGTTATTTAATAATTTACCAGGGGTTATAGTATTTTTGGACGATATTTTAATTACAGGGAAAAATGACAGTGAGCATTTGGAAAGATTAAAACAGGTTTTTCAACAGCTAGCAGATTGTGGTCTTAGAGTTAAAAAAGATAAGTGTAGTTTTATGCAAGATTCTCTAATATACATGGGTCATAAAATTGACAAATTTGGTTTACACAAAGCGCAAGAGAGAGTAGAAGCTGTTGTTAAAACAAAAATCCCATCAAATATTACAGAACTTAAATCATTCTTAGGGGGTGTTAGTTATTACGTAAAATTTTTGCCAAATGCTTCATCAATTTTATTTCCTTTATATAATCTTTTAAAAAAAGGAATCGCGTGGGAGTGGACTAATGAGTGCCAGAATAGTTTTACAAAAATAAAAGTAATGTTAGTATCTCCAACTACTCTGGCACACTTTGATCCAAAACTACCTATTAAACTATTAGTTGATGCTAGCAGTGTAGGACTGGGAGCGAATATTAGTCATACATATACAGATGGCACGGAAAAACCAATTGCGTTTGCATCTCGATTATTAAATAAAAACGAGTTGTCTTTTTCTCAAATTGAAAAAGAAGCTTTAGCCATAATATTTGGAGTTAGAAAATTTTTTCAATATCTATATGGAACTAAATTTACCTTATACACTGATCACAAACCTCTTTTAGGGGAAAAAAGAGGGTTACCAACATTTGCAGCAAACCGACTACAAAGATGGGCGTATATTTTATCATCTTTTAATTTTGAAATTAAATATGTTAATACAAAACAAAATTACTCAGATTTTCTTTCCCGATTGGGTGGAATACCTGATCACAAGTGTTATTACAACAGTAATTCGGTTGTGTTTTATCATAGTGATAAAGACAAAATTTCTTACTTAAAGTATATTCAAAACTCGGAGTTTCCAGTTAACTTTTTAAAAATTAAGCAACAAACTGCTAGCAAAGTAATTTTTTACGTGCGCAACGGTTGGCCGAAGGCTTTTCCTTCAGTAGAATTTAAACCATATTTTATAAGGAAATATGAAATTTCAGTGGAACATGGTTGTCTAATGTGGGGTTATCGTTTAATTGTGCCGTCTATCTTTCAAAATAGTATTTTAGAAAAACTTCATTTAACCCATACCGGCATAGTTAAAATGAAAGCTTTGGTCGATCATATGTATGGTGACCAAAAATTGATAAGTCAATTGAGAACAGAGCTCGTACTTGTAAAACTTGTGCTTTGCCCTAAACCTTCGCTGGTGATGTGGGAAACACCTAAGGAACCTTGGACCAGATTACACGCTGATTTTTTTGGTCCGTTCTTAAATAATACGTTTTTGGTCATTGAGGACGCCATCTCCAAATGGCTTGAGGGTTTTATCGTGCAGGATATGACTTCCTCTAAAACTCTTCAGATTTTTAGAAGATTATTTGCACGTTTTGGACTACCTAGGGAAATTTCAACGGATAATGCGCAAACTTTTGTATCTGATGAATTTCAGATACTTTTGTCCAATTTAGGCATTATACATAAGTTGGGGACACCGTATCATCCCGAAACAAACGGTTTGGCGGAATCTGGAGTAAAAATTATAAAAAAAGCTCCCCGCAAAGGATATAAAGATGGAACATTGGATATTCAACTTATTTTAGATACCTTTCTTTTGCAATATCGTAATACGCCTCATACTACGACTGAAGAATGTCCGTCGAAAATGATTTTTGGTCGTACCTTGCGTACAAGATTTGATTTACTACTACCATCCACAGCAAACGTCATAAAAAACAAACAAACAAAAATTGAAACCAAATTTAAAAGAAGCAAGGAGGTTTCATTTTCGATAGGGGAAAAGGTATGGGCACGTGACTTTCGATGTAACGCAAAGTCAAGTGGTGTAATGGAATAATCCGTGATATTCTTGGCCGAAGAACTTATGTAGTAGATGTTGATGGTGGAATGATTTGGAAGAGGCATCTTAGTCAATTAAGAAAAAATAATAGTTCATCAAAGCCTAATATTATGATCATTCCACAATCCACTTCTACTACATAAGTTCTTCGGCCAAGAATATCACGGATTATTCCATTACACCACTTGACTTTGTTTGCGTTACATCGAAAGTCACGTGCCCATAGTATGTTCCACCATTGACGTACATCCTGGAGTCGTTGGCACATTCTTAAACATTTCATCTACTAGTATTTTCAGGGCAGAGCGTTGTTTGGCATGAAAATGATCGAGAGGTGTTACAGCACAAAGAAAATTCGCCGAACTAGGTTCGCCAGAACGAAAACACCAGTTATCGGAATACAAGTTTGGGATTATCTCCATCCGAGTCCAGAAATCTACTCCCAAAATTAGACTGTGAGGAATTGACGGCACAACTAAAACTTTAAAAATTTTTATTTGCGATTCTAACTCAATTGGTAGACTAATACTTCCCAACACAACGCACACATTTCCATTCGCCACTGTACATTCTTTTTGAGAGCTGGCTTCTAGAGTACAGATATTCTTTAATACATTCCAACGCTGTTCTCCGACTACGGTCACACTACAACCACTGTCTAGTAACCCTATAAACTTACGACCATAAATATGAACTTTAAGATAAGGACGGGTATCATTCTTCGCATGCGACAACACATAGTCCAGAACCGCCATAGTCCATGGTTCGGTGGTCGGGGTTTGGTGAGAAGAGGTTGGCGACCGACCTACTGCTGACCTCTTTTCGCGTTTTTTTTGTATACACTTTGAACAAGAGCTCAAGACATTTCCTTCTTGACCGCATCCGAAACAAAATTTATTTCGTGGCTTAGGACATTTGCGAAATCGATGACCTGCTTCCTTACAGTTCCAACATAGAACTTGATTTGAAGTCGTGGTAAAAGTATTGGTTACGGATGAAATATTTGTGTCGACACTATCGTTAGTTAAGTTTCCTTCTGCCGCCAATACCGAATAAGTTGCAGTTGTTTTACCAGGGGAGGGGGACAGAATCGCATTGTTCTAATAGACGTCTCTTCTATCATCCTACATTTCAAAGTCAATTCCTGGATGGTTTCAATTACTTGAAGGGCCAGTTGGGATTGGATATAAGGTAAAAGATTCCTGCGGATCATGTTTACACGAACAGACTCTTCTGGTTGTGATAGTCCTAGTTTGATAAAAAGATTTTCCATTATGGACATGTATGTTATCACTTTATCTTTTGCTCCCTGTGTCCTTCTTCGGATCTCTTCCCAGAGATCAATTTCGTAGTCATACGGCAGGAAGTCTTGACGAAGCCCAAGACTGAAACGACTGAGTTCTAAACCAAGCTAGTGCATCATTTTTAAATAACACATAAGCTGACCTTACTAACAGATGTTTTGAAATACCCCGAGAAATCCTCATTTCCTCAATTTTCTCTAAAAATTTGGTAACGCTACCTTCTCCATCAAAAAATATTTTCCAACGACTTACATCAAAGAAGGGTTTAGAAGACTCAGCAATAGAGGTAGAATTTAAAGATGATAACTCGATATTTCTAAGTCGTTGTTCAAAATCACTCGTAGAGTTAATTGTAGGATCTGCACGGCTTCGATTTGAAAAACTTCTCGGTATATGCGTTTGCTTCTGCTCAGGTGGCACAAATTGTTGATAAAAAACTGGAGCTTCTGTTTGTGAGGTCGTAGGTCTGAGCAAAAATGAAGGATAATTAGCTCCTGAGATCCCTTCCGAATTTCCAACACAATTATTTGACCTTTGATTTACAGAGTCCACATCAGAGAATCTCACAGTATGGAACCTAGACTGAATTGGATAGAGTAATTCCAAAACCGGATCTTTCCTTTTTAGTGTGGTAGATGAATAGATTCCAGTAGTCCGACCATCTTCTTTGGGAGTTTCTGTTAAATTCTTTTCAGTATTGAAGGTTAAAGGATTCTCTCCTGCTTGATGATGAGATGAGCTGGCCACATCTATCCCAACATGATTTAGTTCGGATTCTCGTTCCGAATATCCCTCTATTCTTTCCTCTCGTCTGATACTATTTACTGATGTCGGACGGATGCTATCATTAGACTGATACTATTTACTGATGTCGGACGGATGCTATCATTAGACTGAACCAATTCTGGTACCAGAGGGTTTGGTTCGTCTAATATAGATCCTTCATACACTATGTTTTCATCCAAGTTGGAAGAAGTAGTCCGATATTCTTCTTGGTGACCGGTATCCCTTATACGTCCTAATGCCTCTGTGTACCGTACACATTTAGAAACTAGGTTGAATCTAGCTTCTTCCAAGTCCGCATCACTTAAGATTAGACGTTGCAATCGAGAATAGACATGTGATAATCTTGAAGATATTCTTTTATATTCGTTATCTCGGTTGGCATAATTAAAATTTTTAATACCTTTCTCTAAATCTTCCAGCTTTTGTTTACAGATTTTAATTTCGTCCGATGGAATAAATTTATCCAGTCTTAATTCTTCAAATCCCGATCCCGCTTTTTCCATCTGCATGGATACTCTCAACGCAGCCCGATTTTCTTGTACAGTATTATACACAGGTATGTTTCTTAATAATAATTCATAGACAAGTTCATCCCCTAGAAGTCGATTTACTTCAAACATTTTAAAAGTATAAAAGTACTATGTATACCTCCTAAGTTAATCGTGACTAAACTTCAACTGTCTAGGTAAGTATATGCGCTGAACTTTGTGAACGTTACTTATTTTTCCCTACAACTTTCCCAAATATTTCCCTAACTCTACCTCACAAATTTAAGTGGATGAAAATGGTAAAGTTATAGTTTATGAGTTTTTAAGAATTTTAATTTAATCACAAATTCAATAAATAAATTAGTTTTAAATATAACCCCAAATTACTGCTTTTAGTACACCGCTTAGAATTTAAATTCAAACCAATAAATAAATTTTGTATTCTAATTAGTAATACCAAATTGTAGCGTTATATTGTACTTGCTACGTATAGCGTTTAGAATTAAATTTAATTTAAAGGAATATTTCCCTCATGTATAATATATGTCATAAGAGGAATGCAATTATCGAAAAATTACAGCGGTAATTGCACTGCGGAGCGATGATTGCACTGCGAAAACATCCCGTCGGCATGACACCAATAATAACAACACTGACTGACAATACTGATAAATGTCAGATATACTTCAAAAAGTGAAAACTGTAATTCTTGTAATTTTTAATTTGTGTGTTGAAAATAAAATTGTTTGAAAGCATGTCTAGCATAATTTTATTCATAGTCTTTGTCAGTAGTATGTGATTTTTCTCAGAAAAAAATCAATACTTATTTCTTTATTCGTGAAATATTCCATTGAATTACACTCGTGCATAAAAATGACCAGATAATTTTACATTCAAGCGTGTTATCTATAAAAATTGCACTCCGTTATTTTCATATTTTGTAAAAGAGCCCTCCTCCTTCGGAGTCGGGCTCTTTCGCCAAAATATGAAAAAAATCTTGTGCAATTTTTAGATAACACGCTTTCTTGCAAAATTATCGGTAATTTTTATGCGCTTGTGCAATTATAACCGAATATTTCCCTCATGTATAATATATGTCATAAGAGGAATGCAATTATCGAAAAATTACAGCGGTAATTGCACTGCGGAGCGATGATTGCACTGTGAAAATATCCCGTCGGCATGACACCAATAACAACAACACTGACTGACAATACTGATAAATGTCAGATATACTTCAAAAAGTGAAAAAATGTCGCGTTTTGGTGAGTGGTCCATACAATCAATTGAGAAAAATGTAGTTGAAAGTGAACCAAAAAATACCAAATCCAACAGACAGTATATACGGCGACAGTTCTCAGAAAAAAATCAATACTTATTTCTTTATTCGTGAAATATTCTATTGAATTACACTCGTGCATAAAAATGACCAGATAATTTTACATTCAAGCGTGTTATCTATAAAAATTGCACTCCGTTATTTTCATATTTTGTAAAAGAGCCCTCCTCCTTCGGAGTCGGGCTCTTTCGCCAAAATATGAAATAAATCTTGTGCAATTTTTAGATAACACGCTTTCTTGCAAAATTATCGGTAATTTTTATGCACTTGTGCAATTATAACCGAAAATGAATCTGTTTTGTAGAAGTACAACTTCAATGCAGTTTTTTTTTAAATTTAGTATCTGCCAAAAAGTGACTCAAATAAAAAGACAGTTTGACAGTTTTGACGTTTCTTTTTTTATTGTTTATATTTTCTTTGTACACAGATTCGAAAAAAGTTTGTTTTAATCTGACAATTTGAATTTATGGCGGAAATTAATCCTAAGGCATTGTGTGAACTTTGTTGTGCTATATTTGCAAGGCGTTCTAGTTTAGTCAGGCACATAAAAAATGTCCATTTTCCCGAACGTGCCTTTATATGTGAACATTGTAGTAAAAGTTACATTACTAAAAGTAATTCGGTCGAGGGCTCTGGTTCCCTTTCTAATCGGCGTAAAGCTGAACGGAAAAACGAACTATCTCAGGGTATTGGTATTAAACCATTCCAAGACCGCTGGGTACTCTCAACTAGATTGGGAGTTTGTGATCTCTGATTGCAACCTACTCGTGGTGACCCTGTTGAAACTGAATCCAGCGGATCTAGACCGGAAGGTCGAAAAACATTCCCCAAGTCCAAGTTGTTAGATACCGTGACGATGACTGAATGGCACTGGGGTGATAGTGTCGCAAACGGTTCCTTTGGGGCACAGGGTCGCACCCCATCGTAGGCAGACCTTACTCCTGCATGCGGGGCTCTGCAGGAGTGGACCACCTTTCCCTAGCTACTCGTGGGACTCTTATGGATTCTCAAAAAAACCAAAACGAGAGCCCAAGGCTAAGAAGCCGGGGCAATCAAAAACTAAGGAGGATACTAAAGCTGCAGAGCCAAGTACCTCCTCGAAAATCCTCAGGCTGAAAGGCCCGGATCTTCCAAAGCCGAAAGGCAAAAATTTCAAAGGCTGTCAGGGTCAATACCTTGGAGGAGGTTGATCTTATGACAGACGAGGAAATTAAATTTGCAAGACTATCTGGCATCTCCAAAGCCAAGATAGAGAAATTGGTAAAACAAGGCCAAAATTACATCCAAGCCAAAAGGGCCGTAATTAAAGCCAATTTTACCAAATCCTTGGAGAAAGCAAAGGAGGAACAGCCAAAGCCGACAAAGGCAAAGGCAGTGAACCCTAAGCAAAAAACCGTACCAGCCACAGGCTCAAAAAGGCCAAGGTCACACGGTAATACACCACCCGAAAGCCAGCGCAAAGGGAAGAAACCAAAGACTGAAGGTCTAACCTTTAGTGAAGCCGCAGCTTCTATAAAAGTAGCTGTGGTAAGTACAGGTTTCCCGGAGGCCAAGATGGATCAGGATAAGCTGAAGGCAGTCCAAAAATCCGTCATGGCCGCCTATGAGTCGATTCCGGAGGGAGGACCGCAGGTCCGCTTCCTGAAGAGCACTTTTAGACCGGGATATCTGGAACTCACTTGTGTGGACGACACAACGGCAAACTGGGTTAAGGAGGTCTCCCCAACTCTAAAGCCGTGGGATGGCGCATCCCTGATGGCACTGGAGGGAAAGGACATGCCCAAACCCTTTGCAAGTGTGGTATTTATACCAGACGAAGACGGCGAAAGGCTAGAGTCCAAAAGGGTCCTTAATAGGTTAAGGATAAGTAACCATGGACTCAGAACGGACCTATGGACGGTCTGGGGCAGCAAGCCTACAGAAAAGGAGTACTCTGGACATTCTCGATGGATCAGGAATCCAAGGAGGAGATCCAGAGGCTCAAAATGACCCCGTACTTTGGCTTAGGAAGGGTAACCTTCAGAGCCAAAAAGGAGAAGCTAACAGCAACGTCCACCACGGAGACAAGGGAAACACCCATGGAGGCTCAGGAGGAGGAAGCTCCCGAGAGTGGAGTCAGCCCGCTCAAAAGGACGTCAGTCCACGAGAAGGAAGACTCCGCTCAAGGAAGACCTCCTGAGGAAGAAATGGAGAGCTCTTCGCAAGAAGAGAAGTAAGGTTCTTGCAAGCCAATCTTCAACACGCTAAAGCTGCATCGGCAACAGTGTGTAGAAGAGTGGAGCAAGAAGGCATCGATGTGGCCCTCTTGCAAGAACCCTGGAGGATAGGCGATAAGGTAGCCGGCCTATCCACCAAATCAGGTAAGATATTACAAACCCCTAAGGCCGTAAGGCCAAGGGCTTGTATAATTTACAGTAATAGAATACAATGTACTTTAATACCAGTGCTCTGCACTGGTGATGTTGTTACAGGTATCCTAACAGTATCCACGGACGATTGGGAAAGAAGCTTGGTAGTATGCTCCGCCTATTTCCCTGGAGATGAGACTGAAAGTCCACCACACATAATAAGCGACATTGTTGCATACTGTGTGGGAAAAGGATTGCAGTTAATAATAGGATGTGATGCGAACGCACACCATACAATATGGGGCAGCACGGACATCAATAAAAGAGGTGAGTCTATTTTGAACTTTATCTTATCCGATGGTTTAATTATCTCCAATATAGGAAATAAACCTACATTTGTCACCAAAACGCGCAAAGAAGTTTTAGATCTAACACTCTGCACGAATAAAATTGGTGATAACATCATAAACTGGCATGTGTCTGAAGAACCTTCGAGTTCAGACCACAGACACATAAGATTTGATCTAAACATTTTTCCGTCGGAAACAAAATACCGTAACCCAAGAGATACGAACTGGACGGGTTATAAAGAAGCCCTCAGTAATAATCTCAAGGAAGGTATTGAACCACTTAATAGTACCAAAACTATAAACGCGGCGGCAAAAATGGTAAGTGAAGCTATATTGGCGGCATACCATGAAAATTGCCCTGAAAAAACAAGGAAAAACAAAGGCACTAATACAGTCTGGTGGAACAACGGCTTAAGGAAGCTTAGGGCGGAGGTCCGAAGCCTCTTTAATAAAGCCAAAAGCAGCCAGGACTGGGATGCCTATAGGTATAAGCTCACGCAATACAATAAAGAAATACGTAAAGCCAAAAGGAAAACGTGGAGGAAGTTCTGCGAGGAGATTTCAGACACTCCGGCATGTTCCAGAATCCACAAAGTCCTGGCTAAAGATGGAACAACCAGTAAAGAGGTGGGTTTCTTAAAGAAAGCTAATGGCACTTACACAGAAACCAAAGAGGAAAGTCTTAAAGAACTGGTATATACACACTTTCCTGCCGCAACAATTCTGGATGACTCAATAAGGCTAACCAATCTGGAACAAAAGCTGACCAGGCCAAGTTCGACAGATTGGAAAATGGCTACAGAAGTCACAAGACCTAACAGAATCAGATGGGCAATCAAAAAATTTAAACCATTTAAGTCCCCAGGGATGGATGGTATACACCCCATTCTATTACAGATGGGGAGTTGCTACCACATTTAAGTAGGATACTAAAAGCTTGTTTGGCATGGGGTATCTTACCAGAAGTATGGCAAAAGGTTAAAGTCATCTACTTACCAAAGGTTGGTAAAGTATCGGACCTAACACCAAAATCATACAGACCAATAAGCCTGTCATCCTTTCTACTAAAGACTTTAGAGAGGCTTTTGGACAGGTACATAAGAGACGAAGTGCTAAAAGAGCACCCTCTAAGCAATCGTCAATATGCATACCAACCAGGTAAATCAACGGAAACGGCATTAGATGACCTAAATAGGTTGGTCTCTAAGTCTATAGAGGACAAAGAGATTGCAATGGCTGCCTTTCTGGACATCGAAGGAGCGTTTAACAATGTTACAACGAACTCATTGATAGATGCAATGAGTAGACGGGGCACACCTCAAGTGATATGCAGATGGATAAAGGCAGCTCTAGAGAATAGGATTGTAATATCCTCACTAGGGCAAGCTACCATCAAAGCGAAAGCAGGTGGAGGTTGTCCACAAGGAGGAGTTCTGTCACCACTACTTTGGGCAACCCTAGTAGACGATCTCCTCAACGAATTATCCAAAAAGACTTTCAGTGTCTAGGATATGCAGATGACATAGCGATTGTCATCAGAGGCAAATTTGCCGGGGTATTATCTGACAGAATGCAGATAGCCCTAAACACGGTTGAAAATTGGTGTAAGCAAGAGAGACTAACAGTCAATGCTCAAAAAACACAAATTATCAACTTCACAAAAAAGACAACATTGGCCGGTCTAAAACCACTAACATTGGGGGAACAGTGATTCCAGTAGTCAAAGAAATAAAATACCTAGGAGTATTCCTGGATCAAAGACTCTCATGGAACACACACATACAAAAAACCACGCAGAAAGCTATATTGTCCTTGGGCAGATGTAGACGAATGTGTGGAACCCCAAAATGACCATATGGTTATATACAAGGGTTATTAGACCCATAATAACCTACGGGTCAGTGGTATGGTGGACAAAGACACAGCAAACAGGAGCAGTAAGGCTATTAAGTAACATACAAAGGTTAGCTTGCCTGTGCGTTACGGGGGCCATAAAAACTACTCCTTTAGCTGCACTGGAAGTCTTGTTAAACATTCCACCACTACACATATATATACAGGGCGAAGCGAGAGCAGCCATGCACAGATTAATACATAATCAGCAGCACATAAGCCAATCGCATGGGGCTGATAATGGTAAGCTAATCAAGGAACTAAAAGCGGATAACATTTTGGGGCAACCCATTGACGCAACAGTCACGAGATATAGCTTTGCCAATAAATTTAAAATAGTTATACCAGGTAGGGAAGACTGGGAAAAAGGTGTACCCGTAGAGGCGGAGTCAACCTGGTACACGGACGGCTCAAAGACGCCGTATGGCGTGGGAGCCGGCGTAGTCGGAAGGAAACAAGGGATAACATTCCCAGTAAGTCTATCCCAAAATGCCACGATTTTTCAAGCAGAAATCACGGCAATTCACTACTGTGTAGAAGAAATTAAAAGGCTGGATAGGACGTACCGTTCAATAGCCATCTTCACAGACAGTCAGGCGGTGCTAAGGGCACTAGATTCTGTAGAGGTCAATTCTAGGCTAGTATGGGACTGTGTGCATGCTCTGAATACTCTGGGGATCGTAGCAAGGTTACGGTAGCTTGGGTACCAGGGCATAGGGGTCTAAAAGGCAATGAAAAGGCAGATGAAATGGCTAAACTAGGCTCATCAATGCCTTTTATTGGACCGGAACCCTTCTGCGGCATTGCAAAAAATATAATAAAGACGGCCATGAAAACATGGGTGGCACAAAAATCACGGGAATGGTGGTGGAATTCACCAGGACAAAGGCAAGCGAAACAGTTCATAATGGAACATTCGCAAAAGTTTACGTCAGACTTATTGAGTAAAGACAGGAAAACGGTCAAAACTGTAGTAAGTCTATTGACGGGGCACTGTAAGCTAAACAGGCATCTTAAGCTGATGGGGTTGACAGAGACGGATCTGTGCAGATTCTGTCACCTAGAAGAGGAAACACCAGAGCACATCTTATGTCAGTGCGACGGACTGGTAAATATGCGGTTCCTGACTTTAGGAGAAGAATATCCATTGGCAAGGGACTACATGAAGGTTACAGTCTCAAAGCTTATAGACTTCGTTAAGAGAGTCGGACTGGGGGATGTAATCTAGTTTTTCGAGGACCACAATAGATCTGAAAAGGTCGCAGTGGAATAGGCTTCTGGCCACCTCTTAAACATCTATCTATCTAAAAGTAATTTATTGCGGCACATAACTAGTGCTCATTCCAACTTAAAAACTAAGCCAAACCCCTTAATGTGGCAATGTCCATTATGTATTTTCGAAAGCGATAAAGAAACAATGGTAGACCATTATAAAACTGTTCACAATGTTGTCACAGCTTTCAAGGAAATGTCTTTCAAATCATTTGATGATTTCCAAAGATGGAAACAACATTTTGAAAGTGAAACTAGTTCAAAATATATTCGTTACAGGATAAAAAAATGTCATGATAAAATAAAATATTATTATCGGTGTCATAGGGATGGTCTGTATAAAGGAAGAGGAAACAGCATAAGACGTCTAAAGAGAACTGGTTCTAATAAAATAAATGGTCACTGTCCAGCTAAAATTGATGTTACAGTAACTAAAATTACAGAAATGGTGTCCATAAAGTACATAAATAATCATGTAGGTCATAAAATGGAATTATCTAATCTGTGTTCATCAAAATCTAATAAACAAATAAGACAAGGGACACAAAAAAGTATTAAAACGTATAAAGCAACCCCCAAATCAAATGTTTTGCCTAATAAACAATTTCCTTTAAAGATGTAAGCATTTTTAATCAATATAAAAGCTAATTGAAAATAATCAAACGTTTTTCAGGGAAACAGAAATTAAAAAAAGTGATATAACAATTGAAGATATAAAAAATACGTTTATTGAACAATTTCATCAAATTATAAATAAAATTAAATGTCCAGAACAATTTGATATAGTTAAAAAACATTTAACAGTACTTGAAAGTGTATTAGATAATTGTAATAAATTATAGTTTACATCCATTTTGAAATTAATTTATGTAAGCATTAATAATCTAGAAAGTATCTTAGATTTGCAGGTATTATAAACATAAAAATACCAAAAGGTTTATTTTCTTAACTTAATGGAGATCTTCACTTTGAGGCACATATTTACACCCCAAACAAAATGTATTTCTACTATTGAACAACTGATGCCACCAGTTAATTTAGCTTCTCAAAAAATACAGTTTTATAAATTTTCAATCATTTTAAAAATAGTTTTACTTCAAAAAAGTAGCAAAATAAAATTTCCAAAATTTTATTTTGTACAAAAATAGTCTAGAAATACTAAATCCACATTGTATTAAAATAAAAATCGTAAAAATTGATATTTTTCATTAAAAAATCACTAATCTTGAATGTCACAATATGTTTTAAACAATTTATTAAAAAACTGATGACACTAGTCGATTCAGCGCCTTTAGGTAAAAACCCCATTTTTCAAAATTTCAAGCATTTTTAAAGTTTGAATGGATTTAAAAAATGTTAAGTTTATATTCAATAAAAATAGTCTAGAACCACTAAATCGACCCCATAGAACCAGAAAATATCAATATTTATAAAGGTAGTTCACTACTTTTGACTGCGACTGTACTACTTTTGCTCCCAATTCTTTCCACCAAAAATAAAATAAGTTCTAGACAAGATATATTAAAGAACTGATTGCACCAGTCGATTCAGCGTCTTAAAAAACCCAGTTTTACTCATTTTCAAGCGTTTTTAAGACCAAAAGCTTTTTTGTCAAAAAATGAAGCAAGGCTATAACCTTTGATTTTTTACCAAAAATTTGTCAAAATTAATTTTCAATAAAAATGGTCTTGAACCACTAAACCGACCCCGTAGAACACGAAAATCCAGTCAAAATTGCAATAATATTAATGTTTCTAAAGGTAGCTCACTACTTTGACTGCGACTGTACTACTTTTGCTCCCAATTCATTCCACCAAAAATAAAATGTGTTCTAGACATGCTAATGAAGAACTGATTGCACCAGTCGATTCAGCGTCTTAAAAAACCCCTTTTTACCCATTTTCAAGCGTTTTCAAGACCAAAAGCTTTTTTGTCAAAAAATGAAGCAAGGCTATAAGCTTTGATTTTTTACTAAAAAATGGCCAAAATTAATTTTCGATAAAAATGGTCTAGAACTACTAAATCGAACCCGTAGAACACGAAAATCGAGTCAAAATTGCAATAATATCAATATTTCTACAGGTAGCTCACTACTTTTGACTGCGACTGTACTATATACTTTTGCTCCCAATTCATTCCACCAAAAATAAAATGTGTTCTAGACATGCTATTAAAGAACTGATTGCACCAGTCGATTCAGCGTCTTAAAAAACCCTGCTCTACTCATTTTCAAGCGTTTTCAAGACCAAAAGCTTTTTTGTCAAAAAATGAAGCAAGGCTATAAGCTTTGATTTTTTACCAAAAAATGGTCAAAATTAATTTTCAATAAAAATGGTCTAGAACTACTAAATCGACCCCGTAGAACACGAAAATCGAGTCAAAATTGCAATAATATCAATATTTCTAAAGGTAGTTCACTACTTTTGACTGCGACTGTACTACTTTTGCTCCCAATTCATTCCACCAAAAATAAATTGTGTCTTAAAAAACCCCTTTTTACCCATTTTCAAGCGTTTTCAAGACCAAAAGCATATTTCTCAAAAAATGAGGCAAGGCTATAACCTTTGATTTTTTACCAAAAATTTGTTAAAATTAATTTTCGATAAAAATGGTCAAGAACTACTAAATCGACCCCGTAGAACACGAAAATCGAGTCAAAATTGCAACAATATCAATATTTCTAAAGGCACTACTTTTGACTGCGACTGTACTACTTTTGCTCCCAATTTTTGGTGGAATGAAGTAGGCTTCATTTTTTGACAAAAAAGCTTTTGGTCTTGAAAACGCTTGAAAATGAGTAGAGCGGGGTTTTTTAAGACGCTGAATCCACTGGTGCAATCAGTTCTTTAATATCTTGTCTAGAACACATTTTATTTTTGGTGGAATGAATTGGGAGCAAAAGTAGTACAGTTGCAGTCAAAAGTAGTGAGCTACCTTTAGAAATATTGATATTATTGCAATTTTGACTCGATTTTCGTGTTCTACGGGGTCGATTTAGTAGTTCTAGACCATTTTTATCGAAAATTAATTCTGACAAATTTTTGGTAAAAAATCAAAGGTTATAGCCTTGCTTCATTTTTTGACAAAAAAGCTTTTGGTCTTAAAAACGCTTAAAAATGAGTAAAACGGGATTTTTTAAAACGCTGAATCGACTGGTGCAATCAGTTCTTCAATAGCATGTCTAGAACACATTTTATTTTTGGTGGAATGAATTGGGAGCAAAAGTAGTACAGTCGCAGTCAAAAGTAGTGAGCTACCTTTAGAAATATTGATATTATAGCAATTTTGACTCGATTTTCGTGTTCTACGAGGTCGATTTAGTGGTTCTAGACCATTTTTATCGAAAATTAATTTTGGCCATTTTTTAGTAAAAAATCATTTTTTGACAAAAAAGCTTTTGGTCTTAAAAACGCTTGAAAATGAGTAAAACGGGGTTTTTTAAGACGCTAAATCGACTGGTGCAATCAGTTCTTCAATAGCATGTCTAAAACACATTTTATTTTTGGTGGAATAAATTGGGAGCAAAAGTAGTACAGTCGCAGTCAAAAGTAGTGAGCTACCTGTAGAAATATTGATATTATTGCAATTTTGACTCGATTTTCGTGTTCTACGGGGTCGATTTAGTAGTTCTAGACCATTTTTATCGAAAATTAATTTTGGCCATTTTTTAGTAAAAAATCAAAGGTTATAGCCTTGCTTCATTTTTTGACAAAAAAGCTTTTGGTCTTAAAAACGCTTGAAAATGAGTAATACGGGGTTTTTTAAGACGCTGAATCGACTGGTGCAATCAGTTCTTCAATAGCATGTCTATAGAACACATTTTATTTTTGGTGGAATGAATTGGGAGCAAAAGTAGTACAGTTGCAGTCAAAAGTAGTGAGCTACCTTTAGAAATATTGATATTATTGCAGTTTTGACTAGATTTTCGTGTTCTACGAGGTCGATTTAGTGGTTCTAGACCATTTTTATCGAAAATTAATTTTGGCCATTTTTTAGTAAAAAATCAAAGGTTATAGCCTTGCTTCATTTTTTGACAAAAAAGCTTTTGGTCTTGAAAACGCTTGAAAATGAGTAAAACGGGGTTTTTTAAGACGCTGAATCGACTGGTGCAATCAGTTCTTCAATAGCATGTCTAAAACACATTGTATTTTTGGTGGAATGAATTGGGAGCAAAAGTAGTACAGTCGCAGTCAAAAGTAGTGAGCTACCTTTAGAAATATTGATATTATTGCAATTTTGACTCTATTTTCGTGTTCTACGGGGTCGATTTAGTGGTTCTAGACCTTTTTTAGTGAAAAGTGAAAATTTTTTTGCCAAATTTGTCAAAATTAATTTTTGATAAAAATGGTCTAGAACCACTAAATCAACCCCGTAGAAGACGAAAATCGCGTCAAAATTGCAAAAATATCAATATTTCAAAAGGTAGCTCAATACTTTTGACTGCGACTGTACTACTTTTACTCCCGATTCTTTCCACCAAAAATAAAATGTGTTTTAGACATGTTACTAAAAAGTGATGTTACAAGTCGATTTAGCGCCTTAAAAAATCCCTTTTTACAAATTTTGGAGTGTTTTTAAGACCAAAAACATTTTTCTCCAAAAAAAAACCATAACACATTGACACTGACTAACTTCTCAATAAGAATTAATAAAAAAAATCTTTAAAGAATATTTATTGTTGGTTTAATATAAATAAGTAGCAAAAACTTTCAAGTTAATTCACGTTTAATTACGATAAAAACCAATTATATCTAGGAATATTAAGTTTATTCAAGAATTCAAACTAATTTTTGCATAATTGCAGAATTAAGCAGTCCAGCAGCTGCAATGGTTTGTGCATCATCCAGTACCTTTGATGGATAAGACGAAAGAAGATTGAATGGTTGATTCTGATATTGGGGTCGGGCAACTTGAATATAATTTCTAATTTCTCCAACAGTATGTTCATGGTTGAATTGTCCAACCAATCTTGATCCATCAGCCAAACGAATCTGCAAGCTAAAAAATTTTGCAAACATTAACAACTGTAAAAATAACAGTTCCTAATAAATGTTGGCAAAAAAATGGGTTTTTTGGGGGCTGGGCCTTGATAAAAACAAAATAAAAAAAATCCCAGAAACTAGAACGTTTTTCTAATTGACCAATGCCAAATTTGCACTGAATAAGTTAAAATAATTAATACTTACTTAGTTGTTGGTTTAGCATCATCCAATTTTAACTGCTCTTTGGCTTTTGCTTCATAATTAGGTTTGTCCTCTTCACTACAAGTACCTACAACAGTTGGAGCAGGGCTTCCTAAAGTATAACCTTGTCCTTGGAAAGAACTTTTAGTTTTTGAAGGTTTAAAAACTTCAATACGACGATCTTCCATAGCTAAGTGAATCTTAAAACGTATTTTAATAAAAATACATTTGTTAAATAAATAATTTACATTATTGATTATCAGTCATAAAAAATGTCTTACTTCAGAAGTTCCTTTTCTCAATTCTCTTGGGATTTTTCCTTGTCTAATAGCTTCAAGAAACTCTTTATTAGCTGGATCAGTGTAGAGTCTCAAATCACCATCATTAACACTGAATCCATTTTGCCATAATCTTAATGTGACCTCAGAAGGAGCACTAGGTTCAGGAATACCTGGGACTATTACAGTGTCATTGTCATCCTGACCAAGTTTATATCCTGTACCTCTGAAGGCTCTGGCATTGGAAGTAGATGCACTTGGCTCAACAATTTCAACCCCATGTCTAATTTAACATATTAAAAGTAATCAAGTAAAATATTTCAGTACCTAATAACATTTTTAAAATAAATATACTTAAAAAACTTACTCTTGAACAGATTTAAACATGTCAGCAACAAAGTCTTTCTTTTTTGGAGGTCCCAAAACTTGCTGTCCACTATTTTCTGAACCTCCAGCATAATACGCTTGACCTTCTTCTTCCTCTTCACTGGAGCTGGTGATAGTGTTGATAGTAGCTAAATTTGAGTTTTTAACTTTTGGTTTTGGTTTCTTTTTGATGGATATTGGAGATCGTGGGGATTCGGTACTTTGAGGCACTTCTTCGACCGCATCAGAATCGTCTCCCTCATTTTCGTAGTAACGTGCAATTGCAACCTACATGAAAAAGTAAATAGTTCGGTTTTTTTTTAGTTTACAAACTAACCTCTAACTGCCAAGTTGCCGAATCCAAATAAAATCTTGCTCTGTCTTCTGTTGCTCCTGTTATTGAAGTAAACTGAACGATTTTTTCCTCTTGATCAGACATTTTTATAATTATATACTACTATCACAAATATTGCAATTGCCAATGTTCATATCCAAAACAGTACGAAAAACGTCCGTCATCTAATTTGACATATTGACTTGTCAACGTATTTTCCAGCAACCAAACAATTAAATTTATTTATTACCAATTATATATTAAATCTATATCTTGAAGCTATAATATTAGATATCTTAAGTTATATAAATATTGTACTTAGTATAACTCCTAAAACATTTCACACCAAAAATGGATAAATAGATAACCATTCTTAAAAAAAGAAGAATTTGAAATGTGACAATTATTGGTTATATATAACCTAAAAAATTTATTTAAATTAAAATTAAAACCAAGATTCAAAAATACTATATTTTTAATGGCACTATATACTAGTTATTTGTTCCAAAATGCTTTGCTTGCAAGTTTAAATAATTATAAAAAAATAAACGTAGTTTATAGAAGGTGCGTTAAGTAATGGAATTAAAATTTCATCAAAATAAAATTTTAAAATTCTAGGATATCATCAGTGGTATTTAGAAAATCCAAACAAAGAATACAATGTGTTCAATATTTATACCCAGTCAGTATTCATACGAATTTAATCAATTTTAAAAGAAGAAAAACAGCGGAAGAACGTGTAAAAAATATTTGTAGGAATGTATTTTAAGTAATTAATATTTTATTCTTTTTTAGAAATCAGCCCGAATAATCGAGTATTCCCCAAAATCAAAGGGTGATATTGTAGATGTATGGAGGAACATAACATTGGAAGAATTAGCAAAGGTTCTTAACAAAGATATTAATTATGTATATGATATATTTTTAAATCAGTTCAGTAATCCAAATGTAGCCATAACTGATATAAAACTTCTTCAACAAGGCATCCGCAGGAGCGGTAGACGAATGAGAATAATTGGTGAGCTCTGTTTGACATTTACAGCAACAATGTATTAAAGACAATTTGTATTTAAGCCAAACCAACAGACAATATTGAAGAAATTATCAACTCTGATGTATACCCTCGACCTCCACCCTCAAAATCCGAATTAAAACCACGTCCACCCGTAGTTACTATAATGGGTCATGTAGATCATGGCAAAACAACTTTACTAGATGCATTGAGAAATTCAAAAGTAGTAGATCAAGAATTTGGTGGGATCACCCAACATATAGGAGCTTTTTCTGTGGTCCTTGACTCTGGTGCTTGTATTACATTTTTAGATACTCCAGGGCATGCAGCTTTTACTGCAATGAGATCCAGAGGAGCTAATATAACAGATATTGTTGTTTTGGTTGTTGCAGCTGATGATGGGGTTATGGAACAAACCTTCGAGTCAATTAAAATGGCTAAACAAGCCAGGGGTGAGTCTATGTTTATTTATCAATAATAGTTAAATCAATCTAGATTATTCTGTTTGTTTCAGTACCAATTTTAGTTGCAATAAATAAAATTGATTCTCCAAAGGCAAATATATCAAGAACTGAGAAAATGTTAGTTGACGTTGGTATCCAGGTTGAAAATCTTGGAGGAGACGTTCAAGCCATTCCCATATCTGCTCTCAAGAAACAAAACCTGACACAACTCACAGAGGCGTTAGTTTTACAAGCAGAATTATTAGAAATAGGCGGGGATCCGACGGGGCCAGTTGAAGCTGTTGTTGTGGAAAGTAAACTTAACCATTCAAGAGGAAAACTATGTACAGTAATTGTTCAAAGAGGTAAGGTTAGTTTAGTAACAACTGGTTAGTAAATATTTCTTGGAACATTTCTTACATTTAGGTAAATATACCATCTTTCAGGAACTTTGAAAAAGGGAGATGTTTTGGTAGCTGGCACTTCTATGGCAAAAGTTCGGGCTCTTAAAGATGATAAAGGAAAGCCAGTCAACGAAGTTACTCCAGGTTATCCTATCGAAATAGAAGGTTGGAAAGAATTGCCGCAAGCCGGCGAACAAGTACTCCAAGTGAAATCCGAGAAAAAAGCTAGAGAAGTTCAGAGGTTCAGACAATCACAGAAAGATTTGGAAAAAGCAAAAGAAGATTTGAAATTTATACGTTTGAAGGAGGAACAACATAACAAAGATTACAAAGAAAAATTAGAGTTGAAAAGGCGATTAGGGAGATATAAATTAAAGCCAGACGGTCCTCGGAAACCGGAATGGATAGGTAGTATGCTTGCATCATGAGAATATTTAATTTCTATTTTTGCTTTAAATTTAGGATACGTTTTTAGATATTTGTTATTTTAGAAGAAAATTTTCCTTCTTTAAACATTATACTAAGAGCAGATGTAGATGGAACATTAGAAGCTATTTTAAATGCATTAGATACCTACAATTCTGAAATTTGTAAAATGGATTTAGTTAATTACGGAGTTGGTTCTATAACTGAGACGGATATAGAGTTGGCTGAAACATTTAAAGGTAACTACAACAAATTTATTCTTAAAGGTTTATACTTTAGAAAAAGAATCAGTATTATTTATAATATAATCAAATATTATCTAACTCCTGTGTTAGCTTCGTCTCAATCCTTCCAACTGGGTCTAGTACTTGTATTTTTCCCTTTTCTTTTCTTAGTACTTCTAGGATTGCGCTACTGCTGAACCCATAAGATGGTTCTGGTTCCAGATGTGGGGTTTTAGCACCTTTTTTGCCAGCTTATTTGTTGTTATCTATTCCTTTAAGTCACACCATTACTTCACAATGTTCAGTATACCTTCCCTGAGCAATTGACAGAGTAAGCTGTCCACAGTAAGCCTCCAGATGTGTGGGGATGTAACTCCCTCTGTGCACAGCCTCTGGTCGTATTGATGGAGATAGTGTCTAGTCCTGCCTCAATATCTGCGACATCCAGGTGGAAGTCGATCTATTTACTCCTCTCTCAACAAATTCATGTGGAGTATTGTCAAAGGCCCTTCTTTATCTAGAAAGGCACCTACCACAGTCTCGGCGGATTTTCCCGCTTGGTACGCATATTGACGGGGCTGCAATGGCCATTGTTCCAAGATTTCTGTTGTCTACAGCTTTTCCCATCGCTTTCTATTTCCTGTAACCTAGATAAAAGCCCTAGATGCGATCCTCCACTGGATCTGTATGGGAAAGAGTGTGCAGTCAGTGGGGCTCTTAGACTCAACGTAGCCTCACCATGGCCACTGTAAAGTTCTGGAAGAATTCAACCTAAACTCAAATAACACAAACCCACTCCGATGTTCAACTGCAATTTCTCAGTGGACGTTCCTTCCTGAGATAGGTGTATGGCGGAACTTAGTTAGACCAAATGGGATCCTTTTCTATACAGATGGAGTGGAGGAAAAACTAGGAAGTGGAGAGTCTTCTCATAGTCCTCATCCCTCAATCAACAATTTTGTTTTCAAGACCACTGGAATGTTCTTCAAGCAGAAATGGTAGCTATAAATGAACTAGCCAAATGGGACTTCAAATTGTACTTTAGTCCAATGAAATGTCCATTTTAAGTGACAGTCAAGCTGCCATCAAATCTCTACTAGACCAAGAGCACTAGACAGTATTATTTACAAAATTCTTGTACTTTCGGAATGATGTTTCCTTTAATAAAAAATGGTTTCGGTAGCCTCGCTGTACTAACTTTTAACACACACTTTCAATTTTTTTTTTTGCTTCAACTGCAAACATTTTGGATTACTGTCTGATATGGTTCTTGCACTGCGAGTGAGTCTTCCGCTTTTTTAAACCTGTGACCTTACTGAACGGTAACATTGCTGTACGGAACTAACTGATCGGTAACATTGCTGTAAGGAACTGACTGAACGGTAACATTGCTGTAAGGAACTAACTGAACGGTAACATTGCTGTTTGGAAATAGGTGAAAGGTAACATTGCTGTTTGGAACTAGGAGAACGGTAACATTGCTGTTAGGAACTAACTGAACGGTAACATTGCTGTTTGGAAATAGGTGAAAGGTAAAATTGCTGTAAGGAACTAGCTCAATGATAACATTGCTGTATGGAACTAGTGGGACGGTAACATTGCTGTAAGGGACTAACTGAACGGTAAAATTGTTGTTAGGAACTAGCTAAACAGTAAAATTGCTGTAAGGAACTAGCTCAATGATAACATTGCTATATGGAACTAGCTGAACGGTAACATTGCTGTAAGGAACTAACTGAACGGTAACATTGCTGTTTGGAAATAGGTGAAAGGTAACATTGCTGTTTGGAACTAGGAGAACAGTAACATTGCTGTCAGGAACTAACTGAACGGTAAAATTGTTGTTAGGAACTAACTAAACGGTAAAATTGCTGTAAGGAACTAGCTCAATGATAACATTGCTGTATGGAACTAGCTGAACGGTAACATTGCTGTAAGGAACTAACTGAACGGTAAAATTGTTGTTAGGAACTAGCTAAACGGTAAAATTGCTGTAAGGAACTAGCTCAATGGTAACATTGCTGTATGGAACTAGCTCAACGGTAACATTGCTGTAAGGAACTAGCTCAACGATAACATTGCTGTACGGAACTAACTGATCAGTAACATTGCTATAAGGAACTGACTGAACGGTAACATTGCTGTTTGGAACTAGGAGAACGGTAACATTGCTGTTAGGAACTAACTGAACGGTAACATTGCTGTTTGGAAATAGGTGAAAGGTAAAATTGCTGTAAGGAACTAGCTCAATGATAACATTGCTGTATGGAACTAGTTGAACGGTAACATTGCTGTAAGGAACTAATTGAACGGTAAAATTTTTGTTAGGAACTAGCTAAACAGTAAAATTGCTGTAAGGAACTAGCTCAATGATAACATTGCTATATGGAACTAGCTGAACGGTAACATTGCTGTAGGGAACTAACTGAACGGTAACATTGCTGTTTGGAAATAGGTGAAAGGTAACATTGCTGTTTGGAACTAGGATAACGGTAACATTGCTGTAAGGAACTAACTGAACGGTAACATTGCTGTTTGGAACTAGCTAAACGGTAAAATTGCTGTAAGGAACTAGCTCAATGATAACATTGCTGTATGGAACTAGCTCAATGGTAACATTGCTGTACGGAACTAGCTGAACGGTAAAATTGTTGTAAGGAACTAGCTCAATGATAACATTGCTGTAAGGAACTAGCTGAACGGTAACATTGCTGTAAGGAACTAACTGAACGGTAACATTGCTGTTTGGAAATAGGTGAAAGGTAAAATTGCTGTTTGGAACTAGGAGAACGGTAACATTGCTGTTAGGAACTAGCGGAACGGTAAAATTGTTGTAAGGAACTAGCTCAATGATAACATTGCTGTATGGAACTAGCTGAACGGTAACATTGCTGTTAGGAACTAACTGAACGGTAAAATTGTTGTTAGGAACTAGCTAAACGTTAAAATTGCTGTAAGGAACTAGCTCAATGATAACATTGCTGTATGGAACTAGCTGAACGGTAACATTGCTGTAAGGAACTAACTGAACGGTAACATTGCTGTTTGGAAATAGGTGAAAGGTAACATTGCTGTTTGGAACTAGGAGAACGGTAACATTGCTGTTAGGAACTAACTGAACGGTAAAATTGTTGTTAGGAACTAGCTAAACGGTAAAATTGCTGTAAGGAACTAGCTCAATGATAACATTGCTGTATGGAACTAGCTGAACGGTAACATTGCTGTAAGGAACTAACTGAACGGTAACATTGCTGTTTGGAAATAGGTGAAAGGAAACATTGCTGTTTGGAACTAGGAGAACGGTAACATTGCTGTTAGGAACTAACTGAACGGTATAATTGTTGTTAGGAACTAGCTAAACGGTAAAATTGCTGTAAGGAACTAGCTCAATGATAACATTGCTGTATGGAACTAGCTGAACGGTAACATTGCTGTAAGGAACTAACTGAACGGTAAAATTGTTGTTAGGAACTAGCTAAACGGTAAAATTGCTGTAAGGAACTAGCTCAATGATAACATTGCTGTATGGAACTAGCTCAACGGTAACATTGCTGTAAGGAACTAGCTCAACGATAACATTGCTGTAAGAAACTAGCTCAATGGTAACATTGCTGTACGGAACTAGCTGAACGGTAACATTGCTGTAAGGAACTAGCTTAACGATAACATTGCTGTAAGGAACTAGCTCAATGGTAACATTGCTGTAAGGAACTAACTGAACGGTAACATTGCTGTAAGGAACTAACTGAACGGTAACATTGCTGTATGGAACTAGCTCAACGGTAACATTGCTGTAAGGAACTAGCTCAAAGGTAACATTGCTGTAAGTAGCTGAACGGTAACATTGCTGTAAGGAACTTGCTGTACGGAACAAGCTGAACGGTAACCTTGCTTGTTAAGAAGTTTAGAATGATCTTGAGATGAAAATAATTCAGAAAATATTTATATTTTCTACTTACCTCCAGCCAAAACGGTATGAATTACGATAGAGAGACGACTGTATTGTTTGATAACTCACAGGAAAGAGGGTTGGGATGCGGTTAGGGGTTGCGCTCATTTAAGGGTTTTAATTCATCTGAGTTCCATTGAACGTGCACTCGATTGAGAGCGCATTCAGCTACGGTAAGTAGAGTGTCTAATAAAGCGGTGAGACATGTTACAATCTCTCTATGGTGTTTCTGGTCGCCAAAAGAATGAGCTCGATTACATTATGTCCGGTGAAGCATGTAGCCAAGGAAGTAGTTGTTTTTTCTTTAGAAAACAGTAAAATCTGTTTTGGAAAAATTTTTAATTAGTTTAACAAATTATATTTGAATTAATTAATATAGAAATTAAATGATTTTTCATGCATCTTTTTTAGGTGTTATATATGCATTCAATGTAGATTTGCCGAAAAATTTAAAAGACAGGGCCGCAAACATAGTTGTCAAACATCATAACGTCATTTACAAATTGATTGACGATATAAAAGAAGAATTAAACTCTAGGCTTCCCCAAAAGGAAGAGGAAGATATTTTAGGAGAAGCAGTCGTCTTACAAATGTTTGAAATTAATCAAGGTCGAAAAACGGTACCCGTCGCTGGTTGTCGATGTGACAAAGGGGAGTTGAAACGTTCGGCGGAATACAAAGTTATCAGAAAAGGAGAAGTTATACACACAGGTTTGATTTTTTGGCGTTTATTCTAGAGCTAGAGATGCACTAACAACTATTTCTTGGGCATATAGCCCAGGAAGTAGTTGTTTTTTCATGAAAAACGGTCAAGCTTCGTATAGAAACTATTAAGTTTTTACTGGGAGTTGGCGTCTATGGAAACATCTGAACAGGTTGAAGTAATCTAACACCCCACTAATAAGAGGCACACTCTCTAGCTGGTATTTGCTGCCCTCGCTATGCTCACAGTTCCTCCCCTGGATTTTAATTTTTTTAATAAAGAATATCTTTTGAATTTTTAGGCACTTTATCTTCCATGCGACACTTAAAAAATGAAGTGGACGTGATCAAAGCCAACACCGAATGCGGACTTCAGTTTCTAGACAAAGACATAACTTTCGAGAAAGACGATTTAATAATTTGTTTCCAAAGAAAATTAGTTCCACAACTAACGGACTGGGATCCAGGATTTTAATTAAAAAAAAAACCGAATCGTTTTGTTATAAATAAATAATTTATATTTTACAACAGTAGTTTTATATTATCTCTTAACTAAAAACATTATTTTATTTTATTTTTGGTTACGTTTCTTCGACTGTTTTTAACAATAAATCCATCAACGTATCGAACCTCGATTTAATCTCGTCTACGGTTCTATTTTTCAGTTGATTGGCTATTGCCCTGAACGCATTATCTTTGTCGTTTTCGGTCTGAAAGACTTCTAAAATTATTTTATCCTCTTCCCGTTTCCAATTCTGTCTCAAAACCTCTACGTACTTTTGAGATCGGTTGACTAATGAGGAAGTACTGGAGTTCGTGTCGGATTCGCAGTTATCTTGCGACGATTCTTCGCAAAATTCTGTAATTAACAAAAATAAAATCGTTTTATCTCTAAGGCCAGCAATACGCGTTGCGGTTTACCTGAACAGGTAAACCGGAACGTGTGTGCTGAGCCTTAAAGCTAAATCACACACGTTAGGGTCGGTGAATGATACAGCCGAGAAAGAGCAAGCCAAGAAGACGACATCATTGCTTTGTTACCGATTTTAGACAGTATAAAAGTGAAAACACGCGTTGTTTTAATCAAAATGATAATAATGTTCAACAGTTACCCATTCAAGGGATAAGTAGTAAAAATAATCTGCTATTTCGAGTAAATTATCTAGAATAAAATGGTGCCTCACGTTGGGTGCCAATTTGTAACATATTGTTTACGTTAAGGTCTTCAATATTCCCAGTAGGTTTCACTTATTCTTGGTCAGAGATTCAGTTGCCTTAACAACAACACTGATTTTGTTTGCAGGAATGAAATAAACAGTTAATTTTTTTAGGGCGCCAATATATGTTATTTTAAATTGAAAATATATAAAATATTGCTGGTATTAAAAAGTAATGATGCCCCACGTTGGGTACCAATTTTGTTAGCATGAATGAAATAAAGTTTTTTAGGGCGCCAATATATGTTATTTTAAATTGAAAATATATAAAATATTTATTATGAGAAAGAATTTAGTTTGATAATAAATTCGAAAATCTTTTAAATTTAAATTACAAAATAAATATGAAAGTTTCAAATTTCTATTTTGATGACCGAATTGAAACTGAAAGTGAAACATGGCAATTGATCAATTGCTGATATTAAAAAAAGTAATGATGCCCCACGTTGGGTGCCAATTTGTAACATATTGTTTACGTTAAGGTCTTCAATATTCCCAGTAGGTTTCACTTATTCTTGGTCAGAGATTCAGTTGCCTTAACAACAACACTGATTTTGTTTGCAGGAATGAAATAAACAGTTAATTTTTTAGGGCGCCAATATATGTTATTTTAAATTGAAAATATACAAAATATTTATTATGAGGAAGAATTTAGTTTGATAATAAATTCGAAAATCTTTTAACTTTAAATTACAAAATAAAAAAAAGGTGACGATCTTTTATTACTAAACTGTTTTTTTTTAAACTTGTTATGTACGAATTCATGGTATTTTTTTTGTTTTTCGTCTAATCTTCAACCTCAGATTCGTCACTGTTGCTACCAATGACACGTTCTTGCTTGCACTTACATTACCGTGGCCTGCGACGATCTGATGGAAGTTACGGTAAAGTGACAAAGACAGAAATATCGTTGCGTACAGCGTTGCCACTAGTTGTAATAAATATCTAACACTATTTACAGAAAATAATGAATTTTAACTAAAAAATCTTACTAGATATGCAACCAAAAATACGACGGGTTTTCTGGAAGGTTCTATGGTTTACGAAAACTTTCTATGATAGTTCGAGAAAATCGAAAAAAATACTATAGTTAGAAACCGAAAGTTGTCGATGTAGTTATTGGAAAAGGTTGTAAATTGTACCGCTGTATCCTCGAGAATAAAAGAATAAATAAAAAATTCTTACCGCTTTCTGATTCGGCAGTTTGGTGTCCAGGACTACCCAATTTAACATCACCAGCAAATTCTCCGGTGGCACTTTCGCAGGACTCTTCACGTAACCTTTTCAACTGCCCATTACTGGAACCCGGCTTCAAATATTGTTTATCTTCCGTTTCAGTTTCCGTGGGTTCTTCCACTTCCGTTTCGGTCGGTTCCTCCAATTCAGTTTCCGTTGGTTCTTCCAATTCAGTTTCGGGCTTAAAATGTCAAATTCGTAATAAGAATATGTACGGGTCGGGATTATACATAAAATTTATACTAATGTTAGTGAAGCATATACCTGCTCTTCTTGTTCCGTCTCGACGGGTTCTTCCACTTCCGGTCCTGCGGCTACTTCCGTTTCCACTTTCTCCGTTTTGGTATTTACATTTGATTTCTTGGTCGAATATGTACGTTTTCTTGGACTGGATTTGTTGGCGTTTCTTTTCTTAGGTGCAGCTTTCTTTTGTGCTTCTTTGGCTGTCGTATCTTCAGTCGTTTTCGGTTTTCTGCTTCGTTGCGGTTTCCGTTTCGGTTTTTTCTTCTTATCTCCATCTTCGTCTGTTTCCTAGATAAAAGGATAGAATTTTTCAAAGAATAAACGAAATTACATCAAAGTATGGACGAGAAATAAACGGAATTTGACATTTAATAGTTGAAGATAAAGGTGCCAAGTCGCATTTCTTTAAAAAAAAGACATTTTGCCATTTTTGTGCTTTCCTGACATTGATTTAACACCGCAACTATGGAATATTTGAGATTTGTTATATTTAAGAGACATTTTTTGATGATAAAGTGATACAATGGATATTTTTAGTGGATAAATGTGTTATGTTACATGTTACATTCACAAAAATCGACGGCATAAGATAATTTGATGAAGTTATCAACCAAATTTAAACATAATTGAGATATAATAAATGAATCACTGCGTGCCGAGCGAAGCGAGGTTCGCAGCACCAAATAAATCTAAAATAATTTAAATAATATCAACAGAAGTTGTTTAATATTACCTTAATCAAATATCTTTTACTCTAAATTTTGTGTATTTGTAAGAAAATTTTAACTTAGAAATAATTTTTATTATGTTTTTTATTATATTTTGTACATAAATATGTTATTTAAACCTACCAAAAACTTCGCGAAATTGATTATATAATGTGTAAAAAGGAGACAGATATATTTTTACTATATTGTCATCTAGAAAGATCGACAGTAGACGAAGTGAGTATGTCTAGTTATATATAGGAAAGAGAGAGATGCATATAGTGTTCTTAGAAAATGGTTATTCACGAAGTTTCTGGAAAGTTAGAAACTTATAAAAGGACTTAAGCAGAGGTCGTTAAGAGAAGTATATTATTGGAAGTCAGCCATAGAAGATTGGTCAGAGTCAACAGTCAGTGAACAGTTTTTAAAAGTTGAAAAAATAAAGTGTTAAATAGTGACTTTAAAATACAAGTTAAAACAATCAAGAAGTAAAACAAAGTGCTAAATAGTGACGTTAAGAACATAAGTTTAAGATTAATACCAAAGTAATCAAAAGTGTAATTAAAAACATTTTCGGCGCTTAGAAAAGGAAGAGATTATAAGTGTACTTACTATTTATAATACAATTAAAAGAACTATAATCCAACAAACACTGAACCATATCCATTTGGAGGAACAAACATAGAACAATTATATTACACAAGAAACCAAAGGTCTAACTACTAATCGATAATAACTTATTTACCATTACATAAATAACAAGAATTTATTTGACAGTTTCAACATCAAGTAACTTCTTTTCTAGTTAATAAATAAATTCTACTAATTATTATCATTATTCAACAATCATTCCTTCAATTCAATATATTACTGTTTTAATTTAACTCTCTTAATAATAAACTTGTAATTATAATTGATTAATTTTTTCATTCATATACCTACCTAATTTTCCAACTAGAAGCTTGCAGAACAAAACACCCCTGAGAAGAACAAGATCTTGCTACTTTAGAACATTTAAACAATATCAAACATTAATCAATCAAAATTAATAATTACAAATCAATTAATCAATAAATATATATTAGTTATAATTAATTTGGTGAAAGATGAAATATGTTACATGTCTCCCTTACTTATTGTAAATATATTTCACCGCCGTTATATAGAGCAGTGTAAAGAGAAAAATCTGGATGCGAAATATATTGTTGAGGTGTCTTTCTATCCACATTTTTTCGAAACAAAGATCAATTTGTCTTTTGGACTAAACACCGTTTGCGATGCTGGAGATAATTCGGAAAAGCGCAACGAAAACTGGAAATTTGCTTTTAATTCCCAAAGAATAGATAGGCAATTATCCTTCGTTGATAAGAAAACATGTCATGTGACGTTTGGATTTACAACACACCATGCCATTGCCGAAATTGTCCACATAATAATAATAATAAATGTTTTTGATTAACATATAAACTACATAATCAAAAAGTTTGTTGCAATATTAGCCCGAGATTCAGCACAGCTTTATATTAGTATCAACACCTGTGTGCTCTTCCCAAAAAAAACACAGCTGACAGTACGACATGACAGAATTAGTTACAACTCTTTAAAAATCAAAATCTAAAACCTCCGATTTTTAAATGTATTTCTCCAAAATGCTACATGACACCTTTATCCACTGACCTCTTCAGTTAATATCTAACAGATTAAAAATGTCCCACTATTTTATGTCTGTATATTAACCAATAAAAAAATAAGATGCATTGTTTTTCTTACCTCGTCCGCGTTCTCTTTGGAATGACTGCTCGGTTTGGAATTATTAGAATCCGATCGTTTTTTTCTTCGAAAGAAGTGACTCCAAGATTCATCCGCTAGCCTCGCTTGATGATCCACATCCGGACTATTTAAAAACGATATTGTCGCCGGCCTTAAACCCCTCCCAGTCTGAAGATATACTGCACCATTTACAAACTAAAACATAAATTAAACGGTCATAACCGTTTAAACCCGAAAAGGGCTCAGGCAGGGTTAGGTTAGGTTAGGTTCAAAATTTAGAGAACGTTTTCCGGTTAACTTGTTTTTAATGGGTGATTTGGCAACATTGGATGTCAAGTGGGAACATCAACAGACCAATAAGGACACCCCTTAACAAGTGACGTCATCACGAATACAAATTAGCCTCCTATCGTGGATTGTTTAAAATAGGTTATGAAATTTCATGATTTCGAACAACGAATAGGCTCATAAATCGCATTTATAGTAGTTTTGATGGGATGCAAAAATTAATTAGGGTCTGTAACAATACGATGATGTAGTTCAAAGTCAAATATTCAATATCAGTCCAGTCGAGGTTTACATTACATTTTTTCTTCGTCCTCTACATACTTTTGTGAAAGTAACAACTCACCTGTTTGCAGACCGCGGCTATGTTAAAAGCTAATATTTCAATCGTTTCTAATTCTAATTCATTTTTATCAATTAATATTGATTATTTGTAATTCTAGGTTGTAGGTTAGAGTAGGCAATGTTAGGTTTTTCTCATTTAGAATTTGCACCCATAAAAAAACCTTGGGACCTTTTTAGAAACACTCAAAACGTTTCCTTATAACAGGCGACTGGACTGATATTGAATTTTGGACTTGAACTACATTATTAAATTGTTACAGACCCTAATATTAATTTTTGCGTTCCATCAAAACTATTATAAATGCGATTTATGAGCCTATTCGTTGTTCGAAATCATGAAATTTCATAACCTATTTTAAACAATCCACGACAGGAGGCTAATTTGAATTCATGACGTCACTTGTTAAGGGGTGTCCTTATTGGTCTGTTGATGTTCCCACTTGACGTCCAATGTTGCCAAATCGCCTATTAAAAACAAGTTAATCGGAAATTTGTTTTTATAAAAGAGTGATTGATGCCAAAAACTCCTTTGAAATGAAAACTTCATCTCATAAATACGAGTAGATATAGGACACGTTCCTGATGATTATCTCAGAATTAGTAGCGTGGGGGAACCACGAAATTGATTTTTCACCCTCATTTACCGAAATATTCGTTAGAAATTTGACAACATGTTATGTTATTCTCTTTCTTTCTTTCTTGGTTGAGAAGTATGTTGCCAAGTTGTCACGTTCCGTGCTTGTGGAGGCTTGGCTGAGGGAGGCTGGAAGTGAGTCACCCCTAATCTCTCATACAAGTTTCCAGGGAGGGAGCTTTCCAACCGACACGGCGCGTCCCAATGGCTCATAGGGTGTCTCCAAAGGGCGTGGTCGGTCAAGGGACTCGGGCTTTTTAAGTTGTAAGAGCCTCATGACCGACCAACTCTCGGGATAAGCAACGAATAAGGATCCTGCATGGAAACCCCAATATTTGCTCGCGGATCAAACGGAATAGAGGAGTAAACCTCGATAAAAAACCGGCACCATGGGGGAGGCAGCCATGTTGTGTGACTTGAGCAGCGGTAGCTACTGCGTCCGGAGGCAACCGTGCAAAAAGCCTAGAGGAGTCAATCATAAACGGTGCCTCCGGGATACCTGGTGACCTCCCGGAATACCCAGCCTTACCAGCACAAGCGGGGCTCTGTGGTGGTGGACTTCAATTCCCTAGCTACTCGTGGGATGTGGCATGGATTGCAAGGAAATAATAGAACAGGAAGTAATGGAGGAAGAAAAGGAAAGGAAGGGATATTGAGGTTAGGTTAGGTTGGTAGGCATCCTCTAGAGGGTGAGTCCACCACTGTTGGGTTCTGGATAAGGACCCATCGAACATGAGTTTCCCATCTCAGCCCGCAAAAAAAAATTGTCATGTTAATAAATCTAAATGTCCTCAAGTATGAATTACAATCTAATGTTTAATATAAAATATCGAATATTATGAGCACATCATCATTGCTTCTGAGAGAATATTTAACAATTGAGTAGTTCATTTCATAATTAATCAATATTTGACAAACAATTGTGATTATTTCTTGAAAATTAATGAAATTTGCTGATTCATTTTGACACAAGTGGCAACCGTGTTGTTCTCTTCCCCTTCTAATTAAATCGTGACGTCACTTGCTTGGTGCGACCGTTTGAATATTATTTTGACTTTATTGGTGATTTAGAGTTCGTAAATCACCTAATATTCATATATACTATTTAAAAATTAACCTTCTATTTCAATTTTTCGATTTTTCTTAATTCGTTTTATCAAAAATCGCATTTCATAGTTTGAATTTTACTTCCCTATCTTATTTTTTAAATAATTGATAAAGAACCTTCATTATCTGTCATATTTAAATGATCCATTACAAACATAGTTTTATAATACTTACAAATTTACATAAAAACTTTATTCTGAGATTTTGTATCTATATGATACATACCTTAATTCCACATCTGCTACAATGTCTAAATTTAGATTTGAATTCCACATCCTCTATTTGATGGCAATTACAGATACAATTGGCACCACCATACTTGTCCTCCATATCCGGAACCGTAAAGATTTCGCAGGGTTCTTCGTCGTTTGATTGTGCAAGTTCTTTATTGACGTCGAAAACTTCGTATGGACCTTCCAACATACTAAAAATATGTAAAAAAATTGTCATATATCCAAAAAACTTCCGTTTTTATGATTAGACCATTCGGGAATTACCTTGGAGGAGGAGGTTCATCCAAGAAATGTTGCAAAAATAAATCAGTCAATATTGCGTTTCCTTTAAACATTGGTACTAAGGTGGATTTGATTTTTTCCATAGTAACGCCAACGGTTTGAGACAATTCAGTAAGACACTGATATATTTTACGTAGTTGGGACGGTTGATCTTTGAAATAAATTTCCAACTTTCTCAAAAATTTTGATGTATTGTTCATTCTTATCCAAGGAATCAGACGACCGACAGCTGCAGCTTCTTTATCTCGAAGAAAAAGCAGAAATTCGTCGGCTAATTCGTTGTACTTTGGTCGTAGGACTGCTTCTACTTGTTTGTAAAGTTCTACGGCATCGCCTTCTTCATAGTCGTTCAAAATTTGCATTATCTTGTGATACGATTCCATTTCTAGCGTTTCGCGCATTTTGTCGTAATACGCCAACGCAAACACTGGAATGGAAGAATTTATTTATTTATTTTATTCAAAAAGGTAAGGGATAAGGACAAAAACAAAAGAAAATCACTTTATATGTGTATAAAAATACAAGTTTAATATTTTTAACAGTTTCTTATCTGGTCAATCATTTTTGAAAAGTGTTTGAAATTAGATAGTAACAAAACAAAACTTGAACAAACTTGAATAATCTCAATAAGCCATTGTCTTTTATATTTATTAAAACCTGTTGCCTTTAGGGGAAGAGTATTTATGTATTTATTTTTAATAAACAAACTTACTTTCATTTTTTTGTTTTTCAACTTCCCTATCTTCAGGCGTCGATATTGCCAAGTTTGCAAGAAATTCTTTGTTCAATCTTGCCTTCTTCTTGTCGGCAACTGAAGGATCTTTTCTAGTTGGAGGTTTAATGGTGGAACTTGCAATTAGGAGTGCATTTAGATCATCTTGATTGTCCTAGTTTAAATTTAATATTAAATTTGTACAAGTAAAAAAAAAATCATGTAAAATATAAAATAACTCTAGAAAAATTAGAAAAACAATAAACTAAATAGCATTTAAAATTCTAATTTAAAGTTAAAAATACCTTGAGATTTTGATCAGCTTTTTTCTTCTGATCTTCTTTGACAATTTCCTTTGGTATACTTTTTGAGCTTGTCGATTGGAACTTTGAAATCCCTACTTCAGATATTTCTACAGTTTTATCTTCGATTGTATTGCCTGATCCATCATTACCACAATTGATTTTTATAGGAGTACATAAACTTGGCATATTCGGTAACATGGTTTGCTTCTCTGCTAGATCAACAAAACTGCTTGAACTAATTCTTTGGCGTTTCTCCCAATTCAATAAACTTTTCTCAAAATTTAACGTATAATCGGACTGATCTAATTCCTTTCTACAATTGATTGCATACAATATATGTTTCAAATTCGAATTGATGGAAAACAGTTCGAAAATATTATTGATACATGAAGGTTTGCTTAAACATTCCTTAAATTTAGTAATCGGATCTTGTCTTAAATACGTTAAATTCGTCTTGTTTAACGTTTGTCGCCGACTAGCCTTCTTTAAACGCTGTTTTCTTTTAGTTGGACAAAGAGGAGTCGACGGTTTTGAAATTTTCGGTAATATCGGTTTCTGGATTTTGTTCACTGGCTTTAAGATTGAATATGTTTGAACTCCGTTAAAAGGATATATGTATGATATTGAGGTTTGTAGTATATTCTGAAATATAAATTGTTATTATTTTTATGCAATTGTAAACAACACTTAACTTTCAAACTTCAAAAGGATTGTCAACTGTCAATGTTTAAAAATGACTTTTATGACGTCATTAATCCCATTTTTAGCGTTAAATATTTAATGGACTGGGACAGTACTGACGTAAGTGTCAAACCAAATGATTCCAAACAACTTTTTTATGGTATGTGTTATAGGTGTTATTGACTATTTTATTGATTTTTGGGAGTTAATTACTGTTTTTTCATTGGCAAGTGTTCCTTCATATGATTTACAGATCACCAAAGTAGATAGACGAACAACTTCCGTAAAAGTATTATAACATAACATAACCTTCAAACTTTAAGAATACTTACTAAAATAGTACTTTAAAAATCAAATTTGGAAAGATTTTGCTTATACGTATTTAATTATGATACATCCGTTATATTTCAAAGTATAATAATAACAAAATAACTCAAACAAAAGTTACTTCTGGAGATTAATAATGTTGCCGTTTGGAATCATTTTGTTGACATTTCACATTACAACAGCATAGAACACAAATTTTGACGTCACACTTTCCCAGTCCATTAACCTAACCTAACCTAACCTAAACGTTTGAGCGAAACTTTTACATTTTATTTAAAAATTAGCTTTTTAAACGAAATTACAGTTGTTTCGCTAAAAATAGCTATCTTTTAAATAAAATGTGGAAGTTTAGTTCAAAGTTTTAGTTGATTGTTATTTTTAATAAGATAAACAAGTTTCCAATAATATTTAGGTTAACTTCGAATTGTTGACCAGAATTACCTAGTGGAGTTTCAATTTAAATTACAATTAATGTTTCAATGTAAATATGTAATTAAAAATTAATTACCTTTTGTGGATATACATAATTCCTCCACTGAAACGGCAACTCGTCAGGATTTCTTTTACAAGGTGGTAATATCTGTAAATCTTCCAAGGACATAAAATACTGTACGCAGGTAGGAGCCTTTTTATTTTGAAAATAATATTTTATGGGATTATCCAGTTTGTATTGATCAGCATGTGAAATTTGACTTGCGATTCGTTTGGGGTCTTTTATAGGTAACAAATATTTATGTATATATTCGGCTACTGAGTTATAAAGTTTATGCTTGCCAATATTTTCTCCAAGTTCTTCGACTACTAACGGTACAAATTCTTCTAAACCTAACGATATTAATCTAAAAATATAGTGAAAAATTGTCAAATTTTGACCAAATATAGTTTGGATAAAACTGTTAAAACAATTATTACAAACAGGGAAAAATAGATTGCCAATCAATCATAAAGTTGCAAATGACTAATTGACCGACTATACTTACTGGAGTTCTGCATCTGTGAATTTTACCAGTCTAGAAGTAAAACATTTGGGAGATTTAAAAGGAATTTTCGGCAAGAGCGATGGATACAGAAATATTTCACTTTTCGATATCGTTTCCAAGATTAACGGCGGAAATGTTACTATATATTCGCTTCCAGTTTGTTTATACTTGAGTCTAAAACAGATAATAACCAAAATTACCATTTCGGAAAGTTCTTTTATCGAGAATATATTGAGTGTCAAAACTACTGATCCAATTTTAATTAAATTTTCCACCTCATACGAGGGTTGTCTGAAAAGTTTCCGACCTCAATATGAAGATGGCAGCACTCGTAAACAAAAGTTGGGGAATGTGTTTTCACATGCTTTGAAAGGTACCCACTAAAATTTCAGCCATTTTGGACGCGCAGTTGTTTGACAATCATTTGAGTGAGTCGATGTGAGTGTTTTTATGAAATGGAAAAAATCGAGTATCGAGCTGTCATTAAATATTTGTTTTTGAAAGGCAATACGCCTACGCAAATCAAAGACGAGTTGGACGCTGTGCACGGGAACTCTGCACAATCATTTACCATCGTGACTTTTTGGGCTGCTGAATTTAAACGTGGCCGTACCAGCTTGGGTGACGATGATCGTTCGGGACGCCCAAAAACTGCAACCAATGATGATAATATCGCTCAAGTTCACCAAATAGTGCTAGACAACCGTCGAATTAAAATTAGAGAGAGAGCAGAGGCTATAAACATGTCTCAAAGAACGTGTTTGTCACATATTGAATCAAGATTTAGGCATGAGAAAGCTGTCCGCACGTTGGGTGCCGCGTTTGCTCACTTTGAACCAAAAACGTGTTCGAATGAACATTTCCAACTCTCTGTTGGCGCAGTTTAGGCGCAATAAATCAGAGTTTTGGCGCCGATTAATTACTGTAGATGAAACTTGGATACACCATTATACTCCAGAAACAAAAACACAGTCAAAATAATGGACTGCGAAGGGGGAATCGGTTCCAAAAAAAGCAAAGGTTGTTCCTTCAGCTGGGAAAGTAATGGAAACTGTTTTCTGGGACAGTCATGGAGTTATATTAATCGATTATCTTCAAAAAGGAAAAACCATTACGCATCATTACTTGACAAGCTGAAGGCAGAAATTGCGGAAAAACGGCCACATTTGCAGAAAAAAAGAATTTTGTTTCACCAAGACAATGCGCCGTCTCACACCTCAGCGGTTGCCATGGCGAAAATCCACGAATTACGGTTTGAACTGCTTGACCACCCTCCTTACTCACCAGATCTAGCCCCAAGCGACTTTTTTTGTTCCCTAAGCTAAAATTTGCGCTCGGAGGACAGAGATTTTCGTCGAATGAGGAGGCCATCACCTTCGTAAACAACTATTTTGCAGAGAAAGACGCCGAGTACTATTTGGACGGGTTGAAGAGATGGGAGCATCGCTGGGAGAAGTGTATAGACTTACAAGGAGACTATGTAGAAAAATAAAAATTAATTTGAAGAAAAAATGTCTAGTATCTTTGTTAGGTCGGGAACTTTTCAGACAACCCTCGTACAAAAGCAAAATAGCTAATAAGATATTGCATTAAGTGACTTTTGTCCATATCAAAAGAGGTCAGAGGGTTAAATGTCACATGGACTTGGGTTGTTTCTGCTATAAATCAAATACGACTATTCAAGAAGAGACATATGTAAACTATAATACTAACTTTATTAATTGAAAAAAGAAATAGAAAATTAAGTGTCTACATCCTTTTCAATGGTTGGTCAATCTAAAATGTCCCTCTTAAACTTTTGAGATTCTTCATTTTGAACCACAAACTTATAAGCCTTTTTGATATGCTCAATTTTCTTCGATGAAATTGGAACTTTTCCGTCGGGGATAGCTACTGGAAAATCAGTCGTCATCACTCCTGGCACAAATTTAGTTTATAATTTGGCGACAAGTAAAAAAAATAAAAGTAAAAATGGATACAGAACAATTCGAAAAAAATCTTCAACAGCAACAAGCTATACAGTCTCAACAGAAATGATAAAAAAGCAGACGCAAATGCTCACCCAATTGCTAAGTACCTAATATTTACCAGGAGGAGGACCAATCTATACCAAAGTTTGTAGCTGCCCTACAGAAAAACGTTGATGAATGTCAACTTCAAGTCACCTGTGAATGTACAAAATCCATTTCTATACCAGAAACGTTTCCCAGAGCACAATTCATCCGAGGCTTAAAAGATAAAAGGATTCGAGAACAAATTCTTTAAAGATGTCTTGTCTATGTTGTGTTGTGGGTATACCTCACAAGTGCTCAGGAAGTGGTAAGAAGTCTCCTCCTCCCCACAGTTCGCACAGTCTGGATCTTCGATTACACACAAGAGATGTAGACTCCGACAACCACTTTGTCCTAGCTCTGTCAGGGTAGGCGATTGTTTGTTTCGCCTGCCTAAGGCCACTGCAGTTAGTCCATTGTTCTTCTAATCCTCTCTCCACCCATTCCTTGAGTAGAGTTGAGATTTGTGCTCTACTTAGTCCTATTATTGGCTCGCGTCCGTAGCAAGATTTGTTGGCTCCCTGTCTGGCTAATCCTGCAGCTACAACTCGCCTTTAGAGCGGACTGACTGTCTGAACAAATGCTGACGAGGCTTCCTGAGTTGTCCCGCTCTTCTATTAGTACTGTTGCTATGAGGATGACAAATATTTCCAAATGGAAGACCGTGGAGTATTTACCAAGAGCATAGCTCTTTCGAACCCCCACGTCTATCCTTAACACCTGCTCTTGCGAGAGCCATGGAATGGATCCCTGGAGAAAATTCCACTCCAAACTTCATTTGGGCTTTTCTTTGCTTGGCCTTCATGGTACACAAAGAAAACTACATTATGCACAGTTAGTTGAGATGAATAAAATCTTGGGCAGAACATCTGGGCAATTGCAAGTTTTGCATGTAGTCAAACGAAATCAAAGTTCTTTTGAATATTTTAATGCAGTATAAATCTTCTTAGATCGTCTTTTGTGAACTATCAGTTCTGCTGCAGCAACTCTTTTTGCCAGCCGTATCGTTAAGAGATTTGTTTTTTAGTTTTTTTTAAAGAGGGTTTCACACTCATTACAAACATCCACTTGTTATCTTCCAAATGATAAGCTGGAATTTACTCTGAGTGCCTGATTTGAATGTCCAAAGCTTTGGTATCTCACTAGCGCTCTAGACACCCTGTAGGTGTAAAAAAACTCCCACTCGAGCGCACTAGAAAGTTAAGAAAATTCAAGGGTTATACTCGGAAAATACGTACTTGTTCACGTATAAGAAAACCATCAAATTGTTTAGGTTAGCAAAAGAGAAGTTAACCAAGCACATTGTGCACAAATTAGTGTTAAGATATTTGTCACACAACAAAGGCAGAAATTGAAGATCTGGCAGTTAAATTCTATAGTATCCCCATCTCTGATTTGAACGTCCAAAGCTTTGGTATATCACTCGCGCTCGAGACACCCTCTGAGCGTAAAAAAACTCCCTCTAGAGCGTACTATGAAGTTCAAAAAATTCAAGGGTTGGACTTGGAAAAAACGTGCTTGTTCATGTGGCTTGTTCACGTATAAGAATTGTTTAAGTTGGCAAAAGACAAGTTAACAAAGCACATTGTGCACAAATTAGTGATAAGATATTTGTCACACAACAAAGGCAGAAATTGAAGGACCTAATTATGTATTCACTATTTTTAGTATGATTAGTAGATTGTATTTATCGTGGAAGAGGCTACTGAACCAAACCTCGTCTTTTGCTCCGTGAGTTTTTGAAAATCTACAGAATAGAATCTGTCAAATATTCCAGATTTAAACTTAACATTTCATCATAAGCGCTAATATGATCCCAAAAGTATACTCACCAGATATCGCAAATACCAATATTTTGACAAACAATAAACAATAAAAAAAATATTGAAATATTTTAAAATATATACTTACGATTCATATATTGTCTTGTCTACGTAACTAAAAAAACAAAGATTGTTAGGAAATAAGTATAAATAAAAAGGAAATTATTTGACATACTCTTTCATTTTCTTAACATCCTCATTGTTTGACATCAAAAGTTCTTCCCAATATTTCACCATATTAATAGCTTGAGACAAATTACAAGTGTTAAATGTCGATTTCTCTTTATTATCGCCAAGTAATTTGAAGTTGTACTAAAACATTGTGTTTCATTAAAAATATAGATCATGGACGAAGCCAGGCTTGCATGTATCACCCTGTACATTTAAATTTATGTTTAAAAAGATCACATTTGAATTTCAAAGTTTCTTTACCCCGGGTGCAGGTGGAAACAATTTTCTACTTTTTCAGTTTTTTTTAGTGCCTAATGTTTTGGAATCACATTACAACTGCTTCTATTTTAACCATATTTTATGTCCTTAAGTATTACTAAGTACATAAACAAATTTTAATACAATTTACTTACCAAATATTCTTTCATTTGTGCTGAATATTGATGTAGATCGGGGTGCTGGTAGGTTAATAAAAAGTTTTGAGTGAGTAATTGTACATGCTGTCGCATTTGCTGACATAATAAACAAATTTGAAGATCTGTAATCATAATTTTTTC
This sequence comes from Ophraella communa, assembly GCA_035357415.1. Lineage (NCBI taxonomy): Eukaryota > Metazoa > Arthropoda > Insecta > Coleoptera > Chrysomelidae > Ophraella > Ophraella communa. Next base: position 13,483,033 of record CM068992.1, read on the forward strand.
AGTGGGTTCACAATTAGTTTTGGCATTAAAATCATCTTTCTGATTAAACTGAAATAAAACAAAGCTTTAGTTGTATATTTATGAAACTAATTATTTTCTACTTACTGTGTTGTCCAAGTAAACAGTTTCAGTGCAATTTCCAGAATTTGGGTAAGATAAATGGGAATGAAAAAAGGTACTTGCATCTGGTTCATCATTATCAACCATGTTCAGAGACGCCTGTTCGTTCGCACAAAATTCATACAACTCTGAAATCAGAGCATTTAATTCTTTTCTACTAACTTTCACTGCCTTATCAACTCTCAGTTCTTCTTTATCTGGTTTATCTACTTCTTCATCAGATAATACATTGTATTCTGGATCCAGTTCTTCTTCCTCTGGAAGTTTGTTGACTTCATCTAAAGGTCTAGTGAATGTTTTCAGGAAATTCATCCAATCTTCATTCTCACAGTCCATTTCATACATGTCGGTTGTAATGTCGGGTGGTACAAAGGCTTCTTCTATCACTTCCAGTGGAGTTGAACTCAAACATAGTTTGGATCTTGATATAAATTTGAACATAACTTTAATGCTGCTGTTTGCTAAAACATCAGATATTGTATATTTATCCTTACCGTGTACGTCTAGCAATTGTTGCTTCATCTGTAGTTTCATCTTTTTCCTTTGGTACATTAGGTACTTTGAAAACACCATCTTGTGTCCAATTACTTTCAGCAGTAGAAACTGGTTCAACAATTTGGGGTTCTGATGATGTAGGGGGTTCAATTGAAGTATTATTGTCACTTAAGAATGAGCTATCAGGATCATCTTCACTCTAAAATATAAATAAACAACATATTCCATTTTTTTGAAGATTAAACCAGACCAGTTATATTTCTTAAAAAATGACTGTAATTGTAAATTACTTATTCTACTAATGTATCAATTGATTAAAATATCAATTATCTTACTTCTTCCAATTCTTCTTTATCTTCTTCTGCCATACCAGGAATATATTCATCTCCTGAAGAATCTTCTTGGAGTTCTTCAGTAAATAAAGCCTGTACTTCAGATGATGGTTTGGAAGATGACCAAGAAACAGGGGGAATTGGAGGAATAGCAACTCCAGGTACTGAACCCAATTCTCTAAATAGTGAATAAATATATATTCTCTACTAGATAAAATGGTCTAATAAATAATTAGTACACCAATAAACAAGATTAAGAATTATAATTAAAAAATTAAACATTTTATTTTATGAACAAAATAGTTGTAGCTGAATATATTAAATAATTCAAATCTAATCCACCCAACAGATTAATCGTAAATTGTTATACATCAATTTGGATAACTTTTATTAACATTATTCGACTTATCAATACTAAACTCACTTCGTTTTGGAACGCGTCCACTTGGGCTCAAAAACTGGAATGGCTCCTTCAGCTGCCTTCGCATTTTCTGCATTACGAATCAATGTTAATACATGTTCATTCTTAACAACTTGACGAATAATGTTTCTGACATGCACAGCATTCAAATTCGTTTTTGCAGCTTTTTCCTCGAGCTTTCTTTCTAGTTCATCTTCAATACTTTCTATAATTTGCCTTTCCGACTCGGTAGGCACCGGAGTTGGTTTTCTTTTGCGAGTGGGACTTTCGATTACGATTTTTAAATTATCGTCTGAACTTTCATCGGATTCATCTCTGTTAAACGATTTATCAGCCATGTTCTATAAAAGTTTAATACAAACAATAATAAATAAATTTCTTGTTCAAAAAGGCTTAGTTGCATACAAATATTTATTTTGAATATTTTTGAAAGCTGTCATTCTGTCAAACAGTCCACGACTCAGAACACTAAGTCTGATTGTCTGATTTCATCACAGAAATATATAATAACCTAGAATGCCAATACATAGGGATGCGCGAAAACAAAATGACACACTATAGCGAGGTACGTGCACTCCTAAGCATGCGCATTGTGACAACATCGATGCTAAATCTAAAATGTTTTATGCCATCGAAGAAAGTATTATGGAGATAATTAAAGGATACATGAATTCTCCGTCAATAACATAAGGACAGTTATCCAGAATATATGAAACTTTGTGATTCAGTGACTTTTTAGCTGGTAAATTTCACAGAACAACAGTTCGATATATTCACTTGGCAACAATGTGTAAAATGCAGAGTTTTGTCATAGCTGTCAATCGGACCGTACAGGTCGGGCTTGTGATTTTTACTTTACTGATTTATTTCATGTTTGGCTTTTGTCTGACAAGAAGTATTTAATTTTCTTTCGGTGTTTTATTTGATCATAATATTTTATTTGCTATTATTTGTTATTATATATTTCTGTGGATTTCATTCATAATCACCAGCACGGAACAGAAATAGGGCTATGTTAGGTTAGGGTCAAAGCACAGAAAAATAAGTTATAAGCACAAAACAGTTTCACATGTTTGTTCGGATTTATTAGCAAATTACTGATAATTTTTCTGTAATTTTTGGTTTAGTAATCCCCTTACCAATATACCAATGAAATATTATACAAAGCTTTTTTGTGGTACTAATTACAGTATTTTTGTTATGTGGTAGCAAAATTTGCTGGGCAAATTATCCATTGGATACTGAAAAGAACTTGTGATTAAACATATTTGTTTACATAAAAATGTTGACGCAAAGTCGGTGGCTGTAGTACGGTCTAGAGCAAGTCAACTGTCAACATTGTAGGATTGTGCTGTCGATTGCACAGTCGTAAAGCTCTCAATAAAATAAAACAGAAGAAGAATAAAAATGTTATAAAAAATTCCTTGTTTTTATTTTTGTTGCTCTATTTTAATTAGGTATAAATAAATTTTAAAATTAATTCTAGAGCCGTTGTTGGGATGTTTTTGAAAGTCTTACACCTAGATAAATAAGTTTACCTGACCCTACCCAAACGTTGAAATGATCTACGATTATCAAATTTTTTAATAATTCAGGATCAAATTTTTTACATCGAACTTCACTTAGTAAAATAAAGGAAACATCCCAAACTAGTTTCCCGTTTTACGGTATTAGTTTTTTCTTTAATAAAATATTTATTTGTATTGTAGGTAAGTATTAGTAAAAGAAAAACAAATTTTCCTTTAATATGAAAAGCTTACATTTTACCAGTGACTATTATAAAAAATGCAGCATTCTAAAGATGTTGAATGTTGTTTAGGTATCTATACGACCTTCAGAAGGTCTACAAAATCCCAGATGCAGGTAGAATAAAAAAATTAAAAACTGTACATTTCTACTAAATACAAAACAAAACATATAAGTTTACAGCGTTGCAGTTACATATTTTTATGTCACACCCACATAGTTAAAAAATTAAATTATGTAAGAGGGTCCGGTTTTGATTTTACAAGAAAACGACTTTTAAATAACGAAATTTAAAATTAATAATGGTGATTATTAATGATAATAATTTTTCCATATTAGCTGACATTAGGAAATGTAGGAAAAGTGTGAGATGTAAATATTTTTGTTGGACAGTTGGCAACGTCGAATGCATACAAAAACAAAGGAGACCGAAAGGCGTGGTCGATACGTCCTGTCGGAGGAGGAAGGGGAAGGGAAGCGTGCTGGGGTTCATGTCAAAAAGAAACGTCACGTCAGCTGTTTTCTGGTTTTGTGTGGAAGTGGAGTTCCTCTCAGCTGTTTTGTGTTTAGGTAATGATAGAATTAGCCATCAACGAAGATATAAATCCTATAGACATGTCTGAAACTTTACCTACATCGAGTAACGAAAACAATGACCCAATTATCGAGAGCGTAGAAAAACAGGACGAATTTCTGGAACCTGACGTTAAAAAAAGAAAATTACTCAATAAATCCGACGACAAAAAGTACAAGTTAGAAGAAAGGCTAGGTGGAATTTTATGCTGCGCAGTTTGTTTGGATCTACCCAGAGCTGCTGTTTATCAGGTAAGTTTGAATTTTATATCTTCATATAAAAAGTAATACCATTCTGATTTACAATGTTACATAATATTTTTTGAAAAAGTTTACATTTTCCTTTGTTCTATTTTACGTTGCAGCAAATTTCTGCAGGCGAGTTCGAATTATTGATTTGACTCGCCTGCAGTAAAATTGACTCGGAGCAGAGTTCTTTTGTCATGTATTTGTGGTACTGCACGACAGAGGTCTTTGTTCTGTGTTTCCTGTTTATTTCGGCCATTTTGGGTTATTTTTATACTCTTCGAAAATAACCATTTATTTTAAAACACTTTTGAATTATTTGTATAGATATTTCGTTCATTGTAACTTAAAGATTTAAAGCAAAAACGGACAATAGTTTTCCCATAACAATGAATATACCTGTTTAGGTGAAAATCATATTATGTACAGCATTTCTTGGCCGATAGTTTTTGTTTTGTCGTAATTTTCTCAAAATTAAATTATATAATACAATACTGATAACAATTACGAAAGAAGAGATTTTTGAGTACCTATATTCATGGCCCTCTAATATTCTTAATTTGTTGGAAAATAATAAAAATATGTACTTATTTAGATGTTAAATACCAATAGTTTGTAATTTAATTTAGATGCAGTTCCTATTGTATTAACACTAATAGATACATTGTTTATCCCAATATATTGGTAATTAATTAAGATTCCTCTACCTATCCCAAAAGTACCTCATAATATGATTTTCATAATAAGTAAATAATTATTTCAATACAAACTTTTGTAAATGTCGTCATTTGTTGAATATACTTAGGTTAATAGGACTAGATAAAATGACACTTTTGGGATGCTTAACCAACACAAATCAAATATAAATTCCCAATTTTAAAGTAATATTATTAAAAAAAGTGCGATTCTAATGGCATTTTGTTTTTGTAAACCAAAAAAACTGTATCAATATTTTATATTTACATCTATCAGTTCTAGATTATTTACAACATTATATGCTTACTCTATATTCTACTGAGGCATAAATTATATAATAAACATTAGATTTTAAATAATTGTACCTTGAATTATTTTTTGATTTAAGTAAAAGTTTGCCAGAAATGTCATTTAACTATCTCATAAAAGTTTTTTTTATATACAATCACTTTGTATTTTTAAGCCTTGCTATTTTTTATAATTGAATGAATGAGAATTTCAATAAATTGATTTGATTTATTTTGCGTAGTCCTTAATTTACTACTAGTTATAGATTTTCATTATCCTTACCCGATCCCGTTAAGTCTAATTTCTAATATATTATGTGGTTGTCCCCTTTTTAAAATATATAAATGTATTATTTATGATAAGGTAGGTGTATATGAAGCTTTTACCTCATGGACAACAACTAAATTTTTATTCGGAATGATTCCAATTCATTCTTCAAACAAATTTAGTATTTGATAAATATTAATTGTAAAATACATTGTTACACAGTTAGACACAGAATTGGTAGGTAGGTATATTATTTGTCTGAGTCATACTGTATAGGTTTTGTATTAATATAATTACAAAATTATATAAGTGAAATTAATTTGAGGCTTAGTTTTTTCCAAATAGTTTATTGCTTCTATTTAGTTATGTTTGAAGTAAATATAAAATAATTTTACTAATTAAGAATGTAGGCAAGCTGATTTGGAGGTAAAGTAAGATAAATAAAACACAGTAGATTATTTTTGCTATAATTTTTACTTAAATAAATCTATGTATTGATTATTTTTGTTAATTACAGGGTATGAAGAGGATTGGTAAGTTTTTAACGAATCATTAACACACATTGTGATTGTATAATTTGCAATTTTTGCAATGGAACATTTCAAAAATTTCAAATCGACCTAGACTATAAATTGTACCTATATATCTGAATTAAAAAAATGGTTTTAAAACAAATAATTATTCAATAACTGATATTAGATTTAATTTATCTAATTTCTTCTAAATTTTAGTATGTTTATCGAATTTAATGCTCCTGTTTAATTAAAATATTTATAATTTCGCAGAGGCATCAACTTTTATAGGCATATGCAGTAAAATATCTTTTTCTAGGTATATCTAAAACGATAATGTTATAAAGTACATTTTATTATGACGAAAATACAGTTAGAGTGAATACAAAACATTGCCCCGGCTCTATTTATGTCATCAACGAAACCCATTTGGCTGAGATAATTTACTAAAAAATTTTCTTTTTTTCTTTTTTTGGTGCATTTGCGAATTATAGTGCAGTAATGGTCATTTAATGTGTGCCGGATGTTTTACGCATGTATTGGCCGATGCAAGGCTGAGAGACGAAACTGCAACTTGTCCGAGTTGTAGAGTGGAAATCAGTAAAACGACGGCCACTAGAAATTTGGCCGTAGAAAATGCCGTATCCGAACTACCGGCAGAATGTCAATTCTGCAACAAACAATTTCCGAGAAACTCGCTGGCGAGGCACGAAGAGACCGAATGCGAAGAAAGGTTAGTTCACAATGTAATATAAAATATAAATCAAATTTTACTATAGAGCGGGTCACAGTTATTATGCAGCATTGCGTTTATGGACGACGGCGTTGCTATATCGGCATGTTCTTCGAATTTGGTTCCAACTGGCGCGGGAATATAACTTGCCATTGTGTTACTATTATGATTTAAATGGTGACTAAATTATTCATTTGAAAATCGTTTAGTGAGTAATTAAGAATATTTATAATTATGCTTTTAGATAAATTTTACGCGTTTAAAGGAAAATATTGTAAATCCGCTAAAATATTCAAATTTTATAAGTTTAATTATCACGTATAAAGAAATAAATAAATACAGCGGCCTTACAAAAGACCTTTTTCAAATTATGAAATAATAATATAATTAATAAAAATATGTCAATAATAATAATATATACATAAATTACAAGACGAGTGGTAAAAAAGTCAGCTGTCATCTAAATTTTAAGGGAGAACGATTAACAGAGAATAGCTAATGAAATCTTGCCGACGTTTCGATGATTTTTCCGAGGATTTTTCTTCTTCTGGCGGGTTGTTGTAACAAAAAAAATATAGAATAAGTAAATGAATTAATAATTACGTATTTTAACTTGAATTAAAATTAAACTTTAAAAATGACAGGGGTTAAGAAATATATTACTGATCTTCATCGTCATCCAATTCTTCATCTTCATCGTCTTCATTTAGATTTATTATTATTGGCTCAATGTCTTCCATTAAATGATCTGTTTGCCACATCTTTTTTTCATAATTAGACCACTGCATTGGGGTTACTTGCGAATACGCTGTTTTTATAAGTTTTTCCACATCCTCTTTTTTAAAAGTACTATTATTACGAGCCACATATCCTTTCTCTTGGCTCCACACCATTTCAATAGGATTTAATTCGCAATGATAAGGTGCATGGTAATCGTAGGACTGTTATATTATGTTCCGTGGCAATGTCGTCTATTTTTCTTAGGTCGTACTGCTCTCTAAACGCGTTTGCAGTAGCCAATAATTCTGTTTTTAAATAATCATCCTCGAAGTAAATCTCCTTTTCCAGTAGCCAGTACTTTATTTGTTTCTTATTCCAAGTTGTCTTTGGAAAAGGTAACTTTGCCGAATGTTATGACGCATTGTCCAACACTACAACATTCTTTGATCCGTTTTTCGGCAAATTAGGGATCAATTGATCTTTAAACCATGCCTCAAAGCCTTTCTGCGTCCATTTCGTCGTGGTAATCGTCTGCACCTTTCTTTGCCAGAAAAGTTTTTTCTGCACCCTCAAGAAAACCGTCTTTCCAGTCTGCATGAAGAAGAACAAATCTCGGTCCTCGTTGACTTGGAGCCTTCAGTCCTGTTGTCAGTCCTTTGACAAATGCATCTCGGGCATTTTTTATGGTAGTGTCTTTCCATTCAAAATTTACACTGTGGCCCACATTAATCCATGACTCGTCCAGATATATTACGTTATATCCTTCTTCGCGGAACTTCTTCACTGATCTTAAATATTTGTGCCTCCAGGCGATTATATCAGCTCTTTCTATTAGAATCGAGTCTCTTCCTCTCTTTCCATAAACAAACCCCATATCGTTAAGCAAGCGTCTTAGTGTACTTTTAGAAAAATTTGGTACATTTTCATCTGAATTTATTTTAGCAAGAACTTTTGCCAGTGTTGGTGGAATATTTTCGGAGTAGAATTCATGCAAATTTTTTCGTATTTGCGATTGGATACCTTCATCGTAGGTGATCAGGCTTGAATTCGACTGGCTGCTGTTCCGTCTTCGTTTTTTTGGCGATGTCAAAGGTCCAGTAGCGGCTTCGCTTTTCAGATTATACACTGTTCTCATACTAAGGCCAGTCATTTCAGAAATCAGTTCTATTTTCGCTGTCACACTTTTGTCATCTTTTGTATTCAACGTATACTTTAAAATATTCAATAACAGCCTCTTGGTTTGACGATGAAGATTTTCACCTAGTTTAAATTTTTCAAACGGTGCTGCTAACTGCATGGCTGTTGTTTCAATAATGCCCTTTCGTTTATCAGCAGAAACAGCGATAGGTACCTGCCTATGTTATTACTTACCTGTACATTTACTTACTTCTACATTCCAGGAATATTACATAACGGTTTACGAGGATCAAGGGATCATACAGGTAAAAATAATTAGCATATTTGTAATTAAATAATATTTTCACTGGCAATAGGATTAGGATTTGTCTGAAAGATTTAGTAGAGACCTAAATATTCCATCAAGTGATCAGGTATATACTGATTAAAGTCTACATAAATAGATTTGAATTCCATTTTGTAATAATATTTATTATATAGAATACATCTGTTTTGCAAAATTCATAATAAAACGTTTCTACGAAAATAAATTGGCTGAGTTAATTGTGGTTCAAGCCGTAACCAAAGCGGCAACAGTGTTGAATATTCGCCCATAAGATTTACATTGGCCTATGCCGGCCACGCTGCATAATAACTGTGACCCGCTCTATAGATATAGGCTTTAAGAGCGTACATAGTAATGGCCGCGTCCGCCAAAAAAATAAAAAGTCGAACTACAGCCTGAGAGATTACTTTATTAAGATCGATTTTTTTGAAAGTGTCTATTTTGATTTACATCAACTCGCTCTCTATTTAGTTTTTTGTTTTAGTAAATACTTTTTATATTTTTATCAAATTTATTCGAAATTGACAGCGGGCCAGCCGCACAGTGTTGTCAGTTCAAATATTTTTTCCTGAAAACAAATAGTTTAGTTTTGATTTAGTAAATTTCATTATAAAAAAGTGATTTAATTAAATATATAAAATATACAGGGTGTTCACACCACACCATAATTTAGCCGTTCGTTGTACAGCCAACCTATATCCAGTAAAATTCAATGAATTATGAATTTCTCATCAGCATTCGTGAGTGTTTACATGTCGGTTTTGTTTTGACAGAATTTCAGGTTGTAAATATAGTCGTATAGGATGTCCTTGGAGAGGTCCGTTACACGAGAGATCCGAGCACGAAAAAGAGTGCGTTCATCCAAATCGTTCGGGAGCGGATGTTATGGAAGCCTTGACGATTATAGATCAGCAAATGAACGAAGAACGTGTCTTGTACGATAGTATATTCGATTTGTTGGGATACGACAAAATCACGTTCAACGGTAAGTACCAAAATAAAACGTTTCAATTTATTGAGTAAAAAATAAACATACGACGAATTCAAATATGATTTGGTAAGCCCTGACCCAAAGTTTAATTCATGAAAATGCCAAATTATTTATAATTTTCGTAAAATTTTGATGGTTTTTAAAGTTTAAAGTGCCCTTTTCGAATTGACAACATAGCACTAACTAACAGCAGGTGGGAGAACGTATATAGCCCAGGAAGTAGTTGTTTTTTCTTTAGAAAATGTTCAAGCCTAGTTTGGAAATGGTCCTAAATCTCTACAAAAGTATATACGCGGCGTGGTAATGTGTATTATGACGATTTACAACTTTTTGAATCGTTATATCTTGGAATTGGTGACTCCTACATCTTTTATAGGTCATTTTATGATCTACAATTTTAGTTTGTTGTATTAAGTACCTTCTCCCTCAATTTTTGGTCTAATTTGACTGGACTATAATGTCTGATAATTCATTTCCATGAAAAATCCTTCATTACCAACATTTACTGTATTAATTTTTGTATCAAAATTTGGCAAATAAACTAATTAAGACGTGTAGGTATTTTTTATTCATATACAGTGCGTCCCTTAGAGTAATTCATAAATTCATTATTGGCTGAATGAACAATAAAATTAGAAATTCCCGAAACAGGTCGATTTTTGATTTCAATTTACTATTGTTTCTAATCATAATCTAATATACAGGGTGAACCACTTTCGTGTAATGACTTCATCACCATTTTTTTCAAAAGGAACCCCCCCTTTTTTTCAATTTCCAAATTGCCCTTGCTAAGCTGATTCCAAAAATGTATATGTTGCTTCAAATTGGCACAGGGTGGGCAAGAATGCCCTTTTGTTCTTCAAGTGTCAAATTCTAATTGACGGAAATAAATTGCACAATTTAGAATGGTTCAATTAAGTGAAAAAGAGCGTATTGAAATTTTAATGATGATCGGTTATGGTGATCGTGTTAGAACTCATGAAGAAGTGTGTCATATTTTTAATAATTTGCATCCGGAGAGAAATCCTATATCACGCTCAACAATAACTAAAACATTACAACGTTTTAATACTACTGGGATGGTAAAACATTTGCTAAAACCTGGAAGACCGTGGACTGCAACGAATGAAACTGTTAAACAAAATATTGCAATCGATTTAGAAGAATCACCTCAAACTTCCACCACAAATTTGGCACTAAACCATGGTATCAGTCGACGTTCTGTAGGAAAGATATTAAAAAGTGAAAAGTATCATCCGTATAAGGTACAGTTGGTTCAAGAATTGTCATACGATGATTTTGACCGACGGCTGGAATTTTGCGAACGGCTAATGGACATCTGTAATGCCGACGAAAATTTTGCTTCTAGCATAGTTTTTTCCGATGAGGCAACTTTTGTTTAAATGGAACAGTTAATCGCCATAACTCAAGGTATTGGTCAAATGAGAATCCTCATTGGATTCATGAAGCACATACCCAGCATCCACAGAAGCTAAATGTTTGGATGGGAATTGTCGAAAATAAGCTTATAGGCCCATTTTTTATCGACGGAAACTTGAATGGTGACAAGTATTTGGATCTACTAAATAACGAAATTATTCCTGCACTTCAACAGAATGGGCAATTACCACAAAATATTGGTTTCGACAAGATGGAGCACTTCCCCACTATGATAGACGGGTTAGGGATTTTCTGGATGCGAATTTTCCAAATCGATGGATTGGACGTAGAGAATTCATAGAGTGGCCTGCTCGTTCTCCGGATCTTAGCCCGTTAGATTTTTTTCTTTGGGGTTATCTAAAATCACGTGTTTACGTTAGACGATCAACAAACTTACAGGAATTGAGACAAATAATTATTGATGAATGTGAACTAATACGTGGAGAAGTCTTGGAAAGAGTGACTCAAGAATTTGTTAATAAGATGGCATATTGTCAGCAAGTAAACGGAGAGCATTTTGAACATTTGAAGTAATTTTGTTTCTCATTATTCTAAAATAACTACTACTAACAGTAAGTTATTCCTCGTTTTTACAAATTTGTTTACAAACTTAGTTTGTATCAATTCAAAATAACAAGCTCTTTCTAAATCTGTAAAAATATATACATAGGGTGTCCCATTTAAATTAAAGAAGTTGATGGCATTTCCGCTTAAACTGGAAGTATATTAATATCAAAAAAATGTACATCAGATGCGTTTTGTTCCATTGCACTTTTTTCCATTGCAAATTTTCATAAATATCGTTCTTTTCGTTTAAAACATATTTACTTGGTCTATACTTTATCCCAACCCCGTATTCTGTTGTAAGATTGTTCAAGAATAATTTTTTCAGAGACATGATAACCTTTGGTTTTTAAACAACCTGTTTAGATTAAATTGCAAAAAAAACAAATTTTGGTAAACGTATTTTCAACAATAAAATTTCAGATATGTTTTCTTTTAAATAACCCAAATTTATCTGATGAAAAAACAAATTTTGTTTTCATAATATTGTTTTAAAAAAATGTATTTGTGTTTTGAGTGTAAAAAAAATATGTTTTTACTTTTGGTTTTAATAAATTTTGCAATAAGCTTGAAGATATGTTTCTATTTATATACTGGACGAAACAATTATCCATAATAAAAAAATAAAAAACTGGTTGATATGTTTTGCCTTGATAAGTTAATCACAGTATTAGTCATATCTGAAGAAAAATATATTGTACTTGTGAACGAATGTTGCAATTGCTATAAAAATAAACTTTACGTTGCATTGATAAATACAATGTTTGTAAATAATGGGTTAATTGTTTTTATTTGTTTCGTTAAAAACTTGTTTAAATATTTAAAAAAATTAAACCAAACCTACTTTAATAAAATTCGAACTAAAAAATAAAAAAATGAAAAGTAGAAAATTGTTTTATATGAAAAAACAACTACTTCCTGGGCTATATTTTAAATAACTGTTCTAGTAAATTTGTATACATTTTAAATTAAGATTGTCCAGAATAGAAAAAAAAGTTGACTACCTTCAGAGATGGGTTATAGTAACCTAACCTAACCTAACCTAACCTAACCAACTAATAACCAATAATGAAGTGTGTTTAAAAATCAACGTTGTCACAGTTTAGCTACGTTCGTTTCAAGTATTCTCAAAGAACTAGCGGCACAAAACACCGTGTTCTGTGACTAACTGATTGTACCAGTTGACAAGATATATGACAGGAGAGAAAATCGTGTTTATCTGTAATAAACAAACAAGACCCCTATTCTTGACGGTGATAGAATAGAACAGCCAATAGAAAGTGGGCGTGGTTCTATTGAAAATGCCAAAACCGTATTCTTGAAATTCGTTCTCTCACTGTACCGATAGAAGGGTTACTCCCCGAGAGAACAATTACTTCTATTGGTTATTTTTGAAGGAACCGCTATAACACCAAGAGAAGGTGTTAGGGATTTTTATTTTCGAACCAAAAGTAGTATAGAAGTAATTTCTTTCATAAACCAAACACAACCATACAACAAATTAAACTAACGAAAATGACAGCATATTTTGTTTAGTGTTTTACTCTTTATTTGATAAAGTGTCAATCAGAGAACAAAAATATCGATATGTTTATCTCTTTTTAATGACAACAAATAAGAGAGAGAGATAAGTTTCTCGGTTAATATTAAAGCATATCGACAACATCGGAAATTTTCTACCAATCTTATTGAAACACGTCACTTACCACTTATGACGTATGTAACCCTTAAATTTAAATTTCAAAAGCCGATTATGGCTAAAGGATTAATTTTATAAAAATTTTATTTGTACAGTTGAATCACTAAAAACCTATTTTATAAGATGCAAATATAACAAAAATCACTAAACTAGTCAATTTTCGAAATCCTTCATACTGTAAAGGTTCTTTCGCGCACCACCAGCGAAAGTGGAAGAATATTGACGTACTACACGTCTGTGCATGTTTTTCTTTGTTTAGGTTTTTGTAGCTGTGTTTTGGAGTTGTAAACGTAAACAAACCAATTATGTCTTCTTCTTTTTCTACTATATAATTTGTGGCCTGCGCTGCCAGGGCAGTCTCAGCAGGAGATAGTCTGATATTAATAAAACAAATCACAATTTTTTTAAAATTTATTGTACTAACCCTTACTATGTGAAAGTCCATCTTATTAAGTAAACAACTGAACGAAACTTCTACTATTTATTCGAAAAATACGTTTTTAAATTCAATGACAGCTGTTTCGCTAAAAACATGTGACATATGTCAATGTGACTAAGCTAGTTTTTAGCACTAGCTGTAATTGCGTTTAAAAACGTATTTTTCGAAAAAATGGTTCAATCGTTTAGTTGTTTACTGTTCTTAGTAAATTTTATAGTTTGCAAAAATATCGTAATTACTATTATAATAAAAAATCCAATATTAGTAAGACCTTGAGTCGATTTTATAGTTTTGATTCTCGAACAAAGTAAATATCAAATGCGCTGTTGCCACTTTTTAAAACACTAACAAAGCGACTTAAGAATTTAATTACCCTAATTTATTTAATAATTATTTAGTAAATAAAGAGCTACATATATTAAAAAATGCTAATATATTCTTTTGGACCTTGATTATTTGGCGGGCACATGTCCTTGTGCACTTGAGAACCAGCCGCCACTGTCTTTGGAGTAATTTAAATTATTTAACAAAAGATTTGGTCCCATATGGTACGCAATATCCTGGATATGCTTCTTAAACAACACACCTACATATAAATTACTGAAATAAGCTTCTAGATTCTAGGTCATATATACGTTATTATTTATTCGTGTAGGTAATTTTATACGATGATTTAAAATATCGGATTTAAATATCTAGTAATATCAAATTCCGCGGTGGCTTTAAGACGTAATAGCATTTGGTCGATTATACAGGGTGTCCCATATCGATCTTCACCTAGAAGTTGATGGGGAACAAATAATACTAAATGAATATGAAATTTGTTATAAAGGAGTTTTCGATACATCTGAAATCAACTAAAAAAATTTTAAATTTAAGGGCCACTTTATATCAGGTACCTAAATTTTACCGTTTTGGTGAAATTTAAGCTTAAAAATAAATGTCAAAAAGATGCTTTTTAAAAAGTTTATTATTTAAATTAATTGATTAATTGACAAAAGTGTTTTCTCAAGTTAAAATTCAACTCAATGTTGTGACCACCCTGTATAATTAATTTCGTATTTAAACACTATAACGTATATTTTGGGCCCTTAAGTGCAAAACGATGTAATAATTTTTAAATTTTATCAATCAATCAATGGAATTAATTAACATTTTAATAAGTGTCTTTTTAGCAATTTATAATTTTTTTTTTCTAAATGTTTAAATTTTAGACACCTCAGTGCTATAAAATTTAAAAATATTTTAGTTAAATTCAGAAGTATCAAAAACCCTGTATATCAAATTTTATTCATCTATATCATAAACTTTTAGGTGAAGGTCGATATGGGACAGCCTGTATATTTAAACAGTAACCCTGAAGTGAAAAATTATGTTTAAAATTATATGCGCAGTAAAAACCAGTTATTTATGTATAACCTTAAAGGCAAAATAATTTCAATATTTAAATTATCCTACAGATGACAAATAATACAGAATAATTTACATTTTTTACTTGTAATGTGGAATTGATAGATAAAATCTTGTTATATTATAGGGGTTGTACAAATCATGTTTTGGCTAGACCGGTTAGTTTATTTATATAATTGGATCAAACAACATTTTCTGTAGTAATAGCCAAGTGCTGATGAAAGCTCGGAACACATTAAAATGGTATTGAAATATACGAGGGTTGTCTGAAAAGTTTCCGACCTTACAAAGATACTAGACATTTTTCTTCAAATTAATTTTTATTTTTCTACACAGTCTCCTTGTAAGTCTATACACTTCTCCCAGCGATGCTCCCATCTCTTCAACCCGTCCAAATAGTACTCGGCGTCTTTCTCTGCAAAATAGTCGTTTACGTTTCGACGAAAATCTCTGTCCTCCGAGCGCAACTTTAGCTTAGGGAACAAAAAAAGTCGCTTGGGGCTAGATCTGGTGAGTAAGGAGGGTGGTCAAGCAGTTCAAACCGTAATTCGTGGATTTTCGCCATGGCAACCGCTGAGGTGTGAGACGGCGCATTGTCTTGGTGAAACAAAATTCTTTTTTTCTGCAAATGTGGCCGTTTTTCCGCAATTTCTGCCTTCAGTTTGTCAAGTAATGATGCGTAGTATGCTCCTGTAATGGTTTTTCCTTTTTGAAGATAATCGATTAAGATAACTCCATGACTATCCCAGAAAACAGTTGCCATTACTTTCCCAGCCGAAGGAACAACCTTTGGTTTTTTTGGAACCGATTTCCCCTTCGCAGTCCATTGTTTTGACTGTATTTTTGTTTCTGGAGTATAATGGTGTATCCAAGTTTCATCTACAGTAATTAATCGACGCCAAAACTCTGATTTATTGCGCCTAAACTGCGCCAACAGAGAGTTGGAAATGTTCATTCGAACACGTTTTTGGTCCAAAGTGAGCAAACGCGACACCCAACGCGCGGACAGCTTTCTCATGCCTAAATCTTGATTCAATATGTGACAAACACGTTCTTTGGACATGGTTATAGCGTCTGCTATCTCTCTAATTTTAATTCGACGGTTGTCTAGCACCATTTGGTGAAATTGAGGGATATTATCGTCAGTGGTCAACGTTCTTCGACACCTGTATTCAGAATGTATGTTTTGGAGATACCTCAACCAGAGTGGCAAAAGCGCTTCGACAATTGGTTCAAACCCATGCAAAAGTGTATTTGTTTTTGTTGTCTAATACCGAAATATAAAAGGGCGACCCTCGTATTGCGCCCCCTATTTATAAAGTCAATAAAACATACTTTAATATTGTATTTCCCCCACGTTGGGTGCCAAATGTGCTAGACTTGTATAATAGTTTTTTCCCTAGATTGTTTTTAAGTTTTTGATTGATTCGGTTGATGAAGAAAGGTGTAATAAAAAAAGACAAAACGTTAAGAATAAATATTTAAATAGTTTACTGATTTATGACAAGAAAGAATTAGACTAAGGACCATTTTTTTATATCAATTTCAGATGTACAACTAAAACCTTATCGTACAGACGAATTTGTTCATCGATTATTTTACGAATCGTCGAGATTTTCGGCTTTTAATAATCAATGGGTGGTAAAGGCAAGAATAAATAATAATCAAAAAGATCCCACTCAGAGTTCAGAGAGAGACATGTCGTACCAAGTAAGACAGACAGTTTATTAAATGAAAAAATAATGAATTAAAATATTTGTTTGGTAAATGTAAGAATCCTTATAATTTTTGATGTTGTTTTAGTTGATTTTAAAATCCAAATCTAGTAAACCGTTGAGTTTAAATTATATAGTGCTAAAAGGACCTGTTGGTGATATAAACGTAAAGCCGAGAATACACGAGTTTGAATTTACTGAACAAAATAACGAAACTCCATTTGTAAAGTTACCCTTGCCGGATACCCCCGAATGTAATCGGTTGTTAGCAGCAACCACAATAAATTTTAGGTGAGTAATAGTATAAAGATTAAAAACTTTGTTATTTCCTATATATCTGTTTTATATTATCTTTGAATTTATTTATATTATTGTATATTTATTTTCCCAAAACAATACCTTTATAATCCTGTCAACCTCAAGCCTTAAATGTCTCCTTCAAATCCATAAAACACAAAAAAATATGACATTTGACAGTTACTACAGTCCAATTTTTATGAAAGAGGGAGTCAAGAATGATAAAAAATTTACCAGGATTGCTTAATCCCATAAGACGTACTATCGGCTTCAGAATAGCATATACATTTTCAAACTAAAATCGTTTACATTGAATAGACAGCCTTTTTATTTTGTGTAACCAATCACGGTTTAAATAATAATAAATTTGAAATCAGTTAAACAGTTGTCCACGCCCACATCTTCACTTACTTTGGAACCCTCGATAATAAATGTTTGTTTAGGATTAAAATCCTACCCATGACCTACCCTTGTAGGCGTTTTAAAAATTGCCAATCCTTTGTTGTTTAAGAAGGGCGTTTTTATAACTTCGGTAGGTAAACGAAATTCACATTTAACATGTATATGCTATTCTAGAGCCGACTGTACGTTCGCCAAAAAATTGATCGCACGTGACGTCACTGCAGTCCTCGGCCGTATTAAAACGATTTTATGGGAATATTTATTATAAATTATAAGTGTTTAATCTTAAAAATCCAAATAGTGGTACGTTAGTATTACAGAAATCATAAAAATATTGTCTAATTCCTATTATTTCCATGCATTTATATGGTAAACGTTATAATGAAGGACTCTTAGAACAAAAAGAAACAGGAAGGAGTATATGCAAAATGACCTTGAGTCCAGAAAGGAGCTTGCATATGGCGGCCAATTGTCAATTTTAATTTCCGTTTCCATTGACGTACCGAAAAAAAATAAAAATCATATCAAGGTTTTTATTTTTAATAAATTTCAACCAATCAAGTGTGTGAATACAATTAGTGTTCTAAATAATTTAGTATTTATAAGAAACGAATGATACGCCTATGCGCTCATTTTTGACATTTCTATGCAAATATTGCTTTGACAGTATACTGTAAACATAAACAATGAGTCATACTAGGAGCTTCAAGATCATGGCTAGGAATCTTATATGTAAATAAAAGTTCATTGTAATTAGTTGAGGTTCCAACCGCAAAAAACGCTGGTGTGCTTTCATATGTCGCATCTGTCAAAAAATTTTCGTGTTTTGTGAATTTCATTGCCATTTTGTGTTTATGTTAAGTCAAGTTCGGTTACTCTTTACAGTAATTTATACACTGTTACTAATAAAAATCTCTTATTCTTACGTTATTCCTTATTTAAACTTAGAATAGTTATTCTAAGTATAAGGTTGGTATAAATTGTTTACAAATAAACTCGGAATAAATTCGGTATAACTATTCCCTCTCTATTCCAAAATATTGATTTGGCAATGTAGCAGACGTTGACACAAGTACATGGAACAGTGTTAAATTAAATGAAGTATGACAGTACGACTATTAAAAAAAATAAAAAAAGTTGTCGACGACGGGATTCGAACCCGCATCAGCTGCGTGAGAGCCCAGTGCGTTAACCAATACACCACGAGGATCATACTTTATATAGATTTTTTTTGGTTTATAATTTGTAAAATTTTGTTTGAGAAAAGTTCTAACTTTGTGGAATTGGTCGAGATTTTCCTTACCTTGCAGATTTTATTATAAAAATGTCTTTAACTGATCACTTATTTCTGGCAAAACATTAATTAAAATCTCTTTTAATACCTGGATTTGTTTGGAAAAGTTGTGACATCAGAGCTTAGGTAGTCCATATTAAGTAAAGAATGCAGACAAATCAATCTTTACTTACTTGGTTCCGACCCCAATATCTTAAAGTTGCCAGTATCTATAAAGTGGAGGATAAACCGCCTCCTAGTCTGTACGTTTAAAGAATTCCCTATTACCTAGTTCATTTAAAAGCCTGACCTGACTCCTTGTTTTGAAAATCTATATTTTACTATTTGTCAGAATATATTGTAAATGGGTATATTCTTTCTTTAAAAACTTTTCTTTTTCTTTGTATTTTCCATATTTATATCTATATTTATTAAATTAATAACCTCCTCAACAGCTTCTACACCTTATCGCAAACATATTTTTTAGGTTATACGTCTCTGGTTATACTACACTTAAACAAGGGTTAGGGTAGGTATAACTTTATACCGAGTTTTTATTCCGAGTATAAGTTATTCCATATTTATTAGTAGACATTTTGCCTATTCCGAATTTATTCTCGGTATAAAATATTTATTCTCGGTATAAATATTTATACTCCGTTTATTAGTAAGGCTGATAGTGTATAAGAAGTATTTGTTGCAATTCGTGATTAATTAGAGATAAAAATGGGTTTTCAATGTTGTGTTACTGGATGCAATAACTCCGATAAAACAGGATATCAAATGCATCGAATTCCTAAAGATGAACAAGTAAGTTGAAATAAAATATATGAAATAATAAAAGCCTTAAAATAATAAAATTTTTAATATTCAATTTTTAATTTAAATTAACCGTGAAATTTAATTTTTTAAATAAACCTTGAAAGTTTTATTAAACAGTTCTTTATTTAATGTTTGTGTTGTGTCTAAAATACTTTAACTGTGAGAACTTTGGGATTAATTAATAATTTTAAGAGAGAAATATCTTATAAATATTAATTGAACATTTAATTTCAGCTATGCAATCTATATGGTGGTCATTAATTGAATGGTTAGATTTAAAAGAAAAACCATTGTCTAGAATTCATGAATTACATAGAGTTTGTCATGCACATGTAAATAATTTATTGAATGTAATAAATATTTCATAAAGATGTATATTTGTGTATTATTGAAGATACCTGGAGATTATTCCCATGAAAATATTAATCAAAACCTATTAATATTTAAATACATTTAAGTTTCCCGCTTTATCTTATAGTTCTTGGTTCCAGACGCGAGGTGCCGCGAATATCGTTTTGGTGTCGAGGTTATAATGGCAGTTTCCGATCTATCTCAGTATATATATATCTCTTATCTATGCTTCAAGATGGCCGACTTCCGTCGCAAATTTTCCTTAAAGTTAATATATGACAGACTCCTTCCTGTTTCTTTTTGTTCTAAGGAAGGACTGCAGTGACGTCACACATCTGGCGGACAAATCAGCCCGATTAGGCAATCCTGGTAAATGTTTATCATTCATACTCATGAGAGGGAGTATTAATCACAGACATATAAAAATGGCAGGCTGTCTGATTTTTTTTTACGCTAGGGGGTGCCAGTTGACGATGAGACCTATGTGGTTGTTGAATGGACTGGGAAAGTGTGACGTCAAAATTTGTGTTCTATGCTGTTGAACTGGGAAATGTCAACGGAATGATTCCAAACGTCAACATTATAAATCTTCAGAAATAACTTTTGTTTGAGTTATTTTCTTATTATAATACTTTGAAATATAACGGAAGTATCATAATTAAATACATATAAGCAAAATCTTTCCAAATTCGATTTTTAAAGTACCCTTTTAGTAAGTATTCTTAAAATTTATGACAATGCACAACTTTGAAGGTTATGTTATAA
This sequence comes from Ophraella communa, assembly GCA_035357415.1. NCBI lineage: Eukaryota > Metazoa > Arthropoda > Insecta > Coleoptera > Chrysomelidae > Ophraella > Ophraella communa. The sequence goes on from CM068992.1 coordinate 13,503,812, forward strand.
TATTTTTACGGAAATTGTTCGTCTATCTACTTTAGTGATATCTAAATCGTATGAATAAATATTTACCAATGAAAAAACAGAAAATTCAATAAAATAGTTAATAACACCTATAAAACATACCATAAAAAAGTTGTTTGGAATCATTTGGTTTGACACTTACGTCACTACTTTCTCAGTCCATTTGAACAAGTGAGTAAATTTAAGAAGGGCGTTTCTAATTTGGTAAGACTCCCTGAATTTAGTGAAAAATCTGGTTATTTCTAAATTACAAGAATGTGAAGTAGATGGCGATAGTGGTTTCGAATTAATATTTTTATTAAAAATTCAAATACTTTTAGAGCCTGTTGACTTTCTTTATCTAAGACAGAGATGAAAATATGAATTTTGCTTCGTAAATCTTTGAATATTTTCACGACATACACATATACATTTGACCTTGAGACCATAAACAGATGAAAATACTTGTGTATATTTTTTATTGAATATTATTTGTATCAACTTTGGTACTTTGTTGTGTTTCGTGGGTGCAGGTGAACAAATTTATTTTTTTAAGGATTAAAAATATCAATACCTATATAAAAAAATGTTTTCTAAATAACAAATAATTAAAAAATACGATATTTATTATACCTACTAAAAATTTTACCTAATTATACAGGGTGATTGATTAGTGTGAGGAAGCTCAGTAGATCTGTTATAGTAAAATTTACAAAAAAAAGTTATTAACAAATATTCAGATGCTAGTTTTAAGTTTCTACGGTATTTACTAATTTTTATTTTCCAGCTAGTTATATTATGGGAAGCGCATTCACTATCTAAGCAAAATAAATTGATGTTAATTTTTTCAGCAGATGTTCTGTACCTATATAGAAATGTTTTGCTACCATTCTGTTGGATTTCTTTATTATTTCTCTTGTCTTTTCAAACATTTAGAAGCTTTTTACATATTTATAGCATTTGTAATTGAAAGTTTTCCCATTTTTGATATAAAACGCTTCTTCTGAACTATTCTTGTTTTCTCTGTTCAATCTTGCTTCAGCTTCTTCTAAAATTTCAACTTTTAATTCTTTTGGTTTAGGTAAATTGACCCTTGTCTCGATGGCAATTCTAAAATTTTCAAAACGGTGGAAGTCTATATAGTACATCCTTCGAAGTAACTTTTTCCACACTATAGTGCGGAAAACTGACTCTTTCAACACTAAAACTGGACTTTTCCGCATGCTAGTATTAAAAATGTACCTAAGCCGCGCGTAAAGTGACTTTTCCGCACGCGATTACCAGCAATCTGTAATCGGGTGGGAAAAGAATCATTTTCAGGACTTGTTATACTATTTTAATTCGAACGGTTTGAGCTTGCAAGCTCCAGGTATCGTAATAGTGTCCTTTCCGATGGGTTAAATTTTTTAATGGGAGGATGAAAACATTTAGTGACAACCACGCTTTGCTACCGATTTCTTGGATTAAAACCCGGAACTAGATGAACAAACTTTATTCAACATACAAGTATTAGCTATCACAATATAATTTTGTATGTCTAGTCTTAAATAAGTGAACCAAACCATGACAAATATAAGTGATTTGCAGTAAGCATGCATTATAAGTTTTTATTTAATATCCAACAGTTTTATTATTGTCACAAAAACTCTCCAATGACTTTTTTTCACTACTGGCTTCTGAACCTACCTTTAATGGCTTTTGTTGAGGTAGTAAAGTTGTTCGCTATTAACCAAGGTAGAAAAATACAGAGACTACTTGATCAGAACTAAATCTCAATCAATTTGAGGTTAACTGCGATGCAAATACAAAATGATAAAATATTTTTCCTTACGTATTTAATAGTCCACCTACCTATTCAAACAAGAAAATCAATTGACTTATTGTTGGGTTTATTTTTAAATAAAATTTAGTTCTTCGACTTGATTTCGTTTTTATTTTTCGTAACATAAAACACACCTCGACCATAACATACATCATCGTTCTGTCTTTAGTCCCCTTTCTGTCTAACCATGGAACATTACCCAACTCAGAACGCAAAAGTAGGATAGAACATAAACATCTTAAAATAAAAAATCTATACGAGCCACGGTAGAAAAGTGTATTATTGTCTGGGAACTCGATAACAATAACTCACTTTTCTATCTTGGAGGATAATTTATAGATTTTATTATTTACACTTTATTACTGCTTGCCGAGCGAAGCGAGGTTTCCAACACTAAGATAAAGAAATGATTATATTTTCTAAAAAAACTGTATTTTTCGTCGATTACACCACACAGTCATTTAACCTTAATATACAAGGTATCTCAGAATAACTATTCCTAATTTTCAGAAATGATGAAGGGCACTTAAATAAACATATACAGGGTGATCCGTTAAGGGTAGTGAGCGGCCATATCTCATAACATATTGCTCGTATATATTTGAGAAAAAAAATCATGATAAAAGTCGTGAGAAATCTTGGTTTGTTTAAAAAAACAATTGATCCTCCCCCACCGCATTATTTTGATAGATATAACAAAACGTTTTAGACAAAAAATATGGGGAAATGGTCAGTAAATATGAAAATAATATCATCAATATACTTTCATTATGCAAAATTCTATACAAATCCCATTTTTCTACTTGGTGTTGGTTGTTACGCCCTCTAGCGGACGTTTGACAAACTCGAAAATAATTTACAGCAATTTCTCTTGGCGACTTTTATCATGATTTTTTTTTCTCAAATATATACGACCAATATATTATGAGATATGGCCGCTCGCTACCCTTAACGGATCACCCTGTATAATATTAAATAATTTGTTTTCTATAATTTATGGTAAATATTTTCAATTTTAAATGGACTTGGGTACTATGATGAAAAGTATTCTTCAGGTGGTTTTTCAAACTTCAACACCTTATAAGATGCACTTTAATCCCTTGGTATATAATATACTCTTTTTTGGGTGAGATAAATAATACACAATATTGTTAACTACTTATTATTTATTTATTAAAATACACACTTAAATTACCTAATTTATATACATACGCTATGTCGGTCCCAATTTATTTACACCGCTATTTATAAATACTTATTTCACTGTTCGCTTGATTTCCGCGCGCTGTTCACTGTTAGTTAATAACTGACTTCTTTTAAAGTTTGGACAGGGCCAACAATTGAACTTTACTACGTTGTAACAGTCGAATATTTCCTTTACAAACAATCCCGAATCTCCTTAATCATAACACATTTTTTAATAACGTTTGTAAATCTCATGGTAAATTTTCTTTTTTAGGTTGATAATGTTTTCAAAGTAAACATTTTTTAACTGCACCAAATTATGTAAGATATTTTTACACTTTGTTTTAAAGTTTACAAATAAATTGTTCGTGCTATATAAATCCTAGGGATTTTTCAGTAACTTTAGTTTTTTGTGGATCTCCAAAATATTATATTTAGTATGTAGATTATTTTTATTATCCATGACTCATCCTGGAAAAAGATGGTTTGTCTTTGTTCTTGTAAACGATGATAACGTTTAATGTAAAAAAAACAAACTTAAAGGTAAAAAAAAAATATTTTTAATTTATATATATATATATATATATATAGGTATTATATATTATTTGCATAACGTATTACTGTTACCTTCAAAGAACTTCCAATGCCATTATTTATATTCGTTTTATTTTTTTTAAGACGTTCTGCAAGCGTTTCTATTAAAACCTTTGTGAACAATAATTTTAAAAATCGCGACAAGGTTATTCATTTATTATTTTATACTGTAGTTGATATAAAAGAAATGTTGATTATATTTGCGAGTTACATCACGGAATGTATATTTATTTTTCATATTTTTATTTGTCAATGTAGAGTATCGATTATATTTACACATAATTTTGTAAATTATTTATAAGGGTTGGGCTAGAAATAAATAAAATAAAAATGTCATAATTGTTTTATTTATTCAAATTGTTTGCTTGTGTCCCACACATTCATCAATCCACGTTCTCCTACTGTTATAAGAATACTTGTCTAAAAAAAAAATAAAAGAAATAGTGTAGCATATGATATGTTAACGAAAATTCTCAACATGTTAATTATTACAAACGATTCCTGTCAGTAATTCAAACTTTATACACGATCTTTAATGTGGCATAGTCTAATACCTTCAATGCCACGATTCATTCTCTTATTGTCATTGGTGTTACACACAGGTGTTTTTTTATTTATATTTTTGGTAAAAGATTTTAAATATAATTTCTATAAATCTTGACAGTACTATATAATCAGATGAGAATTTTCACATTTATAATTATTTCAAGTATATTTTGAGGGCAATTTAAAAGTAATAATTGTAAATTAAAAAAAAAAAACAAATACAAAATGGCGAGTTGAGTACATTTCTGGAATTCTAATTGTAATATTAATGTATCTTTTGTTACTACTGTATTTTCTGTAATATATCCAAATGGTAAATGTAAAATTCGGAATACGCTGTTTTGCACTTTTTGTACGAAAAAAAAAATAAACGAGCACGTGGCTGATGCTGACAATTTTTCACAGCATTGGAATATAAAATACCAAAGACACTACAAATTTGCTACTGAGTTACCACTGAATTACCGCGGTTCTACATTGGTGGACTGTTCACCAGACCAACCCTTCACTGGACCAGCGCTCTCCTGGATCAACCATTGGATCGCAGATGTAAAAAAAATAAGTCGACTAACGTAAATAAATGCATTTATAATCTTATACAGCTGTCTCTACGTTTTTTCTTTATTTCTTAACCGTAATATCAAAATCATTGTCGTATCATAGTAATTATTTTTTGTTTGCCGGATATTACCTATGTAAATTTAATTTTTTTCAAACGCACCAAGGAAATCTCTTTATCTTTTATCGGTTGGTGCATTTTTATTTAATTTTTTTCTTCATAGACAGTTTTTTCTGACATCTTATGATACTTATTTAAATAACTCAGCTTGAAACAACTTTCTTCCGTAGTATCATAAAAAATAAAAAGATTCCAGTGGCGCCCTTAATAATTTCTAAAAGAATTAAAACATTGTACTTGAGTCAGAGAAAATGAAATAATCCACCCCTAGTTGTGGCTCCACTTCCAATCTGGTTAGAAAGGAAGGCATTCTCTAAGACCAAAGATGGTGTTGGAGCTGGGATCAATGAAGGAAAACCAAGGGTGAATCTGAACCAGAACTTGGTTAACCTTTCCAAGATTTTCCAAGCAGAGGCTTTTGCAAGAGATGTGCTTGCAAAAGCTGTTTAACATGATCGACTCCTAGTTGCTTTGGAAATGCCTTCAAGATCTGATATACCTAGGGGAAGACAACAAAGTAATTCTACTTTGGGACACCTATACATACTGGCATTGGAGGGAACGAGAAAGTGGACCTTTTAAACAGATGTTTAGCCATCTGGATGCAAATGGCGTATTCATCTGTGAAATATGAGCAAACAGACAGAGAATTGTTATAGGACTACCGACTTGCAGATTCTGTAACTGCAGAGGGCTTGCAAGACTACGAACTTCATGGAAATGTGCAATGGCCCTTTGAAGCTTCATAGAAAAACACTCATAATGGAAAATAAAAAAAAACAGTTTTAATTGTAATACGCTAGACAAAGAAACGCGGCGTCCGCAGAGAGGCCAGCCTATATCCATATACCACCTAAAGCAGAAATGAGATGGATGATATTTATAGCGAAACGCGGTAATTGACGGCGGCTGGATCGCGGGTGACTGCAGGACCGTATTTTACTAATTTAATAATAATTCTAAATAAATAATGAATGCAAATAGTAAATGAATATAAATTTGTGATTTATTTAATTTGCAAATTATTGGTGAGGCACTGCCTCATAGGAGAAGCTGGCACTGCTTAAAATGCTAACAAAGAGCTTATAACCACTAATTTATGAAGGAACATTTCGTAAATTATAAATAACTTGACAGTTTTATGAACTAAACCTTAGATTTCCCCATTTAGCTTGTTTTCTTGATATTATTTTTTTTTAAATTGTGCCCAGAGTTATCAATTTAAATATTATATCACATAACACAATATTTTCAGAACAAATCAAACTATTTCCCCTAATAAATACACTTACATTCTCATTAAATGTGCTGTCCAAGATTCTTTGTTTATTATCGTGCAGTTCAACAAAAGGTTGAATTATGTTATTTTGGATTTTTGATATTCTATGACAATCTTCTTGACCAGCAACAATTATTAATCCATTACTTGTTCTACAACATTTTGCTAGATAAAAAGCATCCAATTTATCCTGTAAAATTATAAAATCCATGCATATACCTATTAAAATTCAATTATTTTATGTGTATAACTTACTTCATCTGAATCAGTTCCTATTATTTTCTTTGCTAATTGCTCACTACTAGAAGTTACACTTGGAGCCCCTTTATCCATATCCCACAACTGTAGATCTGAGGTATGGGTTACACAACTAATGTAGTCTTTTTTATTTTTGCTAAACCACAACAACTCATGTACTGATAGTTCTGTATTCAGTGTATCTATCAAAGCATCATCTTCACAAGTTTGGGATAAATCATATACATTGATAAGTCCATCAGTTGATCCAGATATCAGTTTGGTCATATCTTCAAAATGAAATTTTACCTTGAAATTTTAATAATTAATAAAAAAGACCATATCTAAAACAAATTGTTATATTAAAAACACTAAAAACAAATGTAAACACTTCCACAAGAGTTGGTACAATGAATTGTTAAATTTTACACAACATTACAGGTTTTTTTTAAATGTGTCAACCAATAATTGGTAAATACCTGAGTTATATCATCTTCATGCGACTCCCAATAAGCTCCAAGTAATTTTGAATTTCTGGAATCCCAAAACAAAATATAAGCATCACCTTCATACACATCAGTTCCTGCAGCCAGTAATCTGTCATTGGAAGACAAATCGAAACAATTAAACTGTTTATGTATTTTTTCTTCAGTTACATCTAAAACAGTGTTTATACTTTGCTTTATGTTTGTTTAAGATTTAGTAATAACACTCTACTTACCTCTAAATGTATTTACACACTTTTTTGGCGTCCTTAAATCCCAAACTGTTATTACACCTTTATTAGTTGCAGTATATACTAAATTTCGATCTCTATTACTAAATTTACATTCAATTACACTATCATTATGATTAAAATCCCAAATTTTTGAAAAGTGGTGGTTGTCCAAGTTATATACCGCAGATGTGTCTGCTGTGGCAATCGCAACATAAGGATTACTATCACTAAAAAGATTAAAAATTAATTTTTTGTTAAACCGACAAACATTTAAATGTTACTTTGTGGCATCCACTTTAACAATATAATCTTGAGTCACTTCTTGTTCACTTATACAGTTACATTTTTTATAAAAAGTTTCGTGGCCTTCTGTTATTTGATTTGTTAATTTTAATCCCTTCATTTTATAGTGTAAAAATCTTTGACTATATAAGGTTCGTTCCAACAAACAATCAGGGATGCGTTTCGGATTGTTTTCAAATTTGTTTCTACGCATGCGCGCATTTTATGAAATTTGAAACTAGTCCACAACTGTTCTGTTGGAACACTGTAGTACTAGTTTGACATTTAACACATGACTGCAACAAGTGGAAAATATTTTCTCATTCCGAATTTTTCGGGCGACACCAATTTCCTCAATTCCTAGAGATAATCGCTGGATTCGTCTTCACTGTGGAATGCACCAATACTTTCGTCTGATAAATTGCTGTTGCCAATATTTTCATCTGAGCCACTGTAACTCATATTTATCTCCTTAGGATATAAATATATAATACGAGAAAAAGGTTAAGTTGAATTAAATGAACAAACACGTGGTTTCGAATGATAAAATCTTCTTTGCGCATGCGTCTGATTTATAGTTCGTGACAAATTCACAAACTCTTCTGACAGTTTTCAAACCGTTTGTGTGTAACGTTGGAACAGCTTACTATCAGTCACCAAACTGTCACAAATTGTTGTTGGAACGCTAAAATGCACATGCGCATGCTCATAACAATCTCTGATAGTTTCGGACTCTTGTTGGAACGAACCTAATTGTCAAAAGTAAAAATACTTCATAAACAGTATACACGTGTGTTATGTGACACATAGATGACAGGTGACAATTGACTTATGTCAATGTTTTTTACATAACAACTGTCATTGATTAAAAAGTAAAGTTAATAAACCACAATGACTATACAGCTAACCTCATATAGATATATACGCCAAAAATTAAGGAAAGCTGTAGAAAATCATTATATAGGCCGTCGAGGATTTATCCGAAGACCACATAGTAATAAATATATACGGAAGACGAACATGATGTAAAATTTTCGTCTTTCTAATAATGGTTGGATTCCTTCAGGGACGCGGACCGTTAAAAAAATAGTCACTTACAAATTCTTCTTTTATACAGGGTTGCCGTTTCTAGTACAATTGTACTTTTCTAGTACATTTCACTCACATTTAGTACGTCATTACAATTCATTCGAATCTATTACAAAAATAAAATTTCATCATTTCCATCCTGTTTAGTAGTAGATGCTGGAGCCTTGACCTTGTCCTGACTTTTTTGTTATGATATGTATTTTTTTATTTATATCAGTTCCATATTGAGTATTTTCTAAGAGTTTTGTGTTCAGAGTTAGATCTTTTATTTTGTTATTTATTTTTTAATTTATCCCTCCAGTATTATTTTCTAAAATGTTTTTTGTTCAGAGTTTTATTTTTTGTTCTACTGTTTATTTTTTTATTAAATTTATCATAACTTTTTTTCCTTTTTTTCCACCTAGTCCACCACAGAACACATACACAACAGTCTGATTTTTTTGCTGTGTTACTTATTTTTCAATTTATTTAACAAATACGTATAACGTTCCGTACCACCCTCTCATGCTGTTCTTAGGTATTAATTAAGCTTATTTCTCCTATTTCGGCATAACTGTCATTTTATAAATTTAGTACAATTTAGTACAATTTCGAAAGACATTCTAGTACAAAAAAAAAATCTGGAGCGGCAACACTGCTTTTATATATACTATTATAAAGTCACAAAAACTATATTCCCATAACAATAAAACTTCTACATCAACTTAAATAAAAAAATCACTATGACAACAATACAAAACAATACTATTGTTTGCCTACAGCCGCCATTTTTGACAGGTCGTTGGAAAGCCCTATATTGGTTACCTAACCTAACCTAGTTTAAAATACAAAAAGTAAATTATAAACACTATTTTAGATTTACATTAATTTTTATTAAAAATGATTCGGATAACACACAATCAGATTTTAAAAAGCATTTCCAAATCAGTAAAGGTAAATATTGAACGAATCGTAAAACATTTTTTTTTAAATATTTATTTTAGCACAATAAATGCATGTGCAATTATGCCAAATTTGCCGAACACAAATCACTTGAAACGATTAGGAATATTGGAATTTCGGCTCACATTGATTCTGGCAAAACGACTTTAACTGAACGTATACTCTATTATACCGGGCGAATCGAAACTATGCACGAGGTAAAGGGAAAAGATAACGTTGGGGCTACGATGGACTCGATGGAATTAGAAAGACAAAGAGGAATTACCATTCAATCAGCCGCCACTTATACGTTATGGAAAGATCATAATATTAATATTATAGACACTCCTGGGCATGTTGATTTTACAGTTGAAGTTGAAAGAGCATTAAGAGTATTAGATGGTGCTATTTTAGGTAATATTCTAGTTCATTAAAAGTACAGTTTATAAATTAAGTTTTTTTTCTATATTTTAGTTTTGTGTGCTGTAGGGGGAGTGCAAAGTCAATCTCTAACTGTAAATAGACAAATGAAACGATATAATGTACCTTGTATTGCATTTATTAATAAACTAGATAGGCTAGGGGCAAATCCTTATAGAGTTCTTTCCCAAATGAGATCAAAAATGAACCACCATGCTGCTTTTGTTCAACTACCGATAGGAGTTGAATTAAACTGTAAAGGTATAATTGACTTAATTGGTGAAAAATCAATATACTTTGATGGCAATTTTGGAGAACAACTTCGATATGATGAAATACCTAAAGATATGAGAGTAGAAAGTAATGAGAGACGACATGAATTAATTGAACATATATCAAACTGTGATGAATTATTTGGAGAAATGTATTTAGAAGAAAAACCTTTCACTGAATCTGACATAAAAGCTGCTATACGTAGATCATGTCTCAAAAGAACCTTTACACCTGTATTTGTTGGTACAGCTCTAAAAAATAAAGGAGTACAACCATTATTAGATGGAGTAATCGACTTTTTACCAAACCCTGGAGAAGTTCAAAATTATGCTCTCAAAGAAAAACAAGGACAAGAATCTACTAAGGTTTTATTGGACTCCACAAGAGATGGAAAAAAACCATTTGTTTCCTTGGCTTTCAAACTAGAAGCTGGTCGCTTTGGCCAGTTGACCTACATGAGGTGCTACCAAGGAAAACTACAGAAAGGTAAAACTTAGTGCATTAAAAACTTGATAAATAAATAAAACTTGTTGATTATTTTAGGAGACAACATTTACAACGTGCGCACGCAAAAAAAAGTAAGAATAGCTCGTTTGATACGTTTGCATTCCAATAACATGGAAGACGTTAATGAAGTTTATTCCGGTGATATTTTCGCGCTGTTTGGAGTAGATTGTGCCAGCGGAGACACTTTCGTAACAGACCCGAAACTCGATCTGTCTCTGGAGTCTATTTACGTACCGGAACCTGTCGTTTCCATGGCGATTAACCCCAAGAATTCCAAAGACAGGGATAATTTTTCCAAAGCCATTGCGAGATTTACAAAAGAAGATCCAACTTTCCACTTTTATTTCGATGACGACAGCAAAGAAACCATCGTATCCGGCATGGGAGAACTTCACTTGGAAATTTATGCTCAGAGAATGGAACGCGAATACGGTTGTCCAGTAGGTTTAAACTTTTTACTGAACTAATTCAAGTTAAATAATATTTTTTCCTCATACCTCGGTCGAAATTAGGTACTTTCGTCCCTAACATCCTTTTATTCCCTGCTAGAAGTGTGCGCGGACTAAAAGTTAAAATATCGGCCACGCGCGTCCTAATTATGTCTCTTCCACTGCGACTTGAAAGATTTATTTTGGCTCACCCCTTAGGTTCTATCAGCCCTATGCCTCTGATGAAGCTCCTTAGGGTTGTTGGCGACACTTCCATGAAGTCCTTGGGCTCAAGTTGATGATGCAACTCTTGAGACCTCTTACAAATGCTTTTGAGTGTCTTAAAGTTTTGGTTTCAAAATTTAGTTTGCAATCGTCTACAGTTTCTTGGGATCGTTCTTAGGAGCCTCTAATACTTAAAATATTAAAATTACTTATTTTTGTCCGATTTTTGTAGCTAGTCTGAAGCTGATTCCTACCCAAAACTTGCTAATATTGACAGGTTTTTTTGCGGAAAAATTAAAAAATCAAAATTTGGAGGTTATGTGCGATATCCGATAGGTTATAGCGTGGCCAGATCGGGTCAAACGGTGCCAAAGCAGAGCATAGCGGGGCCAGACTAAGCCATACGATGGCACCTAACCTAACCTAACCTAACTTAACTAAACCTAACCTAACCTAACTAAACCTAACCTAACCTAAGAATTAACAATCTGTTTGAGTAAGATTAATAAAAACTCTTCGTTTTAAACAAGAGCAATCAGTTCGCGCATGCGCAGAAGTAGTAGTGAACATGGATGTCATCTACTAAAAATAATTATTTAAAAAGAAAAATTATGTATAGTGAAAAACGTTTCCGCGGAAAAATTAGCGGGTTTTCCATCATTTCCCCACCCATACATACGCTGTGCAAAAAAATATCGAAATCCGTTAAGGGGAAATAATCTAGAATTTACCCGACGAGGATTCTTCTTAAAGCTTGTGATACTTTTTCGTTCCCCTCAATGCCAGTATGCCCAGGTGCCCAAAGTAACGGTACTTTGATATTTTCCTCTAGATTTATTAGATCCTGAAGGCATTTCCAAACGAACCTGGAGTCAATCAGGTTTGATTCCAGTGACTTTAGCGCCACCTGGCTATCGGAAATGATTAAGCATCTCCTGCAGACACATATCCATTGCAATAACCTCTGCTTGGAACATTGTGGACAGGTTATCCAAGTACTGGCTCAGATCCACCTTTGGATTACCTCCAGAAACCCCAGCTCTCTCGGTCTTGGAGCAGCCATTACAATATTCGTTCTATTCGTCGCTTCCTGGGAATAGGACGGTAAATGGCTTGTGGTAACTATATTTAGGTTGCATTGCATCTGGTACCATCTGGTTGTGACATTTCCGTGCCCTGCATCCTGGCAGTTCTCTAACCTTCTGTATGCACCTGCCATCGCCTTCCTTTCCAACCAGATGTTCACTGGAGGAAGATCTTTTAAAATTTCGAAGGCAACTGTGGGAGTGGTGGATATAGCTCCTTTTATGATTAACCATGCCTACTATCATAGAAGAGCAGAAAGTGCTTTGTGTGGCCAGCCTTTGCCCTCATCCCCTCGCCTTCCAGTGATGTTAGGATCAGCCTTTCCTCCAGCATCGCTCTGATCCAGTTGCTTATCCATCTAGATGCAGCAGCATTATAGAGAGGATTAGAGAGTGGAAAGTGCTCTATGTGGTCAGCCTTTGCCCTCATCCCCTCGCCTTCCAGTGATGTTAGGATCAGCCTTTCCTCCAGCATCGCTCTGATACTTATTGTAGAGGATATCCATCTATATGCTGCAGCATAGTCAAGCAGCCATCATAGCGCTGAGCTCAAATATAATCAGTTCGAAGATGGTTAGGGAATGCCTAGGCAAACTAAATGAACTAGGCCAGAAGAACACTGTCACCCTCCTATGGGTCCCGGGACACAGGAATAGAGGGGAACGAAACAGCAGTTAAGCTGGCAAAAAAGGAGCTGAAACCCCACATTTGGGACCAGAACCATCTTGTGGGATCAGTAGTAGAGTAATCTTAGGAAAACTAAGGGAAGATATGGAGAAGGAAAAATCCAAGTACTGGAATCAGCAGGAAGGACTGAGGCAATCTAAGATACTACTCCGGAACTATGACCAGAAGAGATCTCTTAGCTGCCTAAACCTCAGTAAAAAAAGGCTCCGAATTCTAACGGGAATATTAACCGGGCATTGCCGGTTAAGAAGCGACATGAAGAAACTAGGGTTAGCAGATGAAGCAAAGTGCAGATTCTGTGAGGAAGAGGATGAAACCTCCATGCACATACTCTCAGAATGCACTGCCTTGCAGAAATCTAGGGCTAGATACCTAGGAGCACATGAAATAGAAGAGGGGGATCTACCTGATTTGAAGTCCGACGATGTCCTAAACTTTCTCAGGAAAATAGGACTCGAAGAGCTGCTATAGGTCTGAGAAAATATCAGAACATGGCAAATAAGGGGGGACACAATAGATCCTATAGGTCGCAGTGTTCTTATCACCCCTAATTTATAAATACTGTATCTTCTGTAGCTGTATTAGAGCAGTTTTTGGTTGATTTTTCCGCTCGGTATGCATGTTGCTAATGTACTAATATGCCATTTTGTAGGTTGTATTGGGAAAACCGAAAGTAGCTTTCAGAGAAACGTTGCTGTCTCCTTGCGAGTTCGATTACCTGCACAAGAAACAATCCGGAGGTCAAGGACAATACGCCAAAGTGATTGGCGTCTTGGAACCACTACCTCCCCATAAAAACACAATTCTAGAGTTCGTCGACGAGACCGTGGGTACCAACGTTCCCAAACAATTCGTTCCCGGAGTTAAACGAGGTTTCTTATCGATGGCCGAAAAAGGATTGTTGGCCGGACAAAAGTTATCCGGCTTGAAGTTTCGATTGATAGATGGCGCTCATCACATGGTGGATTCCAGCGAATTTTCGTTTTTCCTTGCGGCGCAAGGAGCCATAAGAGACAGTAAGTTAACGTTTTCTTTGATTGTTACTTATAATAAAATGACAAAATGACGTTTTTTTTTTATTTTAGCTTTCGAGACTGGCAGTTGGCAGATCTTGGAACCGATCATGGAGGTGGAAGTGACTGCGCCGGAAGAATTCCAAGGTGCGGTTTTGGCGCAGATAAATAAAAGACACGGTATAGTAACTAGCACGGAAGGGACGGAGGGTTGGTTCACCCTGCACGCGGAGGTGCCATTAAATGACATGTTCGGATATGCGGGAGAGTTGAGGTCCAGTACGCAAGGAAAAGGGAATTCACGATGGAGTACAGCAGGTATTCGCCTTGTTTACCCGATGTACAGGAGAAATTGATCATGGAATACGAAAAATCGATGGGTTTGGTACCAGAAAAGGATAAAAAGAAGAAGAAGAACTAAAATTAGCGCTGTTAAATTTAGGTAAATGAGAGACGAACGTCTGGCGAATGTTTAATTTTTAAGGACAACCCGAAGTAATGTGTAAATAAAGTGATGTTGATGTTTTAATAAATAATGTTTTGTTATTCTTTGAATATCTTTTAAACTTTCCCGAATTCCTATAATCTTAAAGATCTGAGGATTTTTTTTGTTATAGTTAACCAGATTGTTTGACAAGTGACGTTAATTTGACGGAACACACAATGTGTAAAAAGAAGACAGATATATTTTTATTATATTGTCATCTAGAAAGATGGACAGTAGACGAAGTGAGTATGTCTAGTTATATATAGGAAAGAGAGAGATGCATGTAGTATTCTTAGAAAATGGTTAATTTTTAAAACATTCACGAAGTTTCTGGAAAGTTAGAAACTTATAAAAGGACTTGAGCAGAGGTCGTTGGAGGAAGTATATTATTGGAAGTTAGCCATAGAACATCAGTCAGTTCGAACAATGTGAACAGTTTTTAAAAGTAGTAAAAATAAAGTGCTAAATAGTGACATTAAGAACATAAGTTTAAAATTAATACCAAAGTAATCAAAAGTGTAATTAAAAAACATTTTCGGTGCATAAAAAAGAAGAAATTATGAGTGTACTTACCATTTATAATACAATTTAAAGAACTATATTCCAACATGCACTGAACTATATCCATAATTCGATTTGGAGGAACAATTATATTACGCAAGAAACCAAACGTCTAACAACACGACCACGATATTTTGCCAAAGTCGCAAATTCCACGTATACCTTTGTTGGTTTCCGTTTTTTATAGAGCAACCACGGTTTTTTTTCACCAATCAGACAGCAGGACTGTACGTATTAAGGTCAGATAACATTGTAAACATTTTGAATTTTCGTAGTAGTTAGTTAAGTTTTATAATTTAAAAACAAAAGAATTTATTTGTTAATAAAAGGCCTTCCTTTTTCTTATTTTTTCTACTAATTATTTTCATTATTAGACATTCAGTATATTACTGTTTTAATTTAACTCTATAATAAATTTGTAATTATAATTAATCAAATTTTCATTCACATACCTACCTAATAATCCAACTAGAAGCTTGCAGAACAAAAACACCCCTGAGAAAAAGAAGATCTTGCTATTTTAGAACATTTAAATAATATCAATCAAATAGCAATCGATATCAAATTTATAAATATAAATAAATTAATTAAACTATAATCTTTCAAATCATAATATTCATTACAGTATATATACTGAGATAGATAGGAAACTGCCATTAGTACCTCGATACCAAAGCGATATTCGCGGCATCTCGCGTCTGGAACCAAGAACTATAACATATAGCGGGAAACTAAATGTATTTAAATATTAATAGGTTTTTATTCATATTTTGATAGGAAAAATCAAAAATCTCGATTTCTCTTCAATAATACACAAATATACATCTTTATGAAATATTTATTACATTCAATAAATTATGTACATGTGCATGCCAATTCATGAATTATAGACAATGGTTTTTCTTTTAAATTTAACCGGCCAATTAATGACAACCATAGATTACTTAGCTGAAATTAAATGTTCAATTAATATTGATAAAATGATCTCTTAAAATTATTAATTAATCAAAAAGTTCTCACAGTTAAAGTATTTTAAACACAACACAAACATTAAATAAGGAACTGTTTATTTAAAAAAAAAAATTCACGGTTTATTTAAATTAAAAATTGCATAACCGCGAAAATATTATTCAAAAGTTATTATTTTAAGGCTTTTATTATTTTATATATTTTATTTCAACTTATTTGTTCTTTAGGAATTAGATGCATTTGATATCCTGTTTTAACGGAGTTATTGCCTCCAGGAACACAACAGGAAAACCCATTTTTCTCCCTAATTAATCACAAATTGTAACAAATACTTCTTAACTTACTGTAAACACAAAATGGCAATGAAATTCACAAAACACGAAAATTCTTTGACAGATACGACATATGACAGCACACTAGCGTTTTTTGCGGTTGGAACCTTAACTACCAACAAAATGAACTTTCATTTACATATAAGATTCCTAGCCACGATAAAAATAAAACTCCAGTATCTCAAGACAACGTATACTTAGTATTTTCAATACTCATAAAAGACGCTGGGACATAAACATTCACTTTTCCGACTAGTCCAATTGACAACTTGATAATTTACTTATGTCAGATGTCAACCGTTTGGTGCTTGATGATTTTAGGGTTTTCGATAACTAAAACAGAAACAAATTTCATCAAAGACTTGGAAGTTTTGTCATGGAGAATAATTTAGAATGCAGGAAAATGTAAATAAATCATTATTTAAGATACAAAAGATGACAAGAAAGACACAGAACGAAAAAAAACAAACAGCAAAAGCAGCTTAAAGAACCAAAATAAATGATCAAATAACGGGATAGATCAATGTAAAAGATAAAAGAAGCTGTAAGAAGGATTAAACGTGACAATCAGCAAAAGAGAGTAAAAAGAATCTGAATTGAAAAAGTGAATAGAAGAAAAAAGAGCTGAGACATATCTGAACCAAAATAAATGATCAAATAACAGGAAAAATCTATGGAAGATGAAGATATGCAAAAAGTCCTGATAAAGATAAATACACAAAAAATGCAAGGGACAGGTTAAAGAAAATTTTAACTAAAAAAAATGAATAAAAGAAAAAAAGAGCTGAAGAAATAGTTAATCAGATAAAATTATGAAAGAGCATGATAAAAGAATGGAAGAGAAACAAGAACCCATCAGAATGATAAAGAGAGGGAAACAGAAGGGCAAGATAAAGAGAACATGCACTAAGGAGGAAAGAGAAAAGAGCTGTGGAAGAGATACAAGGAGCCAAAGGAAGATTAAACATGGAAAACTGCAAGAACAGTCTAAAGAAGTGGATAGAAGAGAATAGAGTTGAAACAAATCTGAACCAGAATATATAGCTCCTTTTATGATTAACCATGCCTACTATCATAGAAGAGCAGAAAGTGCTTTGTGTGGCCAGCCTTTGCCCTCATCCCCTCGCCTTCCAGTGATGTTAGGATCAGCCTTTCCTCCAGCATCGCTCTGATCCGGTTGCTTATCCATCTAGATGCAGCAGCATTATAGAGAGGATTAGAGAGTGGAAAGTGCTCTATGTGGTCAGCCTTTGCCCTCATCCCCTCGCCTTCCAGTGATGTTAGGATCAGCCTTTCCTCCAGCATCGCTCTGATACTTATTGTAGAGGATATCCATCTATATGCTGCAGCATAGTCAAGCAGCCATCATAGCACTGAGCTCAAATATAATCAGTTCGAAGATGGTTAGGGAATGCCTAGGCAAACTAAATGAACTAGGCCAGAAGAACACTGTCACCCTCCTATGGGTCCCGGGACACAGGAATAGAGGGGAACGAAACAGCAGTTAAGCTGGCAAAAAAGGAGCTGAAACCCCACATTTGGGACCAGAACCATCTTGTGGGATCAGTAGTAGAGTAATCTTAGGAAAACTAAGGGAAGATATGGAGAAGGAAAAATCCAAGTACTGGAATCAGCAGGAAGGACTGAGGCAATCTAAGATACTACTCCGGAACTATGACCAGAAGAGATCTCTTAGCTGCCTAAACCTCAGTAAAAAAAGGCTCCGAATTCTAACGGGAATATTAACCGGGCATTGCCGGTTAAGAAGCGACATGAAGAAACTAGGGTTAGCAGATGAAGCAAAGTGCAGATTCTGTGAGGAAGAGGATGAAACCTCCATGCACATACTCTCAGAATGCACTGCCTTGCAGAAATCTAGGGCTAGATACCTAGGAGCACATGAAATAGAAGAGGGGGATCTACCTGATTTGAAGTCCGACGATGTCCTAAACTTTCTCAGGAAAATAGGACTCGAAGAGCTGCTATAGGTCTGAGAAAATATCAGAACATGGCAAATAAGGGGGGACACAATAGATCCTATAGGTCGCAGTGTTCTTATCACCCCTAATTTATAAATACTGTATCTTCTGTAGCTGTATTAGAGCAGTTTTTGGTTGATTTTTCCGCTCGGTATGCATGTTGCTAATGTACTAATATGCCATTTTGTAGGTTGTATTGGGAAAACCGAAAGTAGCTTTCAGAGAAACGTTGCTGTCTCCTTGCGAGTTCGATTACCTGCACAAGAAACAATCCGGAGGTCAAGGACAATACGCCAAAGTGATTGGCGTCTTGGAACCACTACCTCCCCATAAAAACACAATTCTAGAGTTCGTCGACGAGACCGTGGGTACCAACGTTCCCAAACAATTCGTTCCCGGAGTTAAACGAGGTTTCTTATCGATGGCCGAAAAAGGATTGTTGGCCGGACAAAAGTTATCCGGCTTGAAGTTTCGATTGATAGATGGCGCTCATCACATGGTGGATTCCAGCGAATTTTCGTTTTTCCTTGCGGCGCAAGGAGCCATAAGAGACAGTAAGTTAACGTTTTCTTGATTGTTACTTATAATAAAATGACAAAATGACGTTTTTTTTTTATTGTAGCTTTCGAGACTGGCAGTTGGCAGATCTTGGAACCGATCATGGAGGTGGAAGTGACTGCGCCGGAAGAATTCCAAGGTGCGGTTTTGGCGCAGATAAATAAAAGACACGGTATAGTAACTAGCATGGAAGGGACGGAGGGTTGGTTCACCCTGCACGCGGAGGTGCCATTAAATGACATGTTCGGATATGCGGGAGAGTTGAGGTCCAGTACGCAAGGAAAAGGGGAATTCACGATGGAGTACAGCAGGTATTCGCCTTGTTTACCCGATGTACAGGAGAAATTGATCATGGAATACGAAAAATCGATGGGTTTGGTACCAGAAAAGGATAAAAAGAAGAAGAAGAACTAAAATTAGCGCTGTTAAATTTAGGTAAATGAGAGACGAACGTCTGGCGAATGTTTAATTTTTAAGGACAACCCGAAGTAATGTGTAAATAAAGTGATGTTGATGTTTTAATAAATAATGTTTTGTTATTCTTTGAATTTCTTTTAAACTTTCCCGAATTCCTATAATCTTAAAGATCTGAGGATTTTTTTTGTTATAGTTAACCAGATTGTTTGACAAGTGACGTTAATTTGACGGAACACACAATGTGTAAAAAGAAGACAGATATATTTTTATTATATTGTCATCTAGAAAGATGGACAGTAGACGAAGTGAGTATGTCTAGTTATATATAGGAAAGAGAGAGATGCATGTAGTATTCTTAGAAAATGGTTAATTTTTAAAACATTCACGAAGTTTCTGGAAAGTTAGAAACTTATAAAAGGACTTGAGCAGAGGTCGTTGGAGGAAGTATATTATTGGAAGTTAGCCATAGAACATCAGTCAGTTCGAACAATGTGAACAGTTTTTAAAAGTAGTAAAAATAAAGTGCTAAATAGTGACATTAAGAACATAAGTTTAAAATTAATACCAAAGTAATCAAAAGTGTAATTAAAAAACATTTTCGGTGCATAAAAAAGAAGAAATTATGAGTGTACTTACCATTTATAATACAATTTAAAGAACTATATTCCAACATGCACTGAACTATATCCATAATTCGATTTGGAGGAACAATTATATTACGCAAGAAACCAAACGTCTAACAACACGACCACGATATTTTGCCAAAGTCGCAAATTCCACGTATACCTTTGTTGGTTTCCGTTTTTTATAGAGCAACCACGGTTTTTTTTCACCAATCAGACAGCAGGACTGTACGTATTAAGGTCAGATAACATTGTAAACATTTTGAATTTTCGTAGTAGTTAGTTAAGTTTTATAATTTAAAAACAAAATAATTTATTTGTTAATAAAAGGCCTTCCTTTTTCTTATTTTTTCTACTAATTATTTTCATTATTAGACATTCAGTATATTACTGTTTTAATTTAACTCTATAATAAATTTGTAATTATAATTAATCAAATTTTCATTCACATACCTACCTAATAATCCAACTAGAAGCTTGCAGAACAAAAACACCCCTGAGAAAAAGAAGATCTTGCTATTTTAGAACATTTAAATAATATCAATCAAATAGCAATCGATATCAAATTTATAAATATAAATAAATTAATTAAACTATAATCTTTCAAATCATAATATTCATTACAGTATATATACTGAGATAGATAGGAAACTGCCATTAGTACCTCGATACCAAAGCGATATTCGCGGCATCTCGCGTCTGGAACCAAGAACTATAACATATAGCGGGAAACTAAATGTATTTAAATATTAATAGGTTTTTATTCATATTTTGATAGGAAAAATCAAAAATCTCGATTTCTCTTCAATAATACACAAATATACATCTTTATGAAATATTTATTACATTCAATAAATTATGTACATGTGCATGCCAATTCATGAATTATAGACAATGGTTTTTCTTTTAAATTTAACCGGCCAATTAATGACAACCATAGATTACTTAGCTGAAATTAAATGTTCAATTAATATTGATAAAATGATCTCTTAAAATTATTAATTAATCAAAAAGTTCTCACAGTTAAAGTATTTTAAACACAACACAAACATTAAATAAGGAACTGTTTATTTAAAAAAAAAATTCACGGTTTATTTAAATTAAAAATTGCATAACCGCGAAAATATTATTCAAAAGTTATTATTTTAAGGCTTTTATTATTTTATATATTTTATTTCAACTTATTTGTTCTTTAGGAATTAGATGCATTTGATATCCTGTTTTAACGGAGTTATTGCCTCCAGGAACACAACAGGAAAACCCATTTTTCTCCCTAATTAATCACAAATTGTAACAAATACTTCTTAACTTACTGTAAACACAAAATGGCAATGAAATTCACAAAACACGAAAATTCTTTGACAGATACGACATATGACAGCACACTAGCGTTTTTTGCGGTTGGAACCTTAACTACCAACAAAATGAACTTTCATTTACATATAAGATTCCTAGCCACGATAAAAATAAAACTCCAGTATCTCAAGACAACGTATACTTAGTATTTTCAATACTCACAAAAGACGCTGGGACATAAACATTCACTTTTCCGACTAGTCCAATTGACAACTTGATAATTTACTTATGTCAGATGTCAACCGTTTGGTGCTTGATGATTTAAGGGGTTTTCAATAACTAAAACAAAAACGAATTTAATCAAAGACTTGGAAGTTTTGTCATGGAGAATTATGTAGAATGCAGGAAAACGGAAAGAAATCATTATATAAGATATAAAAGATGACAAGATAGACAGAACGAAAAAGAAAAACAGCAAAAGCAGCTTAAAGAACCAAAATAAATGATCAAATAACAGGATAGATCAATGTAAAAGATAAAAGAAGCTGTAAGAAGGATTAAACGTGACAATCAGCAAAAGAGAGTAAAAAGAATCTGAATTGAAAAAGTGAATAGAAGAAAAAAGAGCTGAGACATATCTGAACCAAAATAAATGATCAAATAACAGGAAAAATCTATGGAAGATGAAGATATGCAAAAAGTCCTGATAAAGATAAATACACAAAAAATGCAAGGGACAGGTTAAAGAAAATTTTAACTAAAAAAAATGAATAAAAGAAAAAAAGAGCTGAAGACATAGTTAATCAGATAAAATTATGAAAGAGCATGATAAAAGAATGGAAGAGAAACAAGAACCCATCAGAATGATAAAGAGAGGGAAACAGAAGGGCAAGATAAAGAGAACATGCACTAAGGAGGAAAGAGAAAAGAGCTGTGGAAGAGATACAAGGAGCCAAAGGAAGATTAAACATGGAAAACTGCAAGAACAGTCTAAAGAAGTGGATAGAAGAGAATAGAGTTGAAACAAATCTGAACCAGAATATATAGCTCCTTTTATGATTAACCATGCCTACTATCATAGAAGAGCAGAAAGTGCTTTGTGTGGCCAGCCTTTGCCCTCATCCCCTCGCCTTCCAGTGATGTTAGGATCAGCCTTTCCTCCAGCATCGCTCTGATCCAGTTGCTTATCCATCTAGATGCAGCAGCATTATAGAGAGGATTAGAGAGTGGAAAGTGCTCTATGTGGTCAGCCTTTGCCCTCATCCCCTCGCCTTCCAGTGATGTTAGGATCAGCCTTTCCTCCAGCATCGCTCTGATACTTATTGTAGAGGATATCCATCTATATGCTGCAGCATAGTCAAGCAGCCATCATAGCGCTGAGCTCAAATATAATCAGTTCGAAGATGGTTAGGGAATGCCTAGGCAAACTAAATGAACTAGGCCAGAAGAACACTGTCACCCTCCTATGGGTCCCGGGACACAGGAATAGAGGGGAACGAAACAGCAGTTAAGCTGGCAAAAAAGGAGCTGAAACCCCACATTTGGGACCAGAACCATCTTGTGGGATCAGTAGTAGAGTAATCTTAGGAAAACTAAGGGAAGATATGGAGAAGGAAAAATCCAAGTACTGGAATCAGCAGGAAGGACTGAGGCAATCTAAGATACTACTCCGGAACTATGACCAGAAGAGATCTCTTAGCTGCCTAAACCTCAGTAAAAAAAGGCTCCGAATTCTAACGGGAATATTAACCGGGCATTGCCGGTTAAGAAGCGACATGAAAAAACTAGGGTTAGCAGATGAAGCAAAGTGCAGATTCTGTGAGGAAGAGGATGAAACCTCCATGCACATACTCTCAGAATGCACTGCCTTGCAGAAATCTAGGGCTAGATACCTAGGAGCACATGAAATAGAAGAGGGGATCTACCTGATTTGAAGTCCGACGATGTCCTAAACTTTCTCAGGAAAATAGGACTCGAAGAGCTGCTATAGGTCTGAGAAAATATCAGAACATGGCAAATAAGGGGGACACAATAGATCCTATAGGTCGCAGTGTTCTTATCACCCCTAATTTATAAATACTGTATCTTCTGTAGCTGTATTAGAGCAGTTTTTGGTTGATTTTTCCGCTCGGTATGCATGTTGCTAATGTACTAATATGCCATTTTGTAGGTTGTATTGGGAAAACCGAAAGTAGCTTTCAGAGAAACGTTGCTGTCTCCTTGCGAGTTCGATTACCTGCACAAGAAACAATCCGGAGGTCAAGGACAATACGCCAAAGTGATTGGCGTCTTGGAACCACTACCTCCCCATAAAAACACAATTCTAGAGTTCGTCGACGAGACCGTGGGTACCAACGTTCCCAAACAATTCGTTCCCGGAGTTAAACGAGGTTTCTTATCGATGGCCGAAAAAGGATTGTTGGCCGGACAAAAGTTATCCGGCTTGAAGTTTCGATTGATAGATGGCGCTCATCACATGGTGGATTCCAGCGAATTTTCGTTTTTCCTTGCGGCGCAAGGAGCCATAAGAGACAGTAAGTTAACGTTTTCTTGATTGTTACTTATAATAAAATGACAAAATGACGTTTTTTTTTTATTTTAGCTTTCGAGACTGGCAGTTGGCAGATCTTGGAACCGATCATGGAGGTGGAAGTGACTGCGCCGGAAGAATTCCAAGGTGCGGTTTTGGCGCAGATAAATAAAAGACACGGTATAGTAACTAGCACGGAAGGGACGGAGGGTTGGTTCACCCTGCACGCGGAGGTGCCATTAAATGACATGTTCGGATATGCGGGAGAGTTGAGGTCCAGTACGCAAGGAAAAGGGGAATTCACGATGGAGTACAGCAGGTATTCGCCTTGTTTACCCGATGTACAGGAGAAATTGATCATGGAATACGAAAAATCGATGGGTTTGGTACCAGAAAAGGATAAAAAGAAGAAGAAGAACTAAAATTAGCGCTGTTAAATTTAGGTAAATGAGAGACGAACGTCTGGCGAATGTTTAATTTTTAAGGACAACCCGAAGTAATGTGTAAATAAAGTGATGTTGATGTTTTAATAAATAATGTTTTGTTATTCTTTGAATTTCTTTTAAACTTTCCCGAATTCCTATAATCTTAAAGATCTGAGGATTTTTTTTGTTATAGTTAACCAGATTATTTGACAAGTGACGTTAATTTGACGGAACACACAATGTGTAAAAAGAAGACAGATATATTTTTATTATATTGTCATCTAGAAAGATGGACAGTAGACGAAGTGAGTATGTCTAGTTATATATAGGAAAGAGAGAGATGCATGTAGTATTCTTAGAAAATGGTTAATTTTTAAAACATTCACGAAGTTTCTGGAAAGTTAGAAACTTATAAAAGGACTTGAGCAGAGGTCGTTGGAGGAAGTATATTATTGGAAGTTAGCCATAGAACATCAGTCAGTTCGAACAATGTGAACAGTTTTTAAAAGTAGTAAAAATAAAGTGCTAAATAGTGACATTAAGAACATAAGTTTAAAATTAATACCAAAGTAATCAAAAGTGTAATTAATTAAAAAACATTTTCGGTGCATAAAAAAGAAGAAATTATGAGTGTACTTACCATTTATAATACAATTTAAAGAACTATATTCCAACATGCACTGAACTATATCCATAATTCGATTTGGAGGAACAATTATATTACGCAAGAAACCAAACGTCTAACAACACGACCACGATATTTTGCCAAAGTCGCAAATTCCACGTATACCTTTGTTGGTTTCCGTTTTTTATAGAGCAACCACGGTTTTTTTTCACCAATCAGACAGCAGGACTGTACGTATTAAGGTCAGATAACATTGTAAACATTTTGAATTTTCGTAGTAGTTAGTTAAGTTTTATAATTTAAAAACAAAAGAATTTATTTGTTAATAAAAGGCCTTCCTTTTTCTTATTTTTTCTACTAATTATTTTCATTATTAGACATTCAGTATATTACTGTTTTAATTTAACTCTATAATAAATTTGTAATTATAATTAATCAAATTTTCATTCACATACCTACCTAATAATCCAACTAGAAGCTTGCAGAACAAAACACCCCTGAGAAAAAGAAGATCTTGCTATTTTAGAACATTTAAATAATATCAATCAAATAGCAATCGATATCAAATTTATAAATATAAATAAATTAATTAAACTATAATCTTTCAAATCATAATATTCATTACAGTATATATACTGAGATAGATAGGAAACTGCCATTAGTACCTCGATACCAAAGCGATATTCGCGGCATCTCGCGTCTGGAACCAAGAACTATAACATATAGCGGGAAACTAAATGTATTTAAATATTAATAGGTTTTTATTCATATTTTGATAGGAAAAATCAAAAATCTCGATTTCTCTTCAATAATACACAAATATACATCTTTATGAAATATTTATTACATTCAATAAATTATGTACATGTGCATGCCAATTCATGAATTATAGACAATGGTTTTTCTTTTAAATTTAACCGGCCAATTAATGACAACCATAGATTACTTAGCTGAAATTAAATGTTCAATTAATATTGATAAAATGATCTCTTAAAATTATTAATTAATCAAAAAGTTCTCACAGTTAAAGTATTTTAAACACAACACAAACATTAAATAAGGAACTGTTTATTTAAAAAAAAAATTCACGGTTTATTTAAATTAAAAATTGCATAACCGCGAAAATATTATTCAAAAGTTATTATTTTAAGGCTTTTATTTTATATATTTTATTTCAACTTACTTGTTCTTTAGGAATTAGATGCATTTGATATCCTGTTTTAACGGAGTTATTGCCTCCAGGAACACAACAGGAAAACCCATTTTTCTCCCTAATTAATCACAAATATTGTAAGATTACTTAAGAAGTATTGTAACAAATACTTCTTAACTTACTGTAAACACAAAATGGCAATGAAATTCACAAAACACGAAAATTCTTTGACAGATACGACATATGACAGCACACTAGCGTTTTTTGCGGTTGGAACCTTAACTACCAACAAAATGAACTTTCATTTACGTATAAGATTCCTAGCCACGATAAAAATAAAACTCCAGTATCTCAAGACAACGTATACTTAGTATTTTCAATACTCATAAAAGACGCTGGGACATAAACATTCACTTTTCCGACTAGTCCAATTGACAACTTGATAATTTACTTATGTCAGATGTCAACCGTTTGGTGCTTGATGATTTAAGGGGTTTTCAATAACTAAAACAAAAACGAATTTAATCAAAGACTTGGAAGTTTTGTCATGGAGAATTATGTAGAATGCAGGAAAACGGAAAGAAATCATTATATAAGATATAAAAGATGACAAGATAGACAGAACGAAAAAGAAAAACAGCAAAAGCAGCTTAAAGAACCAAAATAAATGATCAAATAACGGGATAGATCAATTTAAAAGATACAAGAAGCTGTAAGAAGGATTAAACATGGACAGTCAGCAAAAGAGAGTAAATAGGATCTGAATTGAAAAAGTGAATAGAAGATAAAAGAGCTGAGACATATCTGAACCAAAATAAATGATCAAATAACAGGATAGATCTATGGAAGATGAAGATATGCAAAAAGTCCTGATAAAGATAAATACACAAAAAATGCAAGGGACAGGTTAAAGAAAATTTTAACTAAAAAAAATGAATAAAAGAAAAAAAGAGCTGAAGAAATAGTTAATCAGATAAAGTTATGAAAGAGCATGATAAAAGAATGGAAGAGAAACAAGAACCCATCAGAATGATAAAGAGAGGGAAACAGAAGGGCAAGATAAAGAGAACATGCACTAAGGAGGAAAGAGAAAAGAGCTGTGGAAGAGATACAAGGAGCCAAAGGAAGATTAAACATGGAAAACTGCAAGAACAGTCTAAAGAAGTGGATAGAAGAGAATAGAGTTGAAACAAATCTGAACCAGAATAAATGATCAAATAATGGGAAGGATCAATGTAAAAGATACAAGAAGCTGTAAGAAGGATTAGATATGGACAATCAGCAAAAGAGAGTAAATAGAATCTGAACCAAAATAAATGATCAAATTACAGGAAAAATCTATGGAAGATATGCAAAAAGTCCTGATAAAGATAAATATACAAAAAAAATGAATAAAAGAAAGTGCTGAAGAAATAGAATGATAAAGAAAGGAAAACAAAAGGGCAAGACTAAGAGAACATGCGCTAAGGTGGAAAGAGAGAAAATGTGATCAGAAAAAATTGCCAAAGAGAAAGATAAATCGGTGGAGAGATACAAGTAAGGTTAAAACTGCAGGAAGAGACTAAATAGAACCTAAAGTGAATGAAAGAAAAAATAGCTGAGGTAAATATGGATAAAAGAATAGGATAAATTAAAGTAAGACATACCTACAAGAAATTTTATCTAGAATTTAACAAAAAATAATAGAAATAATAGACCAAATCAAACCACAAGTAAAGGGGTGGATGGTAGAAAAAAGAGCTGAAGGAAATATAATAAATAATAAACTCTTAAGAAGGAAAAACAGCAAAAAGAAACTAAACAACTGATAAAGTAAAAATAAAAAAAATAAGAGAAGGGATAAGATAATTATTTAAAGAGTATACAAAAGAATAACAAAGGCTATATTGAAACTGGACTACCAACAGAAGAATTTAAAAATAACTAGATGGAATAATAGACGGTTTCCCCAAAAAAATATACTTACTGTTGAAGATGTGGTGCCGTAAAAAGAACGATGACAACTCGTATCCTTAACAGGCAAACCTGGAGAATGACTCCTCTGTTTCCACCTATCTTGAAGTTTCATCTTCAATACCGTCTCGCTGTTGACAGTTTTTTCCAATGTTATTCTCATCCTCTGTAAGAAAACCATATCGTTTAAAACATTTTTAAAAATAAAATCATAAACGTATTTATACCTCTAGAGCTTCAGTGTCTTTTCGTTTATTCACCCTGGCTCTGTCCCTTTCGGCTTCCAACAGAGATTTGAGGTGCAGCACGTTTGTTTTCTCCTTTTCCAATTCGTCCTCCAGGTTTCGAGTTCTTGCACGTTCCTCTTCAATGGTAACGCTACAAAAACAAAAACAATTTTTTACATCAAACTGTAACGAGGCTTAAATTTGGAACCAGGTAAGCTCGAGTTTTATACTTCCGGAGAAAGTTTTGCGAGATCTAGTTGTTGGTTTCCAAGGCCAAACATCTCTGGATCGGGAGGAAGATTAGGATGGATCGGTGAGTGGGATTGTAAAGTAACTGAATCAGAGAATAAATTAGGATGGTTTAATGAATATTAGCCTTCTAACGTGGAGGAGACACTAGACACCGACTTTATGAGTTATATAAAAACTGCCGCAAAAACCAACCCGAGACCCCTGCACGCAACAGAAGACAGCGGACCATTGAAAGCCGTCAACAAGTCGCGTGCGTACCGCACTTGTTTTCGCGCTGTACAACTACCAGTCTAGAGAGAGCTTGGGTTCCGACGATACAGAATGGATGTTTAACGGGACAAATATGTTGTTTTCATACCATTCTTTCTACTTTGAAGCCTAGTAAACTAACTCACTCTGTATAACACTTTTAAATGTAAGTGTAAGTATCGATACTTTAAAGAAGTATCCATTGTCATTTTGTGCTGTGCCACAGAACACAAGAGTTCAGAACAAAGGTGTTTTGTCGTTTTATGGTCCAGTCCACCGTGACCGTGGCGAGGCGCTTGTAGACAAATGACAGAAGTTAGGTTAGATGTTTACAATTTAGATCCGCAAATTCCAGAGTCCTTTGAATTTAAATAGAGAGGATAAATTCAGCAGTGTTTTCTCTCAAAGTATTTCCAAATTATAAACTTTGACCTTTTCAATTTTATTATCAATCAGTAAACGATTTTTAGGTTAGGAACAAGGAACGGAACAGCGGCATAGATAAGGCGAATTGTAAAATTCAACAGTAACTTCCATCAGTTCTATCACTAATGCCTCTCTTTCTGTTTGTGACGAACCAAAAACCAAGATAGAGGCATCAGTGATAGAATTGATGGAGGTTACTGTTGAATATCAGAACTAGAACTCGCCTTTAGAATATAGATATAGATGGGATAATATTAAGCTATGGGTAAAAATATAGGCTTAATTTTGATTTGACAAGTGACAACTGACAATCAGACATTTTAGTTTTTACCGGTATATCGGACCTATCGTATCTGTAATTGATGGAAAAATACGTGAAATTGAAAAAAGCTTTCCGGGCCACGATATCGATACTTGATACATAAGGTATCGATATATCGATACTTGATAATTTTTACAAAAGTATCGATAGCTCGATCCTCGGCATCGATACTTTGCAACCTCTTCATATTCTTTCGTTAAAAAAAAACAGTTGTATTATGCTACTTACATATATTGTTCGAGTTTTTGTTCGTGATAAGATTTCTGACGCTGAATGGAATCCCTTTCTTCTTGAATACTAGCCACGACTTTGGAATGCGAATCTATCTGACTGATCAACTCGCCGTTTTTCTTTCTCTCATCTTCCAACTTCTTCTTCAAATCGAATAGACGTTCCTTTTCTAATTTCACCGCGTATTGCATAGCGATAACTAAATCATAACAACAAATTATACATTTTAAAAAAAAAAACAACACTTCAAAGTCGAATCCAACCTTTTTGCTGTGCGTGTTTCTGTTTCTTCAAGAGATCGCCTTCCAAGGTGGCCACTCTTCTCAACAGACCCAATTTGTCGTCTTCGTTAGGTTTCAATACGCCGGCGCACTGTCCCATTTTAGCTATCAAATCCGCAGTGGCATCGCTAAGTTTACTATTCAAAAACTGCAACTCTTCGATGGTCAACGACTACGAGATTGCGTGTTATAAAATCATGGGATAAATATTGCATTTTTTTTTTACTTACTTTGATGCCATCTTTGGCCATTTTGTCGATGATAATCTGCAAGTTGGGTGCGCAAGAACAAACTTTCTTACCGAAGAATTTCAGTTCTTTTTCGGACAACGGGGTGGTCAAAGCGACAACATTGGACAATTTAGCTTGCAAACATACGTTATTAAATGTTTCAGCTTTCAATTTCTGCAAGAAATATTGTTTTGTAGGAGGTTCTCTACTGTTTCGACAGTACTACCAACTGCTAGTTGGTAGCAGTGGATCACGAAGTTAGTGTATTTTATATACAGTGTGGAAAAGCCAAATTTCGATTACTGGACCCCGATTCCCGAAATCTCACAAGGAGAAAGTAAATGATAATTCTCTCAAAATAGACGAAAATGTATTCTTAAAATAAAATCTCACCAAAGATGCGTGACCTGCGAGAGATAATCGATTCGGAAAGAAAGGGTAGTCGTTGCTGACTAGTTAGAAATTTAGTTGATTGTGATAAGTGGTATGTTGGTCAAACCGCAAGATCTATTAATTCTAGAATCACCTCACATAAAAGTGATTACAGATTACATCCTGAAAGTTGCGCTCTAGCAGCTCATGTTAATAATTTCGACCACCATGTTAATTATGACAATTTAAAAATTCTATCTATTGAAACAAACTACAAAAAGAGATCGTTCTTAGAGATGGTGTCAACCCAAGTCTGCTATCTTACATTGTAAGCGCTCTACCTCTGATCTACCACCGCTTCGTTCTGTCTTTGATGATCCCAGCTCATACATTCACTTTCTGAGGATTTTACCTGTATGACTCAGTCACCCAATGTGGGTTTTCTTGACTCCAGTATCTGCAATTTTGACGATTCACGTTACCACTTATAAAAAATGAGATTTTCCCTAAAAAGAGGTCTCAAAAGCTGCTGAATATAAGCAGACAGGACCTATGAATTATGATAGGACTACTGACTGGACACCATCACCTTAGAGAGAGCGGACTTCAGATTATGCGTCAGGTTGAGGATGAAACTGTGGAACATTTATGAGCTTTATAAAGACATAGGGCTGATAGAACGACTATAACCTAGGGGTGAGCCACAATAGATCTTTCAGATCACAAAGATCCTAACCTAACCTAACCTAACCTAACCTAACCTAACCTAACCTAACCTAACCTAACCTAACCTAACCTAACCTAACCTAACCTAACCTAACCTAACCTAACCTAACCTAACCTAACCTAACCCAACCTAACCTAACCTAACCTAACCTAACCTAACCTAACCTAACCTAACCTAACCTAACCTAACCTAACCTAACCTAACCTAACCTAACCTAACCTAACCTAACCTAACCTAACCTAACCTAACCTAACCTAACCTAACCTAACCTAACCTAACCTAACCTAACCTAACCTAACCTAACCTAACCTAACCTAACCTAACCTAACACAACCTAACCTAACCTAACCTAACCTAACCTAACCTAACCTAACCTAACCTAACCTAACCTAACCTAACCTAACCTAACCTAACCTAACCTAACCTAACCTAACCTAACCTAACCTAACCTAACCTAACCTAACCTTACCTAACCTAACCTAACCTAACCTGACCACACTGGGCGCGTCCCCAGGTGGCGGATAGGGGATCCCCAGAGGAGTCGCCGAACTGCTTCAGTAGCTAACACTGCAATAGGGCGGGGAAGTGACGGATCTGGGGGTGTGCGTCTATAAGAGTGGCATGGTCTGAGAGGAGCAATTAACAACTGTGGGATCAGCAGAAGAGTAATCTTAGGGAAACTGAGGGAAGAAATGGAGAAGGAAAAATCCACATACTGGAATCAGCTGGAAGGACTGAGGCAATCTAAGATACTAGTGGGAAACTATGACCAGAAGAGATCTCTTAGCTGCCTCAACCTTAGTAAAAAGAGGCTCCGAATTTTGACGGGAATACTAACCGGGCATTGCCGGTTAAAAGCCACATAAAGAAACTAGGGTTAGCAGATGAAGCAAGGTGCAGATTCTGAGAATCAGAATCAGAATGCCCTGCCTTGCAGAATTCTAGGGCTAGATACCTAGGAGCACATGAAATAGAAGAGGGGGATCTACCTGATTTGAAGCCCGACGATGTCCCAAACTTCCTCCGGAAAATAGGACTCGAAGAGCTGCTATAAATTTGAGAAAACATCACAACTAGGCAAGTAAGGGGGGACACAACAGATCCTATAGGTCGCAGTGTACTTTTCACCCCTAATTCATAAATACATACGGTGAAAAAAAAATAGTATCAGGGGCTCGATTCTTGAATCTCGAATTCGAAATATCAGTGTCGACTTTCGACATATGTCGATAGTTTTGTATAGAGGCGATTCTTGAAAGTCGAATTCGAGATAAATTCGACAATTGTTGTTCGAGACTGCATCGAATGGGTAAAACCGTTCGACATAATAATTGTCGAATTTTATTCTCATTATGTCATGTCTCTGTCATAAACATAGATATAATATAAATATAAAAGATTTAAAGTTTTCTTGATATTTTATTTAGTTACAATTTTTTATTACGTTTTATTAGTATTTAGTTGTTTGTTATTGGTATTATTATTTTTTTGGTTAGTATTACTGTTTACTGTTAGTTTCAAAATGAATCCAAACATAGTATTAGGATAGGAGTAGCAATAGAGAACTTGGAAGATAATGCTCCCAGACAAATTATAAACTATGTAGAGGCGTTTCACATGAGTGATTATAATTTTAAAAAGAATTTTATTTTAACAAAAGCTGTTACCCACGAGTTAATCGAAATGGTTACACCTTATATGAAATAGCGAACACGGGCATCTGCACCATCCATTGAAAGAAGCGTAAAGATTTTTTTTAATTGAATTGATGTTTTCACTGAATAAAAATCTACACTGTCTTTTGTCTTTTAATTTCATTATATTATTTCTACTCTTTGTAAACCAACCAATAATTTTTTCTTCTAATAATATAAATGTGACACTTGACGTAAACAGAATCTTGTTCATGGTATTCCGTGTCAGAATAATACGGTGTTGCCACTTAATCTTTCGACATCAAATGTCGATTGAATTTCGAATGTCGATTCGTATTCAAGAATAAGTCCCGTACAAATCGATCGACATTAAAAGTGAGAAATTACGAATTCGACATATTTCGTTCGAGATTCAAGAATCGAGCCCCTGGTACTACTTTGAAAAGTTGAAAACATTTTCAACGTCACCTCTCTGGTGCAAAAACCTATTGGTCATTGTAAAAATGTTTATGATCATTGTAAATAAAAGCTGAAAAACAAAGTTTCTTACCTTTCTCTTATCTTCGAAATCCTTTTGTACGCCACAATTTATCTTAGCGCATTTATTAGTCAAACTAGATTTATCCGACGTATCAGCTTCGAAGTCCTTTTGCACACCACACGGTTTCTTAGGACACTTACTAGTCAAGCTACCTTTATCGAACGATTCAGGTTTGGCGGTCTTCTTCAACAAATCCTGATTCATCTTCATTTGAGCGTCCAGTTTTTCCGCCAAAGCTTTCGCCTTCAGTTTCTCCTCTTTACTCTTTCTCCTCTCCTTCATTATAACATCTTCCACTTGCTCGACTTTATCTTTGATGTCCAGACTCTTCCTGCGTTGGTCCTCCAACAATTTCTTCAACTTGTCGCGTTCGTTGGTCAGTTCCGACAGAGCGTCTTTGGTCTTCTTCAACGCATCTTGGCAAGCCTTCATATCCTTATCGTGTTTGCTGTTCAATTCGTCGATGAGTTGTTGGTGTTGTTTCTTCAACATCGCGATGGCTTCTTCGTTCTTCTTTATTAAATTCTTAATGTCTTTTTCGTGTTGGTCTTTGAGATCTTTCAACGTTGCCAAACTGTCTCCTTGGTCCTTCTTCAATTTACCGTTTTTGGCTAGAGAAGCGTCTAGATCGGTCTTCAATTTGGTGTTGTTCTTTTCCAACTCGACCAATTTTAGTTTTAATTTGGCCATTTCGTCTTTCAGTTTTTGCAACTCGTTGGATTTGCGTTTGGCATCGTTGAGGGCTTCTTCGAGGCTATTTTTAAGTCGTTTCAACTCGTTGTCGGATTTGGTTAGACTCTGTCTCAAGACGTTTTCTTCTGAACGTTTCTTCGGGATTTTAGCTTCTTCCAGCGCTTGTTTAAGGCGAGCTTCTTGCTCGCTCAATTTTTTACTCAAACTCTCATCTCTTTCCTTCAATTTAGCTATTTCGTTGGTCAAAGATTTTTTCTCTTTATCGCAATTGGAAAGATCTTTTTTTAGAGAATCGATTTCGTTTTGTAAAGTTTGCAACTGTTTCTTCAATTGAGCGTTTTCGTCTGCCAACTTACTGTTAGTATCAGTTTTATTTTTAGCGTCTCCTTGTGCGGCTTCTAGACTCGTCTTCAAGTTACCATTCTCCTTTTCCAGTTGTTTCAGCTTCGATTTTAAATTTTCCAATTCTTCGTTCGTGCCTTTTTGCTGCGATTCCAATTTCTTTTGCAGATCTGCTATTTCTGCTTGTAGTTTATCGATCAATTGTTTCTGCTTCGAATTTTCGTTGCGTAGATCCGCCGTTATTTCGGCTTTATTTTTGGCGTCGTTCATAGCTTGGTCCAAGTCTTTTCTCAATTGATCGTTTTCTTTTTCCAGCTGCGCCAGACGTTGTTTCAGTTTGTTTTGGGAATCTTGGGAATCTCCTTTGACCGAAGCCTCTTTTTTAGCTTCCTCTAATAGATTATCTATGTTTTTCTTCAAGCCTGTTATCTCGTTTTCTAGCTGGGAGATTTTTTGTTTCAACTTGGCATTTTCGTCTTTCAATTGGTTTATTGTAGCGTTGTAGTTGTCGGCTTCCTTTAGCGCTTTTTGTAGATCGTTTTGCAGTTTGCTGTTTTCATTTTCCAACATGGATAATTGTTTTTTGTTCTTTAATTCGAGGTCTTTGGCATCGGCACCACGTCGGGCTTCTTCTAAAGCGTTGCTGAGTTCTTTTTTAAGTTTATCGTTTTCGCTTTGTAGCTGCGCTAGTTTCTCCTTCAGCTTCAATTCTTCGGGGGAGGTTTTCTTAGAGTTTTCCAATTCTTTTTGTAGTTTGGCAATTTCGGCTTCTAATTGGGATATTTTTTCTTTTTGTTTGGTGTTTTCGTTGGTTAATTGGTTGATGGTTTTTTGCAGTTTGTCTTTATCGTTTAGAGCAGCATCTAAACTGCTCTTTAATTGGATATTCGCAGCTTCCAAGCTGGCGTTCTTCTGTTTCAAACTAACCAACTCTTCTTTGGCTTTATTTAGTTGCGCATCCATGTCTCCCATTTCCATACGCATTACGACGATGTCATTTTGTAATTTCTTATTCTCACCTTCCAGTTTCGATATAATATCCTTCAATTTCGATTCGGTGTCTCTTAATTGTTCCAAGGCTGTTACTTTTTTTAGAGAATCTCCCATGGCTCCTTCGTATTGGTTCTTCAGATCGTTCATTTTAGTTTCCAAGTCTGATAACTTTTTCTTCAGCATATTGTTTTCTTCGGTCAATTTATTAATCACATTAGGACAATCTTTGTGTTCCTTTAATAAACCCTCATAATCTTTCTTCAATTTATTCAAAGCTTCTTCGGTTTGCGTTGCTTTCTGCTTCCAAACGGCCAATTCATCTTTGGGCGTCAAGTCTTTAATAGCAGCTTCCAAACTTTGCTTCAATTTTTCATTTTCCTTTTCCAATTTGTTGTTGGCGTCTTTCAAACTTTGTAATTGGGAGGAGAAATTTTTGTTTTCAGCTGTTAAAGCGTCTAAATCGTTTTTCAATTTGACGTTTTCTGCTTCTAGCTGAGCCAAACGTTGTTTCAGACTAGCTTCTCCGGATTTTAGTTTGTTCAACTCTGAAGTGGATCCTTTAGATTCTTCTTGCATGTCGTTGATTTGTTTTTTCAGTTGAGCGTTTTCGGATTCGAGTAAAGCTATTTTTTGTTTCAATTTACCGTTTTCTTCTTGGGCTTGTAGCAGCGAAGCATTAACTTTAGCTAAATTGTCCAAAGTTGCGTTAAGTTCTTTGCTCAAATTAGCATTTTCTGTTTCCGCTTTATTAAAACGATCCATCGATACTGTTGGACGTTGATCTTTAGCTAAAGCTGATTTTAGAGCTTCTTTCGAAGTATCGAGATCTTTTGCTAGTTTGGCTTTCTCCCCTTCCAAAACGGCCAGTTGCTGCCTTAATTTTCCAATCAAATCCTCCATTTCGTCAGCTTTTTCTTTCGCTTTACCCATTTGGGCGTTTTCAGCTTCTAGTTTCTTTAATTTTTCCCTTAAATCTTCTAGTTCTTTACTCATAGCTGCTGCTCTTTGAGCTTCGGCGTTGGCTTGGTCCAGCTGCGCTTTCAATTTGGCCAATTGCTCGGCTGCAGCGGCATTTTCTTTAGCCGCGTTTTCGCTTTCTTTATTTTTTTGTTCCAGTTTTTCATTGGCAGCTTTCAAAGAAGCCAGAGCGTTTTCTAGCTCCTTATTCAACTTGGTATTATCCCCTTCCAGTTGATCGATTCTCAGTTTAAGTTTGGCGATTTCTTTGTGTAAATCTGAGGTTCCCAACGAAGAACTTCTAGCAGTGTTCAAGGTCGAGTCAAGTTCTTTCTTCAACCGGGCAATTTCGTTTTCTAAATTTTGAATGGTGTTTAGATGCTTCATGTTTTCTTTTTCCAGTTGATCCAATTTATCTCCATCAGCCTTTCTACCGTTCAAACTGTTTTCCAATTCTTTTTTCAATCTTTCGATTTCGTTTTCCGCCTTCAGCAGATCTTGTTTGGCGCGTGCCGCTTCTTCTTGCAGCTGGTCAATCTTATCGAAGCTGCGACCGTATTCGTCAGCTTTACTCTTAAGTCCTGCATTCTCAGATTCCAGTTGTTCTGTTAGTTGCTTTAGTTTCTTGATTTCTTCTCTCAACATATCGTCTCCGGACTTGTCTGATAGAGCTGCAGTCAGTTTGCCGTTCTCAGATTTGAGCTGTTCGATGAGTTGTTGCAATGCCGCGATATCTTCCGAACATTTTTTACTGTCTCCTCTAGCAGCGGCCAATTCAGCCTTCAGACGATCCAAATCTTCCTTTTCTTTGCTTAAACTTTCATTTTCTGCTTCGAGCTCGGCCAATTTTGCTCGATACCTGTTCAATTCGTCGTTCAACATCGCCGTAGGATCTTTGACGTTCTTTGTGCTAAGGAGTTCCTCAGCCTTCTTAGCACGCTGCTCTGCATCTTCTAAAAAACCAAAAAAACTAGTTATAGACCAAGTGAAATGTGGGCAAGTTTGTTAAAAGGAAGACTGAATACCTCATGATGAAGGTGAGCCAATACAAAATAGTATAAATTCTACAATATGAGCGTCTGATCGTGGGGCAGTGGTATACGTTCTTGTATCTCACTCAGCGGGTTCTCAACCATAACTCTTTTTACACTCGAGCAGTAAATACAGCCTGCTAATGCCCACTCTAAGTCCCTTTGATACAATATACTATTTTACACAAAACGTTTTAGAAAATCATTTAAATTAGGTATCTATTGAAAGATGTACCAATATAAAACAGAAATATGTGGTACATACACAATGCTGATAGATAGAATGTTCCTCAATGAGCATAGGCGTACTTAAATTGTTTTTTTTTCGGGATAATAATTTACAGGTTTAAAAACCATAGAGAGGTGCGGTTTTCGAGCAACAATTTCTTTTTATACAGGGTGAGTCATAACTATTGGGACATAGACTAAGGACAGGTTATTTGGACCAAAATATGGCTATTGGGCCAAATATGCCTTAATATTATGTTGCTGAGAAAAAAGATACAGGGTGTTAAAGTTAATTTTTGTTTTTCGTTTTTTGCTAATAGTTTCCCTGTATATTTATAAATTGATATCAAAATTGGCACAGAGGCATAATCTTAGACAAGAAATAGTATTTTATTACAATTTTACGTTTTGTCATAGAGGGCGCCACGTGGATCATTCCTAATGATCAAATTGAGTCTAAACTTTTTCTGATTAAATTTTTTAGTAATTTTTATTAGAAAATATGACGTAAACATCATTTTTACGTAAAATTGGTACTCTTGTTTAAACATGATAATTTCAACCGTTTTCGATAAAAACGCAGTCGAACTGCTTAGAGTCTTAAAAAAGGATTTCAAATATTAATTCATTTATGAAAAGTATGCTTTGGACTGTCAGATAATTGTTGTTGGTAAATGTCATTTGTTCAGAGTAAATTATTTTTGATGTGACAGTGTAGTGTAATGTTGCATTTTTTAAAAGTAATCATTACTTTTTTTGATTGAAGTGCCTCGTCACAATCATTTTACTAATGAAGAAATGCGAAATATGATTTGCGTATACGCACAAGAAAATTTTTGCGGTCGCTCGGCAGCCAGAAGGTATGGAATGTTATACGCAAACAGAAGGCAACCAAATCACAAAACTTTTGCAAGATTATATCGTAGTTAAGGTGAAACTGGGTCATTTCACACTAAAAATCGGGGTGGTCGACCAAAACAAATCACACCTAATCAAGAAGATGAGCTTTTGGTTCGAGTAGATGAAAATGCTGAAATAATTTTACGACATCTATCAGCAGCAACAGGAGTAAGTCAGTCGTCTATAATTAGAATTCTAAAAAAAGAGAACCTCCATCCTTATCACTTCACTCCTGTTCAAAATTTACTTCCAACAGATCTTCCACGACGGTTACAGTTTTGCCAACGTATTCTGAATAAACATCGCAATGACAGACACTTTATTAAGAATATTATGTTTACCGACGAAGCAACTTTTACCAGACGAGGGGTTTTTAATTGGCGAAATAGTTATTATTGGGAAGAAGAAAACCCGCATGCTATTAAAGCTAGACATTTTCAGCATGAGTTTAAATTGAATATTTGGCGTGGCATTATAGGCGAGCAACTACTAGGACCTTATGTTCTTCCTCCGAATTTAAATGGAGATTCTTATTTATTCTTTTTGGAAAATACTTTTAGTGATATTTTAGATGATATGTCACTGGATGTAATAAGAAAAATGTGGTTTATGCAGAATGGAGTGCCACCTCATTTTTCATTAGCTGTTAGAAATCATCTTAATGACGTATTTCCTCAACGATGGAATGGCAGAGGCAGTGATTTTCAATGGCCACCAAGAAGTCCTGAGTACAACCCGCTAGATTTTTATTTTTGGGGACATATGAAGTCCTTAGTTTATGCCAATGAAATTAATACACGAGACGAACTTTGGAGATACATTCAAAATGCAGCTAATCTTATAAGGGGACAGAATAACATTTTTTTAACGTCCGAAAATCCTTTATAAAAAGAATTAGAAAAGGCATAGAAATCGGAGGAGACCATGTAGAACATTTAGTTTGAGTTTTTGTGAGTTCTTTTAAGTTAAAGTGTGTTTAGTTTTGATTTATCGTCAAAACGTAAACCTTACGTTAGTTGCAACTTTGTTTATTAGTTTGGTATTTGATAGTGGAATTGTAAATAAAATACTATTTCTTGTCTAAGATTATGCCTCTGTGCCAATTTTGATATCAATTTATAAATATACAGGGAAACTATTAGCAAAAAACGAAAAACAAAAATTAACTTTAACACCCTGTATCTTTTTTCTCAGCAACATTATATTAAGGCATATTTGCCCCAATAGCCATATTTTGGTCCAAATAACCTGTCCTTAGTCTATGTCCCAATAGTTATGACTCACCCTGTATAAAGTTGACCCCAAACAAATGTTTGGAGTAGGTCTTTAAGTAAAGCATGTGACTTTAGACCAATTCCATTTGATCTACTGGCGATTTTCTCCAACTTAAACGCATGGAGTAGGTCTTTTTGTAAAGAATGTGGCTTTTGGATATTGCTGAATGATCTACTAGTGACTTGACCCCAAAAAAATGTCTGGAGTAGGTCTTAAGGTAAAACATAAGGCTTTTGGAGACTACCAAATAATCTATTAGTGAATTGACTGAACAAAAACACAAAAATCACATAAAACACTGTAAAAACAACAATAACCACAGGAAAAAGTCCTGTTCCACCAAGACAATGGACCGAAGACAAATTGGGTTTCGAACTGCTTCCCCATCCACCGTATTCTCAAGATCTTCCGCTCAGCCACTATTTTCTGTTCGTAGACCCCAGGAAAGAAATTTAGGACCGACGAAGGTCCTATTTTGAAACCAAAGAAAAATCGTACTACAAAAAGTATTGCTATAATTTTCACAAATGTAGTTACTAAATAATACGAAATAAACAACTTACCCAATCGCTTGCACAACTCCGCCAACATTTTATGGAAATCGTCGCTAACTTCGGTAGGTACTCCTTTCGCCTTCTCCAAACCTTTCAGCTGCTCCTCCAGATCCTGACAAACCTTACCCAAGATTCTTCCTTCGGCCAAATCGTCCTTCGGCAACGGCGGTATATCGATCTGTGGAGTTTTCAATTTCTCCAACATTTCGTTCGTCTCCGACGTTTGATCCTTGATTTTCTGCAACAGTTTCTCGTTCTCCTTCCTCAATGCGTTCAACTCGTCCAAATCCGCCTTGGTATCCAATTCGCTTGCCAACCGTCTTTTCTCGGCCTCTTCCTTTGCCAACTTATCTTCCAAATCCTTAACGGTACTTTCAAGTAAACCGTTACGCTCGGTACAACTCTTCAGCATCTGTTCCGCGTCACCTTTGGCTTTGGAACACTGCTTCAACTCGTTCCTCAGCCTGGCCAGCTCGGAGTTAAGCTGCTTCAGAGCGGCGCATTTCGTAGCGACGATTTCTTCTTTTTGTTCTTGCAATTGTAAATTGAGCTGGGAGAGTTTGGCGACTTCCAGCTGCACGCTCTGGTGGGTTTTGCTCAGCTTCTCGTTCTCGCTTTCTAAAGAAGTCGCTTTGTCCTGCGTCTTCTTCAAATGATCTACCAGATCTTCAATTTGATCTTTGGCCACTTCTTGCACTTCAACGGAATGTCGACGTAAAGCTTCGTTCTCAGCGTTTACTCTAGCTGCAGAAGTGACTTCGTCTTTCAGCTTCAAGATAACGTCGTTGCAAGTGGTTAATTCTTTTTCCAAGATCTGGATACGTTCTTCTAAATTACTGCAATGTTTACACGTGCTCGTTCTGGCGGTTTCGAATTTTTCCACGTCTTCTCCAGTCGCTACATTTTCTACTTCCGGTATTTTTTGACTGGCTGCGTTTGAAGTTTCCGCAATAACCGTTGCTCCTGTATCTCGAGTGGTGATCATTTGTTTACTGGCAGATTGCAAAGACTTTACATCGGCTGATTCTATCGAAGTAACGCTCTTATCGAATAATTTTTTATTTTTCCATCTGGAGCAAGTGCAAATTGGTTTCGGTTTGGTGGCGTAGATAACCTTTTCCGGTTTCTGTGTAATAGCGTGTTCCTTCTTCTTCTTGATGTTTTCTTCGCTCACAGCTAATCGAGCACATTTTCTCGTACAGATTCTCTGTTTGCTTTGCACGTCTTCTAGTTTGGATGCAGAAGGTGATTCTACTGCTCTAGTAACGACATTTAAACCTTTGGTGGTGGTAGTGGCGTCTAACTTGGTGGACGAATCTTTAGGAGGAACCTCTTCTTTGTCTTGTACCAAGTACGGGGAGCTTTCCACTTCGACATCGTGTTTACTTTCAGTTTGCTGAGCAGCTTGAGCTCTCCTTCGAGCTTTCATACAATCCCAATTCCTTACGTCTCTATTTATGGCAGAAGTGGTGAAGAAATTGACTATAAATTTATCTTGGGGTTTGATCAAACGTTTATTACAAGGTTTTGATGCCGTGTCGCCTTTTTGGAGGTTTTGCCAATGTTGGCACTGTTTCCCCAATTCGGTCGAGATATTCTTGATGACGTTCTTAGATTGAAGTAATTGTTCTTGGATGTGTTGATCTACAGGTAAGTTGCTCAATTTAGCTACTTTTTCTTGGAGTTTTTTGTTATCTTCTTTAGCTAATTCTAGTTCGGAGGTTATGATGTAGATGGGGTTAGTTTCCGTTTGGGTATCGCGGGAAGATTCCAATCGAAGCAGATGCGATTTTTCAAATTCTTCCAGTATGGGTTCGTGATCTTTTAACACTTCCCTCAACGTATTCAAAGAATCTTCTTTTTCTTCTAATCTTTGGATGAGGAAGACGTTGTCTTCGGTTAGATCTTTGATGTGTTTACCGAGATTCTCGTTGTCTTTTTTCAAAGACATGATGTGTTGAAGCAGTTTATGGTTTTCGCCGTGTAAGGAGTTGAGGGAGTTTTCCAGATCTTCGTTTCTCGATTTTAAACCGGCGGTTTCTGCGTGCAGATCATTCAATGTAGATTCTAATTTTTCCGCTTTGGTTTTGTACTTCAACGTTTCGGAATTGAGACCGTGTATGGAGTTTTTCAGTTCATTTTGGACGGTGTTTAGTTTTTCTTCGGTTAACAGGATCAGACTTTCCTTCTTATCGACCTCCGATCTCATTTGTATCAAGAGTTCTTTGAACTTTTCCTGTTCTTCGTCTCTGCCTTTGGCTAGTAGATCTATGTGGCATACCAATCTTCTTATTTCACTTTCTTGTTCGGCTATACAAGTTTCCAGATCTTCTACTTGGTTTTCCAAAGAATCTCGTTCTTTCTCGATGGCTTTAGCTCTTTCTACTTGAGTTCTTAGGATGTCGCATTCGCATTCTAAGCCGATCAGATTTTCGTATTTCGATTTAAACATATCTCGTTCTGCTTTTAAGACGTCCAAGCACTTCATGTGCTTCCTCATGTAATCAAAATCGCCTTGCATCCTCATAAGTTCGTCGAGGCTGTTCTTCAGATGGTCACGTTCCAAACGTAGACGTTCCTTGTCTTCGCAGAAGCATTTTAGAGTCGCGATTTCGTGTTCCATGCAAATTAATTTGGATCTTAGAGTGTCTCCTTCGGCTTGTTTGTTGTAGCCTTCGATTTCAACGGCGGAAAATTTGCATTTTAAATGATCGACTTCCTCTTCCAACATGGTTTTTTCTCGGTTCATTCTCATAAGCGTATCTTCAAGTTCGTCCACTCTGAAAGCTTTTTTTCGCAACGAGTGAACTTCTTGTTCAATGTCTCGTAATTGTTCCACTCTTTGACTCAATCTAGCTCGATCTGCCAGTATCTCATCCAAGAGTAACGACCTCTGTTGCAATACTTCGATGTCTTCGGGTAAATAATTACAAGCCAGCAGTTCCTTTTCCAATTTATTGATTTTTTCTTTAAGCATTGTGTTTTCGCGCAAGGCTTCTTCGATTGTATCGATTTTATATTTCAACTCGATGATTTCTTCTCTATCGTTTGGGGAATAACCGATTTTGGCGAACATGTCTTCGTATAACGCTATCTGAGTTTTCAGTTGGTGGTTTTCCTTTTGGATTACTGATAATTTGGAGCAATATTTCTTCAAAACCTCCACTTCTTTTCGTATGATTTTGGTTTCTGCATCTGATGCG
Organism: Ophraella communa; assembly: GCA_035357415.1. Lineage (NCBI taxonomy): Eukaryota > Metazoa > Arthropoda > Insecta > Coleoptera > Chrysomelidae > Ophraella > Ophraella communa. Next base: position 13,547,396 of record CM068992.1, read on the forward strand.
TGTTCTTGAGCTCGCATCTGCGCGATCTCACGTTGTATTCTGTCAAATTCTTCGCTGGTGGAGACGTTTTGTTTTAAGGGGGGTAAGTTACAAGGGCCCGTCGCGACGTCACCTCTTGGCGTCGTGGTTTGTACGGCACATTGTGTTCTGTGGACCGTGCTTTTTTCGTTCTAAACGTCACAAAGTTAAAACAAAACGGATAGAATCTACATAATAGTATATTCAGTATGGAGAACAGTAAGGGTTTTATACCGAGATCGGTTACCCTTAACGTTCGACATGCTTATAACGTTTTTTGCACGATTGATACCATTATAAATTATAAAATTAAATATTTTGGGGCTTGGGAAGAAGGTTGTTCCGCAATTATTCCCGAAAAATCCAAAATCCGTTATCAAAATACTTACCAAAGTTTTAAAAAATGGTGCGAAGGCAAGAATTTAAGAATCGATGAAAAGACTCTATTGGCATACTTATTTCGTTCAAAGACATATGCAGTTAAAAGCTCCTGTAAGCCTCTGGGCAGAATATTCAATGATTAAATCCAGGCATTGATATTTCCAAGTTTTCAACTTTGATCGCGTATTTGAATAGAAAAAATGTTGGTTATATGCCTAAAAAAGCAAGCATTTTTACACGGGAGCAATTTGAAAAATTTCTGATTTAAGCAGCGGATGAAGAATTTCTAATTCACAAGGTAATGTAAGCTAGTTTTGGTAAAAGAAATACTCTAATGAAGATTTTTTCATAATTTGTAGGTCGCAATGATATTGGGAATATCTGGTGCCTGTAGAAGAGAAGAATTATATAATATTACTATGAATGACATCCAACAAACCGATGGTTTGATGATTGTAAAAGTACCCAATACAAAAACGAACATCCAGCGTAATTTTACAGTCGTTAACAAACCAGACGATAAAATTCCATATTTAGAAATTCTTCAAAAGTATATAAAACTTCGTACATTATAAGTAAAATTAAATCATTTGTTCTTAAGATACGCCAAAGGAAAATGTAGTGCTTTTATGTAAATTTAGGTTAAATTTTGGAAATTGAAACAATTGATTGTTAATTAGTGTCATAATTAGGGAAAATGTATAAAAGGCCGTGAATGGAAAGGAAAATGTTGTAGTAGTAATACTACTAATGTATGCGCGATTCTGCAGGAGTTTCTGTTAGAAGTAAAACCACAGCCCAAACAAGTGGGATTTCATTAAATAATTTAACAAATTGTACCATAAGTTTCAATATTAATAAATAATTTGATAGTTTTCTTTATTCTTTCAAAAAATAAATTAAAATTAAGAGATTTTTTAACTCGACGGTAAGTAGTTCAAGTAAGTAAATGAATTACTTACCGTCGAGTTGTTGACGTAAAATCTGTCACGGTAAGCAGTTAAAAATGATCAATCGTGCAAAAAAGTAATAACTGATTCGAGATGAACAGAGAAGAAAAAAATGAAACAACTTTAATTGGATTAAAATTTTCAAAAGAATAAGAGATATGGATGTAAATTGACAGAGATAAGATTAAACGAGAAAATATAAAGCTGAAAAATAACTAAATAAAATGGACAAATATAATTGATATGAAAATATAAAAAAAACCCAGTTTAAATAATTTTATTTTAATAAAATTTGATGTATTTATATATTTTAGGGCCGATTGTTCAATCTTCATATAAAAAGTCTATTAACTATCCAGCGGATAAAGTTATCTGTCTGTTTATTCGACGTATAATTAGTCCCCTATTTTTCAATGTCTTTTTATTCATTGAATAGTTATCTGACGGAATATTTGAACTCTGGCAACACCAACTTCAAAGTGGTGAAACAAATATATTGCAAACATATGGTTTAGAGAAGGACAAACATTTTCTGTCAAACAAGTGTCATTGTCACTTCACTTTTGAGTGAAGCTTTGATGCTTGTTGTTTGTTTTTTGGTGCGAAACGTGAGACGTCTATCGGTTGTGTTAAAATAAATTGTTGCGAAAGTGTACGGAAATAATGGAATCTAAGAAAAGAGAGCGTTCAGCAAATTTTAATACAGCAGAAATCCAACTACTTGTCAGTTTAGTAGGTAAATTCAAAGCCATAATTGAAAACAAAAAGACGGACGCTGTGACAAACAAAGATAAAGAGGCAGCATGGAAGAAAATAGAAAATTCTTTTAACTCCTGTGGGATTTCCACGAGTGTCCGCTCGTGGAAAACTTTAAAATTTAAGTACGAAGGAATAAAAAAAATAACAAAAAAGAAATCTTCTCTGCAAAGGCAATAAGACATGTACAGAACTGGTGGAGGGCCTTCAAATGCTCCCGAATTCAACGAAATAGAGGAAAAGGTGCTGAGCATTTGCTCGAACATAAAAGGACTCGATGCGCGTAACGACAGTAACACTATCTTGAGTAAGTACAAGTTAAATCATTACTCTAAAAAATGCATCCAGTAGTTGTTGCGTGAACCAGTAATAAACATCCATCCTCAAAAACATTCACATTTATAATAGGTATTAGTGGGATTCTAGTGTAATAACTTTTATTAATCGAATAACGCGGTTATCTCATGGTTGAAGCGGCAGATAGATTTATCCCTCAGTTAGCAGAGTTATTCGACAGTTAAGTCTTATCCAACTGTTGAAAAATTCAAAGCCTTGCTATCCATCGAATAAAAGTTGTCTATCTGTTTATCTGAAGATTGAACAATCGGCCCTTACTGAAATAAACAATTGATAAAATTTTCCGCCTTATCAGTTGAAGATTCCGGTTTTTATACTGCTTTTTTTGAAATCCACTAACAATACAAAAATGAATATTAAAGCCGTAGTAAAGATCCAAATTTTGCGGATTTTGGTTCTTGGTATTCTTTACGATTGGTTACGATGCCTAGGGTACAAAGACCTGTACGATTTCGTCAACTTAGTGAGTTTGATAGGGGTCGTATAGTGGGATTTCGGGAAGCTGGATTTCTTTTCGGGAAATTGCAGTTAGAGTGCAAAGATGTGTAAAAACCGTGGTTAGGTGTTGTCAGGCATGGTTTTGAGAAGGTCGTACGCAAAGAGTAAGGGGCTTTGGACGCCCCCGTAGAACAAAAGACTGTGAAGATCGTCGCCTAAAATTATTGGCCTTAGGGGACCGTTTCTCCACTACCAGGTCCATTGCAAATGAATGGTTTGCAGAAAAAGGAAGACCTATTGGCATGCGAAGTGTTTACCGACGAATAAGACGTTTTGGTCTGTTTTCATAGCGACCACACTGGGTCCTCCCTTTAACCCCATAACACCGACGTAATCGCCTTGAGTGGTGCAGAGAACTGTCACTCTGGGATCAGGAATGGAACAGTATTGTCTTTAGTGAGGAGTCTAGATTTTGTTTAGGCATGCACGATGGTCGAGCGAGGGTTAGAAGACGACGTGGTGAAAGGAGAAATTCACGGTTTTTTGTTGAAAGGCATGGTTTGGAGTTATGGTTTTGCGTGCTATAGCTTATGGTTCGAAATCATCTTTAATCTTCATCAGAGGTAACATGAACGCGCAGCGTTATATCCAAGAAATTTTAGAACCCCATCTTTTACCCTATCTTAACGTCCTGGCAAATCCAACTTTTCAACAAGATAATGCTCGACCACATGTCGCAAGAATCACAATAGACTTCTTTCAACATAATGATGTCACATTGTTTGTTACCTTGGCCACCAAGATCCCGCGACTTATCCCCAATTGAGCACGTATGGGATATGATGGGTAGAAGATTCCTCAATTTGCAACGTCCTCCTCAAACTTTAGAAGAACTTCGAGACGAGTTGGTGGTTGCCTGGAATGAGATACCACAGGAGGACATTGACCACCTGATCAGAAGCATGCCTAGGCGCGTTGGAAAATGCGTAACACATCGGGGTGCATCCACACATTATTAAAAATAAAATGGCTTTAAAGCAATGCAATCATTTACTTATTATGCTTCAGTAAGTACTTATAAAAATTTTTATAAAAGTAAAATCATTTAAACTGGGTGTTAGGACTTTTATGTCACTTAGTATATTTTGTTGATAGCTTTTTGTCGAGATTTCGGAAATATATTACCTAACTATAAAATTGATTCAAAAAGAGAAACTAAAACGTGAAGAAGTTATTGAAGTAAAAACATAAATCAACTTACTTTGAGTCTATTTAGTTCTTCTTGAAAACATTCCAATTTCTTCTTCAAGTCATCTCGCTCTTCGACGACCCGTTTTATGTTGTCCAATTGTTCAACGGTAGAAGCGGCAGAAATTTTCTTCTGTTCCGAACAAAACGATTCTTTTGCCTACCAAAAAAATATTCCTTGACACAGAACAAAGCATCGAATATTAATTTTATCGAAAAAATATTTAAAATCATATCGAGGCGTTCATTAAAAATTGAACAATTACATTTAATATTGGAAACGTTTAAAGCTACTTTAAATATTGTGGTGTTAGCAAAATTTATTATCGTACAATACTTACGAGATGAGCCCTAATAATTGTCGCCATTCTGAATATGTATTTTTACATTTTTTTTCCGTTGAAGTTAGTTACGTCATTTTGACGTTTTTAACTATCAAATAATCGTTGGTATTTGAAGTAGGAAAACAGTGAAACGCAGAGTGACGCGACAAAGTAAAAAAGAGACATTCTATTGGAGGAAATTAAGAACGTAGCGGCGGAACTACTTATTAGGAAACTTTTTGACATAACCTAAAAATTTCGAAGAAACATTTAAATCACATTCGGGGTTCGTTACCAAACGAAGTTATCAAAATTACCACATTACAAAATCTTCAGCTTTTAATTTACATGTTTTCTTTAAAATTATCGATAATTAAAATCGATTATTTAATTTTTAAAGCGTTGTGTTTGTGTTTTCAAAACTGGCAACATCGCATCTAAAATTTACTTTCAAATCTATAGTCGGTGCAAAACAAAATTTGATTCACGTCACTAATTTCGTCTTAATTGCCAAGCATCGTTCCCAAATTTCAAATTAAATGTTCCACTCAATTAATCCTTAGAACAAAAAGAAACAGGAAGGAGTCTGTCATATATTAACTTCAAGGAAAATTTGCGACGGAAGTCGGCCATCTTGAAGCTCCTTTTATGACTCATTGTTTATGTTTACAGTGTACTGTCAAAGCAATATATGCATATAAATGTCAAAAATTAGCGCATAGGCGTATCATGCTGTTCTTATAAATACTAAATTATTTAAAAAACCAATTTTATTCACACTCTTGATTGGTTGAAATTTATTAAAATTAAAAACCCTGATATTTTTTTTATTATTTTTCGGTACGTCAATGGAAACGGAAATTAAAATTGACAATTGGTCGCCATATGCAAGCTCCTTTCTGGACTCAAGGTCATTTTGCATATACTCCTTCCTGTATCTTTTTGTTCTAAGAATTAATCAATATAAAATACTTAAATTTGTTTACATAAAGTTGGTAGCCGTGATTGACAAGTCGCGTCGTTGCCGTATATTTATTATTATTATTTAGTTTTGTATTTATCATTTTGTTTGTGGTTTTTGTGTTATTCTTTCTTGTTGTTATTTTGAAATATAAAAAAAATGTTCTTTTAAGAAGAAAAACAGTGTAATAAGTGAAAAAATGCCAAAAACAACTAAATAGTCGCTGCAAAGAACTGGTAGCTTCTTTGATAAATTTTTTTGAAAGAGAACGAGACAATGGTGGCCCTTTCATACCTGTTGGTGTTGTACAACATTATAATACGAAGATCGGAACATTAATAAAAACACATTTAAATTCCTTTTAAAGGAAAATGCCAACAACTACTACTACTTTCTCACAAAACCTTTTCTTCTTTTTTATCACTGAAATTCTGTTGTTCTGTGAAACATACATATTAGAGACCTCTACAGGTGGTTACAACGAACTACAAAAGCGGAACATCTCAAAAACTCTTGGATATTTTTATATGAACAAAGTTATGCTTTATTAAGGTACTAAAAGGTATATTTTCACCTAGTTTCATCAAAATTGAACTGTTTTTAAATTAATTAAAAACCAAAAATTAGGTTTTTCCTTCGAAATTTTTAGGTTAAAAAGTGACTATCATAACAGTAGATGTACAACGTTTCATATTTAGTCCAATTTCTGGTAGAAAAAGCAATTCTACACTTTTTCACCCACTAAAACCTATCCAACCAGTCCGCCAATGAGGAACAATTTTTTTTTAACTAATTTTAAATTTATTAGAGAAGCAAAGGTGTTACAAAAATAGTTAAAGTAATTAATTTAGTCATAGGCGGGTATGTGAATCATTTTTTAAACTTCAAAAATTTTCAGATACAACTACTCATTTTCATTACACTGTTATTTAATAAGTTTAAATTTTATATATTGCGAGGGAAATAAAAAAATTAAAAATTAAAATGTAGACGTAAACAAAAAGGAGCAAGTTACAATTGTTGCATATGGAAGCGAGATTCCGAAGATTTATAACAGGTCGGCTGAAAAGTCTCCGGTCTGACTTATAGATGACGACACTAGAATTAAATCCATTTCATTTTTAGATAGTATCAACCTTCAAAAGATTCGTGTAAAAATTTGACAACTGTCGGACTATTAGTTTGCGAGATATTGCATTTTTAGTGAAGCAACTTTTGTTATTTTCAAAAAGATGGAAAAAAAAGAATTTCGTGTGCTTATTAAATATTGTTATTTGAAAGGAAAAAATACAGTTGAAGCAAAAGCTTGGCTTGATAATGAGTTTCCGGACTCTGCGCCAGGAAAATCAACAATCATTGACTGGTACGCAAAATTCAAGCATGGTGAAATGAGCACCGAAGACGGTGAACGCAGTGGACGCCCAAAAGAGGTGGTTACCGACGAAAATATCAAAAAAATCCACAAAATGATTTTGAGTGACCGTAAAGTGAATATGATCGAGATAGCTGACACTCTAAAGACATCTAAGGAACGTGTTGGACATATCGTTCACGAATATTTGGGTATGCGGAAGCTCTGTGCGAAATGGGTGCCACGCGTGCTCACAATCAACCAAAAACAGCAACGAATTGATGATTCTGAGCAGTGTTTGCAGCAGTTAAGTCGTAATAAACCCGATTTTTTGCGTCGATATGTGACTATGGATGAAACTTAGCTCCATCACTATACGCCTGAGTCCAATCGACAGTCAGCTGAGTAGACTGCGGTTGGTGAACCGCCACCAAAGCGTGGAAAGACTTAACGGTCAGCTGGCAAAGTTATGGCCTCAGTTTTTTGGGATACACACGGTATATTGTTCATCGACTATATGGAAAAGGAAAAACAATCAACAGCGACTATTACTGTGCATTATTGGAGCGATTGAAGACCGAAATCGCGAAAAAACGGCCCCATATGAAGAAGAAAAAAGTGTTGTTTCATCAAGACAAAGCACCGTGTCACAAATCATCGAAAACGATGGCAAAATTGCATGAATTGGGCTTCGAATTGCTTCCTCACCCACCGTATTCTCCAGATCTAGCCCCCAGTGACTTTTTCCTTTTCTCTGACCTGAAGAGAATGCTCGCGGGAAAAAAATGGTATCGAAAAGTTGGAAGGTCGCTATAATCGCTGTATCGCCCTTGAAGGCAACTATGTTGAATAAAAAAAATGAATTTTTTCAAAATACTGTGTTTTACTATGGTAGACCGCGGACTTTTCAGCCGACCTGTTAGAAGCTCAAAAACTGGACGAGTGGAACAATGCCACCAGATAATTCAAGAAATATATGGGCGCGTTAAAAAGAAGAGATGACAACAACAAAATGTAAAAAAAACTATAAAAATGATTTCTAAAAAGGAAGATTGGAATTTCGTAAAATGTTTTTATTAGCTTTTTTTAAACAATATTCGTTACCACAGATGTTTATTGATTTCAGTTACGACACGTAGACAATTTCGTACATCACTATATGGATATTATCACTTTTTTAACTTTTCTTCTTTCTTTGTAAATATCTTCTCATATCTTCCGTGAATATTCCTCCATACCAACGGCCTCATATTCGCCACATTCATTCTGAAAACAATAGCCCAGTCAGAAACCAACCAAATCTTTTTAGATACCTACATTTCTACGCCAAATAAAACATTAACGTTAGTTTTTGGAAAAGTTTTAAGCAGTATTTTTAATTATCAACTAATTTTATTGGTCAATGGTGACGTTTTCTGACTGGGCACCACGTTTACTCTTCTTCCATTCCCGTCATGCGATCCTCAAGCAAACAAGACTTAACCATAATCGAACTAGAGGTAAATTCGGTGTTTTCCATTTTTTCAAAATCATGCAGGAAGACAAAGCAGCAATCAATTACCCCAAAAACCAAAAAAACCTAAATTAAAAAAATTTTGTAGCATAGTTATTCCATCCTCAAATTCAAATTCAAAAATTTGCCGCGTAAACGACTGTTGACGTCACTACTCATATGTGTCATTGAAAGCGCCATCATTTTATTGTAAACAGTGCATCTGCGAGATTGTGCAAAGTTTTTTATTTATATTTATTCTCTCTTTTCTTTATTTTTTGTGGATTTTCATAAAAATAAGTCAGTTAGACATTTTTTAATGCAAAAAGCACAAAATAAGTATTTACGCTGTTGCTTTTACATTTCGAAAAACAGCTGCATTGAAACCTAACCTTACCCAACCTAACCTAACCATGAAAATCTCTAAGGATGGTAAATTGTTTGACAATGCTTTCACAAACCCTACTGACGACATTTTATGATTGCATAACACAAATAAAACCATTAATTCACAATTAAAATAAAAACAAAAGTCCAACTCTCTCAATTACCACACATTAAATGTAAACAAACTGTCATCGATATGAGTTTTGACGTCACGACCGTTTCGACTTCTCTATTTGAATTTATCGATTTTAACTTACTTTCAATTTGATATTAAATAAAAAATAACCAGAATTGTTGCGTTGTAATGAGTTTAGGATTAAATATTTATAATTTACTATATGATTACAAAGGAATTTCATTGATTTATTATTAATGAAAACACCGAATTGTTTATTTCATTAAAATAAATAAATTCAACAAATTTTATTAAAATAAAATCATTTACATATAGTGCCTAAAGTATGTTCTTCAACCACAACTTTAAAATCAGCCCCTTAAAATTTACCTGTTTATAAATAATTTCAAAATTGTAACTTACCATCAAAGATTTCATCAGTGCTACATCTCCGGATTTTTTTCGATTAGGTATATTTTTCCCGGTTAAAATTCGATGATCCAATCGCGGCGCTTTTCCTTCAACCCGTTTAAAATTTCCTCTTTTTTGTCCATCTTCTTCGTCGTTCTTCCTTGCAGCACTGCAATACTTTAAATTAACATTTTGCACACCGGTCGATTCTGGCGCAACCAGACTTTCTATTTTCTTAGCCAGTTGTTTTTGTTTGTACTTGTGAGCCATCGGATTTGATCTTCTTGGAGGCGATAGACAAAAGAAAGCGGTGATAGAGGAACGTTTTTTAATTTTTGACAAACTAGGAGACTCCAATCTACCACTAGCAGTAGAAGGTCTTCTAAATTTTCCACCAAAATGATCTTGACGAGGTTCATTTATTATTTGGTCCAAGTTATCTTCGAACGCTTCATCTGCAACAATCTAAAGGTAAATGGAATCGTCAAAAGTAGTGTCAGCATTACCTTTATCTATCTGGAAGGGAGCCGGTGCAAATTTTTCTACAAGCTGCATACTTTTAGGAGATTTCTTGCAAACGTAGGTTTGAGTATCGACTGATCGTGTCCTGTGTGTCATCATTTCTTTCTTATTTCCACCAATGAGCATTTCGATTCCGTTTATCTGGGTCTTGCACGAGCGTCTTTTTAATACCACTTTACATGAAGAAGCTAAAACGTCAACAGCTGGTGCTTTCTCTTCTTCGATTGGTGATTTAACTTCTTTAACAGTCGTCACATCGTTCTAGGTTAAGAAAAATGTTGAGAAATTACAATTTTCGGTATATCAATTCAATATCAACTCAATGTACAGGGTGATCAGTTAAGGGTAGCGAAGTAAAATATTTTCGAGTTTATCAAACGTCCGCTAGAGGGCGTAACAACCAACACCAAGTAGAAAAATGGGATTTGTATAGAATTTTGCATGATGAAAGTATATTTCATGTTTACTGACCATTTCCTCATATTTTTGTCTAAAACGTTTTGTTCTATCTATCAAAATAAAGCGGTGGGGGAAGTTAAATTTTTTTAAAACAAACCAAGATTTCTCTCGTTTCTTTTGACCGATTTTAGCAAACTTAGGCTCATATGAAAGAACATAATTTGCTCTACAAAACGCTTATTTGGTTTTGCATTTTTTACTTTTGCTGTCGCCGCTAGATGGCGTTAACTGAAATAATAGCAAATTTTTGAGTTTTTTCAAAAAAAAACAAATGTAATGGTATATTAATTTTTATATATTTTAAAAGAGGATAAATTTCTCTATAATTTAATGAACAGAATTGATCATCTACCTTTTTTTGAACCGTTAATATTGACCAAAATATAATTTTATTACATTAAAAAATGGCACGCCACTGTTTTTTATCAAAATAAAAATCAGCTTTTTAATCTCTTATTAGTTGCTAACAAAAAGAACCTCTTGACTTTTTTTCGTTAGACAAACGGTTTTGGATTGAAAAAATAATTTAAAAATAAATAAATAAATTAGTATGTTTCGAGATATGGGCGCCCCATGTAAACATAATTTATTTTTTAAATCCAAAACCGTTTGTCTAACGAAAAAAAGTCAAGAGATTATTTTTGTTAGCAACTAATAAGAGATTAAAAAGCTGATTTTTATTTTGATTAAAAACAGTGGCGTGCCATTTTTTAATATAATAAAATTATATTTTGGTCAATATCAACGGTTCAAAAAAGGTAGATGATTAATTTTTTTCATTTAATTTTAGAAAAATACATCTTCTTTTAAAATATATGAAAATTAATATACCATTACATTTGATTTTTTGAAAAAAACTCAAAAATTGGCTACCAATTCAGTTAACGCCATCTAGCGGCAAAGAAAAAATTCAAAAAGTCAAAATTATGTAAGCGTTTTGTAGTGTAATTTATGCTCTTTCATATGAGCCCAAATTTGTTGAGATTCGTCAAGCGAAACGTGAGAAATCTTAGTTTGTTTAAAAAAACAATTGATCCTCCCCCACCGCTTTATTTTGGTAGATAGAAAAAAACGTTTCAGACAAAAAATATGAGGAAATGGTCAGTAAACATGAAAATGATATCATCGACAAACTTTCATTAGGCAAAATTCTATACAAATCCCATTTTTCTACTTGGTGTTGGTTGTTACGCCCTCTAACGGACGTTTGACAAACTCGAAAATAATTTACAGCAATTTCTCTTGGCGACTTTTATCATCATTTTTTTTTTCTCAAATATTTACGACCAATATGTTATGCGATATGACCGCTAGCTACCCTTAACTGATCACCCCGTACAAAAATCCTCACAATTTTATGTTTTTTTTTAAATTTTCTTTTAATTCATAAGCAGATCTACTAAAGACAACGAGTAGTTTCATTTTATGTAGCATTTACAAGATTTATAAAATTTGGCTATTTTTAACAAAAATTATCTCGGAATTCGGAAAATGTTACAAAAGCTTTGTTCGGGTTTACTTAATTACTGTTTTCAAACTGTCAGGATTCTGCGCACTAAAAAATGCTGTGTTCGGGTTTTTCTTGTACGATTTTCGAACCATTCTATATTTTAGTTTGGTGTTCGGGTTTTATTTCTGACTGTTTTCGGACGATTTGAAAACTGTCAAATCAGTCCAAGGTTAAAAGTATAGTATATTACATAACGAGTGTGGAAAGTGAAGTATTACGCACAAGTGAAGTTTAGCACGAGCCGCGTAGTGGCGAGTGCGGAAACGTAACGAGTGTAAGAAATACATTTTCCAACGCGTTGTGTACACGATTTTTCCTACGACCCACCCCAATATTTCTTATAATAAATATTTTAAAATTATTTATAAAATTTATTTTAACTGTTAATCATGTTAAAAATTAGGATTTAAACGAGTTTATATATTGCATGGAAATATAATTAATTAAAATCAAATAACCACCTTTCTGAGGAATTCACATCAAAATTAGATAGAATTAGATGACATTTTAATTTTTTTGTGGGCTCTATAAAAATTAAAAGTAAAATGGTCAGTTGGTGAAATTAATTGAAAAGTAATGTAATAATAATAGACACAAAGATAATTGTAAACAGAAACACAAACATAAACATAAACAACATAAACAAACATAAACATAAACTTTCATATGTGGTCGTAGGAAAAGAATTTTTCGTGGACTAATTGACGCACGCGCTTGGTCATTTGTCAGTCATTGTTTCTAGTGTGCATTTTAAATTCAAATTATTCTTGGTATTTTAATTTATTGAGTATATTATTATGGATTTATTGGCAGAATTCTCGTCAGATTCATCCTCATCTTTTTCATCATCAAGTGATGATGGATTGGAGATGGTAGCAAATCTTTTTTTGCCCGAATTATTACAGAAAAAAGTAAAAAATGAGAATTATGCCGAAGAAACAGTACCCCTATATAGTGATGAACAGTTTATCCAACATTTTAGGTTTGTGGACAAAATAATTTACTTTTTGTATCAGATATTAAAAAATAAGGCGTTCGGGTTTTTTCATTTGTTGATAGTTTTCAAACCATACATAAATAGTCCTTGGATTTAGTTTACTGCACATCCAGTTGTGCGCAGTCAGCAAATCGTTCTCAAACCGTCCGAAAAACGAAACCCGAATAAAGCTTTAGTGACTTTTACCTCTAAACCAACGAAATTATCTTCACCTAGCTGAAATAAATACTTACAAACATTAACTCGGTAACACTTCGTTGAGAACAGAGTTCCAATAGATTGACATCTTCCCATCGGCCATCCAAATCCACTTGCACATTTTTATCCGAATAAGATACATCCCTAGAATTTTCTTCGTCATCTATGAAAACCATGACGGATTTATCTTCGGTGGCCGCGATGGCTTTATCTTCAGTCATGATAATTTCTTCTTCCTCGTCTTCAGAAAACGTTATCGAATAAATTTCCCTTTCATCGTCGAAGCTAAACTTGTTTAAACTGTCACTCTTTATCGTACGTTCTCTGTCATCGATGCTGGACCGTTCGCTTACGTCGACTTTCATGGCGGTTTCTTCATTGCTATCTTTTTCGGAAATGTCGTCCAGATAAAGCGACAATGAAGGGGTGGATAACATCTCCGATTTAGGATGGTTGTCGTAGTCGTAACTTCTTGCGCTGCTTATAGAGCAAGTGTCTATGGAATACAGCGATCGGCAATATTCGCTAGAGATCACATTCGGTACACTCAACGAGGATACTCTCGTGTTAAATCTTATTGGAGTCAAGCTGCTGGAATCGCCCAAGAGGATCCTGGATAATTGAGTGCTTGGAATACAACCTAAGACAACGAATAACTATACTAAGTGACATAAAACTGTGAACACCCAGTGTAAATGATTTTATTTTTATAATGGGTGTCCGGATTTTTATGTCACTTAATATACAGTGTGTAAAAGCCAAATGGAATAAATTCATTTTTTTGGTTACTGTACATATTTATAAAAAATCCCGAAACACGTCAAATTTAAATAATAACTTGACATTCTTTAACGAGAAAATGCAACCCCTACCTTCAACCCCCTTAGAATGACAGGTACAACTCCCAATTTTTTAAATGGGAAGTATAGGCTTGTGATATATCATTTGAAAGGTCTCTTCATTCTCTATTCAAAAATGTTATTGTTTTTAAATTTAGTGCAAAAATTAACATAAAAAAATCTAATATCATGTTGTTACCGAAATTCGCTAAAATATACTCGAAACTTACTACAATATACTTAAAACTTATTTCCTTCCCGTTTAGGTCTTGATAATCAAAAAGTGAACAAAAACCATAGCAAAGAATTTCCGTGGCAACGCTATTTTAACAAGCAGTAGTAAATTGTTTTATTTAAGTTGTCATTGTTGTAATTTAAGTATAAAGTTTGTTCAATTCAATTCTGAAAAATGGTTAGATTAACGGAAATGCATAAAATAACAGTTTTACAAATGATTGGTTACGGAGATAACATCCGAACACAACAGGAAGTAACTCGCCTATTTCATGAGAAGTTTCCTAATTTACCGCCTATATCCCAAGGAACAATAAGTAAAATAGAAAAGCAGTTTCGCGAGTTTAGTCATGTAAGGCAGATAAAAAAAGCAGCTGCCAATGCACTGAGTGATGAACTCAAATTAGATGTGTCGCTTGAGTTTCAGGAAAACACACATACATCGAGTAGACAGGCATCCACTACATTCAATGCTAGCCATACATCGATAGCAAACATATTAAAAGAAAATAAATTGCATCCGTATAAGACGATACCTACTCAGGAGCTCATGGAAGACGATTTTGATAGGAGAACTTTTTTTTGTGAGCAAATGATGGACATGTTGGATAACAATATTATCCAATTAGAAGACGTTATGTTTTCTGATGAGTGTACTTTTTTACTTAACGGTCATACTAATCGGCAAAATTGCCGCTACTGGTCCACGAAAAATCCTCACTGGTTGAGAGAAGAACACACTCAATACCCTCAAAAGGTTAATGTTTGGGCAGGGATTGTAGGGAACAATATCATAGGTCCCTTTTTTATTGAGGACAACTTGAATGGCAACAATTATTTGGCACTACTTCAAAATGATGTCATTCCAACGTTGGCAAATTTATATCCTGATCCAGGTAACCCTCAAGTTCCAGCGAATACGATATGGTTTCAGCAGGATGGAGCACCACCACATTACCAACTTAATGTCCGGCAGTACCTCGATACAATATTTCCCAATCGGTGGATAGGGAGGCGAGGATCGATTGAATGGCCAGCGCGATCACTTGATCTTACATTATTAGATTTCTTTTTATGGGGATATGTGAAGAGCCATGTGTACAAAACTAAACCTTCTGATTTAAATGACTTAAAAGAACGAATAACGCTTGCGATTAAGTCGATCACGCCTGATATGTTAAATAATGTTAGAAGACAGTTTGATTTGAGATTAGGATGTTGCCAAGACGTTCGCGGAAAACATTTTGAACATCTACTTCATTAACATTCATAGTTCTTTTTCGTGTTCTACATTTTATTACGTTTTGCATTACATTTTAGTTTTTGATTGTATTGTAGCGAATTTCGGTAACAACATGATTTTAATTTTTTTTAATGTTAATTTTTGCATCAAATTTAAAAACAATAACATTTTTGAATAGAGAATGAAGAGGCCTTTCAAATGATATATCACAAGCCTATACTTCCCATTTAAAAAATTGGGAGTTGTACCTGTCATTCTAAGGGGGTTGAAATCCAAGACAGTTAATATGGTATGGTCATGTAGAAACGATGAAAAACGAACAACTTCCAAAATAGATATAAAGAAGGACACCTACAGAACAGAGACTCAGAGGTAGACCAAAAACGATATGGATAAGCAGAATATAAAGTGCGATGTCAGAGAGAAATCTCAGCCCAGGGAAAAGGGAGGACACATATTCTGAGATGACTTAATACAAAAGAATTATTGAAAATATAAAACCTAAAGAATCAAAGAAAACTGCAGTTCATACGAGGTACGTTTTAAAGTAAGTGCCGTTGTTAAATTACGCCGCAGCGGCGCTGTATTCGCCATTTAGCGCATGCGCTTAATGTAGCTACATCAGTTAGGAAGCCACAGACGCCACTGCGACGTCGTTTGATCGAGTCTTCGTATATTTACGTGATTTTAAAACGCCGCCCACCGTGAAGTGCGTGCTAAAGGCTTAAAAGTAATTGACTTACATCGTCAAACTGTGTTCACGGTTGGTACCGAAAATGTTAAATGATCAGCACAAAACCCAACGATTGGGCAGTGTATTGATCTTTATTGAGCGTTACAGTAACGAAGGTGATTCTTTTTTGAACCATGTTGTTACAGGCGATGAAACTCCGGTAGCCTACGTTATACCGGATCAAAACAACAGTAAATGGAATGGCGGCATTCAACATCCCCTAGGAAAGTCGAATTCAAGACAGGGTGTGTTGTTGGTCGATTCTCTGTCTCACGATGAAAGATCCTGTGAAACTTAAAAAAAAACTGTGCCGCTCAATTTAAAATAGAAGGCAAAATATACTGAGTGCAAACACGTTCTGCAAGATGCTCGTGGAACCAACATAAGTGAGCGCACAGTGAGAAGAAGACTTAAGGAAGTTGGTCTTAAGTGATATGTGCCAATAAAAGCCCCAAGATTCAAGAGACACCATCGTGTAGCACGACTAGAATTTGGTCGAGAACATCAAAATTGGAATGCTAACCAGTGGGGTCACATTCTCTTCATGGACGAGAGCCTTTTCTGTGTAAATTCCATCGACGGCACCTTTTAATTTTACTACTGCTGGTGGAGGTTCAATTATGGTATGGGACGATATATGTTTGGGGGCACGAACAGAGTTAGTGGTGATCGATGGCGGGGCATTAACAGCAGATAGGTACATTACAGATATTCTGCAAGACCATGTGGTACCTTTTGCCCCATATATTGTAGACAATTTCATTTTAATGCAGGATAATGCTGCGCGCCCATACGTCGCCAACTGTGTAAGAGACTTTTTAATACAAGTGGGTATGGCAACAATGAATTGGCCAGCGTGTTCCCCAGACCTGAATCCGATAGAACATGTGTGGGACAGGCTAGGCAGGAAACTTAGGGCACGAATTCCGGTGCCTCAAACCAAAGAGGAAGTAAGAATTGCATTGATTGAGGAATGGGAGAGACTGCCTCAACCACTGATCGACGACCTCATTAGAAGTATGGTGAGATGAATAACTGCATTTGTCAGGGTTCGTGGAGGAAACACACGCTATTAAAGCGAAAGAAAAAATGCATTTAAGTTTAAAATTGTACAATAAAGTTATTCTGTTTAAAACCAGTATTTTATTTCATTCTGTTATCTTCGATTTGTTATTTCTTTTTCAGCAGGTTACACGTGGTACAACTTTTGTAAAACCCATTCCAACAGTATAATCTAACTTCGTTTTAAGAAAAAAAGTCGTATTTTGTTCAAATGGCTGGGTCGATTTTCATAAACCCATTTTTATTTAAAGTCCAATAAAATTAGTTACCTATACAATGAGACTTCGAACTTAAAAATCGGTTCAGTACTTTTTAAATTAAAGTAATCTGAATGAACCCAACATGATGTGTGCTGTATCTGATAACCAGGATCAATCGCAGCAATCGTGTGTCAAATCCAACTTTCCGAATATTTTGTAGCAATAACCCATCTGACGTTTATTTGAACACCTCGCTACAAGTGTTATTTATTGTTTCAGAAAAATCATGGATACTCCGCGAAACACAGCCGCACAAGTGGTTGCTTTGTTACAAGCGGGCCGTAGTCAAAGAGAAGTGGCTCGTCAGCTAAACATGAGTCAATCTGCTGTCTCAAGAGTAGTTAGAAGGTTTCAACGAGACTGGTACCTTCACTCGAAGACAACATAACAACCGGCACCGTTCCACATCCGAGAGGGATGACCGTTTCATCGTCTTAACTTCACTGCGAAATCGCCATCTCACTGGAGTCGACGTAAGACAGCAGCTGAGACAAGTTCGAGGAGTAGCTGTTAGTCAATGGACAGTCCGAAGACGCCTTAAGGCAGCCAATCTTACTCCCAGACGATCTGCTAGAGGTCCAAAATTGACCGCAAATCACCGCCAAGCGCGACTCGCATTTGCTCGGGAGCACATCCATTGGGGAATTGATCAATGGCGGACTGTTCTCTTTACTGACGAAAGCAGGATCTGTCTCCATGGTAGTGACAGGAGAAACCGGGTGTTCCGCCGTCCAGGAGAGCGATTTGCTCAATGCTGTTTTACTGAAACAGTCTCGTACGGCGGCGGTAGTTGCATGATATGGGGTGGCATCTCTCTTGACGGGAAAACAGACCTTGTTTTTGTTCCTGGTGGAAAGAAAACATTCTCCAGGATTGTGTTGTGCCCTACGCAGGAGCTATCGGGGGATATTTTCTTCTGATGCACGACAATGCCCGTTGTCATACAGCGCGCATCAGTCAAGGATTCCTGGAAGATGTTGGTCTCGAGGTAATGGAGTGGCCAGCCGTCAGTCCCGACCTCAACCCCATTGAGCAGTTGTGGGATGAGCTCAAAAGGAGAGTGCGAGCCAGAAATCCGGCACCAGCGAACATCAATGAGCTCAGGATTGCGCTGAAGGAGGAATGGAACGGTATACCCCAACATATTGTTTTCAACTTTGAGAAGACGCCTGCAAGCCGTCATACAGGCAAGGGGGGGTAATACCAAGTATTGATAAATAAAGTTCTATTAGATTTATTTGTCTTTTTATTTGTTACTAACCTTAATTTTGTCTTTTCGAATCAAGCATTTTTGTTGCATTTTTATACGGACTGCAGTATCAGAAAAATTACTGAACCGATTTTTAGGTTCGAAGTCTCATTGTGTAGGTAACTAATTGGACAAAAAAAAATGAGTTTATGAAAATCGACCCAGCCATTTGAACAAAATACGACTTTTACAGCCTTACTAATAAACGGAGTAAAAATATTTATACCGAGAATAAATTCGGAATAGGCAAAATGTCTACTAATAAATATGGAATAACTTATACTCGGTATAAAGTTATACATACCCTAAGCCTTGTTTAAGTGTAGTATAACCTAAAAAATATGTTTGCGATAAGGTGTAGAAGCTGTTGAGGAGGTTATTAATTTAATAAATATAGATATAAATATGGAAAATACAAGAAAAAGAAAAGTTTTTAAAGAAAGAATATACCCATTTACAATATACTCTAATAAAGAGATTTTTAATTTATGTTTTGCTAGAAATAAGTAAAAAGTGATCAGTTAAAGACATTTTTATAATAAAACATAAAACCTGCAAGGTTAGGTAAATTTCGACCAATTTTACAAAGAGCTTTTCTCAAACAAAATTTTATAAATTATAAAGCAAAAAAATCTAAAATAATACATAATCATTTGTGGTGTAATCTTTTACGCATTCGCCTCTCACGCAGCTACTGCGGGTTCGATTCCCGACGACAACAAACTTTTTTTTAATAGTCATACTGTCATACTTCATTTAATTTTACAGTGTTCCATGTACTTGTGTATGACTTGTGTCGACTTTTGCTACGTTGCCAAATCATTATTTTGGAATAAAGAGGGAATAGTTATACCGAGTTTATTAGTGAACAATTTATACCAAGCTTATACTTAGAATAACTATTCTAAGTTTAAATAAGGAATAACCTAAGAATAAGAGATTTTTATTAGTAACAGTGTCTAAGTTTAAATAAGGAATAACCTAAGAATTAGAGATTTTTATTAGTAACAGTGTTAGGGTGTACTGGTCAGGATAAGTTAAGTTAGGTTAGGTTAGGTTAGGTTAGGTTAGGTTTTAGGGTGTACTGGTCAAGTGAGTCGATTTAGTTGCACGCAAGGGTAGAAGAACTAATTAAATTTGCCGGTGTGTGTACCAAAACGGTACTTTAAAAAAGCCAAAAGGCAAAAGACTTGCCGCTATTTTAGCCTAATAAGAAATGGAAAACTTACCGGTGAAATTTTCCACCAGTCCTTCGCTGGACACGTCAGATTCGGCGTACCGCATCTTATAAGTCACAATCAGCTTCTTTTTATCATCTTGCGAATCCTCCGAACACGTTTTAAGATGCCTAGGAGAACATCGAATCAACTCGTTGAAGTACGTAATTCTACTGGCACTTCTTCCAAAGGTTTCTTCGTTATCGGATTCCCCGGCAAAATATCCTCTCGGTATAATCGAATTGGGATTCGTATCGACATCGGGAAGTATGACGAAGAATCCCGATCGAGCCGTCATCGCAGCTTTCTCTTTCAATTTCTGCACGTCGATGGCCCAAGGAGAGAAAGGATAAATATGCTTATCCAAATACGGATAGGTCACTCTAGCGTTGTACTGTATCAGCTCCCTGTACGGACATATCGGTATTTTTTGCGTGGCTTTAACGTCGTGCGTGTTGGAAGCGTTATCATTTACGGTCAAGTCCATTTGAGCGTTATCGTTGGCTCGACACGATCGTGGTGTTCCGGTTCTAGAAGATGCGGCAGAACCAGAGGGTTCAGTTGGTTGGTGTGAGGCGCTTCTAGGACACCCGCAATGAAAGAAAGCGCTGCACGGGTGCGCCTGCACTTGCTTCGCCAAAGAGCAAGGTGCTTTGCACGTCGACGTCTTGGAAGTCTGGACCGGGATATCTCTTCCTTCAACTTTAACTTCCACGCCGGTGCTTACGGTAGAAAGTTCTCCAACCTCACCGGCATCTTCTGTTGGTTGCAACTTAGAATCATCTACGATTGTTTTCTCTTTGTCCTCCAACACTGTTGGCGGTGGCACATTTTCACTGTATTGCTTGGAACACGTTTCTTTACAAGTAGTTTCGCATGGAATTCGTTTCGGAATTTTCGATTTAACCGGATCCTTGATACTTGATCTTTTTCTCGCGGTATCAACATCGGTAAGCTGTTTCCTCAAACTTTTCTTCGACTCGGACGTTCGTCTATCCACTGAGCTAGCTCTGGAGATTCTTTTTTCGCTTGCAGATTGTTGTCTAGTGAAAGATTCTTCTCTGAAGCTCTTTATCACTTTTAATGGTTTATTTTCCGGCTTGGTTTCTACTTGGTTCAGTCTCTGACTACCTCTTTTCGATATCGAGCCTACATTACTGTCTCTCCTTATACTATTTGCTGATGGATCTTTTTGGACACTCAACTTGGATGTTTTGCTTCTTGCTGTATTTCTTGCCGACGATTTTGAACTACTAGGTTGCAATTTATCCGGTTTACTATCTTCAGTATCCTTTTCGTTTAGTGACCTTGATCTATTTTCTTTACTATCCTCTGCAGCTGATGGTTTACGTGAAGGGATATCTTCATCTGGAGTCATTTTGGCAACTTCTTCATTATCAGTATATCCACTTATTTTTGGTTCTGGTGTACTTTCTTTAGAAATAGATTTTTTTTCGCTTGCATCATTAATTTTGCCTTTTTCATCTTTTCTATCTTCCTTATGTTTTGAAGAAACTGATAAATCCTTTTGTATGAATTTGGGAGAAGTTGGTGTTTTGGCACATGTTGCTTCGCAAGTATATTTAACCATCGATTTTTGGACACTCAACTTAGATGTTTTGCTTCTTGCTGTATTTCTTGCCGAAGATTTTGAACTACTAGGTTGCACTTTATCTGGTTTACTATCTTCAATATCCTTTTCGTTTAGTGAACTTGATCTAATTTCTTTACTATCCTCTGCAGCTGATGGTTTACGTGAAGGAGCTTTTTCATCTGGAGTCATTTTGGCAACTTCTTCATTACCAGAATATCCAATTATTTTTGGTTCTGGTGTACTTTCTTTAGAGGTAGATTTTTTCTCAATTGCATCATCGGTTGGTGTTTTGGCACATGATGCTTCGCAAGTATATTTTTCTGATGGCATTAAAGGTATATTTCTGTTAGCTGCAGATGTTACTTTATCGTCACAATTTGCACAAGTACATCCAGCTTTGTGTTGAACATGATCTGGCTGTTTCTCCCTTTCTGATAGCATCAGCATGATCTTTTCCTTGGAAGTAAGTTGTTTTCCCGATACAGCTTTTTGTTTTATTCCTTCCAAGTATTCTTTATTGTCTTTGTCTATGTCTTTCATTTGGAACACTTGCTGTTGACTTGTCGAGATCGTTTCTTGGACAATCGATTCTTCGACCTTGGTAATTGACTCAATGACAGATATTTTTTTGATAATTAAACTAACCAGAGTAGGTTCGTTGATAACTGACCCAATAGGAGACAATTCTTCGATAAATGAGCTATCAGGAGTTGTTGGGGGAGCACTGAAGGGTGTTTTGATGGCTTCTAAAATCGATTCCCCAATCGATTCCTCAGATATATTATCCAATTTAATCTTTGGGAAATTATCTTGATCGTCTTTCGACACCACATCGATCATTTTAATAGATTTTTCATCTGGAATCTTAACTTTGGGTAGTAAAATGTCTTTGGTTGATGGTAAATGTGCAGCATCAACGTTATCTTTGATAGTAGGAGATATTTTGGTTTGTTCTTTAACTTTTAGTTCCAAAGGAACGTTTTCGGTGTCCAGAGCATCTGAGAAGATTTCCTCTGCCGATGAGGTCGCTTCTAGTTGTTCTATTTTTCTGGTATCGTCTTCAGCTTGTTTACCTTGTTTATCATCTCGCGGTCTTACAAGTTGACTGAAGGATCTTTGGTCTGTTGGCGGTTGAACGTTAGTTTGTTGTTCAGAAGTGATTTTATCACCAGCGCATGGAGCTCGACAAGCATAAATTACCGACGTATTTTTATCTTGATCTGATGAAGATTCTGTGGACGGAAATAATTCTGAAGTTTGAGCACACGAAGCATAACAAATATTTTCACCGGAAAATAGATTTCTTCTAACTAAAGCACCTTTGGTTGGATCTTTCTGTGCAATTTTAACATCAAGTACGTCATCCTTGGATAACTTTATAACTCTAGGAGTCGTATCTTCGGAAAGAGGAAGGTTTTTGCTTTCTTCGGTTACTTTGGGTACCCTTGGATTCTCCAAGCGTGTCAAATTATACGATTGCGCGGTTTTATCCGGTGAAACTTTAGAATCATCTCTCGTAAGCAATTTTTCTGACATTACTATCTGTCTATCATTTTTGCCTACTCGGATGTCATCTAACGTGCCACCATCGCTTAAGGTCGATCCAGTTTCAGAAGCTGGGCGTTTTTGATTCTCATCTTTTAAGTTATCCCGCAAAGTTTTTTTATTGGTTGGTATTCTTTGTGTATTGCAAGCTGCTTCACATCGTTTTGCTGGAACCTTCAACCATTTGCCTTCTCCTATTTTATCTCCTGGCTTCAAAGCAAATGACCTCGGCATTTCATCTGCTGGTCCTAAGGCGTGGTCCTCTTTCATGGGCAAAAGTTTTTCTGATGGCATTTGGGACAGTTTGCACGGTTTGGGCACTTTTGGTATCTCATCGATTATTGGGTCGCATCCTATGTTGGACTTTCTTACAGGAGCAGAAGGAATGCTTCTTTGGCGTTTGAATGGTACAGTTTTGCCACTTTCGCGCTGTTTCTTTACATCTTCCTTGTCTTTCATCTTGTCTTTGTTCAAAGCTTTACAATCTGGTATCAATTTTCCGGGGGTGGGTATTTTCTCAACAATAAGACGTTTCTGTGAAGGCATTTGAGATAATTTAGATGGTCTCTGAGCTTTTGGTTCTTTGTTAATCATTGGATTACATCCAGCGTTACATTTCGCTATGGTACTGCGTAGTTTTTCTGAGGAAGTTTGGATTTTCTTTTGAGCTTGGCACGATGTTTTTTTACTGATATCAGATTTTCTACGAATCTGAGGTGGTTGTTTTTTCAGCAGTTCTGCATCTTTTAGGGTAAGTTTTTCTTCTTTGGACAATTTTTTCCCGATATCAGATTTTCTTAGAACCTGTGGTGGTTTTTG
The DNA here is from genome assembly GCA_035357415.1 of Ophraella communa. NCBI lineage: Eukaryota > Metazoa > Arthropoda > Insecta > Coleoptera > Chrysomelidae > Ophraella > Ophraella communa. The sequence goes on from CM068992.1 coordinate 13,571,065, forward strand.
ATACGTTTTTCTCTCCCGATCAGCACAAACCCCTTTACAATACCAAGGTTTTTCTTCAAGTTCTTTCTTTTTCTCCTTTTTCAACTGTTCCTCTAGTTGTGTTTCCAGTAATTCAAGTTCCTCTGGAGTAAGCTCTTTATCTCCGAATAATTTTTTCCTCAAACTGTCTCTTCGAGCTTGCTTCTCCAGTTGTTCTTTAAATATTTTTTCCTCTTCCGGGGTTAATTCTCTATCTCCAAATAATTGTCGTTTCAATTTTTCCTTCTCCAGCTGACTTTCTTCGAAGGCTTGTTCTAATAACCGTTCCTCTTCGGGAGTAAGTTCTCTATCACCGAACAACTTCTTTTTTAAGGATTCTTTTTCGCTCAACTCGGCCATTTTATCGTCCAACAGTTTTTCTTCTTCAGGAGTTAGTTTCTTCTCTCCAAACAATCGATTTTTCAAGCTGTCTCTTCGTTTTTGTTGTTCTAATTTTTCTTCTGGCGATAACTCTTCTGCTACTTTTAGTTCAGGAGAAATTTCTTCGCCCACAGTCAACGGTACTTCGGATAACTCCTTTAACTTCATTTCTAATATTTTTTCTTCTTCCGCTGATAACTCCTTGTCGCCAAAAAGGTGTTTCTTCATTTTTTCCTTGTCGAGTTCTTCTTTCAGTTTTTCTTCAAGCATTTTCTCCTCTTCTGGATCAAGTTCCCTATCTCCGAACATTTTTTTCCCCAAGCTATCCCTGCGATCTTGTTCGTGCATTTTTTGTTCCAAGAGCTTTTCCTCTTCGGGTGTTAGTTCTTTGTCTCCAAATAACTCCTCTTTTAACGATTCTTTGAACGATGTCCTCTCTTGGAATTTCTTTTCCAATTCTTCTTCTTCTTCGGGAGTAAGTTCTCTGTCTCCAAATAAATCTTTCTTCAATGATTCTTTGGACCGCAACTCTTTCATCTTCTCCTCTAATAATTTTTCTTCTTCAGGTGTTAGTTCTTTATCGCCGAATAATTCCTTTGCCAAGTCGTCTCTTTTCGCTTTTTCTTCGGAAAATTTTTCCTCTAAATTTTTTTCCTCGCTAGGGGTTAGTTTCTTTTCCCCATATAACCGTTTCGTCAAGCTATCCCTTTGTTTCTGTTCCTCGGGTTTTTCTTCTCTATCTCCAACCATTTCCCTTTCCTTAGGTTCCTTATGTTTATCTTCGACTTCTTGTTTATCTTCAGGTAAAAATCCTTTTTCCAACAATTCCTTTTCTTTCGGTGTTAATTTTCCTTCTTCTAACAGTCTTTCCAATTGTTCTTGCTTTTCTTCTGGCTTTAAATCTTCATCTCCATGTAATTTTTGAATCAATTTTTCCTTGAGTGGTTTATCCCCTTTCAGTTTTTCCTCCAATAACTGTTCTTCTTCTGGAGTAGGCTCTTTATCACCGAGCTTTTCCTTTAAAGACTCTTTTCTTCTTAAATCTTCGATTTTATCTGGTTTTTCTTTGTCCACCAGTGGTTCCTCTCTATGTTTTTCCTTCTCTTCCGTGACCCCTTCGCCTAAAATTGGTTCTTTTGCCTTTAAATCTTCTATGGGAGCTTTTTCATGTATCATTTCTTTATCTTCGGTAGCTTTAGATTCTTTTTCGGTTTCTTGTTTAAATCTTTCCTCCAGTAATCTTTGCTCTTTAGGTGTTAGTTTTCTATCGCCGAACATCTTCTTCTTTAATTGTTCTTTAGCTTTATCTATTATCGCTTTTGGAGTGGACTTTCGTTTAACAGTCACCTTTTCCGCCTTTTCGAATTTGTATCTTTCTTCCAACATTGCCTTTTCAGATGGTGTCAATTGTTTATTACCAAACATAAATTCCTTTAATTTCTCTTTGGAACTTTTTTCAGCTGGTGGTTCTTCTTTCTTAACAACTCCTCCGCCTGGTTTCGAATCTTCTTTATCCTTGAATGCTTTATCTTTATCATCAGTTGGTATTTTGTCTCCTTCAGCCTCGACTTTCTGTTTTTCAGTTGGAATTTTCTCCCCTTCTTTACCTTTATCTATTGTTTTCTTTGCTGCTTCCTTTTCTTTTACGGCTTTTTCTTTATCATCCAGCAATTTTTCTTCTTCTGGTGTCAACTCTTTATCTTTCTCTTTTAATGGTTTTTCTTTCACTTCGGGAGGAAGCTTTTCCTTTTCATCTTGGTCCGTTCTTTGTTTCCCTTCTTCTTTGTCTCCAAACATTTTCTTCTTAAGAGATTCCTGTTCTTTTTCATCTGCCAACCATTTTTCATCTCCTGCTTGAGGTTTTTCTTTTGCAGCTTGATCCGCTTTCAGTTTATCATCCGCCAATCTTCTCTCTTGTTCTTTAGCTTTATCCTTATCAGCAGTCGGTATTTTATCTTTCTCAGCACGATCTTCTTTTTCCTTTAACAATTTCTCTCCTTCTGGAGTTATTTCTTTGTCTTTATCCCCTTTTTCTTTTACTTTCTTCTCCATATCGTCCGCCTTTTGTTTTTCTTCCAACATTTTTTTTTCTTCAGGCGTCAACTTTTTATCACCAAACATTTGTTTTGATTTTTCTAGGTCTGGTTTATCTTTTAATGCCTTATCTTTCTCTTCATGTGCAAACTTTTCTCTTTCAGCTTGATCTGGAGTTAATTCTTTGTCTCTATCAACTTTTTCCTTCGCTGTTTTTCCTTCTTCTTTGTCTTTTATTGGTTCCTTTTCAGCCACTTTTTCTCTAGGACCCTCTTCTGTCCCTTCTTTTCCTTTTTGGATTTTCCCTCTGTCAGGAGTTAATTCTTTAGGTGTATCTTTCCCTGCTTTCCCTTCTTTTCCGTCAGCTTTTTGTTTATCATCTGGTATTAATTCCTCTTGCTTGGCTTTTGCTATTTTATCTTTATCTCCAGGCTTTTCCTTTTCTGCTAGATCTGCCTTTTGTTTTAGTTCTTCGTCTCCATGTTTCAAATCGTCTTTCTCTTTCTGTTCTTTAGCTGCCAAAACTTTATCCTTATCGACTGCTGAAGGTTTCTCTCTTTCTGCTTTATCTCGATCTACTGCTTGAGGTTTGCCGGATCTTTGATCTTCTCCTGGTGCCTTTTCTTCTGATGGAGGTAGCTTCCTTTGTTCTGCTTTCTGTTTACCCATTTTTTCCTCTTCTTTAGACTTATATTTATCATCAGGTGGGAGTTCTTCCTTATGAGCTTTATCTGCGTACTGTTTTTCTTTTGGCATTTTCTCCCCATCAGAAATTATTTCCTTATCTTTGACCTTCGTAGCTTCACCTGCTTTTTCATCCCCCTTAGGTTTCTCTTCTAACTCCTTTTCTTTTTGCGGGGCCGCTTTTTGTTCCCACCCCTCTTTTTGCGATTTCAGAGTTTTATCTTGATCTTCAGTCTTTTGCTGATCCTTTGGTTTTTTCTCCTCTGCTGCTTTGTCGCCCAACATTTTTTCCTTGGGCGTTTCCTTATATTTTTGTTCTGGTATCACTTTTTTGTCACCATCACGTTGTTTTATATCTTCATCTGCCTTCGGCTTTTCTTTTGGCATTTTGTCCCCCTCTGAAGCATATTCCTTTTCCTTTATTGGTTTCTTTTCTTTCTCGTCTGCTTGTGGTTTGGCTTTTGGTGCTTTATCTTTATCATCCGCTTGAGTTTGATCAGCTGCTTTTTGTTTTTCCATTAACGCTTTATCACCTTCCGGGGTCAATCCTTTTTCCTTTGCTCTCTTATCCTTTTCGGCGTCTGCTTTTTGTTTTTCATCCATTTCATCCTTCGGTGTCATTTTTTTATCATCTTTTACTGACTTTGGTGCTTTATCTTTCTCTTTTGCTTGGGGTTTTTCTGTTTCAGCTTGATCCACCTTGAATTTTTCTTTCGGCATTTTTTCTTCTGATGAAAGCTCCTTGTCTCCAGAGGGTTTTCCTTTTGAAGGTTCCTCATCTACAATTTTCGGTTTCAAATCTTCTTTTTCCTTTTGTTGTTTAGCTACCCTATCTTTTTCCACCCCTTTTTCCTTTGGTGCTTCCTTCTCCTTTTCTTCCACCTTTGGTTTAGCTTCAGAAGGTTTTTCCTTTGCAGCTTCTCTATCTTTTGGTTCTGCCTTTGGTTTAGTCTCTACCACTTTTTCTTTTGCAGGTTCCTTCTCTTTTTCTTCTGCCTTTGGTTTAGCATCAATAATTTTTTCCTTCTCCTTTTCTGCTGCCTTTGGTTTAGCTTCAGAAGGTTTTTCCTTTGCAGCTTCTTTCTCCTTTTCTTCTGCCTTTGGTTTACCTTCAAAAGGTTTTTCCTTTGCAGCTTCTTTATCTTTTGGTTCTGCCTTTGGTTTAGTCTCTGGCCTTGATTTAGCTTCTGGTTTTTCCTTAGCAGCTTCTTTATCTTTTGGTTCTGCCTTTGGTTTAGTCTCCACCACTTTTGGAGTTTCCTTCTCTTTTTCTTCTGCCTTTGGTTTGGCATCAACAACTTTTTCCTTCTCCTTTTCTTCTGCTTCTGGTTTAGCTTCAGAAGGTTTTTCCTTTGCAGCTTCTGCCTTTGGTTTGGTCTCTACCACTTTTTCTTTTGGAGAGTCCTTCTCTTTTTCTTCTGCCTTTGGTTTAGCATCAACAACTTTTTCCTTCTCCTTTTCTTCTGCCTTTGGTTTAGCTTCAGAAGGTTTTTGCTTTGCAGCTTCTTTATCTTTTGGTTCTGCCTTTGGTTTAGCTTCAGAAGGTTTTTCCTTTGCAGCCTCTTTATCTTTTGGTTCTGCCTTTGGTTTAGTCTCCGCCTTTGGTTTAGCTTCAGAAGGTTTTTCCTTTGCAGCTTCTTTATCTTTTGGTTCTGCCTTTGGTTTAGTCTCCACCACTTTTTCTTTTGGAGTTTCCCTCTCTTTTTCTTCAGCCTTTTGCCCTGCCTTTGGTTTAGTCTCCGCCTTTGGTTTAGCTTCAGAAGGTTTTTCCTTTGCAGCTTCTTTATCTTTTGGTTCTGCCTTTGGTTTAGTCTCCACCACTTTTTCTTTTGGAGTTTCCCTCTCTTTTTCTTCAGCCTTTTGCCCTGCCTTTGGTTTAGCTTCAGAAGGTTTTTCCTTTGCAGCCTCTTTATCTTTTAGTTCTGCCGTTGGTTTAGTCTCTGGCCTTGGTTTAGCTTCAGGTTTTTCCTTTGCAGCTTCTTTATCTTTTGGTTCTGTCTTTGGCTTAGTCTCCACCACTTTTTCCTTTGCAGGTTCCTTCTCTTTATCTGCAGTCTTTGGTTTAGCATCAACAACTTTTTCTTTTGGTGCTTCCTTCCCTTTTTCTTCCGCCTTTGGTTTAGCTTCAGAAGGTTTTTCCTTTGCAGCTTCTTTATCTTTTGGTTCTGCTTTTGGTTTAGTCTCTGCCCTTGATTTAGCTTCAGGTTTTTCCTTAGCAGCTTCTTGATCTTTTGGTTTTTCTTCAATAGCTTTTTCCTTTGGAACTTCCTCACCTTTTGGTTCCGTCTTTGGTTTAGCTTCCACCACCTTTTGCGTCGGAGCTTTCTTATCTTTCGGTTCTGCCTTCGATTTAGTTTCCATCACTTTTTCTTTTGGAGTTTCCTTCTCCTTTTCTCTTTTCTCTTCGGTCGTTGGTTTATCATCAACCACTTTTTCTCTCGGTTCTGCTTTTTCCTTTGGAGTTCTTTTTTCTTTTGCTTCTACTTTTGGTTTAGTATCTGTTACCAGATCTCCCTTCTGCTTCTCTTTTGGCACTTTCTTTCCTTCCGGTTCTGGAGTTAATTCTCCGTCTTTATCAGGTTTATCCTTTACTCCTTTTACCTCCTTTGGTGCTCCTCCTTCCTTGTCCATTTTTTCCTTCACCACTTTCTTTTCTTTAGATTTACCATCAAGCGCTGTAGGCTCTTGCACTGCACCTTTATCGTATTCTTCTTTATCCGCCGTATCTTTCTTCGGACGTTTTGTCACTTCATCTTCCGGTTTTTTCTTTTCTTGTTTCAAACCATCTTTAGGTTGTTGAACTCTTTCTTTGTCTGCGACGGCTGGTTTCTTTTCTTCCTTCTTACTTTTATCAACGGCTGCTTCTTCGTCTGGTCTGCCACCAGCATCCTTATCAGCTTTCTTCGACGTACCATCCGGTTTTTTCACTCTTGCATCTTTGGTTGGCTGTTCAGACTTTTCTCTATCCACGTCACGTCCAGCTTTATCTTTTTCATCTTCCTTTCGATCTTCTTTATCGCGTTTATCGGCTGGTCTTGGTGCTCTTTTAACGTCTTCACCTTTTTCTTTTTTAGCTTGGTCCAAGTCATCTTGAACGCCTTCATCTCTTTTAGTTGGCTTTTCTTTAGCCGCAGTTTGTTCACCTCTATCTTCCGAGGTAGTCGTTCGTGCATCTTTGCGGGGTTTTTTCGTTTTGGGAACATCGTCTCCTACGCCTTTATCTCTGCTCTTTCTTTTAGGCGCAGCTCTATCTTCACCTACATCAGATTTGTCTTCTTCGGGCTCACCTTCAGTCTCGTCTGCTAGTTTTTGCTTCCTGTCTTTTGGGCGTTTTTTCTTTTCCTTAAGTTGTGCTTTATCTTCAGACCGAGACGGTCTAGAACTTGGCTCAGGAGTTTGATAGCAAGCAGTGCATGTACACAAAATGGAGCTCTTATGTTCCTTGTTCCATAGCATAGATTGACAACTTTGTTGGAGCTAGAATAGTACAAGATAAGTATTATTTTAATAATTTTGATGGAAAATGGAAAAAACTCACTTCTTCTTCGGAAGTGTCATAGCAGGCGGTGCAGACGCATGATGGATCTTGTAGGGTTTCCAGATCGTCATAAGCAGCTTTCAGCTCGTTTCTCTAAAAAAAAGACCAAATAAACTCCCATTTTAATATGTCTGATAAAGTGATTTTGATTTAATTTGCATTATACATTAGACAAATAATTCTGATTCAACTAATTTATTCTTAAGAAAATCCATTACATTATCGTTTATGTATTTGATTAAGATTTTTCTTTAAATATGATCATTTTATTTATTAATTTATTTATGATATGGTTCGAGGCCGCTAGCTTTTACCAACTCATCCAGTTTTTGGCTTTGCTCGGCAGTGAGATCCAATTGAGAATACACATCCAGCATCTTCTCCAAATAATCTATCCTTTCCTGAAGCTCTTTTATTTGATCATCTTTCGAAGCCACTATGGCGTCCACCAGACAGTCCACGGGGATCAGATTTTCTCCAGGTGGTCTCTGAAACGAAACCAGTTAATTGTATAATTGGACAAAGAATGGCGGCAGCAATAAATCGTGAAGAAATAGAAAAAGCTTGTGAAAAAATACAAGCCACTTGGACAAATGAAAGCATGAACATACAGGTCGTTAATGAAACTAAAGAAATGGATGGCTGTTTGACCCACCTTTTGATGGTCTAAGATGTGCTGCCTCCTTTCTTCGACGATGTAGCTCCATGCTCGCGAATCGTGCGCCGATGCATAAGTTTTCATGCGACCCTCAGATCTGGCGCGAGTTATCGGGACATCGTTGGCATTCTGAAACACTTTGGTCCTTCTGTTAACGAACGTCATCTTATCTACAAATTTAAATTTTGATGCTTCTTGCTACCAAACAGTTTGGATACATCATCCTATCATCGCATCCGTGTAATTTTGTCAACCGAAACGTCAATAATGTCGTATTCTATCTTGATCGGTTCTAACCGGTTGACACGACTGTCATCGAATATGTCAAACACCATCATTTATCGCACATTCACAAATCTTCGGCTATGTTATTAATAATCGCATCTATTTTACTGGACACAGAGGAACCGAATCTCGTTTACCATTTCGATTGCGAGGGAATTTAAATTTAAGTATGTCATATGTCGATAACAATTTGAGGTTTGTTTTGGACGACGCGTCGGCGAAACCGTTGAGAAGGCGATCGGAGGGCAGGCTCAAAACTTACGATTCCAGCGAGGATTTGAGGAGTTGGAATTACACCGTAGACGATAGGAGGAGGCAAATTTTGGATGTGGTCAAAAGCGACATAGAAAAAGTAAGTGTCTTTGTAAAAAATTTGCCTATTATTAAATGGCGTTGGGAGAACTGAAGGCAAAATTCTAGAATTTACGCGAATTGGCGAGTACTGTAAAGTGCCACTTTACCGCACAGTATGAAAAAACATTTAGGAATGCTTGAAAGCGGTCATTGAAAGAGTTGCTTACATTACTAAGCATTTGTAAAGAAATATTTTGAAATGTAATTCGGATTCTATTTTTCTTATCATCTCTTGTCGTTGGAGGTATTTTATATACTTCGTTCTAAACATAACCCCAAAAAAATGAGTCCAGTTTAACGAAGGGTATGTTTTATCTTGTCAATTTTTTCAAAAGTACATTGAAATGCTTTTTTAAAGAAATGCGTGAATTTGTTTGTTGTTTTCAGTGCGGAAACTTAAGCACGGCAATCCTGCACGCCTTATGTCAACGTTCCAAAGCAGAGTTAGCGCGAAATTTAAAAATTCTCTGGGATTTCCTTAAATCGCGGAACTTGTCCCCCGAAGAAAATGAACAATTAAAACAATTGGTGAGCTTTTAAACGATAGACGAAATAACATTTCTATTAAACCTGCTTTTATTTTCTTTTTCAGAAAATACAAATGGGCTACGTATGTTTACAAGCAGTAAGTAATTATTTATTTAATAGGCCAAGCAACACGGCATTTTTTGGGCCATAAAATTTTTGTTGAGTTTTGGACAACAAAAATGTTACGTATGATTTTTTTATTAACATTTATAGACAAAAAAATGCGAGTAATGGAAACAACATGAATTAAAGAATTGTAGGCAATAAAATCGGATACGTACAGCCGAAGAAAACTCGGAAAATGCTAATAATTTTTTCATAAATTAATTACTCCTTGAATTTTCAGTATTTATGTCTGCATTTTTAAGGAAAAATAGCATTTTCTATGCTTTTCAGAGTGAAAAACATTAGTTTCCGCGTAATTGCCATTTCAATAAATTAGGATTTTTTGTAAAAAGCCCGAAAGCCACATAAATGATCCGATTTTCATTTTTAAAACGGATTTAAAAAATAAGGTGGGCACTATAAAATATATATCTTGAATTTTAATTAAAACATTGCCGAATCGCAGAACAATGGCGTACATTGTTAAGTCGAAAGAAATAAGTAGAAAACAATATTTTTTCTAATTAAGCGCAAAGCAACAGCTGCACCAATAAAATAACTCCATGTAAAAAAAGCTACAACGATGCTGATATGACAAATGTTGGCAAACTAATTCTTGACACACGCAATAAGTGTTTCTTATTAAATGTAATTTTAAATTTTTGAATTTTGGAGTTGCGTTCAAACATTAGCTGTTTTTTGTGAATAAATATACCCATCTACTCCATTTGTATTGTTTTCTTTGGTTTTTTAGACGCTTATGACGTTAAGAATACTAGATATAGAATTTAGAGCACAGTTTTTCCTGCCTGCTCTGTTAAATTTTAAAAATATTTGTTGAAAACTTTTTATTGCACATGTGTGTAATTTAATATCATTATGCCAATACGTAATTGCAGATAAAAGACTGCACTTGTATCGGGGATTATGAATTGGTGTGCGTTTGCGATGACGAAAGTGGTTTGAAGCATGAAAAACTTTTTTTGGGAGTAGCTGAGACGTTGGAAAAAAAACTCAGAAACAACGAACCGCTTTATCAAGAGGTGTCAAAGGGTAAACTCAAAAAATACAGTCAAACAATCTTGAAAAAAACCAGTAGTAATATTAAATTTTCAGAAAAGGGACCGTGCGTCTGTTTGACGAACGATCAAGATACCGATCCATCCTCGACTTCTGTACAATTGAGAAGCGCCAATCTTCAAGAAACCAACATAGATGCTACAACTTCTGCCTACGGTCCTGGTCTCAAGGATGGCTCAACAGGAGTTTCTTCTGGAAAGCTTCCGTGTCCGCCCACTTGTCCTGGATTTAAAAGTACAATTTGTGTCTTTTTTAAATATCAGTTGTTAAAAATTTTACCATTCCATCGACAGGAATCAAAGGCAAGGAAGTGACAAGCGAAGTTACGGTGAGTCCAAGATCTTTAGCCAGCGACAGACCCACCGTCAGTGACGATACCATGCGACAAGGTCCATCCGGTAACGAAATTTCAGGTCAGATTTGTACTTTTCTTAAATTGACGTCACAAAATATTATATTTAAGGCTTCTCTATTTTATTTTAAAACAATTGTATTGCAAGAATTAATAGTCAACCCAGGGAATTAACATTATACTAGACAACACTGTATTTCCAGCTGGTACAGTCATACGAGGGTTGCCTTTTATATTTCCGGATTTGGCAACCCTGATGTTGCAATCTAGCAACTGACAGCTTGATTGATTTTACAGAAAGGTGCGAGTTTTCAACAGAACTTTTCCAACTCTCGGTAGGAATGACATTCATACAGTTCCTAATTAATTCTATCACACTACCACTTAAAGTCGGAGAAGTATTTTTTCCGCGCACACTCCATTTAAGTTGGTGCTACATAAGATCTATGGGATTGAACACGCAGTAGTAGGAAAGTCGTAACACTGTATGTTCCAATTCTTCTGCAATTGTATCACAAAAATACGTTTTTTTTAAGAAAAAAACTGCTGCACTTGTAAAAGTTTTTTTTTTATACTTTTCCTCAAAATATATGTCATTTGCCGCCATGAAGTTTTGAATCTCCAATTTCGTATTCTTTGAGCCAGGAATTTTTTGCAATTGTCGACTATGATAGCTTGCGTTGTCCATTACTATAACGCTGTTTGGCGGAATGTTGGGTAACAGACAATTTTTAAACCAATCTTCAAAAAGCTCTGCTGTAGTACATTCGTGATAATCAACACAAGAGTCCTTAATATTTTTGGCAGAAAGCCACATAGCTTTTGGGATCCAACCATTTTCTGATCCTGCGTGTAATATTGTGATTCTCTTCCCTTTATTTGATGGTGCTTTTGTTTTACACTTATCAGAGGAATCAGACCATCCATTGGAAGGGGTGTCATGCGTGTCAAACCACGTCTCGTAGAGGTTAGGTTAGGTTAGGTATTGGCCGTATTGGCCGATTTTCAAACGGGTATTTTCTTACTTAAGGTTATATATTCAGAACGCTAGTTTATTAAACGTGTGGATTCCATTATTATTTGTCTCTTGTCAATTTTGCGATATTTAACGCCCATTGCAGACAGAGCTCGCCAAAGAGTAGTAAGGCCACAGTTGATGTGAGTTTCGTCATTGATGAGCCGCTGTTTCAGAATTTTGATTGTAGGGACACGTTGCTCATCGTATAAAGTATAGATATTTTTCCCAGTCTTCTAAACTTTTTGTGACACCGGAATCTTTACGCTTTTATCTCGAAGACAGTTGTGACATTACAATTAGTTAACGTAATATACAAGATTTTAAACTACATCAACACACGACGTAACGATTAAAAAAATCCACCAAACTAACTACTGGAACGCATAATTCTACAGAGCAGAAAAACCAAGTACTTATCTGTTAGCCCAATTGATAAGACTATACGAATTCTATTGTTTCGTCACGAAAAAAGTCGAATATCACGAGTTGTTGTTTCGTTTATTCTTTCGACTTGAATATAGTATAGTTAATATGACATTTATTTCTAGAATAAACAAATTGCTTGCTTAAATATCTATCGAGATTGCTTACAGGTCCCAATTGTCATCCAAGCTGTATCCGTTACAAGTCCACTGTAACTAGACCGGACACTATCACACCCGCCGCTCCAGTTAAAAGTTCCAAAGGGTCGCCCAATTGTCATCCAAGCTGCATCCGCTACAAATCTATGGAATCTGGTGAATCTAAACAGCAATCTGGAAGAGGTAAGTCTCTTTGCAAATGCGCTGAAAAAGCTACGTCCACATATCCACCACCGCAAAAAAATATGCGGTCCGTCAAATTGGGAGTTTTGACGCCGGGATTGGACCAATCTTCGGAGGCTTACAAGAACATGCAAAATAAATTGAAGGTGAGAAAATGTTATACTCTCTCTTTAATGTACTCAATATACAGTATGATGAAAATGTATGGAATAAATTCATTATTTCAGAAACAGACGACTTTAAAAAAAAAATCTTGAAACACGTCAATTTTAATTTTTGAATGGCCATCAACTGCTATAGATGTGTTGAAAATTACGTCATTATACTGTATTTGAAAATCAAGAGAGAGTAAATTCCCAGAATAAAAACTAATTCGGTATGCAAAACTATAGTACAGTACGTGCGATAAAACTTCAATATTTGTAATGCATTCTAAATTGTTTTTGTTAATTTCAATACAAAATTTATTAAATTTCTTGGACTATCACATTATTTTATGATCTTTCATTGTTACTACAGTAGGCATAAGAGGTTTAACGTGCGTCATAGGCGTAACCAGATTAGAAAGGGATAATTGTTATTTAACGACCTCCGAATGGCAACAGCTTCTAATGACAAATATTATGACTTAAATAGTGCTTAAGTTTCTAGAAATGCAGTTATTTGATTTTCGATAAACGTGACAAATAGTAGTGACTAAAAATGGAAGCAGTTTGTGAGTATACGCCAGTGAAAAAATTAAAACTAGACCATTTATCGCTTAATGAAAAGAGTGCTGTAGTGCATGTGCACCACTATTTTAAACATCAAAATTCCTCAAACACCATTGACAGTGTAGTTGAAACAACATCTAAGGCAATGGGATATGGAAAATCTACAATATATAGAGTTCTAAAGGAGGAAAAATCAGGTGGAGTAATCTCACCAAAGCCGAAACCAGGTAAACAAAAACTATTAAAAGTCAACGTGGACGAGTTTTTTAAAAATGCTATTCGTAAGCTTGTTCACTCATTTTTTATAAACAAGCAAATACCAACTTTAGATAAAGTTTTGTAAGCCATTACGAATGATGTTGATTTACCCACAATAAGCCGGGTTATACTATGGAAAACGTTACATGAGTTAAACTTTAAATTTGAAAAAATGGGCAGACACTCAATGCTAATTGATTCTGAGGAAATTGTATGTTGGAGAAGACAGTACCTCAGAAGAATACAACAAGTTAAAGCTGAAAATAAAAACATTTATTATTTAGATGAAACATGGGTTAATGAAGGACATTGTGTAGGAAGAGTTTGGAAAGACAAAAATATAAAATCATCCCATCAAGCTTTTCTAGAAGGATATACTACTTGTTTTAAGGAACCTATAGGAAAAGGTAAATGATTAATTATTTGTCATATAGGCAGTACAAACGGTTTTCTTGAGAACGGTTTAATCTTATTTGAATAAAAAAAAACCGTTGATTATCACTAAGAAATGAATGGAGACGTGTTTGAGGAATATTTTGAACAGATGATTCAATTCATACCAAAAGGATCGGTTATTGTAATGGACAATGCAAGTTACCACTCCAGATTACTTGAACCTTTACCAACCACTAAATGGAAAAAGGATGAAATTACAAAATGGTTATCTTCTAAAAATTTAGCCTTTGACAATACAATGCTGAGGGCAGAATTGTTAACTATTGCTAAAAAACATAAGCAAAATTATAAAAAATATAATATTGAGGAGATAGCCAAAAAACGAGAAATTGAAATCCTTCGTTTACCACCCTACCATTGTGAGCTGAATTCCATAGAATTGATATGGGCTCAAGTTAAAGGTTATGTTGCCAGAAATAACACTACTTTTAAATTATCAGATGTTAAAAATCTCTTCAATAAGGCAATATCTAAAGTAACAAGTGAAAATTGGCAAAAATGTATTAGACACGTTACAGAAATAGAAAAAAAAATGTTGGAGCTAGATAACATAATTGATATTACTATAGAGCCCATTGTAATTTCTCTAAAATCAGATGGTGAATCTTCTGACACAGAGTGCGAGGAACCATAACTTTAAAATTATTAATTTATGTACTTTAATTTTATTTTTAGATTTTTATTTTTTAAGATTTAATATTGTCGTATTTTTTGCATGTTGCTCGTCAAATTTTATCCTTGCGGTTGGTTTTTTTTTCTCATATACCTACTTAATTGTTTTTTTAACTCCTCATATTAATTTATAAGTAATTGTATTTATCTGTACATATTATATATATATTTTGTAAATAAACATATGCCTAAAACAAAATGCCTAAAATAATATTGACTTTTTCTTCATTTTACCCAAATTAAATTACTACTTACGAATTATGTTTATCTATCTAAAATTGGTAATCTAGGTATAAATAACTAAAACAAATTAAATATTTCTATTTCCATATTAATTTAATTTTGAAAACGCACGTCTATGGTTTACTGCCTTTAACACTGATAACTGCAAAATATTTCTGGGAATTTACTCTCTCTTGATTTTCAAATACACTATAGTGATGGCGTAATGATGTCATCGACGTGACAGCTCATTTGAAAGGTCTCATTTGAAAGTCGTCTGTTTCTGAAATAATGAATTTATTCAATACAGTTGCATCATACTATAGGATTCTTTTCTAGGCCTTGGAATGTTTGTGCAAAGAACAACAGGACAACATCAAAAATATCAAGAAAGAAAAAGATGAAATGGAAAAAAAGTATCAGTTGAGCGCTAGAGCCATGGGAGTAGGTAAAATTTGATTTTTAAGGAATTGTATTTAAAAAAAGTTGTTTTAGTTGCCTACAGATTGCAGTAGAGACATGTTGGAATTCGAAAGGGAACTTGGGGCGATTCAAAGAAGTCCTGAAATGGAAGCTAGCATCATCAAGAGAGAACTGGACATCCTTAAGCAATATTGTTTGAAATTGAAAGCAGCGGAAGAGGAAAATGAAAAATTAAGAAAAGAGCAGAACGAATTGAAACAATTAGGGAGACCGAGAATAGTACAAGGAACTGTAGCAACAGGAACTGAAGCGGTAGATTAACAAAAATTCACGTTTATTATTAATGCTGCAGCCGGTTAAGGGTTGCTCATTTTTGAGGGGGTGAGAAATGAACATTCTCAATTTGCGGCGAAACTTGACACCAAAAGCAAAAGTTTATAGTAGAGAAGTTGCAAGTAATAAAAAAATCTACAACTTTTATGTTGACCACTTTCTGGCATAACTGCAAAATTTCCAAGGAAAATGCAAAAAACTGTTTTTTTTTTTAAATAATACCATCAGTCCTTAAAATTTCTCTAGTGAAATTTTACAGGAGAAGATTATTTTTGGAACCATTCTGTACAAAAACCACTTTATTTAAATATCTTTTCACTAATTCTATTTGCGCTAAGATTACAGAAGATTTAAATTTGCGTGTATTTTATGTTGCCTACCTATGATCTAATTTATTAAAATATTAATAATCAAGAGCCAGAAAGAAAGTGGGTTTACAAATAACAATATTTAATAATTTAGAAAACATAATATTTAATTCTAATTATAAAAACAATATTGTATTTTGGTATAGATATGTTGATGACAGTTAGATATATTTTTTAATTATATTAATACCTTGCATCCTAAAATTAATTTCACCTTAGAAGTTGAAGAAAATAATTCAATTAATTTTCTAGATTTAAAAATTGAAAAAGTTAATAATTTACTAAATTATTTAATCTTACAGAAAACTAATACAAACAGATGTAACCATGCCATATCATTCAAATCATCCTATAACGCATAAATCAGCAGCTTATAATTCTATGATACGAGGGCAGTCCAAAAAGTCTGTCACGTTTTGATATAAAAAAAGAACTAAGTGCAAGAAAACATGTTTATTATATACATTTGAAAGTACAACTAAAATACTATTTTTCAACATAGTCACCTAACAAATTGAGACACTTATCATAGCGATGAACTAATTTGAAAACGCCCTCCTGCAGCTCCGCGTCGTCGTCAAAGCGCTGCGTAGCAAGCCATGTCTTCATTGACGGAAACAAGTGATAATAATCGCTGAGTGCAAGGTCTGGACTGTATGGCGGATGTGGGAAAACCTCCCATTTGAAAGCATCCAGGACTTTTCGTGTTCGATTTGCCGTAAGTGGTCGGGCGTTGTCGTGGACAAAGAGAATTTTTGAAGTCAACTTTCCTCTGCGCTTTTTTTGGATCGCTCTTCTTAATTTTTTAAGTGTTTCACAATACCTCGCAGAGGTTATTGTTGTTCCACGTTCCAAGAAATCAAAATACCGACAGTACTTCACAACTCGCGGGATTTTGAATTGCGGCACACATTTTAAATTGTTATTGAAAAACAACGAAGATCGACACGAACCTCCCGCTAGCACGGCTGGATAGCCACTGAACGGAGGAACGCCCTGACGCCAAGATGGCCGTGATAGCCCCGCCCCTAGCGGCTACAACGCAAAACGTGACAGACTTTCTGGACTGCCCTCGTACATAGATAGAGTAGATGTTATTAGCCTTAAGGGATTAATAGATATTTCGATTTCGGTAGATATTTTTATTCTTCATAAATTACAGACATGTCTCAAAAATACGATTGTCAAAAGTGACATCCATCATTCTATATATAACTATAACAACTAAATCTAACAGGACAACTAGTAAATATCTAATAATGGACTAGTTTATTTGGATCATATTAATCAAAATGATAGCAATATATATTTAGGATAAGATACCTACTTACTTATATTGGTATTCATTTTGCAATTCATTTTCTCATTTCGTAAAATTTAGCAGTAAATATTCAGTAAGTTTTAAACGTAGCGCCAACTAATAACCAATAATGAAGTGTGTTTAAAAGTCAACGTTGTTACATTTTAGCTACGTTCGTTTCAAGTATTTTCAAAGAACTTGCGGCACAAAACACCGTGTTCTGTGACTAACTGATTGTACCAGTTGACAAGATATATGACAGGAGAGAAAATCGTGTTTATCTGTAATAAACAAACAAGACCCCTATTCTAGACGGTGATAGAATAGAACAGCCAATAGAAAGTGGGCGTGGTTCTATTGAAAATGCCAAAACGGTATTCTTGAAATTCGTTCTCTCACAGTACCGATAGAAGGGTTGCTTCCCGAGAGAACAATTTACTTCTATTGGTTATTTTTGAAGGAACCGCTATAACACCAAGAGAAGGTGTTAGGGATTTTTATTTTCGAACCAAAAATAGTATAGAAGTAATTTCTTTCATAAACCAAACACAACCAAACAACAAATTAAACCTTAGAACAAAAAGAAACAGGAAGGAGTATATGCAAAATGACCTTGAGTCCAGAAAGGAGCTTGCATATGGCGGGCAATTGTCAATTTTAATTTCCGTTTCCAATGTCGCACCGAAAAAAAATAAAAATTATATCAAGGGTTTTATTTTTAATAAATTTCAACCAATCAAGTGTGTGAATACAATTAGTGTTCTAAATAATTTAATATTTATAAGAAACGAATGATACGCCTATGTGCTCATTTTTGACATTTCTATGCAAATATTGCTTTGACAGTACAATAAAAACATAAACAGTGAGTCATAAAAGGAGCTTCAAGATGGCCGACTTCCGTCGCAAATTTTCCTTAAAGTTAATATATGACAGACTCCTTCCTGTTTCTTTTTGTTTAAGGATTAAACTAACGAAAATGACAGAAAATTTTGTTTAGTGTTTTACTCCTTATTTGATAAAGTGTCAATCAGAGAACAAAAATATCGATATGTTTATCTCTTTTTAATGACAACAAATAAGAGAGAGAGATAAGTTTCTCGGTTAATATTAAAGCATATCGACAACATCGCAAATTTTCTACCAATCTTATTGAAACACGTCACTTACCAATTATGACGTATGTAACCATTAAATTTAAATTTCAAAAGCCGATTATGGCTAGAGGATTAATTTTATAAATATTTTATTTGTACAGTTGAATCACTAAAAACCTATTTTATAAGATGCAAATATAAAAAAAAATCACTAAACTAGTCCATTCTCCCAATAGTGCTTTCACCATCTGAATCGTTTTCTCACCGAACACACTCTCTTATCGACGATAGCTCCGGACATTCACATAAGACATGCCTGACACTTTCATCTTCCTGTTCACACCTCCTGCATAGAGGTATGTCCACTAGCCCCATAATATGGAGGTGTTTCCTTAGTTGACAGTGTCCAGTCAGAAATACCACTGTTAAACGTAGGTTCTTCCTGGTCATCGCCAAATATTTATTCGTATCCAGCTTCTCAGGGTCGCCCAGGGTGATCCTGGCAAAACTGCATCCTTTGGTTTCATCCCATCTCTTAAGGGATTGAGTACGGGTGTCGCCTGGTCCCAAAATTTTCAGTCCAGCCACCATCCTGGCCAGAGAGTCAGCAATACGGTTACCTTTGCTCCTGTCGTGCCCTTTCACCCACCTTAGTACGATATTATTATCTACCGAGGCGTTAGCTAAATCTTGGTGGCACTCTAGTGCTAACCCTGAGATAAAACGTTGTCTGTTCAAGGTTAGTACGGCTTGTCTACTATCAGTGCAGATTATTATGTTTTTGCCAGAAATTTCTTTTCTGGTTAGCTCTTTTGCGGCGATTGAGATACCAGCTAGTTCTATTTGAACCACGCTGGTATTTTTTCCCATTCCCCATTTAATCCTTAGGCGAAGTGATCTGCAGTAGACTCCACATCCTGATCCTTCCTTGGTTTTTGAGCCGTCTGTGTATATGCGTATTGCATTTGCAGCATCCGCCTCACTGAAAACACAGTTATAATTTGAATAAATATTTATTTTTATACTTGTTCAAAAAATTATATTTTTAAAGAGAAAATTGCCAAAATGAAAACCGGCTGCGGCACGAATTTTTTCCCCTTAACCCTTTTTCTCTGTTCGGTTTCTGTCATTTTTCTATTTTGAAGCAACATTTGCCTGATCGGCTTGCACTATATTAAAATAAATTAAAGATGATTTTGCTTTGTCTCTCGAATAGAACGACGAAGACTGCGAAAGTTGCGTAATGTTGAAAGGCAAAATCCAGGAGTTGGAACAACGTTTGGAAGAATGCACCAAGTCCTTACCCGAAGATATGGAAATTTACAAAAATCGAAGCGCCCTAATCGATTCCACGCTAGCCGAACGAGACGAAATGCAAAAAAAAATGTCACAAATCAACGAGATGCAAGCTCAACTAAGCGAATACAAAAAGAGAGCCGCCAGAGCCGAAGAACTAGAAGGACAACTAAGAATGTTGCAGAAAGAAAAATCGAGTAGCTACGAACTTAAAAGAATCCAATCGAAATGCTCGTGCGTACAAAGAGAAGTGGAAAATCTCAGAGCCGAAAGAGAT
Organism: Ophraella communa; assembly: GCA_035357415.1. NCBI lineage: Eukaryota > Metazoa > Arthropoda > Insecta > Coleoptera > Chrysomelidae > Ophraella > Ophraella communa. Next base: position 13,590,279 of record CM068992.1, read on the forward strand.
GCCATCCAAAGGAGGCTAGGTACGTTCTAAATTAAAATCTTGTAAGCTATCCATATCTCAAATGTGGGTTGAAACTCAAAAGGTTCAAAGGAAACTCAAAGTCTATTCCACAACTGTTTAGATCATCTTTCTATTCTTTTGTAATTCTTCCAGCCTGATGATGGTCCTCTAGTACCGAAACTAGTTGCAACAATTATTAAAACAGTTGTGGGATAGACTTTGAGTTTCCTTTGAACGTTCTAAATTGATTATCTAATCCAGGGTGTGAGTGAGTGCGCTGGTGTAGCGATAGTTAGTTCTTATTCCATCTTCAGATCTAACCAAAGATGAAATGGAACATTTGAGAGCCAAGGCCAAGGAAGCGGAAGTTCTAATGGTAGAAAGAGACAAACTGCAAATAAAACTAAACGATTTGGCGCACGTAGAAGTCCACAACGAAAATCTGCGATTGAAATGCAAATGTTTGGAGAGTGCGGCCAACGAAAGGGACATGTACAAACAAAAGTACGAACAACAATTGGAAAGGGAAAGCGAAACTGAATCGTTAAAAGCTCAATTAGAAGCTTCGACGAGCATCAAGAGGGAAAGGGACAGCTTGAAGAAACAGGTAGTGGATCTTCAGTCGTGTATCGTTGACCAGGAAAACGAAATCAAACGACTCATGGAGGAGATAGACAGTCTGGTCAAGAACAAAGACGATATACAAGTAAGCAGGGTCATTAATTTGTTCCAAATCTTGGTGCAAGTACAGAAATTTTTCTTTGAATCAGCGTTTTTATAATTACAATAACCGATTGTATTGTAGCTGTATCTTTACCTTTATCTGGTAGTTCTGCTAATGCAAATCCTTCATGAGTTTGAAATATTGGTGTCCATCCATGCTTTAGAGATAGTGTGTCCTTCATTCAACCATGTTTCATCTAAATAAACGATAGTTCTTCCCTCGCTCCTAAACTTTTTCATACTTCTTAATTATTGTGTTCTCCAACAAATAATTTCGTCTGTCTCATTCAAAAACTTTTGTATCCATATCCTCCAGATCTTCACTTGGTGGTATTGACAATTTCCAAATTACCCTCTCGGGATTCTCAGTTTCCTTGCTGGTTTTCATAATTTTTTAAACTAAGCACTAAGTATATTTATTTTTAACCCATATATTCCTCTTGGTGTATTGTCTCAAGGCATGGAGGGTGGCAAAGGTGGCTGTTATATCCAAGACAGAGAGACGTCCCATGGATGCTCCAAGGTCTTATTACCCCATAAGCCTTACCTCTTTTTTCTTTAAAACTATGGAAAAACTAATGGATCATTATATAAGAAGCGAAAATCTTGCGAGATTGCTTTACAAAAGACAGTTTGCCTATCAAACAGGTAAATCCACCATAAGTGTTCCACAATGCTTAACTGAAAGCTTTTGATAACACTTTTAATAACAAAAGGGCACTGGAAAAGAGGAACATAGAGGCCTTAGCAGTACAATGAATAGAGTCAATGTCTATAAGCAAAAAGACAAACTGTGCTTGTTTGTACACTTTCACTGAACAGTGATCAACAATAATTACGTATTTGATATCTTTAAATATCATTGATTATTTGGTTATCATCTTCCAGAGATCGTCCTATTTTATCTCCATTTCATTTATCTAGCATTATTGTTGTTTGTTAAACATCTTACACCAAGGTATAGGACACAGGGTAAACTACCACTGCGCTAACACACTTTCCAAATATTTTATTTCAGTCGAGAATGAAGGAAGCCCTGGCCAGTATGAAATCCGAAATAGAAAAGAAAGACCAACTGATTGCTTCGGCCGACGGCAAACTGAACAAGATGCAATCGGAATTGAGGAATTCCATACAGGGTGCAACTTACGAAACTGACGGTTACAAGGCGCGAATAGAAGAATTGGAAAACGAATTGAATGAAGCTAAAGGTCAGATAGCACTCTTGGAAGATATATCGAAACAGAAACACGATAACGCTAAAAAAGCGAAGGCTTGCGAATACGAAGCCATTTGTTCGATGAAAAAGGAATTGATGGCGGCTAATTCCGAAAATAAGAAACTACAAGAGATCGCTAATAATATGGCGGTATTAACAGGTGAGCGTAAAGTTTTTTACCTACGACCCTCTAAACTGTCAATAACACACAATCTACAACCTATGTAACGTATCTCTTTACGCACCGTAAAATAAACGCACTGCTTCCCTAGCAATCACATAGCAACTGTCAATAGACGACGCTATTTTATTCAAAATTTCCTATTTACATATTTGAAGGTGAATTTTATACTACATATAAATGGCAGATAACATATATTAGATATATAAGATTGCATTTAATATACAGGGTGTCCCATAACTAATGGACAATATAAGAACTGTAGAAAGGGGTGATAAAAACAAGTTGTTTGATTCAAACATGCACCAGTAAAATGTTAATAGTGAGCGAGATATGGGGCGTTAAAGTTGACAAAATATTTTTGAAAATTCGTAATATTTAGAAAACAACTGAATGTATTGGTCTCAAAATTGGTACACTATGGTTTTTAATGGTAATAAGCATGATATTGCCTTAATTTTTAATAATACTTCTAGATGGCGCTGGTTACACAGTTAAAATTTGATAAATCAGCGGTATTTTTTTTACCCCCTGTATAATGTGCATTTTACTACAAAATAATAAAAACTGCATCATATTGAAACAAAAAAGGTATACTTGTTCAATTCCCACATTTTTAGTCGTACTGTCAAATATAACCTCAGATTATTAATGTTGTTTTTAGTGATTGTCGTGAATTATAGTCTATATAGAAAGGACAAGGAGTAATAAATCATTCATTTAAGTAGATTTCATAGACGTACCAAAATATATTTTAAGAGGGTATACCGTAAGGTACATTTTGTATTAAACGAATGAGTTGCAGCTATGCTAAAGAATATACGATTTAGGTCAGAGGTAACGGGATGTACTAATTTTATGATAGTGGTACATAAATTTTAGTAAGTTTGATAAAGAAAGGTAACACAGTTTATTCATAATAGAAAACAAACCAATCTGTAACAATAATTATTTTATATAATTTTATTCTTTTTGTAAGAAGATTAATTTAAACTTTGAATATTGTCACAAATAAATTACAATGAAATATATTTTTAAAAAATTTATTAAAGTCAAGATAGCAAGATATCGTTACAAGATGAAAACATTAAAAGCGGAAGGCAGGCATTCGTGGAAGGTTTGTCGTTAGGTTTGCAGCCACCATCTGGAAAAGGAAAAAGACTTGTCATTGTCCATGTTGGAAGTTCTGATGGTCTCGTTGATGGTGGATTATTAACTTTTATTTCAAAACGCACGGGGGACTATCACGAAGATATGAATGGGGATGTCTTTGAGGAATGGTTTGTTCAAATGTTGGATCTGATTCCAAAAGGGGCTGTTATTGTTATGGACAACACAATTCACGGTTACGAGAAGCATTGCCCACAAGTCGTTGGCGTAAAGCAGAGCTTTTGGAGTGGCTTATTTCGAAAAATATTAAGTTTCCAAAAGTTCCACTAAGGAAAGAACTTTACTGAATTGCAAAATTAAACAAGAATAAATACAAAACCTACATTGTAGAAGAAATGGCTTCTTCTCGTGGTATATCAGTTCTTCGACTTCCCCCTTATCATTGTGAACTTAATCCCATAGAATTAATATGGGCTCAGGTAAAGGGGGATGTTGGAATAAAAAATACTACTTTTAAAATAAACGATGTTGTGAAATTGTTTGAGAGTGCTGTAAGTCATGTTAGTAAGGAAAATTGGACAAACTGTATCGAGCCTTTATCAAAGTAGAAGCAAATATGTGAAAAATTCACAATATTTGTGATGATTTAATCGACCCTATTATTATTAATGTCAACAACGATTCTTCCTCTTTTGAGTCGGATATAGAATAAAATGTAAGTAATAAATGTATTCCAATAATTATTTCTTTTCATTTTTTATTATATTATAATTTAAAACGTATTTTTTCCCCAAAATACACACCACTGCATTGCGTTATTGCTTATCTGCTAATCCTTTAACAATGAAGAAACCCTAAACTTTGCTACAACAGAAACAAATACGGGGCACACTACTTCGCGCACGGTGTCATAGTAACAAAGAAAAATGAAAAAAAGGGTCACTTCGCATATTCTTGCCAATGTTCGAACCTTGTCATTTTTTGACGTTTGTAGAAAAAGAAAATCATGATTTTTGTAACATCCGCTTCAAATGTTGAGCAGTCTAGTTTAATTATTTTCTTTTGTAGGAGACGAACACGTGCAAAGAATGTTGAGACAATCAGAATGTGCCGTTAGAAAAGTAGTGGAGGAGTTATCGAAGCAGTACCGAGAATGGGACAGTTTAAAGAAAGACAGACGACGATCGAAATCGGGTAGTCCTTCGCCAATCAGCAATATAAAGGACAACGATTTGGCCTCATACAAGTCGAATAAATGTCCCGGTGAACTTATAGCTCTAAAACTGGAGAACGCAAAAAAGAGGAAAGACTAGAATAAATTTAGTGCGATTTGAATACTTAAAGAGGGGGGTAACGTTCCATTTTCTTACATATTTTCATAAAGAAGCTACTAAAGCATTGTAGGTACATGTAATACAAAAATTTTTTATGTTTGATTTTGTCTGAACTAAATTTTTTTTGTACATTAATGTCGTGTGTGGGAGGTTTAGTTGTGCGATGATTAAATCTCTTATAAATGATACTTGGTTTATTCATTATTTATTAGTTCCTACACCTGACAAGCTGATCAAAAATGTAATCAAGGAAAATCCGTTCATAATCAAAATCGGAGAAGTGTTGGAAATTTTAAGGTAGTTTTTTAGTTATTTATGTACCGAAGGTTTAAATAGATGTTTATGTGCGCGAGGGTACAGTTTTCGGCAAGAAAAAGGGCGACGTATTGGGTTGTCAATGTTTTTGCTATTTCCGGTTTGGGTTGAGTTCTGTTATGGGTTTTGTTTTAAGGTTCGTAATGACTGTAATCTAAAAACCCGTCAATTATAGGAAGATATCTGGGTTTAAGTGATCCTGAGAAATATACCTACAGGTCATTGTATGCGTCGAACGTCAGCAACTCTTGTTGCAGAGGTTGGAAGCAGTTGAAGCGCCATTGTGGGATGGAAGAGTACGTCGGTTGCTGAATGATATTGAGAGGATGGTTTAGTTTAAAGAAATGAAGTTTCAAGAATGCTGGCAGAAATTTGATGCTCAAACAATGAAACATGAATGCTGCAGGCTACTTAACATTAATATAAACATACAGTATGATGCAAATAAATGGAATAAATTCATTATAAACAAAAAAATCTTGAAACACGCCAATTTTAATTTTTGAATGGCCATCAACTGCTATAGATGTGTTGGAAATTACGTCATTAGTGATGGCGTAATGACATAATCAACGAGGTCACGTGACAACTCATTTGAAAGGTCTCCTTATTGCCTTTGCAACAATGTAATCATTTGAATATTTATTTCTACAGGGTTAACCAAAACTGTTGGTTTATTAATACAATTAACTTAGAATAAATGTTTACTTAAATACAATTAAATTACAACAAATGTTCAAATTGCCGACCTTCAGCAATGATACAATGAGAAAGGCGAGCAGTAAATTCTTTCCTAACGTTTTCGAGGACTTCAGGTGTTATTTGTACAATTTCCGTTCGGATTTGCTCCTCCAACTCTTCTACATTATTCGGTCGATTTTGATATACTCTGCTCTTTAAATATCCCTACAAAAAAAGTCTAACGGAGTCAAATCTGGAGACCTTGGTGGCCATTCGATAGGTCCCCTTCCACTTATCCACCTACCTGAGAAAATGTTATTAAGGTAATTTCGTACCTCAACGCCATAATGTGGGGGAGCTCCATCCTGTTAAGACCATAAATCATTTCTATTTGGAAATAGCTGATTCAGCTGTGGCAATAGATAATTTTGAAAAAATTCCAGATAACTAGCAGCAGTTAGGTTTTCCTCAAAAAAATATGGCCCTACAATTTTATTGTTTATAATGCCGGCCCAAACATTCAACTTCTCGGGACATTGTGTCCTATATTCTTCTATCCAATGTGGATTTTCACTTGCCCAATATCGACATGTCTGGCAATTTACGTGACCGTTCAGCATAAAGGACGCTTCATCTGAAAAAAGTACCTTTTGTATGAAACCCGGATCTCTGTTACATTGTTCCATAACGATTTCGCAGAATTCGATTCTTCTATCAAAGTCATCTTCTAATAGCTTCTGGACCAGATGTACTTTGTATGGATGCCACTTCTCCTTTTTTAGCACTCTTACAACAGTTGATTGGTGGACATTATTATCTAGTGCAACCTGCCTAGAACTGGTATGAGGATTTTCTTGAAACGCTAGTACAACGTCCAGTTTTTTGGCTTCGGATATTGATGTTATACCAAATCTGGGAAGATCTTTAACATGGCCCGTTTCTCCAATTTTTTTTTAATTTTACTTACTGTTGACTGAGTAATTGGATCGCGATAAATTACGAACTTCTGCTCGAGTCCTCACTCTATCTCCATAACCAATCATGGTTAAAATCTCGATTCGTTCTGTTTCTGTTAGTTTCATTTTTGTAAATGCTGTTTTTAATGTCGGCAAAAAACTCGAAGAGTAAAAATTTGACGTCTATTATTTGACACATTCACAAATCATTAAGATTTTTTTTTAAAGTCGTCTGTTTCTGAAATAATGAATTTATTCCATACATTTACATCATCCTGTATATTATTAAGTATATTCCGTTTGTAATTTCATTAATAAAGGTTATTAAATAACTTAAACAAAAAATTATTTCTTTTCAAGCCCGCGCAGGCCATAAAGAGACCTTTATGCCCGCATTAGATAGTTGGTAACTAAGCAATAAATAAACACATTAATAAAATATGACAAAACATTTTATTTGATTCCAAATACTACATTTTTTAAAATTTTATATCTAATTACTGGCAAGGGGATGAAAAATTAAAATAGACCAATCTTGTAGAGAATTTAATTAGGAATTGATTGATGGTGGTATGATTTCGATCCAGTTGATAGTTTGACCCCGATCATTCCTCAAAGTTGTAATGTGATGCAATCATTGAGGGTGGAAATTTTGATATTTTCAAGTTGAATCGATCGTAGAAGGGGTGAAATTAAAAATTTACTTAAAGATTCTTATACAACGGAAAAGCTCGTTAAATTACGAACATTTTCTTTTAGATAACTTTTTTCTGTTTTAAACCGTTTATCTCCAGGACTGGATCGAGTGAAAATTTGTATTAATGAAAAATTAAATTTTTTCATTCACGACGCCATCAAAAAGGCCTTACATCATAGGCATAAAAACATGACCTCTGATGGTTTTTAATCATTCGAAGAAGACCAACCCTTACTTTTTGGAAGTCCATCTTATTAAGAAATTAAGAATAATAAAAAACTGTTCAATTGAACGTAACTTGAAGTTTATTTAAAAAATTTAAATCAGCGAAACGGCCGTCATTATAATTTAAAACATAAATTTTTTAAATAAACTTGGAAGTTACGTTCAATTGAAGAGTTTTTTATTATTCTTAATATCAATAATAGCTTCCTAATTTTTCGAGATATAGTGTGTTTACAATTTTTCGTAAGGGTTGGTCGGATTTCCAAAAAAGATACATAGTTTTCTTTGAAATGATACGTAGAAATTTTCCGTTTTCCATCTACTTTTAGAGTTGTTCAAGAAAACGCGTACACCATTTACAGTTTAAGATATTGTTTGGAGATCCTTCCAACAGGACATTTTCTACGTCCAGTCGAATTGCCATCAGGGAAGAGTAAAAATTTCGTGACACATATCTCGCGCTCCGTTGAGAGATCAATATGTGGCGCATGTCTTGTTCCCTTGTTTTCATAATCAAATCCTCACGCCCTGAGTCATAAATTATTAACCGACGTTGCCAACGCGCGAGAAGAAATATCTAAACTTATAGTAACAGTTTAAAATCACAAAGATACTCTTAAAACATCAATAAATATACCAAAAGGGACGACATGAGTGTCTGATGTAATTTTACATTACATTAATGTACAACAACCTTCTAAAATACTTTTTCACCTCACCTGGTAAAACTAATAATTATAATAAAAACAAAAAACTTATACCCATAAACTCGACTAAAAATAAAATCAAATGTTGTTTTCATACAAAGTTAGTTTATATATATAACCTGTTGTAGATGTTTCTGATGAAGGTCACTTTAGACCGAAACGTTTGTTTTATTCTAAAACGGACAAAAAACCAAGAAATTTCAAATAAACATATATAAATATTGTAGTCCAAGAAAAGCTACACTCAAAACATTTTACATTAATACGAGGGTTGTCTGAAAAGTTTCCCACCTCAACATGAAGATGGCAGTACTCGTAAACAAAAGTTGGAGAATGTGTTTGCGCATGCTTTGAAAGGTACCCACTAAAATTTCATCCATTTTGGACGAGCAGTTGTTGTTTGACAATCATTTCAGTGAGTCGATGTGAGTGTTTTTATGAAAATGGAAAAAATAGAGCATCGAACTGTCATTAAATATTTGTTTTTGAAAGGCAATACGCCTACGCAAATCAAAGACGAGTTGGACGCTGTATACGGGGACTCTGCACCATTATTTACCGCCGTGAAATTTTGGGCTGCTGAATTTAAACGTGCCCGTACCAGCTTGGGTGACGATGAACGTTCGGGACGTTCAAAAACTGCAACCACTGACGATAATATCGCTCAAGTTCACCAAATGGTGTTAGACAACCGTCGAATTAAAATTAGAGATATAGCAGAGGCTATAAACATGTCTAAAGAACGTGTTTATCACATATTGAATCAAGATTAAGGCATGAGAAAGCTGTCCGCGTGTTGGGTGCTGCGTTTGCTCCCTTTGGACCAAAAACGTGTTCGAATGAACATTTCCAACTCTCTGTTGGCGCAGTTTAGGCGCAATAAATCAGAGTTTGGGGCCGATTAATTACTGTAGATGAAACTTGGATACACCATTATTCTCCAGAAACAAAACCACAGTCAAAACAATGGATTGCGAAGGGGGAATCAGCTCCAAAAATAGCAAAGGTTGTTCCTTCGGCTGGGAATATGATGGTAACTGTTTTCTGGGATAGTCATGGAGTTATCTCAATTGATTATCTTCAAAAAGGAAAAACCATTACAGGAACATAATACGCATCATTACTTGACAAGCTGAAGGCAGAAATTGCGGAAAAACGGCCACATTTGCAGAAAAAAATTATTGACTTGGGAGACTTTTCATTTAATTCTAAGGATATCATAAAAACGTGGTACTACTTATAATTTTGGTTCTTGATTTTCATAGTTATGGGATATTCTGTAGATGGGTAAATATTTTTTCAGTAATCTCAAACCCAATCTCACCCAAGAGATAAATAACTCGAATTTTAACTTTATTTGTGATACTCCGTATACAGATTAAAGTAATTTTTGATTTTTGTTACAAATGGGACACTTTATAAGACAATTCTAGTTTTTCGAGACATCCCGAAAATATATTTTAGTATTTTCAAACCGTTTGAGGCACCCAAGATATAAATCACTAAAATTTATCTTATTTGTAATACTCCGTAAAGAGATAAAAATAATTTTTGATTTTTTTAAAAAATGGGACACTCTTTATATGACAATTCTATTCTTTCCACCTTGTTGTTGGCAATAAGATAGTCTTCTATAAAAGTCGTCCCGAATTTTGTTTAAAGTTTGAGGTGAAATAGCCCGTATTTCTGTAGTTATCCTTTCTTCGAGGTCTACAATGCTAGTGGGCTGTGTTGCATATACTTTGTTTTTGAGATAACCCCACAGAAAAAAATCCAAGGGCGTGAGGTCCGGCGATTTAGCTGTCAAAGTGATATCGCGAATATTGTTGATGTTACTGAGGGTGCTGTATCAAAAATTAACAAAAAATCCAAGACACAAATGATGCGAAGCATCTTAAGAGATCATTTAAATCTGGCAACGCCGCATCGATTTCTGACCGGATCTTCCTAGTCTTTTATTTCCTCTAGTTAGTCGGGGTAGTGTAATTTTAGTTTTTCGGGAAAAATATATCCCGCTCTACTCCTTGTAATCTATCTATTATCATTTTAAATTTTTATCAACTTCCTGCATAACACTATAGTGTCTCTTATCTATAATAACAACAGGAATATGTCTGTTAAAAAATTAGCTAAATCGTTGTTCAGATACATCCACCGATTGAGAAAACTAAAGACAAATAATGCAGTGGCATACGTGAAAATTTAAAGTAAACAGTGTCGCATAGAAAAATTTCGTTGGTACTGGTTAGGTTTGTGAATTTTAGGTAATTTAGTGAAAATATTTAAAGAAATTTATCCCATGTAAGATTAAAAAAACGGTAAGTAATTTAGATAGAATTTGTAGAACACTAGGTAATATCTTTATTTGCACAACTTATATTCGCTAAATCATATCTTTATCTCAATTAATTATCCCTAACAAACAGTTGAACACGCGATTTATAATTATTCTTATCTGCCAATGAATATTTAATCATCTGCAAACAAAAGATGCCACATTATTGACGTTGATATGGTTCAGAAAAAAAGAATGGGTATATACAGGACGGAAAATTAGTAGTATTAAATTAAAATAAAAGTTTTTAAACACATAATTTATTCAGAATAAATTTATATAATTATACAAACAGTTTTGACAAGAGATACAATTAATATACTGAATCTTGAACCGTTGGCGATACTGATACTAAAACACATTGTTATATTTCTAAAGACTTGTTTCATTTTCCAATTAATTTCCGCTCGCCGTCCCATTAGCCACTCAAACTCAAAGTACAGGCCAAAGAAGACTCAAAGTACAGTCCCAAGGAAACTCAAAGCATAACCTCCAGGAAACTTAAAATACAGCTCCAACAAAACTCAAAGTACAGCCCCAAGGAGGCTCAAACTGCAGCCTCAAGGAAACTCACAGTACAGCTCCAAAGAAACTCAAAGTACCGCCTCAAGGAAACTTAAATGCAGCCTCAGGGAAATTCCAAGTGCATCCAAAAGGATACTCACAGTACAGCTCCAAAGAAACTCAAAGTACCGCCTCAAGAATATTTAGAGTACAGCCTCCGGGAAATTCAAAGTAAAGCCCCAAAGAAGCTCAAACTGCAGCCTCAAGGAAGCTCACAGTACAGCTCCAAAGAAACTCAAAGTACCGCCTCAAGAATACTCAGAGTACAGCCTCAAGGAAACTTAAAGTACAGCCTCAGGGAAATTCAAAGTACAGACCCAAGGAAGCTCAAACTGCATCCAAAGAAAACTCACAGTACAGCTCCAAAGAAACTCAAAGTACCGCCTCAAGAATATTTAGAGTACAGCCTCCGGGAAATTCAAAGTAAAGCCCCAAAGAAGCTTAAACTGCAGCCTCAAGGAAACTCAAGGTACAGCTCCAAAGAAACTCAAAGTACCGCCTCAAGGAAACTTAAATGCAGCCTCAGGGAAATTCCATGTACAAACCCAAGGAAGCTCAAAGTGCATCCAAAAGGATACTCACAGTACAGCTCCAAAGAAACTCAAAGTACCGCCTCAAGAATATTTAGAGTACAGCCTCCGGGAAATTTAAAGTAAAGCCCCAAAGAAACTCAAAGTACCGCCTCAAGAATATTTAGAGTACAGCCTCCGGGAAATTCAAAGTACAGCTTCAAGTAAATTCAAATTAAAGCACTAAGGAAACTCAAAGTAGAGCCTCAGGAAAAGTGAAGGTGGGGCCTCAGGAAAAGTCAATGTACAGCCTCAAGGAAACTCAAAGTACAACTTCAAGAAAACTCAAACTACAGCCCCAGGGAAATTCAAAGTACAGCCCCAAGGAGGCTTAAACTGCAGCTTCAAGGAAACTCACAGTACAGCTCCAAAAATCTCAAAGTACCGCCTCAAGAATACTCAGAGTACAGCCTCAAGGAAACTTAAAGTTCAGCCTCAAGGAAACTCAAAGTACAGCCTCAATAAAACTCAAATTAGAGCCTCAAAGAAAACTTAAAGTAAAGTCCCAAAGAAACTGAAAGTAGTGCCTTAAGAAAAGTCAAATTATAGCCTCAAGGAAACCCAAAGAACAGGTTCAATGAAACTCAAATTAGAGCTTCAAGAAAACACAAATTAAAGCCTAATTAATACAGAACAAAATATTAAATATATGAATAAATTTAGAAATAAAGGTAAATATAAAAATGTTTAAAGTATTAGTTATCAGTTAGATATTAGTTTTTTTTTAAATGAATAGTTAATAGCTTTTGATAAATAAATTAATTAATAAAAAATTGGAAAAAATGTCGATATAACTAATATTTTCAAAACAAACTAAAGAAATTAAAAGTTTAATGTTAATTTATATTTATTTAATGTTCAATATGTGTAGCTGCATATTGAACACATAACAGCACATAGATTACTACAACCGGATAAGTCAAACTAAATGTAGGTTGAATTTTAGATGATAAAAGATTCCTCTTACCCAAAATGGTTTTTAATAAATCATTTATAAGTGAGAAAATAAACAAGAAAATATATTTATGGGAAATACACTTGGTAGAACAAGTATTGTATTAGTTTTAAAACCACAAATATATTGTTTTAGCTATTAATTTATTCAAATTGAAAATTTCTGCTCTTCAATATTATCTACTCCTTTATTTTATTTTTATAAGTTGCTGTTAGGCATATGTGGCCAGGAAAAAAACAGAAAAAATTTTACGTACATTGTTACAGAATGTTTCCTGAATTTTTACGAGTTTCATAATATATCATCATAAATAAAATATATGGTACAATTTAGACGTTGTACCATATTCTAGCGAGACATGCATGGCATGTCCAATCATTTTTACCGTTTCTCAAATGATACGTAACCTTTTTGAGACAGTATATCTAATAACCTTGACATTACAATGTTTCAACGTTTTTCCCATGTCATTATATACATTAAAATGATTTTACACTTTTTATGTCATAATAAACACTCGGCTTATTGCTTTTAAATCATTATCATCTTAAATTGGAAAAATATTAAATTACCACTTCAGCATCATTATAACACAATTATGCCATATTATACCGAAAAAAGATGGGTAATTTATGTGTAAATTATTTATTTATCTACAGTTTATCTCAAACATCAAAAGTTTATTTCAGCAACTATAAAATTGGTCACCTTGGACACCATTATAGACCTCCATGCTTAGGGGAATGTATCGACTAGAACAATTCACAAAATTTAAAAATCTCCAGCTCAACAATGTATTTCAATTATTTATTTAACTAAGTATTATTGGTACCTACTAATTTTATATTACATTTTGCAATAAAATTATGTTATTTTTAACGTAATTTGACTGGACTATAAGTATACTAGGGTTAAAGCTTTGTCATAGAACCCAAGCGATGTTTTTAGTTTTCACTTTATGAATTTAGGGCGTTGTTGCCTTGCATTACTGCGCTGCAATTTTCAAGGCTATAGCTCATCTTAAAATCCATTACCTCTATCTAAGATACTTTTTTAAGTTACAAGATGGAGTTCCTTTTAAGAAAGTATCTAAGGTACTAGTTACTTTTGCCCAGTGTTAAAAATAAAGTGTTCTCTGAATTTGTCACCCCTAAGAAAGTTTTGATAAATAAAGTAATTCAACTGTCTAATAAAATACACATAATATGCCCAAAAGTTTGGAATATTTAGAAATAATATAGCTACGCCTATGGTTTTTTAAAAACTCTTGTTGATATTTATTTTAAAGCGTTTTTAAATCAAAATAATATTAAATTTGATTCGTTTTTGTATTAATTTGGTCATATTTAATTGATTTGGGTGCTATCACATTATTCCAATTCTTGTTTAAATTTCATTTGAGCTGTTTAAAAATGCTCAGAGACATGATATCATATTTTAATAGGTCTAGAGTAATTGCTTTGTTACAACAGGGCTTTAGTCAAAGTAATATCGCGAATATTGTTGGTGTTAGGGTGCTGTATCAAAAATTAAAAAAAAATTCCAAGACACAAATGATATGAAGGATCGTCCCAGAAGTGGCAGAAGTCGATGTACAACAGCAGCACAAGACCGGCAGATAACATTGATAGCTCGAAGAAATCGACAGGAATCTACAAGTGGCATATCCAGAGAAATTGCTAGACTTGAAGGACTGAATATCTCAAGGCAAACAATTACACGAAGATTAAATGCGGTAAACTTGTATCGCAGAAGACCTCTAAGTGTTCCCTATAAACAAAAAATTGTAAGGTTGCAATGGGCTTAAGAAATTGTTACACCATGGTCCTAACTGAAATTAAGTGATGCACTCTGATGAATCAAGAATTGGCTTGGTTTCTGATTCGCGAAGAACGCTAGTTTGGAGGTCTCCAGGACGACAAGCCCGATTAGAAACAGCCCAACCACGTGTTCCATTTGAAGATGGGAGTATTATGGTTTGGAGTGGTATTATGAGGGGTACACGGACGCCTCTCCTGGTTTTGAAGAGAAGAATCACTGGTGCTGGGTACATCGAGGAAGTTTTAAATCCTGTTGTGCGTCTATTCCGGGGGTGGTAGGTGATGGATTTGTGTTTATGTATGACAATGCACCTCCACATCGGACAGCGGCAGTACAAAATTTTTTGGAAGAAGAAGGAATATCCACGTTAAGATGGCCTTCAAATTCCCCTGACATGAATGTCATTGAACATGCCTGGGACATTGTTAAACCACTCATTAAGAAGCGAAACCCTCCACCAATTACTGTACGAGAACTGAGAGATGCTGCTCGTGAAGAATGGGAGAGAATTCCGCAAGCCCAGCTCGACCATTTTATCGATAGCATGCCACATCGCCTACAGTCATGCATACAGGCTCATGTTGTTACAGTCCGGATAGCTCAGTTTATTAGGACGATTCGTGGGTTCTCTAAGTGACTTGAGATAAACCAATTTAGTTACAAAATCTTTTATTTAATATACAAGATTTAAAAGAAAAATAAGAAAATAAACAAATGAATATATCCACAACCCCAATACAATCAATAAAATATTCAGTTAATAAAAAGTAAAATTAATAAAAGTTCAAAGTTCAATAAAAAGAAACGTATTTAATGAGAGTTCTGCTTAGACAAGTTCCTTTATTATATTTTAGCAACACTCACCGGTATACGGTTCACAAATCGCCCTCCTATATTCGGTTGCCGGGTGATGGTGCACAATGTCTTCTTGATGTGATTATTTGCCTTTCAAATAATTATCATAATATGATGTATTCGCTTTTAAATTGACTTATTTAGGACTCTAACCGAGTCAGTTGCACTTGCAACGGTACTTGTTAGTAAAAGTAACAGGTTTTACTACTGTTAAATATTACGTAAGTTAATACATGTTCCTTAGAGCTCCATCGCTCTACTGCCGGCCGCCGACTACTCTTACTCTTGCATCCCCTCTGCCTGCACCCCGTGTAGGCTGGAGTAACTATCCAGTGACGTGCTACAATGTAGGAAATACTGATTATTAATTTTATTTAAAATCCTTTTTTTGCTTATAAATTTATTTAAAAAAATTTGTAATACATTGTACATTTTTCACCTCAAAAGAATAAATCATTTTTTTTGTATGTTTATCTGACTTCGAGATTTATTTAGTATTGGTTAGAGTTGTAGCAAAATGATGTTTACTTATATCAAAAAAATTATTTATAAAAATTAATATAAAGATGAAATATTCCATTATTCCAAACTTTTAGACATATGTTAAGTGAAGAATCAATATCAAGAGCTACAAAGGAAAGTATAATTAAAAGAGTTCATAAATGTTTGCAAGTTGATGGGGAGCATTTGGAACATTTTTTTTTGAAACAACAAGCTAGTGCCTTTTTTCTTTGAATACATCGTTTTGATTGTTCATATTAAGAAAAGTTTAAATAGCTTATAAAAAAATAAATTTTGTGAAAAAATATGTAAAGTTGATTTATTTCAAAAAAATGCAAAGAGATATGTATAGGGAATACCACATACAGGGTGTTCCATTTGAAAAAAACGGAATTAGAGTGTAAAGATTTTTCATAAGAGGTCTGATTTTGTATTGATTAGAAATTGTCATTTAGTTTATAGTTTCGATATTTTATGTTTTGTTTTTATTTTGGTCACTTGGGAGAAAAAGTGGTACTTAAGTCCCGCTAATGTGGGACAAAAATACTAGTCTTACTTACCGAGGTATAAATAATAAATTGTACCTACTATGATTTATTTGTATAAAATAATAAAAATAATATTATCATATATAATATAACGAGGGTACTTAGGCTTTGATAACTTTTTTCGTATGTAATATCATAAGAGAGAAAATTTTGCCGGCAAAATTTTCGACTGTTATGAAATTTTGCCAAAATTTAATTCGCGTAAATTGCCAAAAAGCAACAAACTTGAATAAAACCAGAAGAAAATTTGGTATTCGACAAGACTATTTCACGAGAAAAACAAGACAATATCAACGAAACATAATCTTTGTTTATTTGTTAACAATATTAAATGTACAATTATTATAAGCTATAGTAGTTTGCCGTTTCTTTTCTACTAAATATTGATTTTGTGTATTATTGACATGTGACATTTGGGAACTCGAAGGTCCAGCTTCATTTGTTGTCCTAAGTTTCTCGATCAACTTCTCGTAGTGACTGGAATCCAGCTGCAGATAAGGTTTTAACGAGCTTGCATTTGAGTGACCCGTTAATTTAATTAACTCCTGTTCAGCAACACCTTGCTTAAACAAAGGTTGTCACAGCTGAAGATCGATGAGAATGGTTTGTTATTTTATGTTTTTTTGTGTCTATTCCAATTTTTTCAGCTGTCTTAGAGACGGTGTTTAATCCAAGTGAACAGTTTCTGAACCAAGATCCATTCTTCCAATTGGGGTGAACGGTAAGAAAGAGTCTGTCTGATAAAATATTTGGTTTTTTCCATTAATTTCAAGAATAGTCTAACTGGGCATAAATTTTCGTTTGATGAATTTCTTACAACCATTTGCTGCTTGTCAAACTTTTTGATCTTGAGTTGTTTTCGAAAAAATGCTGTTGTATTCAATTCACCCCTAAATTCTCCCATAATATCAATTTCCTTCCGGAAAAAGTTTACGGCCTCATTGCCTCTCCAAGCGCAAGTTCAAATGAGCAAAGGTGAAAAAACTTTTTTTGTGCTCCATCAGAGGTTTCTTCGTCGTAGCTTTTGATCATTTTTAATAGTTCTTCAGTGAATAATGCTTTTTAATTGAGTTTTCTTTTTTCTGGACAACTTTGAAGCTACCTTCGCTTGGTGTCTCTGGCCAATCTTGTATATTTGAAAGATTTATCCGTGAAAGGGTCCATTTTTATGCCGTATTCCGTAAAATATTTGTCTTGTACCATTTTTGCTGTTGTATTCCATATGGACTTTACAGACGACTCTTTATAGTCTTCGCCATTGCTTTTTTCATATTAAAGGCGTAATCCTCGAGAATTTTTGGCAAAATTCTAGAATAGTGCCCCCAAATGAATTTCGATAATTTTTTGCATAGGGCCTTTTTGAGGTATTTTTAATGGAATGACATCAAAATCTCCGCGCGGAAAGGCCGATTTTCGCGGAAAAATTAAAAAAAAGAGTCAAAATTTGGAGGTTATGTGCGATATCCGATAGGTTCAAGGTCACTTAACGACACGTACTGAAACTAAATAAATACTATATCACAACGCCAACGACTATATCAATAAATGTAGGCATTTAAAGGAAAAACACATATAATGTAAAGTGTGTTTATTGATAGTAAAGTACGAAAAAAAAGTCATTTAAAAAATAACAGTGATAATTTCAATCGCTGAATTCAAATTTACAGTAATTGTAAAAAATAAAACGGATTATTTAATACACATAAAAACATTCGAAGTAATATGTATAAATAATTTCAGATACATAATAATTTTAAAAAAAAAGGAGGATAACGTAAATTATAATGATAACAAAATAAAAATGATTCTAACCAAAGAAAATCAAAGTAATTCTAATAAAATTAAAAAAATTAAATTAAATGGGGACGCATCTAGAAGTCTTCATCATCCCCATCATCGGACCGATCTTCGTTCAAATCTTCTCGACCAACCAAGGGATTATACAACTCGCTCGCCAATCGGAAAAATTCAATTGTACGATCGAGTTGTAAAACCCGACATCTTTTAAGAAACATGTACCTGGCCAAATGGCCAGGCACATGTGCCTTAATGCGGCCTGAGGCTGTCATCGATGTCTTTGCAGCTCGCCAAGAAGATTCAATGGAGTTGGTATGAGCACCCGTCTCCGGATCCTTGAAGGTTATGGAGTGGTTAACCTGCGCATAATGAAAAAAAAAACATTGGTAAATCAAACCATATAACTTTGGTCGGACCAGGCCGCATGATGCCAAGCCAGGCATAGCGTGGCCAGACCGTGTCAAACGGTGCCAAAGCAGAGCATAGCGGGGCCAGTCCGGGCCACACAGTGAAAAGGTAGGGCACAGCGGGGCCAGACCAAGCCATACGATGGCACATAACCTAACCTGATCTAACCTAACCTATCCTAACCTAACCTAACCTAACCTAACCTAACCTAACCTAACCTAACCTAACCTAACCTAACCTAACCTAACCTAACCTAACCTAACCTAACCTAACCTAACCTAACCTAACCAGACCTAACCTAACCAGACCTAACCTAACCTAACCAGACCTAACCTAACCTAACCTGACCTAACCTAACCTAACCTAACCTGACCTAACCTAACCTAACCTAACCAGACCTAACCTAACCTAACCTAACCTAACCTAACCTAACCTAACCTAACCTAACCTAACCTAACCTAACCTAACCTAACCTAACCTAACCTAACCTAACCTAACCTAACCTAACCTAACCTAACCTAACCTAACCTAACCTAACCTAACCTAACCTAACCTAACCTAACCTAACCTAACCTAACCTCACCACAACTAACCTAACCCAACCCAACCTAACCTAACCTAACCTAACCTAACCCAACCTAACCTCACCTAAAATCATCTCAACTAACCTAACCTAACCTAACCTAACCTAACCTCACCTAAAATCACCTCAACTAACCTAACCTAACCCAACCTAACCTCACCTAAAATCACCTCAACTAACCTAACCTAACCTAACCTAACCAGACCTAACCTAACCTAACCTAACCTAACCTAACCTAACCTAACCTAACCTAACCTAACCTAACCTAACCTAACCTAACCTAACCTAACCTAACCTAACCTAACCTAACCTAACCTAACCTAACCTGACCTAACCTGACCTAACCTAACATAAACTAACCTAACCTAACCTAACCTAACCTAACCTAACCTAACCTAACCTAACCTAACCTAACCTAACCTAACCTAACCTAACCTAACCTAACCTAACCTAACCTAACCTAACCTAACCTAACCTAACCTAACCTAACCTAACCTAACCTAACCTAACCTAACCTAACCTAACCTAACCTAACCTAACCTAACCTAACCTAACCTAACCTAACCTAACCTAACCTAACCTAACCTAACCTAACCTAACCTAACCTAACCTAACCTAACCTAACCTAACCTAACCTAACCTAACCTAACCTAACCTAACCTAACCTAACCTAACCTAACCTAACCTAACCTAACCTAACCTAACCTAACCCGACCTAACCTAACCCGACCTAACCTAACCTGACCCGACCTAACCTCACCTAACCTAACCTGACCTAACCTAACCTAACCTCTGTCTGACCAGGTAAATAATGGCAGCTTTACTCACTACTGTCTAATTTCACCGTATTCATTTTTTATAAAATTTCTATAATCGCTACAGCTTACCTTCAAGTGCTCATACCCTTCTTGACCCAGGACATCATAGGCTTTCCAATAATCGGAGATTATGGTTGTCCCGAACTCAATCCATTTCTTGATAATGGGGATGAGGGTGTCCGTGTCTCTCTGCTCCACTGGCACCATAAATACCCGTCCGGAGCCTCTCTCGAAACCTCCAAAAACCCACTGTCCCTCGATACGATGTCCCCGGTGGTACTTCCTTCGCCCAAATTTGGATTCGTCTATCTCGACTACAACTCCTGGGCCGCCTAATTTTGTGGGTCGGTGCATAAAATACTCTAAGCAGACTTCGCGACAAAATTAAGCCCAATCCACACCAGTCTGGCGGGAGAGCTCCAATTCCTCGCAAATAACTGCTAGAGGTATGCATTTGACCCACAAATTTATGAACCCGAGGATCTGCAGTAGGGGCAGTTTTGACCGCGCAAAAAATGTTCCTGTCCTAAATTCCACCCACGTCGCGCACTTTTGAGCTTTATGCTTCCGGACAGATATTTTATGGTTGCATTGCCAAATCCAGCCATCTATTCTAAAACGACAACACAGTAAGCAATCAACAAATATAGTAAATATATAAGTCTTACCTATCCTGCATCCTCTGCAAAGTTAACGAATTGCCACACACTGGACATTTATAATTCCCTTGCTGGGGAATAAAGCCCCACCGTTGTAAATGCTGTGGCAATTCATCTAAGGTTTCCTAAAATTGCAGCTAGCCGCAGTAGATTCATGACCTAAATACATAAAAAAATGAAATAAAACTTGCAATCATTCAACAAATTTCACTTACCGGACTAGAAGGAGCAGATGACACACAATCCATTTTTATGAATTATAATTATAATTATAATTATAATAAAATGTAAAACGTTAATAGGTTAACTGTTCAATAAGGCTTTCCAAATAACGTGACATAAAGATGGCGTCTGTGGGCAAACCTTAGAACATAACACTGTGAAAGTCACAGACCGCATATAATCAAAGTTTCATAAACCATTCTATACGTGGTTTTTGTCAGTCATCCTTGTTTGATCTACTTCCACAACCAATCACAAGGCATGTAACAGGCATTTTTCAACTTATAACGTTAACAAGTCCAAATAATATATTAAATCTATTTTATAAGGTCACAAAAACTATATTCTCTCAACAATAAAAACTTCTACACCAACTTAAATAAAGAAAGAACTATGACAACAATACAAAACAATACTATTGTTTGCCTACAGCCGCCATGTTGAATAATTTTTGACAGATCGTTGGAAACAAGAGCAATCAGTTCGCGCATGCGCAGAAGTAGTAGTGAACATGGATGTCATCTACTAAAAATAATTATTTAAAAAGAAAAATTATGTAGTGAAAAACGTTTCCGCGGAAAAATTTGCAGGTTTTCCATCATTTCCCCACCCATACATACGCTGTGCAAAAAATTGTCGAAATTCATTTGGGGGCACTATTCTAGAATTTACCCGAATTTTTGCTAGTCCCGTTATGGTAGTACATTTTTCAAGAGTAAAATTTCTCACCCGCAGGAGCTCCGATAATTGTTTCCAAATAGAGCTTCTGGACTTCTGCGTGTTCAATGGGACATTTTCCGAAACCAATTTCTGATTTCTTCACCTGACCGGCACCCGAATCTTGATATTTCGCCTGGACTCATTATTTCTTTTCAAAATTATAAAGACGCTTCAATGACGTTTGTAAAACTGACAACTATAGAAATACCAGACACCTTAGTAACGAATCTGTCATAATTTTGTCGCTGAGATATTACGTATTGTCAATATGAAACGTGCCGTTGCTATGCAGTTTTGTCAGTTAAAAATAGTCTAGTGAAATAGTCATCTAAATACGTCATTTTAGATAATCACAATTTCAAGAGTAGTATTCATAAGATTATACAACAAATAAAATATTACTGAACCGAACAATAAGTTATTTATTATTGAAATTAAGGAGTTTGTTATTTTTAATTGCCTCTACAATATTTTCCGAAGAAAACGTACCAAAACGCGACATCTCGTAACTTTTTCTGACTTTTTCGTGAAAAATAATTTTTCTTCAAGTTATCTTCATTTTAAATATCGAAAAATCGACTTTTATTAAAAAAAACTATTTACGAGTTCTAGCCAATCTGATCAGAGTTCTGAGTAGCGTTCCTTTAGTTCTACACAACACCCTTGTGACTTTTTCCCGCAAAATAAGTTTTCTTCAAGTTATCTTCATTTTAAATATCGAAAAATAAAAATATTTTTATACCTGTCAGATTTTAATCCCTACTCGACCCGAGCGCTCTATTGTTGCCTGGCAGATGTTTAGCTCTCTACTATACTTTTTCTTCCCCCCCAGTTCTATTTATAGAAATTCCGACTTAAGTACAAACGTCCTTATACTATATACTATATATCTGAACAAAGATGCTTCACGCAGAACAACAATGAGAGCTTGAACCAACTTATTTGGAAAATATCACCAAAACACTTGAATGTAACCTCTGTCATCGTTGAAATTGCAGCTTATGTGGCAGCCAGTGTCTTCAATGAAGGTTCTTTTGCTTTACTAACCTTCATGGAAGGCATGGGAATTAGTAGTGGACCAAGTGCTCATGACTGGGCGCGATCAACTGACTCCATACGTATAAGCCGAGCCGATCAGGAAGCTCAGAGACAAACCAAAGAAGGCAAAAAGATGCTTTAGACATCATGGATGATAGCAACATCCTTTATGGACCTGACATTGATGATTCAGTATGAGGTAAGCCGATAAAATTTGCTTATAAACGTTTTATACAAAACTTTAAAGCGTTTTTCCCACAAGTCACTTATTTAAAGTTGGTGGACATTATAACTTCAAAACTACTGCACCGATCGTTTTGAAATTTTGAACACTATTTCTGTCCATCATTTAAGAGGCTCTGACGAAGAGTTTTTTCAAATTTGTTGATAATTGTTATTTTACAATAACAGATTAGGGAGCTTTTTTCACGAAAAATCGCGTTTTTTCCTTCAAAGTACTCCAAAAAAGTGAAAAATTTAAATTTCGAAACACCCCCACGTCCACCTCCTGGGGAACGCTGTTATCTAACGAATGAACTTTGATTTTTTGATTTCAGATGATCCAGCACAGTTATGATGTCCACCGCAACTCTCCTTTTTTTCGAGGCACGTCGGAATACTTGCTGCCATTACCGTAATTGTTAATATTTTTTTGTGAAAATTTTACAGAACATTCTTCAAATGTTATACTTCAATGTATCATTGGATTTAATAAAGAAATTTCAACTGGTTCCTCACAAAAAATTCATAAAAACATGCCTTTTTTTCAACCAATTAACTTTACTCCCCCCCTTAATGTAGTCTTTTACTGTCTGGGATTTTGATAATTATTACATTTTCTCTATCCTCAATGTCCACAGTCTTCATTTTTACCAATTCGTCGCATCGACACGCCCCGGTAACCCCAATATAACAAAACAATCTGAAATATTTTTATAATTTAGTAGAGTATTCACCGACGACTTAATTATTTTAATTTCTAACATCTAGACGACTTTGATAGTTGTCACAGTTAATTTCGAGTAAAAATAGCGTATGAATTTTACTATTTATGGTTGAAAATTGCTACGTTTGAAGAAAAAATAGTATAATTTATTCGGTAAAGAAGCATGACTTTTGCCCTCTATTCGCGTCAAGAAAAGTCATGCTTCTTTACCGAATAAAGTAATATACTATACACTATTTCATAAGCAGTCTCGTTATTTAATAGCCAGACCTCATATATTTAAAATATTATATTTGTAGGCAATTATCTGAAATTTAAAAAATATCCACCTCAATTTATTGAGCAGTGTATAATAAAGCATACTTATTTCTTTTTCTCAAATAAAAACCTAGTAATTCTCCTATTTTGGAATACACCTAGCTAAAAAATATAATTCTCTTTAATATAGCGTCAAAGATGAATAAATTTCGACGACCCACCTTATATCAAACAAAACAAACAGTAACAATAACGTCGTCTAATTAGCATAATCCATTTTTATCGGATAATTATTATCGGTTCGACCATAGTATTATAGTTACTACAATGTTAACTAAATACCAGGTTTCTAATACAATTTAGTTCCTTATTTTTTTTCCTCTCGTTGAGTTGACGTTCACGCGATCAGTAACATTTTGAGAACATTATCAACAGTGTGTCGCAGGCGAGGCGCGTATTAACAACACGCTGTATATGTTTATGTGCAGTGGTACTTGGTGGTTTACCTAAACCAGTTTCTCGGAGAGCTGCATAAATTAAGGTATAAAATTCTTTTGTTTTTAGACGATCGTATACACTATTTAAAGAAAAATGGATTGTCTTTTTAAAATATTTTTTTACACGGCGCTACATTTTTTATTGTTTATAATAAATTATTCAAGTTGTTACCTAACCTCTAAAGAATTTGTAGTTAAACAATAAAACAAAGAAATAATCGATAAATTTTACTAAAACATCTACAGATATGTCCAGAAGTTTGGAATAATGAAATATTTCATCTTTTTGTTAATTTTTATAAATAATTTTTTTTATATAAATAAACATCATTTTGCTACAACTCTAACCAATACTAAATAAATCTCGAAGACAGATAAACATACAAAAAAAAATGATTTATTCTTTTGAGGTGAAAAATGTACTATGTATTACAAATTTTTTTAAATAAATTAATAAGCAAAAAGAGGTTTTTAAATAAAATTAATAATCAGTATTTCCTCCATGGGCCTGTATTGATTAAATGGTCGAGCTGGGCTTGCGGAATTCTCTCCCATTCTTTCAGTTCTCGTAGAGTAATTGGGGGAGTGTTTTGCTTCTTAATGCGTGTTTTAAGAATGTCCCAGGCATGATCAATGACGTTCATGTCAGGAGAATTTGATGGCCATCTTAATGTGGATATTCCTTTTTCTTCCAAAAAATTTTGTACTGCAGCTGTTCGATGTGGAGGTGCATTGTCATGCATAAACACAAATCCATCACCTCTCGCCCCCCGGAATAGACGCACAATAGGATTTAAAACTTCCTCGATGTACACAGCACCAGTGATTCTTCTCTCCAAAACCAGGAGAGGCGTCTGTGTACCTCTCATAATACCACTCCAAACCATAATACTCCCTCCTTCAAATGGAACACGTGGTTGGGCTGTTTCTAATCGGGCTTGTCGTCCTGGGGCCCTCCAAACTAGCGTTCTTCACGAATCAGAAATCAAACCAATTCTTGATGCATCAGAGAATATCACGTAATTCCAGTTAGGACCATGGTGTAACATTTCTTGAGCCCATTGCAACCTTACAATTTTTTGTTGATAGGTTAGTTTGGGAACACGTCTTCTGCGATACAAATTTACGGCATGTAATTCCTTGAATCTTCCTAGAAGAGCATGATCAATTTCATTTAAAAATCTTTGAGGAAATATACTTAAGGGGTTCCATACTTTATACTAACCCTGTATACTATATTAATATTTTCAAAATATTCATTTTGCAAATTTTATTCTATAGTATTTTTTGTCTATTTATTTTAACAAAATCTGTTTTGGTAATTGACAACAATATACAAAATTTTCATCCCACAATATGTATTTCCATCAAAAAGTAATTAGGCAATCAGTGATTAGTATGCTTTTTAATTACAAACAAATATTCGAAATTTATTATTTATTAATAAGTTTGTTTATATTTATTTGAATATTGGATTTTAAAGAAATCATTATTTGCTTGATAAATCACGGGAATGTCACATTAAATGACTTTTTTTCCGCGCCATAGCGAAGGTTGAATTGCAATTTCACAGCCTGTTTAATGGTCAACTCAGATGTCAGTAAATAAATTATTTGTTTTTGTAATTGGATACGGCCGTGCAAGGATAAAAGGATATAAAAAGTTGATTGTTTACAATAAAATTAATAGAATTAAATTTTCCGGTAAATGATCTTGTCCGGGCCAAAAGAAAAAATAATGTAATCTTTTTATACTTCGCGTATATAAAATCTTCTTTATAACACTGAAAACAGTACCTACCATTTGGTGACGCTAGGAACATTTTTTTTCGCGCAATTGGATATACTGTTACCGTTTAGATAGACACATTGTGTGACATTTAATTAAGCAAAATTCCCGCATTACACATCATTAATCACTTTAGGAAATTAGTAATGGACGCTACTAAAATCTTTTTATTTTTAATTCTACTTCCAAGTTTAATATACAGTGTGTAAAAGCCAAATGGAATAAATTGATTATTTCGGTTACTGTACATATTTATAAAAAATCCCGAAACACGTCAAATTTAAATTATAACTTGACATTCTTTAACGTGAAAATGCAACCCCTACCTTCAACCCCCTTAGAATGACAGGTACAACCCCCAATTTTTTAAATGGGAAGTATAGGCTTGTGATATATCATTTGAAAGGTCTCTTCATTCTCTATTCAAAAATGTTATTGTTTTTAAATTTAATGCAAAAATTAACATAAAAAATTAATATCATGTTGTTACCGAAATTCGCTACAATACAATCAAAAACTAAAATGTAATGCAAAACGTAATAAAATGTAGAACACGAAAAAGAACTATGAATGTTAATGAAGTAGATGTTCAAAATGTTCTCCGCGAACGTCTTGGCAACATCCTAATCTCAAATCAAACTGTCTTCTAACATTATTTAACATATCAGGCGTGATCGACCTAATCGCAAGCGTTATTCGTTCTTTTAAGTCATTTAAATCAGAAGGTTTAGTTTTGTACACATGGCTCTTCACATATCCCCATAAAAAGAAATCTAATAATGTAAGATCAAGTGATCGCGCTGGCCATTCAATCGATCCTCGCCTCCCTATCCACCGATTGGGAAATATTGTATCGAGGTACTGCCGGACATTAAGTTGGTAATGTGGTGGTGCTCCATCCTGCTGAAACCATATCGTATTCGCTGGAACTTGAGGGTTACCTGGATCAGGATATAAATTTGCCAACGTTGGAATGACATCATTTTGAAGTAGGGCCAAATAATTGTTGCCATTCAAGTTGCCCTCAATAAAAAAGGGACCAATGATATTGTTCCCTACAATCCCTGCCCAAACATTAACCTTTTGAGGGTATTGAGTGTGTTTTCTCTCATCCAGTGAGGATTTTCCGTGGACCAGTAGCGGCAATTTTGCCGATTAGCATGATCGTTAAGTAAAAAAGTACACTCATCAGAAAACATAACGTCTTCTAATTGGATAATATTGTTATCCAACTTGTCCATCATTTGCTCACAAAAAAAGTTCTCCTATTAAAATCGTCTTCCATGAGCTCCTGAGTAGGTATCATCTTATACGGATGCAATTTATTTTCTTTTAATATGTTTGCTATCGATGTATGGCTAGCATTGAATGTAGAGGATGCCTGTCTACTCGATGTATGTGGGTTTTCCTGAAACTCAAGCAACACATCTAATTTGAGTTCATCACTCAATGCATTGGCAGCTGCTTTTTTTATCTGCCTTACATGACCAAACTCGCGAAACTGCTTTTCTATTTTACTTATTGTTCCTTGGGATATAGGCGGTAAATTAGGAAACTTCTCATGAAATAGGCGAGTTACTTCCTGTTGTGTTCGGATGTTATCTCCGTAACCAATCATTTGTAAAACTGTTATTTTATGCATTTCCGTTAATCTAACCATTTTTCAGAATTGAATTGAACAAACTTTATACTTAAATAACAACAATGACAACTTAAATAAAACAATTTACTACTGCTTGTTAAAATAGCGTTGCCACGGTAATTCTTTAAAGTTTTTTAAGGTTATCATCTAAAAACCACATTGCTATGGTTTTTGTTCACTTTCTCATTATCAAGACCTAAACGGGAAATAAGTTTTAAGTATATTGTAATAAGTTTCGAGTATATTTTAGCGAATTTCGGTAACAACATGATTTTAATTTTTTTATGTTAATTTTTGCATCAAATTTAAAAACAATAAGATTTTTAAATAGAGAATGAAGAGACCTTTCAAATGATATATCACAAGTCTATACTTCCCATTAAAAAAATTGGGGGTTGTACCTGTCATTCTAAGGGGGTTGAAGGTAGGGGCTGCTTTTCACGTTAAAGAATGTCAAGTTATAATTCAAATTTGACGTGTTTCGGGATTTTTTATAAATATGTACAGTAACCGAAATAAATTTATTTCATTTGGCTTTTACACACTGTACATATACCAAATGACATAAAAATCTGAACACCCAGTTTAAATAATTTTATTTTAATAAAATTTGGTGAATTTGTTTATTTTATTGAAATAAACAGTTGATAAAATTTTCAGTCTTATCAATTGAAGATTTCGGTATTTATACTGCTTTTTTTGAAATCCACTAACAATCCAAAAATGAATATTGTAGCCCTAGTAAAGTTCCAAATTTTACGGAATTTGGTTCTTGACATTCTTTACGATTGAAATTTCTCGTTAAATTAAAAAAAAACTATAAGCTATAAGTTGTTGAAAGAGGCCTATGGTGAGAATTCTCTATCTCGTACGCTAAGTATAAATTATTAGTTACATTTGGAAAATTGTATCCTCCCTGTATGAATGCACCTAATAAAAGTGCACAGTTAAGGAAGTGATAAAAGTTATTTGGTAAATCCTAGATCAAAGTACCGACTATTTGCTAATTTAATTCGACGTGACCTTGACAAATTAGAGACTTTATCTTATCAAATCTTTTTGTCAACAAGTAATTTCATACAATTTTCTCAAAATTGTAAATTTCCTCTACTATTTTAATTGTTACGACCTTCGTCACTAATGAACTCGGCGATAATCAACAGAGTGGCCCCTAAGTAGTCCAGATCTTACACCTGTGGAATCACTTAAAATTAAAAATTTAAATCCATTTATTAAAAAAATAAAAATTTATTATAACGACCCTTACTATGTGGATGTCCATCTTTCTAAGAACATTAAAACGTAGAATTTGATTGGAGAATCATATACCTCCAGAAGTGAGCCACAAATTACTACCAAAAATTCTTATTTCCAGTTACAAGGTGATTCACGTGAGTCCTTGATCAAAAGGAGCAAATTTTAATATAGACAACAACACCAAGAAAATCGCTTTATCCGGTTTTTCCGTCATCTTCTATTTGAGATTGATATTTATCACAATATCTTATTTATATCCAAAAACAAATAGAAATGGAAAAAATCGAGTATCGAGCTGTCATTAAATATACTGGGTTGGGATAAAGTATGGAACCAAGTAAATATCTTTTAAACGAAAAGAACGATATTTATGAAAATTGGCAGGTAAGTGCAATGGAACAAAACGCATCTGATGTACATTTTTTTGATAATAATATACTTCCGGTTTAACCGGAAATGCCATCAACTTCTTTAATTTAAATGGGACACCCTACATATTTTTACAGATTTTGAAAGAGCTTGTTATTTTAAATTCATACATACTGAGTTTAGTGTAAAAAAATTTGTAAAAACGAGGAATATAGCACTTTAACCAACCTCCTTTGAGTTTTTTGCATTAGAGCAAAAAACTATTTAGATAAACTAATTGATGTTGTTTGTATGCATAGTAATAAATAAACAAGTACTGTTTAGTACGTCTTTTGTTCTTCAAGTGTCAAATTCTAATTGACGGAAATAAATTGCACAATTTAGAATGGTTCAATTAAGTGAAAAAGAGCGTATTGAAATTTTAATGATGATCGGTTATGGTGTTCGTGTTAGAACTCATGAAGAAGTGTGTCATATTTTTAATAATTTGCATCCGGAGAGAAATCCTATATCACGCTCAACAGTAACTAAAACATTAAAACGTTTTAATAATACTGGGATGGTGAAAAATTTGCTAAAACCTGGGAGACCGCGGACTGCAACGAACGAAACTGTTAAACAAAATATTGCAATCGATTTAGAAAAATCACCTCAAACTTCCACCACAAATTGGGCACTAAACCATGGTATCAGTCGACGTTCTGTAGGAAAGATATTAAAAAGTGAAAAGTATCATCCGTATAAGGTACAGTTGGTTCAAGAATTGTCATACGATGATTTTGACCGACGGCTGGAATTTTGCGAACGGCTATAATGGACATCTGTAATGTCGACGAAAATTTTGCTTCTAGCATAGTTTTTTCCGATGAGGCAACTTTAAATGGAACAGTTAATCGCCATAACTCAAGGTATTGGTCAAATGAGAATCCTCATTGGATTCATGAAGCACATACCCAGCATCCACAGAAGTTAAATGTTTTGATGGGAATTGTCGAAAATAAGCCTACAGGCCCATTTTTTATCGACGAAAACTTGAATGGTGACAAGTATTTGGATCTACTAAATAACGAAATTATTCCTGCACTTCAACAGAATGGGCAATTACCACAAAATATTTGGTTTCAACAAGATGGATCACCTCCCCACTATGATAGACGGGTTGGGGATTTTCTGGATGCGAATTTTCCAATTCGATGGATTGGACGTAGAGGATTCATAGAGTGGCTTGCTCGTTTACCGGATCTTAGCCCGTTAGATTTTTTTCTTTGGGGTTATCTAAAATCACGTGTTTACGTTAGATGACCAACAAACTTACAGGAATTGAGACAAAGAATTATTGATAAATGTGAACTAATACGTGGAGAAGTCTTGGAAAGAGTGACTCAAGAATCTGTTAATAGGATGGCATATTGTCAGCAAGTAAACGGCGAGAATTTTGAACATTTGAAGTAATTTTATTTCTCATTATTCTAAATTAATGAAATGTACATCTATTGTACTACTAACAGTGAGTTATTCCTCGTTTTTACAATTTTTTTTACACTAAACTCAGTATGTATGAATTCAAAAATAACAAGCTCTTTCAAAATCTGTAAAAATGGGGTCCCATTTAAATTAAAGAAGTTGATGGCATTTCCGGTTAAACCGGAAATATATTATTATCAAAAAAATGTACACCAGATACGTTTTGTTCCATTGCACTTACCTGCAAACTTTCATAAATATCGTTCTTTTCGTTTAAAAGATATTTACTTGGTTCCATACTTTATCCCAACCCCGTAAGTAAAGTAATCGAAATAATAAATTTATTCCAATTAGCTTTTACACACTGTATTTGTCCATCAATTTTTTTTTATTTTTCAGGGACAATAAAGACATAAAGTCTCTATTAATAACTTCATAATTTTAATGAAGAAAAAACTAATTTTTTTGAATAAATCACTGTAATAACAAATTAACATTGACATTTATTTCCTGCAAAATAAAAAATTTTATCATAATTGCTAAGAAAAGTGGTTATTTAATTTTTATATTCTAATTAATTACATTTTTATTTCTGATAATTAAAATTTTATAATCCAAACAAAAAATTCGTAATAATAAAAAAAATATTTGGGTTGTCGGAAAACCCCGTGTATAAAACTCGTTGGAAAGTGATTTTTTTCAACTGATTGCATGGTAATATATCACTCATGAAATTAGCTTGTTTGTAAACAATTACCGAAAATGGTCATGCCCATTAACATTTCTGCATTAATTATACCTACACAACCTCACAATGTATTAATATTAAAATCATTTTTCTTCGAACAAAGAGATATTTATTTTTAATTTTATTTACTCTGCTGTATCGTCTGCTAATTTGATAAATCAATAGTTTTAATTATTCCAGAATCGATGATATGGACCAGCAAATGGATCACGACGAGGCTCCAAAAGATCCCGCAGTGGACCACAAAATAAAGCTGCCCTTAGACGAAAAAGATTTCGAAGGTAAGTTAGAGCTTTTTTATTAAAAAAAAAACAGTTATTTTACAAAGCAAAGTACAATTATTTTCGGTGTTCGTTGTCTACACTAATGAAATAAAAGATCAGGTTTTGTTTAAAAATATTATTATAATCCTTATTTAATTCTTTATACTTTATTTGTGAAGTCTTAAATTAAATCGTAATAAGATAACTGTAATAAATAATTCACTATTTGTTAACAATCGATAAGAATATCAGGATCTGGTTGGCTATGGTGTTATGTTGTTGACATTTTGGTTGCATAATCTACAGGCTATTATTTACCTCAAAATGTATACTGTGCTTTTCAGATAAAACGTTTGTAATATATATAGCAACGTAGTTCGTCTTAATAGTACAGGAAAATTATTGATTGGAAAATTCTATACTTCTCGATGGGAACCTAACCTAACCTAACCTAACCTAACCTAACCTAACCTAACCTAACCTAACCTAACCTAACCTAACCTAACCTAACCTAACCTAACCTAACCTAACCTAACCTAACCTAACCTAACCTAACCTAACCTAACCTAACCTAACCTAACCTAACCTAACCTAACCTAACCTAACCTAACCTAACCTAACCTAACCTAACCTAACCTAACCTAACCTAACCTAACCTAACCTAACCTAACCTAACCTAACCTAACCTAACCTAACCTAACCTAACCTAACCTAACCTAACCTAACCTAACCTAACCTAACCTAACCTAACCTAACCTAACCTAACCTAACCTAACCTAACCTAACCTAACCTAACCTAACCTAACCTAACCTAACTTAATTTTTATTGTAAAAGTTATTTAAATTCTCAAAACTCTTCTCAACACTGTACAAATTAGGGTAGAAACTATAAGAGATTAGGGTTCCATCACCTATTAGACAAAAAAGCACAAATTAATTAAAACCAAGAAGATAACTAAGGTGAGAAAGGTAAAAAAACCTTTTGGAATTTAATGAGTGCAAGATTATCAATGCACAATCTACGTTAGACCGGGTTTGAAATGAAAATTGAAGGCTCAAAATATTTATTTATTTTGCCAGGTAAAAGAAAAACCTAACCAAAGACTTATGCAGTACCTACTTTGCTTGTTGAGATGTCTTGAAATTGGGTCTGTATTCTAGAAGCCCAGGGGTTTCTTGAAGGGTACTACTGTTTTCTGTTCGTTGATCTCCTTGGAGTGCCTCAGGGTTGCCTTTGCGTGTTCAAAGAGTATTAACTGCGTTTCCAAAGAGTGGCTTACGATTATCTGCGTATGTAGAGTGCCTTAGCAATGCATTAGGATTGTCTGCTTGTCCAAAGAGTCCCTTAAGGTTGTTAGCGTATCTAAAGAGTATCTTTAAGGTTGTCTGCGTGTCCAAAAAGTGTCTTAGCAATGCCTTAGGATTGTCTGCGTTGTCCAAAGAGTGCCTTACGTTTGTTAGCGTGTCCAAAGAGTACCTCTGGGTTATCTGTGTGTCCAAGGACTGTCTTAGCGATGCCTTAGGGTTATCTGCGTGTCCAAAAAGTCTCTTAGCGATGCCTTAGGATTGTCTGCGTGTCCAAAGAGTGCCTTTGGGTTGTCAGCGTGTCCAAGGAACGCCTTAGGATTTTCTGTGTGTCCAAGGAACGCCTTAGGATTTTCTGTGTGTCCAAGGAATGCCTTAGCGATGCCTTAGAATTGTCTGCGTGTCCAAAGAGTGCCTTTGGGTTGTCAGCGTATCCAAAGAACGCCTTAAGGTTTTCTGCGTGTCCAAAAAATGCCTTTAGGTTGTCAGCGTGTCCAAGGAACGCCTTACGGTTTTCTGCGTGTCCAAAGAGTGTCTTAGCGATACCTCCTTAGGATTGTCTGCGTGTTCAAACAGTGCCTTTGGGTGTCAGCGTGTCCAAAGAGTGTCTTTGCAATCGCTTAGGATTGTCTGCGTTGTCCAAAGAGTGCCTTATGGTTGTCAGCCTGTCCAAAGAGTGCCTTAGGGTTGTCTGCATGTTCAACGAGTGCCTAAGTAGTACCTTAAGATTATCTAGAGCCTTAGAGTTATCGTTGGGGTGTCTTCGGGGTTGCGCTTGCCACAGCAAATGAAGGTACCAAGATAAAATAGAGACATCGTTATATTTCGTTCGTGACGAGCAGTAAAGGAAAGAGTGGAGCCTCTTGAGGTTGAAGAAACGAAAGTGACTATTGAAACAGCGAGATGAAACTAAATTAAAAATCGAAACGAGCAGTAATCAATATAAAAGTAGAAACAGGTACATAATAACGCTAAAAATGAATTAAATGCATCTAAACAAATGTAAAAAATTCAATATTGTTGCCGTTAACCTTAACCCAGCGTTAACACATAGGAAACTAACGTCTATTTTCATCATATCTATTGTCACAAATAAACCAATCTATTAATAGTCAGATATTTTGACTTTGTATGCCAGGTCATCGGGCGCATAGCGTATTTATTGGCGTCCACGTTCCCGCCGAGCGTCGGCATTCGCATCGACGACATCATCATCGTCATAAGAGTCCAGAAGGAAGTAACAAAACTGGGGTACCAGAGAATCGACCCAGTAAGTTTGATTGTTTTGGCGTTTGATGAATTTTCGATGTAAAAAAATACATGATTTTTTATTTTTACCCTTAGAAAAAGTAGATTTTTAGTAAAGAAAAGCATGTTGTATTATATCGTATATATGCACGTAATTATACATAAATACAATGTTTTTGTAGAGTTTGTTATTATTTTGATTGATATAAATATTCGTAAACGCATGACTACGAAAAAAGTATACAGTAGGGTTCACTAATTATTGACATTAGTGTGCGTTAGAGTGCCAACAAAAATGGCTTTTTACTTGTGATGTAACAAATGAGAGTCTCATATCCTGATCCTTTAATAATTGTTAGGAGATATAGGAAAACTCAGATAACACATTTACCCATTGAGAATACATTGGACATTTCGTTGTTACATTTAAATTTGACAGATAACGGTATTTTATGAGGCAAATTATTTTAATTATATACAGTAAAACCTGTGTTAAGGGCCACCTGTCAAAAGCGGCCACCTGTGCTAACGGTCAATTTCAAAATTCCCCAAACCGATTATATGGAAATTCCCATGGTATTTACGGACACCTTTATAATGCGGCCGCGGCCAAATAACCTCAAATTTTTAAAGCCCATTTCATAGAAATTTACCTGTTGATATCAACCAACATATTTTAGTCTAACAAAAAGGCTTGGATGACAACAGAAATTATGACAAGATGGCTGCATAAATTTGACAATAGAATGAAAAAACAGACTAGAAAAGTGCTTCTTTTTCTGGATAATGCCACATCACATCCTACAGTTTCATTAGAAAATGTTAAAATAATCTTCCTGCACTACATCACATTGCCAGCTCTTAGATCAAGGAATAATTCAGAATTTCAAATTGATTTACAGAAAATTTTTTTTTAGAAGATTTTAGCGTTTATTGACAGTGGATGTGATTTCGAGAATTGCAAAAAAAACATAAATTTATCCAATGCACTTATCTGGATTACAGCTGCTTGGAAAAAAGTGTTTCCTACTACAGTTAAGAAATGTTATTCTAAAACCGGCTTCTCCGATTTATCCAAGAAGATCCACATTTTGATGATGAGGATAATATACCCCTTGACCATTTTTTCCCTACAGTCCATAACGAAATTTTAGATTTGGATGAATTTGCTTCCTTTGACGATGAGATATAACTACATAGAGCCCTAACTTCAGTATTACGGACATTATTGAAGAACTGTGCGAGAATGATGAAAAAGACAAATCTGACAATAGTGATGTGGACGAATGTGAATTTCCAAAATCCACTTTATCTAATATGAGCGAAGTGTTTGAAAAATTGAGGGACGTAGAAAATTATTTATTGTGCAAAAATAATGGTGAAATATTTATAGATGTGTCTCGAATTTTACTTAAATATGAAGCTGAGGTTCTTAAATGAAATCTAAAAAATGTAAAACAAACAAAAATTGACACCTACTTTAAAAAAGCTTAACATCTGTTTTTTTCCTAGTATCGTATGTATGTAGTTTTATGTTTTGTATTATGTAGTACACAATATATTAAAGTAGTTTTAGTAGTTTTCCGTTTATGTCTAGAATTATATTTGCTTTAATTGATAAAATAAACAAAAATCCCAATATTTTTTATTTGTCGACTGCAAAATCTGACAATAGCGGCGACCTTTATACAGAGTTAGTATAAAGTATGGAACCCCCTAAGTATCTCCTCAACGGTTTGATATTTTTAAATGAAATTACTTATCCCCTTCTAAGAAGATCCAAGGAATTCAAAAATGCTATCAAGTTTAATGTACCATTTGCGGTTAAACCGGAAATGCATATCAACTTTTTTATTTTAAATAGAACACCCTGTATATTTTTCCATTTTTGAATTCCTTGTGAAATTCTGCATACAGTAAAACTTTCCATTCATATTGTTATTGAATAATTGAGGCTTTAATCAATAATTTATCGTTTTTGACTTAGTTAGCCATGGATGAAATGTCAAATGGTGAGTAAGGCAAACTTAATTTATGGAAACATCCTAAAAACTTGGCAACATAACAATTTATTTATTTTAACAAAAAATAACACAAAATTAACAAAATTATATTAAATGTTCAAAATTACGCCCTTCTGCTAATTGACATTATCCTAAACGGTCTTCAAATTCTCGTAAAGAATTTTGCAAAAATTCGTTCGGCACTTGCAGCAATAAGTTTCATATGCGTAACTCTAAGTCATTTAAATTGTGGGTCTATTTATGTATACTTTATTTTTTAGATAACCCCACAGAAAAAAATCGAGAGGAGTTAGATTAGGACTACGAGGTGGCCATTCGATAGCACCCCTATGCCCTATCCATCGACCTGGAAAAACTTGATCTAAATACTGGCGCACAATTCTAGAATAATGTGCAGGTGCCCCATCTTGCTGAAACCATATGTCTTCAGCAGGAATTGCTGGCTTATTTGGATGAGGATAAAGTCTTACAATAGCGGGTACAATATAATTTGTTAATAAATCTAAATAATGATGTCCAGACAGATTACCATCAATGAAGAAAGGTCCAATAATATTATCGTCTATCATTCCTGTCCACACATTTATTTTTTGCGGATACTGCGTATGTACTTGCCTCATCCAACGGGGATTATTTCTAGACCAGATACGATAGTTATGTCTATTCACTTAACCACTTAAGCAAAATGTTGCTTCATCTGAGAACACAATTTTTTTGATAAAATTTGGGTTCTGTTCTGTTCTGTTCTGAATGTTTTCGCAAAATTCTGTTCTGCGATCTGGATCATCTTCAGTTAATTCGTGACAGAAGTGAAATTTATATGGTTTCAATTTCTCGGATTTAATTATGTTCATGACGGAAGTCTGGCTTATGTCAAAGTCAAGAGCTAACTGGGTAGTTGATGTTTGTGGATTTTCTTCAAGTAATAGTAACACATCCAACTTTACATTGTCATTTGTGGCGGATTTTGGTCTTCCTGACTTGGGTTCATCTACTACGTGATGTGTTCGTAAATAACGCCTTACAGTTTTCACAACTGTTGATTTTATGATTTCGTGATCTGGATTAACTTCATTGAATAGGTTTAAAACTTCCTTATAAGAACGCTGTTTGTCTCCATATCCTCGCATAATTAAAATTTCGATACGTTTTCCTTCACTTAGATACACCATAATAGGAAAAACAATAGGAACAAATAACAGAGAGAAATATTATTGCACAACTTATACTACACTGATAGGTAGATTACTCAATAATTAATTTATTTGACAATTAAAGGTTTGACATTTCATCCATGGCTAACTAAGTCAAAAACGATAAATTATTGATTAAAGCCTCAATTATTCAATAACAATATGAATGGAAAGTTTTACTGTATGCAGAATTTCACAAGGAATTCAAAAATGGAAAAATATACAGGGTGTTCTATATAAAATAAAAAAGTTGATATGCATTTCCGGTTTAACCGCAAATGTTACATTAAATTTGATAGCATTTTTGAATTCCTTGGATCTTCTTAGAAGGGGATAAGTAATTTCATTTAAAAATATCAAACCGTTGAGGAGATACTTAGGGGGTTCCATACTTTATACTAACCCTGTATAACGGCCAATACCTATTCATTTGAAGCCTTACAGAGATAAAAATTGTACCCTAAAAATAAGGTTTCATATTTCTCGCGACAGTTTGAGCATTAAAAATTCAATATTCGGGCAAATATGATAAATGAAATATTTCTGCGATTTTGTTTGTATATAATATTTAATATTTAGCACTATTCATTTTTATCTCCGATTTTTACGTAATCTTGTCACAAGGTTGATTACTATAGTCCAGCGAATACCAGAAAAAACTAGTATTTTACTAAAATTTAAGAAAGGGAAATGTAAGATCTATGAGATAAAGCATTCAGTTTGTGTATTTTGGTACTGGAAATTTGTTAGCAGTTAAATAATTGCTACAACATATTATTGTGATGAAATTTTTAGGTTCGATCACATCCAGAAGAAGAGGATTGAGCATTAGCGAAGATCCTCAAATGTGTAAGATGTTTATTAAAAAAATTATTCAGGAGTATGTGTGCAATAATTTATATAAAAAAATCAGTTTTTTGGAAATATAATCAACAAGATTTGGTATGGGGTAAGAAAATATTGAATTAAAAGTTAATTTTTACAAAAAATGAGGGTTGTCAAAAAGCAGTACGAACTCCTGGATAAAATAGTATGTGGATCGTGATTTTCGCTGATTTTTTTAACTGTCTTTAAGTAATCATCACTTTTATCAACTGTAAATTTTTTAATATAATTATCTTTGTTTGTTCGTCTGAAATAACAAAAATAAATAGTCATTTGTGTAAAATTAGGGTAATTTTTGAATTACATTGCGACAAAAATAAATCAATAAAAATATTTTACCAGCATTTATTTATACACTGCTCAATAATTGAGGTGGATATTACAAAAATCTGCAATTTTCTTTGGCAATTGGTTAATAATAAATCAAAATTCCATCCAGATTTGACTCCGTTAGACTTTTTTGTGGGAATATTTTAAGAGCAGAGTATATTAAAATCGACCGAATAATGTAGATTTGAAGGAGCGAATCCGATCGGAAATTGCACAAATAACACCTGAAGTCCTCGAAAACGTTAAATAAATTAATCAATAATAAATAAGAGAAAATCTTTTATTTTTCCTAGACGTACCAAATAAATTAAAAATAATGAAAACACTAGCTTTGGTAGAAGTTTTTAACACAATTTCAAAAATAATATCTTCAGATATTAAATCATTTACAGTTGGAATCATCTCTTTCATGTTTGAAAAAATTTGAGCCCAATACGCCACATTATTGTGTCATAAGTGTTTGACGTAAGTCATAGCCAGTGTTACCAGGTGTGGCGCTTTCAAAATTGAAATGGCGGCTTTAAATATGGTAAATGCGCTTCAAAATAGTGTCTATCTCTAGTGCCATAAGCGCGGGTCACATTATGCTGGTTGCCAGCCTCAAGTTGAAGAAGCCGCTTCTGCCAGCTGTCCATCAGCTTAGTGTGACAACAAAATTCGGCGCTGGCGTCGCCAGCTGGCGAGTATTTGTCAGCGGCTGACGAAGTTGGACATGTTTAACTTTTGGTAGCAGGCAGCGGCGAATAATCAATCACGTGACCGCTGGCACCAGTCGGCAGCGCAGTCTGACTACTATTGCGTCTATAAGCACAACACAACCCCATAGTGGGGTTGTGTTGTGGTCTATCAGCAACGAGAAAGCACGTGGTCTTTTGTGAAGTTGTTTAGATGTGTGTTTGTGGGACGTTACGTCGAAAGACTATTTAAATAAAATCTTTAAAGAGGTGTCGTACAACAAACTATTAGACAACTTACACATGTCAGATATACCAGGATCACTTGATTCTTTGAAAAAAAAAAATAAAAAGTTTACGTGCTACCTACCGCAAGGAATTGCAAAAGGTTCAAAAATCAAAAAAAAGTGGTGCCGGTGCAAATGATGCTTGCATGGTTTTCTTCAGCTGAAGTATTTTAGCAACGGTCTATCATATAGTGTGACCAGATTGCCCGCCGCTGCTTGCTGATGAGCAGCAGCTGGCAACCAGCATAATGTGACCCACGCTTTACTCTCTATGATCTGGGATATGACTTATGCGTCTTATAAAAAAAAAAGAATTGGTCTTGTTTTCATGTAACAATATAGAATAAAGAATTTTTATGTTTGTGTAATAAATGAAATAAAGTAGCTTGTTTCTAATGTTATTTTCTCAAAAAAATACATATTTTAGTATTGCTGGTTTTGTTTTATTAATTTTTAAGGTTAAAATATTCCTATCGACAGATTTATTTTTATACGACCAACACTATGCCTCTTCCGTCAATCCAATAACCGGGATTTTAAAATTATTAAAAAAATAATAAAAATAACCATATTGCCTTTGCAAGGCCTAATAGCCGATATTTAAATCTCCCGCTACTTTTTACTCCAGTAGCGCTATGGTGGCGTATTTTAAAGGTAAAACTAGCGTATGAAAGTTGATAATACCTGGCAACACTGGTTATAGCATTATATCCAAACAAACTGTGGCCTTATGGTAGTTAGTTTGCATTGAAGTTTTTTGTATTGTGGATTTTCTTGTTTTTTTGTAGAATTTTTGACATTATGGTGCTATATAAACACATTATTATCATTAAGGAATAGTTTAAGTTATATTTAAAAAGTTTTATTTTGTTCTAAGGTGAGAAACAATTAAAATAATATTACTTAACCTCAAAAGCAAACTTTTTTATATAAAACAAAATAAAACCTCCTTAAATACGACTC
The DNA here is from genome assembly GCA_035357415.1 of Ophraella communa. Lineage (NCBI taxonomy): Eukaryota > Metazoa > Arthropoda > Insecta > Coleoptera > Chrysomelidae > Ophraella > Ophraella communa. The sequence goes on from CM068992.1 coordinate 13,630,961, forward strand.
GAAATATAAATAAATATAAATAAACAAGAAAATACATAATAATAAAAATCTTCAATGCAAATTAACTACAATAAGGCAAAAGTTTGTTTGGATATAATGGCAACAGTAACGTTTTTAATAATGTGGCGTATTCCATAACATAACATTCAAACTAGTATTTAATTATTCATACAACTGATTATTTTAAATTTATCAGCAAACACATTTACAGTCCTATTAAAACACAATTTTCTTCATTAGTTAATGACAGATCCTAAATTGTCTTACTTGATATGGCAAAAACTGATCTGCTTAGCTAGCAAATTCACTTTCTTTGGTATTTCTACCTTCAAAAATTTTTAAGTATCTGCAGTGGCTAGAGCCACCAGATATTTAAATTATATCCCAAACTAAGTTATCCATCTCTTAAATAATTAGGATTATTAAACACAGAATTTTGTAATAAAAAATTGCTTTTTTACCTTCATGACTATATGTTAATGTTAATCTGACGATGCTAGTTTTTAGCGAGGCAGCTAATAAGATATAAATCTAGGCTTAAATATCGCTATATCTTACTTCAAAACTTGGTCTATTTAAATAAAATCAGATAAGTATCTCTTGTAATGTAATGTAGGGGTTATCCACTGCGACCTGTGAGATCTATTGTGCCCCCTTACTTGCTTAGACGGTGGATTTTTCCGTATTTAAAGCACCGCCTCTAATCCTATCTTCTTTATGAAGGTTAGGATGTCTATCGGCATCAATTTAGGTAAGTTATCCTCTTCTATTTCGTGTGCTCCAAGTTGTAGAGCTCTTGTGTTTCCTAGGGCAGGGCATGTTATTGAGTTTTCTTCCTCCATTTCACAATACCTGCATTCTGCCTTTTCCTTAATCCCCAATCTATGTACGTATCCTCTTAGTTTACTGTGTCCCGTTAAGATACCTGTAAGAATTCTTTCAACTTTGGACCCATCAGTATACCATAAGATTGTGTTCTTGACTATCTGTGATATGACTGTGGGATCCCATTGATTTTTTTTGCTTAACTTTACCGTGAAATTTCTTGTGAAGTTAACTTTTTATGACATTCTGTCCTGGGGTAGTTCCCAGTTTGGATTATGTTGACGTGATTTAGGCATATGCCTAAAAATTTCCTTCACTGACCATCCTTTGGAATGTCCTTCTTACGTTCCCTACATGAAGATGTTGAGGTGTAATGTTTAGTATTACTTCCAGCGCCGTCGTTGGGTATGTTCTCATTGCTCCTGTAAGTATCTCTTAAAACAAAATGTAACTTCAATAATATGTCAATCTGACTAGCCCCACTATTTTTGGCCCATGTCTTGGTTCCCAAATTATTTAGATTATGATAAACTTACACCTAGGATCTTATCAAATCCCATGTAAACTTTGCTTTGAACAATTTAAGCGACCATTATAATATACACCAAGTCATCAAACTTTTGTGACACTTTATATCAACAAATAATAAATATTAACGTTTTATGCATGATAACTACAGTGCGGAGAAGCCAAATGGAATAAATTTATTATATAGGTAACTGCACATATTTATAGAAAATCCCTATCTTCAACCCCCTTTGAGTGACAGTTATTTTTTTAAATGGGAAGTATGGGTTTGATGATAGCTCTCTTTATTCTCTATTCAAAAATGTTTTTAAATATATTGCAAAAATTAACATAAAAAAAGATATAATATCTGGTGTGTAATATTTATTTGTTTATAACGTAAATAAGATGAATGTCGATGATGTCGATGTTCAAAATGTTCACCGAAAACGTCTTGGCAATTCTAATCTTATATTTTTTACATAGCCCCATAAAAAAGTTCAATGGGGTAAGATTAGTTGATCTTGCTGGCTATTTTATTGATCCTAGCCTCCCTATCCAGCAATCCCTGTCCAAACATTAACCTTTTGAGAATATTATAATATATGGTCCTCTCTCATCCAATGAGAATTTTTTGTAAACCAGTAGAAGCAACACCAGGGTTGCCAAATCCCGAAATATAAAAGGCAACCCTCTTATTTTACTAATTGTACTTTCAGATATAGGCAGGAGATTCGGAAATTTTTCACTCATAAGGGGTTAAAGTTAGGCATCAAATTTTCACTAAAAAGAATGTAATTTTATAATTTAAACTTGAAGATATGTACAGTAACAGAAATAGTGAATTTATTCCATTTGGTTTCTCAACACTTTTCTTAAACATTCACATTCATTTTTCGATTTTTTTCTTCTTCTATTCATCGTTATTTTGATATTGGTATTATAAAATTTCGATTTCCAGGTACTCCTCCATCCCAAAGGGTCCAATTCATCCTGGGGGAAGATGCAGCTGACGACAAACACGAAATACACCCTCTGTTCTCCGAAATGGAGGAACTGGTCACTGACGGAGATGACGTAGAGTGGAAGGAAACAGCGAGATGGATCAAATTCGAAGAAGACGTCGAAGAAGGTGGGAACAGATGGTCCAAACCGCACGTGGCTACTCTATCATTGCATTCTCTATTCGAATTAAGAAGTTTGCTACTGAACGGAACTGTAATATTGGACATGGAAGCTGTATCGATTGAACAAATAGCAGATTTGGTGTTAGACAATATGATAAACAACAACAGTTTGCCGTTAGAAAAGAAAGCAAAGGTAAAAGAAATTTTGCTGAAGAGGCACAGGCATCAGCATCAGATTAAGAATCATGGATTGCCGTTTATAAGGTCGTTTCACGAGACCAAAAATCATTCTTCTTCAAAAAGTAAGTATGTAAAGATGTTTTTCTGGTTTTAAGGACAAGTTTTCGGTGAAGTACCAGAATTGTTGAATGGGGAAAACTGTAGTTGGTTTTTAAAAATATCCCCAGACTTTTTTATATCGCATTTTTATATCGGTTTGTTATTTTGTTACTCATTATTATAAAAAAGTTATAGAGGCTCATATGAGTAGGATTTAAGAAGACGATATGTTTGTTAACAATACAAGAGATAATTTCTATAAGGTGCAGGTGGAAACAATTTTATACTTTTTCAGTTTTTTACGATATGTTTGTGTTTTATTATCAAAACCAAATTTAAAATTACTAGAGAAGTAGAGGATACAGAATTAAAAATGCTACAAGCAAAAACAATTTTATAGGGTGTCCCGAAAAAAATGCAAAAAAAGTTACGGCGAGCAAGTCAGAAAGGCCAAAAAACAGATCACGTGACACACCTTCTATGACGTCACCCACAAGTTTGGTCAAAAAGGCGTTACCAGCGAGAGAGCCGAAGTAGCGAAGCTACTGAATCCGCCCTTTGCGCATAATTTTCAATAGTGGATATATGAAAAAGACGCGTTTAGGTATACTGCGCACCACGCCATTTAGGCACTCTCTAGAGACCCGATAAGAATAACAAGGTATCTCTTAATATCAATGGTACGGGTCAAAGGTCCTAGATACGACATATACAGGGTATGTTAGAAAGCATACCAAGTCAAAAAGGCATTAATGGGCGGCAACGAACACTCCAACGCGACGTATCAGGCTGTATCTTCCATAATAAAATATTTACAAAGAAATACAGAGAGACACAAAAGTTTAAGAATAGACGTTTGATTCCAGTGGCGGTCCATATTTTGTTAAATTACAGCCCTAAAAAAGTTGGGGGGTGAAAGGGGTGTTGATCCCCTCTGAAAATCTATAATAAATCAAAATAATTGAATGTAACTGTTTCCAATTTATTGGGTATTCTCTACTAGTATTTCCTATAAATTTTCATGCATTAACGTTAAATCCTTTTAGAGTAATGTTAAAAAAAATTATTTAAATTTTTAACTTAAGCACCCTGTAACTTTTTTTGTGTGCACTATTGTATATAGGTAAGTGGGGTTCATTCAATATATTTTTCACCCCAGAATATGTGATATAATTTATGACCATTATTTTCGGGACACCCATACACGAATTTCATAAACTTTAACTGACATTTCTCATCTATAAATATGTTTTTTCTTTTTAATTTTCAGTTGATGAACATTTTAGGGAACACTCTTCTAGTAAGGAAATCGGAAAATTTTTAACTGTTCCTGGACAGGGTAAAGACATATCAAATATTTCTTCAGTTGTTTGTGATAATTTTGATTCAGTTTTTTTTACTATTTTCAACTTTATCGTTTTTCCTAATATTGTGTTATTTTTTTTACCTCAGATTATTTTTTTTGCATGGTTGTTCTTATTGTTTCTTTGATATCTTTTTTATTTTCGAAATATTGAATCGAACTTTGAAATACTCTCTTCTATGGCATGTTTATTGTTTTTTGTCGATAATAAAAAATTACTGTTAAACCATTATTATTATACAGTGCGATCCATACAGTGGACGGCTAATTTATGGAATATTATCATTATTTCGAGAACCGTCGAGTTTTGAGGGTAATCCCGAAACAGGTCGATTTTTGTTATAAAATACCCATGGAGTAAGGATGACGTCACCGGTGTGGGTGTAGTGACGTAATCGTTAATTTTTGTAAATAGAAATCGGTATAATGCGACACCTCATTTGAAGGAGAATTCAATTCTCTATTTAACGACATTACATTTGTAACTAAAATATTTTTTTAAGGGTACAAAAACATTTTTTTTTATTTAAATTCAACCAAATTACAACTAATGATTTAATTCATAACGTCCTTTAAAGTAACCAAATTATGCATAATAAATATTTTAAATTAAATGTTCGAAATGCCCTCCATCGGTTTCTTGACAATATGCGAATCTACGGACACATTCATCAAGTACATTACGGATGACTTCTGGAGTAATAATAAGACTCATTTCATGCCTAATTCTATCTTTTAAGTTTTGTAAATTTTGGGGTCTATTGACATAAACTTTTGATTTTATGTAACCCCACAGGAAAAAGTCTAAAGGTGATAGATCTGGCGACCTTGCTGGCCACTCTATAAAATCTCGTCTTCCGATCCATCTCCTGGGAAAGCAATTATTTAAAAATTGACGTACTTCACGTGCGTAATGCGGAGGGGCTCCATCTTGTTGAAACCAGATATTGTCACTAGGTAAATTTGCATTATTGGCATTTGGATACATGTTAGCAAGGACAGGTATAAGTTGATTTCTCAAAAAAGTTAAATAACGTTCTCCTGTTAGATTTTGTTCAAAGAAAAAAGGGCCAATGATTCTGTCATCGATGATCCCTGCCCATACATTCACTTTCTGAGGATATTGCGTGTGTGCCTCAGTCATCCAATGTGGGTTTTCTTGACTCCAATACCTGCAATTTCGACGATTCACGGTACCATGTAAAAAAAATGTGGCTTCATCGGAAAAGAGGATTTGATTGATGAAACGTGGATTGCCGATACATAAATCCTGCATCATTTCAGAAAATTGAAGCCGGCGATCGGGATCGTCGTTGTTTAATTCCTAGTGTAGTTGAATTTTGTAAGGATGGTATTTTTCTTTTTTTAAAATACGTAATACCGATCGTTGAGAAACTCCAGCATATTCACCCATTTGTGTTGAACTACTGTGAGGATTGTCATGGACATTTAATAAAACATCAAGTTTCACATTGTCTTCAATTTTAGAACGCCCAGCGTTTGGAATATGTTTAACGTGCCCAGTTTCTCCAAATTTTCGGACTATTTTACTTACTGTTGACTGGCTGATGGGTCTGTCTGGATATTTTGCGTTGAATAAATTACATACCTCGTTCTGTGTTCTTTTTTTATCTCCACATCCGCTAAGAATTAATATTTCTATGCGTTGTGTTTCATTTAGGTGAGCCATAATTTATTTAGTATTCAAAAGTAAAAATTACAATTGACAACTGATGACAATTCACAAAATCAAAAAATATTTACGACAATAAATATTACAGTAACTATGCCAATATCACTTGCTTGATTAAACATTTGACAAAAAGTTTCAGTGTTTATGAGATAACTTTTTGTGTCCATTATTATTTTTACTTATTTTTGCTTTTTTAAGTATTTATTTCAGAAAGTCATGGCAGGAACCGATGGATGGCATTTGGAACATTTAATTTAAAATATTTATTATGCATAATTTGGTTACTCGACGGTTCTCGAAATAATGATAATTTTCCATAAATTAGCCGTCCACTGTATGTAAAGAATAAATTAAAACAGATGGATTACTTTTTTTAATTTTAATTGCGAAAACTTTAAATGAAAAAGAACTGGGTTTGTCTTTATTTTAAAAGCATACATAGGGCTATATTTACATTTAGGGGGTAGCAAAGTGAAAATAGCTTTATAACTTTCAAAAAATTCCCAGTGATGATTGATTAGTACCGTTGGGTAGATAAGTCTGTGTCCTAACTAGGAAAAAAAATTATTTTTTGACAAAATTTAATTTAATTATCGTTGCCTTCGAGCGATCCTCCAAATTTTTGTGGTACCTACGATTTGTCTTTGGTTTCAAATAGGCCTCTGTTTCAACGATTACCTTCTTATTGAACTAAATTTGTATAACTTTTATAACCAATCAACCAGAACTATAGTAAAATTAAAATTAACTTGGAGTCGAGCCAATAGTCTGGAAATGCTCAGAGTGAGTTTGTCTTACAAAATTGGCACCCTTCTTTAAACTGTCACATTTCACAGACGAATCAAAATATCTGGGTAAATAATACAAAAAATAAAGTGCTGAAAAAAAATCTTGATAAATTCATTATGTACACATCCACGGATGGGGTTGCCTATAGGAGAAAAATTTTTATTATTCATTTTACGACAAAAAGTCATTCTTTATAAAAGTTTCTGCTTCTTTTAAAAATGAGAATAACACTGAAAAATCTTAGATTGGATCAGCAGGGCGTTGCCAAATTAAGAAAACATGAAAATACCTCAAGAGAGAATTACCATTATTTTTTATTTTACACAAAATTTTACGACCAAAAGTAATTTTTTTGTTTCTTAATTTACTAACGCCCTATACATCTTATCTAATGTTTGGTATGTAAATCTCATTTTCCCGAGAAATTTTTTTTATAAAAAATTTATTTTGGTCATAAAATTATTAATCATTTTCTCCATCCATGGACACACAAAATTGAAATTTTAATTTGAAAATTTGTATTCGGGCTTCATTTTAGATTATAAACAACTTTCTTTTATATGAATTTTACGTAAAATAAAAAAAAATGATACTTCCCTCTTGAGGTATTTTCATGTTTTCTTAATTTGGCAACACCCTGTAGATCCAATCTAACGTTTTTCAGTGTTATTCTCATTTTTAAATGAAGCAGAATTTTTTATAAAGAATGACTTTTTCTCGTAAAATGACTAGTAAAAATTTTTCTCCTTATATAGGCAACCCCATCCGTGGACACACTGTATACTAGCAGAATTAACCTACAGAGAAAATCAACAGTAAAGAAAAACTGTTTTCTTTTCTTTCCCGTATATGAGAAGACTATTACATTATTTTTAAACGTCATAATAAGAACATTCGGATATATTTTTTTAGTCGGTATATTTAAGTTTGGGTTTACTTCCTTCACCATCTCTAAACTTTATTTTAATCAAATTCTTTCATGCAGAAAAATCTTCTTCGATTAAAAAAAGCGCCAGCTACGTATCCATAAACAGAAACCACAGTTCCGGAGATCTATCTGAAGTACAACACAACCTTGCGTTCATGAGAAAAATACCACAAGGAGCAGAAGCTAGCAACATTCTAGTTGGAGAAGTAGATTTTCTGGAGAAGACCCTATCAGCTTTCATCAGACTCAACACGGCAACTATTTTGGGAGATTTAACCGAAGTACCTGTACCGACTAGGTTTCTGTTCGTTTTACTCGGTCCTTCATCAGCTACATTCGGTAAGTACTCATTATACAAGGTGGTCAAATAAAAACTTAACACCTCGTCTTCCGATTTTAAAATGAATTTGTGGAAAATCACTCGGACTGGTCAATTTTTCGCTATTTGCTTCCTGTAATTTCAACCCTAAGTTGGGAGTGAGAACAATCCCTTTTGAATAGGAACGATAGGTGTTGTGATACCTCATCTTGAAGATCTTATCGAGTACTATCTGAACCTGAAATTTATCTTCAAAATTTCCATCGATGACGAAATTACAGATAAAATACTTTTGTTTGTGTCCATGTAAGAATCATTTTTTCTAACTCATATAAAAATGCATTTATTAAATATAGTATGTACAAAAAATACGAGAAGTAATAAACCCTAATTAAGTATGCAAAACCTTTACAGGAAGCACCATGAAATTTTTGATAAATCTCTTACTTTAAATTACATTTCTTCCGTAAATCTAAAAACCAGGTAGATCGACCCCGTATTTGTTTCAGTTGTAGCAAAGTTTAGGGTTTCTTCATTGTTAAAGGATTAGCAGATAAGCAATAACGCAATGCAGTGATGTGTATTTTGGAAACAAAAAAACGTTTTAAATTATAATATAATAAAAAATGAAAAGAAATAATTATTGGAATACATTTATTACTTACATTTTATTCTATATCCGACTCGGAAGAGGAAAAATCGTTGTTGACATTAATAATAATAGGGTCGATTAAATCATCACAAATATTGTCAATTTTCCACATATTTGCCTCTACTTTGATAACATGCTCGATACAGTTTGTCCAATTTTCCTTACTAACATGACTTACAGCACTCTCAAACAATTTCACAACATCGTTTATTTTAAAAGTAGTATTTTTTTCCAACTTCCCCCTTTACCTGAGCCCATTTTAATTGTATGGGATTAAGTTCACAATGATAAGGGGGAAGTCGAAGAACTGATATACCACGAGAAGAAGCCATTTCTTCTACAATGTAGGTTTTGTATTTATTCTTGTTCATTTTTGCAATTCTGTAAAGTTCTTTTCTTAGTGGATCTTTTGGAAACTAAATATTTTTCGAAATAAGCCACTCCAAAAGCTCTGCTTTACGCCAACGACTTGTGGGCAATGCTTCTCGTAACCGTGAATGGTAACTTGCGTTGTCCATAACAATAACAGCCCCTTTTGGAATCAGATCCAACATTTGAACAAACCATTCCTCGAATACATCCCCATTCATATCTTCGTGATAGTCCCCCGTGCGTTTTGAAATAAAAGTTAATAATCCACCATCAACAAAACCTTCAGAACTTCCAACATGGACAATGATAAGTTTTTTTCCTTTTCCAGATGGTGGCTGCAAACCTAACGACAAACCTTCCACGAATGCCTGCCTTCCGCTTTTAATGTTTTCATCTTGCCAAGATTGGGAAACTGTATATCCAGCATTTATCCATGTTTCGTCTAAGTAGAAGATTTTCAAATTTTGTTCTCTGGCATGTCGAATGCTTCTTAAATAGTCTCTTCTCCAAAAAACTATTTCCGGTTTATCTATCAAGAGAGATTTTCTACTATGTTTTGTATATCCGAAACCCACATCATTCAAAAGTTTGCATAATGTCATTCTGGAGAATTTTTTATAGTCCGTATCATCTTGCACTGATGACCTAATTTTGTCAAGTGTTGGAATTTCCTTTCGTAAGTAAAATCCATGGCCTTTACGCCTTAGTCTTTATTTTAATGACTTATCGATCTCAATTGGTTTTCGGCCTGAAGGAGTTTTAGGGGGTTGAAGAGTTCCATTCTTGCTTTCTTTTAGTAATCTATAAATTGTTGATTTAGCAACACACAACATAGCAGCCGTTAATTCCACAATATCATCAACACTTGCACTTGGATCCTTGTTTTTCAATAATATATAACAATTCAATATCAGATTTTTTCATTTAAAGATAATGGACCTGTTTTTGGTCGTTTAGATGGTCCTTGGCTTATCGACATTGTTTGGTACTTGCACAATTAACGTTCAACAAATGTTTTAAATATATTCCAACTGTTTACAATATTATGAAAACCATACAACTTCATACAACTTTACTCAAAGAACTAATACTAAGTACTGATTTAATGTACCTACTTTCTTTTAAAATAATATTCCCGATAATGTTTCTAAGAAAACTGGGTTGTTTGGAAAATACCTCTCAATAATCGAATAATCTGTAAATAGGTGTAATCGTATTAAGCCGCTTACAGTAGGCCACTTGCCATTTAAAATTTCTGAGAAAAATTCCCCAAACACTACATATAGCTACCGTGACAATATTCAAAGTTTGAATTAATCTTCTTACAAAAAGAACAAAAATATATAAAATAATTATTGTTACAGATTAGTTTGTTTTCTATTATGAATAAACTGTGTTGCCTTTCTTTATCAAACTTACTAAAATTTATGTACCTCTATCACTTTTTTTTATTAAAATTAGTACATCCCGTTACCTCTGACCTAAATCGTATATTCTTTAGCATAGCTGCAACTCATTCGTTCAATACAAAATGTACCTTACGGTATACCCTCTTAAAATGTATTTTGGTACGTCCATGAAATCTACTTAAATGAATGATTTATTACTCCTTGTCCTTTCTATATAGACTATAGTTATAATTAATTTGCACCAAATCAATCAAAATTAATTTGAAAATCATTTTTTCTAGTTTTCTAGTTTAGATTGATTTGGTGCTGCGAACCTCGCTTCGCTCGGCACGCAGTGAAAGATTTATAATAATACCAAATATTAAATTAATTTTAAATCAGTTTCAATTAATTTGATTCTTTAATCAGAAATTGACAGATCCTAACGATTTTCTGTCGAAAATGGAGGTGTTAAGTTTCCCCCGAACCGTTTTGTAATAATCAGGAAGAATTTCCAACGAATTTTCTTGTCACAGGGTACCATGAAATCGGTCGAGCTATGGCCACGTTGATGTCTGACGAGATTTTTCACGAGGTAGCCTACCGAGCGCGAAACAGAAGCCATTTACTGGCTGGAGTCGATGAATTTCTCGACGCGGTGACAGTGTTACCTCCTGGAGAATGGGACCCGGCCATACGTATAGAACCACCAGCAGCCATACCATCACAAGACGCCCGGAAACGCCCCCCGGAAAAAATGCTCGAAGAAATAGACGAAGAGGAGGAAGAACAACGACAAAGAGCAGAAGCTGGTCTAGCCAGAACTGGTATACTGTTCGGAGGACTAATCAATGACATTAAAAGAAAAGTACCGTTTTATCTATCCGATTTCAAAGATGCATTCTCCACCCAATGCATAGCTTCTTGGATATTTCTTTATTTCGCTTGCCTGTCCCCGATTATAACATTTGGAGGACTCTTGTCCGAAGCTACGGGGAAAAATATGGCAGCCATGGAATCCTTAGTGTCCGGATTCGTCTGCGGGATCGGATACGGGCTGTTTTCCGGACAACCTCTATCGATTTTAGGATCGACTGGACCAGTATTAGTATTCGAAACTATAGTGTACGATTTTTGCAAGACCATGCAATGGGATTATATGTCTTTGAGGTTTTGGATTGGGACGTGGATAGTTATTATTTTGTTGATATTGGTTGCTATCGATGCTAGCGCCTTCGTTTGCTACATCACTAGGTTCACGGAAGAAAATTTTGCCACGTTGATAGCTTTTATATTTATTTACAAGGTAAGTGATCAAATTTGCTTTGAACCTCTTTTGAATCACTAACAATCATTAAATGTGCCGCAGAAGTTCATACAGTTGTCACAAACTATACTTTAGATCTGTGTTTTAGTAAGATTTTGCCTTTAAAGCTAGTTTTGTGAAAAAAGTTGGTAAAAATAGCTTTGCTGTTCGTAGTCTATGCTTTGGTTACCTTAGAATATCAACTTTAGATCTAAATCAATATGAATTTCAATAGGTTGGGTTTTGTATACAAATTCCTCTTGTATGTAGGTCATTAAATTATGAACCAAACCCTTTAAATAACTTCGGAAACAGTGCGGGGATGTCACAAAATCCTGACTAAGGCAACTTTTTTCTCTGGTTGAGATGGGTCCTTATCTAGAACCCAACCTTAGTGGTATGTCATAAATAGTTGATTGATATGAAGGTTTTAGGCATCTTAAGTTATTATTATAAACAATTTATACAATGCGTCCAAAAAGTAACGCATATAGTAAATTGTGTAACAAGTGCGCAAAAGTGCTCTCGTTACTCGTGTGAATTGCGGCACTCGACTTCGTTTCATGCCGCAACTTTTCACACTCTTGAGAAATTAGCATTTGCGCACGTGTTGCACACTGTACTTTTCCTACGACCACCGTCCAAAACGACCACCATCCAGAAAACAAACAAACGATCGTGTTGCACACGATACTTTTTTATGGGCACTTTTTCTAACATGGCATAGCTTTTGGCGGTGAAAATTTCTGCATTTCATTTAAATAAATTACTAAAGATCGTATTTAAAGATTTATTAAATATTACAGTAGGTAACAAATTTACGTTTTAAGAAACGCATTTTAAATTTTACTTTCCTTGCATGGAATTTTTTACTTAAAATTATAATGAACTGTAAAATTGGAACAGTTCTGGATCTTTATCCCTGGTGTTGGTGTTTCCGACAAGTTTTCGGTTATTGTTAATAAGTCATTCGTAGCTGATGTTGAGGGAACAGGAACAGAATCAAATTTCTGTAATGATTCATCGACTCTACTAGATAACGAGATTGACAACTTGCTGCAGGTATTTATTTTGGGTATGCCTAATGTCACTTTGGCTATGCTTTATGTTACTTTGGCTATGCCTTATGTCACTTTTCCCACAACTTTTGTTGCTATGAGAAATTGCTGATTTTGCGTACTGTAACCAATGTGCAAAATAGTGTTTTGGATGGGCTTCGTAGGAAAAATTCTTTATTTGCTATAAAATTAGAAATTCCCAAAACAGGTAGATTTTTTATTTCAATTTACTATTGTTTCAAATCATAATCTAATATACAGGGTGAACCACTTTCGTGTAATGACGTCATCACCATTTTTTCAAATGGAACCCCCCCTTTTTTTATATTTATACTGGATACCGGACTTTCATCCCCTGGAACAAAGTACAGGTTTATCAGCTTTCCTGTCTAGGATCACTAGGAAAAAAGTAGTTAGTTTTATTTTGCAAAATTAACCTTAGAAGCAAGTCATGACTATTATTACTCTTCCTCAAGCTTCTAATTTATCCTCTACTCAGTTTTTCCATTATTTCTTCCATTGTTTACCATAATCACCTATACTGTCTGCTGTCTTATATAACTCTTGCAGAAAATATAGTTCCATGTGTTTATTTGCTTTAATTATAGGCTTTTGAAAACGTTTGGGCGATAGGAAAGAAGTATCCCATCACAGTAGACGTAAATAACATAAATTTAGGATGTTCTTGTACTTGGAATGACTATTCTTGTTCATTTTTGCAATTCTGTAAAGTTCTTTCCTTAGTGGATCTTTTGGAAACTTAATATTTTTCGAAATAAGCCACTCCAAAAGCTCTGCTTTACGCCAACGACTTGTGGGCAATGCTTCTAATTTATCCTCTACTCAGTTTTTCCATTATTTCTTCCATTCTTTACCACAATCACCTATACTGTGTGTTGTTTTATAGAACTCTTGCAGAAAATATAGTTCCATGTGTTTTTTTGCTTTAATTATAGGCTTTTGAAAATGTTTGGGCGATAGGAAAGAAGTATCCCATCACAGTAGACGTAAATAACATAAATTTAGGATGTTCTTGCACTTGGAATGACACTTCGGAGCAGACAATGACCAATGTTTCAAATACAGCTACAGTAAATCAAACTTTGTGTCTGGTAAGGTTTTAATTAAAATATTTAACGATTCTGTTGATTGATCGACATTTGTGGTTCCAGCAATTAAACGGAACATTGTCAGAAGGTTGTTTCGCCCCACCGTACACTCCAGACATATTCCTAATGTCTGTACTGCTGTTCCTCGGGACTTTCATCATTTCCATACAGTTAAAAGACTTTAAAAATGCTCTCTTCTTTCCCTCCAAAGTGAGTATATCACCGATTTAGAATCCCAACTACCTCAAATTTGTATTTTTTTCCACAGGTACGTCAATTTATCAGCGACTTCGCTGTAATTATAGCCATATGTTCCATGACATTCTTAGATTATTATACAGGCATTCCGACTCCAAAACTCGAAGTTCCTCACGAATTTAAACCCACTCTACCAGGAAGAGGATGGGTCATAGCACCATTCAATCACAATCCTTTGTACACGGTATTTGTGGCTATACCTCCAGCTCTACTGGGCACTATACTCATATTCATGGATCAACAAATCACAGCTGTCATTGTCAATAGAAAGGAATTCAAACTCAAAAAAGGTAAAGGTCTTTAATAGTACACTGCTATAAATGTTCAAAATGTTGTCCATTATTTTGAATGCACTGGTCCAATCTCTTCTGAGTGGAGTTGACAGCTGCCTCAATTTCCGCTCTTGGTATAATATTTATGACGTTTTGAATTCGGACTATCACGTCTTCTCGAATAGTTGGTCGAGTTTTATACACTAAATCTTTTATTTAGTCTAGGAGGAATCGGTGCAGCTGCAGCGTTGGCCAACAACGTTGAGGATGTCCTCCTGAAGCAATCACCTGTATACTCTTCTGGTTGGTCTAGTTTTAAGAACTCAGTTATTTTCTTAGGTGCTCCGCCAACAGTATGTATACCAGCTCTTTGAGACAGACATTTTCCTTGTCTATAACCCACCAAAAGAGAAATAGGTCTCTTAGAAAATGTGCCTTAAGAAGTAAGAAGAAAAATGTGGTTTCAACAAGACGGATGCCCGGTACATTATTCTCGAAATGTGCAAGATTTTTTGAACAGGCATTTTCCTCACCGTTGGATTGGTAGGGGCAGTGTATTTTTCTGGCCACCACGGTCCCCCGATTTAACCTGCCTTGATTTTTATCTGTGAAGCCGAATTAGTCCAGGAGGAATCGGCGCATGAGTACCGAAAACTATTCCACCTCAATTTTTTTATGTGATCCTCTTCAAATTGTCCTCCTAATGATATAAATGCATGTTGCCATGGCGCAACCCGGTGCCATATTGTTTAAACCGAAATTGTTTAAACAATTACAAGGAATTGTTATTTTTCAAACAGACAAATTTTTTTTATATTCTTTATTGAAATGCCAATATAAAAGGTCCTATGACTTTTCACGATAAAATTAATATTTTTAAAGATATGAATTTTTTAAGGTTCGAAAAATCTCAAATTTGGGTACTTTCGACCCATGAAAAATATATTAAAAAAACAGATAATGTAAAAGTAATAAATGTTTTTAATTCTCTATACAATAGTTAATAATATTGTTAATAGAGATTTAAAAAAATTTCATTGTTTATATCTTTTTTTTAATTGTTAATTTGGCGCGCTCACAAGTATGCATCGCTTACTTTTAAGTATCGTTGTCTCTCTCTGACTCATGCGTTGCGTCGGCCTCTCTGTGTCTTGAATCATTATCATTTATCTTAAAAATTATCAACTTTATCAAAATTGTTCAAGAAAGCAATGTTATTAGATAATAATTAAATTGCCTACAATTTGTTTTTAATACATTTTTTTCAGAAATCAATTTTTCAAAAGTTCTTTAAGCATAAATCGGAAAATGTCATTAAAATTACTTTTTGATCAGATTATATTACTTTTTGCTATTAAACGTTATTATTTAAACAAATAGTAACCATGAAAGAATAAAAATAAAAAAAAAATTCTTTTCTTACTCAGACACACTCATACACACACTATGATACATATACATAAAATTATTTTTATTCAATTTATTTGAATGTTTTTTCTAAATACCCAATATATATTTTTATTATTTGTAAATAAAAAATGTTCAAATACCATTATATCTTATTATTGTTGATATAAATGCAAAAATTAGTATGATAATTACAAAAAAGTAATATAAACTGATAATAGTATATTAAACAACGCATTTCATATGGAATTCTGTTATGACACGAGTTCAAGTTTAAAAAACGAATCGCGAAGCGATGAGTTTTTTAAAGAACGAGTGTCACAACAGCCATATGAAATAAGTTGTTTATAATATTTTTTATATTTTGCCCTTTTTACCATTTTTTAAATTAATTTTTTATTTTTATGTAATTACGAAAATTTTTATTTTAAAAAGTATGTCGGCAGCACTGTGTAATTTATAAAATTTGACAGTTGTGACATTTAAATTATCAAATGTAAATGTTTTAAAATATTTTAAAAAGAATAATATACCAATAATATATTATATAAGTAAAATATTATATTCATATTCACAGATACTTTCTTAAAGAACAATATAAAAAATGAATAAATTGCTATTAGCCACAAATGTCAATGTCAATAGTCTTGCCTTTAGATACTTCACTCATGTCGCCAACCATTTAAAACAAAAATTTGCGTGCGTAAAAGTTACATTACGATACGCAAATGCGTTTTATAATGAAGATTTTTATAAGTGCGAAATATAAAAAAGTAATTTTAATGCTTAACTTTTGAAAAATTGATTTCAGAAAAAAAATTATTAAAAACAAATTGTAGGCATTTTAATTATTATCTAATAACATTGCTTTCTTTAAAAATTTTGATAAAGTTGATAGTTTTTAAGATAAATGATAAATAATGATTCAAGACACAGAGAGGCCGACGCAACGCATGAGTCAGAGAGAGACAGCGATACTTAAAGGTAAGCGATGCATACAAATTAACAATTAAAAAAAAAGATATAAACAATGAATTCTTTTTAATTCTCTATTAACAGTATTATTAACTATTGTATAGAGAATTAAAAAAAAATATTACTTTTACATTATCTGTTTTTTTAATATATTTTTCATAGGTCGAAAGTACCCAAATTTGAGATTTTTCGAACCTTAAAAAATTCATATCTTTAAAAATATTAATTTTATCGTGAAAAGTCATAGGACCTTTTATATTGGCATTTCAATAAAGAATATAAAAAAAATTTGTCCGTTTGAAAAATAACAATTCCTTGTAATTGTTTAAACAATTTCGGTTTAAACAATATGGCACCGGGTTGCGCCATGGCAACATGCATTTATATCATTAGGAGGACAATTTGAAGAGGATCACATAAAAAAATTGAGGTGGAATAGTTTTCGGTACTCATGCGCCGATTCCTCCTGGACTAATTCGGCTTCACAGATAAAAATCAAGGCAGGTTAAATCGGGGGACCGTGGTGGCCAGAAAAATACACTGCCCCTACCAATCCAACAGTGAGGAAAATGCCTGTTCAAAAAATCTTGCACATTTCGAGAATAATGTACCGGGCATCCGTCTTGTTGAAACCACATTTTTCTTCTTACTTCTAAAGGCACATTTTCTAAGAGACCTATTTCTCTTTTGGTGGGTTATAGACAAGGAAAATGTCTGTCTCAAAGAGCTGGTATACATACTGTTGGCGGAGCACCTAAGAAAATAGCTGAGTTCTTAAAACTAGACCAACTAAGAAAATAGCTGAGTTCTTAAAACTAGACCAACCAGAAGAGTATACAGGTGATTGCTTCAGGAGGACATCCTCAACGTTGTTGGCCAACGCTGCAGCTGACCTTAAAATTCTAAAACAGCACGCTGGATGGAAGAGTTCTTCAGTTGCAGAAAAGTATATAGAAGAATCTATTGAAGGCAAAACAAGATTGCAAGAATGATCCAAAGGGGCGAAACTTTTGGTGAAGTGCTACATCACAGCCAAACATCTTCCGCGATTACAGAAAACACTGTAAATCCATCAACAACTCAATTAATACATATTGCTGGCAACAGCAGTTGTACAATTAATGTCAATCTTCAAAAACTAGAATAAAAGCTTAGTTTATGTTGATTCACTTATTGTTTCAAACAAAATTGGAAGAATTGAAGAGTAAAGTACAAGTATACCGTAAAGTGCCATTTCCCGCACTCAAACGAGTCCGGGAAATGGCACTCTACCATACAGTATGAAAAAAATAATATGACAGATTTTTGTAATATCCACGTCAATTGTTGAGCAGTGTATATTAGCAGCCAGCTATTTTTTATATCTACTTTGATTTCAGGTTGTGGTTACCACTTGGATCTCTTCGTATTGGCTATACTGATTGAAATATGTTCAATAATGGGCCTGCCATGGTTCGTGGCAGCCACAGTGCTCTCCATAACGCACGTTCATTCCCTCAAACTGGAATCTGAGTGTGCAGCTCCGGGAGATAAACCTCAATTTTTAGGAGTTAGGGAACAGAGAGTCACGCACATCTTGATATTTCTATCGATAGGCTTGTCCGTATTCCTAACACCAATGTTAGGTCACATTCCAATGCCGGTCCTCTTCGGAGTGTTCCTCTACATGGGCATATCTTCTTTGAAAGGTCTGCAATTCTTTGACAGGATGCGGATTATGTTGATGCCCAACAAGTACCAACCAGATTTCATGTTCTTGAGACAGGTAAATAAATAAACTGCTTCTTGGAGTATTTCAACTGACAGTGGTTTAATATTTCAGGTACCTATCAAGAAGGTCCATCTTTTTACAGTCATCCAATTGACTTGCTTGATTTGCTTGTGGATGGTGAAATCGTTCAGTCAGACGTCGATATTGTTCCCGTTAATGTTGGTGGTGATGATTGGTATCAGAAAATCTTTAGATTGGATATTTACCAGAAGAGAATTAAGGATTCTGGATGACGTTATGCCGGAAAACAATAAGATTTATCAACTGGATGAAGAAGAGGTGGGCTGGCTTAGATACATTCCTAAATTAATTCTCGGTCCGAAATTGATGGTTAATAAACAATATAGGAAATGTAATCAGATTGTTAAAGAACCTTAAACGTTTTAGATACTTTACGTCCTATATAATTTAGAGAATTTTTAATTTTTAAATCAGATAGAAAAGAAGCAATAATATTCCGAACGTCATGGTACAAAAAATTAGTCATATCTTCTTATTTTATTGCAATAACTGAGTGATATTTAGAATTATTTTCATTTAGAAGGATGTAGTAGGTTGTTTTATAGTACCAAATTTGTATTATTTTTTACAGAGAATTGAATCTTTTTAAAAAATTGATTGGTGTTTACGTGATAATGTCATAAAGAAATATTGATGAAAAATTGCATAGTTTAATGAATGGACTAGTTTAGTGATTTTTTTTTATATTTGCATCTTATAAAATAGGTTTTTAGTGGTTCAACTGTATAAATAAAATTTTTATAAAATTAATCCTCTAGCCATAATCGACTTTTGAAATTTAAATTTAATGGTTACATACGTCATAAGTGGTAAGTGACGTGTTTCAATAAGATTGGTAGAAAATTTGCGATGTTGTCGATATGCTTTAATATTAACCGAGAAACTTATCTCTCTCTCTTATTTGTTATCATTAAAAAGAGATAAACATATCGATATTTTTGTTCTCTGATTGACACTTTATCCAATAAGGAGTAAAACACTAAACAAAATATTCTGTCATTTTCGTTAGTTTAATTTGTTGTTTGGTTGTGTTTGGTTTATGAAAGAAATTACTTCTATACTATTTTTGGTTCGAAAATAAAAATCCCTAACACCTTCTCTTGGTGTTATAGCGGTTCCTTCAAAAATAACCAATAGAAGTAATTGTTCTCTCGGGGAGCAACCATTCTATCGGTACAGTGAGAGAACGAATTTCAAGAATACGGTTTTGGCATTTTCAATAGAACCACACCCACTTTCTATTGGCTGTTCTATTCTATCACCGTCAAGAATAGGGGTTTTTGTTTGTTCATTACAGATAAACACGATTTTCTCTCCTGTCATATATCTTGTCAACTGGTACAATCAGTTAGTCACAGAACACGGTGTTTTGTGCCGCCAGTTCTTTGAGAATACTTGAAACGAACGTAGCTAAAATGTGACAACGATGACTTTTAAACACACTTCATTATTGGTTATTAGTTGGCGCTACGTTTAAAACTTACAAATTATTTATTGCTAAATTTTACGAAATGAGAAAAATTACTTGCAAAATGAATACCAGTATAAGTAAGTAGGTATCTTATCCTAAATATATATTGCTATCATTTTGATTAATATGATCCTACTAAACTAGTCCATTGTCAATGAGTTATCAATATTTTGTCTAATAGATAAAAATATACGGTGAATAATTTTATTACGAACAAAATATGAATTAATTAATCTCTTTCAAAGTACTCTCCATGATTGGAAGCATTTCTAGAAGGCTTCTTTGGAAAGTGCCTTCAGCTGTTGGCCCTCTCAATGTCACGAATGGTATCAAAACGCTCACCTTCGAGCACAATTTTTAATTTTGGAAAGAGCCAGAAGTCGCATGGTGCTAAATCCGGGGAGTTGGGCGGATTTGGACACACAGGAACCTTTTTTTCGGCCGAAAACTCACGATTTAGAAGCGAGGTGTGGCAGAGCACCTTTTCGTAATAAAGAAGGAAGCCATTAGCCCATTTTTCTGGTTTATTTCTCCGTATATCGTCTTGCAAACGTTACAGAAAACCCTTCACTTGTTCCTCTTAGAACGAATTCTCGTTGCACTATGCCCTTACGATAAGAGACTTTGACTGACGTGCCTTCTTAGGGCGAGGAGGTAAAAATTCATCCACCGTATTCTTTTACAAGCTGATTCATATTAGAACTCTATGCATTTTAGAAGCGTGGGAATGCTTGTGTACAAGCCGACGCTTGGGCCGATCTTGCCTCTCTATCCCTTGTTTCTCACATATTTTAAAAATAAATTATAGATTCAATTCTTTGTATTTCTTTATTGTGATATGATAGAATTCTGTCATAGTTTTCGATATTCTAGGTAGTTTACTGTATAAGTGCCTTTTTTCTTTACTCCAAGATAAATACTTACAGGTAAATGTTTCTCGTAAGTTTTTAAAAAAACTAACAACTAACAAACCACACCTGTAGAATTCCTCTGAAAAATATATGTGTATATGTGATAAATAAAAATTAAACACCGGGTGTCCCTGAAGTTTCTGGCCCATTGTAACTGCAAATATATCGGACCTTAAAAACCATACGGGTCAGAAACTTCTGGGACACCCGGTATATTAACAAGATATTCTAAAGATATTGGAAAAAGACAACAAATAATTAGGTAAAGCGTCAATAATATAAAATAATTATTGCGGTTAATATTAAAGAGATTAATTATTTAAAGTACTTTATACTCGAGAGATTTTAATCATTGAAATTAAATAATGTGTGTAATAATTTTAGTGCCAAATTAAAAATACAAACTCACCCTATATGCTGAGCAACAGGGTATTTTTTATGCCTTAAAAAATAGTAGAAAACCGACTGTTTTTGTTGTTTTGGACATTTAAATACAAAAAATAACACTTTTCCAATTATTTAGTTATAAATTTCAATTGGAAGTTAAAAATTGGTCTTCCCTTTGAAGATCAATTATATCTTTTGTAAATCAGTCATTTTGAGGTACAGAAGAGTCCAAATTGTTTGGAAAGAGTCTTACCAAATAAAAAATTGTGTTCCAAGTGGTCTTCTTCTCGTAAATAAGTTATCCAAAGGCTAAAAACAGCCCAAATTTTGTTCAAAGAGTCTAGCCAGATACATAAATGGTTACAAATTGGTCTTCCTTTTAGAGATCAGTTATCCTGAGTCTAAATGATGGGCAAAAGGGCTCATTAAGTAAAAAAAAATGGTTGCAAATTGGTATCCCTTTTGTAAATCAGTCATTTTAAGATACAGGAGAGTCTAATTTGTTTGGAAATACTCTTATCACATACAAAATTGTGTTCCAAGTGATCTTCTTCTCGTAAATAAGTTATCCAAAGGCTAAAAACAGCCCAAATTTTGTTCAAAGAGTCTAACCAGATACATAAATGGTTACAAATTGGTCTTCCTTTTGGAGATCAGTTATCCTGAGTCTAAATGATGCTCAAAGAGGCTCATTAAGAAAAAAATGGTTGCAAATTGGTATCCCTTTTGTAAATCAGTCATTTTGAGGTACAGGAGAGTCCAAATTGTTTGGAAACAGTCTTACCATATACAAAAATGGTTGCAAAGTGGTTTTCTTCTCGTAAATAAGTTATCCAAAGGCTAAAAAGAGTCCAAATTTTGTTCAAAAAGTCTGACCAGATACATAAATGGTTACAAATTAGTCCTCCCCTTAAATATCAATTATCCTGAGTCTAAATAATGCGCAAAGAGGTTCATTAAGTAAAAAAAATGGTTGCAAATTGGTATCCCTTTTGTAAATCAGTCATTTTGAGGTATAGGAGAGTCCAAATCGTTTGGAAAGAGTCTTATCAAATACAAAAATGATTGCAAAGTGGTCTTCTTCTCGTAAATAAGTTATCCAAAGGCTAAAAAGAGTCCAAATTTAGTTCAAAGAGTCTGACCAGGTACATCTATGGTTACAAATTGGTCTTCCTTTTGGAGATCAGTTATCCTGAGTCTAAATGATGCTCAAAGAGGCTCATTAAGTAAAATAATGGTTGCAAATTGGTATCCCTTTTGTAAATCAGTAATTTTGAGGTACAGAAGAGTCCAAATTGTTTGAAAACAGTCCTACCACATACAAAATTGTGTTCCAAGGCGTCTTCTTCTCGTAAATAAGTTATCCAAAGTCTAAAAAGAGTCCAAATTTTGTTCAAAGAGTCTGACCAGGTACATCTATGGTTACAAATTGGTCTTCCTTTTGGAGATCAGTTATCCTGAGTCTAAATGATGCTCAAAGAGGCTCATTAAGTAAAATAATGGTTGCAAATTGGTATCCCTTTTGTAAATCAGTAATTTTGAGGTACAGGGGAGTCCAAATTGTTTGGAAAGAGTCTTACCACATAAAAAATTGTGTTCCAAGTTGTCTTCTTCTCGTAAATAAGTTATCCAAATGCTAAAAAGAGTCCAAATTTTGTTCAAATAGTCTAACCAGGTACATAAATGGTTACAAATTGATCCTCCCCTTGGAGATCAGTTATCCTGAGTCTAAATGATGCGCAAAGAGGCTCATTAAGTAAAAAAAATGGTTACAAATTGGTATCCCTTTTGTAAATCAGTCATTTTAAGATACAGGAGAGTCTAATTTGTTTGGAAATACTCTTATCACATACAAAATTGTGTTCCAAGTGGTCTTCTTCTCGTAAATTAGTTATCCAAAGGCTAAAACGAGTCCAAATTTAGTTCAAAGAGTCTGACCAGGTACATCTATGGTTAGGTTAGGTTAGGTTACAAATTGGTCTTCCTTTTGGAGATCAGTTATCCTGAGTCTAAATGATGCGCAAAGAGGCTCATTAAGTAAAAAAATGGTAACAAATTGGTATCCCTTTTGAAAATCAGTCATTTTGAGGTACAGGAGAGTCCAAATTGTTTGGAAACAGGCTTACCACGTACAAAAATGGTTGCAAAGTGGTCTTCTTCTCGTAAATAAGTTATCCAAAGGCTAAAAAGAGTCCAAATTTTATTCAAAGCGTCTGACCAGATACATAAATGGTTACAAATTGGTCTTCCTTTTGGAGATCAGTTATCCTGAGTCTAAGTGATGCTCAGAGAAGCTCATTAAGTAAAAAAATGGTTGCTGGGAAACCAAAGAAGACCAGTGCTAGTAGGGAGGAGTCAAGGAAGGCTTGGTAATCTGGGAGATCTTCGGTAGGGGTAGTGTTTAAGAGGCAGAGAGATAGGTACTTAGGGGAATTTTATTTCAGGGTGTTTTATTTCAGGGTGTTTGAGAAGATGGCGGCGATGGATAATCCAGTGGGATTTTGGGGGGTTTTCGGGGAGGAGGCGCCAGTCAATCACATCGTTTCGATAACTCAATAATAATTGAAGAAACTGCGATTTTTTACTATAAATTTTAATAAAAAAATAATACACAACCTTTAGTTTAATAGCACACTCAGTTTTCAACTATTTTTTATGGCAAAAATCAATTAAAACATGCTTTCCTGTTGTTAGACTCCTAATTCATAATTTATAGAGCTGTTGAATCAGCTGTGATTGGGAAATGTCAATAAAACGTCGTATCCAGAATGTTCCAATTGCAATCGTTTATTGATTATGTTTATATTTATGTTATTTATGTTTTTATTTGGACGATTAGCTTTTTTGTTTCCTCTCATAGCGCTAGGAAGATGAATTAAGTGAGTACTGGTTATCATTCTCTTCTTGTTACCTGTATCTTGATTATATATATAGTTTATTTATATTTTATAGTTATATTTATTTATAATAAATTTATTTATTTTAAATTTCGTTTGTTTATTTTATTTTTCGCTTTCGTTGAACAAAATCCAGTGGGATAAGTAAGTAAATTTGATATTTGATATATTTACCCCCAAACTGATAATTAATATGTAATATACACCCTGAATGTGTCTTCATGAATCATTGTTTCGAAGTATTTCACATTTTTTTTCATACTCGTAGGAACCTAATACCCACAAAAAGCTGGATACGGTATTTACAATTTAATATGTTCTTAATGATCGAAAATCGTCTCAAAAACTATAGCATAAATCAGCGGTTCTCAAACTCTCATACTTGACGCCACTTCATTTTATTTTAAATAATATTGCGACCCGCGTTGTATTAAGATAATAAAATAGTCAACCCGGGGAATTAGAATTAGACTAGGCAACACTGTATTTACAATATGTGCTTGACGCGGCGGACGATGATGTTTTGCGAAAGAATAAATTTTGATAAAACCTATTTGTATTATATACATTTTAAAATTTCTTGTGTACACTAAGTTTGTTAAAAATACCTAACCCAACCATAATTTCATAAATCACTTATGCGAATGACGAATGTACTTTCAGAACAATATTATCCTGAAGTATCAAAATAATTTAATATAAAGTTATTCTATTTAATAAATCTATTCCTGTCATACACTTCCTTCTGGCAGATTATCTCAATAAATAAATAATTAATCCTTTTTTATCAATTTCACTTCAAAAAAACCCACTTAGCTGTAAGAGCGGCTTAGATAAATTTGACATTTACCGATTAATTCAACAATTCATATTTATTTTCAAACTCTACAAGGTGTTTCTATCTTTATCACCTTAGTGTCTTTTTTATTTATATTTAATTTGTTTTTACGCAAACGGATAAAAAGATAGTGGCGCCCTCAACTTTTACAACCAATCAACCTGAACTATATAGTAAAATTAAAATTACTGTGGAGTCGAACCACTTCGTGAGAGGAGCCAATAGTCTGGAAATGCTCAGAGTGAGTTTAAGTCTTACAAAATTGGCACCCTTCTTTAAAAAAATTAAAAAAGAATAATAAATATTCATAAATCACTTATACGATCTTATGCGATAATTTTTGTGACGAATATATAAAAAATACAAGTCAGATTCCAAATACGTGAACTGTATTATTAACGGCATTGCTTTTTTAACCTGCGACATCATTTTCACATGCATGAGTTTATCTTTTTCTGTATCCCTGAGGTCCGGGAAATGACGGTATAAGATGTTTAAAGATATTATTGTAAGTCAGGTAGCATTCTGCACACACCTACCCCCTCCTATTTAATACCAACGAGCTTATAAACACTAGAAACCCTATGAGAGAGATAGACTGTATTCGCGATCATCATTGGCACCAGGTGGCGCTCCAAAACTCCGGGAAGTTGAGCTAACAAAAATTATCCCACTAGGTGTGAAATTTTCCAAAGCTTACGTATGTACGAGGGCTATTCAGAAAGTGAGGAATGTTTTGTATTAAAACAAAAACTCTCTTTAGTGTTTATAAGCTCTCTGCTCATTACATAATATTTGCTTGCAATTAAACCACGCCATTAAATTTGTTTTTATTTCTAATTGCCATTTATTTTCATTTTCTTAGGAAAAAACTCCCATAGAAATCCAAAATCAGTCGGGAAATTTGAAAATATCCTTAGCCAACGGAAACGTTATGAACATCCCTTTGTCCGCCATTAACATCTCTGAAGAAGTCGATAAAACGGGGATATGGAAGTATGTAAACGAAAACAAACACCATGAGAAGGAAAAGAAGAAGAGTCCTAAAGGTAGAACGTAAGTTTCGGGTTTGAACAAAGCCAACTTCAAGTGTATTATGTATTTAAAAATTAATTTAAATTATTAATATGAGTAATTAAATTAAACACACATTTAATTTGAAATGTACTTCTTCTTCTTCTTCTTTAGATTGATGGGCTCAATTCCCTAGAATTATTTACCCAGATGCAATTGTTCTGAAATTTTTTGTCACAGAAGTAGCTGCACTTTCGTGCGCCTGACACTTGTCATCACTTCTTCAGCCTGAAATCAAACATAAATACAGAATGTGCTAATACAATTTGCCATAGCAATGGACTAGTTTAGTAGGATCATATTAATCAAAATGATAGCGATATATATTTAGGATAGGATACCTACTTACTTATATTCGTATTCATTTTGCAATTAATTTTTCTCATTTCGTAAAGTTTAGCAATAAATAATTAGTAAGTTTTAAACGTAGCGCCAACTAATAACCAATAATGAAGTGTGTTTAAAAGTCAACGTTGTCACATTTTAGCTACGTTCGTTTTAAGTACTCTCAAAGAACTGGCGGCACAAAACACCGTGTTCTGTGACCTTAGAACAAAAAGATACAGGAAGGAGTATATGCAAAATGACCTAGAGTCCAGAAAGGACTTGTATATGGCGGCCAATTGTCAATTTTAATTTCCGTTTCCATTGACGTACCATGAAAAAAGATAAAAATTATATCAAGGTTTTTATTTTTAATAAATTTCAACCAATTAGATGTGTGAATACAATTAGTGTTTTAAATAATTTAGTCTTTATAAGAACCGAATGCGCTCATTTTTGACATTTATATGCAAATATTGCTTTGACGGTATACTGTAAACCTAGACAATGAGTCATACTAGGAGCTTAAAGATGGCCGACTTCCGTCGCAAATTTTCCTTAAAGTGTATATATGACAGACTCCTTCCTGTTTCTTTCTGTTCTAAGTCTGTGACTAACTGATTGTACCAGTTGACAAGATATATGACAGGAGAGAAAATCGTGTTTATCTGTAATGAACAAACAAAAACCCCTATTCTTGACGGTGATAGAATAGAACAGCCAATAGAAAGTGGGTGTGGTTCTATTGAAAATGCCAAAACCGTATTCTTGAAATTCGTTCTCTCACTGTACCGATAGAATGGTTGCTCCCCGAGAGAACAATTACTTCTATTGGTTATTTTTGAAGGAACCGCTATAACACCAAGAGAAGGTGTTAGGGATTTTTATTTTCGAACCAAAAATAGTATAGAAGTAATTTCTTTCATAAACTAAACACAACCAAACAACAAATTAAACTAACGAAAATGACAGAATATTTTGTTTAGTGTTTTACTCCTTATTTGATAAAGAGAACAAAAATATCTCTTTTTAATGACAACAAATAAGAGAGAGAGATAAGTTTCTCGGTTAACATTAAAGCATATCGACAACATCGCAAATTTTCTACCAATCTTATTGAAATACGTCACTTACCACTTATGACGTATGTAACCATTAAATTTAAATTTCAAAAGCCTGACTAGAGGATTAATTTTATAAAAATTTTATTTATACAGTTGAACCACTAAAAACCTATTTTATAAGATGCAAATATAAAAAAAAATCACTAAACTAGTCCATTCTCTAAAGCACTATGCACTACGCTAAAAAGCAATTTATAAGCTACAGTTTATATCCAATAAGAACTTGCAAACAAGCTTAACTACAAAATCAGAGGTCTCTCTCAAAATTGAATTTAAGTCCAGCACCATAACATACAGATTGAAAAATTCCAATATGTTTCTGTAGAAATCATCCCTAATACCCTTTTTAATTGGGCATTCAAGAAAGATATGGTTCATGCTTGCTACAGCTCCACAGTCTCATAAGGGGAATTCCAAAACACCAATTCTGTGTAGATGTTCTCTAGAGTAACAGTCCAATTCTTAGCCTTGAATATATGGAAGTTATACCTCTTTTTAAGTGGATATCTCCAAACCAGGGCCTTCTAGGGAATTTATCCAGTAGATTGAATAGTTGCTAACCTTTTAACATACTGACTATTTCCCTCCATTCTTCTTTCCATAAATTGAATATCTCCGATTTGATCTTGGGTATAATATTGCTGTGTTCCACCTCCTTAAATTTAATTCTGTCCAACTTTAAGCTATCCTTATATATCCTGGGGATCCATCCTAACTTTATATTGATGTTTTTTCTTGGCTTCCCATATATCGTACCTGATATCGAGCTCAATGCTTTCAGAGGTGCCACTAATACCACTTCTGGCTATTTTGTTGAGAGCACCTAGGTCATCATATTCACTGCTTATTACCGACTGGCGAAGCCAGTGTCGAATTCACAACAAAAACTAGTCCTCATTCCAATAATAAACAAATATAAAATTCTACATACAGGGCGATACAGTACAAAGTGTTTAACATATTATTTATTGCAGCAAATTTAAAAAGAAAAAACCTGGTAGGAAAGAGGAGAAATTAATCAAAGACGAAAAACTGGAGAAACGATTATCGACGTGTCAAGAAGAAGAAGACGAAGGAGTGCTCATTAAGGTGACAGAAGCGTCTCTTCACTTATAAAATATACACACAAACATACACATCAGACAATACAAACAAATTAGTTTACATACAGTGTAAGTAGTACAAGTGTGGTTATTTTCACGATACTAAAAAACTGACCTGACCTAAGATGCTATAAAAGTCATAGCCATCAAAGTATAACCAGTGACAGAGTCACTATTTACAAAACTGAAGTGCCAGTTTACTCTTGAACGGAAATCATTTTTCTACTTAAAGCAGCACCAGTTCCACCTACATCAGCACGCTTATAGGCAATGTAGGTCGACAGAGTCAATTCTCCAGACCATAGTGCAGAAGGTGAAAAAGGCGTTGGAATTTAAGGAAGTAGCCCTATCTGCCTTTTTCGACGTAGAAAACTCGGTAGAACGCGCCATTGACAAGCCGAGAGCAGGCCCCATTGAGAATGAATTGCTGTCTAGGGGAACCCCTCGAACATTGGTTTCCGGGATAACACCCGGTCCCCAGGGCAGGCCTCTCAGTTAAGGCGAAGAAAACTGAAATGGTTTTGGAGAAATATTAAAGGCGCCAAGCCACCGGAAATGTTTGGCACTCCTCTAGAATTTCTAGACGAGACCAAATGCCTTGGAGTGGTGTTGGATAAAAAGATGACCTGGAAATCACATATTGACAAAGCGATAAGCAAGTTAATGATCACACTGTGGCAACTGCGCCAAGCTGTAGGGAAGAACTGTGGAGTAAATCCCAAGGTTCTCCATTGGTTCTACTCTGGAATCGTTAGACCGAGGATCCAATGCGGGTGCGTGTTCTCGTGGCCAGTAGGTGTCCCGCAAGCTCGTGCATGTACAGAGGGTTGCATGTGTAGGAGTCACAGAAGCGCTAAGGACAATACCCACAACAGCGCTTGATGTCCTCCTGGGATTGCCGCCTCTGTCCATATGAATCGTTATGAGCGCAATGGCGGCAAAAGTAGGTAAAGTAAGAACGGAAAATAAGTACAAGGTCGTCATTCGGTCGAGGGGATAGTGGAGAGAGGAAAAACAGGGGGATTTCCTCCAGAGAGCATAGTGTGTTACACAGATGGCTCCCATATGGAAGAGTCGTCCGAAGCAGGTGCTCTGATAGAGCACCTGCAATGGCCAATGACAAAGCGAGGACAAGGTGGTTGTTGGACAAAGAGGACTGTCCAAAGAGGAAGACTTCTTACCATTTTCTGGACAGCTGTGAGGTTTATGCACATCTCAGACAAGACATCTTTGGTGTGCGAAGAATCGAGGAAGAAGACACACATTCTCCCTCCAAAGGACGTCCTAGCTTTCATACGAACGAGTGAAGATACAGAACCTGGGCATCAGCCAGCTCGCCCATTATATTCATTTATTCATGTCTGACATTGACATTGTGTTGGTAATACTTTTCATTCAGTACATCGGCATACAGTTTTTTGCATCACAACCTAAGCCAAGTAATTTTCTTAGATCGTGAAAAGAACTATAAGATTCCTTTAACAGATATTCTTAAATTTAACGTAATTATTTCGTTTTTAAATTACTTTTCAGAATCCCTAATCAGTGATTCGACATTTTAAAAAGAGGTCCACTTTGAAATTATATGACTGAAGATTAAATTCATCAAGTCCAGTTTCATACGGATCATTTTTTATATATATCACAAAAATTATATTTTATTATAAGCAATCGCTATTAAGAAATAAATTTATTAGAGGATTTAGAAAAAAATTATTCGATGTACCTACCTATTTTATTTAAATTGTTTATACAGGGTTTCATTAAGGTCATATTTTGAGGATTTCACCGCAAGAGGGCGCAGTTGGACAATTTTATATAATTTTGATATAAGGTGTGCATCGACATGTCGACTTTGATAAGAGTAAATTAAGTTTATCATCCAAAGTAATTGTTAAAATAGTATATTACAACGCATTTTATATGGCTGTTATGACACGAGTTCAAGTTTAAAAAATGAATCGCGAAGCGATGAGTTTTTTAAAGAACGAGTATCACAACAGCCATATGAAATAAGTTGTTTTAAATTAAATATTTTTTATATCATGCCATTTTATCACTTTTTAAATTCATTTATTATTTGTATGTAAATTACGAAAATTTTAAAATTAAAAAGTATGTTGGTAGCACTGTGTCTAATTTATAACGTTTGACAGTTTTGAAATTTAAACTATTATTAAATTAAAATATTTTAAAATGAGTAATACACCAATAATAATATATTATATAAGTAAAAGATGATATTCATACTCGCAAATACTTTCTTAAAGAACAATATAAAATTAATAAATTGCTATTAGTCACAAATGTCATTGTCAATATTCTTGTCATTATATACTTCACTCATGTTGCCAACCGTTTAAAACAAAAATTTACTTGCATAAAAGTTATATTATTACGAAAATGCGTTTTATAATGAAGATTTTGTATAAGTGCCAATATAAAAATAAATTTAATTGAAGAAAAAACTACTACTAATATATACCAATTAGTAAATTAGTACCTATATACCTCTATTTGTGGAATCAGC
This sequence comes from Ophraella communa, assembly GCA_035357415.1. NCBI lineage: Eukaryota > Metazoa > Arthropoda > Insecta > Coleoptera > Chrysomelidae > Ophraella > Ophraella communa. The sequence goes on from CM068992.1 coordinate 13,662,039, forward strand.
AACTAATCAATAATTTGAAAAAAAAATTCTTGATCACTTTTAATATGACTTTTGTACAACCTTAATGAGACGGTCTGTATATATATATCTACCGTGTACCGATGATAAGAGAAAAATATCCAAATATGCGAAAGTACCGTTATTGTTAGCAACATTAGATTTCAAGTAAAAATTTTTCATTTACTTACGTGCCTAGTTATAAATTGAAAATGTGTATTTACTTGTTTAATGTAGTTTTATCAAATATCCTTTAACTACAGTTCTCTTAGTTAAATATAAGACACTTCACCATTATGAACTCATACACAAATTCACACTTTAAAAACAGTTTTTTGCGAAAATATTTGGCGTTACCGGTACCTTCCACATTAAGCACAACATCCGCACAATATTCTGTACGTTCGCATATTTGCAAAGAAAACAGTATACTAGTTTTAAAAATGGTTACCACATTTATTTTTAATGAATAATCGGTTTAAATATTTGCGGATTATTATAGTTTTTGGTAAGTTAGGTTTAATGTGAGTGAGGCGCTAGCCCATCAAAAAGAACAACTTAAAGGATTTTGATAAATAAATAAAAAACAATTAAAAGTTATACCTACAAGAAATAAAAAAGTTATTACATTATTTTAATAAATATAATTGTACCCTTTTTTATTAAAATATTGTGCTTTTTTGTGATCAATTAAAAAAGTAAAGAAACGGTTCTTTTCTCGGGAAAATTAAGATGATCCGCAAAACTGATTATAAAATAAATACAACATGAATCCACCAAACCATTTTTATAACTCCACGAACGAATACTATCAAAAATGTGAAAAATTGTACGGTTGTTTTTGTTCTTTTTTCATGTTATATTTTATAAACAATGTTAATACCTATGTGTAAAGTAAAAAACAAAACAATGTGTAATAATGAGTTTTATTTAAATATTTGTAACCTACTCTCTCAGGAATCATATTTGCAAAATAACAGCAGTGGATAATAAAGTGTCAAAAATAGCCAAATCAAAATGGCTACACCTCCCGCCGAGCAGCAGCCAGTGTTTTAAACAGAAAAACACTAAAATCACTGAGTTATTGCGACGTTGCCGGATTGTAACAAAGATAAACAACCTTTTAGTTGAAACTTCGGGAAAATGAGTGTGCAAGCGGTTCAAAATTAACTGTATATTAAATTTTAAGAGTTCGTTATTTAATAGTACTTTAAAATAAAATTGGTGCAAGCGGCTGTTAAATTTTCGATTTCTTTACCTAACGTGGTATTGGGTATTTCAGTTTTGAAGTATTGGTAATCCTGAAAAGTGTTTGACAGTAGTGACAATTACAAAATGGCGATTCAAAAATCGTAAACATTGATTACTTTTATTAAGGCTGTTCTCTCGGTGCACTCTTTCGGCGTTTCCCTAATATCTCAGTTATTAGTAAATAAAATGATTTAATTTTTTTCTGGGACATTTAAAAGAGAACTGCAAACAATCTGTAGATTTTATATTTTTATATTTCGTCTTCATTTTCTTAAAAAAAATTAAAAACTGAAATTTATTTTTGTCAAAATTCAAATATCAATTTTTTAAAACCTACAGATTGTAGCTAATTTTTTTTCCTATTCTTTTTCTATTTACAATTTTTTTCTAAAATCAAAACTTAATGGGTTTTAGAGGTAAACCATTTCAAAGAATTAATATTATTTGGAATCATTGAAAATATATCGTACTCTCTCACATTTATACATCACCACCACCACTAACTCAAACGGTAAATAGTAAATTTGCCAGGGTCTAACTTTATCTTAAAAATTTATTTATAAATTATTTGATTATTACTCGTTGTGAATCTTTTTTTATTTCGTGTTTGTGAGTTGTGAGTTTGTGAGTTGTTTTTAATTGTGTAAAAATATGGGCAAAAAGAAGCTGAATTATAAAAGAAAAAATCGTGCAGTTGCTAGCAAAAGGTAAGAAAATGTTATATACATATTAAATTTGATTTTCATTGAAATTAATTAAATCAATCCAAAATTATACAATTTTTGCCGGTAAGATATATATGAGCTTATAAATATTAAATATTCTGCCAATTAAATTGAAGATACGGAAATTGCTGTAAAATAGCCTAAAGAATGTTAAAAGAGATAAATTGCAGAAAAAAATGTTTTGCAGCATTTATAGTTTAAACAAAAACGCAACAGATATAAAGTTTCTCAGTTTTATAATTAAGAAAGCTTCTCTATTAGGCATTAAAAAATTGCAATTAGAATAATTTTGCAAATGACTTTGCCACTATACTCTGTAATATTCGTAATAATTTCACTCGTATTTTTTATTTGCAGGAATCTAACTAATACAATAAAATTTTCAAACAGGCGTACGTTTAGACGACCCACTCTGAAAAGTATTGAAAATAATACGTAAGTATACTAATTAATTTTCTTATGTTTATAAATATTTAATTATTTTTAACGGAACCTTAACAAAAATTAATTTGTTTTAGAATAAATGATCAGCTCGAGGATGGGCATCTTTTAGAATTAGATGTGGAAAAGGAGGAACAAATCAGGGAAAACAATCAATTTGACAGTCAGAATATTGGCAGGAGAATTGTCGACATGTCTTACTTTCTCCGGGAACTACGTTCTTGTGAAAATCAGTCCCTATTTGGTTGTGGTTTTAAGGACAGGGACATAATTAATGAAACCAGAAAAGGATTAATAAGTATCTTCGCGATGAAGTGTAAGATGTGTGGTTGGGATAAAAAAGTTTCAACGGAAGATGAAACATCGAAAATGAATGTAAATTCTGTAGAAATACGGTATGCAAAACGCAATACACTACTTTATACTCTTATTGTAACCACAGTGACCGTTGTTACTTGAAATAAACTTGATGTATATTTTTTAAAATATATAACGCATTTTGTCACGAACTTGTTTTAGTTTCTACTACAAAATTCTGCATAAACCACAGGTTATGGGCCCAGAAGTAGTTAGAGACTAAAGTTGTGTGTAGTAAGTATTAACACCTTAAAGAAGGTTTTATTGCATTAAAAATTACACCAACGTAAGATTACAACTTATTAAAAATTACCTTATGTCAACTAGACATGACAATCACAGTATAACATAACACAGCGTTTAAAACAGTCAAAATACTATGACATTCTTCCCCGCTGGAATTATTTTGACAAATAGTCTTGAAAGCGCCTTGGTGGATAGCGGGTCCGATTAGATCTCCTAGGTAACTCTTGATGTGTAGGTTCCTCCTTCGTGTCTTCTCTTTGTAATGATTCCTGAGTAGAAGATGTTTCTTGACTTTGTAGAGTATTCTCTGCTGACACTTCTAGTCTCTGTGTTGTGTTCTGTAGTGGTTGTGTTGATCCTTCTTCTACCATAGGGTTACGATCCTCTATCGCCCTCTTGTAGTTGTTGGCATCGTTTTCTTCTGGTATTTCGTCACCAACTGGAGCTAAATGTCTAAGTGAAATGTTTGATTCACGGCCATCTTGAAAACGAATTCTGGCATATTCTGGATTAGCTTCTAAAAGATCTACCACTTGCACCGGTGGATCATATTTGCTGTGCCTATCAAATTTTCGTAAAAGGACTGGCCCAGGGTTAGTTAGCCATATGGGAAGAGAATGGCCGTAGAATGACTTTCGAGAATGACGAAACATTCTCTCGTGTGGAGTCTCGTTGGTAGAGGTACAAAGGAGACTTCTGATAGAGTGGAGAGCTTCATCCAAAACTTGTTCCCAATACCTGCTATCCAACCCATGGCTCTTCAAGGCAAGCGATACCGTCTTCCAAATCACCCCATTATACCTCTCAACTTGACCATTTCGCTTGGATTATAAGGAGTAGAGTAGCTAGAAGCAATCCCATTGCGACTAAGAAAATTTTTAATTTCTTGTGATAAAAAGAAGTGCCTCTATCAGAATGTATATAGTTTGGCATGCCAAATGTGTAGAATAGCTTCTGAAGGCAATTGATGACCGTTGACGAAGTCATATCCACACACGGAAAGGCGAAAGGGAATCGAGAAAATTCATCCACAATTGTCAATATATACTTATTTTTGTCCCTGAAATGGCATCGGACCTTTAAAATCGATGTTTAATCTTTCAAACGGACTAGTGGCTTTTATAAGGTGTCCCTGGTATTTACAAAAGCGTGGCTTTAATTCGGCACAAATCTGACAGCTTGCAGTAGTTTTTCTTACTTCTTCAATAGAAAATGGTAGATTTTTTGATCTGACCCAATGATACAACCTTGTAACACCAGGATGGCACAGTGAATCATGTATGTCTTTAAGACCCAATCCTGTGATAGAACACGCTCTGGATAAAGTATCGGCTATTGTATTTTCTCTACCTGGTCTGTAAATGATATCATACTTAAAGCAAGACAGTTCCAAGCGCCAACGTTGGATCTTCTCATTTTTTATTTTTCCATAGGACTTGTTATTAAACATAAAGGCGACTGATTTTTGATCAGTTATAAGAGAGAATGGTCTTCCTACTAGGTAATGTCGCCAATGTTTTAGAGCTTCCACAATGGCTTGAGCTTCCTTTTCAATGACTGAATGGCCTTTTTTCACTTTTATTGAGACTTTTTGAAAAGAATGCAACAGGCCTTCCTGACTGGGAAAGAATGGCACTTATAGCGTAGTCGGAAGCGTCCGTTTCTACAGTGAAAGGAATATTCTCTTCTATAGGAGATTTTACTGCATTCGATATATCACTCTTGAGTTGATTGAAGGCAGAAATCGACTTGGCTGGAAGTGGAAGAATATGATTGTTACTGAAAACTTGTATCTTTTCGGAGAATTGAGGAATTAGATTGGCATAGTGCGCGAACATGCCCATTGTACGTCTAAGAGATACAATATCTTTGGGAAGAGTCAAGTCCAATAATGGTTTGAATCTGTCTGGATCTGGCTTAATTGACCTATAGGTTATGGCATATCCCAAAAGTTTTATCTCGGTTTGTCGAAACTTACTCTTTTCAGTATTGATGGTCAGATTATACTTCCGAGCAGCATTAAGAAAAGCAATCAAATTTTGCTCGTGGTCAGATTCGTCATCTCCTGCTATGGTAATATCATCGAGGTATGCCTTTGTCTTTTGAAGATTCTCACGAATAATTATCTCATCCATGACCCTCTGAAAGGCAGGAACCCCTTGTGTGACTCCGAAAGGTATGCGTCGAAACTGGAATAAGCGGCCATCTGCTTCAAAACCTGTAAATGGTTTATCTTCTTCAGCTATTGGAATCTGATGATAAGCTGATCGTAAGTCAATGGTACTATACATCTTGTACTTAGAAACCTCATTAACTATGTCTTCTATTTTAGGTAAAGGATAGGCGTCGAGCTCTGTAAACCTGTTCACAGTCTGTGAATAATCGACTACCATTCGTTTCTTTCTTGAATCTCCTTTAACGATTAACACTTGAGCTCTCCAAGGAGAATGAGATTCCTCGATGATCCCTTCATGTAACAATCTTTTGACCTCCTCCTTAATAAATTTTGAATCTTCTTGGGAATAGTTTCTGGACTTGATTGCTATGGGTTTATGGTTTGATGAAAGGTTAGAAAATATTTTTACAGGGGGAATGGTTGCTTGAGCAAGACTACAGATCTTCAATGGACCATTTTGACCCCCAAAAGATATTTCTAGAGAAGAATGTTGCTTTAAAATGTCGTGGCCCATGATAAGGTCTGAACAGAGATTTTCCATAACAAAAGCTTAACGTTATGGTAAGTATGCCTGAGAAATTCCAATTTTACTAAACAGTATTCATTGATCTCCGAATTCATGGATGTTGATGCCATTGATACAAACAATTTACCACTGTAACATTTAAAACGATGAGCCTGGACAACCTGCTTATTAATAAAACTTTCTGAGCTTCCAGTATCAACTAGTGCGTGAAATTTGTAGTTGTTCACCAAAGCAGGCAGAGTTGCTTTAGAAAGGACCTGTGGTGATGCAGCACATAAGTTTACAGCTGCTACACCTTTGAGACTTACTTGTTTTTCCCGAATTGCATACTTTCTTGAAATGTCCTATTTTCTTGCAGTTATGACACATCACATCTTTGGCCGGACAATTTTCCCTTTTATGTCTTACACCACCACAAAAGTAACACTTAGACTTAATGGCACTAACCTGTGAGGCGCTTGCATCATTCTCAATAGACATGGAGTTAGTTTCTAAGAGACTATTAGTGTTAGATTGTATTTTAGAAACTGAATTCAAAGAAATCTGCGAATAAGATTGTGCCTGAGTTTCAGCCATTTCTAGGCTCCTGGATTGATTAAAAGCTTGCTCTAAGGTTAAGTTGGCATTCTCTAACAATCGTTGACGAATATAATTTGATTTTAGACCAGAAATAAATGCATCTCTAATGTATTCGTTCTTATTTTCTTCGGCGGTTACCGACCTAAAATTACAGTCTTGACTGGCGATTTTCAAAGCCTGCATGAACTGATCAAGAGTCTCTTCTATTCCTTGTGAACGTGTAGATAGTTTGTGACGAGCATATATGACATTTTTCGGTTTGATAAAAATCTCATTCAAAAGCTTAATGGCTTCTTCATAAGTCTTTGATCCACTTATGTATGTATAAATAGTAGGGCTGATATAGTTGACAAGCAGACACAGCTTGTTTTCTTCGGAAGGAGCTTTATCCATTGACTCTATGAAATTCTGAAAAGTTTGAGACCAGTGTAACCATTCTGCCTGAGCTGTGCTTGTATCAGGATTTGATTCGAAACGATGAGGTTTAAGATGTGATTCCATGAATACTGAATATATATATTTTAATGCAATAAATTGTAGTAAGTATTAACACCTTAAAGAAGGTTTTATTGCATTAAAAATTACACCAACGTAAGATTACAACTTATTAAAAATTACCTTATGTCAACTAGACATGACAATCACAGTATAACATAACACAGCGTTTAAAACAGTCAAAATACTATGACATGTGTCAGTTCGGAATCGGATTGTGCGGAAAAAGTAACTGGTTTTTGGCGGGTCGTAAATTGCAATCGTTGGAAATGGCGAGCCAAATGAATTTAAACACTCATTTAAATATTGTGCCCTTTAACGGAAATAATCACTCTAACTGGGAATTCCGTGTTAAACTGGCTTTGGAACAAGCTGGCGTATGTACAGTTTTGGAAACCCCTTGTCCAGGAACTATCAATGCGGATGGCAGGAAATCATGGTTAGAAAAGGACGTAAAGGCAAGAAATATTATTGTTCAATGTTTGACTGATAATATGTTAGAAATCATAAAAGATAAGAAGACAGCTAAAGAGATATTGGAGTGCCTGCAGAAGACATACACAAAAAAGTTTTGGCAAGTTAGGTTATGTTACGCAAAAAGTTAACCTCTTTGAAGTTTACTGAAGAATGCTCGCTTAATAGCTTTTTAACAGAATTTGAGCAGTGTGTTTACGAACTTAAAGCTGCAGGTGGAAAACTAGAGAGCAATGAGATTGTATCACAGCTGTTAGCAGCAATGCCAGATTCTTATATGTCAGTCACAACAGCAATAGATGTGATGTTTGCACAAGATGAGGATAGTGTAACATTAGATTTTGTGAAGAATCGTTTATTGTTAGAAGAGTCAAGAAAGGAAAGTAAAGAAGAAGCTTCAGAAAGTAGTGCTTTTGCTGGTCGTTTTAAGAAAAAGTGGAATAAAAGTGGTAAATCACAAGAAAAGTCTGATGGAAAAAGTAAACCATTTCCATACAGATGTCATGAGTGTGGAGTTAGAGGTCATATGAGGGTCCAGTGCCCTAAGCTGAAGAAACAATTAGGTAAAGCTAATTTAACTGAAGAAAATGAAAAAGACGAGGAAGTTAATTTTCTAACAGAAGAGAAGAATGAGATAAGTTTGGCAACATGCAAAGAAAATGAGGTTAGATTCATAGTAGACAGTGGATGTACAAATCACCTTGTTAATGAAGCTACAGGTCAGCTAATGACAAATTTAAGGTCAGTAAATCGTACAATAAATGTAGCTAAGAAAGGAGAGAGTATTAATGCAGAAAAAGAAGGTGATCTCCACTTGACCACAGAAAAAGAAAAGCATATTGCAATAAAAGGAGCATGGGTATGTAAAAACTTATTTTATAACCTCTTGTCAGTCAGAAAAATTGAACAAAATGGGCTACAGGTAGTTTTTAAAGAAAAGAAGGTACTGATCATGAAAAATGACAAGATATTTGTTGAAGGGAAGCTTTATGGAAACTTATACATGATATCTTTGAAAATACCTGAAAAAGCAAATGTGGCAACATGGATTGAACACAGAAGAATGGGTCATTCATGCAAATATCCAGCGCCAGGGGTTTGTGATGTATGTTTAAAAGGGAAACAAACTAGACAACCTTTTAAACCAATCGATGAAGAGAGGAAGACAAAAAGAATACTGGAATGTGTCTCAAGTGATGTTGTAGGACCCATAAATCCACCTACTTTTGATGGCAAAAGGTATGTAGTAACTTTTATAGACCATTTTTCACATTTTGCTGTGTGTTATCTCCTGACAAATAAAAATGAGGTCTTGGACTGCTTTAGAAAGTATGTTGCACACGTCACAACAAAATTTAAAAGCCAAATAGAACGTCTCAGATGTGATAACGGAGGAGAATATGTCTCTAATGATATGAAAAAGTTTTGTCAAGGAAAAGGCATACATATACAGTACACAATAGCTCGTAATCCAGAACAGAACGGTGTAGCTGAGCGCTACAACCGAACTGTACTAGATAAAGCTAGGTGTCTCATATTTGACTCAAACTTAGAAAAGTATATGTGGGGTGAAGCCATAAGAACATCAATTTACTTGACAAATAGAACTGAAACTAGAGTTCTCCCTGATCATAAAACTCCAGCCGAGGTTTGGTACGGGGAGAAGCCTAATTTAAAGAAAATAAAACTTTTTGGTTGCCCAGCTTATAACCATATACCCAAGGAAGATAGAAAGTCAAAGTTAGATGCTCGAAGTGAAAAGTTGATCATGGTGGGATACTGTGATAATGGATACAGACTTTGGAATGCTGTTGATCAGAAAATTGTGCTAGGAAGAAATGTGGTCTTTGATGAAGAGAAAGAAGTCACAGTAAAGGTACAGATTGACAGTGAGCTAAACAAGGAGCATGATGAAGACGAAGGAAGCAACAGGGAAAATAGTAGTAGCATAGAAAGTGAAACTTCTGAAAATTCAGATGAAGAGACATATTATAATACCAAGAATGCAAGAGAAAGTGAGACAGAAGAGACTGGTATAAGACGAAGTAACAGAAACAGAAAAATTCCAGAGAAATTGAAAGATTATAACTTAGATTTTGACATAAATCTAATGGCAGCACTGTCAGCGGGCCATTTGATTTCAGAAGTACCAGAGTCATATGAAGAGGCAGTTAAAGATGAAGGATGGAAGAAAGCCATAAATGAAGAGTTAAAATCCTTAAATGAGAATGAAACCTGGGAGTTGATAGAAAAACCAAGTGAAGGCGTGGAAGTTATTGACTCAAAGTGGGTTTTTCGTAAAAAGATCGTGAATGGTCAGTCAGTAAAGAAAGCACGACTTGTTGCTCGTGGCTTCAAGCAGATGAGTTCACTAGAAGAAGACATTTATGCTCCAGTTGCCAGAATGGTTACAGTGCGTGTGTTATTAGCATTGTACTTAGAATTCGACATGAATGTGTTACAACTTGACATTACTTCTGCGTTTTTGTACGGTAAATTAAAGTTTCCTGTTTATATGGAACAACCCCAAGGACTAGACAATAACCCGAACTTGATATGTAAGCTACATAAATCTTTGTATGGCCTTAAACAGGCTCCAAAATGCTGGAATGATATGTTTCATAAAACTTTGGTAAATTTAGGTTTGCAAAGGTCTAAGAAAGATCCATGTCTTTATTTTAATCATGAAATCTATTTGCTAATTTATGTTGACGACATAATTTTGTTTTCAAAAATTCCTGAAAATTTGAACATTATTAAAATTGAGCTTTCAAAAGTTTTTAAAGTTAAAGAATTTAAAAATAAAAAATTAAATTTTTTTGGGACTCGAAATTGAAAAATTTGGAAATGAATTGCACATTACACAAAAGCAATTAATAAACAAAGTGCTAGAAAAATTTGATATGACAAATTGCAAGGTTTCAGACATACCGATGCAACCTAAATTACAACTAGATGTAAATATCAGCAAGCACAATGTAAACTTACCTTATCGTGAGTTAATAGGTTGCTTTATGTACATTATGCTTGGTTCTAGACCTGATTTGAGTTTTACTATAACCTATTTCAGCCAATTTCAGAACAGTTATTCAGAAACCCATTGGAAACATTTAAAAAATGTGCTTAAATATTTACAAAACACAAAAAATTTTGGTCTGAAATATGTTAAAAGTGAAAATCCTGATATATGTTTAAAGTCCTATGTGGATTCTGATTTTGCAAATAGTGTTATTGACAGAAAAAGTGTGACTGGATTTGTTGTCAAATTGAATAACAATGTAATCTATTGGAAAACCAAAAAGCAAAATATAGTCACAATTTCGAGCTCTGAAGCAGAATATGTGGCGTTGTCTTTATGTGTTGTTGAAAATTTGTTTTTGTCACAAATGTTGCATGAAATTTTAAAGATAAATATTTACCCGATTGACATATATGAAGACAACCAATCATGTATTAAAATGGCTTCTACTTTAGAGTGTAAAAGAACAAAGCATATTGATGTAAAACATCATTTTGTTCGCGATTGTCTAATGCAAAATAAAATCAATTTGATTTATGTACCAACTGATCAGCAAGAAGCTGATATGTTCACTAAAGCGCTCAGTAAAGTAAAGTTTTGTTCTTTTAGAAACTCTTTAAATATTGTAGAGTTAAAATAAATAAAACAATTTTTTTAAATGTAAAAATAACAATTATTTTTGATATTATGTTAATTATCATTGCAAATGTCTTGTTACTAAATTTATAATTTTGCAAGTTATCTAAACATATTGAAATTTGTAAGTTTTTGTTAAGTGTTTTTTTTTTAATTTAACTGGGAATTGTACGTTTAAAGTATTGAAGGGGGGTGTAGAAATACGGTATGCAAAACGCAATACACTACTTTATACTCTTATTGTAACCACAGTGACCGTTGTTACTTGAAATAAACTTGATGTATATTTTTTAAAATATATAACGCATTTTGTCACGAACTTGTTTTAGTTTCTACTACAAAATTCTGCATAAACCACAAATTCTGCAGCTGTCTTGGCGACCCTTTCAATAGGATGTGGACATTCACAAATGACCGAACAGCAGGCTATCATGAACATTCCGCAAATGTCATTTCGCCAGTATAATATCCATAATGGATTTATTTCTAAAAGCATATATGAGGCAGCTTGGGACTCCATGCAAGAAGCTGGAAAAGAAGAATTAAAATTCGCCCAGGAAATTGGTGAAATTGATAGGCAAGGAAATGGGCTGATTACAGTAATTGTTGATGGAGTGTGGTCAAAACGGTCATACAAAGTAATTTACAACGCTTTATCAGAAACGGTAAGTATTTTTTTTTAATTTTATTTTCAGGTTAATATAAACTGATTTTTATTTGCTGTCTATAATTAAAAATATATTTTTTAGGCTTGTATAATTGGTGCCAAGACAGGAAAAGTTCTGTACGTTGCTTCCAAAGACAAATACTGTCCGATTTGTGTTCGAGTGTCGTCGAAAAATGAACAGCCTCAACCACACAAGTGTTCAAAAAACTGGAGTGGCTCGTCGACTGCTATGGAGTCAGCATTTATTTTGGAAGGCTTCAAACATAGTGTAGTTATGCACAAGTTGAAGTACGTACGCCTTATCGGTGATGGAGATAGCAGCGTATATAAAACCATATGTGAAAAAAGACCGTATGGTCCAACGGCTGTTACAAAAGTTGAGTGTACCAACCATCTATTACGTAATTACTGCACACACTTAAGAGAACTTACAAATAAAAAGAAAAGCAGCAAAGAAAACTACGTAAAGCCCGAATTAAGGAAATTACTATTATCAAAAATTTTGCAATTACGCGTTGCCATAAAATCAGCCATCCTTTATCACCGAAAAAACACCATCAGTTTTGATGAGCAAGTGCAAAAGTTATCGGCCGACATAAAAAATTGTTCATTTCATGTTTTTGGTAGACATAACAATTGCGCCGATTATTTCTGTAAGAAAGAAAAAAATGTAGCTGACATGGAGAGTTGTGGATTGATGGCGGACATAGTTTCTGCTGGCAATAGATTATTGCAAAACACACAAAGTTTAATATTAAACATGAGTAATAATGCAGCAGAAAGTTATAACTCTGTAGTGGCTAAATTTATTGGAGGGAAAAGAATCAATTTTTCGGTTAGAGGTGGATATGGAATACGATGCAAAGCAGCCGCTGTATCATACAATAAAAGGGAACATTATTATGCCGCCATACAAAAAAAATTATCATCCCAAGAACTTGGAAAATATTCGCAGTCTTTTGCTTCTACATTAAAAAATAGACGAATTAAAAGAGCTCTCAGAGGACCGCAATTTAAAAAAAAAGACAAAAACTGCACCGGCTGACAAGGAGTACGGAATGCCGGACAAAATGATTCAAGATTTAGACCAAAAAAAAACTAAACTTTTTGAACAATTTACCAAAATTAAAAGAAGAGATAGCATCAATTGAAAGTAAAACAAGAGGACAGGCCGGTAACGCATACTGGAAAGAGATAAGAAGTAACATGCTTACTGCTTCAAACTTCGGTACTGGTACTGTATGCAAATTAAGAAAAACGACAGATCCCAAAAAAACAGTCCAAAATATATTATATTCTTCTTTTACGAATTCGAAGGCCACCAATTGGGGCAAAGAACATGAGAACCATGCCAAGGAAGAATTCGAAAAGAAATTTTTGAAAAATGTTAAGGAGTGTGGATTATTTGTTTACAACGAAATTCCTTTTCTAGGAGCAAGTCCAGACGGAGTAATTAACTCGAGTGAAATAATAGAAATAAAATGTCCTTTTTCTTGTGCCACAATAACACCCGAAATGAGCGTTTCTGAGGGAAAAATTAAATACTTGGAAAAAAAACAAGATACATATAGATTAAAAAGAAACCATAATTATTTTTATCAAGTTCTGGGGCAGCTTGCAATAACTGGTGCTAAATACTGTTATTTTATTGTGTGGACTCCATTAGGAATGCTCACAGAAAAAATACGAGACGATAAGTTTTGGGATTTAATAAAACCAAAATTAAAAGAATTTTATTTAAAACATATTTTAGAGATAATTTTGAAAAATTCTGAATAATTAGTTGACAATAGATATTTATTTTACAATATTTTACAACCCATGATGTTTCTTCTCATTAATAATTGGTTTATTTGCTTCTTTTATAACGAATGATAAGTGTGTTTCCTTTATTATGTTTATTTGTTGTTAAAATATCGTTAATAATGACATCTAGAAGGGATTAAAATTGTTAGTTTTTGTATAATCTTTCCGAGTTTTTCAAATATTCTTATTTGTATTTATTATTACGTTTATAAACATTACCGTTAATCAATTTATAGGATTTTAACAATACAAAAAAATAAGGTTTTTATTACAGTTTAAATATATTAATTTGTTTATTGCTATTCTATGAAATATCTGTCGTTGGAATTTCCAAGTAACTGTATATGGTCCTGGTTAAAACTTTGCAAATTTTATATAATTTTCTATCCAAGCCTACCTGAAGTGACGACGAATCGCTTATATTCCTGTTTATATTATATTCAATTTTGGCTTCCCCTAATTTGTATAAATTCTGTATATATATTTATACATGATATCTTGTAATATTGATTTGAAAATAAACTAGAAGTTAGCAAAACTTGTAAGTCCCATTTTCATTTAAAAAGTAAAGATTCTATAAAAACTTGCGTATTATTTTAAATTTATAAATTAATATTTTCTGTCTTCTATATCTTGCAGCAATCTAGTCTTGAGTTGGTTCTTAAAGTGTCCTGATAAGATAATTATATTCATTTTTTTAATACTTAATAATTTATATAAAAAAAAATTTTTTAACCAAAATATAAGAAGGTTTGAATTAGCTCTATTTTCACAATTAGACATTTTAAAAGTTGAAACGGACCTTCAATGTAAACATATGCCTTTTAAATGCCGATTTTCTTTTCTGCGAAAATAAAATATTTTATTGCAACAAACTTTTTGTGTTTATTGTTTAGCAATGTTAATAATATATAATAGAAAACGTGGGTGATTTATCTCATTTCCTACAAAAAATATATTCCATACAATCTTAAGCCGCAAACAGCACGCGATCTACAGAGATATATAATATCGATGTGATGAAAAGTATTCGAATCGAATATAAATACGGTTGTCGGCGCTAGGTAAAATCCTATACGGTTAGGGCTAGTCCGTCTATTAGGTCTTGAATATATTGTGCGACACAATATTCATTCTTATCGAGCGAAGAAAGAGGATAGAATAAGTTGATGTAAAATTCTCGTGATATGAGTTACGAATGTACAGCGTGCAGAGATTTTTTATGGGACAGAGTAGGGACCTCTCAGCTTTGGTAAACTTAAAAGCGGTAGAACAGCCTTAATGTTTACTTCTCTTAACCTGTTAACTTCTACATTTTAAAATGGTAAGTACTTTCTTGTAAAACTAACCAAATAACTTTTTTGGTGACAAGAATAAGTAAATATCACAAAATTTTAAGTTGTCCAACTTAGGTTAGATTAAAAAAAGTAATAAAAAACATTGAAACAAATAATTTTATTTACACTATAATACAATAAAACTAACCATTGTTCAACTACGATATATTGCAATAAATAAATACTATGAATAGATCAGGATCAATCAAAAATTGCATTCTCCATCATCATCAAGTTATTAAAAAAATTGACTCCAAAAACCTGTACCATCGTATCGATTGCTACTTGGTGGATTAGTTTTAAATTTGTTAAATATATCTTTTTCGTTTTCGTTCATGTTAACATAATTTTCTGACACTTCTTCTTTCCCATATTTATCCTTTTTCTTTATCACACAATATTCTTTATCTCCAATTTTATGACAAACAGTTGTTTCTTCATTCCCTTCATTATCTCTAGTTGTACGATGTGTTTCTATTGACTGAAATTTTATACATGAAAAACTTACTCTTTGCTTATAACAACAAAATCCTTAGTAAGATAATAGAAGAAAATATCCATTGTTTAACAAATTCTATGAATTACTTACCCCATCAGGATTTTGAACAGTCCTTATTGATTGACTAGTTCCATAAAAAAAGTTTCTAGGTTTTTGTTTTTCATAAGGTACAACTTCATTGTCAAATTTATTTCCTAATATTTTACTAACATCACCATTTTTTACCCTGAAAAAAAATAGTTAAGACTGACATAAATCAATTCAAACAAAAACCTTACTTATCATCCAAATCTTTATCAACCATGTCTATGTAATTGTTTTTCGGTTTTTCATATCCTGGTTTTAGAAATTGGTCGCGTAAATTTTGATGATTGTCGCTATGTCGATCTTGAGGTGGTGTCTGTGACCAATTATCCTGTGGAAAGTTTGGAAATCCAACTAAAAATTAAATATAATTATGTTTGTTATACGTTAAGAGATTTCTTAATTACTTGAAAATTCACTGGATCCATTAAACCCAAACATTTTAAGTACTTCGTTCATTTGATGTTCAAAATATTGGTGCATCTGTATGGGGTCTGAGAAGACGTCAAAACTTCTTCTACTAAAAAGATCATCGGAAAAAAAATCTTCGTTATTATATTTATCCATTGGAGGATCTCTTCTGTACCTAAAATATCCCAATCACTATTTCTAGAAAGTTCTTAACGTAATATTGCATCATAATTTTCTATCTAAAATTACCTACCGATTATATGGTTCGTCTCCAGTACGATCAAAACCAAATAATTTGCGAAATAAATCCATTTTTACTGGAAAAAAATCACTGGATTATAAATATTTCTACTTTAAAATTCTCTATTTGCCGAACAGGTGAAAGTTGTAAGATCACAAACGTCAATGTCAAAATTTAATCCACACATACCCTTCTCGGTATAGGCAACCAGTATTACCGAATTGGTATAATTAAGATACAATTACTCGTTAAAAGTCTTGTCTTATTAAATCTAACAAAAGTATTGCTTATTATTTGTTTTCTATAAGAATGAAACTTTTAGATTACTAAAATAAATTGAAAAACCTGAGTTTTGATTCATCTGTACGTTGTATAAACTCTCGTAAATTTACAATATGATGATGACCAGTGTTGCCAGCTGTGGCGCATTTGCGCCAAAGTGGCTTTTTCAAAATTGAAATGGCAAATTTAAATATGATAAATGCGCCGGGCGCCAAATAATAGACAAAAGTATTGTCTATTATTTGTTTTCTATGAGAATTAAACTTTTAGATTACTAAAATAAATTGAAAAACTGGAGTTTTGATTCATCTGTACGTTGTATAAACTCTCGTAAATTTACAATATGATGATGACATATGATTTGTCAAGTTGACATTTACATTTGATAGTATTCGTCGTAGGAGTAATAAAAGGGTTTCGTGTATTGTCAATACTAAGTGTTTTCTTCAAAAATGGTTAAGTATTTTAATAAAATTATGTAAACTAATGTAAATAACAAAATATTACGTGTTTTAGTCATTTCAAGACAAAATTTCGGCCCTTATGGCTCGACCAGGTCAAGATCCAGTTGCAAAAGACGACGTCTCATGGTGGATGAAATTTGCTGGAAGAGGAGTTGGCACATTCGGAGGATTTAGTAGGATTAAAGATTTTTTAAGTGTTACAACCTAAATATTTCATTTTTTTAGTCGCTATGCTATTGGGGGTAGTTTCGTGTATTAGTATATCCGCAACCAACATATTGGCTGGAATTTGGCAAATGGTCGCTGGGTTCTTACTGATATGCTGCGAAGCGCCTTGCTGTTGTATGTTTGTTGAACATGTACAGAGATTAGCCGATTTTATTGAGAGAAGACCATATTGGAATAGAGCACTTGCATATGTTGTGTAAGTTTCAACAATACTTTACTTTGTTTTTAGTTTATTTTTCACTATTTTTGCAGGTTGGCTCTCCCTCCGTTCTTTTTAAATATAAGTGTATCTACTGGCTTGGGTAGTGGATTGATTTTTGGTACAGGAGTGATATATGGAATGATGGCACTGGGAAAAAAGTAAGTAACATTTTCTTACAGTTTTTATTTTTGAAATTCGATGTGTTGTTATATCTTAAAACAAAAATTTCCTTTATCCACAGTTCATAAAAAGTTGATAAAATCTCTGTTTCAAAGAACTTTGGCTTCAATCAGTTTTTATGAGATTTTAAAGGTTAAATTTTTGTTTTACTAACAAACTTGGGTGTGGGTTATGGATTATAAAAGGCAATATTTGGTATTTATTGTATATATTCATTTATTAACTTGGTTGCTTCGATTTTGTACCACTTTGAAAAACATAGAGGATCTAGGGAAGATATGGCGGCAGTAGCCTCTCCACATATGGTAACTTCTCCTACTGGTATGGGGCACACAGACCATCGTACTACCCTTATGGAAGATCCAGATGTCTGGCGTCCAACATAAGCTACTAACAGAATTGTAATTAACCATATTTTTGCTTGTTTTGCATGCTCACTTGGCATATTACCTGATGATGTCTTTTTTGCTTTGTTTTATAGAGGGTGTTTCTGAATGTCATAAATTTTTATAGAAATGAAACACTCTGGAAGATAATTGTATGTAATAGTTTAGAAATGCTTTTTTTGGATGCTCTAGAGTTATTAGCACATTTCCCTAGCAGTACAGTTGTTGATATGAAAATGTACCATGTTTTTTTGTATACAGGGCGTCAGCTGAAGAAATGCGACAAGCGGCGAGGGCAGAAATTACAGTACCACCTTCCAATACGCGCTCGAATCTTGTCGCTCATGCGCAGCCGATCAGTTTTACGGGGGCACCGGTTTTTGATAGTAACGTGTAGTTGATTTTTTCATTTTCCCCATTTCTTCAAGTCCCTTTATGTATTTTCGTATCGTGATATAAGTAACTAATGGTCGATTTGTGAAAATTTAAATATCCATAACGATAGTAGCATTAAATTGTTACAATGAAAGGTTAAATATTGTTTTTTAATGAAATAAACCTTTAGAAGATATTAATGGTAAAAGTTGGTTACTTCACGTGCAGCTATCGTTATTGAAGGTTGAAATCATGTTAGTTTTGTAGATAGATGAAGTGTATTGAAAAAATATTGTGTATAAGGACTTATTTTCATTTTGAATTGTTAATGAAATTTTATATAGGAAATATTTGGGTAAACATTTTGTTTACTAGCAGGTGATTGACCCTCTGGTATGTGCGTCAAAGGATTTTTCTTTTCCCATTGCTTTTACTAAGAGATTATTATGTTTGGCCATTTTTTATGATAGTTCATCAGGTTGGAGCACTATGTGGAAAGAGGGTTTCCTTCCCCCTGACAAATACCTCAGTCTGGTAATTAGAACTGTATTTTTATACTTTGCAATTGTAACAAAATTTTGTCCAAGTAAAACCTTTAGAGGTACTTCTTGAAGCAAATACTTTGGCCAAGAATTCTCTTAAGGTGTATAGCTACAGATTCCAATTACATTTACTCCTCAGGGAATATGAGAAGGCACTAAAGAAGACTACAGACCTTTGATGAGAGTTCAATAAGATGTGTTCTTCAGGGATGATCCACAAGTCATCAGACTGAATTCTTTTTTCATCCAGCACAGTGTAATTCAAATCTAGTTCAAAGAAAACCACTAAAATGATGTTGAATGCATCTTGTACTATTGATTAGGATTCTGTTTCCACCCAATTTTGATGGGAGTTCAATTTGATTTGATCTTTTTCCCACCAGTAGGTTTTTGGACCAACTATAGCCTTGGGATTATTTCCAAGTTGAGTGGGATACAGCTAATGGTGGTATTTCCCGGGATTTTCCAAAGCTTTTGTAGATAAACCTAGTTATTGTAGTATGTTCCCAACATCTTTACTGCTTGTTGTGTAGCTTATTTGGTAGAAACTTGGAAGGTAGACCTAAAGATCTGGTGCTCAAGTTCCTCATAAAAATTTTTGTCATTAACTTTTTGAATCAGTTGGAAATTTTTATGACGTTCTTCCCTTTGGTTTTACCCAAGGAGAGAGATTCACTAATTCAAGATTATTTGGAACGCACACCAGAGGGTTAAACTGCAATTATTTGTATTATATTTTGATCTAATTTTAAGTATATTAATAGACCAAAACGGAAACTGGAAGAATTATAACCATAGTTTATAACGGTTTCTTTTTTGGTTTAGTTATTTATTATAATATTGTGATATAATTTATTTTTATCTCAGAAATTACTTTACTTCAATTTGACCTTAAGACCATAAACAAAGATCTTTTCTCAAAACAAATTTAAGTCTTCCTTCGTTTATTTAATTCCCACCTGTTTCTATCGGGTCAGTATGAAGGGCCGTTAGATTCTTTGGGATTTTAAAGAGTTTAAATAAAGTTTGTTGTAGGATATTCAATTAAAAATTATTCTTTTTATATGTTATTATATGAACTCATCAATCTCATACATTTTCTTCCGAGAATGTATTTGGATAAGGTTTTATTGCTATAATCGGACTAGGGTTTGTTTTAAACATTTTAACAACAAAATTTTATTCTTGCTGGTATATAAAATATAAGTTAATTGTATCTAAATCTTTTAATTCGGTGAGGATTTTTATTAAAATGACCCAAAAATCGGGAAAACCCAAATAAACATACATACCAGTCTAATTTTTTTTATTTTTCTTTAATTAATGTTTAACTAACATTGTCTGTACTGAAAATTTTAATTTCTTCTTTTAAATTAATGATGAACGCCAAAAAAATAAATTTTATTTCTAAATTGGAAGACCTGTTACTTATTTATAGGTTAGGTAGAGTTGATTCCAAAATTATAGCGACATCTCCGGTTTTCCCACCTATCTTTACCATCGACTCGAACGCTAGCGATTACCCAGTTCGAGAAATAGATTCCAGTGGCCCAGCTGCCGCTGGGAATAAGAAACACCGCACAAGGAATCCGCTTAGCAATTGTTCTACTAGAATTCTTCGACTGCGCTGCGGCGCGCGCCGATCGGAGATCGTCGGCGAATACCCCCACATTGCCGAATTTTACTTCAGCTGTCGCGTTATTTATGGAATCGACTCTACCTTTGCTGTATTTTATTAGGTAATTTTCATTCTTCTGTATTTGTTAAATTCTTACCCAAGAACGATAAACATTTACCAGGATTGCTTAATCCCATAAGACGTACGTTCGCCAAAAAAATCGATCGTACGTGACGTCACTGCAGTCCTCGGCCGTATTAAAACGATTTTATGGGAATATTTATTATAAACATGGCTAGGAATCTTATATGTAAATAAAAGTTCATTGTTATTAGTTGAGGTTCCAACCGCAAAAAACGCTGGTGTGCTTTCATATGTCGCATCTGTCAAAGAATTTTCGTGTTTTGTGAATTTCATTGCCATTTTGTGTTTATAGTAAGTCAAGTTCGGTTACTCTTTACAGTAATTTATAGTGTATAAGAAGTATTTGTTACAATTCGTGATTAATTAGAGATAACATTGGGTTTTCAATGTTGTGTTCCTGGATGTAATAACTCCGATAAAACAGGATATCAAATGCATCGAATTCCTAAAGATGAACAAGTAAGTTGAATTAAAGTATATAAAATAATAAAAGCCTTAAATAAATAAATTTTTAATATTTCACGATTATTCAATTTTTAATTTAAATATACAGTGAAATTTAATTTTTTAAATAAACCTTTAAAGTTTTATTAAACAGTTCTTTATTTAATGTTTGTGTTGTGTCTAAAATACTTTAACTGTGAGAACTTTGGGAATAATTTTAAGAGAGAAACATCTTATAAATATTAATTGAATATTTAATTTCAGCTATGCAATCTATGGTTGTCATTAATAGGATGGTTAGATTTAAAAGAAAAACCATTGTCTAGAATTCATGAATTACATAGAGTTTGTCATGCACATGTAAATAATTTATTGAATGTAATAAATATTTTATAAAGATGTATATTTGTGTATTATTGAAGAGACCTGCAGATTTTTCCCATCAAAATATTAATCAAAACCTATTAATATTTAAATACATTTAAGTTTCCCGCTTTATCTTATAGTTCTTGGTTCCAGACGCGAGGTGCCGCGAATATCGTTTTGGTGTCGAGGTTATAATGGCAGTTTCCGATCTATCTCAGTATAATATATATCTCTTATCTATGATTATAAATTATAAGTGTTTAATCTTAAAAATCCAAATATTCGTACGTTAGTATTACAGAAATCATAAAAATACTGTCTAATTCCTATTATTTCCATGCATTTATATGGTAAACGTTATAATGAAGGACTGCAGTGACGTCACACAGCTGGCGGACAAATCAGCCCGATTAGGCAATCCTGGTAAATGTTTATCGTTCTTGATTCTTACCAATCTTCTAGCTTCTTCTTCTTTATTTTAATGGTTTCATAACGTGGTGATTAGCCAGCACGATTTCAGGGAGATCTCGATAAAGACTGGCTGTAGACCAATCGAGATCTTGTATTTACCCAAGAATGAATGAATTATAATAAATATTTCCATAAAATCGTTTTAATACGGCCGAGGACTGCAGTGACGTCACGTGCGATCGATCATTCTTGGTATTTACCGTAAAGTATTTGTCATTTAAAAAAGAAGAATGTTATAACCTATAAATATTTAAACGGGGTTTCGAGACGGTTATTTAATGTTAAGCTTGTTAAAATTGTTATAAAACATAGGGTGAAGTAAGATTACTATACAAACATAATTATATAGATTCAGGAATATTTTACTTACGTAAGTATTGAATGTATCAGAATCTTAGATATGTTGTAGTATATTTTTTCGCCGCACTTTTTATTTGTTTATATTATTATTTAGCTCAAACTTTATTGCCCCCTAATGTATTTAAAGACTGTATATATAATTCTACATGCAGTATGTATTATTAGTTTAAAATATAATAGTTATGGTTTTTTGCTCAATTTAATTAAATTCAGTTGCTTCGTGTAGGTCTTAATAAAGTGCTATTGGTAGATGTTTTAAAGTGTATATTCCAGTTTTGAAAAAATCATTCCATCTTGAATAAAAAAAATTGTAGTCGTAGTTAAGTAGTTTTTTTTCGGTTTACTGAAATGAAAGTTAGTATAAAAAATAAATTTGTGTTTGAATCAAGAATATTCAGGCATTTAAGATGGTAGCTGAAAAAACATATCGGATTAGTATGTTTTATATATTTTATTTAAATTTCCTGAAAGTAAAATCTGCCAAACAAAATGTGTTAAAGGTATATTTTCAACAAATTATTATAAATAATTTATTAAAAATTTGGTTACATTATTAGCAATAGTTTCATATACACTGAAATTATTTAAATTTATATACTGAATAGCAAAAATACTTTCATATATTAAATTTTTTTTCAAACAACACATAATCACTCACATTATTTTGAATTTCCAACTGCTAGTCAATTTGAAATTATTGTTTTGATGTGTAAATTATGCACATTGTATATTTTTGAAGTACTCTGTATGTTAATAATACTGTTTATCTTTTTTTAGTGATAAGAATTGACTCTACAATGTTTCTTTCTTTTGTTACCTTTATTATAATCAAAGTTATTATAGAAAATAGTCACTGTTGTATTGTTGAAAGGTGTATTCATGTGTTGTAGCAATAAATAATAAAACTATCTTATATTAAGACAACATTTGTTTATTTTCACCCTCCTATACCAAAACTGAAAGACAAGAATGTGGACTATTTTTTTAAATATTTATATTTAAATACCTAATATACATGAATATAAGGCGATTTAATATTTTTTTTATTGATCATACGAACTCTAAATCACCAATAAAGTCAAAATAATATTCAAACGGTCGAAATATTACCACACAAAGCAAGTGACGTCATCATGTATACAAATTGGCGCCTGTCATGGATTGTTTAAAATAGGTTATGAAATTTCATGATTTCGAACAACGAATAGGCTCATAAATCGCATTTATAATAGTTTTGATGGGATGCAAAAGTTAATTAGGGTCTGTAACAATACGATGATGTAGTTCAAAGTCCAATATTCAATATCAGTCCAGTCGCCTATTGTGGAAAAAAATAAAAATTTTATGGTAACCAGTGAAAAATGAGGTATCACTTTAAAAAAAATTGGTAACTCAGATAGCAAGAAGCGTAAGCAGCTTGAAAAATAATCTTATTCAAACTTGGTTGACAAGTAAAAATTCCTGGAACTCTTTGTGAACTTTTAGAGGTCTTGGAGATAGTATTGGTAGTATGGAATAGTTTGATACCACCTATTCATGGTATTCAAAATTCTTAACTCAATCGAATATCGTGTGTTCAACATGGCCCGATTCCACTGCATTTTCTCCTCTTGATCCCCAGTTTTTCCTCATCCTTGAAACAACGTACATTAGCTGAAAACTTGATAACGTGGTTTTCACTTATTTTCCTCCGAAAAGTATGGTTTTTTGTCCATGTTACTTTTAATAAGCTCCATAGTGCTTCAGCTGCGCCTGTCCAGATAGTCCCAAACATGTTCAATTGGGTTTAGGTCTGGACTAACTGCTGGCCAATCTAAAACTTGGATACCAACCGCTTGAAGGTATTCCATGGTTATTCTGGCAACGTGCAGGCGAGCGTTATCGTGCATTAGAATAAAATTCTCTTCAATGATTGGAACAAATGGTACTACATTTTCCTCAAGAATCTTCCTTATATACCGATCAGCTGTCAGTAAACCCCTACGAAACACAATTAACTTCGTGTGGCCTTCAAAACAGATGCTTCTCCATACCATAATCGAACCATCTCCATAATCTCTGGCTGTTCTTATGTTACACGGAGCACTTTTTAAAATTATGCCATACTTTTTGTGACGAGTTTAGTATCAAGAACCTTATTATTAACTATTTTGTGCAATAAACAACTTAAGATTAAAAAAAAAACTGTTTCATTGTGCCCCACCACGGGGGCTCGAATCATGCGGCAATAATTTCTGATAGTAGCGACCTCATGGCGGTTGGGGTAACAACTAAAGACTGTGTTTGACCTTGATGTAAATAATGCTTGGTTGTTTGGAGCGCCACCTGGTGCCAATAATAATCGCGAATACTAATACATGAATGCAATTATAGGTTATGTTTGTAACGATAAATAAAAACACATTTTCTATCGTTGGGAGTGCTTGATGTAGCGTGAAAAATTTATACTATTATACTAGTCTTGTACTTAAAGTTATTATTTAAAAACTGATGTCATTGTTTTAAGTGGAACCATTAAAGAAATTAACAAGTTTTGTTGATTAAGGCTAATTCGGTCATTTTTAAAAGTAAGATTAGCAGGTTAATTATAAAAACAAATAATATACTTATAATGAAAAAAACAATATCAGTCAGACAAGAACTTTTATTTTTACAAAATTTCTACATATTTGTGGTCGGAAAAAGATAGCGGCATTTCTGATTATTATTCTATCCAAACAAAAACATTGACAGACAAATAATAATAAATATTAATCTTGTTTTTATTATAATCCTAGATAAACAAATAAATTGAAATTGTTCGATATTGTTTTATTATAAACAAAATACAAAGATACAGTTTTATAGAATATCCCATTTCTTATTTAACGAAAATATGTAAATCATCTATAGTGAGTTAGGTTGGGTAGCGTGAATCTTGGATTTTAGGTAACCCCATAGAAAAAAGTCCAGTGGAGCCAGATCTGATGATATTAGTGGCCACTCAATATGTCCCCCGCTTCCAATCCAGGCCAGGTGAAGTAGTTTGAACCATAACTTTATTAAGGTTAGACTTAAAAATCATTCAATTTTTCACCAAAAAGGCAAACATGAGCAAATCCAATGGTATTATTTTAATTTTTACCCGTCAGATATGAACTAAAATGATGAATGACTTGGTAGTGGATTTACACCTGCCTTTAAGTATTTCAATTCATTCCCATTAGTCATAATATCAATTGCATTAAAATTATCGGAACATACATAAAGATAATCTCACAATTATCTTGTTCCCAGCCTAGAAGAGATACCCATATTTTTCTCCTTTCACTATCAGTTGGAAACCTGCATGAAAGTCGAGAAATCAAAGTTGAAAAGTTAGTGCAGGTATTTTTTTATACATTTCTTTCACTAAATTTGCAGGCAACATCAAAGCACTACAAATTCCAGTCAAAATGACACAGTCGACCAGAATTTATTTAATTTTAATTTTACGGTAAATTTTATAGTTTTATGTAACACCAGCTTAAATCAAGTCACCTCAGTGTCTTATAGATCCTGAAAAGAACTATAAACTAGACTTATTGAGTTTAACGGCTTATTTTGACAAACAGAAAATAAAGAACTTTCTCTTTTAATGCACAATAACATGTATACACTGTATACAAAAATGTCCAAGCAAAATTTGTTTAAATACAATTTTATAATTGGATTGATTAACACTTTTCACGTAACATAAATAATACACCATAGATGTAATTACAACTAACATGTCATAAAATTCATCGGTTTAGGTTAACGGACTTAATAATTAATACGACGCCATGGGAAACCTTGAAGACATTGCACACGTGTAAGTAGAGGTATGTAAATATGCGTTTTTGTCCATAAATAAATGTATGCATTACAAACAGCGGTTTGAAACAAAGACTTTGATGGAAAAATCAAGCGAAATTGTACTATTATGAGCTTATTTGTTTTAGAACAAAACAATATACACTTATGTCCAAATAAAGTTTGGAATATTTAGAAATAATATATCTACGCCTATGGTTTTTTAAAAACTCTTGTTGATATTTATTTTAAAGCGTTTTTAAATCAAAATAATACTAAATTTGATTCGTTTTTGTATTAATTTAGTCATATTTAATTGATTTGGGTGCTTTCACATTATTCCAATGTCATTTGAGCTGTTTAAATTGCTCAGAGACATAATATCATATTTTAATAGGTCTAGAGTAATTGCTTTGTTACAACAGGGATTTAGTCAAAGTGTTATCGAGAATATTGTTGATGTTACTCAGGGTGCTGTATCAAAAATTTAAAAATAAAATTCCAAGACACAAATGATGTGAAAAATCGTCCCAGAAGTGGCAGAAGTCGATGTACAACAGCAGCACAAGACCGGCAGATAACATTGATAGCTCGAAAAAATCGACAGGAATCTACATGTGGCACATCCAGAGAAATTGCTAGACTTGAAGGACTGAATATCTCAAGGCAAACAATTACACGAAGATTAAATGCGGTAAATTTGTATCGCAAAAGCTCTACGTGTTCCCAAACTAACCTATCAACAAAAAATTGTAAGGTTGCAATGGGCTCAAGAAATGTTACACCATGGTCCTAACTGGAATTACGTGATGTTCTCTGATGAATCAAGAATTGGCTTGGTTTCTGATTCGCGAAGAATGCTAGTTTGGAGGGCCCCAGGACGACAAGCCCGATTAGAAATAGTCCAACGTGTCCCATTTGAAGGTGGTATAAGGGGTACACGGACTCCTCCTGGTTTTGGAGAGAAGAATCACTGGTGCTGTGTACATCGAGGAAGTTTTAAATCCTGTTGTGCGTCTATTCCGGGGGGCGGTAGGTGATGGATTTGTGTTTATGCATGACAATGCACTTCCACATCGAACAGCTGCAGTACAAAATTTTTTGGAAGAAGAAGGAATATCCACATTAAGATGGCCATCAAATTTCCCTGACATGAATGTCATTTAATATGCCTGGGGCATTCTTAAAACACGCATTAAGAAGCGAAACCCTCCCCCAATTACTCTACGAGAACTGAAAGATGCTGCTCGTGAAGAATGGGAGAGAATTTCGCAAGCCCAGCTTGACCATGTAATCGATAGCATGCCACATTGCCTACAGTTATGCATACAGGCCCATGGAGGAAATACTGATTATTAACTTTATTTAAAAACCTTTTTTTGCTTATTAATTTATTTTAAAAAAATTGTAATACATTGTATATTTTTCACCTCAAAAGAATAAATAGTTTTTTTTTGTATGTTTATCTGACTTCGAGATTTATTTAGTATTAGTTGTAGCAAAATGATGTTTATTTATATCAAAAAAATTATTTATAAAAATTAATAAAAAGATGAAATAGTCCAATATTCCAAACTTTTGGACATATGTGTAGGTAAAAATATTATTTAGTAGCAATAAAACTCGAAGTTAACCCACGATATATTAATTTAACATGTTTCGGGCAACAGTCCATCATTAGGCTCTAAAACAAATATACAGGGGGTCTAGTTTTGAATATCAGTGAAATTGATACACAAGTGAAATATTTCGATTTTTAATTCACCATCGAAATGCTATACCTAGTTTTCAATTGTAGTGAAATGAAATTTTTATAAATTCACTTAAATGAAATTAATTCGATCGACACAATTTGACAACAATGGAAATCAGTCGAATTAGTTCAAATTATTAACGTGCGAGAAAAACATAAGATTAATAAAGGTTAAAAATACCCTTATTTCTTATTTTGTTCTTCGAATCTTCGCCAAGTCGTCAAAATTTAAGATAATTCTACTTTTGTTAGTTGGTAATACGTTTTTAAAATTGAAAAATTTGATAGGAAATGCAAATAGTACCTATATAGGAACGATTCACATAGGTTTCAGTAAATTATAAATTTAGCCGAATCTCTGATTTAGTTACAATATTATGAAGTTGTACATAAAATAATACTGTTTTAGTGATGGATGATTTTAAAAATAAAAAAAGTTTTGTTAATGAACAACAAAAACGTTGGTGGAATACATACAAAACCATCCAATTTTAAAGTATCCACCAAAACTTAACAATAAACTACATTGCCTAAACTAATGCAGCAACGTTCTTGGCGTAAACATATCATCCTCTAAAAGGTCCAAAATGGCCATTTTGTCAAAAATAAACGTTCTCGCTTCACTCATCTCGTCCACTAACTAATAAAAATATCATACTAATATCTAATATAAACAATACTAATATACTTTGCTAACTAACTATAAACTAGATTCAAAAAACAAAACAAGAAAATACAAGCAGAAAACCACAAAACAAAATTTCTAACGTAATTCGCAAGTGAAATATAAATATATTTCGACAGCTAAATAGTATTCGAATTATATTTGTGAAATATTTTCGAATTCGAATTTTATTTCACTCGTGAAATTAGTTCAAAACTTGAGTTGATCGAAATATGAGCAATTTCACTTGTGAAATATTTCAAAACTAACCCCCCAGGTACATAACAGTCAAATCTCGATTACTGGCATATGCTGATGTGGATATATCACTAAAATAAATCGTCAAGCTGATTGGAAATCAACGAGAGTCGCTGATTGTTAGGTCCATAAGTCCAATGGAAATAACACCAAAATTGCTAATCAGGCTTCAGTAGGTGCTCGAAAATATTTCTCTCCCATGAACCTCTACACCCTTTACGTCTTTCAAGTCCGGCCAAACCTCGAGTATTGTTCCCATATTTGGGAAGCTGCGTCTTCCACAACCATCAAAATCCTGGATTCTATCCAGAAGAAAGCCTTTCGCCTTATAAATTACCCATATAAATCCCCAGAGTGCCAACAATGTGGAATTATTTGTCCGCTCAATCCCCAGTCCTTCAAATCTCGCATTAACAAACTCCTTCACTCCTTTTTTTGAGGAGTCCACGGTGTACTAAGCATATAGGCCTTGCCTTCGTGGTTCGCCATTTTATCGTCGATAAAGACAAATTGTTCGCCTATTGCACCAAAAACTGGTACAATTATTAGCTCTATAACCATATCCCTATATCGTACAGCCGTCATTGTCATATTCATTAACACCACTAAATCAATGCGGCCATCATAACATATGCCTCCCTACACGCAAACTGAGCCACCACCAAAAATAGTGGTTGGCGCCATCAAACGTTCATTGTATCGCAGTCCTCTTTCTCTCCACACCAATATTCGACCATCACACATATTCAGCCGAAATCTGGACTCATCCGTAAATATAGAGTACCTCCAGTTCTGAAAATTTCAATGACTGTGTTCTCTGCATGCACGCTGATCCGCAGTCAACTTGGATACGCCTTCTGGCTCTTAAATTATATACCTTCTTCTAGCAGTTTGACTGGATATCACTCTTCCGGTAGCATGCCTAAAGAAGCTGTTAATTCTCGAAGCAGTAAATGTTCGGTTTCTTCTTGCAGTTACAGCTATAAAGCGGTCTTGAGCACATAATTAGCACATAAATAGCACATAATTCTGGCATATTTTTTTTTATTTTTTTCATTGTGGCGGTGCTAGCTTCACCCACCCCTAAAATGTTAGTATTTTGAAATCGAATTCCTACAATTCTGATTAAAGATATAACAGCGTATAAAAACAAAAAAAAAATTGCTATAAACAGAGTTTACTGATAGCATAAAACGTATATTTAAAATATTATTTTTGAACGCAATTTTCTGAAATTTAAAAAAATTACACTTTAATTGTTGAGCAGTGTATTTTATACCCCATTTTATACCTACGTACAACTATACATTCAAATTAGAAACTTACATCATTACTACCTAGTAAATATATTTTTTCTCGTTTCTGAAAAACATGATAACAATTCACCAAACTGGTTTAGATTCTAGTGAAAAATCCATATAAAAATCCGTTAAAAATTACAAATAAAGACGTAAAGTACGTATACCGATTATTTATTGTCATCAACTAGAACTATCTAACCAGTTAATTATTGAACAAGATCAACATGTTTTACACAAAATATAACATTGTATTAATTTAAATAAAATTAAAACTGACATTTATTGATTATATTTATCAAAATCTGGATTTAAATATACTCAAATAACATTTCGAAATCTTTAAATTGATTAATTTATTTACGAATATAAACTGACCGACTGTTTGGAACTACCGGTACTAACATAGTGGGGGGCCGAGACCTACTACTGGTATTCTACACACAAATCACTTATCACCAGTCTTAAATCTGCCGGAAAGCAGTAAAGAACTTAAAAAACGAAAAATTAAACACCGGTGTTTTTTTTTAAAAGCGATTTTTTTGCAAAATGTTGACTTTAGACGAGGATTTTGAATTAAAGCGTCCTCCTAAACTGGAAGAATTCAGTAGTGTGGAATTCAACTTAACGAAAATTCTAGTCGAACCTCTTGAAACTGAGGGTAGCAAATTAGCTACTGATCCGGAATACGAACAATTTCTTGCCGATGTTTGGGTCGGTATAGTTTTGACGCTCATGGTGCTCAGCTGTGTTTGTTTTATGTGCTCGTGTCTGATTTACCACAAGTTCCAGCAATGGAAAACAAGAGGTGAGTTCGTATTTTTTAATTTTTATTGTTCCTCCTTAGTTGACAAACAAAGATATCAACTAAACAATATAATTTTAATAATAATTGAAGAAGTAAGTGGATAAAAAAACCATTTATTTCATCTAATATAATATTGAAAAAAAAACAATGGATTTTTGTGTACATAACACCTTTATCCCCCAACTTTAAAATGAAACTGTGTATGATGTTTTGTCGTTGACATAAAGAAATCATGTAACTTCTAACAAAATTTTATTGTAATGCCAAAGGAGCATTAACTGAAGCAATAAGGAAAATTTATTGATACATTGTTCTGTTAAACCTAAACAAACAGCTTTATGCAAAACAGCAATATATTAATGTGTTCTTTTCTTTTTTGGATTTTCAGCATTTTTTCCCAATATCTCGTTATAAAACCATCTATAGTCGGGGTCAACAAATTTCAGCTACTTTCTTAAGTTCAACTATCAAACCACCACATTTGGGAAGCACACTTAGGGTAATTTTCTCAGCGTGAACCTGTCTAGCATCTCTATTTTGTAAATCAACTTATAAAAATGGGAAAAAAGGATCTAAGTTAGTTTTATTACAATACGAGGGTTGTCTGAAAAGTTTCCGCATGCTTTGAAAGGTACCCACTAACATTTCAGCCATTTTGGAAGCGCAGTTGTTGTTTGACAATCATTTGAGTGAGTCGATGTGAGTGTTTTTATGAAAATGGAAAAAATCGAGTATCGAGCTGTCATTAAATATTTGTTTTTAAAAGGCAATACGCCTACGCAAATCAAAGAAGAGTTGGACGCTGTGTACGGGGACTCTGCACCATCGTTTACCACCGTGAAATTTTGGGCTGCTGAATTTAAACGTGACCGTACCAGCTTGGGTGACGATGAACGTTCGGGACGTCCAAAAACTGCAACCACTGACGATAATATCGCTCAAGTCGAAGAACTGATATACCACGAGAAGAAGCCATTTCTTCTACAATATAGGTTTTGTATTTATTCTTGTTCATTTTTGCAATTCTGTTCTTTCCTTAGTGGAACTTTTGGAAACTTAATATTTTTCGAAATAAGCCACTGCAAAAGCTCTGCTTTACGCCAACGACTTGTGAGCAATGCTTCTCGTAACCGTGAATGGTAACTTGCGTTGTCCATAACAATAACAGCCCCTTTTGGAATCAGATCCAACATTTGAACAAACCATTCCTCGAAGACATCCCCATTCATATCTTCGTGATAGTCCCCCGTGCGTTTTGAAATAAAAGTTAATAATCCACCATCAACAAAACCATCAGAACTTCCAACATGGACAATGATAAGTCTTTTTCCTTTTCCAGATGGTGGCTGCAAACCTAACGACAAACCTTCCACGAATGCCTGCCTTCCGCTTTTAATGTTTTCATCTTGCCAAGATTTGGAAACTGTATATCCAGCATTTATCCATGTTTCGTCTAAGTAGAAGATTTTCAAATTTTGTTCTCTGGCATGTCGATGCTTCTTAAATAGTCTCTTCTCCAAAAAACTATTTCCGGTTTATCTATCAAGAGAGATTTTCTATTATGTTTTGTATATCTGAAACCCACAACTTTCAAAAGTTTGCATAATGTCATTTTGGAGAATTTTGTATAGTCCGTATCTTCTTGCACTGATGTCATAATTTTGTCAAGTGTTGGAATTTCCTTTCGTAAGTAAAATCCATGGACTTTACGCATTAGTCTTTGTTTTAATGACTCATCGATCTCAATTGGTTTTCAGCCTGAAGGAGTTTTAGGGGGTTGAAGAGTTCAATTCTTGCTTTCTTTTAGTTATCTATAAATTGTTGATTTAGCAACACATAACATAGCAGCCGTTAATTCCACAATATCATCAACACTTGCACTTGGATCCTTGTTTTTCAATGATATATAACAATTCAATATCAGAGTTTTTTCATTTAAAGATAATGGGCCTGTTTTTGGTCGTTTAGATGGTCCTTGGCTTATCGACATTGTTTGGTACTTGCACAATTAACATTCAACAAATGTTTTAAATATATTCCAACTGTTTACAATATTATGAAAACCATACAACTTCATACAACTTTACTCAAAGAACTAATACTATCTACTGATTTAATGTACCTACTTTCTTTTAAAATAATATTCCCGATAATGTTTCTAAGAAAACTGGGTTGTTTGGAAAATCCCTCTCAATAATCGAATAATCTGTAAATAGGTGTAATCGTATTAAGCCGATTCACTAGGCCACTTGCCATTTAAAATTTCTGAGAAAAATTCCCCAGACACTACATATAGGAGTAAATACAAATAAAATATATTTATTTTGCTTCTTTGAATTTAATAAAAATTGTAACGATATCTTGCTACCTTGACTTTAATTAATTTTTAAAAAATATATTTCATTGTAATTTATTTGTGACAATATTCAAAGTTTAAATTAATCTTCTTACAAAAAGAAAAAAATATATATAAAATAATTATTGTTACAGATTCGTTTGTTTTCTATTATGAATAAACTGTGTTGCCTTTCTTTATCAAACTTACTAAAATTTATGTACCTCTATCACTTTTTTTTTATTAAAATTAGTACATCCCGTTACCTCTGACCTAAATCGTATATTCTTTAGCATAG
This sequence comes from Ophraella communa, assembly GCA_035357415.1. NCBI lineage: Eukaryota > Metazoa > Arthropoda > Insecta > Coleoptera > Chrysomelidae > Ophraella > Ophraella communa. Next base: position 13,695,295 of record CM068992.1, read on the forward strand.
CTGCAACTCATTTGTTCAATACAAAATCTACCTTAAGGTGTACCCTCTTAAAATATATTTTGGTACGTCTATGAAATCTACTTAAATGAATGATTTACTACTCCTTGTCCTTTCTATATAGACTATAACGTTAAACCCTCGGTTAAACCCTTTTAGAGTAATGTTAAAAAAATTATTTAAATTTTTAACTGTAGCACCCTGTAACTTTTTTTGTGTGCACTATTATATATAGGTAAGTGGGGTTCAATCAACATATTTTTGACCCCAAAATCTGTGGTATAATTTATGACCATTCTTTTTGGGACACCCTGTATAAAGCGTGTTAATTAAAAAATTAAAAACAAATGGGAGTTTCACTTAAAAAAAAAAACAAAAGAAAATATCCACATGTTCTTTATATTACCAAAAATGGCAATTAAAAAAGATGCTTAATTGACCAGTAAATTTTTTAGAAAAATAAAAATAAACATTACAAAGAATTACTTCCTTGTAAAACCAGCAAAATATTAAAACACGATAACAAATGATCCGTTAGGGTGAATTATTTTTAAACATTTTAATCTTAACAATAGTAAGAAAACGTTGGTTAGACAAACATGACATACATTCGTTATCTATTTGAAATATCAACCAAAAATTATCACAATAAGCTCTGTTTAATGTTCTTCTAAATAAATGACTGCTTGATTACTTACTAATGCTCTGCGTCAACAAAAGATATAATTAAAATCATCGAGACACTGTTAAAGCGTGATTAATAATATTCGACGTATCACCTTCATCAAGATGACTCAATATACAGGGTTGGTCGTTGAGTAAATTGAACATAGAAGAATAGCATATACATTTTCAAACTCAAATCGCTTAAAATGAATTAATTTTAAGGACGGCCTATTTATTGTGTATAACCAATCACGGTTTAAATAATAATAAATTTGAAATCAGTTAAACAGTTGTCCACGCCCACATCTTTAATGTTAGCAGCATAAGGTATTTTATTGACAATTTGCCTGTCCGTCTGTCCCTTGTAAATAAACTTAATCCCCAAAAACCATTTAATGTAGGCGTTTTAAAAATTGCCATTCCTATGTTGTTTAATAAGGGCGTTTTTATAACTTCTGTAGGTAAACGAAATTCACATTTAACATGTATATGCTATTCTAAAACCGACTGTACGATATATTTCTCCGAGGGCCTTTTCAATCTATTATTAATAGATGGCGACATTAGGCACAGTATTAGGCAAGATTGCTTAGCATGTTATTAAAAATAGGCTGCTGCATTCTTCTGAAAAGGGTCAAAATTGTTTCATGAAGTTCATCACTAATTGCTGGTGGGTTTTCTGTAAAAATGGCTTGTTCAGCATACCCCATACAAAAGACAATTAATATTCAGTCGGTCCTCCTCTTGCTCTTATACAAGCTTTCAATTAGATTGTTTACAAGCTGCTGAGGAATATTCTTCAAATCTCGGTAGCAGCATGGATAAGGGCTAGAAGATCAGCATAACCCCGATTTTGTTGTCGAACTCTTCTTCTTTTTAACATATCCCATGCATGTTCGATAGGATTTAGATCCGGAGACTTTGGTGGCCACTGTAAACTAACAATATCCTCGGTTTTCTTAAACTCAATAACCCGTTGGGCGCGATGTGATGGCGCGTTGCCGTCCATAAACAAGAAATGTTGTCCTACAGCATCTCTCCATAAACGAACAACTGGGTTTAACACGGAATCGATGTATATTTGATTCGAGGGGGCCGACACGGGTTAAAATTCGTTGAAATAATGTACACCGCACTTGATATTATTTCAAAATATTTGAAATATTGTTGAAATATTTGAAATATTCTTGTATTACTTTTTATTTTATCTTAGAACATAAAATAGTAAGTAAGTATTGCTCGTTCAAGGACAGTTGACCGGGATGGTTATCCAAGATGGCTACCGGAAGTTACTTTTTAACAGTGGCGTCCTATATTTTTATTTGTAGAAAAATAATTTCCTTATTGAAACATATCTATTATTCAGTAAGGACACTAATCATTGTATATTAAAATAACCTTTGCTTTTTTTGGAGCCGATTCCCCCTTCGCAGTCCATTGTTTTGACTGCGTTTTTGTTTCTGGAGTATAATGGTGTATCCAAGTTTCATCTATAGTAATTAATCGGCGCTAAAACTCTGATTTATTGCGCCTAAACTGTGCCAACAGAGAGTTGGAAATGTTCATTCGAACACGTTTTTAGTCCAAAGTGAGTAAACGCGGCATCCAACGCGCGGACAGCTTTCTCATGCCTAAATCTTGATTCAATATGTGACAAACACGTTCTTTGGACATGTTTATAGTCTCTGCTATCTCTCTAATTTTAATTCGACGGTTGTCTAGCACCATTTGGTGAACTTGAGCGATGTTATCGTCAGTGGTTGCAGTTTTTGGACGTCCCGAACGTTCATCGTCACCCAAGCTGGTACGGCCACGTTTAAACTCAGCAGCCCAAAATTTCACGGTGGTAAATGATGGTGCAGAGTCCCCGTACACAGCGTCCAACTCGTCTTTGATTTGCGTAGGCGCATTGCCTTTCAAAAACATACGGGGTTGGGATAAAGTATGGAACCAAGTAAATATCTTTTAAACGAAAAGAACGATATTTATGAAAATTTGCAGGTAAGTGCAATAGAACAAAACGCATCTGATGTACATTTTTTTTGATAATAATATACTTCCGGTTTAACCGGAAATGCCATCAACTTCTTTAATTTAAATGGGACACCCTTTATATTTTTAGAGATTTTGAAAGAGCTTGTTATTTTGAATTCATACATACTGAGTTTAGTGTAAAAAAATTTGTAAAAACGAGGAATATAGCACTTTAACCAACCTCCTTTAAGTTTTTTGCATTAGAGCAAAAAACTATTTAGATAAACTAATTGATGTTGTTTGTATGCATAGTAATAAATAAACAAGTACTGTTTAGTACGTCTTTTGTTCTTCAAGTGTCAAATTCTAATTGACGGAAATAAATTGCACAATTTAGAATGGTTCAATTAAGTGAAAAAGAACGTATTGAAATTTTAATGATGATCGGTTATGGTGATCGTGTTAGAACTCAAGAAGTGTGTCATATTTTTAATAATTTGCATCCGGAAAGAAATCCCATATCACGCTCAACAGTAACTAAAACATTACAACGTTTTAATACTACTGGGATGGTAAAAAATTTGCTAAAACCTGGAAGACCGCGGACTGCAACGAACGAAACTATTAAACAAAATATTGCAATCGATTTAGAAGAATCACCTCAAACTTCCACCACAAATTTGGCACTAAACCATGGTATCAGTCGACGTTCTGTAGGAAAGATATTAAAAAGTGAAAAGTATCATCCGTATAAGGTACAGTTGGTTCAAGAATTGTCATACGATGATTTTGACCGACGGCTGGAATTTTGCGAAGGGCTAATGGACATCTGTAATGCCGACGAAAATTTTGCTTCTAGCATAGTTTTTTCCGATGAGGCAACTTTTTGTTTAAATGGAACAGTTAATCGCCATAACTCAAGGTATTGGTCAAATGAGAATCCTCATTGGATTCATGAAGCACATACCCAGCATCCACAGAAGTTAAATGTTTGGATGGGAATTGTCGAAAATAAGCTTATAGGCCCATTTTTTATCGACGGAAACTTGAATGGTGACAAGTATTTGGATCTACTAAATAACGAAATTATTTCTGCACTTCAATAGAATGGGCAATTACCACAAAATATTTGGTTTCAACAAGATGGAGCACCTCCCTACTATGATAGATGGGTTAGGGATTTTCTGGATACGAATTTTCCAAATCGATGAATTGGACGTAGAGGATTCATAGAGTGGCCTGCTCGTTCTCCGGATCTTAGCCCGTTAGATTTTTTTCTTTGGGGTTATCTAAAATCACGTGTTTACGTTAGACGACCAACAAACTTACAGGAATTGAGACAAAGAATTATTGATGAATGTGAACTAATACGTGAAGTCTTGGAAAAAGTGACTCAAGAATTTGTTAATAGGATGGCATATTGTCAGCAAGTAAACGACGAGCATTTTGAACATTTGAAGTAATTTTGTTTCTCATTATTCTAAAATAATGAAATATACATCTATTGTACTACTAACAGTGAGTTTTTCCTCGTTTTTACAAATTTGTTTACATTAAACTCAGTATGTATGAATTCAAAATAACAAGCTCTTTCAAAATCTGTAAAAATATATAGGGTGTCCCATTTAAATTAAAGAAGTTAATGGCATTTCCGGTTAAACCGGAAATATATTATTATCATAAAAATGTACATCAGATGCGTTTTGTTCCATTGCACTTACCTGCAAATTTTCATAAATATCGTTCTTTTCGTTTAAAAGATATTTACTTGGTTCCATACTTTATCCCAACCCAGTATATTTAATGACAGCTCGATACTCGATTTTTTCCATTTTCATAAAAACACTCACATCGACTCACTCAAATGATTGTCAAACAACAACTGCGCTTCCAAAATGGCTGAAATGTTAGTGGGTACCTTTCAAAGCATGCGCAAACACATTCCCCAACTTTTGTATACGAGTGCTGCCATCTTCATGTTGAGGTTGGAAACTTTTCAGACAACCCTCGTATGCGTCAAATACTTACTCTTCTTTCTTACTTCATTATTTTCTGCTGTGTATTTCTTCTATTAGACTTCTTTTAGATTTACCTCAAAAAGGTTGAACAGTTAAACAGCAATTTAATGATTTGACATTCTTAGGTAAATGAATCACCCTGTAGGTGTATTTTCTCAAACTCCAAAATAACAATTGCGTGAAAATATTCAAATTAAATAAAAAAAAACAATCCTATAGATCGTGGTTTTGACTTTCTTTAATACTTACCAAAAACTTTATTAAAACATCGTTATTTAAGAAAAATCAAAAGTGATAATGACAAATCTCGTAGTACGAATGTTTTTGACGTCAATGAATGTGTCAGTAACCCCAGGCTACGCAGAGTCTGCATTCTACAGTTTCTTTCACCTTTACCGTGATACACTACATCCTGGAAATGCAGTTACGGATAAAAGAAGACCTTGGAGAAAAGGTACGATAAACCGGAGAAAGTTTAATTATTAAAATAATTATTTTCGGGACTCTGTTATTAACAAAGTTCAAACTAGGTCAAACGAATGTTTTTATTCAACTTTTAGTTTTACGTTGTTCGACAAGGTCAGTAAGAAACACCAGATTCGTTAGGTATAAAACAAAAACCCATCGATCAATTTATGATTCGTCTTAATTGCTTATAGTTTCCGATTAAAGTGATTCAACGACGGTTCAAATGAATATTGTAATCTGTACTAAATCGTCGTTACGGCATCGAATAACTGTACATACAAGAATCGCTTGTGCTTACGTTATCTTCGTCACGTACACCCCTTTGCGCGAAGATTTTTAGTTACTGCCAGTTTTTAATCTGTTAAACTAGGTGGACGCGGTAAAAAACAATACAGGGTGGTCCTTAAGTAATTGTACGGGAAATGAAGCTCAAAAAAAGGTAAAACCTCGCAATTCTTTTGTCCTACATGGATTTACTTGAAATTTTAACAGAAGATACCTAGGTGATAGCCCAAGGATCAAAATATGTATCGGACCGAAAAGCCTTGGGGGTGCTTTCACAGAAATTGATTGAAAAAGTGATTCTAAGCAAAAATTGTTTTTGAAACCAATATTTTTCAAAAAAATCGACGTTTTTATAGTTAATTTGTAAGCAAGACCCTAAATCAATAGCGCACGTAATTATTTATATCGGTGTTAACAATAAAGAACATTTTTTGTTTAATTTAAAATATCGTATGCTAATTTCAGTTGTAAACATACTACTACTTTAGGCTCTGATATTTCAAATACTAAAAATCGAATCAAAATGATTTATACCTCAATATTGAACATTATTCTTCCTCTGTTGGATCCTATTAATACATTTTTGAAATTAAAAAAGTTCTTTTTAATAATCTGATTGTTTATAAGGCATGTTCTCGTATAAAACCATTTTTTAGCTCATAATAATTGTTAAAATTAAAAATGTATCAAAATAAGCTATAGGTATAATTTGTTTTTGCCTTTTAAAACTTTTTTACTTTCATTCAGACTTTTTTCTTCTTATTTAAAACATCTTGTCCCCTTTTACAGCCATTTTCTTCAATAATATTACCGTTTTTTTTTAAAGAAAATGACTGCAGCACTTGTAAAAGTTCTTTTTTTGTATAATTTTCCTCAAAATATATGTCATTTGCAGCCATGAAGTTTTCAATCTCCAATTTCGTATTCTTTGAGCTAGGAATTTTTTGCAATATCGTCGACTATGATAGCTTGCGTTGTCCATTACTATAACGCTGTTTGGCGGAATGTTGGGCAACAGACAATTTTTAAACCAATCTTCAAAAAGCTCTGCTGTCGTATCTTCGTGATAATCAACACAAGAGTCCTTAATATTTTTGACAGAAAGCCACATAGCGTTTGGGATCCAACCATTATCTGTTCCTGCGTGTAATATTGTGATTTTCTTCCCTTTATTTGATGGTGCTTTTGTTTTACACTTATCAGAGGAATCAGACCATCCTTTGGAAGAGGTGTCATGCGTGTCAAACCACGTCTCGTCGAGGTAGAGTATTGGCCGATTTTAAGACCACTATTTTCTTATTGACGTTATATATTCAGAACGCCAGTTTATTAAACGTGTGGATTCCATTATAACTTGTCTCTTATCAATTTTGCGATATTTAAAGCCCACTGCAGACAGAGCTCGCCAAAGAGTAGTGAGGCCACAGTTGATGTGAGTTTCGTCATTGATGAGCCGCTGTTTCAGACTTTTGATTGTAGAGACACGCTGCTCATCGTACATAGTGTAGATTTTTCGCCTTATCAAATCTTTTTCCCAGTCGTCTAGACTTTTTGTGACACCGGAATCTTTACGCTTTTTTCTTGATTCCATGGAATTTTCAACAATTCGTCTAACTGAAGTAAGAGGCACCTCAATTACTGGTTACTCTTGCTGCAGCACCCGCGTTATATCCTTGCTGAAGTAAGGAGCTATACACATTTTTTATAATGATTTTCGCGGCACAAGATAAGAGATTCTTCTTTAACGAACCACCGGAAGAAGCACTATTACTTTTTATCCACGATATAATGCCTATTCTGCACGTTGGGGTATAAAATCTTTGCTATTAATGTCTGTAATAACAAATAAATGTTATAAAATTATTGCAAGCCGTAACACAAGTGAACACTTCCAATGAAATACAAAGACTAAAATGAACAAGAAGTGTAAGCGGTAATCTTCTACAATTCCTCTCTGAGAAACAAAATTACCTGAATCAGGTCCTTTTACATTTATGATGTGCATCTCGGATTTTACAACTTAAGGGTCTAATTGGTTTTATTATAATCCTTCAGTCAATACCATTTATTGTGAAAACTACTATACCTAAATGTAATATTTATAAATTAGATAGGTCATCCATCTCAAATGTGGTTGAATCCAATAGAAAAGATCCAATAAAACTCAAAGTCAAAACCACAGACTTTTATTCAGGTAAATTTATAATTATCGCAACTAGTTTCGGTCTACATCAGACCATCATCAGGCTGTAAAGAACAATATAATGGTAAGCAAGAAGTGCAACAAAATTTTAACAGTAGTAGAAAAAGATATTGAACAGGATTAACAGTAATACCAAAGATAATAATTATTTAAGTATACATCAGAATGTGTCAACCAAACATAGGTTTATTCACTGATAAAATATCAATATTTTAAATTTCTTTTTTGATTAAAATGAGCAAATCTCATGTATGTATGTATAATATTAATATTTGAAAATTTTTTACATTTTAAATAGATAAAACAATGATAGTGTAAAATTATTACAATCAAAATATTGATATTCTCATTGTACTACTGTTAAAATTTTGTTGCACTTCTTGCTTACCATTATATTGTTCTTTACAGCCTGATGATGGTCTGATGTAGACCGAAACTAGTTGCGATAATTATAAATTTACCTGAATAAAAGTCTGTGGTTTTCACTTTGAGTTTTATTGGATCTTTTCTAATGTAATATTTATAGTTCAATATATTTTATGCCATTGTCGCTACCGCTCAATATAAACAAACAATTACAAACATATTTATTATTATTACAACTTTTCGCGTGCGTATTTGTTATTTTAATTGTTTTGCGTTTATTTTCATTAAAAACATGTTTTTTACTAACACATCTTTCGGTATTATTACGTAGAAAGTTTTTAGAAAACCTTCAGGCTACAAAAATCACCGTATTTTATATGAGAATGAATGAAAATCCCGATGAAACAACACACAGATCAAATTGTGCAATATTACATATTATTATAGAAACTTTAAGTTTGTTAAAAAATATCAAAGTGTCAAACTTCTTCCGCTAAATTTAAAATATATGATAAAGTTTATCAAACTACGTCGATTGGAAAAAAGGCACTTCCAGCAGTATCATTGGTCTAAAAAATTATTTTTTTCTTAAATAAACGATGAAAGTTTTGATAAAAAATTCTTTATTTAATGTTTTTTGCAAATAGTTAGTTATTGTACAAGACGATAAAATTGTACTTTGCCTTCGAGAAGATAATGCGATTTTATCGTCGTGTGCAATACAACATTTTTTCTACAGAAAGATTCCAAGTTCGGGTGAAAAATAGAATTTCAAAGAAAATTGTAATTTTGGGCACAAAATCGCAATTGTGTTGCTCCGTTGCTAGGCATATGAATTACTCTGTCAAACAAATGTTACATTTTGGTTTTTGCGGAGAATATTGTTGCGTTTTGTGTACAAAGTGAACAAATACGAAATGGACGGAAAAGATTTGACACAAGAAAAGGAAAACCTGCCATCAGATGTGGAAAATGCAGCGTTGGAAGCAGAAAGTTTATTGTTGCCACAAAAATCTAGGTTGATGTATGAGAAAGAATACCAGTCTTTTAAAAAGTGGAAAAGCATTAAGAATTTCAATAGCGTGAGTAAAAAACACTGTTTCATTTTCTCTATTTCCTTTTCAAAACAAAATTGATTTTAATCGAAGACTAAACAACAATAATGAAACAAAGCCAAATAAAGTTGCACTGTAACCGAAAATCGTAAAGTATCTAATATCTCAAAAACTATTAGGAATTGATATAGGGATGTAAATATGTACTTACCTTATTTTTTTATAAGGAATTAAATTAAAATAAAAAAAATATGGGTTGCTATTTGAAATAAGGAAGATACCTTCGTTTTTTTAATTTAAAATTTAACTCATTAGTGTGATCACCCTGTATAATATTTTTTTAAATACACTTTACTTACTTACAATTGAAGATCTTGAATGCAAAATAATACATTTACTTTTTAATTTAACTAATTTAGGTATTGAAATAATCATTATTTTATTAAGCGTGATTTCTGTCAAAATTTTCGAAAAACATTAAATTTCTCCTGAACGGTTAATTTGAGATATAAAGTACCTTACATAAACTAACACTTAAATTTAACGAACTAACCAAAAATAAGAAAATAAACAGGGTGTTGCATTTAAAATAGTGAAGTTGGTGTCGGTTTCCGGTATAATCGGAAGCGCGATCAAATTGAAAATATTTTAGTTAAACTCAGAAGTATCAAAAACCTATGTATACCAAATTTCATTAATCTCGCGTTTTTCTTTCCCCATAAACTTCTAGGAGGCACTCATCGTCGTAGGACACCCTGTATATAATATTCCCAAGAAGATTTCAGATTTTGCAATAATGTAAAGATTTAAAATATACTCCAAAGTTTTAGGCTAATTTATTCTCCTTCTTCCAAATATATCCCCTTTTTATTATAGTACTTCAAATATTTCCTGCTCAACTGTCATGTTTAGTTCCTAACAATAACTCTAAATATTACTTTAATTTTTATTAATTTATTCATCCACCTTTTTGTAACATTAGAAAAACAATTTAATAAAAAACAAAATTAGTAGGTACCTACCATTATATTTATTAAAATTAAAATCAATAAGTGGTTGAATTGAAACATTTTGCATGTAAACTTCTCGTTATAAAATTAAAGACGAAGCAGTCCTTGGACTGACTCGGTCATGTCTCCGATAAAAATAACATTTAAGTACAACAGGACAACACACAAGGTTAGGTTATACTGTTTTTTAAGTTATGTAAATAGTATTAAAAATTCAAATAGATATGCCTAATAATTTTCCTTTTGGCAATTTTCTTTTAAAACAATTATGTAAATAGGTATAAAAATATTTATTCAAATTATAACTGTGTTTTTACGGTGCTCACGAAAACTGACAACTGTCAATACTATCTAACGTACAGGTTAAATCAATATAGTCCAGGAGGAATCGGCGCATGAGTACGGAAAACTATTCCACCTGAATTTTTTTATGTGATCCTTTTCAAATTGCCCTCCTAATGATATAAATGCATGTTGCCATGGCGCAACCCGATGCCATATTGTTTAAACCGAAATTGTTTAAACAATTACAAGAAATTGTTATTTTTCAACCGGACAAATTTTTTTTATATTCTTTATTGAAATGCCAATAAAAAAGGTCCTATGAGTTTTCACGATAAAGTTAATATTTTTAAAGATATGAATTTTTTAAGGTTCGAAAAATCTCAAATTTGGGTACTTTCGACCTATGAAAAATATATTTAAAAAACAGATAATGTGAAAGTAATAAATGTTTTTTATTCTCTATACAATAGTTAATAATATTGTTAATAGAGATTTAAAAAAATTTCATTGTTTATATCTTTTTTTTTAATTGTTAATTTGGCGCGCTCACAAGTATGCATCGCTTACTTTTAAGTATCGTTGTCTCTCTCTCTGACTCATGCGTTGCGTCGGCCTCTCTGTGTCTTGAATCATCATTTATCTTAAAAACTATCAACTTTATCAAAATTATTAAAGAAAGCAATGTTATTAGATAATAATTAAATTGCCTACAATTTGTTTTTAATAAACTTTTTCTGAAATCAATTTTTCAAAAGTTCTTTAAGCATAAATCGGAACATGTCATTAAAATTACTTTTTTATCAGATTATATTACTTTTTGCTATTAAACGTTATTATTTATACAAAGAGTAACCTTCAAAGAATAAAAAATAAAAGAAAGAATTTTTTTCTTACTCAGACACACTCATACACACACTATGATACATATACATAAAATTATTTTTATTCAATTTATTTGAATGTTTTTTCTAAATATCCAATATATTTTAATTATTTATAAATAATTGTGATTTCAAAAAATGTTCAAATACCATTATATCTTATTATTGTTGATAAAAAAAGCAAAAATTACTATGATAATAACAAAAAAGTAATATAAACTAATAAAAGTAATTTTAATGACATATGCTTAACTTTTGAAAAATTTATTTCAGAAAAAAATTTATTAAAAACAAACTGTAGGCAATTTAATTATTATCTAATAACATTGCTTTCTTTAAAAATTTTGATAAAGTTGATAGTTTTTAAGATAAATGATAAATAATGATTCAAGACACAGAGAGGCCGACGCAACGCATGAGTCAGAGAGAGACAGCGATACAAATTAACAATTAAAAAAAAGATTTAAACATTGAAATTTTTTTAAATCTCTATTAACAATATTATTAACTATTGTATAGAGAATAAAAAACATTTATTACTTTCACATTATCTTTTTTTTAATATATTTTTCATGGGTCGAAAGTACCCAAATTTGAGATTTTTCGAATTTTAAAAAATCCATATCTTTAAAAATATTAACTTTATCGTGAAAAGTCATAGGACCTTTTTTATTGGTATTTCAATAAAGAATATAAAAAAAATTTGTCCGGTTGAAAAATAACAATTTCTTGTAATTGTTTAAACAATTTCGGTTTAAACAATATGGCACCGGGTTGCGCCATGGCAACATGCATTTATATCATTAGGAGGACAATTTGAAGAGGATCACATAAAAAAATTGAGGTGGAATAGTTTTCGGTACTCATGCGCCGATTCCTCCTGGACTAATAGGTAAATAATGGTAATAAACCACTTTTATTGCGATCGTTTGTCACGGTTTATTGCTTATATGGTCAAAATTAGCACACAGGATCGGTTCTTGTATTTGTATAATTTGGGTTGAGTATAATCATCTATATTTGTGGCGGCGCCCTGTGTTACTGTTCCTGTTCGACGACGAGTTTTATCCCTTGATGCCAAAGAAATCGTCAGGCATGTTCATCAGAAGCTGGTCCAAAGGGGTTGGGCTTTTACTCCAGCTGTAAGAAAAACCAGCGATTTGACAGGGATACCGGAATCATCAGTGAGAGTTCACATTTCGAGGCCAATTCATCCGAGACGAAAACGAAACGATAGTGGTGTTTCCAGAACCACTGATGACGGTGATAAAGATTTGATAAGAAGAACTGTCTACTCTATGTACGAAGAAAACTTGGTGCCTGCTATCAGATCATTGCAAACAAGACTAAGGAGCTCCACTGAGATAAGGATATCAATTGGAAACCTATGGACACTTTTATCCAAACTAGGTTTCAAATACTGCAAAATTGACAAAAGGCAAGTTATTATGGGACCTGCATTATTTACCCAAACTTGCCAATACCTGAGATAAAAGTACTTAAGAAGTTTATTATCACCATCAGTTACAAATTTGCATCTAACCTCAAAATGTCTCATTGTTTTAAAAAAATGAATAAACTTTCTCTGCATAAATACATTTATAAATTTACTATTTGTTTTGAAAATTTGTTTATTAATGGAGTAATAACTTAAAAATGAATCAAGTTTTATGTTAATGGTAGATTCCACAACAGCTGAATCATGTTTTCCATATCACAGAAACATTTCAAATATTCCTTGGAACATTTCAAGCGATTTTTAATGTTTATTCCATAAAAATTGATTATTATGCTTAATGCGGTGTATTGATTTTGGTGTTATTCAAGGTATATTTTTTCGCTATTACAAATATACAGGATTGATCAAAAATAACGAACCATAGATTCATTATTCAAAGATTTATTTCTGTACGAAGACTATGTGACAACTTGGTTAGGTTAAGGCTGAGGTGTAAAATGGCTGTTTTGGGCTAATCCAGAAAAATAGTTTTTTTTTTATTTAAAAAACTTAAAAATCTTATAAAAAAGGACAGAGATTTGTTTTTAAATTAAAGTTTGTAACCATATTATGACGTTGGGCGTCCATTTGTGATATGATTTAAATGTTAAGAGTGAATTTATAAAAATATTTAATTAACTTTTTAAAAAAAAATAACAATATACCAAAAGAAAAAATGTAATTTACAATAAAACAACCATTAATCTTAATTTCGTCTTTAATTAGTTGTAAAAGATATTTCAATAATTAACAAAATTTATAAATGTTTATCACAGCAAAAATTATGATAGTTAAATACCTCGGCTAGGGGTGAGTAAGTTCATTAGCTCTGACTATAGTACAATATTTGTTTCTTTAAGAAATTATAAGGGCGCCACTGAAATCTTTTTATTTTTTATGATACTACTAAAGAAAGTTGTTTTAAGCTGAGTTATTTAAATAAGTATCATAAGATGACAGAAAAATGTCAGAAAAAACTGTCTATGAAGTAAAAAAAATGAAAATGTACCAACAGATAAAAGATAAATAGATTTCCTTGTAGCTAAATTGAATGAAGTTGAGAATACGTAACAAAAAAATAATCCGCAAACAGTTCTTTACAACTACTTATTCTAATACAGTTGACGATATAGATAGATATAAACGGAGATAAAATAGAAAAAAATATGGGAACAGTAAACTTGATATACCACAATAAACTTGTCTGTTAAAAATAGTGGACGATCCTTCGCCGCACCTTGGGGTCGCTACGGCACTATTTAGGCGGTTCCAAATGACTATGGAAGATCACGAGTGGAGGGATGATCTGCCCAAGTTGTAGAGATGATCCAGTTGAAAATGTTTGTGCATACGAGAGCTTAAAGTTTACAAGCTGTTCCAGTTTACTGAATCTTCAAATTAAAGAGATGCTTCTAGTTTACTATATTATATTCCAACTTTCTGTATATTACAGTAAACCAATACAAGAAAATTAGACTGGGAATAATTATTAAAACCTCTTGAACCCGATAATGGCAACTCATTAGTACACCTCGTAGCGTAGCTACTTTGAACTTCCAATTATAATTATAGAGACCGTATTTATTATTTTATTATTAAGAATTCTTCCGGAAAGATGGAGCTCGCGGTACTAATTTAATTTAATATTTAGGATACCAGGTGCTTAAAATGTTAACAGGTACTGTTACAAGTTATGGGTTTAAAATTAATTTCTATTATTTAAAAACCTTCTTGTTTAAATGATATTTTTTAAAATATCATTTTATTATTCAAAAAAAAGCTATTTATTGCAAGAAAAAACTCTTCAACTGACAAAAAACTTATTATAAAATAAAATACTAATAATTTTAATACTACTATGTCTGTCTAAAAGGTGTCAAAACATGCGTGACATCAGACACAAAAATTGTTAAATGATTAGGGTCCGTATGCACCAACAGTCGGTTCTAATTCAACCCACGTCAGAAACTGTAAAATTGATGAGCAACTCATTTTCTCAAGAACACCCAAAATGTATTACCTACTTCATTACAAAAAAGGCAAATGAATGTGGTTGTTTTCAAACTGACATATTTTGACGCAATTAAAGATGCAATAAAAATGACCCGAAAGATAGAAAGATATAGTTTTTAGGTAATAAATTATTATTTGCCAATAACAAAATAAATACGACCATGTCATGGTTAATTCTAAATATAATGTATTAAAATGCTAAAATTAGTCGTCAGTAGATTTATTATAACAAATAAATTGCACATTTTAATGTTTACAAAACATTTTTAGGTTAGAAATTGTATTTAAATAAAAATCTTAGTGACAGTTGCTTCGATACCGATGATATTTTTATAATTTTAAGTTAATTTTTTTCATAGCTATAAAAAAGATTTATTTTTGACCCAGTTTATTTATAACAGTCCCAACTGTACATTTTTTTCACCTATTGTTTATTTTTAACCCATACGCACTATATTTTTTTAAATTATTTTAATTACAGTTAATCTTCACATTAATACACGTACATACATTTAATGGGAATTTCTGTAAATTTTATTTTAATGCAGATTTAATTTGGTTCTACTCGGAAATAAACACAATGTGATAATTGGAACTAGGTTACCCACCTCTGTTTATACAATACGATAATTATTTCCATCTCACAATTGCAAAGTAACATTTTTTTATCATTATTTTAACAAGTTGATATTTTATTTGCAAATGTATCAAAAACTTGGAAATTCCATTAAATATACAATTAAAATGAATATTTTATTTATCTATAAAGTATTGTCACTCAAAATATATACTTTAAAGAATTGGAAAGTCTATTGTTTTATTCTTTGAAATAATTCCTAAGGTTGAGTTTATTAAATTGCCAAATTAGTTTTAATTTTTCAAATATTCCTTAGTAAATTAGTAGTTTTAAGCGCTATGAATAAATGACCCTCCTCCTTGGACACGCTTGTGTTTGGGAATTGGTGCATTTTTTGTGTTTATTCCAAAATTAAATATAAGAAAGCACAAAACACCACCAAATATCTGTGGTCTGAGTTGCCACGACTCAATAATAGAACGTCTAATATTAACCATATGTAAATTTATCGTATCATGTCAATAACCTACGTCATCAATGCTAATGCTGGCAACTTGGACCAAAGTTTCCTGTTAGAACCGACTGATGGTGCATACGGATCCTTACCATAAAACCACACAAATAAAAACACAAATAAGGACTGAAAAAAGCTAAATCTCATACTAGATATTGTTTCATAGTCCTATAAAAGTTTTGTATTGTAATTCAAGTGGGATTTCTGACAAAAAGAACCTAAAAAATTATCATATACACAGTCTTAGAACTTATTTTATCCCACAAATCCCTCAGTGGCTGACTGCAGACTGATACAATGACTTGGTAATGAAATAATGACCTTAGAAAGTATCGTCATATTTATTACGAATATAAATTATTTTTTGTTATCAATTCACATGTTTTGTTAGATCAGTGGTCGACCTTTTATACATTACAGTTATCGATGTTGTTTTTATTATTTTTTTAATAATTAAATAAAACAAATTGTGCAAAAACGATACCAAAATTTTAGATACAAAAGCAGTTAAATATATTTAAATATAAATAAATATAAATTTATTCTTTTGAGGTGAAAAATGTACAATGTATTACAAATTTTTTTAAATAAATTAATAACCAAAAAAAGGTTTTTAAATAAAATTAATAATCAGTATTTCCTCCATGGGCCTGTATGCATGACTGTATGCGATGTGGCATGCTATCGATTAAATGGTCGAGCTGGGCTTGCGGAATTCTCTCCCATTCTTCACGAGCAGCATCTTTCAGTTCTCGTACAGTAATTGGGGGAGGGTTTCGCTTCTTAATGCGTGTTTTAAGAATGTCCCAGACTTGTTCAATGACGTTCATGTCAGGGTAATTTGATGGCCATCTTAATGTGGATATTCCTTCTTCTTCCAAAAAATTTTGTACTGCAGCTGTTCGATGTGGAAGTGCATTGTCATGCATAAACACAAATCCATCACCTACCGCCCCCCGGAATAGACGCACAACAGGATTTAAAACTTCCTCGATGTACACAGTACCAGTGATTCTTCTCTCCAAAACCAGGAGAGGCGTCCGTGTACCCCTCATAATACCACTCCAAACTATAATACTCCCACCTTCAAATGGAAAACGTGGTTGGGCTGTTTCTAATCGGGCTTGTCGTCCTGGGGCCCTCCAAACTAGCGTTCTTCGCGAATCAGAAACCAAGCCAATTCTTGATTCATCAGAGAACATCACGTAATTCCAGTTAGGACCATGGTGTAACATTTCTTAAGCCCATTGCAACCTTACAATGTTTTGTTAATAGTTAAGTTTGGGAACACGTAGAGGTCTTCTGCGATACAAATTTACCGCATTTAATCTTCGTGTAATTGTTTGCTTTGAGATATTCAGTCCTTCAGTCAAGCAATTTCTCTGGATATGCCACTTGCAGATTCCTGTCGATTTCTTCGAGCTATCAATGTTATCTGCCGGTCTTGTGCTGATGTTGTACATGGACTTCTGCGACTTCTGGAACGATCCTTCACATCATTTGTATCTTGGAACTTTTTTTTTTAATTTTTGATACAGCATCCTGAGTAACACCAACAATATTCGCGATATCACTTTGACCAAAGCCCTGTTTAAACAAAGCAATTACTCTAGACCTATTAAAATCAATTAATTATGACCAAATTAATACAAAAACGAATCAAATTTAGTATTATTTTGATTTAAAAACCCTTTAAAATAAATATCAACAAGAGTTTTTAAAAAACCTTAGGCGTAGCTATATTATTTCTAAATATTCCAAACTTTTGGACATATGTGTATAAGTAGGTATTCTTTTCATTACAAAGCAAAATGAAATAAATTGGAGAATAGATACAAAGGAGGTCCGAAGAAAAAAAGCTGTTTTAATACCACCTACATTTAGATACAACACATTCTTATTAAATCATTTCTGTTGTTGGAACCTTATAAAAATTGCAATATTCACGCTTCTGAATTGAGGATGAAAATGATTCTCTTCAAAAGTTGAGACTGTCGTAAAAATATTAGCAGCACAAACCATAAACCCACAAATTTACAGTAACAAAAACATTAAAATAATTATAATTTTTTTTCTGTGTTACGAATTCAGTTAAATAGTTATTATGAAGTACAACCGTTTTTCATTTCTCACAAATCCGTTATTTTGAACATTTTTACTGTTAAAAACATACAGTAAACAATAATAACTGGGTTATATATTTATTACGTTTGTCGCCTTTTTAAAGACACAATATCCAAGGTTGACTAGATCACAGAAGACGTAAGCATAGTGCGTTTGATTATTTATCTTAAAAGATGTAAAATAACGTTGTTATAATAAAATTAAATCAATTAAACAATCAGGAAGAGATTTTGATGAAATTATCATAGTATGATAATAATATTTAATTACACGTGTTGGGAATATATTAACAAATACCTTTGTTCATCTACAGCGGTATAAAACTTTATCAGATGCATATTTCATACCAGACGATATAACTATAGTTATATATTATAAATAGAGGAATGTACAGTTACTTACCGACCACCCTGTATCTGTATAAACGATATACAAAACGGTTTTATCAAGGACACGAAGTGTGTAATGAAATTGATTTACGTTTTGTAAAAAAAAACAAATCGATATGTAATTTACTAATAACAAAGACATTGATACCTTCTTTGAAAACAGTTCGGGTTGAAGTCTTATTTACAGCACTGATTTGTTCGGTGTTTTTTTGTTCGTACACAGCTAATAGTTTATGTAAATTTTGTATAAACTATTATCACACGAGTAAACGTTAATTAAATTTCTTAAACGGTGCTAAATTTGTTTTCTTGGTTCATTTTCATCACATTTGTAGACGTAAACGAAACGTAAATAAAAATTCTTCTTTTTCTTTTATAAAATAATTTTAATTATAAGGGATAAAGTGGTCAAAAAAATACGAACTTGCTTACACAAGTTACTTAATACTTCTTTTTCTTATTAAAACGTCAAAAAATACCAGTGGCTTACTGTTGAATATAGTATGTGTAGAAATAGTAAATATTTTTTATTTGTAAAGCAAGAGGGACTGTTGCAATAATTATTCAATGATCTTAAATGGTTATATTGCATCGTCTATTAGGTCAAGGATAATATTTTTTTCTGATCTTGTTTAAATGTAAAAATTATCACAATAATATGCAGATTCGGATTTTTCTTCGAATGCATTATTATAAGTAGTGATAACTATCATTCTTTTAATTGGTGTCAATTCGATGACCTTTGTTAAGTATATCAAACCTAAATCAACGTCAAAACTATTCCTGTTCTCAATTACGTGGAAATTATTTTTAATGTTCTATTACGTGATAAATAATATTGAACCTTTGTTTAGGTCGTAGTATCCTTTTATCGGTGTTGTATACCTACATATAGGTATATAATTATTGCTTTTTCATTCATATTTAACCCAAATTAATTGGTTTTCAATGTTATATGAAATTGTACCTTGACTTTCTTGTTGCGCAACACCCATTTTAATACTTGCGGAGTACCTACCTTTATTTTTTAATTTACCTTTTCAGGGTTATTATAAAATTGGGACATTTTGAGTAAACTGTTTGCTATCGTTTAAATACGTTAGTTAATGTTTGGGTATCATCTGGTCATACTCCAATTATCATGAAGAGGACACGTAAACTAATATGAAAATAGTACCGTAATAGAGTGAATCACTTTCAACTGTAAATTTCCTTTACAAAAGAAAATAATAACGTATACAGTGGCGTACAGAATTAATATTGAAACTGCACTAGTACCTACTACAAAATCCGTATTTGTGATACTTATTTTACAATATACTTTTTTCAATTAAACAGTTGCTATGTGAAAATAGTTTTTAAAGATTATTTTTTTAACTTATCAAAATACCAGCATTGATAAAATGTTAGAACTGTCAAATATTCAATAACAATTTTATTAAGAATAATAAAAAACTCTTCATTTCAACGTAACTTCCAAGTTTATTTGAAAAAATATGTTTTAAATTACAATGACGGCCGTTTCGCTAAGAAGCATCGTCAGATTGGCATTTAAGTTACATTTTGTTTGTTTGTAGCTAGGTACCTGATGTTGTTTAGGTAGTATTAAGGCTAGACCAATTATGGAAGTAATAATAAGACATAACAATATTAAAGCCTAGATGTTAATAGCCCTAAGGGATTATCCAGGATCTATCGAGGTATAATTCAGCTACCTGTTGTGACAATATTATCTAGGGTTTCTATTATGTTTGGGTTAGTTAATCCCTAATTACAGGGTGGACTCATTGAAAAATAACAACTATGACTATGTTTCAATAAAAATGTATACTTTTAGTTATTTTTATGAACCACCCTTGCTTAGGCTTTGAAGGATTTGCATTTATAATGAATTTACTGTGCTATAGTCTGTACAAAAAGTACGAGGAGTAATAAACCCTAATTAAGAATGCAAAACCTTTACAGGGAGCACAATGAAATTTTTGATAAATCTCTTACTTTAAATTACATTTCTTCCGTAAATCTAAAAACCAGGTAGATCGACCCCGTATTTGTTTCAGTTGTAGCAAAGTTTAGGGTTTCTTCATTGTTAAAGGATTAGCAGATAAGCAATAACGCAATGCATTGGTGTGTATTTTGGGAAAAAAATTCGTTTTAAATTATAATATAATAAAAAATGAAAAGAAATAATTATTGGAATACATTTATTACTTACATTTTATTCTATATCCGACTTGGAAGAGGAAGAATCGTTGTTGACATTAATAATAATAGGGTCGATTAAATCATCACAAATATTGTCAATTTTCCACATATTTGCCTCTACTTTGACCTCGACTTTGACAACATGCTCGATACAGTTTGTCCAATTTTCCTTACTAACATGACTTACAGTACTCTCAAACAATTCCACAACATCGTTTATTTTAAAAGTAGTATTTTTTTTCCAACTTCCCCCTTTACCTGAGCCCATATTAATTCTATGGGATTAAGTTCACAATGATAAGGGGGAAGTCGAAGAACTGATATACCACGAGAAGAAGCCATTTCTTCTACAATATAGGTTTTGTATTTATTCTTGTTCATTTTTGCAATTCTGTAAAGTTCTTTTCTTAGTGGATCTTTTGGAAACTAAATATTTTTCGAAATAAGCCACTCCAAAAGCTCTGCTTTACGTCAACGACTTGTGGGCAATGCTTCTCGTAACCGTGAATAGTAACTTGCGTTGTCCATAACAATAACAACCCCTTTTGGAATCAGATCCAACATTTGAACAAACCATTCCTCAAAGACATCCCCATTCATATCTTCGTGATAGTCCCCCGTGTGTTTTGAAATAAAAGTTAATATTCCACCATCAACAAAACCTTCAGAACTTCCAACATGGACAATGATAAGTCTTTTTCCTTTTCCAGATGGTGCGGCTGCAAACCTAACGACAAACCTTCCACGAATGCCTGCCTTCCGCTTTTAATGTTTTCATCTTGCCAAGATTTGGAAACTGTACATCCAGCATTTATCCATGTTTCGTCTAAGTAGAAGATTTTCAAATTTTGTTCTCTGGCATGTCGAATGCTTCTTAAATAGTCTCTTCTCCAAAAAACGATTTCCGGTTTATCTATCAAGAAAGATTTTCTATTATGTTTTGTATATCTGAAATCCACATCTTTCAAAAGTTTGCATAATGTCATTCTGGAGAATTTTGTATAGTCCGTATCTTCTTGCACTGATGTCATAATTTTGTCAAGTGTTGGAATTTCCTTTCGTAAGTAAAATCCATAGACTTTACGCCTTAGTCTTTGTTTTAATGACTCATCGATCTCAATTGGTTTTCGGCCTGAAGTAGTTTTAGGGGGTTGAAGAGTTCCATTCTTGCTTTCTTTTAGTAATCTATAAATTTTTGATTTAGCAACACACAACATAGCAGCCGTTAATTCCACAATATCAACACTTGCACTTGGATCCTTGTTTTTCAATGATATATAACAATTCAATATCAGAGTTTTTTCATTTAAAGATAATGGACCTATTTTTGGTCGTTTAGATGGTCCTTGGCTTCCACAATATCAACACTTGCACTTGGATCCTTGTTTTTCAATGATATATAACAATTCAATATCAGAGTTTTTTCATTTAAAGATAATGGACCTGTTTTTGGTCTTGGATCCTTGTTTTTCAATGATATATAACAATTCAATATCAGAGTTTTTTCATTTAAGATAATGGACCTGTTTTTGGTCCATTATCTTAAATATATTCCAACTGTTTACAATATTATGAAAACCATACAACTTCATACAACTTTACTCAAAGAACTAATACTAAACTAAAATTCCAAAATAGTAGGCACTAAATTCTCAGAAATGACTGTGACGTTTTTGCCTTAATCTGCCTCTTGCAGTGGCGTACGGAAATTATACTAAACAGATGTGGAAAAATTAATTATTTAAAAACTATATCCACAAATAAGAATTAAATTACATTATATTAATTATATAAAAAAAATATACACTGTGTCCACGGATGGAGTTGCTAAGAGGAGAAAAATCTTTATTATTAATTTTATGACAAAGTTATTGTTATAAAAAATTTGCATCCTTTGGAAATAAGATTGACATAAAAAAATCTGAGATCGGATGTACAGGGTGTTAGCAAAGTAATAAAACGTGAAAATGTTTCATGAGAAAAGTAGGCACCATTATTATTATTAATGCAGCCGTGTGCATGAGATTTCGATTTCAGACCTACGTTTATTGGACTAAAACCACTACCACCACAAAAAGTTTAAAATTACTTACAGTATTGTATTATTCATTATCATCTGAAGAAAACTCGTCGGATGATGAGCAACTATCTCTTTCTATAAGAGCACTTTTCCTACCTCTTTTCATAAATTTAATGTTCATTTGCTTTAATGTGCGCAATAAAACACGTCGTGATATTTTGGGCATCGATTCATCGGAACTTATTTCGGCTGCGACTTTTTTAAAGTTGGGATTTCATTTCGGAAAAAGAACGAATGGAATTTCCTACGAATAGCATATTTGGTGCAATCATCAAGCTGAATTTGTTTTCTTCCTCTAGTTTCAATGTCTTTAGATACATTATCACATTTACCTTCATTTTCTTTAAATGTTTTAAGAATTCTGTGAACACTTCTCGTCGACACTTTAGTTAAATCACTACACAGATTAACTACGTCATTATGCAACATATTCTCATTCCGTTCACGGAGCCCACAATACACATTGTATATAATAGTTTTTCTCCTTCGGATAAATTTGGACGTCTGCGTTTACTTTGACTGCTTTCACTTTCCATATTGCTCACAGTTCACAGCACAAAATTAAACTGATTTATAATGATATTTCCCTTGTTTCAGTCCTTAAACAAATCCCTTGGTTTTTACCTGATCTGATATGAAATTACCTTTTTTTACTGTTAATCGTTTTCCTAGAAATGTACCTGCCTAATTATTTGACGTCTACTACATTATTACTTCTTACGAATGGATTAAATGGATTAACTGTATAGAAAGTGTATTATTCCTCTTTTATGTTTATCTAGGGTAGGTATTATACAAAAATATCATTATTTATTATATTATTGAAAAGGGTATTTCCAATTTTAGAATTTTTACAACAGAAATTCCAAAACTGTCATCAGTGTTGAAACAGACCTAATTCGTTATAACTGTATTATAATAACAGATCAAAGAAAAAAAAAATAATATTTACATTACGTATTATTCAACGAATGTTACGCTCATGAATGTTAACCTAACCGTGCTCAGCTGATGAAGCAATATTTATATCTCTCTCTATCTTACGGCAAATTTAATCTACCTCTCTTTTTTCCGCCCCACAAACGTCTCTGTGTACGCAACGTTGCCATTTATAAATTTTAGTCCCAGAATATAATTCAAATTTTTTTATATTTAATAAACATTGATGTTGTTGAATATATTTCATTAGCAGGAAGTTTCTTTAATATTTAATATTTTTTAGTATTTAGTATTTAATGAATAAAACACGTTGTCCGTTATTCTATGACCATTTAGTTGCGTGTGTATGATTTAAATAGAAGATGATAAAATATATAGAAACCCAACCTGACAACAATGTTTACGTTTTAATTCAATAATATTTCTGAGAATTTAGTGCCTACTATTATGGAATTTTAGTATAAGTACTGATTTAATGTACCTACTTTCTTTTAAAATAATATTCCCGATAATGTTTCTAAGAAAACTGGGTTGTTTGGAAAATCCCTCTCAATAATCGAATAATCTGTAAATAGGTGTATAATCGTATTAAGCCGATTACAGCAGGCCACTTGCCATTTAATATTTCTGAGAAAAATTCCCCAAACACTACATATAGGAGTAATACAAATAAAAAATATTCATTTTGCTTCTTTGAATTTAATAAAACTTGTAACGATATCTTGCTATCTTGACTTTAGTTAATTTTTTAAAAATATATTTCATTGTAATTTATTCGTGACAATATTCAAAGTTTGAATTAATCTTCTTACAAAAAGAACAAATATATATAAAATAATTATTGTTACAGATTGGTTAATTTTCTATTATGAATAAACCGTGTTGCCTTTCTTTATCAAACTTACTAAAATTTATGTACATCTATCACTTTTTTTTATTAAAATTAGTACATCCCGTTACCTCTGACCTAAATCGTATATTCTTTAGCATAGCTGCAACTCATTCGTTCAATACAAAATGTACCTTGCGGTATACCCTCTTAAAATATACTTTGGTACTTCTATGAAATCTACTTAAATGAATGATTTATTACTCCTTGTCCTTTCTATATAGACTATACCAACTACAAACAATTGAACTATCGCACTGTAATATGCTCTTCTAAAACTGCAACAAAAGTCATCGAACCGTTCATCGTCGGGTGTCATAAAATATCCGGAAGTGATGAATAAACTTTAACAGACATAGGCGTCCCGCAATTAGTTTTCTACAGGAACGAGTCACAATAAAAATAATTCTTATTATATAACATTATTTATTTGCAACACATTTGCCATTGTTTATATTGGAATTAAACACGAGGTAATCATTCTTTTATAAAGTGAACGAGAAATACGATAGCAGCAGCGGCGTTTTATCATCGATTTTTTTATCAGTGTAATAATTGACGTCAATGCATTAATTATTATTTTCAAAACATTTCTGGAGGTAATCGCTATTTAACCCAAATAAAAATAGCCGGTCTACGATAAGGATTTATAAATAGGAAACGTATAACACAGGACCAAATATTGGTCACTTAAATTTGAATTGTGAGAAAACTTCTTTTGATAAATAGGATTCTTTTGGCAAAAAAGATTCTGTAACTCAATCGTCATCTCTGAGATTTATACAGAATACAGAAATTTTGGATCAATACATTACCAAAATATACACAAATGAAATTTAAACAAGAATTGGAATAATGTGAAAGCATCCAAATCAATTAAATATGACCAAATTAATACAAAAACGAATCAAATTTAGTATTATTTTGATTTAAAAACGCTTTAAAATAAATATCAACAAGAGTTTTTAAAAAACCATAGGCGTAGATATATTATTTCTAATTATTCCAAAATTTGGACATATGTGTATATAAAATAACCTTAATTTACTAATAGTTTATTAATTTAGACTATCTTTATTTAATTCTTAGGCTAATAAACATTTCAAAACTAGGTCAAAGTCAACATGTTCAGTAAAACACTTCTTCTTGATGGTTCCGGGTAATTGATGATGTTTACAAACCAGCTAGGGAGTAATTTTAGAATGGTTCTCTAATATCCAATCACTTTGGAATAAAACAGTCGGATTGTATTTTGTTTTTGGAGGGATTAGGGTTTTCCGAAATAATTGCAGTTATTGAACATTGATTGCGAGAAAATGGATCAGTTTTTATTGAAAAAATATAAAATAATTCTATTAGTAGATATAGATTGCCTTGGTGCTGTCACTCTATTTTGCATGGTCCTTATAAAATTATTAATAAATTGCTGAGGTATGTTTCCCATATTCTCTGCAAGGCATTGGCGAGCTGTTCTAAGTTTTAGCTAACTTTGCAATTCCACGTGCTTCCTCAAAAAGGAATACTGCATTTGTAAGAATTTTTTCTCGAAAGAAGAACACGCATCTCTAGAATTATCAAAATTGCAAATGGATGACTCTCACTCTGACAGTGGTGAAGCACTCCCTCTCAAGATGAAGCAGATGGTGACGTAAGAACCTCGCAGAGTCTGCCCAACATGGGAATATCTATGTACTATACTATAATAATTAATTCATAAATAATTTTTTTTTGGTGGATACTGTACTTCTAAGATCAAAATTTTTCTAATATTTAAAATATTTCTAAATCATAATTTTATTAACGACATGGCCAAAATGTTTTCTCTTTATTATATGACGCATATTTCCCTGTACATACCTTGTTTAACACAGTTATTCACTATTTAGTATGTCGTATTAAATAAATAATACGTCAGCAGATCATTTGATCTTTTTATTTATCTAAAAACATATTAAAATTTACACTGTAAGTTCCACAATAGTAACACAAATATATATGCATATTTTAGCGCGAATTTGAGCTGGCATTAGACAAATATTTCCAAAGCAGGTCGATAGAAATAATGTAAACTTTGGTAAATTCCACGTAAATTTGTTGAAAACAAAAAACAAATATTCTTAGTCATTAGACATTAAGAATTATTATTCATTACAACAAAATAAAATTAATTAAAGAGGCCCTGTGCTACTTACTACAAAATTTATTTTAAAAAACTTTTTAACTATCCCTCGTAACTATATCTAACACTAGAACTACTGCAAAATATAACCCTAGGCCCTAGGTAATTTATTTCTTAGTAGCATTTACGTCGGAATTGTTTGTTTAATCATACAGTGTGTACTATCGTCAACGACAATGGGCTGCAAATTTAAACTAGAATTGAATGAACCTAAAAGATCGTGGGCAGTGTCCCACGTTTGTCGTTAACACTTGTTAGCTAACAGAGCTTTTACAAGCGTTTATGCAACCGGCCTATGTGTTATATTGGAAATACATTAGGTTCAGCTGCCGTCAGGAATTTTTGCAGTTTCTGTATTTGTGCATTTATTACGTGGCACAAGTAAGATGAGTCTACCCATCTTTGGTGTTTGGACTATCTTGTATACATCCAAATACACAACTGTTCTGCCAGTTTATGTTAAATCATCACATTTTATTAACGCCGTTAGAGATTTTTTATTTCGAGAATATACAGGACGTTGGATTGGAAGGGGGCCAGATGCACCAATTGAATGGCCACCGCGCGGTCCATGTCTGAATCCATTAGATTTTTGTTTCTGGGGATATATGAAAGAAAATATTTATTCTGTGGAAATAACCAGTGAGGATCAACTGAGGCACCGAATTTTACAAATTGCTAACGAGTTTCGACAATAACATTTAATTTTTCAAAATATTCGGTATTCCTTGTTGAAACGATGTAGAACTTGTATACAGGAAGGACTAGGTCAAATTGAACACTTGTTGAGTTAAGGCATTAAAAAAGATTACTTAAATTTTTAACTTTAGCACCCTGTAACTTTTTTTGTGTGCACTATTGTATATAGGTTCAATCAATATATTTTTGACCCCAGAATCTGCGGTATAATTTATGACCATTTTTTTTGGGACACCCTGTATATTTAGTGTAAGCACAATGTGCTCTCTATAAAAGTCATTTGTATTTGCATTTATTTGTAATTCTATATCCCATTATCGCTAATCTCCCTACCACGTTTTGTACAGAAAGCCAGATAGTTAGCAGCGAAATTTTATTTATAAGCACTTCAAATTTTAGAAAATGTTTTATTATAAAAATGATTTTACATTCGAAGCTGTTAACAAATCATTGAAACAAAGGACCCTCAAATATAATAAAAAAAATCGGTATATATATAATACACTCCTCGGCAAAAAAAAACGGCCACAAAAAACTGAACCCTGAACCACATTGAACCATGACTTTTTCTGAAAATTTAGTTTTGCTTATCTACAAATCGAATAATAGCTATAATGAGGGTTAGACGGTTATACTATATTAATAGTGTACATATCATTAAAACAGAAGAAGAAACAACTGTATAGTAACAGTATACAGACTGTTGTATTTGTAAAAAACTAATAGACTTATCGATTTTTCTGTCCCAATGAATTTAGTATAATAATTATTGTGGTAGCAATGAATAAATAATTATAGTATTTAGTTCAAGGTATATATTATGTAGGGTTTCATAATATATTGACCTAGAATTCGTGTCAACACACAGTCCTATAGGTCAAGTCCTTTTTTTTAAGTCTCCTAATTTAATATAATTGGTGTGAATGTACCTACTTTTATGTGAAACAATATCCACATTTTCTTTAATTATATAACGAATATGAATAAATGACATACTTTATACTTGAATGACGGGGTGTTGTTATACAGGATGGTCTAATATTAATGTTATACAGTGTGGATCAATGTGAAAAATGAAAAATAGATGAGTGTTGAATTTGATAGCTGCTGTAGGTTAGTTATGAATTAGTGAAGGGGCGCTGAGGTACAAAAATTGTTAAATTTTTGGAACTCCACGAACGGATATGTTTTAATTGTGGCTTAAATTTAATTCACAGTAAAAAGGGAAGTGTAAAACAAAAAATTGGAAGTTTTGATGAAAGTTTTTATTAAATAACCTCATTTTTTTTAAACAAAGTTAAATTGTTTGATAACCAAAATGTTATTTATCAAAAATATGTTGCATAACTATTGAATAAAGAAACTAATTTGCATCAACATGAAAAATACATTTAATTTAGGTGTTAATACTTGACTACGTCCTCAATTTGTTGGTTACATTAAATTGCTGTTATTGTTAAACGCATCGTTATTGAAAATGAAGCAAAGATTTATAACTTATAACGCTTATTTATAACTTCTCAAGAATTGTAGTCTTTTAATAACAACGTTAGGTAATTCCATAAGTCCTCGTCGTGGATTATCCTTAAATTCTTATCTTAAATTTTAACGACTTGGCGAAGATTCGAAGAACAAAATAAGAAATAATGGTATTTTTAACCTTAATTAATCTTATGTTTTTCTCGCACGTTAATAATTTGAACTAATTCGACTGATTTCCATTGTTGTCAAATTGTGTCGATCGAATTAATTTCATTTAAGTGAATTTATAAAAATTTCATTTCACTACAATTGAAAACTAGGTATAGCATTTCGATGGTGAATTAAAAATCGAAATATTTCACTTGTGCATTCAATTTCACTGATATTCAAAACTAGACCCCCGGATCAGCTGATCACAACGCGTTATGTTTCATTTATCATGTTCTTTCGCTGTTCTTTCGCAGTTTGATGTTTGACAGTTGGCGGATCATGATTTGAAAATTTCTGAACATACTGAACATTTAATTTTTATGATTACTTTGTTTGGATCGCGATATCCTAACCCTAATTCTTTCGGATGTCAATATTCACACAATATTAAAACATGTTCTTCTGAACAAACGGATCGTGATCTTGAAATCATGATTCGATTGAGTTGCGAAAGAAAACGGCTACTATTTAAACCGCACTAACAATTAAAAGGGTTTATATTTAATTACTAAAAATAATCTTATCCTACATTAGTGCATGCATCATGAACATTTAAAACAATAGGTTTTTTCTCTTTGAGAAAACGCACTTTGTTTTAAATGAGCCGCTTGTATTGGAACAAAACTCGAACTTGACGCCATTTTCACTACCGAAAATGTTCTTGGAGTAAAATAATAAAAATATAGATTACAATATAAACCACCACCAATAACGAGTACCTATATTCTTATGTATTAGTATATAAACAAATCCTCAATTTATAGACTAATAACGTACCTGTTTTTGCAATTATACAC
Organism: Ophraella communa; assembly: GCA_035357415.1. NCBI lineage: Eukaryota > Metazoa > Arthropoda > Insecta > Coleoptera > Chrysomelidae > Ophraella > Ophraella communa. The sequence continues at coordinate 13,725,098 of CM068992.1, forward strand.
ATAGGGTTACCTTAATCCCTTAACACCCCTAACGACCACATATATTCTCGTTAAAATCGAAAAACAAAATATTCTAAATATCGTATTATGACTACTTATCCCTTACCTAAGAAGATTAAAATATGTTTTAAATAAATTTCTTAATAATAAGTACGTGCGCTACTGATTTAGGGTCTTATTTACAACATTTTACGATTTATTAATGACTTTTCTTATCTACCAACTCTAAACAAATGAACTATAACCTCACATTCTATCAAATGGATTGATGTTTAGATCTAATCAGTTACTCCCTGTATTTTTCTACATTGATTAATAATGAAAAACTTAATACCTCAAGAAAAGTCAATAAAGTTAGGAAGGTATACAGGATAGTAGTGAAAAAATGAATTTAAGTATTCCACACATATGGACCGAATTGTACAATCACAAAATCTCCTTGAGGTTAATAAAACGCATGTTCCGCTTTTGATTTTATATTTATTTTTTTTTCTATTATCAAACCGGAAGAGAATTCTACTGCAAAAAAGCACCGTATCAAATATACTTAAAAATGGTATATTATCTTGTGGAACTGCTTAGATACAAATAAAGTATCAATTGTTAACCTTGATACCTGTTCAACAAAAAAAAACAAAAATCAATTTTCGCTACGATGTGTTTATTGTTAATATAACCAAGTACGATAATTTATAAGAAGAAGAAAAAAACTAAATCACATCACTTTGTTATAATATATATTAATGTTTTTACGGATCGATTATTTGTTTTTAATATATTATGTGTAAGTGGGTTTGACCAAGGGCAATTAAATTAGTATAGTACTGGAAACGAATAGTTGTTTTTCTCTGATATTCAAATTTTTAACGCCGAGGTAACAGCAAATATAACAGACTAGAAAAAAACGTATTTTTCAATACAGTTTAATTGCTTTTTCAATAACAGGTTTAATCCATTATAAAAATATCATTTTGTCTTGTTCTCAAAGTGATATTCAACATTCAATAATATATTTTGAAACAATAAACAAATAAGTACGTTGCAAAAAATTAACGCACCAAATTTATAATAAAATATTTTTTTTATACCTAAGGAAAATCGAAAACTCTTGTAGCCTAATGGCCTAAAACCTGTAAAAAGTAAAAAATTTGGAATATATAGAAGTGATTGTGAAATTGATTTAGATTTAGCTCTTCAGAAAAATCAAATAAAGTTTACAAAGTTAGGCATTAACAAAATTATTTGATTAAAATGAAATATCTCTTATTTTATTATAAAAGTCTTGAAGGTCTCTCTGAGATAGACGTGTAAATATACTGCCATACATTATTCAAATAATTTATAAAATTCTTATGTAAAATAAATGTTAAAATAAATACTTGAAATTCACTAGAGGTAGTTACTAAAGGAATGTACTTATTCAGTAGTAAGTGTTTTGTATGAATTTGTAAATAATATGTCTATGAAATTTTGTATAAATGATTGTAATTTTTAACTGAATTCCAAAAGAAATTTCAAAATGTATTTGATAGACGTACTTTCGAGAGCACATCATTTAGACCAGCGGCTCCCAACCTTTTTAGCTTGGAGGCCCAATAATATAAAAAATAATTCAAGGTCCACCCAAATTCTATATACATAAACAATTTTTTACTGAAAAACGTTTATTTAATTATTTTTAAATATATTAATGGGATTGCTTATTTCTTACTAGAACATTAATATCAGGAATCTAAACTTCACAATGACGTAGAAACATTTCATCATACAAAACATCGTACATTCTTAAGTTTTTTGGCCTTGCTTTGATAAAGTTGCTGATTATTACTGTATCGTCAAGATATTTTCCAAACACCCATCAAAATCTTTAACTTCAAGAGTCTGAGGTTACTGCAATTTGTCCATTTGACAAAGGCAATTAACCCTGTATGGATATTAGTTACAGCTCTTGCCCTATAAGTTAGCTTTGACCAGCTAATTGCAAATTTCTTCTGCAGTGAAGAGAAACAAAGCCAAAAAACATTTCTTCTTCAATATTTCCATTGAATTCAAAACTAACAAAAGCTAATACATTTTCCTTGCAGGCCTTTTTGTTGAAAAACAAAAAATGAATAAATTTTGATAAATCCCATTTGTATTATTTACATTTTAAAATTTCTTGTGTGCAGTACGTTTGTTTAATTTTTTATTACAATTCAATTTTCTGAAAACTACTTTTCGTTTTGTTTCAGTGATAGAAGCCAGAAACGCTGGTAACCTCGAATCCGGTTTGACAGAAACCGAACTGCCCAGTTATACCATCGCTTCAGGCCTACCAACGTACGAAGAAGCCTTGCAGCTTTACACCAAAGACCCCATGCCCGATAAAACGTCGGAAATGACTGAATGGACTCCGCACACGCCCCCAACACCTCCTGTCGCTGGCCCGCAGACCGTCTCGCTGAACGTAGTCAAATTTTTTCAAGGCTATACCAACGACAACGCTGACTCATCAAAAGCTACTTGAATCGATTTCAATGTGGAGCAGTGCGATGTCATGTTCTTTTTTTAAGTATTGCGGTTTCTTGCTAACCGAAGGATATCGGATTGTGGTGAAATATTTTGTGCATCGATTGGAAACGAATCGAATTAAAACAAAAAACGTGTTGTCACTCGATTTTTCATCAAAAGTTCCAGTTACAGAAAGTAAATAAAATAAATACCCAAATAGGTCAAGCTGTATATAATTTTTATACATTTTTCATTCAATGTTTAGATAGGTTCTTTATCGTACGTTTTTTTGACACAGATTACAAAAATTATCGCAGAAAATTGAACTACTTATTCATTATTAATCTCTAAATGACAGATAATTACGCTTTACAGTAATTTATTTCTTTAAAATTAATAACCAAAGAATCTTTTCTGGTTTCAATGGAATATCCGTCCAAGTAAATACTATCCCAAAACTTTTTGAGGTTCATTTTAGCATTCTGAACCTGATTCAACTTTTGCTATATGTTGTTGACTATAGGTATTAAAATATACCATATATTTTACAGTATTAGTACACCTGGAATGTCTTTTAACTCCCTTGGACCTCTAATACTACCCACAGAAAGTACCAACATTACTCCAGTTCTTTTGTGAAGCTTAAATTGCACTAAAACTGCTTGCTGTGCTTAAAAACTGAAAGCATTTTATGATCTAAGTCTAAACTCCCTAGTATTTCTCACTGCAATTTCATTTCATCAAACATTTCCAACTTCTAATACAACTTTAACACATCAATTTGGCTAATTGGTTCATCTGGACTATCTTGCAGCTCTCTCTTGATATTTTAGCACTACTTCTGTTGGAGATTTTATATCATAGGTAAATAATCAATCTGGAATGTCTTATAACTTCCATTTTCTTCTCCTGATCCCACTCTTAGAGGAGATATTAATAGAATATAACTAATTGGACTATATATTCCTGCAATTTCTTTTGATCAAACATTTCCAACTTCTAATACAACTTTAACACATCAGTTTGGCTAATTGGTTCATCAGGAATGACTTGCAACTCTCTCTTGATATTATTGTACTACTTCTATTGGAGATTTTATATCTGGAATGTCTTATAACTTCCATTTTCTTCTCCTGATCCCTCTCTTAGAGGAGATATTAAAAGAATATAACTAATTGGACTATAATATATTCCTGTTCTTCCAGTACTACATGGATAATTGATCATCCTTCTAGTAGTACTCTTAGCATAGATTGGAAATCATAATGTTCAACTGGTCTTCCTATGATGTCTTGTAACTCTATTTATTTTATTCTTCCAGTAGGTACTATTTCTGTTGAAGATTTTATATCATAATGATTATTGGACTAGCAAGTAATTCTTGTTCTTTTAGTACTATTCTTTTCTTATTAGAGATTTTGTATCATTAAAGTTAAATGGTCTATCAGAAATGTCTTATATCTTCCATTTTATCTTCCTGCTCTTCTGCTACAACTCTTGGAGGATATATAAAAATACTGTGTCTAAATAATCTATCCTTATAGACACAACTTCCAATTTCTTATCTTGTTCTTCTAGTACTAGAGAAGATTTCAATTCAACATGGAGAACAGATCCTCCCATGAGAGTTACTCTTTAATAATGTTTAATAAATCTTCTGGGCTAAAAGTAATTCTTGTTCTTTTAGTACTATTCCTATTGAAGATTTTGTATCATTAAAGTTAAAAGACAATCAGAAATGTTTTATACCTTCCATTTTATCTTCCTGCTCTTCTGCTATAACTCTTGGAGGATATATTAAAATACTGTGTCTAAAAAATATATCCTTGTAGACATAACTTCCAATTTCTTATCTTGTTCTTCTAGTACAAGAGAAGATTTTAATTCAACATGGAGAATAGATCCTCCATTTAGATTTGGGCTTTTAGTAGGTACTGCTCCTATTGGTGATTTTAAACCAATATGGCTAATTGGGGAGATTGAAAACCATTCTGACTTTTTAATAACTTTATTTATTGCTTTACAAGTAGTCCCTACAATTATTTTCTCCAAGGTTGCGATACTTTTTGTACCTCTATTTTTATGCGAAATCAAAAAAGTGCAGCTTTAGGTTTAAATGTATATAATTAAATTAAATAAAACTACCCTATTATTGTGATAAAGTAAATTGACTAACTTTTTTTTCACTGTAAAATTGGAATCTCCTAATAACCATATTTCCATAAAAGAATGTCAACATTTGATTATTTTCCTGTAAACTATTTGGTAGTAATTGTGCTAACAATGACTTTTTTTTTATTGGAAATTGGTTTTTAAAAGGAAATCATTTGTTCTGAGACAAGGCTGTGATTAGAATTAAACTCTAAGTAGTCTGAAGTAATCATCAGTAATATATGTATATAAATAAATATAAACATATGGTGTGTTCTTGTAAATATTTGTTATTTATGTTATCTTATATATATATTATTAAAAAAATTAATTTGAAATTTAAATGTTGTTTTATTGTTTCCTTCCTCTTTCGTGTTATTATTTGTTGCAATCGAATCAAAAGTTTATCGGAATTTTTGAAAAATATATTTTTATACGGAATGTTTTTTTAAAAAAACCTGATAACCCAAACGGTGTTTTTCTACAATTAAATCAAGAGCAAATACCAATTAAAAAGCAATTATACATTATTATTTGGATCATTAGTTTGTTTATTCCAAATTGTTATTGTAAATATAAATATATCTTTTTTGATGTCGGGTGTTTGTCAAAACTTAATAAATAATAATTAATAAATTAACGTACCTTTTCTTCAGTTTTTTTTTGTCAAAAAGAATCAGATAAGAACATATAAAATAAATATTATTGAATAGTGTATGCTGCGCCATCTAGTTTACGGTAGTAGAACTTAGTCGTATTGTTGTTTACCAATTTGCAGTTAACTGTTTGTTTATTAAAAAACTCCAAAGGTTTATGATTGGGATAAAAAGTATTTGATGATAAAAGATAAATCATTTTGCTTCTCTACCAAGGTGTTATTTTGGTCGACATGTCTATAAATTCGGTTAGTGACGCAAGATATTAATATTTTGTAAAACGTTGGAAGACATATTGGTCTATTTTGCTAAGGATCCTGTGTGTTAGCTGTTTTGGGAAGCATATATTGGCCAATCCATGAGTAACAATTATTATTATTATTATTTGTAACATTTAAATATTCGATAATAGTATAATGAGTATAATATCAGCAAAAGTTGTTTAATATTACCTTTTTGTACATAAATATGTTATTTAAACCTACCAGAAACTTCGCGAAATTAATTATATAATGTGTAAAAAGGAGACAGATATATTTTTACTATCTTGTTCTCTAGAAAGATCGACAGTAGACGAAATATGTCTAGTTATATATAGGAAAGAGAGAGATACATATAGTGTTCTTAGAAAATGGTTATTCACGAAGTTTCTGGAAGGTTTGAAAACTATAAAAGGACCTGAGCAGGACTTGAGCATGTTTAAGGATATAGGATGATGATATTTGCTAACCTACTCTTACTTATACTTATTGAAAATAGATATTCCTTAAAGAAAAAAGAAGCTGTATGTATGACTTTAATAGTCCACTTTATTTCTTACAACTAAATACAAATTATTCCCCTTTACCGTCAGTTATAGGAGACGTAGCTTTATCGACTTCTCTAGTACTCAAACCTTCACCTTCCAACGCCCCTAACTCAGAATTCTCCTCCTGCAAAACATCACAATCTACTTTCTCTTCTTCGCTGTTACCTTCATCGTCTTCATGATCCAGTTCCTCTTGCTCCTTCACCAAATCGCTGGTAGCAATGGAAGTAGTCTCTTCTTGATTCACTACTGCAGCTTTCGCCTTCTTCTTCTTGAATTTCTTCTTCACCTCGTGTATCACCTCCTTGGGAACGTTATACCCATCAGGGAAGAAACGCTTGCAATCCACCTCCCCTTTTTCAGCGTCAGGACTAACGTAAGTTGGTCCCAGTTCCGTAAACGCCAACAGACATTCGGGAATCGTTTTGGCCAGTTGGATGACGATTTTTTCCTCGCTGAAACTAACTGAATATAGTCTATATAGAAAGGATAAGGAGTAATAAATCATTCATTTAAGTAGATTTCATAGACGTACCAAAATACATTTTAAGAGGGTATACCGTAAGGTACATTTTGTATTGAACGAATGAGTTGCAGCTATGCTAAAGAATATACGATTTAGGTCAGAGGTAACGGGATGTACTAATTTTAATAAAAAAAGTTATAGAGGTACATAAATTTTAGTAAGTTTGATAAAGAAAGGCAACACAGTTTATTCATAATAACAATAATTATTTTATATATTTTTGTTCTTTTTGTAGGAAAATTAATTCAAACTTTGAATATTGTCACAAATAAATTACAATGAAATATATTTTTAAAAAATTAATTAAAGTCAAGATAGCAAAATATCGTTACAATTTTTATTAAATTCAAAGAAGCAAAATAAATATTTTTTATTTGTATTACTCCTATATGTAGTGTTTGGGGAATTTTTCTCAGAAATTTTAAATGGCAAGTGGCCTACTGTAATCGGCTTAATACGATTACACCTATTTACAGATTATTCGATTATTGAGAGGGATTTTCCAAACAACCCAGTTTTCTTAGAAACATTATCGGGAATATTGTTTTAAAAGAAAGTAGGTACATTAAATCAGTACTTAGTATTAGTTCTTTGAGTAAAGTTGTATGAAGTTGTATGGTTTTCATAATATTGTAAACAGTTGGAATATATTTAAAACATTTGTTGACTGTTAATTGTGCAAGTACCAAACAATGTCAATAAGCCAAGGACCATCTAAACGACCAAAAACAGGTCCATTATCTTTAAATGAAAAAACTCTGATATTGAATTGTTATATATCATTGAAAAACAAGGATCCAAGTGCAAGTGTTGATGATATTGTGGAATTAACGGCTGCTATGTTGTGTGTTGCTAAATCAACAATTTATAGATTACTAAAAGAAAGCAAGAATGGAACTCTTCAACCCCCTAAAACTCCTTCAGGCCGAAAACCACTTGAGATCGATGAGTCATTAAAACAAAGACTAAGGCGTAAAGTCCATGGATTTTACTTACGAAAGGAAATTCCAACACTTGACAAAATTATGACATCAGTGCAAGAAGATACGGACTATACAAAATTCTCCAGAATGACATTATGCAAACTTTTGAAAGATGTGGGTTTCAGATATACAAAACATAATAGAAAATCTCTCTTGATAGATAAACCGGAAATAGTTTTTTGGAGAAGAGACTATTTAAGAAGCATTCGACATGCCAGAGAACAAAATTTGAAAATCTTCTACTCAGACGAAACATGGATAAATGCTGGATATACAGTTTCCAAATCTTGGCAAGATGAAAACATTAAAAGCGGAAGGCAGGCATTCATGGAAGGTTTGTCGTTAGGTTTGCAGCCACCATCTGGAAAAGGAAAAAGACTTATCATTGTCCATGTTGGAAGTTCTGAAGGTTTTGTTGATGGTGGATTATTAACTTTTATTTCAAAACGCACGGGAGACTATTACGAAGATATGAATGGGGATGTCTTCGAGGAATGGTTTGTTCAAATGTTGGATCTGATTCCAAAAGGGGCTGTTATTGTTATGGACAACGCAAGTTACCATTCACGTTTACGAGAAGCATTGCCCACAAGTCGTTGGCGTAAAGCAGAGCTTTTGGAGTGGCTTATTTCGAAAAATATTAAGTTTCCAAAAGATCCACTAAGGAAAGAACTTTACAGAATTGCAAAAATGATCAAGAATAAATACAAAACCTACATTGTAGAAGAAATGGATTATTCTCGTGGTATATCAGTTCTTCGACTTCCCCCTTATCGTTGTGAACTTAATCCCATAGAATTAATATGGGCTCAGGTAAAGGGGGAAGTTGGAAAAAATACTACTTTTAAAATAAACGATGTTGTGAAATTGTTTGAGAATGCTGTAAGTCATGTTAGTAAGGAAAATTGGACAAACTGTATCGAGCATGTTATCAAAGTAGAGGCAAATATGTGGAAAATTGACAATATTTGTGATGATTTAATCGACCCTATTATTATTAATGTTAACAACGATTCTTCCTCTTCCGAGTCGAATATAGAATATAACGTAAGTAATATATGTATTCCAATAATTATTTCTTTTCATTTTTTATTATAATTTAAAACGTATTTTTTTCCCAAAATACAGACTACTGCATTGTGTTATTGCTTATCTGCTAATCCTTTAACAATAAAGAAACCCTAAACTTTGCTACAACTAAAACAAATACGGGGTCAATCTACCTGGTTTTTAGATTTACGGAAGAAATGTAATTTAAAGTAAGAGATTTATCAAAAATTCCATGGTGCTCCCTGTAAAGGTTTTGCATACTTAATTAGAGTTTATTACTCCTCGTATTTTTTGTACATACTATAAGATTGAAAAATCTCTTATTGAACGTTGTTGAACTCACTAAGTGGTAGGTGTGGTCCGTTCTTCGAATTCCGTAACTGTTTTGGATATTAATGTAGCAGTTTCCGGGTTGTCGCTGCTGAAAAATCCGTACATCATCACTTGACCGGGATAGAGGTCTGACAGTTCCATGACTTCTCTGCTTTTGAACGCGTCGTAAGCCACTGCTATGTAGAAAGGAGTTGGTTCAACTTCGGGGAACTTGTAAGGGGCTGTAATGCTGGGAAAAAGGCATTTCAGAACCAAGCTTCTGGTTAGTTTGTCCGGAGGAGCCCAAATTCCTAAAACGATAGCTTATTAAGATGGAGTGTAAATAAAAAAACTTAAATCTACCTGTAATGAAGTCAGAAACATCATCACCGTCTTTTTTTATAGCTAATTGTTGACAAGGTGAACCATCATCACCAGGAATTTTTCTACAATTGCCATAGACTAGTTGAAGAACAATATCGTCAATTTCACCTGGAAGGTCGCCGTTTCTCTTGACCATCATCGCTATTGATATTTTTCCATTCAGCATATCTTCAATAGTTTTTTCAGAAAGTTTTTCTTCACAGAAAAAGAATATCTCGTCTATAATTTCTTCGGTCATTTTTATCTGAAAAATATTTAGCTCTTTCACATAATAAGTAGACTTTAGATTTTAAATAACCCCATAAAAGGAAGTCTAATGGGCTCAGATCAGGTGATCTAGCAGGCCATTCCACTGGTCCATTTCTTCCTATCCCCCTTTATGGAAAAGTTGTGTTTCAAAAATCGCGCACAGCTACTGCGAAATGTGCCGGTGGGCCATCCTGTTGAAACCAGATTCTGCGGTCTACATTTGTGGGTATTTGAATATCAGGAAAAAGCTGGATCAGCCCAGGAATTAATGTATTTTGTAGTTAAGTTTTCATCAAAAAAATATGGACCAATAATTATTGTATTTTTCACAATACCAGCCCATATGTTAGTTTTTTGTGGTTGTTGCGTATGGTACTCTTGCATTCAGTGTGGATTTTGTAACATGTCTATCGTCATATAACCTTGCACTATTACCGACCGTAAACGATACCGCTATTATTACCGTTAAAACCGATCCCTATTCACTGTTAATGCTACTGTACACAAGACACCCCTTGTAGACGCTAACTATTTATCTGTTTGAACGAGGCCAAATAAAGAACGCATTCCTTCTGACAAATGACACAAAACACGATTTCTGTTTTGAGCAAGACTATTTAAACGACCCGCAAGGCAACGATACCTTCCTTTCATCGACAAACAGGCCAACTGAAGCGTCTGAACCTCATCTTGTGAAATTTCCCATTTTGGTTGTTGCAAGATACAACCTCCTAAGCTGGAGCCTGGCATCTCTAAGTTGAAGCCTGACATCCCTAAGCTGGAGCCTGACATCTCCAAGTTGGAGCCAAGCTACAGTTAAATTACCTCTAAGTTGCAGCCGAGTTACAGTCAAGATACCCCTAAATTTAGAGCCCAGTTACCGCTTATGTGTAGACAGTCCTTCAAACCACTTCTTAGCTAAGAATACTATTACATCTTGAGCAGCCAGAACCATTACAGAAACTTTCATCTCTCCACGTAGTAGCTGAAGCCGCCCTCCTAGACAGCACAGAAACTCAAAGTTAAGTCCTCTTTTTACAACTCCAGTTCATTATCAGCAAGTACTTACATTTTCAATAAATAAACAATAGTTTTAAAAAACAGTTTCATTTGTATACCTTAGACTATAAGTCTTAAGGGTGTAGCGTGGTCGGTATTTTATTTCAAGTAGCTTTTTTAGAGTAATTACAAGGTGTTTCTATCTTTCTCACCTTAGTTTTTGTGTAGCTTGTTTGCTTAATCCATAGCGTTCAAAAGATAGTGGCGCCCTCATTACTTATTTATCCCAATCCTTCCTATAGTGAGCATTAACTTGGAGTCGAACACCCCCTGGAGAGGGTCTCTTAGCCGGGATCTCTTTTGGAGAGTAATTTAGTTACAAATTGGCTCCCTGCATTTTTGGGACTAATTTAGTTACAAATTGGCGCCTTTGAGGAGCTAATATATTGTTACAAATTGGCGCCCCCGAATATAGTTACAAAGTGTATGATTGTTTGTTTCAATTTGTGCAGGATACTGGTTTATTTTTATAATTTAACAATGTCGTTACCTTTGTTTTATCCCAATTGTTATTTACCTACTTTCCGTATCCTAATTAGTGTACGTAAACTAAATGTCCTGATGGGTCCCTGGACAAGAAGCGAGTGTTTAAAAAGAACACAAGGCAATTGGCTAAATAGCTTTATGCTCAATCCAAAAAAAAGGGTCAGAAACTTCTGGGTCACACCCGGTATTACCAAATCCAAAGCTGGCAACTTTTGAAATCAAAAATATATTGAGTATTCTGATAATTAACTCGTACTACTAACTTCTCTATTTCGTAGTTTTACTATATTATTTTTAATAAATTGCAGTTACACAATATCTAAAACAATTTAACACTATTTATTAGATTCTTTTTTTATCAAATTAATCTACATCGCCATAAACATTTCCAAATCAATCTCTTCCTCCTCTTGCTCTTCAAAACTCTCTTCCGCTTCTTCTATCTCTTGTTCTTCTTCGATAGATTCTTCTATAGCAGAAACTTCCTGTTCGGTAATGTCAACTTCTGGTTCAATTGCTTCCATGAAAACGACTTCTTCTTCAGTAAGAGATTGCGCATAATCGTCGGGGAAGAACAAACGACATTCGTTAGCTCCTTCTTCCGCATTTGTTGAAATGTGTATAGGTCCAACTTGAGCAAATGCCAAAACACATTCGCTCTTTTTCTTTGATAACTGTATTACCAGTTTTTCTTCGCTAAAAGTTGATAGATCGTCAATGGGTTTTTTTATACAACCGAATTGAATAAATTCAATAATAAATATACAGGATGATTATAGTTCATTTGTTTGGAGTTGGCAGCTAAGAAAAGTAATTAAATCGTAAAATGTAAACAAGACCCTAAATCAGTAGCGCACGTATCTACTTATTTAACAGGTCGGCTGAAATGTCCCCGGTCTACCACAGTAAAACACAATATTTTGACAAAATTCATTTTTTTTATTCAACATAGTTGCCTTCAAGGGCGATACAGCGATTATAGCGACCTTCCAACTTTTCGATACCATTTTTGTAGTACTCCTTCGGTTTGTCCTCAAAATAGGCTTCAGTTTCGGCGATTACCTCAGTATCAGAGCCAAATTTTTTTCCCGCGAGCATTCTCTTCGGGTCAGAGAAAAGGAAAAAGTCGCTGGGGGCTAGATCTGGAGAATACGGTGGGTGAGGAAGCAATTCGAAGCCCAATTCATGCAATTTTGCCATCGTTTTCGATAATTTGTGACACGGTGCATTGTCTTGATGGAACAACACTTTTTTCTTCTTCATATGGGGCCGTTTTTTCGCGATTTCGGTCTTCAATCGCTCCAATAATGCACAGTAATAGTCGCTGTTGATTGTTTTTCCCTTCTCCAAATAGTCGATGAACAATATACCGTGTGTATCCCAAAAAACTGAGGCCATAACTTTGCCAGCTGACTGTTGAGTCTTTCCACGCTTTGGTGGCGGTTCACCGGCCGCAGTCCACTCAGCTGACTGTCGATTGGACTCAGGCGTGTAGTGATGGAGCTAAGTTTCATCCATAGTCACATATCGACGCAAAAAATCGGGTTTATTACGACTTAACAGCTGCAAACACTGCTCAGAATCATCAATTCGTTGCTGTTTTTGGTCGATTGTGAGCACGCGCGGCACCCATTTCGCACAGAGCTTCCGCATACCCAAATATTCGTGAACGATATGTCCAACACGTTCCTTAGATATCTTTAGAGTGTCAGCTATCTCGATCATATTCACTTTACGGTCACTCAAAATCATTTTGTGGATTTTTTTGGTATTTTCGTCGGTAACCACCTCTTTTGGGCGTCCACTGCGTTCACCGTCTTCGGTGCTCATTTCACCACGCTTGAATTTTGCGTACCAGTCAATGATTGTTGATTTTCCTGGCGCAGAGTCCGGAAACTCATTATCAAGCCAAGCTTTTGCTTCAACTGTATTTTTTCCTTTCAAATAACAATATTTAATAAGCACACGAAATTCTTTTTTTCCATCTTTTTGAAAATAACAAAAGTTGCTTCACTAAAAATGCAATATCTCACAAACTAATAGTCCGACAACTGTCAAATTTTTACACGAATCTTTTGAAGGTTGATACTATCTAAAAATGAAATGGATTTAATTCTAGTGTCGTCATCTATAGGTCAGACCGGGGACTTTTCAGCCGACCTGTTATATCGGTGTTAAGACATTTCTTTTAATAAAATTTTAATCTTCTTAGTTAAGGGACAAGTAGGGATAATATGATATTTAGAATATTTTGTTTTTCGATTTTAACGAGAATAATTGTGGTTGTTAGGGGTGTTAAGGTAACCCTATGTGTATAATTGCAAAAACAAATGAACTATAAAAACTATTGGGACACAGGCCAAAGGCAGATTGTTTGGAGTAAAAGTTAGAGAAAAGCATAATTTTACTCAGGAAACTTTATTTTATGTATCATTTAACTTTTTATAATAGAAGCAGCCTCGTGAAAGAATTTCTGATGATGAAATCGTTTGGTAACGTGTTTGACGAAACTTTTTAGCGATTTTTATTAGAAAACATGACATAAACATAATTTCTATGTAATATTGGTACTTTCAAATATTTTCAAATACTATTTCTTTTATGAAAAGTGTTCTTTGGATTGTCAGATACTTGTTGCTGGTATAAATGGTATTTCTTGTCAGAGAGTTTTTTTTGCTAAGAGTTTATAGTCAAGCTATAACTTTTTGAAACCGAGTAATTTGACAATAAAAATCTATGCTGGTGTTCCGAAACAAATTTCACCTAATCGAGAAGATGAAATTTTTGGTGTGAATACATGAAAATCCTTCAGAAAATTCACGTAATTTGTCATTAGCAACAGCAGTAACTCAGTCGTTAGAATTCTAAAACAAGAAAAGTTTCACCCTGATCACTTATCACTCCTGTTCAAATTTTGAATCCAAGAAATCTCCTACGAGTGCCAGAAGAACACTGCAACCCTCCTATGAGTCCCAGGACTAAACCCAAGCCTAAGCCTTAACCTTTGAAAAGGAGGTTTTACCTGATTTGAAGCCTGACGATAGCCTTAGGAATATAGCTTAGAGTTCGCAGTCTTCTTATCACCCCTAAACTTCGTACTCGTATCTTCCAAGATGCGCGATGGTTACAGTTCTGCCAACATATTAAGAATATTATGTTCACCAATGAAGAGACTTTCACCAGCCCTCTTTTTTACCAGCAAACTCCTCAAGCATGCTCCGGAACCCAGAGTTGTATTACTCTATTATTTGCTCCAAGATTATTTAGGGATTCGTGATAGCTCCACACTAGCTTCGAATCAACCCTGGTGGCTTTGAGTGCTTTTAGAGCTGCCTGAAATTATGAATATGTTTGTTTATCAGGAGTTGATCAATCAAGTCTCTTGCGTACAATTCTATAGCAAACGTTTCCGCCTGAAACATGGTAGCCTATTTACAAAGGTTTGTCTGATACCAATCCAAGGCCTTGATTGAACATTAACTTCTTCATCAGACCTATGTGGTTCCATAGAGTTTCCCCGATGATTGGATTATCTGTCATCGAGCCGTACGTGACCATTGGTTTTATCACTGTTTGATAAATCCAGTAAATTTGTTGGCCATAGACCCTTCTTAAATTCCAGAGGGATATCCTGGCTCCTGCCTCAAAATTTAAACGGTGATTCGTATGTATTTTTCTTGCAAAAAATACTTTTGGTAATATTTTTGGATAATCTGTTACTAGCTGTAAGAAAAAAAAAATGTAGTTGTTGTTAGAAACCATGTAAGTGGCATATTTCCTCAACGATGGATAGGCAGAAGTGATTTTGAAGGCACCAAGAAGTCCTGATGTTTATGATCCAGTGACGAACACTGCAGATAACTTTATAAGGTACCTTTATTACAAGATAGAAGGCATAGAAGTCGAAGACGGATGAAAACATAGTGTTTATGTCAAATTTTCTAATAAAACCCACTAAAAAGTTTCGTCATAAAATATTACCAGTTGATTTCATCATCAGAAATGTTAAATAATACATTAAGTAATATTCCCTGTATAAAAATAAAAGTTTCTACCGATTTCGATAACAAACGATAAATATATTCAACTTTAACTCCATTTATCTTTTTCCACAGCTATATTTGGTCCTACCGCCATCTTATGGTCCAAACGATCTGCCCTTAGCCTATCTCCCAATTATTATCAATCACCCTGTATAGCGTGGTCAAAGTACACAAAATATTCGTAAAATGCTGCAAAAAGTACAAAAAATTTGGAAATTCAAATTTAGGTATTTAAGAGGATTGTGTTTAATATGAGAAAATGTTTACGAATTTAGGTAAGCAATTTTCCGGAAAAACATTGGTCGAAAATTTTTTTATTTGTTTTTTCACTCTAATTGTTTAAATAATGCAAATGCAGAAAAATGTTTAAATCAAAAATTGTAGCTAATGCATTTACCTACAAAATTTGTTTGAAAAGTTTTCTGATATTTTTATCAGTTTTTGAAATACACCAAATTTTTCTAATACTACTTTTAAACATCATCAATTTTCAAGTTTTTAATTTTAAGATAGTAAATATACAATGACCCGTAGAAAACATTGTTTCATATAAAATTTGCTATAAATAAAGGTATCTAAAATTATATAAAAAAATTTTTTTGTAATAATTTTTTAATGAATTATTACCGATTTTCCACATAAAAAGTCGTTTTTTTTACTAATTCTTTCTACTAAACATTGAGAAATTAAACAATTTAATTATTAAATATTGTGTACTTAAAAGATGATGGTTTAATCTAAAAAATTTATTTGAAACTTTTTTTTGTAACTAGATTTTCCGAAAAGATACATACGATTTTCCAAATGCTACCGTTGAAATAAGCGAATTCTCGAAGTTTCATTTATAATTTTAATTAGTATTTATGACGACGAATATATTTCATTTATAAGGTATTGTTGTTGGTCAATATGTTCAGAATATCCCGTGCTTTTTTTATCATTAAATTGGTTTTTCATGAAAATTCTAGCGATTTTCCACGTAAACCTTCTTTGAATATTATATATTTTTGCAATTTTTTGAATAAAAAAATTATAAAAATTAAAAATAAAATTATTCCATGAGATAAGAATTAAGGACCATGATACTACTACACGTCAACTCGTCTGCTTCTACAGAGTAAGAGCATGCGCGCTGGCTCACAGCGCGACGGCGCGGAGAAGCAGCTGCCAGCGGCTTTCTCACCTGCTTTTTCACCTTCATTCGTACTCCCTTCTCTTTCGTACCTGACGCATAGGTGTGTTAATATGTATCGCGATCGCTTCTCTATACAATTATTATCAAGCTGGCAAAATTCTGAATAATCTTGTAAGCACTGAAAACAGTTATGCTAGATTTTCTAAAAGACGTCTGATTTTAGCACTTATTATAAATAAATGTCCATTATTTAAAAAATTTGATATTAAAAGAAAAACTGTATAATAGTTTTGAAAGTATATACTTCAAAGTATTTACAGATAAAGTTTCATTGAAGTATATTAATTTGGAAAAAAGATATAAAAAATAAAGTTTGAAAAAAAACGATTGAAATTAAGCATGTAAAAAACAGAGATTTTTAAAAAGCATTTGTTTAAAAATTTAAACATTTTTCGCTTTGTTTTTGTGATAATAATGTTCAATGATCATTTGAAATGTTAAATTTAAAAGGAATTTTCGCTGCGACAATAATTAATTAAATAGGAAATATAATTGTTTATTGACGTTTTTCTGCTCGTTTTTTTTATAAATAAATGGATTTTACAGTTAGAAAATTTACTTTTTTAAACTTGAAAGTAATTTTTTTTGAAAGTTGAGGTCTTTCTCTACATTTTATATTACTTTGTCTGTTTTGTCAGTGCATCACAACCTTTAAATTATTAACTTTTAAATCGAGCCTTTAATAAATTCGGCTCACGGGACGTTCGCGCGCACCCACGAATCGACTTCCGCTGAAATAATTATATCTCGTACACTTTTCAATTTACAGAAAAACTTTTCAGACAAATTTTGTAGATAATTGCATCAGCTACAAATTTTAATTAAAACTTTTTTCCATATATTTATTATTTAAACAATTAGAGTGAAAAAACCAAAACAAAACTTTTCTCCCGAGAATTTTCCGGAAAATTGCATACCTATTTTCGTAAAGAATTGTTCATATTAAGTACAACCCTTTTAAATACTCAAATGTGAAATTTCAAGATTTTGTCTTTTTAGTGAAGCTGTATGTGTACTTTGACCACGCTAGTATTGAAAATATGTCCAATATAATCTCAAGTGTCTTACAATGTTCTCTTCTCTCTGTTCGCGGGTTTTTCCAAACGCTGCACACTCTTCGCTACTAATTCCGTATCTTCTGGATCTTCTCGCGAGAAAAATCCGTAATGCATAATCTGCTCCGGCCATTGACTCATAACATGTAAGGCTTCTCGAGTCTTTTTGGTGTCGAATATTATCGCCAAGTGCTCAGGTTCCGGCTCAGGTTCAGGGAATATATACGCTCCGGATAATTTCGGGAAGAACATTCTTAAAACGACATTAAATTATTTATTAAAAACTAGAGAAGAAGAAGAAGTAGATACTGGACCAACGGAAAATATAAAAGTTGAAGAAGAAATGAACTTTTGGTAACCTTAAAACCGTAGCTCTGACGCAAGGTGTACTCGGGACCCAGATTCCTATTAGCTTAACAAGTTCGCTGGTTTCTTCATCCTCTGCTTCGGACAACAACTTTTTGTACGGCGAATCCTCCGATCCAGGCGGTTTCATTAATGCTCCGTATACCTGGATTCGACAAAGATTATAATGTATTTGTAAAAAAAACCTGTAAATACCAGTTTCAGTAAAAGCCTGTCCATGTCATCGACTTCTGTACCGTGCGAAGGTTTTACAGTCAAGAATATACATTCGTTGTTCAACAAATCGTGCAAAGAATATCCGTCAAAGACATGTTCTCCGTCTTCTCTAGCTTCTTCGAAATAGAACAGTTCTTCCAGCATTTCTTCGGTTACGTTTACCTGATGATTAAGTTAATATCTTTAAAACTATCATTTTTTTTTATTGTATAACCATTTTGGACCTTTAAATACAATGTTTTATTGTAGGAAATCTTACTTTTTCGGTTTGGGTGATAAAGATGCTCGCTTCTTTCATCAAATCGTCCAAAGCGTCGTGATATCTGTCCTTGGCGCTGGGAAATATTAGGATTGTACCTACGTTCGCTAGATTTTCAAGAATATTACTACATTCGGCCACTTTTCTGTCGTGGTATTCTTTAGCTCTTCTCGATTCTTCTTTTTCCCTCGCTTCTCGAGTTACGGCATCCGCAGCTTCTTGTCTCTCGATCTCTATTTCATCTAACTCGATAATTTCGGAGAAATATTCTCTGTAAACGAAAGACAAAATTATACCGGGAATACCAACGACGAGGCTAAAGACTAGAGGCTGAAGGCTAGAGGTTGAAGGTTACAGGCTGAAGGCTAGAGGTTGAAGGCTAGAGGTTGAAGGTTACAGGCTGAAGGCTAGAGGCTGAAGACTAGAGATTAAAGGCTAGAGTTTGAAGGGTAGAAGCTGAAGGCTAGAGGCTGAAGGCTGGATGCTGAAGGCTAGAGTCTGAAGACTAGAAGTTAAAGGCTAGAGGTTGAATGCTAGAGGCTGAAGGCTAGAGTCTGAAGACTAGAAGTTAAAGGCTAGAGGTTGAATGCTAGAGGCTGAAGGCTAGAGGCTGATGGCTAGAGGCTGATGGCTAGAGGCTGATGGCTAGAGGCTGATGGCTAGATGCTGAAGGCTAGAGGCTGAAGGCTAGAGGCTGAAGGTTAGAGGCTGAAGGCTAGAGTTTGAAGGGTAGAAGCTGAAGGCTAGATGCTGAAGGCTAGAGTCCGAAGACTAGAAGTTAAAGGCTAGAGGTTGAATGCTAGAGGCTGATGGCTAGAGGCTGATGGCTAGAGGCTGATGGCTAGAGGCTGAAGGCTAGAGGCTGAAGGCTAGAGGCTGAAGGCTAGAGGCTGAAGGCTAGAGGCTGAAGGCTAGAGTTTGAAGGGTAGAAGCTGAAGGCTAGAGGCTGAAGGCTAGATGCTGAAGGCTAGAAGTTAAAGGCTAGAGGTTGAATACTAGAGGCTGAAGGCTAGAGGCTGATGGCTAGAGGCTTATAGCTAGAGGCTGAAGGCTAGAGGCTGAAGGTTAGAGGCTGAAGGTTAGAGGCTGAAGGCTAGAGGCTGAAGGTTAGAGGCTGGAGGCTAAATGCTGAAGGCTAAATGCTGAAGGCTAAATGCTGAAGGCTAGATGCCGAAGGCAAGGCTAGATGCTGAAGGCAAGGCTAGATGCTGAAGGCTAGAACCAATCCATATCGTTTATCAATAATTGTTAACAACTTTGATTATTACTAATTTACCTTTGTTTTTCTCCGCTTACTGCTTGTTCTTCTTTTTTAATTTCCTCTAGGATTACGCGTCTTAGAAGAGGTGCGTTGCATCCGAACAATAAATTAACTTTCTTGCCTTTCTGTAATTAAAAGATTCGCGTTATAGGTATATTAATCGCTAAAAGAATAAAAGATAAACCAAATATCTCTGAAGAGACGTACTTACCGAAACGAACAACCAAGTGGGTTCACTTCTTCCTCTGAATCTCTCCAATTGTCCGATTTCATCGCATTTCGCCTTGAAAAAAACAAATTTTTAAACTAAAATCTTAATACGAGAACTAACGTGAGTTACAATGGCTAGTTGTAATAAGTCTCCGCCGGATTCCAGTTTGATTTTTTTCAAATTTGCCGCCATTCCCGAACACGGTCCGCACCAATCGGAATAAACATCGATAACTGAAACAAAAGCTTGGAATTTATCTTGATCTATGATTGTTTTATTAAAATTTAGCGTTTTTATGTACAAAAAAAACTTACGAAGTAGCCCATCTTTCGATAGAAATTTCTCCCATTCTTCGTCGGTAGCTAATTCGGCTTGGAGCTGCAACTGTTGACCTTTCTTAGCCATTTTGACATAAACTAGACTGACACGTCACTACGGAAACCAACGGTTATTGAAAAAACTTTCTGCGATCGAGTATTTCGTGGCTTTCGTATCAAGTCACGGTTTCAAACCTTGTGCGTACAAAAAATGTATCAGGAATGGTTTTGGATTGAATATAACTGTTTTAAAATGGTACTAGAATTGAAAAAATTAAATTACCGCAATGTTTAAAAGTATAAACATGTTAAGGACCGCCGTTATACAATAAAAATGTTAGCTTTGCTATAAATTTTTTAAAAACAAACTTGCAAGACAAGTGTTGGCACCTAGCGGAGGAATTAGCAACTGGAGAAGACGTAAACAACATAAGACAACATAAGAAAACTATACAAAATATTAAAATATCAAAAATGCATTTTATTGGGCACTCCCTTTATGCAAAACTCTGTTTGTTGTTACATTTTTGGTCGGTTGGGGGTTAAACTTTATCGAGAATCCCTGTACATAACCTCAAATCTGAAATCATTAAACTTAGTTTTATGAAACTTACATCTTCATTTAGTCGATTGTGTTTCTGTAGAAAAAACATGGGGCGACGTTTTATATGATGAGGTTGATTTCCTGTTCGCTCTGTTCCTTCCGGAAGTAAAATATGCGGAAGGGGAGCTTCTTCAGTTTAACTTTTTCGATGTCGCCCTTTAGGAGATTGATGATGTCGTCGAGGTACAAGGTTTCTCTCAAATCGTTTTTTAAGGCACTGGCTTGTTTTAACAGGTCGTTCACTTTATTGACGTCCTCCTAAAAGTAAATAAATTGATGTGACAAATAAAAAAAATCACCGTGGGGAAAGTTACATTTACGTTAATGTTATTATATCTACCAGTTTTTGTAGAATTTTGTTTGGAACAAATTTTGGTTATATGTTTAGCAGAAAAAAACAGGGGAATATACAGTATGATGCAAATGTATGGAATAAATTCATTATTTCAGAAGCAGACGACTTTTAGAAAAAATCTAAAAACACGTCAATTTTAATTTTTGAATAGCCATCAACTGCTATAGATATGTTGGACATTACGTCATTAGTGATGGCGTAACAACTTCATCAACGATTTTTTTAAATACAAACCGAGGTCACGTGACAGCTCATTTGAAAGGTCTCCTTATCGCCTTTGCAACAATGTAATCATTTAAATATGTATTTCTACAGGGTTAACCAAAATTATGAACTTTGTTAAGTAACATGGAATTCATTCACTGAACTAAAATACACTAAGGACCACCACTGGGAATAAAACAAAATAATGTATATTGTTGGTTCCGAAAAAAAAATTCATTGATAAAAACAATGCTACATTATAATTTGAAATTAATTATTGTAGTAAGTACTCGGAATTATTTTTACAAAAATATTTAAATCAATATTTTTATTGACTCGACTTTATTCGTCAATGATCTGTGAATCTGTCAAATAATAGACGTCAAATTTTTACTCTTCGAGTTTTTTTCTGACATTAGAGAGTTTGCGGTAAGGTATTTTACGTTATAAAAATTTCCGTTATAATGTATAACGTAAAAATGTAGTAAAAATTATACCGTATAAAGCTTATTTGTACGATATTTTAAAAAATAACGTTAACCAATCAGATATTAATGCTTATAATTTACTTCCATGAAACAACAAATTTACATTGTAAATTGTTGTATCATGCATGTTTATCATTAGTTTCAATCCTGTTAGGTATTTGCAAAACTTTATCGAATTCAATAATGTCTTGTTTTCTAAAACGAAACAAGAAACTAAAATACTATGACTTTCACGTAGTAAGGGTTTGTACAATATATTTCATGTAGAATAAAGTCTTTTATTTCTTTCTTCGACTACTTTCTGTAAAGCAGTAAATAGAAGGAATTATTTTTATTAATTTTGTTAATTATTTTTAGCGGTCTTTTTTAAACTTGCACTAGTGACATATCATATGTCATCTGTAACTTTGATTTTTAAGGTACGATAACCGCAAGCTATGTTTACAAATTTTACGATACACTACAGTATAACGTAAAATAAGAGTCTAACGTAACGTAAAACGACTGACCGCAAACTCTCTATTAATTTACAAAAATGAAACTAACAGAAACAGAACGAATCTAGCACCGAATACGGAACTACGAATAGAATGGCAAGAACCTAGTTACTGTCTAGATCCGTATGCGACATCGAGTAGCAGCGGTTGTGTTAAAAAGTATTGTCGATAATACAGATTCCTTAAATTTATGTCTAGTGCCATCTATCTGTCAATAAGAAGTATAAAGAAGTATAAAATAGACAGCTACATTTCAGCGAAACTAAAGTAAATATATATTTCGTGCAATCGCACGCGAAGTCAGTATTTCGCGTTCTCAGCACAGTCCGCGAAATTTAATTTCGCGGCCGTTACCCATAGCAACGGCCGCGAAATCAAACGTCACTTCCAAATTTGACATTTCTAAAATACTACAAAGACAAGGATTATTTTTTATTGAATACCAACAAATACATAAGTTATATTATTTAGGATGAATATTTACATTAATTGTACAGTTTGTATTATTACTTATATTTACTCCAGAAGTTGAAGCAACTACATCTAGTGTTTCTGAATAATGGTTATTGCCTACATTCAAACCAGATACCATATCGCTATCAGTATCAGACATTTTGCGTTTTGACAAGAACTGTCAAAATATATATTGAAACATATCATTTCCATAGCACACGGTGATATTGTTAAATGAATTGAAATGCTGTTGATTTTAGAGCAATAATATATTTATTTACAACTATCTATTTTAATAATTTTAACGATTGCACGAAAAATAGTGTGTATGCCATGGCCGCGAAACTTTTTAACGACCTCAAGATTATCTTGCCTCGGCCGCAAGCGGCCTCGGCGATAACTGTTCTTTCGGTACGTTAAAGAGGTATTTCGCGGCCTTAGCATACAAATAACTATTATGTTTACAATCAAAAAATGATCATTTATTTATTTATTTTGCTTAAAATACAAGTCACGTTTCAAAAGATTATTTCTCAAACACTTGAAAATATGAGGGAAATCAAATATGGGAATAATTTCTTGGTGATTGATCACAAAACCAAAATTTCTATTCTCTTCTTTTCTTTTTAAGTATTCCTCCTTCGTTTCACTCATTAGCAGTCTAATAGCTCCGACATTATTTTCACTTTGGCCACATACTGTCGATACTACCTTCAAACCTATACTTTGACATGTGCAGATTAGAACCTTCAGCAAATTTTTTAATGCCATGGATTTATGAGGTCCTTCACTAAATGTAAAAGCTAATGGTTGCTTGTTGCTTCCACTGTTTATACAGTCCTTTCAGCATAAAAACGTTTGCATGATCTGCTAGTACAGGTTTTCTTTCTTTATAAATTACAATTTGATTTATTTATTTACCAGGTAAATTTAAAGTTGGAACTGCTGTTCTTATAAGACCTCTTTTGGTACCTAAAACTTTACAGTTACTAGAAAAATGTTCCTCACAAAATACATATTTTTTATAAATGTCTTCAACTGACAATTCTTTATAGTTTAAAGACTGTATCTTTAAAATCCACTCACTAAACACACTTGGTTCATTTTTTGGAAAACGATGCATTTTTCCTTCACGATTTGTACATGTAGGTACACAACATTTCCTTTTAGATAAGGGGGGTTAATAGTTTGAATCCATTTTAGGGACAGAATTATTTGGAAGCACAAAACCAAAGATGATATACACCAACAAAACTAAAAAAAACTGAAGACAAAACTCGTGCTCTTTTCCTGATTCTCAGAACTACTGTTTCTTTTCTTAATTTTCTTAAAACTGTTTCTCACCAAATACAGATTGATACAGATCTGTTAAATTAAAAAGTATTGTCGTTAATAGTATTAGTAGAGAGAGACCTCTTCCGAAAAATAGAACAATTAAAATGAGTAGACGCAACGATCAGCGCCATCCTTTGGTTGTGTTAAAAATATTAATAAGTTTTGGCGGGAGTACATTTGCTTTCATTTCTATTCGTAGTTTCGTATTCGGTGGAATCTAGATTTTAACCATGATTGGTTATGGAGATAGAGTGAGGACTCAAGCAGAAGTTCGTAATTTATTTAATGCTAAATACCCCAATCGCGATTCAATTACTCAATCAACAGTAAGTAAAATTGAAAAAAAAATTAGAGAAACGGGCCATGTTAAAGATCTTCCCAGAAGTGGTAGAACATCAATATCCGAAGCCAAAAAACTGGAAGCTGTGCTGGCGTTTTAAGAAAATCCTCATACCAGTTCTAGGCAGGTCGCACTAGATAATAATGTCCACCAAGCAACTGTTGTAAGAGTGCTTAAAAAGGAGAAATGTCATCCATACATCTGGTCCAGGAGATATTAGAAGATGACTTTGATAGAAGAATCGAATTCTGCGAAATCGTTATGGAACAATGTAACAGAGATCCGGATTTCATACAAAAGGTCACGTAAATCGCCAGACATGTCGATATTGGGCAAGTGAAAATCCGCATTGGATGGAAGAGTATAGGACACAATATTCCGAGAAGGTGAATGTTTGGACCGGCATTATAAACAATCAAATTGTAGGGCCATATTTTTTTGAGGAAAACCTAACTGCTGCTAGTTATCTGGAATTTCTTCAAAATTATCTGCTGCCACAGTTGTCTCCTAATGACGTAATGTCCAACACATTTCTAGCAGAAAAGATCCAATAAAACGCAAAGTCAAAACCACAGACTTTTATTCAAGTAATGTACAATTATTGCAACTAGTTTCGGACCATCAGACCATCATCAGTCACAAGAGTAGAAATTGAGGGTATTGAAACAACGTAGGTAGGTGAAGATTGTCATATTACATTTCATTCATTGATTCATTGATACTACGAGAAGTAGATTTGAATATTGTGTGTGGTTTTAAAAAATTATTTATAAAATTTGCAAAAATTAATGAAATATGGGGGAAATTTAGGGGAAATTCTACAAGATGGAGTAAGAAACCAAAAGTAGAGATGAATTTGATATTTCCCTACTTGATGGAGTAAAAAACCATAAGTAGGGTAGGAGTTAAGGAGTCGAAGGGAGGAAGGGATTATATCCTACTAGATGGAATAAAAAACCAACAGTAGCACAAAGGAGAGGATGGAGGATTTCCACTAAATGGAATAAAAACCAAGAGTGGGAAGAGTCCGTCATCGAGGCTTGGAGTAGGTGAGGGGCTAATCTTTGTTCAGTCTAGAGGTAGGGTTGCAAAGCACGAAAATACAGTTTTACAGTTTTGTTTTATATTTTTTCCTCTCTCAGATTCATTTTGTATTATTTCAAATATTTTACCAAACGATTTAGATTACCAAAGCTCCCAATTTAATGGTAAAATCATTTAGCCCCACGTTGGGTGCCAATTTTAATATGTTATTTTACTTAGATATAGATATGATGATGTTTCAGAACTTGGCACTCATTTAAATCTCAATAATTTTGTAGGTGAATTCGACAGCTTCACCATTATGATTCTAATTTGGCTTTTAATTTCACATGGATATATTTTTGGCGGGGTACTATTTAAAATGATTGCGCACAAGGTTTTGCGTTACAAATTAGATTTGACTTTACTTATTCTAGACAATAGAATTCATTCAACTAGCTCTAGAATCCGAATATTGTTAGTAAGATTAAAACATTTAATTTATTTCACATTCAAACTGTTTAACAGACTATCTAAAGTTCTCTAATACAACTTCACTCTAAAATTGACCCTATTTCGAATGACTCTCGGCAACATTGAACTTTCTACACTAGCATACACTCACCTGAAAGCTTTTCTTAATGTCGTCTAACTTTCTGTGCATCTCAAAAGTTTCTTCGCAGAAACTTCGTATGCTTTTATCCTCGTCGCTGAGACCCAAGCTACTCAAAATATTCGCTCGATTCGGCACTTGTAAGTAATTGTTACCAACAATAGCTTGGCTTTTGTTTGAGCTGATACTCGGCAAACTGTTCGCTGAAACATACAAGAGCCAATTGGTTGAGCTAAGCATAAAAATTATATCGTTGATCGGCCAAAAAAGGGAACAAGTTAATACGAGGATCAATTAAAACGTACAAGAAACGAGGTCAATAGTTTGAATATCTCAGAATTAAACAAATATTGAAAAATGCATATTTAAAGACTGAAAATTTTTTGAAAGTAATTGTTAATATCATTAAAAGGAGTCTTCATTTTATATACAGAACAGTCTAAATTGTAACATAATAGTTATTTATGATATAAGTACTTAAAGTGATCTTTTATTTTGTAAGAGGGAAGTTTCATCCCTTTTAAATAAAATAAAATCACTTTTAGCAGGTATGTTGTAAAATATTATTTCTACAAACATTATTTAAAAGTAGAAAATAACGCATATCTATTTTACATTAATTAATTGATAAATTAATAGCTTGGATATTATCGTATATAATATCATAAGAGAGAAAATTTTCCCGGCAAAATTTTCTTCTGGTTTTATTCAAGTTTGTTGCAGAAAATGAATATCTACTGCTGAAAATTGAAAAAGCTGACAATAAAGCTGGATGGATGAAATATACCTAAAGCAGAAGGTTGCTTGGATTTTTTGTATTTTTGAAACCTCTCTTCGAGAGGAACACTGCGATTTGACAATAGCAAAAGGGTTATATAGAAGACTCGCTACAAAGGAAATGGGAACATTGCGGATCAAATTTTGCCCAAAACTTCGGCGGATAAGAAGCGACCAAAATTTTATTACATCTACCAATGAAAATGGCCATGGAGTTTCTTATTTTAATTGTAGTTTCACTAATTGTGGGTTTGTGGCAGATCAAGAAAATATTAACAACACCACCAGTCCTGAGATATTACGACGTTAACAAAGATATTACACTATCTGTAGATGCCAGTTCGAAAAGTTTGGGGGCGGCTATTCTTCAAGAAGGACAACCCATAGCATATGCAACAAAGGCACTTACAGCTTCCCAACATAATTGGCCACAGATAGAAAAAAAAGCATATGCTATCAAATTTGGCTGTCAAAAGTTTCATGATTATGTATTTGGAAAAAAATTAACAGTGGAAACGGATCATAAACCTCTAGAGGTTATATTCAAAAAACCAATTCAATCTGCACCACCTAAGACTTCAGAGAATACTATTAGATGTTTCATTATACTCGCCAAGAGTCATGTACAAGAAAGGTACAGACATACCAATTGCTGACCTGCTGAGTCGAGACATTAAGGAAAGCTATGATCAAGATGACACTGAAGAAGAATTGGTAGTTCAATTAATATTAGCAATGTCTACAAAAGCAAGGAAAGAGCTAGTTGACGCTACAAGAGAAGATATGGATTTACAAACATTGATAACGTTCATTAACAAAGGATTTCCAGATGTAAAAAACTCGTTTACCTGAAACAGAACAGAAGAACTTTCCACATATGAAGGACTCATATTCAAGGGAGAGAAAATAGTAGTGCCAAAATCAAAGATAAAAGAGATGTTAACTCAAATACACACAGGTCATCTTGGAATACAAAGCTGTTTAAAGAGAGCAAGACAACTACTATATTGGAAAAATCAAACTGAAGATATTATTAATCTGATCAAAAAATGTAGCATTTGTGAAAGCAATCCTAAAGAGCCTATAGTAATAAAAGAAATTCTCGTCAGACCTAGGCAAAGAGTAGGAACCGATATTTTCACATATAAAAAAAATGTTACATTTCCATCATAGATAGTTACTTAGGGTACATTGATTTCAAGTTATTAAAAACAACCACATCACATGAAATCATAGAAATAATGAAAGACTGGTTTCCCAAAGAATGGGGTTTTGAACATCAAACATGCACAAGGAAATGAACTAGCAGAAAGAGGAGTACAAATAGCAAAGAACATCATTAGAAAGTGTTTCAGATAAGTCTGATGTAAAATTGGCCCTTCTAAACTATAGCAATACTCCCAGAAACTAAGCCCTTGGGTCCCCAAATCAAAGATTATTCAGCCGAACAACTAGATCAACCATACCGATATCCATTGAAAATCTGAATCCAAAAATAATTGAAAATGTAACAGAGGAGTTAAGAGAATTGAGACAAAAACAAAAGAAATATGGAGACAATCATAGGAAACAGAAAGAAGAATTACAAGTTGGAGAAAAAGTGATATACAAAACTGACCATAGAAACTGTTGAGAAGGAGAGATAATAGAGAAGAATGAAAACCCAAGATCAATCATAATACAAACACCCAATGGACAACAATTGAGAAGGAATTCCGGTATCATCATTAAGACTGCAGAGAAAATACCAGTAGACAAGGAAATAAGCATAATCCCTACCAGCCATATATCACAGCAACTCCCTTCAATGCCATTCTGGCCATTCGTTCGGGAGACATCAGTAACGTTTTTGGCTAATAAAGGTGTTGATGTCCTCGGATTAAAGCGTCATGGAGGTTGGCGTTCATCGACAGTGACAGAAAGCTATGAAGAAGATTCTCTTCAAAATAAAAAAAATATTGTGCAATACTAGCAATACTACTAATGTATGCGATTCTGCAAGAGTTTCTGTTAGAAGTGAAACCAATACTTTCTTAAATAAGAATATAGAATTAATAAATTGCCATTAGACACAAATGTCATTGTCAATAGTCTTGTCATTAGATACTTCACTCATGTCGTCAACGTTTAAAAACAAAAATTTGCGTGCGTAAAAGTTACATTACGATACGCAAATGCGTTTTATAATGAAGATTTTTATAAGTGCAAAATATAAAAAACATTTTATTGTATTTTAGCTAAAAATCTTTACCTAAATCACAGTTATGGATGACGAATTGTGGAATTTGTATTATTTTAGTTTCTTCCTGATTTTCTTCGACTATATCTTTCAAACCGTGATCCACATCGGTTAGAATCAGTTCCATCATCAACGACATCATCTTATCTTCTTTAGTAGCATGATAATTAACAATTTCGTTCATCATATCTTCGGTAATACTTGTACGTTTGTCTTTGATCAAAGTTTTGCAATTCGTACTTTTTTTATTGACGTTCTGCATCAATTTGTTGGTGGTTTCTTCTTTTAAAATCGAACGAAATCTAAAAGAAAACAAAATAATTTAAATAAATAATATAAAAAAAATAAGCAAGGCAAAATTCAACAAAAATTTGATTATCATAAAAATGGTTTAGAACCACTATTTTGAGTACGTAGAACACGAAAATCAAGTTTAAAATGCAAAATTATGGCTAAATTCATTAAGAGTTCACTAATTTTGAATCCATAAATTATTCGCAACTCGATTTAAGGATGTTCTACACATCCTATCGAGGAACTGACTGCACCAGTGGATTCAGCGTCACAAAAAACACCGTTTTCCATAATTTCACGCAATTCAAAGTCCAAAAGTGTTTTTGTCAAAAAAATGAGCAAGGCTATAGCCTTGGATTTTTGTCAAAATTCAATAAAAATTTGATTATCATAAAAATGGTTTAGAACCACTATTTTGAGTACGTAGAACACGAAAACCGAGTTTAAAATGCAAAATTATGGCTAATTTCATTAAAAGTTCACTAATTTTGAATGCGAGTGTCCAAAAGTGTTTTTGTCAAAAAAATGAGCAAGGCCAATAATATACGAATACTTACTTCGAATAATTGATAACTGATAGCAACATTTTAGTTTCAGAATTGCAGGGGTTAATCAGTTCGGATAATTTTTCTCGCGAGGGGAAATCCAGGTCGACTTCTTGGAAATATTGTTCTTCTTCGGTGGTGCTAGATTCTACTTCAAAAATTTCTTCTACTTCTATGTTAGGGTTGATTTTATCGATTTGCATAGGTAGTGGATCATCGAGACTGTCAAAATCGATGGATTCAATTGTATCGGAGATTTTGTTTATTTTGGAATTATATCTAAACAAAGATGTAGTAAAAATTTTAATAGAAAAAACAAATCGAAAAGTTAGAGACATACTGTAGGTACCTTAAAACACAAAAGAATAGTGAAAATATAAAATATTAATATAGTTATCGGCGTTTTCTTTTTTTGAAATTTACATTCAATGCCAAGGTAACTGGCTTATAGTTGGTAACCACAGAAATATAATATCATTGTTTTTAAATATGTAATATGGTATTGTGATCAGAAACAACTAAAGAGATTGTCAAGAAAATGACCATTATTATTTGATTGCCTAATAAAATAGTCCTGCTTATTCTATCCTCGTTTAGCTCATGAGGTTAGAACATGTCACATCTCTAACTTATTTCACTAATATAAGCGCAGATGGCACGAGGAGCATGGAATTTTCGACGGAGCGGAAAACCTTAGAATACAAACTTTGTTTGATGTTCTAAGCTGCCGGCAAAATTTTCGACTGGTTTGAAAGTTTGTTGCTCAACTGCCGTTGCTATGCAGTTTTGTCAGTTAAAAATTGTCTAGTGAAATAGTCTTACCCAATACCACTAAAGCTTAAATTATTCTAGAAAATTTTCTTTCTGGCCTGAATATTTTAAGCTATTGTGTCTATCAATTCTGATTGATATCTGGGCTGCATCTTTTGTGTACAACCAAAGAGATACTATAAATAGGTGCGACTGTCTCATCAAGTTTTCGTCAAGAAAGAGGGACAATGTATTGAGAGTATCGTTATTTATAGATGGGGGTTGACAATGATTTCCGGTTTGGTTGAGTTCATTTTAAGGGTTAGGTTACAGGTGCGTTCCATTCTAAGGGAATGTCTAATATACGGTGACTCGGGGTTGATTTTAAGTTTTGTAATGAAGGTAATCTAAAGGTTACATAGACTTGTTACAAAGAATACACCAATCGACAGACTTATCACGAAAATTCGAACACTAGTGACATTGCTATTGACTATATTTCAAACTACGTAGAAACTGAAGATTTTATCCTAATTTTTATCCCAATTTAAAAAGTAGTTTTGTTAAATTCCAGAAAAACTCACCTAGTTTCATTGTTGATTTTATCAAAATTATCTTGAGCTTCATCTACCATAATTTCATAAAAATACCAACCGAATTCAGTGTCATTATTTTCCACATAACTACCGTCACTTTTGTAAATTCTCATATTTAGAAAAAAATACGACCGCCAATATGTATGTTCACGACAATGCTTTACACTGGAATTAAATGTCAACTGTGGTGTAAATGGAGGATAGAGTAATTAAACAGTGGCGTACCTATCGACAAAAATCAACAATGTACCGTATTTTTGAACAGAATGTCAACCTAATAATGAAATTTAGTAAACAGTACTACAATATTTATCAAGATAATTCAGTTAATGAGTATTTAAAAGGTTGTTACGTAAATGAACATAATCTATAAGTAGATATTAAAATTATATTAACGATAACAATATTAAGGCAATAAAAGACAATGTATAAATGTGGGAATAGATTTTTTGGCGTGCGTTAATGAAGGGGATGGGTTTGGGGGTGACTTAGGGGAGCCTTTTAGCGGGTTTCACTAGAAATGTATATACACACTATACCTACTAGATCCCATTAAGGTAAACGCCCGATACATCATATCCATATCTATATTTATCTGGTGAACGCCTTATCAATTCTTATTTAAAATTCTGTAAAATATTTGTTCAATTGTTGATATTGTATCGATGGACTTAATAACGAGATAACCAAAGTCTTTTGGAATTATTTCATTATGGAATAAAAAAAAATGATATTAATACTTTTTTTTGTAAAATGAAGCAGTGATTACAGGCGAATCAGATAAAAAAATTTGAAATTTTTTGAAATTTGTCAAGAAAGGTGTCAAGTATTCGAGTAAATAAGTTTGGTTACTAGAAGTTGGTCCAAAATGCTGTAAAAATAAATAAATATTTATTATCTCGTGCAATATTTAATGAATTTTCGTGAAAATCGTTACCGGGGGATTTTTGACGTAATTGATTACGATTTTAATGGCAGATATTTCTGAAACACCCTGTAAAGAGTAAAAACTAGCCTTTTATAGGTTTTTTTAATATACGGTATGCGCCAAAATAAACGACATTGAAAAACTAAAGCTGTATTAAATATGAAAAATGCGTTCCAAGAAATACTCATAACACTTAACAAGATTGCTTATCATGTTATTAAAAATAGGCTGCTGCATTCTTTTGAAAAAGGTCAATATTGTTTCACGGAGTTCATCAATAGTTTAAGGTGGGTTTTCTGTAAAAATGGCTTGTTTCAGAATACCCCATACGTAAGCATCAAGAGTTGTTAAATCAGGTAAATGAGATAAGGAAAACTTGTGTTACGGGAAATTACGTGGACAAAATTTTCTCGAATTAAATCTAAGGAAACTGTCGTGGTCTGACAAGTAGCCCCATCCTGTAGGAACCATTGGGTATTCAACTGTATCTTTCTGGCATGATAGAATTTGATGAGATCAATAAAAAATGTTGTCAAAATTTGTTTTCTATATCGTACTTGTCTTCCACGAAGTAAGGGCCCAATAATCCATTACCTGACACTGTGCACCAAAATCGTTACCCCCAAATAGGGGATTGTTCATAAACCATTACCAAGACTGAAGCACGATAAACAACACTTGATCTCTTGTATTGCCTTGTAAAATGTTGCCTAATTTGTATTTTATTGTTATTCTCTTCCTGTATACTTTATTTTTTTAACCAACCCTGTGTATTTATTTTCCACTTTATCCGTCTCGAGAACTTCAAAAATTCACTTAAACCTTCCTAAAACGAAAAAAACAATTCCTTAACCTTTTGTTCTCCCCTTGTATACTATATATCCTTTTTAACCCACCAAGTATTTTTATTTTCCACTTTTACCATCCCGAGAACCTTAAAATTCCACTTAAACCTTCCTAAAACTAAAAAACCATTCCTAAACTTTTCATTCTCTCGTCGCCAACTTTTTGATGTACCCTCGTATTATATTTTTGTTAAATAACGTCCCCTGGCAGTTTTTAAATCACTTCCGCATTGTTTGTGGCATGGTTTGCATTCGTTTTGACAGGCTCTGTATAATCTGGAAGATAAGAACGAGCAGGATTAGTTTTTGAGCAGCTGGAGGAAGATCGATAGTTTGGTTCAAGGAAGAAGAATTTATAAACACAGCGATATATCAGTCCTAATTTATTTATACTGCTCTAATATAACACTATTTATATTTCACTGTTCTCTTGTGCTTTCCGCGCACTGTCCACTGTTCACTAAAACTTCTATATGATAACTGACTTCTTTGCGACGCGTGTGCTGCTATTACCGTCCTAACGCCACGAAATTTTTTTTCTGGTATTTTCGAGAAATAGAACAATATTGTTTGGATAAAAATGTTTCCCCAATATTTTATGTAAATGTAAATAAAATATTAGACATTTTGACAAAGTATTTTATTCTTATCATTAACAAATAAATATTTGATCTTAAGGGCTGGGCTCATGGAGACCCAGAAGCCCATTAACAGAATAAATGAAATAGTACCTACATTACAAAAATTGGTTTCGCAAATAAACTCTAGACTATATAATTGTCTAATTGGTTTTTGAAAACATTTATAGATGGAGAATTTATAATTTCCGTTGGGAGACTGTTCCATATACTAAAAATACGATTACACAGAAAATGTTGGGTTCCTTCTTTACTTTCAAGCTATGTTCACGTAGTCTGCTGTGATCATCTAAAATGAACAAGTGTTGCAAATCTCCATATCCATACCGAGCTTCAAAAATTGGTAGCCCTGCTAAAGAAAATCTTTGTTGGTAATCTGGCCTTCTTCGTGTAAAAGATAGTCTGGTGGCCTTCTTTTGGATATTTTCGAGAAGAGTTCTATCGCGTACTAATTTTGGGCACCAAACCGTTCCACAGTACTCCAGTAGGGGTCGAACATAAGTTTTATACAAACGAATAGAATCCTAAAACGATATGTTTGTAAAGGTTTTACTAAGTAGGTATAACTTCCTATTCGCTTTTTTAGTAACGTTTGAAATATGCTCCGACCAATTAAAATTTTCAGTAATTGTTACACCAAGGTCACTATATGATTTCACGGTATCCAGTAAATGCCCGTCTATCGAGTAAGACAAATGAGGGTTATTTTTCCCCAAATGTAAAACCACACACTTATCTCTATTTAGAGGTAACATCCAATCCGAACCCCACCTCAAGATCGAATCCAAGTCACTTCGTAAGTCTTGCCAATTGAAGAGTTGGTCAGCAAATATTTTTTTATCGTCTGCGTAGAAAGCTTTCTTAGATTTGATATGAGATTCAAGATCACTGGCATACAACACAAATAGTAGTGGACCCAAAACAGATCCTTGTGGAACACCACTTAAAACCGGTTTTTTAGATGACAACTCTAACACAAAACTCCCGATTTGTTAAAAAATCATTAATCCACGCAAGAAGTTGTCCGCGAATGCCAAAATGTTCTAGTTTATTCATCAATTTTCTTCTTGGTACTCGATCAAATGCTTTTGCAAAGTCTAAATATATTAACAACCACAGGTCGTTTTTTATCTAATGCTGCTGTCCACTCATTAACACACCACAGTAAATTAGTCATGGTCGATCTACTTTTCACAAAGCCATGTTGTTGTTGAGGAATAATATTTTCTCGAAGTAAAAATTCTGAAAGACACTCTGTGATTGAACTGAAGCCACCAGAGAAAACCACCAGTATTCTTAAACATTCTTCGAGTAGACGTTTCAGTCAAATTCATTTGAATTCAAAATTGGCATGAAAAAAGTTTACTTACTATATTTGTAAGATTATTTAAATTGTGTTTTACAAATAATACTGTATCGAGTGTGTATGGCACGTAGATATATCACAGAGAACAATAAAGATGCTTCGATTACAACGTAAACTATCTCAAGTATTTAATCTTCTGTTTATTGATAATATTGATAAAGGAATATCAGTTTTTTAGGCTTTGTAACAATAATTACAATTACTGGTTAACGGTCTCGAAATCCATGTATCAGTATTTCAAAACTTTGTGGTTTTCGTTCGGAATTCGAGACCTCAACTAGTTACACGATTTTTTGGCGTTATCAAAAATGGCCGGCACTTTTTTTTCCAATGTTTTAGAAATTTACCCATTATCTCGACGATTTTCAATCATCTTCACACAATACTAGATTAATTAATTGTTTGATTTTTTTTTGTATGCATCCATTTTATCGCACCGTTCCTATAATATGGGGATCCATTAAGGTGATAGATCAAAAAAATGTACTACTTAGTACTAAGTTTAAATTTTTTGTCACTAAAAAATCTGCAATTTTCTTTTGCCATTGATTAATAATAAATCAAAATTCGATAAAAATAAAATTTATTGTACTCTTACTTTTTGGAAGTCCATCTTATTAAGAATAATAAAAAACTCTTCGTTTCAACGTAACCTCCAAGTTTATTTGAAAAAATATGTTTTAAATTACAATGACGGCCGTTTCGCTAAGAAGCATCGTCAGATTGACATTTAAATTATTTAAATTTTTTACTTTAGCACCCTGTAATTTTTTGTGTGCACTATTGTATATACGAAGACGAAGTAATACACAAAGCAACCAAGGCCCTCATGGTGTGCAGAAACATTGCAGGGAAGAACTGGGGATGTAACCCACGTATTCTGCAATGGATGTACACAGCAATAGTGAGACTATTAATCACATATGGGGCAGTGGCTTGGGGCGCAAGGGCTAATCTGAGTACGACGAGGAAACATCTCTCGAAAATTCAGAGACTAGCCTGTTCATGTATCACTGGAGCAATGGGAACTTGCCCCACTGCTGCAATGGAGGTGATTTTAAACTTGACCCCACTGCACATTCTGCTAGAAAGTGTAAGGAAGAAAACAATATATAGAATTATCAGGGAAAAACCTCGATCACTTCAATTTGATCAAACTTGGGAAATGTCCCAAGATTCAACTTTGTGAGAAAATTCATCACAAAGTTAAGTAATAAATCTGAATGGGATGAAGACACCATACAAAATTTAAACCAGAATGCCATAAAGTGGTATACGGACGGTTCCAAGCTAGACGAGGGAACTGGGATAGGAGTTTTTGGACCGAGAGCCAAATACTCAGAAAGCTTGGGCACATAACCGAGCATCTTACAAGCAGAAGTCCGCGCCATCGAAAGATGTGTGGAATTCAATTTTGGAAGAAACTACTGCAGGCAAGAGATTGTGATTATGTCGGATAGTCAAGCAGCCATCAAATCGCTGAGCTCAAATATAATCAGTTCGAAGATGGTTTGGGAATGCCTAGGCAAACTAAATGAACTAGGCCGGAGGAACACTGTCACCCTCCTATGGGTCCCGGGACACATAGGAATAGAGGGGAACGAAACAGCAGATAAGCTGGCAAAAAAAGGAGCTGAAAACCCACATTTGTGACCAGAACCATCTTGTGGGATCAGCAGTAGAGTAATCTTAGGAAAACTAAGGGAAGAAATAGAGAAGGAAAAATCCAAGTACTGGAATAAGCTGGAAGGACTGA
The DNA here is from genome assembly GCA_035357415.1 of Ophraella communa. Lineage (NCBI taxonomy): Eukaryota > Metazoa > Arthropoda > Insecta > Coleoptera > Chrysomelidae > Ophraella > Ophraella communa. The sequence continues at coordinate 13,761,821 of CM068992.1, forward strand.
GGCAATCTAAGACACTACTGGGGAACTATGACCAGAAGAGATCTCTTAGCTGCCTCAACCTCAGTAAAAAAAGGCTCCGAATTCTAACGGGAATATTAACCGGGCATTGCCGGTTAAGAAGCCACATGAAGAAAGTAGGGTTAGCAGATGAAGTAAAGTGCAGATTCTGTGAGAAAGAGGATGAAACCTCAATACACATACTCTCAGAATGCCCTGCCTTGCGGAATTCTAGGGCTAGATACCTAGGAGCACATGAAATAGAAGAAGGGGATCTACCTAATTTGAAGCCCGACGATATCCTAAACTTCCTCAGGAAAATAGGACTCGAAGAGCTGCTATAAATCTGAGAAAACATCAGAACATGGCAAGTAGGGGGGACACAATAGATCCTATAGGTCGCAGTGTACTTATCACCCTTAATTTATACATACATACATACATTGTATATAGGTAAGCGGGGTTCAATGTTTTTGACCCCAGAATCTGTGGTATAATTTATGACCATTCTTTTCGGGATACCCTGTATAACTATTTATATTTTGGGAACCACATTAGTATTTAAAGATTATGTTTTCGGACAAATAGCAATAAATAAATAGTACTCTCCTATAAGGGAGATAAATGCGTTATTTTGGTAGATATACAATGCACCGAGGACAAAATAGCATCTCTCCCGAATGGTATATACTATTTTTTCCACGGTCTTTGTCATTATAAAGTAAGTAGCACCAGAATTATAGTAACAGGTCGGCTGAAAAGTCCCCGGTCTGACCTATAGATGACACTAGAATTAAATCCATTTCATTTTTAGATAGTATCACCTTCAAAAGGTTCGTGTAAAAATTTGACAGCTGTCGGACTATTAGTTTGTGAGATATTGCATTTTTAGTGAAGCAACTTTTGTTATTTTCAAAAAGATGTGCTTATTAAATATTGTTATTTGAAAGAAAAAAATACAGTTGAAGCAAAAGCTTGGCTTGATAATGAGTTTCCGGACTCTGCACCAGGAAAATCAACAATCATTGACTGGTACGCAAATTCAAGCGTGGTGAAATGAGCACCGAAGACGGTGAACGCAGTGGACGCCCAAAAGAGGTGGTTACCGACGAAAATATCAAAAAAATCCACAAAATGATTTTGAGTGACCTTAAAGTGAATATGATCGAGATAGCTGACACTCTAAAGATATCTAAGGGACGTGTTGGACATATCGTTCACGAATATTTGGGTATGCGGAAGCTCTGTGCAAAATGGGTGCCGCGCGTGCTCACAATCGACCAAAAACAGCAACGAATTGATGATTCTGAGCAGTGTTTGCAGCTGTTAAGTCGTAATAAACCCGATTTTTTGCGTCAATATGTGACTATGGATGAAACTTGGCTCTATCACTACACGCCTGAGTCCAATCGACAGTCAGCTGAGTGGACTGCGGCCGGTGAACCGCCACCAAAGCGTGGAAAGACTCAACAGTCAGCTGGCAAAGTTATGGCCTCAGTTTTTTGGTATACACACGGTATATTGTTCATCGACTATTTGGAAAAGGGAAAAACAATCAACAGCGACTATTACTGTGCATTATTGGAGCGATTGAAGACCGAAATCGCGAAAAAACGGCCCCATATGAAGAAGAAAAAAGTGTTGTTTCATCAAGACAATGCACCGTGTCACAATTCAATGAAAACGATGGCAAAATTGCATGAATTGGGCTTCGAATTGCTTCCTCACCCACCGTATTCTCCAGATATAGCCCCCAGCGACTTTTTCCTTTTCTCTGACCCGAAGAGAATGTTCGCGGGAAAAAAATTTGGCTCTGATACTGAGGTAATCGCCGAAACTGAAGCTTATTTTGAGGACAAACCGAAGGAGTACTAAAAAAATGGTATCGAAAAGTTGGAAGGTCGCTATAATCGCTGTATCGCCCTTGAAGGCAACTATGTTGAATAAAAAAAATGAATTTTGTCAAAATATTGTGTTTTACTATGGTAGACCGCGGACTTTTCAGCCGACCTGTTATATGGATTTTATAGTTTAATTAATAGTCGTTGACAATTTTAAACTATCATTTATTTGCCGAGGATTGGTTTATACCGAACCTCTTTTATTTCAAGAAACGTTTCTTAAATTATTTGCTCCGAATGATCAAGATTCCGTATTTCTATTGCCTCGTTTAGCTTTCAATTAGGTTTGCACCTGTACAAAATCGTGTGTGGCTCCCACAACGTGACGCGCTGAAGCCGTACGTATGGCAGGACTCTTCTGTTGTTTCAGTTCACTTTTTTCTGGTCAGATACCGCTCGCGAGTTTAAAAATGGCGGCAACGTCGCGATGTCCTCTCTTGTGCCGACGCCGACATCGATTTTGTGGGTGTCATGCGCACGACACCCGCGTAAAATCACGAACTACTACTACAGATTCTCCTCGTCCGTCGCTACAGACAACCAGCACATATCCAGAGACTAGCCTCATTACACATATCAAATCTTTGCCGACCAATAACTGAAGAAAAATAAAAAATTACACTGGACAGCAATAAATTGATAAATTACAAATAATTTATTCAAGATGTAGTTTGATTTTCTTGATTATTTTAGAATAAAGTGTTTGATTTGATCGGGAAATGGTACGGTTTTTCGCGTTTTCAGTGACTTAGTGACGATGTGGGGGTTTTTGTAGTGAAATAACATGGTGTTGAGGGATAGAGGACCCGGGCCCCCTTGGGGGCTACTTGTTATAGTTTGTGTACTTCTTGCTACAACGCCGCTAGACGCCAATGCCGAAAAAACCAAGAAATGTGAGTCTTTTTATTTCAAAATCAACAAACATATCGATAGGTGCCTATATTTCTGTCAAAACGTTCACTATAATACTATTGTACGTTTACTACGACTACTATTTACTATTTTTATAGATTTGTCCTTGATGTTTTTACGAGGGTAGTACAAAATGTTGGTCAATCTTTTATAATTTTACAGACTTTTGTAATTTTGATATATTATTAATATATTACTAATAAAATAAAAGTTGCCCCTCGATTTCTGAATCTATGACCTTTCGAAATAAAACAGATTACTTCACATAAAAAATATAAAACAAAAATAAAACAGTGGATTTTTGCATGTGGAAGAGATGTTTTTGAATAATCTAATAAATTTGAAGTATTCACGTTGAAAATATATGAAACTTTGTTTTTGATTGTAAATAGGAATAGAAATATCTTATTGGAGTGTTAAAACTGTCTTTTTATTATTAATGCAATTGAAAATTTGTGTTTTGAAGTAAAAATTTGTATTTGTATCACGCACGAGCATTCATTTGCTTTTGTGATAATTCATTTTTATATGTAAAGTGTGTTCAACAATATACTGCCTACAATAATGATGGTGATAATAAATTTCTTAGGTACTTTTATCCCAGGTATTGGCATGTTAGGGTAAATAATGCAGGTCAGGATTAAATTTGCAAAAATAAGTTTTTAATAGAAACGCATATTAAAGGATATTCACAATAAAATTTAATAAAAATTTAAATTTGTTAATATATCAATTCAGTTTCACTATCACTATCGTCGTTTACATTAATTATAAGGGGTTCTATATGTTAGTATGAAATGCCCTGTATGAATCCTCCACTTTTATAACATGGTTTATTGTTCTTTTCCAACAATCAGCGACTGGGTCATCTATATTTTGCCGGATTAATGCAATTACAGAAGGACATAATGTAGGTATTTTAGTATTTTGGGTCCGCACTTTGTTCTTTAGTTTTCTCCAAATATGCTCAATCGGGATGAATACGCAGTAGTAAGGAGGAAGATAAAGAACTGTATGTCCTTTGGATGCTGCAATTGTGTCACATACATATGTCTTCTGTATGTTAAATGTCCTTAGAACCTCTAAAAGCTGCGTTTTTTTATATCCTTCTTCAAAGTACATGTTGTTTTGGAGCATAAATTCCTGGATTTCCGCTTTTGTATTTGAAGAGCCTGGAACCTTCTTCAATTGGCGACTATGGTAACTGGCATTGTCCATAACTATGACAGTATGCGGGGGAATATTTGGCAGTAAAGTGTTTTCGAACCAATCTTGGAACAATTCGACTGTAGTATCTTGGTGGTAATCCAACGACGAATCTTGAATGTTCTTCGCCGAAAGTCCCAAACTGTTTGGAATCCAACCATCTTCTGATCCAGCATGAATAATCGTGATCCGTTTTCCTTTGTTAGATATAGAGCTTTTGATTGGCATCGCACTGTTCCATCGGTCCATCTTTTTGCCGGCGTATCGTGGGTATCATACCAGGTCTCATCCAAATAGATAATTGGTCTTTGTAAAGACCTGTAATCACTTATGTCAGTCAAATATTCAAAGCGCCATTGCCTAATCCGTTGGGATTCTATAATAACTTGCCTTTTGTCAATTTGGCAGTATTTGAAACCTAGTTTGGATAAAAGTGTCCATAGGTTTCCAATTGATATCCTTATCTCAGTGAAGCTCCTTAGTCTTGTTTGCAATGATCTGATAGCAGGCACCAAGTTTTCTTCATACATAGAGTAGATAGTTCTTCTTGTCAAATCTTTATCACCGTCATCAGTGGTTCTGGAAACACCACTATCGTTTCGTTTTCTTCTCGGATGAATTGGTCTCGAAATGTGAACTCTCACTGATGATTCCGGTATCCCTGTCAAATCGCTGGTTTCTCTTACAGCAGGAGTAAAAGCCCAACCACTTTGGACCAGCTTCTGATGAACATGTCTGACGATTTCTTTGACATCAAGGTATAAAACTCGTCGTCGAACAGAAACAGTAACACAGGGCGCCGCTGATGCAGTTTCCCAAGGACGAAATATTTTTCACAAAAATTATTAAACAGCACAGACTAACTCTCACTACAAATACAAGAACCGATCCTGTGTGCAAACTTTGACCATAAGCAATAAACCGTGACAGACGATCTCAATAAAAGTGGTTTATTACCATCAGTCCACTTTTATTGTAGGCACTATATTGTTGAACACATTTTACCGCCCAGAAAATAAAAACAGACCGTGTTTGACGGCTATCCAAGACCTAACGGTACCAGGTATAACAGTTTTCAGGTAAAGATACTAAAAAAAGAGTATTGGGAAAAAGGAGCAAACTTCCTTTGAAACATGGATGGCTCCAGAAACGATGTTGAAGAATGACAGTAAAATTATTAACTTGTAATATTGTAGGCTCATTAGGCACATGAGTCTTATTGGCCAAATTGATATAAAATTATATAGGTTCTGTCTGCAAGAGGAGAGAATATAATGCTAAAGATGATACTGCTTTTCCCCTTTCAGAGTGTGCTGAAAAACTACACATTTTTGAATTGAAGGTGTATGCAAAACTTACTAACTAGTTAATGGAGATTTTAATTACTTTACCTAAGATATAAATTACTGGTTTCTGTTTTTATTTCATTTCAAAGAGGATAATTTATTCAAAAGTTTCAGATAGGTAGAGCCAAAAAACTTTTAAATAAGAAAACTTGAATTGCACTAGACAAACTTGAAAATTAATTATACGGAAAATAGGAAAACCTTTACAGTGTAACAAGTACTCTGGTTATATTAATTTTTAACCAGTTAATGTAATTTTATTGAAAACTAAAAGGTATCTGAGTCAAAGCTACAAAAACATCTCTGCTTTCAGTAGACATATAATCGATATTAAATTGTTCTCAATATTTTCTTGACTCTGCTTTCCACATTTAGACAGAAAAATGACTGATTACTGCGTAGGGTACATTTTAATCGACTAAAATACATTTCTAATAACTGTTTATCAAAATCTAACAACTTTAATATATAAAAAAATACAAAATCTCTGTTTAAAATAAAAAAACAAACTGTATAAATTCAAACTTCATTCCATTCGACGTAATCTGGATTCCGGAATCGAATAAAAACAGGCGGAATCCCATTCTAAGTTGGAATTCACCCATTCTAATTTGCTATCTTGAAATTGACTTCTGACCTGACTGGCAACAGTTTATTTTCAAATCGAAGATTTTGTTTTTTCCAGTGAGGCATTCTGCACGAAGCGCGAAACTTCCCATGGTTCCTAATACATTATATATTGGTATTTATATTGTAATGATTTTATTATTTATTTATACTGTTTTTGTGAGTGGGATAAATTATACATAATTATATATTAATTATAACTAATGATTTTTAAATCAGTTATAATTAATTTGGTGCTGCGAACCTCGCTTCGCTCGGCACGCAGTTTTTAATCACTTCTACATTGTTCGTGGCACGGTTTGCATTCGTTTTGACAGGCTCTGTATAATCTGGAAGATAAGAACGAGCAGGATTCGTTTTTGAGCTGTTGGAGGAAGATCATTCGATATTTTGGTACGAGGAAGAAGAATTTATATACACCAATATATCAGTTCTAATTTATTTATACTGCTCTAATATAACGCTATTTATTTTCACTGTTCTCTTGTGCTTTCCGCGCACTGTCCACTGTTCACTAAAACTTCTATATGATAACTGACTTCTTTGCGGCGCGTGTGCTGCTTTATATATTACCGTCCTAACGCCACGAAATTTCTTTTCTGGTATTTTCGACAAATAGAACATTATTTTTTGGATACAAATTTTTCCCCAATATTTTAGGTAAATGTATGTAAAATCTTAAACATTTTGACAAAGTATTTTATTATTTTCATTAACAAATACAACAAATAAATAAACAACTGTTCGTATTTATTTTTGCATATTGCACTTATTAAGTAAAGTATGCCTCGTCTAGGGGTGAGTAAGTTCATTAGCTCTGACGAATTGTACACAATTGATGATTTTAGAAAATTAGTATATAGGCGCCACGGGAATCTTTTTATTTTTAGTTTGATTATTTTAACTTTAAATACTATGTTAATCCCAGACAGATGAAAGAGAAACTGTCTGAATAAGAAAACAAAGAACAACCCGATTAAGAGATTTCATAATGTTCCGTAGTATTGAATGCCCTTTTTTGTGTGTTAAGTTTTCTTATCTGAAACAAAAGCAGATGCTTCAAGGGAACTATAGCACGCAATCAACAAAACTATAAACAGCTAATTAAATAACTATATAACCATATTATGACGTTGGGTGTCAATTTGTGATATGATTTACATGTTGAGAGTGAATTTATAAAAATATTTAGTTAAATTTAAAAAAAATAACAATATACCAAAAGAAAAAAATGTAATTTACAATAAAACAACTATTAATCTTAATTTCGTCTTTAATTAGTTGTAAAAGATATTTCAATAATTAACAAAATTTATGAATGTTTAGCACAGCATAAATTATGATAGTTAAATACCTCGGCTAGGGGGAGTAAGTTCATTAGCTCTAACTATAGTACAATATTTGTTTCTTTAAGAAATTATAAGGGCGCCACTGAAATCTTTTTATTTTTTATGATACTACTAAAGAAAGTTGTTTTAAGCTGAGTTATTTAAATAAGTATCATAAGGTGACAGAAAGATGTCAGAAAAAACTGTCTATGAAGTAAAAAAAATGAAAATGTACTAACAGATAAAAGATAAATAGATTTCCTTTGGTGCTATAATGAATGAAGTTGAGAATACGTTACAAAAAAATAATCCGCAATCAGTTCTTTACAAAAACTTATTCTAATACAGTTGATATAGATAGATATAAACGGAGATAAAAGAGAACCTTGGGGTCGCTCTGGCACTGTTTAGGTGCTTTCAAATGACTATGGAAGATTACGAGTGGTGGGATGATCTGCCCAAGTTGTAGAGATGATCCAGTTAAAAATGTTTGTGCATACGAGAGCTTAAAGTTTACAAGCTGTTCAAGTTTACTGAATCTTCAAATTAAAGAGATGCTTCTAGTTTACTGAATTATATTCCAACTTTCTGTATATGACAGTAAACCAATACAAGAAATGAGACTGGAAATAATTATTAAAACCTCTTTAACCCGAGAATGGCAACTTATTAGTACATTTCATAGCGTAGCTACTTTGAACTTCCAATTATAATTATAGAGACCGTATTCATTATTTTATTATTAAGAATTCTTCCGGAAAGATGGCTCGCGGTACTAATTTAATTTAATATTTAGGATACCAAGTGCTTAAAATGTAAACAGGTACTGTTACACTATCTAAGAATACATAAGAAACGTGAGCAAAAATAATAAATAAAAGCATTTTCTAATTACATTTTAAAACTGTTTTTTGAATTTATCATAAATATATTAATGTCATTTTGATGAGCTCCTTCTCATTTTTATACTATGATATGATGATTAAATGATAACTTTATCCGTTTACTACTACAATTTTTCTAATAGTTACAACCTATTACAACAAATGACAGATTTTTCTCCAATAAAAATGCATTAAATTATACAAAAATTTATTTCGTAAGAAGACAATGTTTCTGAATGTACCTCTCTACCCTTTGTCATTTTCTTAAATCTAACAAAAACAACCCTTTCGCCAAGGTAACCATTTCCTCATAAAATTTTTCAAGAAAGAAAGCAAACGCTCAAACCAAAACCACACTCATAACTTTAAAGATATTATTTATAACGCAATAAAAGAAGTCATTCTGAGGTCATGTCATATAATTAACCATTATTTTATTTATCTAAGTAATTTATTTTCGTTTTGCAAGAATAATTTATTACTGATACTAAAAGTTCAAAGGCAACAGAAAACTTGCTCATAAATCCTGATTTCCATTCGACCAGTCGTTTAATCAATATAGCATAACGCAGTTGTTGTTGTCAATAAACAATAAACCTATTGACTGAATGATTTTCGACTGTGTTGGAACAGACCTATACCAAGATTCAGCAGATACATAGGATACAATAATATATATTCTAATAAATATTCTCGTTGAGTATTTGTTGAGAATTTATCAAAAGTTGTCTAACGTCATTCAATTTAAAAGTTGTATTGTTTCTTGTTACCTCACCTTTCTTCAGAAATGTTAAATTTTTTCACCTTTCAGCCTTCTTACTACCCTCTATTCCCCTCTATTTATTTTCTTTCTTACTGTGCTTAAAATCAGGTTATTAATCTTGTCACAAATGCTGGTCGTTAAATTCAATGAAACAACCAATTAAACTTAACTTTTGCAGGTAAATGGGTTAAAAATAACGAAAAAAAAACCAAAATCTAATTCTCTTCCGTTGAGAACAATTATAAAACGTCAAACAAAAACGTGGAGATTGCGAAAGTTTCAGAAATTGCATTAAAAGTTGTTCGAACTAAATTTCCGAGATGGTTTTCTTCCATTTTTACAACCGACCCGGCCGTCGTCGTCATCGTGGAGGGAGCGAAGAGACCGACAAAAAGTTCCTAAGTGGGGAAAATATTTTATATATTATTTGGCGATTTTTCTCACGTAAACATGATTACGATTCTTTGGGAAATTAATCTTTCGTATATATATCTAGGAACTGCTGTTATAACTTTTTGATGGAAACATCTTTTTTTTGGTATAATTAAACGAAAAGTTTCGACGAAATTTATTGTACTGACCCTTACTTTGTGGAAGTCCATCTTACTAAGAAGACTAATTGAAGATGCCAGCCATTATAAGATTCGATGTATTCGTTCCTTCATGGGAATAGGACGGTAAATGGCTGGTGGTAACTATACAGTGCTTTTCAGATAAAAGTATCTACCTTTAATAACTTTTGTAATACTGGTATTTAGGAAAAATCCAAAAACAGGTAAATTTATATTGGAAGGGGCAAGCATTATGGCTTATTTAAACTTACTGGAAAAGCCACCCCCTCACCCCTAGCAGCATTCCTTTTTTTTTAAATGACTTCTCATATTTTCTATGTAAAATTTAGATACCCCTCTTTGAGCTGATTTCAAAAATGTATAACACTTGTAGGTTAAAGTGGTTAAATTGATTGTACTAACCCTTACTTTTTGGAAGTCCATCTTATTAAGAATAATGAAAAACTCTTCGTTTTACCAAAACTTCCAATATTTATTTAAAAAATTGCTTTCTTAACTATAATGACAGCCGTTTCGCTAGACTTAGCATCGTCAGATTGACATATTGAAGTTACATTTTGTTTATTTGTAGCTAGGTACCTGATGTTTATTAGGTAGTTATAATAAACATCAGGTACCTAGCTACAAATAAACAAAATGTAACTTCAATATGTCAATCTGACGATGCTAAGTCTAGCGAAACGGCTGTAATTATAGTTAAGAAAGCAATTTTTTTAAATAAATATTGGAAGTTTTGGTAAAACGAAGAGTTTTTCATTATTCTTAAAGTGATTAGTTTATGAGATAAACAATTTTTCTTTTAATAGCACAAATTTTACTTATTTTTTACTTTCACCTTATTTGCCTGTAATAAAATGGGTTGTACAACAGTTCAAACTCTTTAATCTTTTTAACTGTGCTATTTGTTCTACTTCAAAAATCCAAACAACAAAAAACTGTACTTTTTATTAAAGTTTGACATTGTCAACTAGAATTTATAGTCACTATTGATAGAGTACTTTGATACATTATGTATTTTGTTTCGCTAAAATGGTTTACTCTTTGCAAGAAAGAATTGAAATTGTAGGTTTATACTACCAAAATAATATTTGTACAAGAGCTGCTGCTAGAATATTTAACGAATTACATGACGGAAGACATGCAACTCATAAGTATGTAATTCAACTGAGGGAGAAATTTACCACAACAGGGTATGTTTGCAATAAAGGGCATAAGCGAGAGGGACTCGTAAATAACGAAGCAATCCAATTGGCAATTTTAGGGTAAGTCAGCTTAGAGGCTCAACAACCCCAATCGTTGTCAACAATAAGTAGAGCGATCGGTGTTTCATCTTCTACAGTTTTCTGAGTTCTACATAAATTCAAGTTAAGTTGGTGCACGAGTTGAATGAAGATGATTTTGATCGTCGTCTAGAGTTTTGCGAATCAATGACGCAATTTATCAATAACAATCCACAATTGTTAAACAATATTTGCTTTTCTGATGAATGCTCATTTTCATTAAATGGCTTAGTAAATAGGCATAATTGTCGATATTGGGCTGAAAGTGATCCACATACAGTATCCGCCAAAATAAACAGTACCGAAAATAAAAATTTTTAATTTCTGTAAAGTGTTCAAAATGTTCACCATTTTGACGCAAACAAGCTTCATATCGATTTAGTAAGTCAATAAACATATTTATAAAATTTATGGTACCAACCCTTACTGTGTGAAAGTTCATATTATTCAGAACAATAAACAACTAAAAGGTTGAATTAACTTTCACTATCTATTCTATAAATACTTTACAGCCGGCTGTCATTGCATTTAAAGTATTTATAGAATAAATAGTGAAAGTTAATTCAACCTTTTAGTTGTTTATTGTTCTGAATATTTATAAAAAGTGGTTAATGGAACTGCCGAAAAATGTTTTGTATTCTTTCCAGTAGTTTGGCAATATTCGCCGGCGGATTTTCCGAATGAAATATTCTTTCCTTCATTATGCCCAAAATGTATGCGTCAGGTGGCGTCAGATCAGGTCTAAAGTGCGCAAAGCTGTCTGGCTCGTTGTACCATCTTGTTAAAACCATTGTGTGCGAAACTGTAGATTTCGTGCACGGCAAAAGTTATTTATTCCTCTCACAAAAGGTATAATAATTTTCTCTCTATAACGTTCTTGGTTGACAATAAGTGGATTCTGATTATCATCTCCAACGAAATAAGGACCAATCATTCCATTACCAGATACCGCGCACCAAACGGTAACTCGAAAACTGTGAGGTGGTTTCTCTACAATGACATCAGGACGTTCAAATCCAAGGAATCTGGTTGTTTGTCGATTAATATAGCCGCTAAGATGAACGTGACTCTCGTCTGAAAACCATATGTTTTTCAAAAATTCGGGATCTTCGTAAATTAAACTCAACATGCGACCACAGTAAATTTCTCTTGCACGTTTGTCCGCAGCATTTAGTCGTTGTCCAACTTGAATACGGTATGGATAACCACCAATTGATTTGAACATGCGACGTAAAGACGTTTCACTAATGTTGAGTTTACATGCAGTTCTTACAAGACTTCTTTGAGGTGATTGCACAACTTGGTTAAAAACACGTCCTTCATTTTCGTTAGTGTATACTGTTTTTCGACGACCTGAAGAACCTTTACGTTGACACAATACACTACCAGTGCGACGAAATTTTTCAACAACAGCTAACATCACACTTTTACTATAGGAGCTACTTTATTAAATTTTTGTTGATATTTTATTGACACCTGTTCTAAGCGTGGACCATCATTACGACCTTTTCCGTATGAAAGAAAATAATGCTCTACCAAAAACACTTTTTCTTCCGTTGTTAGAATCATTTTTAAATCAAATTTAACTGCAGCTTACTATTAATATATCAACTAATGACAATTAAGTCAAATATGACAAATCCATATTACATAAACAACTCCACAGCACTCTCTGTTTCAGTACTGTTTATTTTGGCGGATACCGTAATTACTGAAGCATAATAAGTAAATGATAACAATTTCAAAATGACTGCATTGCTTTAAAGCCCTTTTACCTTTAATAATGTGTGGATGCACCCCGGTGTGTTACGCATTCTCCTACGCGCCTAGGCGTCAATGTCCTCCTGTGGTATCTCATTCCAGGCAACCACCAACTCCTCTCGAAGTTCTTCTAGAGTCTGAAGAGGTCGTTGCAAATTGAGCAATCTCCTACCCATCATATCCCACACGTGCTCAATTGGAGATAAGTCGGGAAGTCTTGATGGCCAAGGTAACAATGTGACATCATTATGTTGAAAGAAGTCTGTTGTGACTCTTGCGACATGTGGTCGCGCATTATCTTATTGGAAAGTTTGATTTGCCAGGGTGTTAAAGTAGGGTAAAAGATGGGGTTCTAAAACTTCTTGGATTTAACGCTGCGCGTTCATGTTACCTCTGATGAAGATTAAAGATGATCTCGAACCATAAGCTATAGCACCCCAAACCATAACTCCAACATTTTGATGAACATGCCTTTCAACAAAAAACCGTGGATTTCTCCTTTCACCACGTCGTCTTCTAACTCTCGCTCGACCATCGTGCATGCCTAAACAAAATCGAGACTCGTCACTAAAGACAATGCTGTTCCATTCCTGATCCCAGAGTGACCGTTCTCTGCACCACTCAAGGCCATTTAGTCGGTGTTCTGGAATTGAAAGGAGGACCCAGTGTGGTTGGTATGAAAACAGGTCAAAACGTCTTATTCGTCGGTAAACACTTGGCATGCCAATAGGTCTTCCGTGTTCTGCAAACCATTCATTTGCAATGGACCCGGTAGTGGACAAACGGTCCCCTAAGGCCAATAATCTTAGGCGGCGATCTTCACGGTCTGTTGTTCTATGGGGGCGTCCAGAACCCCTTGCTCTTTACGTACGGCCTTCTCGAAGCCATGCCTGACAACACCTAACCACGGTGTCTACACTTATTTGCATTCTAACTGCAATTTCCCGAAAAGAAAATCCAGCTTCCCCGAAGTCCCACTATATACGACCCCTATCAAACTCACTAAGTTGACGAAATCGTACAGATCTCCTTACCAATTGTAAAGAATGTCAAGAAGCAAAATCTGCAAAATTTGGATCTTTACTACGGCTACAATATTAATTTTTGAATTGTTAGTGGATTTCAAAAAAAGCAGTATAAAAACCGGAATCTTCAACTGATAAGGCTGAAAATTTTATCAATTGTTTATTTCAGTAAAATAAATAAATTCACCAAATTTTTTTAAAATAAAATCATTTAAATTGGGTGTTCGGATTTTTATGTCACTTAGTATATTTTGAATTATTTGCGGCAACCACATTTTGTTAATATTACGTGGAATGATCTCATTTTATATTGTTATTAAAAATTCCTTAAGAATACAACAAAGAGAATGAATCATTTGTATATTTAAGAGACCCATATCTTGCATAAGTCAACAAACTAATGTACAAATCGTACCGAAACTTCATCTAGCGGTTAAACTGTGTGCTTGCGTAGTAAATTATTCAAAAGATCAACATATCCAGTCGAGAAACTAATCGTGGGGAAACTTGTAAGAGCAAATATCGCTTGAGGGGGTATAGAGAAACCGTAGACATGAATAACATCAACGGGTCGGTGGTCTTGTTGATGACAAATTGAAAAAAAAATAAATCATTCTTTATATTTTTAATATTGTATATAGAGAGATCTAATTTCATTGGATTAAGCATAAACACTGCTCAACGATTAAAATGGATATTTTTTAAATTTCAGGAAATTTCGTAAAAAAATAACATTTTAAATATACTTCGCAACAAGTTCGCAACCTTATTTTGTCTGCAGGCGATAAACAGCTATATTAATCTCCAGGCGAGTTTATGTGCCCGCTTCAAAACAAAAACTTTTCAAAAAAGGACAAAAATAAAGCTTAAATGTATCATATTGTAACGTTTATTTATTTTTACTAGTCTTTTTAATTTATTTTTATACTATTTAAATCACTAACACTGTTTAATTTATATAACACAATTTATTTACAATACTTTAATTTATGTAAGACAATATTTCTATTCGCATTTATCTAACAACATACTACTAACTAACTTCAAATATTCAGATCGGTCCTTTATATATAGGTAAGTATTGTTCCAGCATACTCCAGTCTATTCTCGATCGTATCGAGTCTAGATGCTTCGCTCATCGTACGCCGTATATTCTCGAAGATTCTCGCGTCATCTGACTGCTTCGCGTCTGGGTCATAGCGCCAGGGGCGTACTCGCACAACATTGCCCCCTCCTTAAGAGATAGTTCCTCCTGGAACTTTTAAGGAATTGAGACTGGATGGAGATACTTGCAACTGAATCCTCGTCTACAATTTCCAGTTGCATGGAAATAACATGGAATGGTCTTTGATGTCAGCTGGACACGGGGCGAATGGCTGCATACCAACACTTGGACTTCGGTATCTTGAAAGATTACTTCCACCATATTTCGGATGACCCTCCAATCCAATGAGTTGCACTCTATTTTCGGCATGGCTAGCTTCTGTATGTTGGACTCCAATACGTGCTCTCTCAAGTTAAGTAATGATTCCCATATATTTCGATAAGTGGGCTGGTCTTGGTAGGTATTCTTGGTAATCAGATAGAAGAGGCAACGGGAGTCATCTCGAAGTATCAAAGCCTTCCCAGTGGCTGGTAATTGATTTCGAAGTTCTGACAATCGACCAAACTTCCTTCGAAAGACAGACGCTAATCCTCGGCCGTCGCTAATAGTGGCGGAAACGCTATGGGCCAATGAGTAGTCATCAGGAAGTGTGAACAGGTCTTGCTGTTTCTCAATAGTCACGCCGTATCTAGCTTTCCCAGTACCTCCATATGCACCCATAAATTCTTCGAAAGCAAGGTCGGGTGTATCTTGGACTTGATTTACGACTTCTTCTTCCTGGTCATGATCTCCTTCAAATTTCGCCAGTCGGTTTCGGTGTACTACCTTAGGTTTTCCATTCGGGGTCTTTATTATACGGTATATGACGTCATTGATTCTTTTCTTGATGATGTATGGACCCTCCCAAGATTGTTGTAGCTTTGGTGAGTACCCCTTCTGTCTTTTTGGGTTATGGAGCCAGACTTTGTCACCTTCTTGGAAACATCCCTCTATAGCTTGGGTATCATACCGTTTCTTCATCCTGTCACTGGCAACTTGGAGATGGGAGCGAACCAAATCATGCATGTCGTCCATTTTTCTTCGTAACTGGATTACATAGTCTTCTCCAGCTATATCCTCTCCAGGTCGGCATCCAAACTCGAGGTCGCATGGTAACCTCATCTCGCGTCCAAACAAGACTTTTGCTGGTGTTTGACCTGTTGATTCATTGACAGCGGATCGATAAGCCATTGCAAAGAGCGAAATATACTGGTCCCAGTCTCTTTGGTGATTGGATACTACTTTTGATAGATATTTGCCAATGGTTTTATTCATGCGTTCTACCATTCCATCCGATTGTGGGTGCAATGCTGTAGTTCTTGTTTTCTTCATTCCTAAATTGTCGCAAATTCCTTGAAAGAGTTGACTTTCGAAGTTCCTTCCTTGGTCACTGTGAATCTCCAAGGGCACTCCATATCGGCAAATAAACTCCTTCACTAGCACGTCTGCGACAGTTGCTGCCTCTTGATTTGGAATGGCGTAGACTTCAACCCACTTCGTAAAATAATCCATTACCACCAACATGAATTTATTCTTATTCTCAGTAGTGGGGAACGGTCCAGCAATATCTAAAGCAATTCTCTCAAATGGGCTACCAACGTTATATTGTTTCATGGGAGCCTTCTGAGGTCCATTACTAGCAGCACAGATGGTACACTTCTTACACCAGTCCTTAACATCATCGGAACTATTCATCCAATAAAACCTTTCACGAACTCTCTGCAGGGTTTTCTTGACACCAAGATGACCTCCTGATGGACTGTCGTGTAACTGTCGTAGTACTTCGGCTACTCTACTCTTTGGTATAACTAATTGCTTTCTGTTAACGGAACCGTCATCATTTTCAATTATTCTCTTTAATAAATCGCCTTCCAAAATGAAAGACTCCCACTGAGCCCAATATGATTTAAGGACTGAAGAGAATTTTGACACTTCTTGCCAAGTAGGTCGACGATTTTCTATCTTCCATTCTCTCATTTTCTTTAAAACAGGATCATTATCTTGTTCTTCTTTAATTCTAGTAGGTGCCCAGTCGTCGTTAACTACAGTTGTTCGTAGTATTGCAGTTTCTTTTAATTCTGTCTTACTGCAGTGAGAACACTCTTCTGGACACGTTCCGGGTCGAAGCTACCCCCTCTAGGCCGGCCCGTTTTAGTTTTTCCTGTGGAGTAGTTTCTTGATTCGTAGTGACCCCAGGACGTTTACATGAATTGCGAGCATGTCCTATTT
Source organism: Ophraella communa (assembly GCA_035357415.1). Lineage (NCBI taxonomy): Eukaryota > Metazoa > Arthropoda > Insecta > Coleoptera > Chrysomelidae > Ophraella > Ophraella communa. Next base: position 13,778,796 of record CM068992.1, read on the forward strand.
CACCACAATTCCAGCGCCTGATGGTCTTCTTCTTTTTCTTATCAGTAAAGTTCTTCATCATATTTACTAATTGGTCTAACTTATTTTCATCTTCCTCTTCCGTTACAGACCTTACTTTACAGTATCCTCCACAAGCTTTCGAAGCCGCTTCATACTCAAGCGCGGCAGACAAGATGTCAACTAATGTTTTGTGGTGAGCTAAACGGAGTGTCTTTGCCATTTCGTGGTCACGAAGTCCATCAAGAAATGCTTCAACAGCTAAACATTCCATCATTTGTTCTGGAGCTGAAGGGTAAGCAAATCTTACCAATCTGGCAATATCTACTTCGTACTCTTGAAGTGTCTCCTCTCGCTTCTGTTTTCGAGTCTTTAACTGCGATCGGTACAAGTTCTCCAAGTGTTCGTGACCATATCGCATGTTCAAGCTTTTCTTCAGTTGCTCAAAATCATCTGTGTCCTCCACTGGTATGGTCTGAAGAACATCCAAAGCGTCTCCTCTCAGAGCGATGGTGAGGTTTATTGCCTTCTCTTTTTGGGACCATCCGTTCGCTCTTGCAGCTGTTTCGAACTGTTTGAGATAATTTTCCCAAGACATCTTTCCGTCAAAGGTTGGGGCCTTAACACGAACAGAACTTTCGTTGCCTTCCAATTTCGGTTTCCGCTCCACTTTGTAGCTTCTCATTTTGTCCTTGTTTTCCTCTCCTAAATCTTCTATATCTTTTTTACGGCCTTTTTCCATCTCTTCCATTTGCTTTTCCATTTCTCTTATTTTCTCTTCAATTTTTTTTCAAATGAAGACATTTTATTTTCCATAGAAGAAATGTCCAAAGAAACTTTGTTTTCCAAAGAAGAAATATCATTTTTTAAAGAAGACATATCAGTAGAAACTTTTTTTTCCAAAGAAGAAATGTCAGAAGAAACTTTATTTTCCAAAGAAGAAATATCACTTTTCAAAGAAGACATGTCGGAAGAGATATCACTCTTCAAAGAAGACATATCGGAAGAGATATCACTCTTCAAGGAAGACATATTTATTTAATGAAGAAATAATTGTAGCAGAAGAGTCGTCTACAAAAATATGATTTTCTGGATCTAAACCATCATTTTCCAATGCTTGCTTAAGTCGCTCCAACAACTCAGTCTTCCTTCCTGTTGTTTCCAATTCACGATCCTCCAGCTCTTGACGCAATTCTGTCACTTTCAAGTCACAAAGTTTTTTCGACATATTTATTTATTTATTATTTTTTTTTACCTTATTTATTTACAATATCCCACTTCTGACACCAATGTAACGTTTATTTATTTTTACTAGTCTTTTTAATTTATTTTTATACTATTTAAATCACTAACACTGTTTAATTTATATAACACAATTTATTTACAATACTTTAATTTATGTAAGACAATATTTCTATTCGCATTTATCTAACAACATACTACTAACTAACTTCAAATATTCAGATCGGTCCTTTATATATAGGTAAGTATTGTTCCAGCATACTCCAGTCTATTCTCGATCGTATCGAGTCTAGATGCTTCGCTCATCGTACGCCGTATATTCTCGAAGATTCTCTAAACAATATTTATCAAGCAAAATTGTAGTCCAAATAAATATTAAATGAAAAACCCGAGAACTTTATTAAACGTTATACTGTAAACATTCTGCGGCTCGAAGTCGTAAAAATGAAGTCTATAAAACTCGAAAATCAATCCGAGATGTATAAATATTGAAAATAGGTCGATTTAAGTACGGTCCTGTTGTTATTGCGGTCGTATATCACGTTCGGCAGAGACGACTCTATTTTATGCCGTTTCGGCATTGACATTCATACCTTCGCTTCCGGTCAGATAACCCGGTAAACAGCCAGCGCTCCGGACAACATCATTGCACATTTTCACGAAATATATGCGCCCTGTCTACAATCTATAAATTATTATTTCGTAAATTACGTTTCGGGTTATGGTACACTTTGGAAAGTTTATGATATATGGCAGGCGTGTGTATTTCTGGTTTGATTCTATCTTCATATCCGCGCAATGGAATTGTTTATTTTTCTTTTTTGGTTACACTAGGATTTTTGAAACTATGCTATATTTGTTTGGAGTCGGCCGTACAGTGAATTCATTATAAATACAAATCCTTCAAAGCCTAAGCAAGGGTGGTTCATGAAAAATAACTAAAAGTAGTATACCTACATTTTTATTGAAACATAGTCATAGTTGTTATTTTTTAAAGATTCCATCTTGTAATTAGGGATTAACTATTATAGTCTATATAGAAAGAACAAGGAGTAATAAATCATTCATTTAAGTAGATTTCATAGACGTACCAAAATATATTTTAAGAGGGAATACCGTAAGATACATTTTGTATTGAACGAATGAGTTGCAGATATACTAAAGAATATACGATTTAGGCAGCTTTGAATGATGGTTTACTCAGTAACCAAATTAGTTGGGAAAGTCCGCATCTATAAAAGATATACTTGTAAATAAATGATTAAGATTGTAAAACTAAATAAACATCAAAAGTTAACATTAATTATGAATAAAATGTCATAGGTATAATATAGCCTATTATTTGTAGGCTTATTAAACAATATGTAGGTCCTTTGTTGTTTCCCTCTGAAAATCCATAATAAATCAAAATAATTCAATGCAATTGTTTCCGATTTATTGGGTATTCTCTGCTAGTATTTCCTATAAATTTTCATACATTAACGTTAAACCGTTTTAGAATAATGTTAAAAAAATATTTAAATTTTTAACTTTAGCATCCTGTAACTATTTTTGTGTGCACTATTATTGTATATAGGTAAGTGGGGTTCAATCAACATATTTTTGACCCCAGAATCTCTGGTATAATTTATGACCATTCTTTTCGGTCCATCCAGATGCATCTAATGCAGGATAATGCCAGGCCTCACGTTGCACAGATAGTCAGAAATTATCTATAGTCTATATAGAAAGGACAAGAAGTAATAAATCATTCATTTAAGTAGATTTCATAGACGTACCAAAATATACTTTAAGAGGGTTTACCGTAAGGTACATTTTGTATTGAACGAATGAGTTGCAGCTATGCTAAACAATATACGATTTAGGTCAGAGGTAACGGGATGTACTAATTTTAATAAAAAAAGTGATAGAGGTACATAAATTTTATTAAGTTTGATAAAGAAAGGCAACACAGTTTATTCATAATAGAAAACAAACCAATCTGTAACAATAATTATTTTATACATTTTTGTTCTTTTTATAAGAAGATTAATTCAAACTTTGAATATTGTCACAAATAAATTACAATGAAATATATTTTAAAAAAATTAATTAAAATCAAGATAGTAAGATATCGTTACAATTTTTATTAAATTCAAAGAAGCAAAATGAATATTTTTTATTTGTATTACTCCTATATGTAATGTTTGGGGAATTTTTCTCAGAAATTTTAAATGGCAAGTGGCCTACTGTAATGGGCTTAATACGATTACACCTATTTACAGATTATTCGATTATTGAGAGGGATTTTCCAAACAACCCAGTTTTCTTAGGAACATTATCGGGAATATTATTTTAAAAGAAATTAGGTACATTAAATCAGTACTTAGTATTAGTTCTTTGAGTAAAGTTGTATGAAGTTGTATGGTTTTCATAATATTGTAAACAGTTGGAATATATTTAAAACATTTGTTGAATGTTAATTGTGCAAGTACCAAACAATGTCGATAAGCCAAGGACCATCTAAACGACCAAAAACAGGTCCATTATCTTTAAATGAAAAAACTCTGATATTGAATTGTTATATATCATTGAAAAACAAGGATCCAAGTGCAAGTGTTGATGATATTGTGGAATTAACGGCTGCTATGTTGTGTGTTGCTAAATCAACAATTTATAGATTACTAAAAGAAAGTAAGAATGGAACTCTTCAACCCCCTAACACTCCTTCAGGCCGAAAACCAATTGAGATCGATGAAAGGAAATTCCAACACTTGACAAAATTATGATATCAGTGCAAGAAGATACGGACTATACAAAATTCTCCAGAATAACATTATGCAAACTTTTGAAAGATGTGGGTTTCAGATATACAAAACATAATAGAAAATCTCTCTTGATAGATAAACCGGAAATAGTTTTTTGGAGAAGAGACTATTTAAGAAGCATTCGACATGCCAGAGAACAAAATTTGAAAATCTACTTAGACGAAACATGGATAAATGCTGGATATACAGTTTCCAAATCTTAGCAAGATGAAAACATTAAAAGCGGAAGGCAGGCATTCGTGGAAGGTTTGTCGTTAGGTTTGCCGCCACCATCTGGAAAAGGAAAAAGACTTATCATTGTCCATGTTGGAAGTTCTGAAGGTTTTGTTGATGGTGGATTATTAACTTTTATTTCAAAACGCACGGGGGACTATCACGAAGATATGAATGGGGATGTCTTCGAGGAATGGTTTGTTCAAATGTTGTATCTGATTCCAAAAGGGGCTGTTATTGTTATGGACAACGCAAGTTACCATTTACGGTAACGAGAAGCATTGCCCACAAGTCGTTGGCGTAAAGCAGAGCTTTTGGAGTGGCTTATTTCGAAAAATATTAAGTTTCCAAAAGATCCACAAAGGAAATAACTTTACAGAATTGCAAAAATGAACAAGAATAAATACAAAACCTACAATGTAGAAGAAATAGCTTCTTCTCTTGGTATATCAGTTCTTCGACTTCCCCCTTATCATTGTGAACTTAATCCCATAGAATTAATATGGGCTCAGGTAAAGGGGGAAGTTAGAAAAAAAATACTACTTTTAAAATAAACGATGTTGTGAAATTGTTTGAGAGTGCTGTAAGTCATGTTAGTAAGGAAAATTGGACAAATTGTATCGAGCATGTTATCAAAGTAGAGGGCCGGCATTATAAACAATAAAATTGTAGGGCCATATTTATTTGAGGAAAACCTAACTGCTGCTAGTTTTCTGGAATTTCTTCAAAATTATCTGTTGCGACAGCTGAATCAGCTATTTCCAAATAGAAATGATTTATGGTACCAACAGGATGGGGCTCCCCCACACTATGGCGTTGAGGTGACTTTTCAGAAAAATACGCCAGAAGTATTTTTTCATTCACCCCATTGATATTCTTAATGTTTTTCCACTTTTTAAAAGACTGGTATTCTTTCTTAGACATCATCCTAGATTTTTGTGGCAACAATAAACTTTCTGCTTCCAACGCTGCATTTTCCACATCTGAAGGCACGTTTTCCTTTTCTTGTGTCAATTCTTTTCCGTCCATTTCACAAACGCAATAATATTGTCCGCAAAAATAAAAACGCAACATTTGTTTGACATTTGATAACAGAGTAATTCATATCCCTAACAACGGAGCAACACAATTGCGATTTTTGTACCCAAAATTACAATTTTCTTTGAAACTCTATTTTTCATCTTGTACAATAAATAACTATAAATAATTTATAACCCCACCGAAATCCCATAACAAGATTCACTGTGAGTAAGTTATTAAAAAAATATATAAATTAATAACAAATTTATTTAATTGAATAGAAAAAAATCTACTTTTAATACAAAAACAACCGCAATATTTTATCAGAAACTTAATTAACCACAAACTCCTTTGGGTATTCCTCCTCTTACGCGATTCCTCTTCCTTCATTGTGATAGGTCATCGCTCGATATGTCGGGGGATATAGCAGAAAATCCCTTTTTATGTAAACTGACGTTCCGAAAGATGTTGGTAATATTTTCACGTTCTGGGCATCCATCACGAATGCTTTGTCACTCGTTTAACAGGAAAAAAAGACCGGAAACTTCCCAGCGAAGAGACTAAAACTCGAATTATAACAACTACTTTGAAAATTAATATCCTACACTTGTTTCACACTCATTTTAAGCATTAGGAGTGTCAGTTATTATTAACCAACAAAAAGATGGGTTAAATTTCGATTGTATGGAATGCCAGCCTTATTGAAGCAGCTGTAGCTAAGGGTTAGTAACAGAAGTGCTATTTAATTTGAATAATTCGATTATGACGTTCATTACAGAAGCTAATAATAAATTTATGCACAGGTTTAAAGTAGGCTACATATAAACGATGTTCCAATGAAAGTACTATGTATCGTCAACGACATCGCTAGGGTGGATTTTTATTGATACTACAATCTGGGGTTTGTCTGTATTTATAGTGTATTTGAAAATCAAGAGAGAGTAAATTCCCAGAAATGTTTTGCAGTTATCAGTGTTAAAGGCAGTAAACCATAGACGTGCGTTTTCAAAATTAAATTAATATGGAAATAGAAATATTTAATTTGTTTTAGTTATTTATACCTAGATTACCAATTTTAGATAGATAAACATAATTCGTAAGTAGTAATTTAATTTGGGTAAAATGAAGAAAAAGTCAATATTATTTTAGGCATCTTGTTTTAGGCATATGTTTATTTACAAAATATGTATATAATATGTACTTACAGATAATTACAATTACTTATAAATTAATATGAGGAGCTAAAAAAACAATTAAGTAGGTATATGAGAAAAAAAAACCAACCGCAAGGATAAAATTTGACGAGCAACATGCAAAAAATACGACAATATTAAATCTTAAAAAATAAAAATCTAAAAATAAAATTAAAGTACATAAATTAATAATTTTAAAGTTATGGTTCCTCGCACTCTGTGTCAGAAGATTCACCATCTGATTCTAGAGAAATTACAATGGGCTCTATAGTAATATCAATTATGTTTTCTAGCTCCCACATTTTTTTTCTATTTCTGTAACGTGTCTAATACATTTTTGCCAATTTTCACTTGTTACTTCAGATATTGCCTTATTGAAGAGATTTTTAACATCTGATAATTTAAAAGTAGTGTTATTTCTGGCAACATAACCTTTAATTGAGCCCATATCAATTCTATCGGATTCAGCTCACAATGGTAGGGTGGTAAACGAAGGATTTCAATTTCTCGTTTTTGGCTATCTCCTCAATATTATATTTTTTATAATTTTGCTTATGTTTTTTAGCAATAGTTAACAATTCTGCCCTCAGCATTGTATTGTCAAAGGCTAAATTTTTAGAAGATAACCATTTTGCAATTTCATCCTTTTTCCATTTAGTGGTTGGTAAAGGTTCAAGTAATCTTGAGTGGTAACTTGCATTGTCCATTGCAATAACAGATCCTTTTGGTATGAATTGAATCATCTGTTCAAAATATTCCTCAAACACGTCTCCATTCATTTCTTCGTGATAATCAACGTTTTTTTTATTCAAATAAGAGTAAACCATTCTCAAGAAAACCGTTTGTACTGCCTATATGACAAATAATTAATCTTTTACCTTTTCCTATAGGTTCCTTAAAACCAGTAGTATATCCTTCTAGAAAAGCTTGATGGGATGATTTTATATTTTTGTCTTTCCAAACTCTTCCTACACAATGTCCTTCATTAACCCATGTTTCATCTAAATAATAAATGTTTTTATTTTGAGCTTTAACTTGTTGTATTCTTCTGAGGTACTGTCTTCTCCAACATACAATTTCTTCAGAATCAATTAGCATTGAGTGTCTGCCCATTTTTTCAAATTTAAAGTTTAACTCATGCAACGTTTTCCATAGTTTATCCCGGCTTATTGTGGGTAAATCAACATCATTCGTAATGGCTTGCAAAACTTTATCTAAAGTTGGTATTTGCTTGTTTATAAAAAATGAGTGAACAAGCTTACGAATAGCATTTTTAAAAAACTCGTCCACGTTGACTTTTAATAGTTTTTGTCTACCTGGTTTCGGCTTTGGTGAGGTTACTCCACCTGATTTTTCCTCCTTTAGAACTCTATATATTGTAGATTTTCCATATCCCATTGCCTTAGATGTTGTTTCAACTACACTGTCAATAGTGTTTGAGGGATTTTGATGTTTAAAATAGTGGTACACATTCACTACAGCACTCTTTTCATTGAGCGATAAATGGTCTAGTTTTAATTTTTTCACTGGCGTATACTCACAAACTGCTTCCATTTTTAGTCACTACTATTTGTCACGTTTATCGAAAATCAAATAACTGCATTTATAGAAACTTAAGCACTATTTAAGTCAAAATATCTGTCATTAGAAGCTGTTGCCATTCGGAGGTCGTTAAATAACAATTATCCCTTTCTAATCTGGTTACGCCTATGACGCACGTTAATCCTCTTAGGAAAGATCATAAAATAATGTGATAGTCCAAGAAATTTAATAAATTTTGTATTGAAATTAACAAAAACAATTTAGAATGCATTACAAATTTGAAGTTTTACCGCACGTACTGTACTATAGTTTTGCATACCGAATTAGTTTTTATTCTGGGAATTTACTCTTGATTTTCAAATACAGTATACAGCTACTAGATTTTACCTGCTTTTCTGTATTATATTACTTTATAACTGTAAAACAACCTGTCTATGATTTCAATTCAAGTCGATAGACTTTACCTTTCAATGCGATTGTTTCACCAAAACTCCATTCGGAACTTAACGTTGAACAATTTAAAATAACTTCGTCTTTTGTATTTCGGATCAGGAAGGATCTTCTTTTGTTTACCGCTTGTGCTAATTTGGAAACAAAAAGCATTTGTCTGCTGCTCTCTATTCATTTCTTCCGCGAATAATATTTCGATTCCGTTATTGTATAGAGAAAATTAACTTTAAGTCTATGGCACAAAAAAAATGGGAGCATTGAGCGTTTTCTAAAGAGTATGCCAACCAACTTATTTTCTTCTACTTCTGTTTCGCCTCCGCCACCGCCATCGTCGTCGTCTCGAGACTCCTCTTCTGATTGGTTAGCTATTGATCGAAAATAGGGTGCGAACAAACTTCATTCGGCTAAATTTCATATTCATTGAAAATAAAACTTTAGATATCGAATGATAGAGCTGCTCTTTCTCTAGAGGCTTTTCTCTGTAATGGGGTATATTTTTAAGAAAATACCTCGGGCGTGGTTCCAGACTCCAGCAACCGGAGATTTCTATCTATATTTGTTTATTAACTCAACTCAAAAACGTGATCGGTAAAACAATATCCACGTCCTGCAGTTTCATTTTAATTTTAAATAAAAACGCTTCGATAAAAAATGAAATAAAATCAGTAATAGCTAAGAAAGCTAGTTTCGAAAAATTCCTTTTATCATACGAAAATAGTCAGAGAAAGAACGCGTTTTTCAGACAATTCTAACATTTTCCAACAAATTTTTAAAAATAAATTTAGATTCCATTCTGACGAGACATATTACCTGTTCTGAATTTGAAATTACTAATTACTAATAATTAACTGTACCTATCTAACATAAACTTTTAAAATCATAAGAATATACAGGGTGTTTCATTAAAAATATAGATCAATGACGATGCCAGACTTGCGTGTATCACACTGTACATTTAGATTTATGTTTAAAAAGCTCACATTTGAATTCCAAAGTTGACGAGTCTTGAAAACGCTTGAAAATGAGTAGAACGGGGTTTTTTAAGACGCTGAATCCACTGATGCAATCAGTTCTTCAATATCTTGTCTAGAACTCATTTTATTTTTGGTGGAAAGAATTGGGAGCAAAAGTAGTACAGTCGCAGTCAAAAGTATTGAGCTACCTTTAGAAATATTGATATTTTTATAATTTTGACGCGATTTTCGTATTCTACGGGGTTGATTTAGTGGTTCTACACCAATTTTATCAAAAATTAATTTTGACTTATTTTTGGCATAAAATCAAAGGGTATTGCTCCATTTTTTGAGAAAAATGCTTTTGGTCTTAGAAACGCTTGAAAATGAGTAGGACGGGGTTTTTTAAGACGCTGAATCCATTGGTGCAATCGGTTCTTCAATATCTTGTCTAGAACTCATTTTATTTTTGGTGGAAAGAATTGGGAGCAAAAGTAGTACAGTCGCAGTCAAAAGTATTGAGCTACCTTTAGAAACATTGATATTTTTGTAATTTTGACGCGATTTTCGTATTCTACGGGGTTGATTTAGTGGTTCTACACCATTTTTATCAAAAATTAATTTTCACTAATTTTTGATAAAAATGCTTTTGGTCTTAGAAACGCTTGAAAATGAGTAGAACGGGGTTTTTTAAGACGCTGAATCCATTGGTGCAATCGGTTCTTCAATATCTTGTCTAGAACTCATTTTATTTTTGGTGGAAAGAATTGGGAGCAAAAGTAGTACAGTCGCAGTCAAAAGTATTGAGCTACCTTTAGAAACATTGATATTTTTGTAATTTTGACGCGATTTTCGTATTCTACGGGGTTGATTTAGTGGTTCTACACCATTTTTATCAAAAATTAATTTTGACTTATTTTTGGCATAAAATCAAAGGGTCTTGCTCCATTTTTTTGAGAAAAATGCTTTTGGTCTTAGAAACGCCTGAAAATGAGTAGGACGGGTTTTTTTAAGACGCTGAATCCATTGGTGCAATCGGTTCTTCAATATCTTGTCTAGAACTCATTTTATTTTTGGTGGAAAGAATTGGGAGCAAAAGTAGTACAGTCGCAGTCAAAAGTATTGAGCTACCTTTAGAAACATTGATATTTTTGTAATTTTGACGCGATTTTCGTATTCTACGGGGTTGATTTAGTGGTTCTACACCATTTTTATCAAAAATTAATTTTGACTAATTTTTGGCATAAAATCAAAGGGTATAGCTTTGCTCCATGTTTTGAGAAAAATGCTTTTTGTCTTAAAAACGCTTGAAAATGAGTAGAACGGGGTTTTTAAAGACGCTGAATCCACTGGTGCAATCAGTTCTTCAATATCTTGTCTAGAACTCATTTTATTTTTGGTGGAAAGAATTGGGAGCAAAAGTACTACAGTCGCAGTCAAAAGTATTGAGCTACCTTTAGAAATATTGATATTTTTGCAATTTTGACGCGATTTTCGTATTCTACGGAGTTGATTTAGTGGTTCTACACCATTTTTATCAAAAATTATTTTTGACTAATTTTTGGCAAAAAATCAAAGGGTGCCTTGCTCCATTTTTTGAGAAAAATGCTTTTGGTCTTAAAAACGCTCGAAAATTTGTTAAACGGGGTTTTTTAAGACGCTGAATTGGGAGTAAAAGTAGTACAGTCGCAGTCAAAAGTATGGAGCTACCGTAAAAGAGTAGAATACGTCACCGATTATGACGTAACTGCAAAGGATGGATGAAAAAACTATATTTTTTAATTTGTACTGTTTTGTAAGGAGGTTACAGCCAGTATTACAATAAAATCCAAACGAAATAACCTTGTAATAAATAATAATCACCGGAAACAAGTTGCTACAACACTGGATTATCAATCTTCCTATCCACTTATCCTTCTGTTTCCCATTGTTGATGTTAAATTGATTAAGTTTTTTTCCCGAATGGTTTTTGTTTTAACTTTTTAAATTGTGATTCGGTTTCACAGAAAGTACACAAAGTTCGGTTTGAGCAAGAGTTTCAAGAGAAAACAAAAAAAGGACATAATTAAAGAAGCTAAAAATCATTGGGGAAATGTAGGAGTAAACATCATTCTACGTCTCCAGTTTTCTGAATTCGTCGAAATTTTAAACATTTTTTGGGGTTTCATCAGAGTATTATTAATAAAAAAAAAGAAAATGAGAAAATTCTTCTGAAATGCAGGTTAATTAAATTTTTAAGGACCGATTTCATTCGGAAAATTTACGGTACAATTTAGAAGCTGGAATAACACCAGGGAAATTTTAATATTAATTTAAGATGAAATAAAAAAGAATACGAACACTGGAAAGGGCGTGACAAAAGCAACGCAAAGATAGCACAAATGACAGGAACGGAGCTCTCGCTCCTGGCTCACAAACCTGGACCAAAAGTAAATAAAGTAAGAACGGGAAACAAGTACAAGATCGTCATGCCACCAAGAGAGCAATGGACGAACCAACAGAATTTCCTTCGGGGAGCATAGTGTGTTACAAAGATGGCTCCCGCATGGAGAGACGTCAGTAGCAGGTGTTCTTATAGAGGCTGTAGGGGTTCGAAAGAGTTACGCTCTTGGTAAATATCAGACATATTTCCCATCCTGAAAGCAGCAAAACTAATAGATAAGCGGGACAGGAAGCAACTGCAGTTTTCCCCTGATATGTTCTTGCACCCAATAAGAGTCAAAATGGATTTGTGTATTACTTAATTTTCAAGTTTATTTCAGAGCAACCTGCTTTCTTGGATTAACCCTAAATATTTTACCACTATCATCTACTTTTATGGTTTTTATATTAGGCTCTTTTTTCCTTGTAAAGGTTTTACAAAAAAACTTATTAAACAGAGTCGTATAGGTCTCAAGTTCTTACTTAAAATCTTACTGGGAACAGTATAAGGCAATATCAAACAAAATGTACTTTAAATTTAAACCTTGAGGTGTTTTACATAAAAATCTGTTTTCGGTTGTTCCAATTTTCTAATAAATGCCTTTGTGGTAAATCGTGAATAGATTTACATTAGCCAAACGCACTTCTACTTAAATTGTTTGCCACTGTGCAGTTCTTTGAATTATTCTGGCCATCGCGACTATATTCCTACAGCCGCTCTAAGCTCTAAACGTTAAGGTCGTTCCATATCCGGTTTTAATTAAACGATAGAGTAAGGTAGGAATTTTAATATCTTTTGCATATTTATTTTATCAGATATTTATAACGATCGTTTAACTTTTGGTTTTGTTTTCCTAAAAAAATCCAATCTCTCGACGAGATGCTGATATATTCGAAGCGAATATTGCTCTAAAACGCACCATATATTCCTAAATCGATCACCAACTAATATATCGTTAATAATTATTACATTGTTAAGCCATACCAGATTATCTGCTAACCTATTTACGGTACTGGATATTGGGAATTTGCCACTACCGAATTACATTGCATTAATTGAATATCAAACAATTTCAATCGTAAATCGGTATTTGTCATTTTATTTAAAACAATTATGAATTTTATTATGCACTTCTCCAAGAAATTAACGTACCACTACAATGAATAAATTTTATTTGTATACAGGCAAAGAATAAAAATTGAAACTACATTTTATGAGTAATTATAGCGACCTGTCCACCGTCGTTTAGATTGAAAGACAACTGAAAAAATAATAAAAAAGAAAATTCTAACAAAGTTAATGTTAAGAAAAGCAAACTAAAATATGAAAAAAAAGGCTTAATAACGAGTGTTTCCACTTCTACCACGTATAACAGCTTCTTATATGTTACACATGTTTGAAATTAATTGTCGTATTTCATTTTGGTCTATTTCTCTCCAAATCTGGATCAGCCTCTCTCCCACCTTCTATAAGTTTGGTTGGATCGAACTACGTATTGGCCATTCCAAAGTGTTAATTTCTACTTCTTCTATAGTATGTACAAAAAGTACGAGGAGTAATAAACCCTAGTTAAGTATGCAAAACCTTTTCAGAGAGCACCATGAAATCTTTGATAAATCTCTTACTTTAAATTACATTTCTTCCGTAAATCTAAAAACCAGGTAGATCGACCCCGTATTTGTTTCAGTTGTAGCAAAGTTTAGGGTTTCTTCATTGTTAAAGGATTAGCAGATAAGCAATAACGCAATGCAGTGGTGTGTGATATACCACGAGAAGAAGCCATTTCTTCTACAATGTAGGTTTTGTATTTATTCTTGTTCATTTTTGCAATTCTGTAAAGTTCTTTCCTTAGTGGATCTTTTGGAAACTTAATATTTTTCGAAATAAGCCACTCCAAAAGCTCTGCTTTACGCCAACGACTTGTGGGCAATGCTTCTCGTAACCGTGAATGGTAACTTGCGTTGTCCATAACAATAACAGCCCCTTTTGGAATCAGATCCAACATTTGAACAAACCATTCCTCGAAGACATCCCCATTCATATCTTCGTGATAGTCCCCCGTGCGTTTTGAAATAAAAGTAAACCTAACGACAAACCTTCCACGAATGCCTGCCTTCCGCTTTTAATGTTTTCATCTTGCCAAGATTTGGAAACTGTATATCCACCATTTATCCATGTTTCGTTTAAGTAGAAGATTTTCAAATTTTGTTCTCTGGCATGTCGAATGCTTCTTAAATAGTCTCTTCTCCAAAAAATTATTTCCGGTTTATCTATCAAGAGAGATTTTCTATTATGTTTTGTATATCTGAAACCCACATCTTTCATAAGTTTGCATAATGTTATTCTGGAGAATTTTGTATAGTCCGTATCTTTTTGCACTGATGTCATAATTTTGTCAAGTATTGGAATTTCCTTTCGTAAGTAAAATCCATGGACTTTACGCCTTAGTCTTTGTTTTAATGACTCATCGATCTCAATTGGTTTTCGTCCTGAAGGAGTTTTAGGGGGTTGAAGAGTTCCATTATTGCTTTCTTTTAGTAATCTATAAATTGTTGATTTAGCAACACACAGCATAGCAGCCGTTAATTCCATAATATCATCAACACTTGCACTTGGATCCTTGTTTCTCAATGATATATAACAATTCAATATCAGAGTTTTTTCATTTAAAGATAATGGACCTGTTTTTGGTCGTTTAGATGGTCCTTGGCTTATCGACATTGTTTGGTACTTGCACAATTAACATTCAACAAATGTTTTAAATATATTCCAACTGTTTACAATATTATGAAAACCATACAACTTCATACAACTTTACTCAAAGAACTAATACTAAGTACTGATTTAATGTACCTACTTTCTTTTAAAATAATATTCCCGATAATGTTTCTAAGAAAACTGGGTTGTTTGGAAATTCCCTCTCAATAATCGAATAATCTGTAAATAGGTGTAATCGTATTAAGCCCATTACAGTAGGCCACTTGCCATTTAAAATTTCTGAGAAAAATTCCCCAAACATTACATATAGGAGTAATACAAATAAAAAATATTCATTTTGCTTCTTTGAATTTAATAAAAATTGTAACGATATCTTGCTATCTTGACTTTAATAAATTTTTTAAAAATATATTTAATTGTAATTTATTTGTGACAATATTCAAAGTTTGAATTAATCTTCTTACAAAAAGAACAAAAACATATAAAATAATTATTGTTACAGATTGGTTTGTTTTCTATTATGAATAAACTGTGTTGCCTTTCTTTATCAAACTTAATAAAATTTATGTACCTCTATCACTTTTTTTATTAAAATTAGTACATCCCGTTACCTCTGACCTAAATCGTATATTGTTTAGCATAGCTGCAACTCATTCGTTCAATACAAAATGTACCTTACGGTAAACCCTCTTAAAGTATATTTTGGTACGTCTATGAAATCTACTTAAATGAATGATTTATTACTTCTTGTCCTTTCTATATAGACTATAGATAATTTCTGACTATCTGTGCAACGTGAGGCCTGGCATTATCCTGCATTAGATGCATCTGGATGGACCGAAAAGAATGGTCATAAATTATACCAGAGATTCTGGGGTCAAAAATATGTTGATTGAACCCGACTTACCTATATACAATAATAGTGCACACAAAAATAGTTACAGGATGCTAAAGTTAAAAATTTAAATATTTTTTTAACATTATTCTAAAACGGTTTAACGTTAATGTATGAAAATTTATAGGAAATACTAGCAGAGAATACCCAATAAATCGGAAACAATTGCATTGAATTATTTTGATTTATTATGGATTTTCAGAGGGAAACAACAAAGGACCTACATATTGTTTAATAAGCCTACAAATAATAGGCTATATTATACCTATGACATTTTATTCATAATTAATGTTAACTTTTGATGTTTATTTAGTTTTACAATCTTAATCATTTATTTACAAGTATATCTTTTATAGATGCGGACTTTCCCAACTAATTTGGTTACTGAGTAAACCATCATTCAAAGCTGCCTCTTTTCCCTGCAATAAAAAAATGTTCTCGTTTATATTTAATCTAAAACATCTCCCAGACATCCATGCAGTTACCCAAGTAAAAATCCAGTAACTTATTGGAAAACTCTTTTACTGATGTTGAAACAGCATCCATTAGGCACAAAACAAGCAAATCCGACATAAATACAATATGTGACGGAGCCAAACGAGTTCCTCTACAAAATTGCTGTTAATTTATCTAGCCAACGATCGAGAGCTGATTTCTACTATCTACGTCATTCTCCCTCTTTCTCACGCGAGTTTTATTCGATTTGAGGCAGGGTGTAAACAGAGACACACTGGTTAAGGGTGCAACGTCCCCTTCTAGCTTGTAATTCGACCGAACTGCGTTTATTAAGAGAATTAGTTTTTTGTTCTTCGACATGGGATTCATTTGTCAATTCCATCGGTTACTAAATCTAACCAATGATGCGGTCTTTCAAAAATGTAAGTACGCGGTGGTTGTACCTCAAATTTGATAGTTTTTGTCCATCTGCATACCGGATATACCAACCCAACCCAACCCAAACAATTGTTATAGCAACACTTTAACATTAGCTATGGAAAAATAATATGTAGATGGATTTATTGATACTCACAAAGAATAAAGTTAATGTCTAAAAGGAAATTTTAGTTTATGTATTTGTAATATTATTGTATGTTTTATTAAAATCATTTATTATGTATAATACAAGCAATTTAAAATGGAAATTCCAGATTTAAATGGATGGTTATACAACATGCTCTCTCAGAGAGCAATAATAATTAGCGTGGAAGATGTCACAATAAGAGGCCTGGTTATCAAAGGATGTCCACACGGAGGGCTCCTCTCACCTCTTCTGTGTGGAGGCTTGTGAACTTTCGGGCTCCAAAACTCCCAAAAACTGAATTAAACTTCTCTGCAGAGGTGAAATATCTAGGAATCACCTTTAACAGCAAGTTAACATGGAACTCTCATCTAGAAAATAGAGTCAAAAAAGCATATATTGCCTATGAACAGTGTAGAAGAACCAATGGTCGCACCTGGGGATTGTCACCAAGGGTCACGGAGTGAATCTACACTGCAATAATAAGACCTATGATAACCTACGGCGCGATTGGCTGGGGAGTAAAAACAAACCAGCTGACAGTCGTCCGCAAACTTGACCATTTACAAAGAACAGCATGCCTTAACATAACAGGAGGCATGAGAACTACACCAACTAGAGCGATGGAGGTGATCCTCTGTCTCACCCCACTTGATATATATATCAAGGAGGTGGTTTTGATGACCATGCTACGGCTCTGCTCTACCGGTACACAACTCGAAGTTAAATCTGGTGAGTCGAGGTGTGGTTTGTGGCCCGAAGCTATAAACGAGCTTCCAATGCTACAAGCAAATACAGAATCGATTTCACCAAGATATGCCTTTTACAGGCCCTACAAAATAATCATTACTGACAACGCTCAAAATGCATTGGCGACAGGTACTATATGTATCTTCACCGATGGATCTAAGACAAGAGAAGGTTCAGGATGTGGAATTTACTCCAGATCCCTAACCTAAATATAAAATGGGCAATGGATTGTAATGCAAGTATAGCTCAGACAGAGCTAACTGCCGTCTCCATAACCGCAAAAGAGATTACCAAAAGAGAAATCACTGGCAAAAACATCCGTATCCTTACGGACAGCAGACAAGTACTAATAGCCCTGAATAGGCCACGGATCACATCAGGTCTAGTATTAGAATGTAACATGGCCCTTACGGAAGCCTGCAACAATAATGTGGTTACTCTAGGCTGGATAAAAGGTCATGAAATTTCAAAAGGCAACCGCATAGCTGACTCGTTGGCTAGAAAAGCTGCCTCCCAAAGGCTCTTGGGACCCGGTAGTCCTGTCAGCTTGCCGGCATCAGCGGTGGTTGACCCAGTAAAGGAACGCTCCCTTGACAAATTCAGGGGAAGATGGGACGAAGAAAAAGGTTGCATACTATCCAAGGAACTTCTAAAATATCCAAATAGCAAAGCAGCCAAGAAATACGTGGCCACGACCAGAAAGGACCTGCGGTTGGTCACAGGTATATTTACTGGCCATTGTCATTTACGAAAACATCTGAACAGGTTGGGTTTATCTTCCAGAATTACAGATACAGATCTAGTGACATTCTAAAGAAGTAAATTATTAAATTATTGGCGACAATTTTGAATTGTGATTTAAGAAAATCAAATTAAAAGCAGTACATTAAAAGAGTTATAACAGTTTTTGATTGTTTGGGGACATATAAAAAGCTCTTACCAGCTAAAAATAAGTAAAAATCACCGAAATACATTCATGATCACTTCACAGTGCCGGAATTTAACAACACATTTATTTTGAGTAGCTAATGTAAGGAAACCTACAGGCGATTAAATAACATTGATCCTGAGGGTACTTACCTAAAACAACAATGTCACTGTATACTAAATTCCTAGAATATTACGTGTAACGAGCTCTCCATAACCCAAAATGCCCCTCTTTCAACGCAGAATCTTCTCGATATAGATCAAAGGGATCAAATTCGGAGAATGGAATTTACGTACAAGGGACACAATAGAGTCCTTCCTGTGTGTAAAATTCCTCAATTTATTAGTGAACTCTTTAAGGACAGGAGATTCTTTTGTAAAAAAAATCCACTGGTGTGTGATTTTAAAATTATAAGACTGTAAGTATTTTTTAATTTTTGACTCGTTTATTATACCATCTTGTAAGATATTTTAGCTTGTAGTTGTTTACAATCCACCTCTAGTTACTGCAAAATTGTTTTTTGTTTTCTTAGTTTTAATAATGTAATCTGTAACTACACTGCTCAACAATTAAAGTGGATAGTACAAAAATCTGTAATTTTTTTTGTCATTGGTGAATAATAAATCAAAACTGAGTGTTGGGATTTTTATGTCACTTATGTTATTGTCGCAGATGACAATAACAGAAAAATTCCTCATTGTATAAAGAATCCCTTCCAGTCTGGGCAAACAATCGAGACAACGACAACGCAGAATGGCCAATTCCCCGGTAAAGTTGACCTCGGACATCCGTGAGCGTCCCCTCGAGGATGCTGCTTTCACTACACAAACAGATAAATTGACTCTAGTTTATCACAAACTTCAAATCGAATTTCCCTCCAATCTTTTCCATTTAGAAAGCGATAAGGAAAATAAGGAGGGAATACATACATATATATATTGACCGCCCAGACCATTCTTGTAATTGATTGTTTTCTTAGGACGGAGAACAGAATTGAAGAGCAGCTTGTTAGTAATTTTCAACAAAAAATAACAAAGGAATTTTAGGTAGAGGGTTTGTTACGAGAATAAATTTAAGTGAGGACATAAAATGAAGAAACCTTCGGACGAAACTTACATTTTTGCTTTAAAAAATTAGATTTTTTAACTCAAAACTGTTAACAAAATATCTATTTGTTTGTAATTTTGTATTTTATTAGATAAAAATAATATTCAAATAATACACTGAATCAAAAATGTTTTGCATATCATTCGAGAAGCCACTGGAGGTTTTTTTAACTGGGATCTTTTATTCTTAACTTATTTTGTGTGCTAAAAGCTTAAACCATCAACACTCTACAGCTACAATATTTTGTGATTGTGGATCATAAAATACTACTTAAAAAATTTGCAGTACTATGGAGGCACCTCGATCAGATGGTTCGAGTCTTTTCTTAGTGATAGACTGCAGCTTGTACGAGTTGATAAATTAAGATCTTCATGCAAGCAGATAGAATAATGGGTTCCACAAGGTTCGGTATTGGGTCCTATATTGTTTTTGCTATTTATCAATGATATTGCTAACTTAAGCATCGGCGGTAAAATTTGTCTATTCGCAGACTACACTAGCTTTTCTTGGAGTCACCCGGATATCACCGAACTTCATAGAATCGTTTCACATGACTTAACCATCATCAAATCATGGTGTAATTCTAACCATATGTGTTTGAACGTTTTTAAGACGAAAGTTTTACCATACATACCTGGATTTCAACCTATTATGTTGAATAATTCCACTAGAGAGGTCGTTGACTCTGTGAGATTTTTGGGACTTGTCGTTGACAGCTCTCTAAAATAAAATGGGATGTACAATTTGTTAAATATGCATACAAATCATCATTGAGAGCCCATGGTAACATCAACATTATGTAAATATGTATAATATGTTTTTAATAGTTGTTTAATAGTACTCATATTAATATTGGTTATATTTTTCCATATTTCAATCATATCTATATCAACAAAAAATTTTTTTAACTGGAGGAACCAACTGTATCTGGGATCAGCCTTGTCTTTTAGAAGAATTTGTTGTTCTAAGCATAGCTTCGGGTATCTATTATTTCCCATAGAGCACATTTTGTGGATCCAATGTAATGCCATTTTAAAAACGTTGTACGAATATTTTACCCTTGCTGTTTCAAGTCGGATAATAACATCAGGTGTGTTAAGCGGAACCAACAGAATTCTTTTCAAAAAGTTTAATTGAACTCGCTCCAAAATATCTTAATACCTAAGTCCCCAAACAGAAATACAATTAGATAAAATACTAAGAGCCAGGGAATCAAATAATTTGATTCGTGGGAGCCAAGTGTCTAATTTTGCTTGAATCGTAATGGGCAATATTGCTCCCACTGCTTTCTTTCCTTTGTTAGCAATTTCAGTTGCCATTTCACGAAAAAGACCAGAAGAAGAAAACGTTATTCCATATTACTTACTCATATTTAATTTACATATATCTTCAAAATAAATTTTCACGAAGTAAACTGATCAATCATGTTCTTATCACACCTCCAATAGTAACCCGGAGCATCGTCCCATTTCGACAGAAATTTAGCTCGTAACCCACTTTGACTGTGTATAAAATATTTACACGACCTGTGTTAGGATGACACGTTTATTGGCAATCAACCCTGTAACGCTTTCCCTTGTTGTTCAAGATTTCCAAGTCCTCCCCGAAGCCCGGCGTCTTCTTTCACCCTTACTCGGAAGATTATCGATTTCATTATAAACGGCCCTTACAATAGGTGAAATATGATTAGGCGGAACGCTCAAGAAATCGATATATCATACCTACTACCTACTGGAAAGTCGGATTCGAATTTATATTTGGAAGTTTGTGTAATAAAAGGTGATCGTCCTTTAAATGGTTTCCGATCGACGTTGATTCGGAAGTTTTGAAAAATCGTTCGGCACCAACTTTTTTATGGCACTTAAAATAATGTTAATGGTTGTTGGATTGTTTGTTGGGATTCGGGAGTCTTTTATTGGGACAAGGAAACGATGATTTTTTTTTAAAACAGTGCCACTTTATGTATTTTTTTCTGAAATCGTTTCGGAATACTCATTTTTTCAGACTAATTTCGGACCCCAAATTACGCTATTCTAATAAATTCGTTTTCCGAAAATCGATAAGAAATAACAACATTTTTGACAACATATTTGAAAGAAAAAGTCAATATTTACTCCAACTTGATTGTGATAGATAGATTTAATTGTCACAATCTCATCTTTTCAAGTATCTAAATAATTTTCGAGGTGATTTTGCTTTTAAAAAAATAATTGATCCTAACTCTTGCGGAAATTAACTTTTCCGCACTTATTAGGATAATAACTATTTCATACTTGATTTATCGCTACAATGTAATATAAAAAACAAAATTTTTATAATGAAAAATACTATCCCTTTCATTTAATCTTTCTTTACTTGTAATGATTTTAAAACAAAAAATTTTCCTTTTTTTTGTAAAAATGGACCTCAGTAAAAAAAGCGCAAGACTTGCAAGAGTCTTGGTGCAAGACCAAGACCAAGACCAAGACTGGACCCTGCAAGAACAAGACCAAGACCAAGACTTGATGAAGTTCCTTTAATTGTAAGGCAGGATATGTGGTTTATACAGGACGGTGCTCCCCCACATTATTCACTTATAGTCCGGGAGCATTTAAATAACAATTTTCCGCATCGTTGGATTGGACGGGGCAGTGAGTTTCCTTGGCCGCCTCGTTCCCCAGAATTTAATCCTTTGGACTTTTATGTATGGGGATATCTAAAATCGTTAGTCTACAATAGTGAAATTCATAACCAAAACGAACTAAGCAAAGATTCATGAAGCCGCTAATACTTTAAAAAATGCAACGCGATGTTTTTTAAAGTAAGAGAACATTTACAAAAAATTTTACGAAAATGTATTGAAGTAAACGGTGGTCACTTTCAACATTTAATGAAATAAATGTAATTATTGTTTTTATTCTTTTCTTTTTCCAATTAAATTATATTCTTTGAACAACCAATGTTTTATTTAGGTTAAATTGATTGTACTAACCCTTACTTTTTGGAAGTCCATCTTATTAAGGATAATAAAAAACTCTTCGTTTTAACAAAACTTCCAATAAATATTGGAAGTTTTGTTAAAACGAAGAGTTTTTTATTATCCTTTTATTTAGGTAATAATTTTTAAATGCCGGTGTGGCAAGCAGTATTAAAATAGCAATATCTTGAAAATGACTTAAAATATGAGAATTGAACAAGAATGCCTTTTTTGTTTCAAAATGATGCAGTTTTTAAATTGATTGTACTAACCCTTACTTTTTGGAAGTCCATCTTATTAAGGATAATAAAAAACTCTTCGTTTTAACAAAACTTCCAATATTTATTTAAAAAAGCAATTTTTTAAATAAATATTGGAAGTTTTGTTAAAACGAAGAGTTTTTTATTATCCTTGATGCAGTTTTTATTATTTTGTAATAAAATGCACATTATACCGCTGATCTATCAAATTTTAACTGTGTAACCAGCGCCATCTAGAAGTATTATTAAAAATTAAGGCAATATCATGCTTATTACCATTAAAAACCATAGTGTACCAATTTTGAGACCAATACATTCAGTTTTCAAAATATTACGAATTTTCAAAAATATTTTGTCAACTATAACGCCCCATATCTCGCTTACTATTAACATTTTAGTGGTGCATGTTTGTATCAAACGACTTATTTTTATCACTCCTTTCTACAGTTCTTATATTGTCCATTAATTATGGGACACCCTGTATAATGTTAAAAGAAACTCTGAATTTACAATAAAATTAAAAATAACACTTATGAATAAATCCTATTGGATAGTGGTTGTTAACTACCAACTGTTTGATTATTTTAATCTCTCTATTAAAAGAATCTTGACACAAAGAGAGAGGGAGAAACATCTATGAAAGAAGGATCTAAAAGAAGCTACTTTCTGGGAAAGAAAATGGCAGGAGTAGTCGTCAATAAGACAATCTGTGGTAGAAGGTTTTCTATAGACATCAGAACAAAAAGAACCATTAACTAAGTCTTTAGTTATCAAACTATCCAAGAAAGAAATCTGGTTAATAGTTTCCATTTTTTCGACAGAAAGAACGAAATGACAGATTTTAGCAGTAATAAAATGTCAAGTTGACAACTAATGACAAGTATATCAAGTATGATATATGCACCTTTCGTGCATAATTTCACAACCTTCATAATTTCAGTACTGTTTATTTTGTGGAACCTGTTTTAAATTTAATGTTTTATCACTGAGAAAATGACGGCTGTTTCTTATACAAGTGATGCTATGCTTAAAGTTGTTACTGTGTTAGTACTTAGTTAGTACCAATTCAGAAACTATGAAACCCTTAACATAAATACACCTTTTATCATTGTTGGATAATATTCAATTTTTTTTCGTAGGGTTCTAAGTATTGACGAGGATATAAAAAAATATTTTGATGGAATCAGTATTCTGGCGCAGTCACCAAAATTTTAAAAACGCTACTATTTTAAAATTTTGTCGATTTGTAGCAACAAAAAACAAAATTGCAGAATTATATTTATCAACTAATTATATTATAACGATTTTCAATACGTTCATGTTAATTTAACTAACAAATTATAAAACATACTAAAAAAATCTGGAAAATAATTTTTTTAGAGAACCTTCACCAAATTTTGAAAAAAATACGATTACCATTACTAGAAAGATTTTATAAAAATAGAACATTGGTAAAATTAAAAATTACACTACCACTACATCAATACACACTTTTCAAAATAATAAAAAAAAGCGTAATTTTACATAATATGCCTAATTAGTAGTGCAAAACTAGTTTTAAAGTTTGAAGTATTTTAAAAAATCTTCCATTTTATGTGCGGTGTAGTTCAATTAATATGTGCGGTCCATATGTATGGAATAAATTCATTTGTAGCGTTATTACGTACTATATGAAAAAAACCTGAAACAGGTCGATTTTTATTCTTAAATTGACAATTTACAGTTTGAAAATATTATCCCCCTCCAGCACCCCTTCGGAATTATAAGCACCCCCTCGAAAATTTTAAATTACAAAGGTGGTCGTGTGGCACCTCGTTGGAAAGGGATTTTAGTCCTCTGTTCAGCAATATAAAGTTTTTTAAGTTTGGTGCAATCATAACAAACTGAGAAAATTGATTTTTAACATGTAAAATTTTGATAATGTCTCTAACACAAAACTTTACGTAGAATGAAGATTATAATGTCACATAATGATTAGAATGTGTTTTTCAATGTATTTGACACTTAAATTAAATGTTCAAAATGACCACCATTCACTTCTTGACAATAACCGAGGCGATATTGGAATTCTCGTACAACATTTTGTATGACCTCGGGGGTTATTTTGTTAATTTCTTCCGTTATCCTAACTTTTAAATCAGCAATATTGTTTGGTCTATTAAAATATACTTTAGATTTTAAATAACCCCATAAGAAGTAATCGAGAGGAGTCAAATCGGGGATCTAGCCGGCCATTCGATCGCCCCACGTCTTCCAATCCACCTATTGGGAAAAACCTCGTTTAAATAATTTCTAACAGTACGTGCAAAATGCGGTGGAGCTCCGTCTTGTTGGTAGTAAATAGATCGATCTATCTCATTTGGATGATTAACATCAGGAAAAACTCTTTGTAATGTAGGCACTAAAAAGTTAATAAAAAAATCTAGATAAACCTCACCAGTAACTGTGCCCTCAAAAAAATAAGGGCCAATAATTTTATTGTTAATGATACCAGCCCAAACGTTAACTTTTTTAGGATATTGAGTGTGCGAGCCTCACACATCCAGCGAGGATTTTCTCTGCTCCAATATCTACAGTTCTGTTTGTTAACGGTTCCGTTAAAAGAAACGTCGCTTCATCAGAAAAAACTATTTTGTTTATGAACTGCAAATCTGCGTTCATTCTATCCATCATCAATTCACAGAATTCTTGCCTTCTATCAGGATCATCTTCATTTAACTCCTGAACCAACTGAACTTTGTAAGGGTGGTATTTTTCTTTATGCAGAACCCTCAAAATAGATGATTTACTTACATCATTGTCGGCGGCAAGTTCTCGAGTTGTCTTATGCGGATTTTCCTTAATCTCTAGAAGTACATCTAACTTTTTTTCATCAGTAAATTGAACATTTCTACCTGGTTTTTCAATATTTTTTACATGTCCAGTTTCACGAAACTTTTTTTCAATTTTGCTAACTGTAGACTGCGAAACGTGTTGACCAGGGTATTTGTTATTAAAAATTTCACAAACCTTCTTTTGAGTTCTGAGCCATAATTAAATTTAATACGCGCACAAATATTATACTGACGTCTTTTAGTAACTTTAAATACCAAAATGACAGCAGCCCACTAGATTTATATCAATTGTTTATTTAGTTTTTTGACTATTATTTTAATATCTTCAAAGTTTTTTCCTAATATTTAGCAGAACAGATACGAAAATACCTGATTATTTCTAAAGTTATTTTAATAGACCAAACAATATCGCCTCGGTTATTGTCAAGAAGTGAATGATGGTCATTTTGAACATTTAATTTAAGTGTCAAATACATTGAAAAACACATTCTAATCATTATGTGACATTATTATCTTCATTCTACGTAAAGTTTTGTGTTAGAGACATTATCAAAATTTTACATCTTAAAAATCAATTTTCTCAGTTATGATTGCACCAAACTTAAAAAACTTTATATTGCTGAACAGAGGACTAAAATCCCTTTCCAACGAAGTGCCACACGACCCCCTTTGTAATTTAAAATTTTCGAGGGGGTGCTTATAATTCCGAAGGGGTGCTGGAGGGGGATAATATTTTCATACTGTAAAATGTCAATTTAAGAATAAAAATCGACCTGTTTCAGGTTTTTTTCATATAGTACATAATAAAGCTACAAATGAATTTATTCCATACATATGGACCGCACCGTATGATCTTAGATCGCAACAACCGCAGTTTTCGTTCTTATTTATCATATTTTTATATTTCTGCGGCATCTTTTGCAAAGTTCCATCAAAAGTTCAATACTTGCTATGCGGATATATATTCGTATTCGTAAAAATGTCGCTTATTTGTTGAAAAGTTTCGTGCATATTTTTCGCGATTTTCCACCGGTGGATACCCTCCTTTTTCCTCTTTTTCTTTCCGTATTACTCCTTTTTCTCGATTTGAAAGTCAAGAAAGGAACATATTTTAGCATTCTGAATGAGGAAGATGCCTTATCGAGGGAGACCATGTCAGTTTTCATTTATACTTTTCAGGAATACAATACGTATATAAGAAGCGTATTTTCTTATCTTCAATATACCGGGTGACCGAGAAATTTTTGAACCATTTCAACTGCAAATATATCGGAACTTAAAAACCATAGGGAGATGCGGTTTTCAAGGAACAATTTCTTTTTATATAAGATTGAAGACTGAAAGACTGACGACTGAAAACAACTTTATATAAAAAGAAATTGTTCCTCCAAAACCGCACCTCTCTATAGTTTTTAAGTTCCGATATATTTGCATTTAAAATGTGTCTGAAACTTCTGGGACACCCGGTATTTTAATCAATAATCAAATACAGTAAGCTCCAAAACAAACGACACTGAAAAACTGAAACATAACATATTAACTACAAAAAATATAAAAAAAAACATTATTTAAAAACATTTATTTACATAATAAACTAGACAAATGCATTTAAATATTTACAATATTTCAACTATTTACTTTTTTTCAGATTCCATGCAATCTCTATGCAAGAACCACTTCCTTCAAAACCTGTACCGAAAGATAGATGGCGCTCTACTGTGGTCGCAGAACGAGAGGAATCTAGACTGCATCATAACCTTTCAGACGCATTCCATTCTTCAAAGATTCATGCTTCGTTTTGATTTCTTACAATTGGATTGCAATGATCATTTGTATATTTACGATGGAGCTCACGCTGTAGGGACCTATAAAGTAAGTAAAATTTATAGACTAAGATCCCAGAGCTTATTTTCACATAGTATCAGATACTTTACATTAAGCAGATCTTTTAACAGAGGATTTAAAGCACCACATCGTGTCAAAAATTCCTCAACAGAACGGTAGTTAAATTGTCACTACAAAACTGTCTTACTACAAGACACCAAATGGCTATTACTAGGTACAGGTTAGGCCACATAGTAAGGACTCATCAGCAGGTTTAACCACCTAATATACAGGATGAGTCATAACTATTGGGACATAGACTAAGGACAAGTTATTTGGACCAAAATATGGCTATTGGGCCAAATATGCCTTAATATAATGTTGCTGAGAAAAAAGATACAGGGTGTTAAAGTTAATTTTTGTTTTTCGTTTTTTGCAAATAGTTTCCCTGTATATTTATAAATTGATATCAAAATTTTTTAGTAATTTTTATTAGAAAATATGACGTAAACATCATTTTTACGTAAAATTGGTACTCTTGTTTAAACATGATAATTTCAACCGTTTTCGATAAAAACGCAGTCGAACTGCTTAGAGTCTTAAAAAAGGATTTCAAATATTAATTCATTTATGAAAAGTATGCTTTGGACTGTCAGATAATTGTTGTTGGTAAATAATCATTTGTTCAGAGTAAATTATTTTTGATGTGACAGTGTAGTGTAATGTTGCATTTTTTAAAAGTAATCATTACTTTTTTTGATTGAAATGCCTCGTCACAATCATTTTACTAATGAAGAAATGCGAAATATGATTTGCGTATACGCACAAGAAAATTTTTGCGGTCGCTCGGCAGCCAGAAGGTATGGAATGTTATACGCAAACAGAAGACAACCAAATCACAAAACTTTTGCAAGATTATATCGTAGTTTAGGTGAAACTGGGTCATTTCACACTAAAAATCGGGGTGGTCGACCGAAACAAATCACACCTAATCAAGAAGATGAACTTTTGGTTCGAGTACCTAGATGAAAATCCTGAAATAATTTCACGACATCTATCAGCAGCAACAGGAGTAAGTCAGTCGTATTTAATTAGAATTCTAAAAGAAGAGAACCTCCATCCTTATCACTTCACTCCTGTTCAAAATTTACTTCCAACAGATCTTCCACGACGGTTACAGTTTTGCCAACGTATTCTGAATAGACACTTTATTAAGAATATTATGTTTACCGACGAAGCAACTTTTACCAGACGAGGGGTTTTTAATTGGCGAAATAGTCATTATTGGGAAGAAGAAAACCCGCATGCTATTTAAGCTAGACATTTTCAGCATGAGTTTAAATTGATTATTTGGTGTGGCATTATAGGCGACCAACTACTAGGACCTTATGTTCTTCCTCCGAATTTAAATGGAGATTCTTATTTATTCTTTTTGGAAAATACTCTTAGTGATATTTTAGATGATCTGTCACTGGATGTAAGAAGAAAAATTTGGTTTATGCAGGATGGAGTGCCACCTCATTTTTCATTAGCTGTTAGAAATCATCTTAATGACGTATTTCCTCAACGATGGATTGGCAGAGGCAGTGATTTTCAATGGCCACCAAGAAGTCCTGAGTACAACCCGCTAGATTTTTATTTTTGGGGACATATGAAGTCCTTAGTTTATGCCAATGAAATTAATACACGAGACGAACTTTGGAGATACATTCAAAATGCAGCTAATCTTATAAGGGGACAGAATAACATTTTTTAACGTCCGAAAATCCTTTATAAAAAGAATTAGAAAAGGCATAGAAATCGGAGGAGACCATGTAGAACATTTAGTTTGAGTTTTTGTGAGTTCTTTTAAGTTAAAGTGTGTTTAGTTTTGATTTATCGTCAAAACGGAAACCTTACGTTAGTTGCAACTTTGTTTATTAGTTTGGTATTTGATAGTGGAATTGTAAATAAAATACTATTTCTTGTCTAAGATTCTGCCTCTGTGCCAATTTTGATATCAATTTATAAATATACAGGGAAACTATTTGCAAAAAACGAAAAACAAAAATTAACTTTAACACCCTGTATCTTTTTTCTCAGCAACATTATATTAAAGCATATTTGGCCCAATAGCCATATTTTGGTCCAAATAACCTGTCCTTAGTCTATGCCCCAATAGTTATGACTCACCCTGTATACATTGCTACTTTTTGCAGATCAATTGTGCTGCTCTTTGTATTTTGAAGCAACTTATAATAAAGCCATGCCATTCTGATGAAATTCACCATCTTTGATTGTTGCTATTTCATATAGCCTGCTGCTTACGGTTTTTCCTTATAGAAACAGCAGACTTGGCAAACCTTTGCAGTGGCATGGGATGAAGATTGCAGTTTTTTTCTCTGCCAGACAAAACTTGCATAAGTATACTAAGTGACATAAAAAGCTGAACACCCAGTTTAACTGATATATGGTATCTCTTTTGCATTGCGCCTTACTGACCATGTGTGACAGTAGGTCTTCCATCTAATCGCTGATGGCCGCTTTTTCAAGTGTACTTGCGATTTCAAGAACTGCTTCTATCAACGGGATTTTTGTACCTTCTTTGGGCATCTTATCAGCCTTCCCATTGTCTCTGATTTCCCAGTACCTAGATAACTATTAGCCTATTGCCGATTCCCACCTAATTGGGCACTCCCACACACCTCCATATACTCTTTGATTTAACCTGTACCTATAGTCTGTACAAAAAGTACGAGGAGTAATAAACCCTAATTAAGTATGCAAAACCTTTACAGGGAGCACCATGAAATTTTTGATAAATCTCTTACTTTAAATTACATTTCTTCCGTAAATCTAAAAACCAGGTAGATCGACCCCGTATTTGTTTCAGTTGTAACAAAGTTTAGGGTTTCTTCATTGTTAAAGGATTAGCAGATAAGCAATAACGCAATGCAGTGGTGTGTATTTTGGGAAAAAATACGTTTTAAATTATAATATAATAAAAAATGAAAAGAAATAATCATTGGAATTCATTTATTACTTACATTTTATTCTATATCCGACTCGGAAGAATCGTTGTTGACATTAATAATAATAGGGTCGATTAAATCATCAGAAATATTGTCAATTTTCCACATATTTGCCTCTACTTTGATAACATGCTCCATACAGTTTGTCCAATTTTTCTTACTAACATGACTTACAGCACTCTCAAACAATTTCACAACATCGTTTATTTTAAAAGTAGTATTTTTTTTCCAACTTCCCCCATTACCTGAGCCCATATTAATTCTATGGGATTAAGTTCACAATGATAAGGGGAAAGTCGAAGAACTGATATACCACGAGAAGAAGCCATTTCATCTACAATGTAGGTTTTGTATTTATTCTTGTTCATTTTTGCAATTCTGTAAAGTTCTTTCCTTAGTGGATCTTTTGGAAACTTAATATTTTTCGAAATAAGCCACTCCAAAAGCTCTGCTTTACGCCAACGACTTGTGGGCAATGCTTCTCGTAACCGTGAATGGTAACTTGCGTTGTCCATAACAATAACAGCCCCTTTTCATTCCTCGAAGACATCCCCATTTATATCTTCGCGATAATCCCCCGTGCGTTTTGAAATAAAAGTTAATAATCCACCATCAACAAAACCTTCAGAACTTCCAACATGGACAATGATAAGTCTTTTTCCTTTTTCAGATGGTGGCTGCAAACCTAACGACAAACCTTCCACGAATGCCTGCCTTCCGCTTTTAATGTTTTCATCTTGCTAAGATTTGGAAACTGTATATCCAGCATTTATCCATGTTTCGTCTAAGTAGAAGATTTTCAAATTTTATTCTCTGGCATGTCGAATGCTTCTTAAATAGTCTCTTCTCCAAAAAACTATTTCCGGTTTATCTATCAAGAGAGATTTTCTATTATGTTTTGTATATCTGAAACCCACATCTTTCAAAAGTTTGCATAATGTCATTCTGGAGAATTTTGTATAGTCCGTATCTTCTTGCACTGATGTCATAATTTTGTCAAGTGTTGGAATTTCCTTTCGTAAGTAAAATCCATGGACTTTACGCCTTAGTCTTTGTTTTAATGACTAATCGATCTCAATTGGTTTTCGGCCTGAAGGAGTTTTAGGGGGTTGAAGAGTTCCATTCTTGCTTTCTTTTAGTAATCTATAAATTGTCGATTTAACAACACACAACATAGCAGCCGTTAATTCCACAATATCATCAACACTTGCACTTGGATCCTTGTTTTTCAATGATATATAACAATTCAATATCAGAGTTTTTTCATTTAAAGATAATGGACCTGTTTTTGGTCGTTTAGATGGTCCTTGGCTTATCGACATTGTTTGGTACTTGCACAATTAACATTCAACAAATGTTTTAAATATATTCCAACTGTTTTCAATATTATGAAAACCATACAACTTCATACAAATTTACTCAAAGAACTAATACTAAGTACTGATTTAACTTTTAAAATAATATTCCCGATAAGGTTTCTAAGAAAACTGGGTTGTTTGGAAAATCTCTCTCAATAATCGAATAATCTGTAAATAGGTGTAATCGTATTAAGCCGATTACAGTAGGCCACTTGCCATTTAAAATTTCTGGGAAAAATTCCCCAAACACTACATATAGGAGTAATACAAATAAAAAATATTCATTTTACTTCTTTGAATTTAATAAAAATTGAACCGATATCTTGCTATCTTGACTTTGATTAATTTTTTAAAAATATATTTCATTGTCATTTATTTGTGACAATATTCAAAGTTTGAATTAATCTTCTTACAAAAAGAACAAAAATATATAAAATAATTATTGTTACAGATTGGTTTGTTTTCTATTATGAATAAACTGTGTTGCCTTTCTTTATCAAACTTACTAAAATTTATGTACCTCTATCACTTTTTTTTATTAAAATTAGTACATCCCGTTACCTCTGACCTAAATCGTATATTCTTTAGCATAGCTGCAACTCATTCGTTCAATACAAAATGTACCTTAAAATATATTTTGGTACGTCTATGAAATCTACTTAAATGAATGATTTATTACTCCTTGTCCTTTCTATATAGACTATAGTAACATCTGTAGCGATGTGTACAATCTAACAATTTTTTGGATAATCGTTATATACTTTAATTTAAATTTTTTACAGTTTGATCTGTCTTGCAAGAATACGAAACAAAATCTAGGGGCCATGTTTACAAGAACCAACTACGTAACGCTTAAGTACGTCACTGATGCTTGGGGGACTGATTCGAACGGATTCAAACTGGTCATCACGGCTGTAAAAGATCCCAGTAAGTATAATCTTCTTAATCAAATTATAGTTAATAATGTATTGAAGATGTTATTCTAAATCTAAACTGTCAGATGAACTATTTTATGTTCTATTTATGCTGTCCATGACATTGGACATTTTTATTTTAAAGAAGCTGTTTACAGCAGGTATCAAAATCATCTAGTGATTACTAACTTACTTATAATTGAGGCAAAAGTCTAAAAATCATATTATTATATTCTGTTTTTCTTTTATTTGAAATTTTCGAGGGTATAAACCATTTTGAGAGTTGAGAGTTGTTTTCGTCAAAAGTTTCGCATTAAATTTTCTTGAAGTAAAATTGTGTAAGACTTCCAAGAAGAAAGAAATTTAAAAAAAACCAATTATCCCTAAGGCGACCTTAAAAATTAATTTTCCCACAATATACTCGAAATCTATTTCCATGTTTCCTTTGGGAAGCGATTTAAATTGCAGAATTTTTAATAATATTCAGTAGCGGTAATAAAAAGCAAAAAGGAAGCAAAAAATATAAATTATATGCGACACTATCAGTAAGGTTGGAATGTCGGCGACAATAAATTCTTTTTATATCGCGCACAAAACCGAATGGATTTGTCTTTATAATCCAATTAAAATGCTTTTTCATATTTTTTACTAAATAATGGACACAAAAAAATATTTAAAATTAAAAGAACTTTTTTTTACAAAGGAATCAATACAAAAATAAACGGGAACAGTAAAATAATATAGCGGGTCTTTTGTACAGGTTGTTTACAAAAAAAATTTATAAAACCATTAGTTTTCAAAATGAGACAATGCAAAGCAAATATGCAGAAGGAAATCAGTTTATTTTTATTGCTGCTGATAAGAAAGAATATACAGAATTACAGAATACTAGCAACTACTATAGGGTTTCTACTGATGTAGAAAGATACATACAGTATGAAAACCACTAATAGAATAAAGTTATTTGTGAGGTTAGTTTAGAAGATTATAAAAATCGCTGATGGGACCCGTCAACTTTCAAATTCAAATGTGAGCTTTTTAAACATACGTAAATGCCAAATGGAATAAATTCATTATTTCGGTTACTGTACATATTTATAAAAAATCCCGAAACACGTCAAATTTAAATTATAACTTAACATTCTTTACATGAAAATGCAACCCCTACCTTCAACCCCCTTAGAATGACAGGTACAAACCCCAATTTTTTAAATGGGAAGTATAGGCTTGTGATATATCATTTGAAAGGTCTCTTCATTCTCTATTCAAAAATGTTATTGGTTTTAAATTTAATGCAAAAATTAACATAAAAAAAATTAATACCATGTTGTTACCGAAATTCGCTACAATACAATCAAAAACTAAAATGTAATGCAAAACGTAATAAAATGTAGAACACGAAAAAGAACTATAAATGTTAATAAAGTAGATGTTCAAAATGTTCTCCGCGAACGTCTTGGCAACATCCTAATCTCAAATAAAACTGTCTCCTAACATTATTTAACATATCAGGCGTGATCGACCTAATCGCAAGCGTTATTCGTTCTTTTAAGTCATTTAAATCAGAAGGTTTAGTTTTTTACACATGGCTCTTCACATATCCCCATAAAAAGAAATCTAATAATGTAAGATCAGCTGATCGCGCTGGCCATTCAATCGATCCTCGCCTCCCTATCCACCGATTGGGAAATATTGTATCGAGGTACTGCCGGACATTAAGTTGGTAATGACGTGCTGCTCCATCCTGCTGAAACCATATCGTATTCGCTGGAACTTGAGGGTTACCTGGATCAGGATATAAATTTGCCAACGTTGGAATGACATCATTTTGAAGTAGTGCCAAATAATTGTTGCCATTCAAGTTGCCCTCAATAAAAAAGGGACCAATGATATTGTTCCCTACAATCCCTGCCCAAACATTAACATTTTGAGGGTATTGAGTGTGTTCTTCTCTCATCCAGTGAGGATTTTCCGTGGACCAGTAGCGGCAATTTTGCCGATTAGCATGACCGTTAAGTAAAAAAGTACACTCATCAGAAAACATAATATTGTTATCCAACATGTCCATCATTTGCTCACAAAAAAAGTTCTCCTATCAAAATCGTCTCCATGAGCTCCTGAATAGGTATGATCTTATACGGATGCAATTTATTTTCTTTTAATATGTTTGCTATCGATGTATGGCTAGCATTGAATGTAGTGGATGCCTGTCTACTCGATGTATGTGGGTTTTCCTGAAACTCAAGCAACACATCTAATTTGAGTTCATCACTCAGTGCATTGGCAGCTGCTTTTTTTATCTGCCTTACATGACCAAATTTGCGAAACTGCTTTTCTATTTTACTTATTGCTCCTTGGGATATAGGCGGTAAATTAGGAAATTTCTCATGAAATAGGCGAGTTACTTCCTGTTGTGTTCGGATGTTATCTCCGTAACCAATAATTTGTAAAACTGTTATTTTATGCATTTCCGTTAATCTAACCATTTTTCAGAATGAATTGAACAAACTTTATACTTAAATTACAATAATGACAACTTAAATAAAACAATTTACTACTGCTTGTTAAAATAGCGTTGCCACGGAAATTAAAGTTTTTTAATGGTTACCATCTAAAAACCACGTTGCTATGGTTTTTGTTCACTTTCTCATTATCAAGACCTAAACGGGAAATAAGTTTTAAGTATATTGTAAAAAGTTTCGAGTATATTTTAGCGAATTTCGGTAACAACATGATATTAATTTTTTTTATGTTAATTTTTACATTAAATTTAAAAACAATAACAATTTTGAATAGAGAATGAAGAGGCCTTTCAAATGATATATCACAAGCCTATACTTCCCATTTAAAAAATTGGGGTTGTACCTGTTATTCTAAGGGGGTTGAAGGTAGGGGTTGCATTTTCACGTTAAAGAATGTCAAGTTATAATTTAAATTTGACGTGTTTCGGGATTTTTTATAAATATGTACAGTAACCGAAATAATGAATTTATTCCATTTGTCTTTTACACACTGTAGATTAATTTTTAAATTTAGCACCGTAACTTTTTTTGTGTGCACTATTATGTATAGGTAAATGGGGTTCAATCAACATATTATTGACCCCAGAATCTGCGGTATAATTTATGACCATTCTTTTCGGGACACCC
This sequence comes from Ophraella communa, assembly GCA_035357415.1. Classification (NCBI taxonomy): domain Eukaryota; kingdom Metazoa; phylum Arthropoda; class Insecta; order Coleoptera; family Chrysomelidae; genus Ophraella; species Ophraella communa. The sequence goes on from CM068992.1 coordinate 13,814,357, forward strand.
TGTATAATAAACATAGTGACGTCATGTGACATGTAATTTGTTGATTTTGACTATATACAATAAATATCATTTTAAAAGAGCTTCCACTACATTCAGAATCTCTACGAATCTAAACATCTATCAAAATATGTTGAAAATTGATCTCGACCTATCTCAAGCTTGATTCTATTTTAACTGGATACTTATTTTTGTTAAAGTTGGTAGTTATGTTTTAAAAAAAATGTAATCATATATTTTTTGTGTAATTAAGTTGCCAGGCGATAAGTACCTTGGTGAAATAAATTTTGTAATTTAAAAATAATACAATAAAATAACGTTTCAACAAACTGTTAAACTTAGGACGTATGTAGTTTATTTCTTTGGTAAAGAAACCTAGATCCACCCCAAAATCTCAACAAAATATCATGAAATTTTCTTTTTTCTCCAAAATATTCTTCAACAATTTGTTCATAAAACGTGGCTTGAGATATTACCTCTTTAAAGATTTATAAAGAAGCTGCTCCGCCAGGCCAGTAATTATTATTAGATCTTAAAAGCATTAAGTTGTTTTCTTCATCAAAAACTCATTCATTATATTCAAAACGGTTGAAAATTCGACTGAAAAGCTGTAAAAACATTGGTGTAAACATTTTGTTTCATGTTTTTCAAAGAGGAATTTTCTTCTTTTAGTCGAAACAAACGAAACTCGAGAAACAATCTCTATTATGTGAAGGTAACGGAGAACACAGAGACTAAAGAAAGAGAGAAAACGGGAAAGAAAAAGAGAGAGACATTTTAGAGAAACAATAATATTTACGGAATGAGTTGAGTAGTCATTATCATCATCATTGTGGTTATTATCAACAATATCCGTTTGAAGTGGAGAGCAATCTGAGGGTTGTTTCGTATTCATATTTTCTTTAATTGGTCCACAAACAGCAAAAATATTATCAGACAATAATTAATTGTGCTCGTAACAATTTGGTATAATATAGTCAGGAACTCTTGACAACTTATTAATATGTCAATGAACAATGTAACTAATGATTGAAAAAAAAATTTTTCTCCGATATTGATTCATGAAAATAAGTACTCAGACGTATATATTTGTTTTACAATTATGTTTTATCTATGTATAAAATGAAGACTCAATCAAAGTACACAGTTTAATAGTGGTGAACTTTCAAGATTTACGAGGCTTGTCTGAAAAGTTTCTGACCTAACAAAGATACTAGACATTTATTCTTCAAATTAATTTTTATTTTCACATAGTCTCCTTGTAAGTCTAGATACTTCTCCCAGCGATGCTCCCATCTCTTCAACCCGTCCAAATAGTACTCGGCGTCTTTCTCTGCAAAATAGTGGTTTACGAAGGTCATGGTCTCCTCATTCGACAAAAATCTCTGACCTCCGGGCGCAACTTTTAGCTTAGGGAACAAAAAAAATTCGCTTGGGGCTAGATCTGGTGAGTAAGGAGGGTGGTCAAGCAGTTCAAACCGTAATTCGTGGATTTTCGCCATGGCAACCGCTGAGGTGTGAGACGCCGCATTGTCTGGGTGAAACAAAATTCTTTTTTTCTGCAAATGTAGCCGTTTTTTCGCAATTTCTCCCTTCAACTCGTCAAGTAATGATGCGTAGTATGCTCCTGTAGTTTTTCCTTTTTGAAGATAATCGATTAAGATAACTATCCCAGAAAACAGTTGCAATCACTTTTCCAAGCCTAAGAAACAACCTTTGCTTTTTTTGGAGCCGATTCCCCCTTCGCAGTCCATTGTTTTGACTGGTGTATCCAAGTTTCATCAACAGTAATTAATCGGCGCCAAAACTCTGATTTATTGCGCCTAAACTGCGCCAACAGAGAGTTGGAAATGTTCATTCGAACACGTTTTTGGTCAAAAGTGAGCAAACGCGGCACCCAACGTGCGGACCGCTTTCTCATGCCTAAATCTTGATTCAATATGTGACAAAAACGTTCTTTGGACATGTTTATAGCCTCTGCTATCTCTCTTATTTTAATTCGACGGTTGTCTAGCACCATTTGGTGAACTTGACCGATATTATCGATAGTGGTTGCAGTTTTTGGATGTCCCGAACGTTCATCGCCACCCAAGCTGGTACGGCCACGTTTAAATTCAGCAGCCCAAAATTTCACGGTGGTAAATGATGGTGCAGAGTCCCCGTACACAGCGTCCAACTCGTCTTTGATTTGCGTAAGCGCATTGCCTTTCAAAAACAAATATTTAATGACAGCTCGATACTCGATTTTTTCCATTTTCATAAAAACACTCACATCGACTCATTCAAATGATCGTCAAACAACAACTGCTCGTCCAAAATGGCTGAAATTTTAGTGGGTACCTTTCAAAGCATGCGCAAACACATTCCCCAACTTTTGTTTACTAGTGCTGCCATCTTCATGTTGAGGTAGGAAACTTTTCAGACAACCCTCGTATTTGTTAATTAACTACTTTAAATTGTTAATCCGCTAGATATCCTTTTATTTTTCTATCTTAATCTAAATTTTATTTTTTATGACGCAAATGAATGTCGTTCAATACTACACATTTGTGATTATTGAAACACATACAAACACATAATGCAAAGTATTGATTTATCGAAAAGAAGGTCAAATAGGGAAACTTGCATGAACAAAATGTTCGAGACTTATCTTAAATTCTCCAGGTGTCCAGGTGGGCTCGGTCAGTTTTCTGGACAATCTTACACTTTTAATGGATGGCTTAACGTTATTCTTACACTTCTAATAGTTTACTTTTGTGTACAGCCCGCTCGTTCTCCTGATCTCAACCCTTTAGATTATTTTTTTTGGGTTATCTAATCAGCTGTTAGGCGACCAACATTCTTGCAGGATTTGAGACAAACAATAATTGATGAACGTGGAGAAATATTGCAAAGAGTGACTCACTAATTTACTTACACGAGGTCTGGCTATTAAATAACGAGACTTCTTATGGTTCCCGGTTCTTTTTAAGGCATATTTGATCTTCGGAAACAGGAAAAAGTAACAGTGTGCTAAATCAGGCGAGTACGGCGCGTGTTCTAGCACTTGAATGCCTCTAGCGGCTAAATAACGCTTCACAGACAGCGCGTTATGCGCTTAGACACTTCGAGCTATCTAACGCTGCATTCCTTTCCCACCCTACCCCTTTAGGACGCCTTCTGCGTGCGCAGTCTCGTTATTTAATAGCCTTTATCTATTCCAATTTGCATATTTTGCAAACTTACAGATTACAGATTACTGTATACATAATGAGAACAGATTTTTTCTGAACATTCAGTTGCACGATTTTTCTTTTTTTTCAGAACACGCCTGCACAGAGTATCGATGCAATTTACGGGAATTTTGTATAGCCACAGAACTAGTTTGTGATGGTATCAACCATTGTGCCGATGGATCAGACGAAACATCGACCAATCTATGTCAAAGTAAGTTACCTGTGCATTTTAAAACGATTTTGCCTAAAATATTCACTTGTTATCATTCTTTAAAACTTTCTTTGTTTTCAGATAATCAGTCTGGTACGATTTTGGGCATGGAAGTGACTTGGTTTGTCGTCGTGGTCGTCAGCGCATTGTTAGTCCTTTTGGTCCTTATCGTCGCCGTATCTGTCTGCATCTGCAGGATGGGATGGCCGCATTCCAGCTCAGGAAACGGGACTGTGCAACAGCAGAACGCCTCCTATTCACGTAAGTTCGAAATATAAATAGAGAAAAGTGTTTACAGCTGTAGTTTTTTGTTTTAAGATAGTTGAATTGAACTAACTCTTGTTCACATCCTGTTCAAATGTTTTTGTAGGTGACGATGACCATTAAAGATGCTTGTGGTGACCATACGGAGGTCCTTTCTGGTCACGGCCTCCTATTTTTTAGTTGCTCTGCTATCCAGATACTTCGGAAGCTCCTTGGATAACCCGCAATATTTTTCTTCACCCTCTCTACCCCTGAAATTGTCAAAACCACATTTCTTTACTTAGTCAACCATCGCTAATGCTGATTGCCAAACCCTAAAATCCTTATAGGGAGCTTTCTTAGCTAACGACTCATAGAGTTTGTTCATAGACGATAAGAGGGAGGGTGGAAAGAATTTTCCATTTCCCGAACGGGTTTTGAGGAGCAACGCTTCGTTTTACCCGGGAAAACGAACGAGGAAGTAGGAAAAATTATTTTGAATTACTAATAGAAACTGTAGAATGATAGACAATCGGTTATAGTTTCGGGATTGAAGCTTTTACTTTAGAAAATTTAATAGCGAGCAGGTTCCTTTATTTAGATGGAAAAAAGACATCTCTATCTACAATTTTTTGAGGGTGGCTAGCCCCACAGCTCTACAACCCACCTGTTTAAAGTAGGTGATAACATCTTCATTAGGCAGCTCCCTAAAGTTGACCTGTGCTACAGAAGATAGAAAATCTTATTAGATAAAGTGCTGGACATTCAGTAAGGACCTATTTAAATGTATTATCTTCTACATAGTTGGATCAGTATAGCCTCTGGCTATATGCAAATCCTTTCTAGTCATAGCCACGTATTTATTGGATGTTCTGCTACCCGAATACTTAATAAGTTCCTTGAATAACATGCAATATTTTTCTTCATCCCATCTACTCTTGAATCTGTCAAGAAAGCGTTCATTTACTATAGATCAACCACCACTGATGCTAGTAAACTGATAAAAGTCCTAATATGTTTTGGGCGCAAGCTTTCTTAGCTTGTTCGATTGGTTGGTACTGATCTAATTTTTCTTGTTAGTAAGTAGTTTCCTAGGTTTAGTGAATCTTCATTTTTAAATAGAATAGTCAGCAGAATAGTTGTTCCCAACCTTTGACAGCAAGTTAACATGGAACTCTCATATAGAAAATAGAGTTAAAAAAGCATACATTGCCTGTGAACAGTGTAGAAGAACCATTGGTCGTACCTGGGGATATTCACCAAGGATCACGGAGTGGATCTATACTGCAATCATAAGACCTATGCTAACCTTCGGCGCGATGGCTGAGGAATTACAACAAACCAGCTGACAGTCGTCCGCAAACTGGACCATTTACAAAGAACAGCAACCCTTAACACAGCAGAAGGCATGAGAACTATACCAACTAGAGCGATGAAGGTGATCCTCGGTCTCACCTCTCTTGATATTTATATATCATGGAGGCGGTTTTGATGACCATGCTACGACTCTAGGTTGGATAAAAGGTCCTGGAATTTCAAAAGGCAACCGCATAGCTAACTCGTTGGCTAGGGAAGCTGCCTCCTAAAGGATCTTGGTACCTGGCAGTCTTGTCAGTTTGCCGGCATCAGCGGTGGTTGACCTAGTAAAGAAACGCTCCCTTGACAAATTCAGAAGAAGATGGGACGAAAAAAGAGTTTGCAGACTATCCAAGGAAATTCTTAAGTATACGAATAGCAGAGCAGCCAAGAAATACGTGACAATGACCAGGAAGTATCTGCGATTGGTCACAGGTATACGTACTGGCCATTAACATTACAATAAATATTATTTTCTTTTTCTGCTAGATAATTGATATTTTTTTTGTTTTAGTCCAACAAATGTACGGTTCGAATGGCGCCATGAAGTCGAGCACCGGCAGCATGACAACATTGACGGTAACAACGACGGGCGGAGGTCCAGGTGGTATCCACCAGCACCAACAGCCGGGAAACTGGTGCCACCCTGCGGGCCCACTAGGGTTCCGCCTCAGCACGCCGGTCCGGGTCCGCCTTTACTGCCAGGCAAAGTGAGACTAGCTCCTCCCGTCAACGGTGGAGGAGCTGACACGGAACACGTCACTTCTAGTCAGAAAGACGAATGGTTCGTTTAGCAGTAGGTAAGTTAGAATTAGAGCTAATGCGTCGTTCTGAAAATGCCACTTTTTCGTCTTTGTGATAAATTATAGAGAACCTTAAAATTCTTACTTGAACCTTCCTAAAAGCAATAAAATTATTTCTAAACTTTTCATTCCACCACTCACTGGATTAATATATTAAGTAAATTAATTGTAACTAATGCTTTTTAAATTAGTTTAGATTTATTTGGTGCTGCGAACTTCGCTTCGCTCGGCACGCAGTGATTTGATTTGGTATTATTATGAAGGTATTTTTTTTTCATAAATAAAATTATTTGAATTAGTTCTTAAAGCTATTTCAGAATCTGTGGCTAAAATTTATTTTATATTATTAATAAATTTCGGTGGTATACAATATTTAGAAAAAAAAAGAATGTTTTCAAATAAACTTGAAAGTTACGTTCAAACGAGGAGGTTTTTTTATTATTCTTAACAAATGGAATTAATTCATTATTTCGATTACTGTACATATTTACAGAAAATCTCGAAACAAGTGAAATTTAAATTATAAATTGACATTCTTTAAACTGAAAATTTGATCCCTACCTTCAACCCCCTTTGAATGACAGTTACAAGTTGAAAGGTCTGTTCATTGTTTATCCAAAAATTTTATTTATTTTTTATCTAAAGCAATATTAAATTCTGATAATTATTTTATTACACAATACTTTTCATTTGTATTGTTTTCCTGTTCAGTTAAAATTTAATTTAGCCAATTTTCATTGAAAGCATAAACAAATTAAATGTATTTTGTAAGACATTGCTTCTTGATTTATAATAATAATGTCAATCAATAATTTTAGCGATGTAAGTACACATATGTCCAAAAGTTTGGAATATTTAAAAATAATATATCTACGCCTATGGTTTTTTAAAAACTCTTGTTGGTATTTATTTTAAAGCGTTTTTAAATCAAAATAATACTAAATTTGATTCGTTTTTGTATTAATTTGGTCATAATTAATTTATTTGGGTGCTTTCACATTATTCCAATTCTTGTTTAAATTTCATTTGAGCTGTTTAAAAATGCCCAGAGACATGATATCATATTTTAATAGGTCTAGAGTAATTGCTTTGTTACAACAGGGCTTTAGTCAAAGTGATATCGCGAATATTGTTGGTGTTACTCAGGGTGCTGTATCAAAAAATAAAAAAAAATCCAAGACACAAATGAGTGGCAGAAGTCGATGTACAACAGCAGCACAAGACCGGCAGATAACATTGATAGCTCGAAGAAATCGACAGGAATCTACAAGTGGCATATCCAGAGAAATTGCTAGACTTGAAGGACTTAATATCTCAAGGCAAACAATTACACGAAGATTAAATGCGGTAAATTTGTATCGCAGAAGATCTCTAGGTGTTCCCAAACCAACATATCAACAAAAAAATTGTAAGGTTGCAATGGGCTCAAGAAATCTTACACCAAGGTCCTAACTGGAATTACGTGATTCCGATGAATCAAGAATTGGCTTGGTTTCTGATTCGCGAAGAACGCTAGCTTGGAGGGCCCCAGGACGACAAGCCCGATTAGAAACAGCCCAACCACGTGTTTCATTTGAAGATGGGAGTATTATGGTTTGGAGTGGTATACAAGGACGCCTCTCCTGGTTTTGGAGAGAAGAATCACTGGTGCTGTGTACATCGAGGAAGTTTTAAATCCTGTTGTGCGTCTATTCCGGGGGGCGGTAGGTGATGGATTTGTGTTTATGCATGACAATGCACCTCCACATCGAACAGCTGCAGTACAAAATTTTTTGGAAGAAGAAGGAATATCCACATTAAGATGGTCATCAAATTCTCCTGACATGAACGTCATTGAACATGCCTGGGACATTCTTAAAACACGCATTAAGAAGCGAGACCCTTCCCCAATTACTCTACGAGAACTGAAAGATGCTGCTCGTGAAGAATGTTAGAGAATTCCGCAAGTCCAGCTCGACCATTTAATCGATAGCTTGTTTATCTGACTTCGAGATTTATTTAGTATTGGTTAGAGTTGTAGCAAAATGATGTTTACTTATATCAAAAAATTATTTATAAAAATTAATAAAAAGATGAAATATTCCATTATTCCAAACTTTTGGATATATGTGTATATATCTATATCAAATAAACTATTTGGAGTAACATGTAAAACACGTACGAGTGGGTACATTTATTTTCCATAATCCAGACCATCACAAATTAACCGACCCTGGCAAAAGTTGGAAAACATGAAACTTGGGATCGTCGTCGATATAATAGGCATTTAAAATTCATCTCAAGAACTCATAAAACCGTAGGAACGGAACGTATTATAAAATGTGTCGGAAGTTCCAGCAAAAACTTCCAATAACATAATTATACCCACCGCTGTTGAATTTAAAGTTCTCGATTTTCTAAAGCTTCCAGAAAAAAATTCCGTTGATTATAACTAGATTTAATACTGTCAGAGTATTTTTTTTTCGACAGAATATTTTAAAGTATTTTAATATAACATTGACGCGGAGACAATAAAAATGTCTTTGGAAATATTTTAGAGCCATAGACTTATCAGCGGAGATTAAACTATTTATATTATTAAACAAATACTGAAAATAATTTCAGATACAAGGTGCAGTCAACAGTAAAAATGAAAAGTAGAAAATTGTTTCCACCTGCACCCAGGGTAAAGAAACAGTTTCTATACCAAGCTTGACCGTTTTTTATGAAAAAACAACTACTTCCTGGGCATTCCAATTAAAAACGGGATGGCTACCGACTTCGTCGATACTTAAAAACATCTCTTTCGATTTGCAAATCAACGGGAAAAACACCTCGTACTGATGAGACACAATAATGTTGAAACCATACGCAATTATAGAACAAAACTAATGCTACACTATATATATTATATATTTGTAATCAGGAAAATCAGGGCTACTAAAAACTATAAAAAAATACGTGTCCCATTTAAAATATAGAAGATGCATTTTATTGGGCACTCCCTGTATACAAAATTCGGTCTATTGCTACATTTTTAGTCGGTACAGATAAAATAATACAACTTTTATTTGACATTTTTTTGGTATTCCCGAAAATAAGTGGGGGTCAAAATATAATGAGAAACCCTGTACGTACAATTAACATTAACGATATTATTTAAGTGTAAAACTGAGTGTTAACTATTCATAAATATATTTCAATAAAAATAACTAGATATTCCCATTTTTAAAAAAATAGCACGCCACTGATTACAAGCGTAAGCATAACTAATGAATAATAATACAGCGTTGCCAGCACGAAGATGGAACAAAGAGAATCGATTGGTATTCTCTGTCATACTCATAGACACTCTTGTAATGATTGTGACAAAACAAACAGAGTTTATGAATCTCCTCTGATAATATGTCTATGTGTAGACTAGTTGAATTTTAAATGAGGATACTTCAACAATTTCCCTCTATATTTAAATTAACAACATGCCCATTTTATTTATAATTATTTACCCAATTTTAGTGGTTACTAGTCAAAAACTGTAAAGGTGACTTAGTATTATTTTTATTGTACTATGAAGTATAGTCTGTTCAACAATATAGTGCCTACAATAAAAGGGGACTGATGGTGATAATGAACTTCTTAGGTACTTATATCTTGGGCAAAGAATGCAGGTCAGGATTAAATTTGCAAAAATAATTTTTAATAGAAACGCATATTAAAGGATATTCACAATAAATTTTATATAAAAGTAGTCACCTTTTATTGTAGGCACTATATTGTTGAACACAGTATACTACAGTAGATTGACGTTGAGTTTTTTTGTTACAGAGTCGACTGGATCATAGCCTGCAGGGTGAGTCGAACGTAGAACCCATCGTTCGACCATATTAGCACACAAAATATTCTCTCCCATTACATCGACAATCCACGGAACGAAATTTTCCCTTATCTCCGTGAGATTGCTTGGAAATTAGACACTAAATGTAAGGACAATATATTAATTATTATATTGATTTAGTTATAAAACAGACAGTGCAAATTTCTTCCCTTTTTCTTCGGGATTCTTGTGTTCAACGTTACGAAAAAAAAGTGTTTTTCATGTTAGTTGGTTCATTATTATAACGTAAAACTGTAAGATATAAACAGTTGGTCAATAATACTTGTATAAAATTAAACCAAATAATAGCATAGTTTCTAATGAACTAAAACTAAACTTCGCACAAAAATTAAAGCAGCACTTAGGTACATTCTATTACAAAACGTAATATTTTTGTAATTTTTCTTTTCTATTTGATTATTTCATTTTTTAAAAACTATTTTTATGCAGTAATGATTCAAAATAAAACTCGGGAAGAAACGTTAATATATTTATTTATATTTTTATATGAAATTAAACATAGTATAAAACAAAATCAATACCTCGTGCTCTAATTACTGCCTGACATCGGTGTGGCATACTTAAAATTAAGTTTTGTACAAAATTGTCTGGCAAATTGGTCCATTCTTCAATTAAAACATTTAGGTGAACTGGTAAATTTTACAACTGTTTTGATAAATTGTCCCAAATATGCTCTAATGGATTTAAATCAGGATTTCCAGCTGGCCAATTCAATATGGGAACACCAACTTCGGTAAGATACTGGCGAATATTTTATTAAATAAAATTCAACAAAGACTATAAGAATTGTGTTACAATTCGAAAGAAAATAATTATAAATATATGGTTTTATTATTGCAGCACTAGTTTTAGTTAAAAAAAAACATTAATTCATGATAAAACTTATCCTTTCTTAATTCAACTACATAAAATTAATCTACAGGTGGTCCAATACTTAAAGATGTTAATAAAATTGTTTTTAAAAACAACCTTTTTTATTTTTAATAATGTTGCATTAATTTTTGTGCAAAGTGTAGTCCACTATTTTTTTGTATATTTTAGATATTCCCAAATTAATTTTTTTTCATTCGAAGCAAAAACTTAGGTCTTAGAATAAATGGAGACATTTTGTGAGAGACAATATGTACTATTATCACTACTATCTAGTATATCTGAAATTACCCTTATCAATGTGAAGATGTAGCCTAAAAGTAGCTAATAAAACTAGGTAATTTTTTTGGCAAGATAATTTAAACATCCATCGTTTTCAATGCGATTTTATTTAATAAAATCTCTTCGAAATTTTACAGATGAAGACGATGGATGTAAGGGATATTGTTAATTTGAAATTTTGTACATGTTTGAACAAGATTTAACGAACATTGAGATTGCGTTTCGAACAAGTATAACACAGCTCAGTACTGCCGTAAAATGTGAAAAGGATTTATAGCTGTCTTATTAAAGCAAGGTAGTTCAATTAAATGAAATGACAAAAATGAACTAATATGGATTGAAAACTGAATAGCTATACACCAATTTTAAAATTGGAGAAAATGTAGAATTTGGAGATTTTCATAAAAAAAATTTTAAGGCATCTAGGACACTATAATAATTACGAAAACAACTAGAAACAGTTAAAATTGCTAAAAATTTCAGCCCAAAATAAACCTCTTATAAATACGAGAATTAATTCACATTTAGCAGCATCAAATGGTTTCTACATATATTTAGTTTTTAAAATTTTTAATAATATTATGACGTTGGGCGCCAATTTGTAATAATATTAAACGTTGGGCGTCAATTTGTGATATAATTTAACTTTTAATAAATAACAATATACCAAAAAAATGTAATTTACAATAAAACAACCATTATTCTTAATTTCGTCTTTAATTAGTTGTAAAAGATATTTCAATAATTAACAAAATTTATAAATGTTTATCACAGCAAAAATTATGATAGTTAAATACCTCTGCTAGGGGTGAGTAAGTTCATTAGCTCTGAGTATAGTATAATATTTGTTTCTCTAAGAAATAATAAGGGCGCCACTGAAATCTTTTTATTTTTTATGATACTACTGAGCAAATTTGTTTTAAATTGAGTTGTTTAAATAAGTATCATAAGATGACAGAAAGATGTCAGAAAAAACTGTCTATGGAAAAAAAAATTAAAATGTACCAACCGATAAAAGATAAATAGATTTCCTTGGTGCTAATAAGAATGAAGTTGATAATAAGTTACAAAAAAAAATATAATCCTCAAACAGTTCTTTCAAACGACTTATCCTAATACAGTTGTAACGATATAGATAAATATTCCCACTTTCTGAAAATTACCAGTGTCAAACACGTGTTACATTTACTTTTTCTGGTACAAAAAGTACAAATCAGCATAGTCCGAAATTTACAGTTAGATGATAACGTATTTCAATAGATTACAAAAGATACATTCTTACATTAAATTTACTTTGTAAACCTAACCTTAATCAAAATTCCAGAAATGTACTTTCACTAGCCATTTTATAAAAAATGTATCATTAATACTTTTAAATTACCATAAAAAGATTCTTCGAATAATAAAGAAATATAATATAATTTTCGATGTTTTATAAACATTTTAACAAAAAGAAATTATAAAATTGGCAAAAAACCTACCTGTATATGACAGCAAACCAATAGAAGAAATGAGACTGGAGATGATAATTAAAACCCTTGAACCCAATAATGGCAACTCATTAACACACCTCGTAGCATAGCTACTTTGAACTTCCAATTATAGAGACCGTATTCATTATTTTATTATTAAAAATTCTTTCGGAAAGATGGAGCTCGCGGTACTAATTTAATTACCTACATATTTAGGATACCAGGTGCTTAAAATGTTAACAGATACTGTTACAAAGTCTTAAACAAAATTCTAAACTAGACATAAAATTTAAATAAAACAAAAATCTTTAAATCCTCTACCCGACCAACTGACACAGATCAAAGTGTATTATAAATTAATATCACTCACCTTAATATCTGAAATAAATGAAAAAACCAAATGAAAAACTCTCAATACTTATGAAAACAACTGAAATTCGACAGTAAAAGATTAAAAAAACTAGCTATTCAAAACTACAAAAAAACAAAGCTTAAAATTTGAAAAAATTAAAAGTATACCTGTTTTCTTTTCAAATACTCAACATATGTAGAGTAAATCTTGGCAACATTTTGCAAAATCATTTGAAGTTTTAATTAAATTGACTGTTTGTAAATAAACAATAAAGTCATAAAACTTTATTTCTGTATTTATTACAATGTCCTAGACCCTCATAATTTTTTTTAACAGAGATATCTGTTATATATACCTGATCATAAACTCCTCTCTTCAGTAATTTGGTCTGAACACAGATGCAAAAATAATTGAGAGGCACTTAAACAATCCAACGAAAATTTTGTATGTGTTTGACGTGCATTTGCTTTAAATATGACAGATCCTATAATGACGATGTGTATATTGCCATTTTGAAGTTTGCTTGGAGTAAATAAAATGTTTTTGATTGATACGCACACATCCCATAGACAAATACAATGACACGGTGTAACGTATTAAAATATAGACAACAAAAAAGGGACACTAAATATTTGTATAGCACTACTATGAAGTCTCAAGACTATAATTATGAAATTTCAAACCGTATTATGAAAATAGTCGAATTTGGGACAAGCCCAACTACAACAGACTTAAATTTGCAAAAAGGATGTTACTTAGAATTAATTATCTTGAAAGTTAGAATTTTTTAATATAAAAAAATCTAAAAAATGTTGTGGCGAATACCAAAATGTTTTTAAAATACCGTTTGATTAAAATAATTGTATAGAAAAATATAAATTTTGTTATTGTACACATGTAAGTTTTCTTTGTAAACAAATTTCAGTGAAATTTTTGATATCAAAGACTTTAACGACAAATAATCATTTTAATATCAATAAAAATACATATCTTGTACTGCAAAACTAAAATTTTAAAACAATTTAAAATGTAGATATAATTTTAAAAGAAAAAAGACTAAAATGAACAAGAAGTGTAAGCTGTAATCCTCTACAATCCCTCTCTGAGAAACTAAATTACCTGAATCAGGTCCTTTTACATTTATGATGTGCATCTCGGATTTTAAAACTTAAGGGTCTAATTGGTTTTATTATAATCCTTCAGTCGATACCATTTATTGTGAAAATTACTACCTATAACATGGGTGTCAGAAGTAAAAGGTCAAATAGACCATGACCATTGGTAGTAGACATCTTTACACATATAACCAATGTTAGATCTATCTAGGGAGCATTTCCTATCTGAAATTCAATAATTCAAAAACCTCTTAATAGTATCAGATTCCGAATTCATCAATAGAAAAAGATGTAAACCAATAACCAGATTTTCAAAATGCCTGTGTTTAGAGAAAAATTGTGGTAACAGAGTAGCAAATGGAGAAATTTAGTATTCCTTGAATGTTGATACAATAGGAGTGATGTGGATTTTTCTTCTCATATAGCAGGTTCGTTATCATCACAGCAATCCGAACAAATGTTGAATTGGTCATCTCCATCCTCGTTTTAGAAAGATATGGAAAGAAATTTGGAACACAATAGTTAATACAATTGGGAAATACGACTCCGTGTAACCATTTTTTTGCTTCTCCTTGAATGCTCTATATAAATCTGACTTTATTTGGAAATTTGAATTGTGATAAATATTTTGGGAAAAAAATCTAGCCAAAATTTAATAGTATATTACATAACAAGTGTTGTAATGATGTCTTTTACTGCCGAGTGCCAAGAGAGGCGTCATTACAACATGAGTTTTGCCAACTAATATTGGTACGCAAATTACTTATTGCCAAATATAACCCTTGATCGATTCACTGAAGTTTGTTTACACAAAATATAATTTACGAACCCTAAGTCTAAATTTTTCGTACAATTTTTTACTGTGTAGTATTCTCTGATAAGGATTTCTAGTAAAAAGTCTAGAACGCTTTTATTAAACTAATTATATAGAAGAATTTTAATAAAAATGCTTATTTTGATAAAATAAAAACACAGTTCGCGAGCAAATCTTACAGATAATAAATTATCAGCCATATCGTATCTTTTTTAGAGCAATAAGAAACATATCAATATATTTTATATACAGGGAAAGGGCTAGTGGACAATATTGTTGGAATATGGCGGCAGACAGCAGAACAACATGTCCAAAAGTTTGGAATAATGGAATATTTCATCTTTTTATTAATTTTTATAAATAATTTTTTGATATAAGTAAACATCATCTTGCTACAACTCTAACCAATACTAAATAAATCTCGAAGTAAGATAAACATACAAAAAAATAATTTATTCTTTTGAGGTGAAAAATGTACAATGTATTACAATTTTTTTTTAAATAAATTAATAAGCAAAAAAAATTTTTAAATAAAATTAATAATCAGTATTTCCTCCATGGGCCTGTATGCATTACTGTAGGCGATGTGGCATTCTGTCGATTATATGGTCGAGCTGGGCTTGCAGAATTCTCTCCCATTCTTCACGAGCAGCATCCTTCAGTTCTCGTAGAGTAATTGGGGGAGGGTTTCGCTTCTTAATGCGTGTTTTAAGAATGTCCCAGGCATGTTCAATGACGTTCATGTCAGGGGAATTTGATGGCCATCTTAACGTGGATATTCCTTCTTCTTCCAAAAAATTTTGTACTGCAGCTGTTCGATGTGGAGGTGCATTGTCATGCATAAACACAAATCCATCACCTACCGCCCCCCAGAATAGACGCACAACAGGATTTAAAACTTCCTCGATGTACACAGCACCAGTGATTTCTCTCTCCAAAACCAGGAGAGGCGTCCATGTACCCCTCATAATACCACTCCAAACCATAATACTCCCACCTTCAAATGGAACACGTAGTTGGGCTGTTTCTAATCGGGGTTGTCGTCCTGGGGCCCTCCAAACTAGCGTTCTTCGCGAATAAGAAACCGAGCCAATTCTTTATTCATCAGAGAACATCACATAATTCCAGTTAGGACCATGGTGTAACATTTCTTGAGCCCATTGCAACCTTACAATTTTTTGTTGATAGGTTAGTTTGGGAACACGTAGAGGTCTTCTGCGATACAAGTTTACCGCATTTAATCTTCGTGTAATTGTTTGCCTTGAGATATTCAGTCCTTCAAGTCTATCAATTTCTCTGGATATGCCACTTGTATATTCCTGTCGATTTCTTCGAGCTATCAATGTTATCTGCCGGTCTTGTGCTGCTGTTGTACATTGACTTCTGCCACTTTTGGGACGATCCTTCACACCATTTGTGTCTTGGAATTTTTTTTTAATTTTTGATACAGCACCCTGAGTAACACCAACAATATTCGCGAAATTACTTTCACTAAAGCCCTGTTGTAACAAAGAAATTACTCTAGTCTAGACCTATTAAAATATGATATCATGTCTCTGGGCATTTTTAAACAGCTCAAATGAAATTTAAACAAAAATTGGAATAATGTGAAAGCACCCAAATCAATTAAATATGACAAAATTAATACAAAAACGAATCAAATTTAGTATTATTTTGATTAAAAAACGCTCTAAAATAAATATCAACAAGAGTTTTTAAAAAGCCATAGGCGTAGATATATTATTTCTAAATATTCCAAAGTTTTGGACATATGTGTATTTAATTTGCAGAGAAGTATTAAATAATAATATTGAACATTTAGCATTACAAATATTATATATTATTCATCTGGAAACTACAAAATAACAGCATAACTACAAAATAATTCGTAGTGAGTAAACAATGAATGTTGGCACAAGTCTTTGATTGAATTTGTCCTATTTTCTATTTAAAATATTGTCCACTGGTGCTGCAGATATTTAAATTTTGTAAAATATACCTGAATTTTATAAATATTTGTTATTTTATTTAAGGATTTGCTCGCGATCTAGATTTGTGGGAGTAAAGGGAAATGTTTTTTAGCGAATTGTTAGATTTAATCATTTTATGGGCTTACATAATATATTTATCATGAATATAAATGAAATAATTCGATCGTTTTACTTTTTTTTAATGTAATTTCTTGCTAGGATCGTGAAATATTGACTGTTCGTAAAGAAATGACGACATTAAATGAGGTAAAATGGTTGATAGTTAGCTTGATGTTACAGATCGTCCAAGAGCTAGTATTTTTTACATTTCATTCCACCATCATCGGTTAAAATTTAATATATAACTAATATTGCTAGGATGCTAGGATAATTAAAAAAAATAATCATTTTTATACTAAATAAAAATGTCCCTCACCGAAAATATTAGTTGCGTGATGATATTACTTATATTTATATCGATTTTTTACCAAAAGAGAGTATTCAGTATCGAAATGATGGTGCATATTATACAGCGTGTTCACGGAGGAGGTTAAAAATGTTTAAATATTGGTTTTAGTGAAAAATGTCATTCTTTATAATAAGTTTTGCGTCACTAACTATATTATCTTCGAACTTAGTCCAAAAATTCATCCCGTTTTCATAAAACTGGCTATATAATGAGGCGGGTTATGAAAACCTTGAATTTTACTTCATTTTGTGGGGTTTCGGAACAAGCAAAACTTTTTATCAAGAATGACATTTTCGACTAAAACTATTATTTACATATTGGACACCTCATCCGTGTACACGCTGTAAAAATTTCAAAATTGTTGACCAAACAAATAGAAATTAAACAAAAACAAAAAACTTACGGTCTTCTTAGCAAAATTATTTATCGATATGTCCTTGTGTGTTTTAAATGGAGTACAGAAAATGTTCATTTAATAAAAAACAAATACTGAATCTGATGTGTTTTATTTTTTTATTGTTTTCCTTCCATCATTTAAGCGAATTACAATACACAAAGATTTTCCTTTGTTGGGTAGAAATGTTGATTAATTAAAAAATAGAATGCATCCATGATAACCTTCAATTATGCTGGAATCAATAAATTATCTATTAATTAACGGCATACGATGTTTATTTTAATAAAATGAAATATCGATGAGTTGTTTTTTATTTGCTCCGAATCCATTAAACTTTGATAAACATAAAACTAAAATTAAGATAAAAAATAACCTTTATATATGTAGCAAAATGATTTTTTGCATCAATAAAAATAAGACGAAGTTCGTTTGGAGTTGGCAGCACAGTGAATTCATTATAAATGCAAATCCTTCGTAAGCCCAAGCATGAAAAATAACTAAAAGTAGTATAAGGTCCATCGGCGGGTGAATACTCGACGCATTTTACCCCAACTACCTGCTAGAAAGAAAAAGGTTCATAATCCAACTTGAATTTTCGACACAGAATGTTCAGAAAACGTATTTCCTTAATCCCTTATTGCCAATAAAATCTGCACCTTCCAATTTGATATTTTTATAATTAACAGGTGAATTTCTTACACTTAAGTACAATTTTCTCAGTTTTGTATATAATTGTGAGTTTTAATGTTGTTTTGTTAAAATGAGTATAATTAAAAGTTGTCGTAATAGAGATTTGCTATTGTTAGAAAAATATACATTTTCTAAAAGTAGTAGGTTAGGTTAGGTTATAGTCTATATAGAAAGGACAAGGAGTAATAAATCACTCATTTAAGTAGATTTCATAGACGTACCAAAATATATTTTAAGAGGGTATACCGTAAGGTACATTTTGTATTGAACGAATGAGTTGCAGCTATGCTAAAGAATATACGATTTAGGTCAGAGGTAACGGGATGTACTAATTTTAATAAAAAAAAGTGATAGAGGTACATAAATTTTAGTAAGTTTGATAAAGAAAGGCAACACGGTTTATTCATAATAGTAAACAAACCAATCTGTAACAATAATTATTTTATATATTTTTGTTCTTTTTGTAAGAAGATTAATTCAAACTTTGAATATTGCCACAAATAAATTACAATGAAATATATTTTTTTAAAATTATTTAAAGTCAAGATAGCAAGATATCGTTACAATTTTTATTAAATTCAAAGAAGCAAAATGAATATTTTTTATTTGTATTACTCCTATATGAGGTGTTTGGGGAATTTTTCTCAGAAATTTTAAATGGCAAGTGGCCTACTGTAATCGGCTTAATACTATTACACCTATTTACAGATTATTCGATTATTGAGAGGGATTTTCCAAACAACCCATTTTTCTTAGAAACATTATCGGGAATATTATTTTAAAAGTTAAATCAGTACTTAGTATTAGTTCTTTGAGTAAAGTTGTATGAAGTTGTAAGATTTTCATAATATTGTAAACAGTTGGAATATATTTAAAACATTTGTTGAATGTTAATTTTGCAAGTACCAAACAATGTCGATAAGCCAAGGACCATCTAAACGACCAAAAACAGGTTCATTATCTTTAAATGAAAAAACTCTGATATTGAATTGTTATATATCATTGAAAAACAAGGATCCAAGTGCAAGTGTTGATGGTATTGTGGAATTAACGGCTGCTATGTTGTGTGTTGCTAAATCAACAATTTATAGATTACTATAAGAAAGCAAGAATGGAACTCTTCAACCCCCCAAAACTCCTTCAGGCCGAAAACCAATTGAGATCGATGAGTAATTAAAACAAAGACTAAGGCGTAAAGTCCATGGATTTTACTTACGAAAGGAAATTCCAACACTTGATAAAATTATGACATCAGTGCAAGAAGATACGGACTATACAAAATTCGCCAGAATGATATTATGCAAACTTTTAAAAGATGTGGGTTTCAGATATACAAAACATAATAGAAAATCTCTCTTGATAGATAAACCGGAAATAGTTTTTTGGAGAAGAGACTATTTAAGAAGCATTCGACATGCCAAAGAACAAAATTTGAAAATCTTTTACTTAGACGAAACATGGATGGATATACAGTTTCCAAATCTTGGCAAGATGAAAACATTAAAAGCGGAAGGCAGGCATTTGTGGAAGGTTTATCGTTAGGTTTGCAGCCACCATCTGGAAAAGGAAAAAGACTTATCATTGTCCATGTTAGTAGTTCTGAAGGTTTTGTTGATGGTGGATTATTAACTTTTATTTCAAAACGCACGGGAGACTATCACGAAGATATGAATGGGGATATCTTCGAGGAATGGATTGTTCAAATGTTGGATCTGATTCCAAAAGGGGCTGTTATTGTTATGGACAACGCAAGTTACCATTCACGGCTACGTGAAGCATTGCCCACAAGTCGTTGGCGTAAAGCAGAGCTTTTGGAGTGGCTTATTTCGAAAAATATTAAGTTTCCAAAAGATCCACTAAGGAAAGAACTTTACAGAATTGCAAAAATGAACAAGAATAAATACAAAACCTACATTGTATAGAAGAAATGGCTTCTTCTCGTGGTATATCAGTTCTTCGACTTCTCTCTTATCATTGTGAACTAAATCCCATAGAATTAATATGGGCTCAGGTAAAGGGAAATGTTGGAAAAAAATACTACTTTTAAAATAAACGATGTTGTGAAATTGTTTGAGAGTGCTGTAAGTCATGTTAGTAAGGAAAATTGGACAAACTGTATCGAGTATGTTATCAAAGTAGAGACAAATATGTGGAAAATTGACAATATTTGTGATGATTTAATCGACCCTATTATTATTACTGTCAACAACGATTCTTCCTCTTCCGAGTCGAATATAGAATAAAATGTAAGTAATAAATGTATTGCAATAATTATTTTTTTTTCATTTTTTATTATATTATAATTTAAAACGTATTTTTTTCCCAAAATACACACCACTGCATTGCGTTATTTTTTAGCTGCTAATCCTTTAACAATGAAGAAACCCTAAACTTTGTTACAACTGAAACAAATACGGGGTCGATCTACCTGGTTTTTAGATTTACGGAAGAAATTTAATTTAAAGTAAGAGATTTATCAAAAATTTCATGGAGCTCCCTGTAAAGGTTTTGCATACTTAATTAGGGTTTATTACTTCTCGTACTTTTTGTACATACTATACTATCTAACAACCAAAGTATCTATCTTGATCAAATGAATAAAACTAGTCAATATGTCGAAAATGTTTAATTTTATAATTTATAATGGTATTAATAGTGCAAAAAACGTTATAAGCATGTCGAACGTTAACGGTAACCGATCTAAGACAATAATTGGAGACGTCGCTCTGCTCCTCCTCCAAACAATTGTCTTCGATCGGTATAAAACCCTTACCGTTCTCCATAATTAATATACTATTGCGTCAAAAATAGTACTTTGGCTCCAATATTCATACCCTAAAATGCGATAAAAGTCTTACCTTTCAAAAGTTAAAGGAGGAGAGACGGACTTTTGATCCTCACTGTATGAGAGTTTTGACAAACAATTTAGAAAAAATAACACAGAATTTCATTCCTTACAAATACGTCCGCAATAAACCTCTTACCAATTGCCACGAAGTGCCAAGCTCATATAAAGTGTTGAAAAGAAGCAAATAAATAAAAAAAAAATCTTCCGAGAAATAAACTTAATGGCTAACGATGTTTTTCTACAAGTGAGAAAGAGCCAAACCTAATTGGTTATCAAATTACTTTCAAGATCTATTAAAAATGACGCCTCTCTAATCATCCGTTTAATGAGATTTTTTATAGTTATTGTTTCACCAGAGACGTAAATAACGGTGTGTATATTTGTTCGGATCTGACATCTTGGAGATCTTTCGGGTAAAAAAGAAAATTATTGTATCTTTCGATTCCCCGAAATAGCTTTTGATATCGATGAAAATTCATATGAAAGCTCGAAAAAAATGTTACAGGTAAGGTAATTATAATAAAATTACGGTTAGAGAGATAAAACTGTCGGCGGGTTCTTTGAATCGGAAAAAGTGGTGAAGTTTCTTGGGTTATTTTAGTATTGTACGATCTTCAACCATGTTGCCGGCTCTAAAAACTATCAGCAGAAGCTTTTACCTTTACATTTGTGGAAGATGGGATAATTACAATGTCATCTGGCAATCAAAATAATGAATTTTTTATTCATTTTATTGTTTTGTAGAGTGTAGACTCTACACTCTACACTGTAGAGGATTCTTACAGAAATTTAATGGCATTTATTCACGCCTTTTCCAGCTGTAATTCTATTTCTGGTTTGAATATATAGGGTGGTCCTTAAGTAATTGTACAAAAAGAAACAGTAGATTCTACACTATAAAATATTACGATTTAACCCAACTTACTTTAATAAAATGTTGAAATTAAGAAAGATACAGGGTGGTAAAGTTGAAATTTAAAATTTAATTTTTCGCCATAACTTTCATGTTTATGGAGATTTATTTACAAAAATTTATAAGTAGAGGTTTTGAGTATGAGGAATTATAATTTGATGCATAATTTTGATGTATCTCATAGAGGACGCCACATATGCCACATATTTTACATAAATTTGCGCTTAACTTTTTTGCTCTTCGACTTAACAATATTTTTCTGATGAAAGATACAATATTTCAACAAAAAAAAAGGTGTACTTGTTAATAACTTCAAAACTGAACAGTTTTCGAGATAATGGCATTTTACAAATCAGCTGCATAACTAATTATTCCAGGCAACGAATGAAAAATAGAAAAAAAACATCAAGAATTATAAATTTTGGTATGGAATATCTTCAACTAAAGTTGATAATTTCCAAAACATTAAAGAAAAAATACTATAGGCTATTATTTTTTTACATACATCATTAAGATAATTAATAATCTGTTATTGGATTTGACATCAAACATTTTACATTTGCATTTTTTACAAAATTATTTTATTGATTTGCTGGAAGATTTGCCATTAAACTTAAGGCAAAATATGTGGTTCATGCAAGATGGTGCACCACCACATTATACGAGAGCAGTGAGAACATACCTAGATAACAACTTTCCTGAACGCTGGATTGGTCGTGGTAGTCATTTTCCTTGGCCACTACGTAGCCCAGAATTTAATCCGCTCGATTTTGGTGTATGGGGAGCAATGAAACAACATGTCTACAAAAATGTCATAAACACTCGCAACCAACTTTGGGAAGAAATAAATGCTGCAACTTTTTCTTTTCAACCAATGATGCTATTTAATATGAGACGAACTTTTATGGAACGCATTGATAAATGCATTGAAGAAAATGGTGGACATATCGAACACTTACTTTGATAAAAAGTTTTATGTTATTCAGTTAAGCTATTTCTTAATTTCAATTGAAAATAAAATATGATTTTATTATGGCTTTAATTTAATATCAAATGTAAAATGTTTGATGTCAAATCCAATAACAGATTATTAATTATCTTAATGATGTATGTAAGAAAATAATAGCCTATAGTATTTTTTCTTTAATGTTTTGGAAACTATCAACTTTAGTTGAAAATATTCCATACCAAAATTTATAATTATTGATGTTTTTTTCTATTTTTCATTCGTTGCCTGGAATAATTGCGTTACACGGAGTTATGCAGCTGATTTGTAAAATGCGATTATCTCGAAAACTGTTCAGTTTTGAAGTTATTAACAAGTACACCTTTTTTTGTTGAAATATCGTATCTTTCATATTTTATCAGAAAAATATTGTTAAGTCGAAGAGCAAAAAAGTTAAGCGCAAATTTATGTCAAATATGTGGCATATGTGGCGTCCTCTATGAGATACATCAAAATTATGCATCAAATTATAATTCCTTATACTCAAAACCTCTACTTATAAATTTTTGTAAATAAATCTCCATAAACATGAAAGTTATGGCGAAAAATTAAATTTTAAATTTCAACTTTACCACCCTGTATCTTTCTTAATATCAACATTTTATTAAAGTAAGTTGGGTTAAATCGTAATATTTTAGAGTGTAGAACCTACTGTTTCTTTTTGTACAATTACTTAAGGACCACCCTGTATACAGTATGAAGCAAATGTATAGAATAAATTCATTATTTCAGAAACAGGCGACTTTAAAAAAAAGCTTAAAACACGTCAATTTTAATTTTTGAATGGCCATCAACTGCTATAGATGTGTTGGATATTACGTCATTAGTGATGGTGTAATGACGTCATCGACGATTTTTTTAAATACAAACCGAGGTCACGTGACAGCTCATTTGAAAGGCCTTTGCAACAATGTTATCATTTAAATATTTATTTCTACAGGGTTAATCAAAATTATGAACTTTGTTAAGTAACATGGAATTACAATAAATATTCATTCACTGAACTAAAATACACTAAGGACCGCTACTGGGAATGAAACAAAATAGTGTTTATTGTTGGTTCCGAAAACAAATACATTGATAAAAACAATGCTACGTTATAATTTGAAATTAATTATTGTAGTAAGTACTCGGAATTATTTTTACAAAAATATTTAAATCAATATTGTCATTGACTCGTCTTTATTTGTCAATTATCTGTGAATTTGTCAAATAATAGACGACACGGGGGTCTGGGGGGTATGGAATACTCCCAGACAAAAGGGGGGTTCGGGGTCCTCCCCCGAAGTTTTTTAAAATTAAAGACCCTTTTTATTGCATTTTAAGCTTTCCAAAAACTTTTTGAAATTATTTAAAACTATTTTTATTTTCAACAATTAAAAACTGGTTTTAAGTATGTTTTGTTTAAAATTGTATTGACCTTCAATTTGTTTAACAAGAGTGAAAGAAAACTACATCATCCAAAATCTTTATTTTTCAGATGTTTTACTAATATTTGAAAAAGATTACCTACATAAAACTTGAATTATTTTAGAGAGAGGAGAATTTGTGTTGCATTTTACTTGAGTCTAAATTCCAATCGTCGAGCCCTAGGTGCCTCGGCGAGATGATCAAGCACTTCATCTGAGGAGATGGGTAGTTCTCTGTGAACGTTTAACATCATAAAGGATGATATTAATGATGATACTCTTATTCATGTTAACGCAGTTAACGAATAGAGCACAAAGTGCATCCCAATGGGGGGGTTACGACCCCCGAAACCCCCCCCTGGTTACGCCTATGAAGATCTTCCCAGAAGTGGTAGAACATCAATATTCGAAGCCAAAAAACTGGACGTTGTACTGGCGTTTCAAGAAAATCCTCATACCAGTTCTAGGCAGGTCGCACTAGATAATAATGTCCACCAATCAACTGTTGTAAAAGTGCTCAAAAAGGAGTAGTGGCATCCATACAAAGTACATTTGGTCCAGGAGCTATTAGAAAATGACTTTGATAGAAGAATCGAATTCTGCGAAATCGTTATGTATTAATGTAACAGAGATCCGGGTTTCATACAAAAGGTACTTTTTTCAGATGAAGCGTCTTTTATGCTGAACGGTCACGTAAATCGCCAGACATGTCGATATTGGGCAAGTGAGAAACCACATTGGATGGAAGAGTATAGGATACAATATCCCGAGAAGGTGAATGTTTAGGCCGGCATTATAAACAATCAAATTGTATGGCTGCTAGTTATCTATAATTTCTTCAAAATTATCTGTTGCCACAGCTGAATCAGCTATTTCCAAATAGAAAGGATGGAGCTCCCCCACGCTATGACGTTGAGGTACGAAATTACCTTAATAACGTTTTCCCAGGAAGGTAGATAGGTAGAAGGGGGGCTATCGAATGGCCATCAAGGTCTCCAGATTTGACTTCGTTAAACTTTTTTTTGTGGGGATATTTAAAGAGCAGAGTATATCAAAATCGACCAAGTAATGTAGAAGTGTTGAAGGAGCGAATTCGAACGGAAATTGCACAAATAAGACCTTGGGCCTATTCCTCCATATGACTCTGCAACTCTTCACTCTGCACTTTGCACTCTTCAAATGAATTCCTGTTCCACCAGAGGCAGAGTGAAGTGCAGAGTGTAAAATGCAGAGTTTTCAAACAAACCAGTCTTGTTTTGTTCCACCAATATATCTTGAAAATAATGAAGAGTTAAAAATATTGCAGAGTCTGCAAATGTTATGAAAAGAAAGATTTCACTCTTCAAAAGACTTTGGCTCAACTTATTGTTATAAACGAATGCCATATTTTTATTCATACAGGAAAATTGTTATTAAATGAGTGAACATTCCGAAATATACCACTTTTCCAAGCTATGGAGTTGAGGGCGTATATAAAATACAATAAGTAGCCTAGTTCTGAAAAAATCATAGTTTCATAGGCCTATACAAATTTTAACATAAGGTAAAATACTTATATTTTACGTATCAAGGTTCGACTTTTCCATACACTGAACAACTTGTCCCGTACAAATGTCCAATTTCAGTTATCAGAGACTAGCCCATTAGCTTTTGCCACCTCCAACACTTTTTGCCAGCCTTCTTCCTTAACATGAGCAGAAAAAGCTCCAAACAATACATTTTTTTCATTTCGAATTACTTCTAGCACAGCTAACTTTTTGGATAAAGTTTCTTTTCGCTTGCAACTCATAATTATTTTTATTGTAACTAATAAGTAAGTTGTATGTGTAAGTTTGTTCTATATTGCAACTTTAACTTTGAGGTTATGTGTCACTCTGCAACTCTGCAAACAACAACAGTGATTTGAAAAGTAGCAACAATTATTGAAGGAACAGCTGGACTCTACACTCTGCGGAAAAGTGCAAAGTGCAGTGTGAAGAGTTGCAGAGTCCTATGGAGGAATAGGCCCCTGAAGTCCTCGAAAACGTTAGGAAAGAATTTACTGCTTGCCTTTCTCATTGTATCATTGCTGATGGTCGGCAATTTGAACATTTGCTGTAATTTAATTGTATTTAAGTAACTATTTATTCTAAATTAATTGTATTAATAAACCAACAGTTTTGGTTAACCCTGTAGAAATAAATATTCAAATGATTACATTGTTGCAAAGGCATTAAGGAGACCTTTATGGCTATTAAAAAATTAAAACTAACGTGTTTTAAGATTTTTTTTAAAAGTCGTCTGTTTTTGAAATAATTAATTTATTCCATACATTTGCATCACACTGTATAAATAAATCTATAAATAATAAAGCTAGGTAAAACTAAATTTTCAGTAAATAAATGTTTATATTTTACTATCTTTTATGCTGAAACCGCAATTTTTAGTTTTTGATTTCATTTTATATATACTATTTAGAAAGATATTCTTCGAGTACGTAGGTTTGGCAACAGCGCTCATCTCTACCAAGTGGCTAAGAACTTTGAGTAAAGTGACTTTAAACTCAGTTCACTTCTTCTTGGCGCGGAGTCTGTGACTAGTATAAGACTGATAGTACGACCACGTGTTTGAAAAAAATGCGTTGAACATATTCCGGGTACAAATCGAAGCGCTAAAACTTGTGAGTGATAATAGTGCACAAAAAAAATGAAATTAAAAAATGCTAGTGCGGTTTTTTTGTTGGTGTTGTTGGCAGAGGTTACGGGAAAAATGAAAAACAAGAATGGAAAACAAGGTAACATTTTATCTATTAGGGGAAACTTCGCTGAAAATAAGTAAAAAGAGTTAATGATTGAAGGATTTATAGATTCATTGTTTTTTTGCTGCAAGTTTTTAGTGTAGAAGAGTTGATATGCAATTTTAGTAAACATAGAAACTAGTGTCGATACTATTACTTTTAAACTTGTGGAATTTATATATTAACAAAAAAATAATCAAGATAACAAATATATCTTATTACCAATAGAAAAGGTAAGTACAGAATCACCGCAAGCGCAGTAGAAATCGTAAAAATATATTCCTAAAACAATAATTGTTAATTTAAATCATATATACAACTTTTTCCATCATATTTGAAAATTAAAGATATCTGGCTAACTGCCCTGGCCCTGATATTTAGAGGATAGCTCGTATATGACAAAAATCTCCTTATCACGAAGTTGGTTCCATTGTTCATTACAAAACAATTTATATTTTACTAAGAGACCAAAAATTAGTAGGCACTCGTCAGTATATCAGCAAGATTACAGATTGCAAATTGGCCCAGCTGTTAAAGTATTTTTCCCAGTAAATAGTATGGGCTTATTACCTGCAACAGACCATTCCAGAACACGTGACTTTGACACTTCTTTGACAAGATCCGCCATTTTCTCTGGGTGGCACACAGTCTTATATATTGCTTATAAAAGCACCCAAGCTTATAAACAATATGAAGCTGAATTCGTTCCAGATGATAGAGTGGACAATCAACAATGATATGTTGTACTGTCAAAGACATATCGCACGTGAAACACTGTTTTCTTTGTGTGTTCTTTAATAAGTACTCATGGGTTAACCTTGTGTGACCTATCCTCATGACTTGATCTCGCCGTCCTTGTGGCATTTCCCCTTTTGGTTGCAAGTTTGGATTAATATGTTGTAGTTTGTTGCCTTCAAGTTTTTCCCATCTTCTCAGCCATATTTCCATCGAATATTTTTTGATACGACTGTCGAAATGTGGAATTTTAAGGGGGTTATTATCTATATCTCTGGAACTGTATGCTTCTTTAGCTTCTCGATCAACTTTTTCATTACCTGTTATACCGACGTGAGATGGAATCCACACGAGCTCGACTGATTTATTTTTGTTGTTTTGTTTGTGTTTCGAGGTCGATTTTAATTTGATTCAGTATTGGGTGGTTTGAGTAAACTCTTAGTATCCCTTGCACTGCACTTAGAGAATCGGTAAAGATTACTGCGTTTGACTTGCACTGGCGTGATATATGTTGTAGAGCTTTTGATATTGCGAACAATTCGGCCGAATAAATGGAATACTCTTCGGGTAGGTGAAATTTATAGGTGGATGTCTCGTCGACGAAAGCTGCTCCTACTGCTTCAATTTCGGAAATTTTTGATGCATCTGTGTATATCGTAGTGGTTTTTATATTCGTTTTTGATCTCTTCAAAATGTTGCAGTATCAGGGTTGACGGAGTGTTGGATTTAGGGTACTGTAGAAGATTTGTATTGCATTTGGGGATTTTTATGGCCCATAAAAGGATAGGAGATATACAAGTAATTTATTTAAATGTTACAATTCTATTCTATATTTAGTTTAGTGTCGGTATCGCTGGCCTCATCTAAATTAATTATAATTGGCGCAATTGATTTTACAGAATTGCAATTGTATCACAAACATACGTTTTTTTTTAAAGAAAATGACTGCAGCACGTGTAAAAGTTCTTTTTTTGTATAATTTTCCTCAAAATATATGTCATTTGCAGCCATAAAGTTTTGAATCTCCAATTTCGTATTCTTTGAGCCAGGAATTTTTTGCAATTTTCTACTATGATAGCTTCGTTGTCCATTACTATAACGCTGTTTGGCGGAATGTTGGGTAACAGACAATTTTTAAACCAATCTTCTAAAAGCTCTGCTGTCCTATCTTCGTAAAAATCAACACAAGAGTCCTTAATATTTTGGCAGAAAGCCACATAGCGTTTGGGATCCAACCATTTTCTGATCCTGCGTGTAATATTGTGATTTTCTTCCCTTTAATTGATGGTGCTTTTGTTTTACACTTATCAGAGGAATCAGACCATCCTTTGGAAGGGGTGTCATGCGTGTCAAACCACGTCTCGTCGAGGTAGAGTATTGGCCGATTTTCTGACCGGTATTTTCTTATTGACTTTATATATTCAGACCACCAGGATATTAAACGTGTGGATTACATTATTACTCGAGTTATTACTTGTGTCTTGTCAATTTTGCGATATTTAAAACCCATTGCAGACAGAGCTCGCCAAAGAGTAGTGAGGCCACAGTTGATTGATGAGCCGCTGTTTCAGACTTTTGATTGTAGGGACATGCTGCTCATCGTACATAGTGTAGATTTTTCGCCTTATCAAATATTTTTCCCAGTCATCTAAACTTTTTGCGACTCCGGAATCTTTACGCTTTTTTCTTGATTCCATGGAATGTTCAACAATTCGTCTAACTGAAATAAGAGGCACCTTCGTGAAATTACTGGTTACTCTTGCTGCAGCACCCGCGTTATATCCTTGCTGAAGTAAGGAACTATACACATTTTTTATAATGATTTTCGCGTCACAAGATAAGTGATTCTTCTTTAACGAACCGCTGGAAGAAGCATTATTACTTACTATTCTATACGTTTTTGTAATCCTCGAATTTGTTCTTAAAGTTAAAATTGTCTAAAACACGTTGATTACAATGGGATTACCGATCTGATTTAAACGAGAGACAGTCAAAGAATGAAATTTTAGGGCTAACTTTATTAAGATAGTTAGTACATCCCTTCTTGAATGTAAACTATTGTTCTGCGACGCGTTTGTTCAAAGCTTATCTCAAAATCCATTACCTCTACCTTAAATGTTCCTGTAAAAATATCTTTACATGTTAAATTTAATTTTAATAACAAAATGTCACAACATATTTCCTTGACAGTTCTTTCTTAGAGAAAAACGTACAATAAATACATATAAGTTCTTTTAAAGGCCGAAATGTTAGTGCTCTACAGAATTTAAATTGTTCACATATTTCAAAAGTTCTTGCGACGTTTAGCGTTGAAAAGATTACCACCCTACGGTTTGTGTCGTAAATTCACTGCTACATAAAATCCCCACTGTACACTATTTGTGGGATATCGTATGTATTAATTCTGGATACTGGATTTAATAACCTTTTACTTGTATGTAGGTATTTATTTACCTCGTAGCACTCACTATTCACGCACTGACAATTAAACAATATTGAATGTTGACATTTATAATGAATTCACTGTGCTGTCAACAAATGAACTATAGTTATCTATTTGGTCTATACAAAATTATATCAGCTTTAGAAACAATGAAACGAAATTGTTTGAATAATTGACGTTGTAGTCCCTCGACGAGCAATTACAGCTTTTGAAAATTACAAAATCAAACATCGTCCAATTCACACAATCACATTTACATTTCGTGCTGCGCTCAAAAACGCCTGCAGTATTTATCGTAATTCAGTATTCCCATCGGCAAAAGTTAGTTCCCACCCCCACGCTAATATTAAAGAAACCGCACCTGTGTTTTCGAAAGCCGATTTACATTTATACGATAAATAAACGGGCATTTTCCCAGATTTTCTTCGATGTTAATGACCTAATAACCAGTAATTTGACGACTAGCAGGTCGGTAGATACAACAGAGTGCACACCGTTATGAGATAACCGAAGCAGAGTATTTCGCTCTGGAGCAGATATAAATTGATTTTTGGGGGTACAACGGTATTAAGGGTTTGAATACGGGGTTGTTATAGTCTGTACTATAAGTACGAGGAGTAATAAACCCTAATTAAGTATGCAAAACCTTTACAGGGAGCACCATGAAATTTTTGATAAATCTCTTACTTTAAATTACATTTCTTCCGTAAATCTAAAAACCAGGTAGATCGACCCCGTATTTGTTTCAGTTGTAGCAAAGTTTAGGGTTTCTTCATTGTTAAAGGATTAGCAAATAAGCAATAACGCAATGCAGTGCTGTGTATTTTGGGGAAAAATATGTTTTAAATTATAATAAAAAATGAAAAGAAATAATTAATGGAATATATTTATTACTTACATTTTATTCTATATCCGACTCGGAAGAGGAAAAATCGTTGTTGACATTAATAATAATAGGGTCGACTAAATCATCACAAATATTGTCAATTTTCCACATATTTGCCTCTACTTTGATAACTTGCTCGATACAGTTTGTCCAATTTTCCTTACTAACATGACTTAACAGCACTCTCAAAAATTTCACATCTTTTATTTTAAAAGTAGTATTTTTTTCCAGCTTCTCCCTTTACCTGAGCCCATATTAATTCTATGGGATTAAGTTCACAATGATAAGGGGGAAGTCGAAGAACTGATATACCACGAGAAGAAACCATTTCTTCTACATTGTAGGTTTTGTATTTATTCTTGTTCATTTTTGCAATTCTGTAATGTTCTTTCCTTAGTGGATCTTTTGGAAACTTAATATTTTTCGAAATAAGCCACTCCAAAAGCTCTGTTTTACGCCAACGACTTGTGGGCAATGCTTCTCGTAACCGTGAATGGTAACTTGCGTTGTCCATAACAATAACGGCCCCTTTTGGAATCAAATCCAACATTTGAACAAACCATTCCTCGAAGACATCCCCATTCATATCTTCGTGATAGTCCCCCGTGCGTTTTGAAATAAAAGTTAGTAATCCACCAACAACAAAACCTTCAGATCTTCCAACATGGACAATGATAAGTCTTTTTCCTTTTCCAGATGGTGGCTGCAAACCTAACGACAAACCTTCCACGAATGCCTGCCTTCCACTTTTAATGTTTTCATCTTGCCAAGATTTGGAAACTGTATATCCAGCATTTATCCATGTTTCGTCTAAGTAGAAGATTTTCAAATTTTGTTCTCTGGCATGTCGAATGCTTCTTAAATAGTCTCTTCTCCAAACAACTATTTCCGGTTTATCTATCAAGAGAGATTTTCTATTATGTTTTGTATATCTGAAACCCACATCTTTCAAAAGTTTGCATAATGTCATTCTGGAGAATTTTGTATAGTCCGTATCTTCTTGCACTGATGTCATAATTTTGTCAAGTGTTGGAATTTCCTTTCGTAAGTAAAATCCATAGACTTTACGCCTTAGTCTTTGTTTTAATGACTCATCGATCTCAATTGGTTTTCGGCCTGAAGTAGTTTTAGGGGGTTGAAGAGTTCCATTCTTGCTTTCTTTTAGTAATCTATAAATTGTTGATTTAGCAACACACAACATAGCAGCCGTTAATTCCACAATATCATCAACACTTGCACTTGGATCCTTGTTTTTCAATGATATATAACAATTCAATATCAGAGTTTTTTCATTTAAAGATAATGGACCTGTTTTTGGTCGTTTATATGGTCCTTGGCTTATCGACATTGTTTGGTACTTGCACAATTAACATTCAACAAATGTTTTAAATATATTCCAACTGTTTACAATATTATGAAAACCATACAACTTCATAAAACTTTACTCAAAGAACTAATACTAAGTACTGATTTAATGTACCTACTTTCTTTTAAAATAATATTCCCGATAATGTTTCTAAGAAAACTGGGTTGTTTGGAAAATCCTTCTCAATAATCGAATAATCTGTAAATAAGTGTAATCGTATTAAGCCGATTACAGTAGGCCACTTGCCATTTAAAATTTCTGAGAAAAATTCCCCAAACATTACATATAGGAGTAATACAAATACAAAATATTCATTTTGCTTCTTTGAATTTAATAAAAATTGTAACTATATCTTGCTATGTTTACTTTAATTAATTTTTTAAAAATATATTTCATTGTAATTTATTTGTGACAATATTCAAAGTGTGAATTTATCTACTTATAAAAAGAACAAAAATATATAAAATAATTATTGTTACAGATTGGTTTGTTTTCTATTATGAATAAACTGTGTTGCCTTTCTTTATCAAACTTACTAAAATTTATGTACCTCTATCACTTTTTTTATTAAAATTAGTACATCCCGTTACCTCTGACCTAAATCGTATATTCTTTAGCACCGCTGCAACTCATTCGTTCAATACAAAATGTACCTTACGGTATACCCTCTTAAAATATATATTGGTTCGTCTATGAAATCTACTTAAATGAATGATTTATTACTCCTTGTCCTTTAAATTGATTGTACTAACCCTTACTTTTTGGAAGTCCATCTTATTAAGGATAATAAAAAACTCTTCGTTTTTACAAAACTTCCAATATTTATTTAAAAACTGCTTTTTTAAAAAACTCAATGACAGCCGTTTCGCCGTTTTTTATTATCCTTAATCCTTGTCCTTTCTATATAGACTATATACAAATACAAGAACCGATCCTGTGTTCAAATTTTGACCATATAAGCAGTAAACTGTGACAGACGATCGCAATAAAAGTGGTTTATTATCATCAGTCCCCTTTTATTGTAGGCACTGTATTGTTGAACGCACTTTACGTGCGCTACTTATTTAGGATCTGGTTTACATTTTACTATTTAATGACTTTTCTTAGCTGCCAACTCCAAACAAATAAACTATAAGGGTTACAACTCGGGTTACAACCTGTAGATACCCAATTTACCGATAGGAATAACTTGTAAAATTTGTTATTGTAACAGCCTGTTTCCTGTGGCACACCCCAGGGACCCTATTCTCAAACAGTGACATATTTTGTCGCATGCGAGAAATCCTCTTTGTCGAAGAAAATCTGAATAACCTTATTCTCAAAAGTCACCTTTGCAAATTTTTGATAGACAAATTGTAGAATGGTCAAAAGCAGCCGACAATTTATGTCGAATGCGAGAATTTCATTACTTGCGAAATTTGTAGCTTATCATTATACATGTTAATTTTTGTTAATTTATATGGGAAATGAAACCACAATCCTTTTTTATGTTTTTATTTCAACGTTAAAAAAAACATAAAATGAATACACCATAAGGAATATACAGAAGCTATCAATAGTTTTGTTTGGTACTTTTTCAGATATTTTTGTAGAGAGAAAATGGCAGTTTTATTAATTGCTATTGAAAATTTAGAAAATAAAGAAATGTATTAACGACCTCGAGAGAGACGAGGAATATGTAGAAAAGTTTTTACATTATTTTCATCTCATAGAAAGTTTATTAAAACGTTCAAATTAACTAAAGAATTACCTAGGTAGGGACTAATAATTAATCTAGAACCCTTAATAGAACAAGGGAATCGTGAAAGTGCATTACATCTCTTGAAGAAAGGTATTTTTCTGATTGTATCATAATAGGTATATAGATATTATTAATCTAAAATACTAAAGTAAGTGAAATTGTAAGTATAAGTGGAAACACTAATTTAAAAGTTATGAGTATTGTTAGTCATATGCCAAGCTTTTACTACTAATTCTAAGTACTAATTGTAATTGTAATTTGCTGGTTTTGAATGAAGCTTTTTAATTTTTGCTTGCATGAATCCACCTTAAACACGAGCCTCAAACAAAAAACATTCCAATCTACTACACAAATACAAATATAACTATCGAAGAACCAAAACTCACATCCTACATTGGCATAGAACATATTTGAGAATCGTTAAATCGGTGTTGCCAGCTCCTGATATTCGACAAAATATGTCACATGCGAATTGGAAGACGAATCCAATCGAGAATACCACAATTTGAAGTTGTGCGACAATTTTCATCGACAAATGTCGAATGCGACATATTTTGTTCGACATTCGAGAATAGACCCCCAGGTTACTGTCCTAAAATGCTGTTCCAAACAAACCTTTAAATCCTTACAAAAACAAAAAACGTACTCATCCTTTAAGCGTTTGTTTTACTTTGGCTAATACAGACACAACAAAGATTTGGCTCGCTTTCAAAATCGATTATCTTGTCAGATTCATTAATTGGATATCATAAATTATGATCTGGAAGTCATTTACATTCTAATGTTTGGTTTAAAGGTATTATGCAACATATTATTTATTATAAAGTATCCTACAAATTAAAATTATACTCGATATAATAGCAGAGACTGCGGAAGATTTTTTTTATTCAAAAAAAGGACGATTACATTTATATATATATATATTCATGAATTAATTTCGTCGCGAACATCTGGCTCATTGGAAATGGGAGGAAGATTCCACTAGGGAAAAAGAATTGACTAGCCGCGTCAAAATCATTTTACCGTAACTTCACTTAGACAGACGATTTGCATGTTATTATTACGGGGAGGACGTGGGTGTCGTCGAGTTTAATGCCTACACTGGAAAAAAGAAAAAATTCTCATTAGATTTTGACCCCCATTATTTCCATCAATTTTGGGAATCCAAATAAAATTTTAAATAAAAGTTGTATTATTTTGTCTGTACCTACCAAAAATTTATAACTTACTTTCTTAATACTCAAGCTTTGTGTACCCTTGACAGTTAAGGCGAGAGTTCTTCTTGGTTTCGGTTTTCCACATCTTCTTCTATTCCTTTTTTTCTGTGTGGTTTTTTGGATATCATTCCACCACATCTCCCACATATTCTAACGACGTTCTCCTTGGCTTTCCTCTTCCTCTTTTTCAATACTATATTTGAGGAAAGGAAAATACCAATGTCAATGTCATAAAGGTATTTATTGATATAAACAATTGTACTGCTGTTACAAAGCTACTAGTTTCGGTCTACTTAAAGACCATCATCCGGCTAAAAATAAGAATACCACAGAGAAACATTGAACTTAACCAAGGTTTTTATTAGTTTTAAAGAGAAAGTTAATATTGCACCTTTTGAAAATATGTCCCAACATATAAGAAATAGGTCCAAAATAATGTAAGGAACCAGTAAAGAACCTAGTATGGGAAGAATTTTCAACCTGAGATTCTGCAAAATAAAAACTTAGCCTAAATAATATAATAAAATTTATTGTATATTCTTTCAATTAATGATAAAGGAAAATTATTGTTTATGGCTATTTGTTTAATTATATTGATTTCTTGGTTGAATTAAAGCAGAGACAAAGGGATATTAACCGGAAATGCCATCAACTTCTATAATTTAAATGGGACACCCTATATATTTTTACAGATTTTGAAAGAGCTTGTTATTTTAAATTCATACATACTGAGTTTAGTGTAAAAAAATTTGTAAAAACGAGGAATATAGCACTTTTACCAACCTCCTTTGAGTTTTTTGCATTAGAGCAAAAGACTATTTAGATAAAATAATTGATGTTGTTTGTATGCATAGTAATAAATAAACAAGTACTGTTTAGTACGTCTTTTGTTCTTCAAGTGTCAAATTCTAATTGACGGAAATAAATTGCACAATTTAGAATGGTTCAATTAAGTGAAAAAGAGCGTATTGAAATTTTAATAATGATCGGTTATGGTGATCGTGTTAGAACTCATGAAGAAGTGTGTCATATTTTTAATAATTTGCATCCGGAGAGAAATCCTATATCACGCTCAACAGTAACTAAAACATTACAACGTTTTAATACTACTGGGATGGTAAAAAATTTGTTAAAACCTGGAAGACCGCGGACTGCAACGAAAGAAACTGTTAAACAATATATTGCAATCGATTTAGAAGAATCACCTCAAACTTCCACCACAAATTTGGCACTAAACCATGGTATCAGTCGACGTTCTGTAGGAAAAATATTAAAAAGTGAAAAGTATCATCCGTATAAGGTACAGTTGGTTCAAGAATTGTCATACGATGATTTTGACCGACGGCTGGAATTTTGCGAACGGCTAATGGACATCTGTAATGTCGACGAAAATTTTGCTTCTAGCATAGTTTTTTCCGATGAGGCAACTTTTTGTTTAAATGGAACAGTTAATCGCCGTAACTTAAGGTATTGGTCAAATTAAAATCCTCATTGGATACATGAAGCGCATACCCAGCATCCACAGAAGTTAAATGTTTGGATGGGAATCGTCGAAAATAAGCTTATAGGCCCATTTTTTATCGACGGAAACTTGAATGGTGACAAGTATTTGGATCTACTAAATAACGAAATTATTCCTGCACTTCAACAGAATGGGCAATTTACCACAAAATATTTGGTTTCAACAAGATGGAGCACCTCCCCACTAAGATAGACGGGTTAGGGATTTTCTGGATGCGAATTTTCCAAATCGATGGATTGGACGTAGAGGATTCATAGAGTGGCCTGCTCGTTTTCCGGATCTTAGCCCGTTAGATTTTTTTCTTTGGGATTATCTAAAATCACGTGTTTACGTTAGACGACCAACAAACTTACAGGAATTGAGACAAAGAATTATTGATGAATGTGAACTAATACGTGGAGAAGTCTTGGAAAGAGTGACTCAAGAATTTGTTAATAGGATGGCATATTGTCAGCAAGTAAACGGCGAGCATTTTGAACATTTGAAATAATGAAAGAAGCATGGATGCTTCTTAGCGAAACGGCCGTCATTGTGACTTAAAACATATTTTTTCAAATAAACTTGGAAGTTACGTTGAAACGAAGAGTTTTTTTATTATTCTTAAAAATATAAATAGTTTCATCTCCATTGATATTAGGTCTATGACTCTACAATATTTCCAAAGACATTTTTATTGTTTCCGCGTCAATGTTATATTAAAAA
This sequence comes from Ophraella communa, assembly GCA_035357415.1. Lineage (NCBI taxonomy): Eukaryota > Metazoa > Arthropoda > Insecta > Coleoptera > Chrysomelidae > Ophraella > Ophraella communa. Next base: position 13,852,051 of record CM068992.1, read on the forward strand.
ACAGTATTAAATCTAGTTATAATTCATTATAATTCATCCAGAACTACCACAATTAGTAGCGAGCTGAGGATACACCCCTATCTAACTCCTAGGGTTGTCACTAATATACTCGATCTCGAAGAAGCAATTTCTTGATTTTGGGCATTACGATGGAGCACCTCCACATTACCAACTCAATTTCTGATAGAAACAGACTATAGAGTTGTAATAAAAACACAATCCAAATCGAAACACATTAGTTTAGTGTCACAATTAATCGATTAAATTTTAAAAATGTTTTGTTTGTCTTAGTGTATGAATAATGGGAAGAACGTAGGAGGGGGTTCGCTTTTCATGCCTACAATATCCGACGTTTAGTGTGGTTATAACCCACGCGTATTATCATATTAGCGGATTAACATGACGAACGCATAATCACCCAGGTAGAGGCATATAAATTAGTCTCTCTCTCTATCTCTTCTGTATTATTTTCGGTAATCTGATCGTGATTTTGCAGATTTTTTCGTTTTTTTCTCCTACAGAGCCACGCCGCTAATTTTAGACCAGTTAGAAAGCCGTAACGATTTACACGACGGACTACAGAGTGTTTTCAAAATAAAAATGTTCGATATACTATTCTATACAACTAAATAATTACCAAAGTTATAAAAAGTTTATTTCTATTTTTGTAAAAATGTGAGAATCCACTGGATTCATATTTTTCCCAAACTGATTTCTTGGCCTATATTTTTCCGCAACTTGATAGCGATATTATGTTTTTATTATTGTCCACTGTCGGTCGGGTTTAGTAACAATAACAACAACAACAACAACACAAAACGTTAGCTGTCAACGAACAAAATTTATTTGTACGAAATAGCGGTCAACAGACAGTCGACAAATCATATTTTCGCGGACAATAGACGCGTGAATAATGTGGCGAATGTGCCGTTATGTGGTGATTTTTTGATACGTAATACCTTCATTATTATATCGTCACGGTTTGCAGTATGAAAACTTGGAAAGTTATTATAATCCGGTCCCCTTAACTGCAGTCAACCATTTTTCTTGAAAAACACTATGTCTAAAGGTTTTTGCCAAATTTAAATGTATTTAAGTAAAATGTAATGTTATAAATAACATTTCTGAGACTTTGTTTACAAATTTACTCAGTGTACGGATGTGATAATGACTGCCGACTAAAATAAACATATCAAATACACCTTCTTTGGTGTTACACAAACTACGGGATGTCAGCCACAGGAAGGTTATATCCTAGATTTGTGTTTATTGTTTATAGAAGAAAAACAGGAAGGTGGGAAGTATATAAAAAATATGACGGTTACTGCTTGATTACAGAGTGTTTTGTGTATTTATTTACAAAAAGTACTTCTGGTCAATTTTTGAAATTTTTAAAAAATAGTTACCTAGTACTATTTTTTGATCGCGCCGTCACTTTTACTAGTATGACGACTGCAAATTGTATGCAAATAATAATACGCCGCGAATAATAAACGAAATAAATTTGACATATATGTTATATTTCCCATTTACAAAAAAAAATTGAAAAATCAATCTTATAATATCTAAATATGTTTATAACAGGTGGCTTTCCTAAAAATATGTATCACTCAGCACGACACTATTCACATTGTGTGTTTTGTTTGTTGTCTAAAAAAATTAAATATAAATTTTCTTAACAAAAAATTCTATTTAACAACACAATTTATTTATCCTCAATACTATGATTTTTAACAGCGCAATCTGCTCCGAACTATCTATCTGTATGAAAAATTATCGATCCACTATTCTGTATCTAAAATACTCGCTACTCGATCAACTGACATAGATCAAAGTGTATTTTATGATAATATCACTCACCTTGATATATTGTATTTATTTATACATACTCCTGTTTTTTATTCGATATTTTTTATATTCGATAAAATACACTTTGATCTGTGTCAGTTGGTAGGGAAGCGAGTTTTTTTTAAATTATTTATCGACTTAAATAAATATTTGTCAAAACCACATAATCATATGCATAATTGTGTGGTCAAAACATCTGATCAATCCAATGTATCGTTTGAAAAAACATCGAATAAAATCAATACATCGATTCCCTAATTCAAAACAGAATAAATTGTGCCGTTATATAGATCAGTCTGTTACTGTTATCTCAAGAGCGGTACAGACATAATAGTGACACTTTTGTCAGAGGTTTAATGAGGTTTAATGGGTATCTTCAGTAAAATTGATCTAACAAAAGTCGTTTTTCAAATTGACAGAAGTTACAAACAATTATAAGTGACCATTATTGTTCCATATTGTGATTCTTTACAAACCTGTTTTGATTTATCCCATCCCTGTAGAATAGTTAATGGAATTAAATTCTTCTTATGACAGAAATAGGTGTTTATATATACCCCTAACATTTAAAGTGTCAAGTATCATTGTTGTGTAAACCGTATCTTCTCAGAAGAACACGGACCTCCTAGAGAAATGGTCTGCAAACGTAATAAAAATTATAAAATCTTTTTCTAGCCATCATCGTCCAAGAAATATATTTATTGCTTTTTACAGTATTTTTGAATAACAATATAAATTTACGGTAAATAAGCTGGATTTGTATATCCTGAAAAATCGTAAACAAAATTAGTTAACAATCAGTTGTTTAGTAATTCTATTTTATTTGGCATCCATTTTTGATTTGCATATGTGGGATATATTCAATTTCAGATGAAGAGAATTCTTAATTAAAAAAAGTTAGCACATTGCAGTGTTAAAATTACCAAAGTAATCAATTCCCATAGAACAAAAATATTACAAAAAGTGAGAACAAGATTACTTGCATAGAATTTCCATAAACTCAATAAACCTGCCTAATATATTTAGATTTTAGCAGGAAACAACCAATAAGGTTTAAATTACAGACGTAAGGATATAAAACAACACAAAATTAAAACACGGATATTGTTACCTACAGTAATCCGCTTAATTTGTAACACTGATTTTTAGACCTAAAATAAGATTAAAAATGAAAATGAAGCTTTCTTATTGGAAATTCCAGATCACGCGATCTCTGACATACACACACGTGTAATTTTAAACACGTTTTTCTTAAGAAAAAATATAGTTATAAGAGCGTAGTGATCAATTTGCTACAAACGTGTACAGGGTGTCTCACAATATACATAAAAAAGGTACCTACCTGCAAGACATTTTGAATTAATTGTCGTATTTACAGGTAAATGTGAGGTTATGTTTATTTTGAGTTGAGATTTTTAGCATTTTTTATTGTTTCTTGTTGTTTCAATTTGGTTAGGTTATGTTATGATAGGTTAGGTTAGGTTAGGTTAGGTTAGGTTAGGTTAGGTTAGGTTAGGTTAGGTTAGGTTAGGTTAGGTTAGGTTAGGTTAGGTTAGGTTAGGTTAGGTTAGGTTAGGTTAGGTTAGGTTAGGTTAGGTTAGGTTAGGTTAGGTTAGGTTAGGTTAGTATAATACAAAAGTGGCGAAATATCACGAATATATTTTGTAAAATGCGTTTCATCCATTGGAAAAACTCATGTGATATCGTCGGTTGGCAGCAAGTGACATTAACATTTTGCAATACATCGAGTTTTATAGTCTATATAGAAAGGTCAAGGAGTAATAAATCATTCATTTAAGTAGATTTCATAGACGTACCAAAATATATTTTAAGAGGGTATACCGTAAGGTACATTTTGTATTGAACGAATGAGTTGCAGCTATGCTAAAGAATATACGATTTAGGTAAGAGGTAACGGGATGTACTAATTTTAATAAAAAAAAGTGATAGAGGTACATAAATTTAAGTAAGTTTGATAAAGAAAAGCAACACAGTTTATTCATAATAGAAAACAAACCAATCTGTAACAATAATTAATTTATATATTTTTGTTCTTTTTGTAAGAAGATTAATTCAAACTTTGAATATAGTCACAAATAAATTACAATGAAATATATTTTTAAAAAATTAATTAAAGTCAAAATAGCAAGATATCGTTACAATTTTTATTAAATTCAAAGAAGCAAAATGAATATTTTTTATTTGTATTACTCCTATATGTAGTGTTTGGGGAATTTTTCTCAGAAATTTTAAATGGCAAGTGGCCTACTGTAATCGGATTAATACGATTACACCTATTTACAGATTATTCGATTATTGAGAGGGATTTTCCAAACAACCCAGTTTTCTTAGAAACATTATCGGGAATATTATTTTAAAAGAAAGTAGGTACATTAAATCAGTACTTAGTATTAGTTCTTTGAGTAAAGTTGTATGAAGTTGTATGGTTTTCATAATATTATAAACAGTTGGAATATATTTAAAACATTTGTTGAATGTTAATTGTGCAAGTACCAAACAATGTCGATAAGCCAAGGACCATCTAAACGACCAAAAACAGGTTCATTATCTTTAGATGAAAAAACTCCTGATATTGAATTGTTATATATCATTGAAAAACAAGGATCCAAGTGCAAGTGTTGATGATATTGTGGAATTAACGGCTGCTATGTTGTGTGTTGCTAAATCAACAATTTATAGATTACTAAAAGAAAGCAAGAATGGAACTCTTCAACCCCCTAAAACTCCTTCAGGCCGAAAACCAATTGAGATCGATGAGTCATTAAAACAAAGACTAAGGCGTAAAGTCCATAGATTTTACTTACGAAAGGAAATTCCAACACTTGACAAAATTATGACATCAGTGCAAGAAGATACGGACTATACAAAATTCTCCAGAATGACATTATGCAAACTTTTGAAAGATGTGGGTTTCAGATATACAAAACATAAGGCAGGCATTCGTGGAAGGTTTATCGTTAGGTTTACAGCCACCAACTGGAAAAGGAAAAAGACTTATCATTGTCCATGTTGGAAGTTCTGAAGGTTTTTTTGATGGTGGATTATTAACTTTTATTTCAAAACGCACGGGGGACTATCACGAAGATATGAATGGGGATGTCTTCGAGGAATGGTTTGTTCAAATGTTGGATCTGATTCCAAAAGGGGCTGTTATTGTTATGGACAACGCAAGTTACCATTCACGGTTACGAGAAGCATTGCCCACAAGTCGTTGGCGTAAAGCAGAGCTTTTGGAGTGGCTTGTTTCGAAAAATATTAAGTTTCCAAAAGATCCACTAAGGAAAGAAATACTGCTTTTAAAATAAACGATGTTGTGAAATTGTTTGAGTGCTGTAAGTCATGTTAGTAAGGAAAATTGGACAAACTGTATCGAGCATGTTATCAAAGTAGAGGCAAATATGTGGAAAATTGACAATATTTGTGATGATTTAATCAACCCTATTATTATTAATGTCAACAACGATTCTTCCTCTTACCAGTCGGATACAGAAAGTATCTTAATGACTTAATGTTTTGAAATATTGTTTCACCTTATTGATTCAAACAGTGACTTTATTCACACTTAATTACTTTATTTATATAGAACTATTGAAAACTAGTAGTTATCTCTAAAAAAATGTCAGTTAGTGACTTTATTTTGCAAACCGACGATATGATCAATTAAAAAAATATTTTTATTTATATATTTTGAAAAAATTGTAGAATGTAAATATTGTAGTGTATAAATAAAATTAGTTTATGTTATTTAAACATTGACTGTGGATTTTTCAATTGGTTTTCCCATCAATCACATTCTGATAGCCAACTTCATTTATAAAAAACAAACCAAGTTCATACTAGACTTTTACTGCATTTAATCTTAATATTTCTGAATTGGATTCTTTCTTCCAACATCGTTTTCAACTTAAAAAAAAACACAAAATTAACGTCGACGCACGAATCTTTTTAAAAATAAATATCTGGCTTAATTTATTTATACTCCACGGTAAATTTGTCTCCGATTCACGTCTGCAAATACACTCGGAAGAGAGCGGAATTTGTATCTTAAACATTTACACATGCACTTCTTCTCGAAGTAAATCACCCTATACAAATAAAGCCCGCTTTCTAGTCGGGTCAATAATACAACAAAAAAAAGGAACCAGGTAGAGAGATAGAACACAGTGCGTTATCTAAAACAATTACACCAGAATAAAATTGTTTTTCACCTGTACCTGCGAGTATTCGGATGCCCTGTTTATGACGCAAGATAAGAGGGTTTTGAAATTGGAGAACAAGTAGGTATTTGGAAATGGACCGGACTTCCTAGAAACACAAACGTATTAAAATTTATTGTGAATAATAAAAAAACTCTTCCTTTTAACAAAACTTCCACTATTTATTTAAAAAACTGCCACTATATTTTTTATATAACTTCGGCAACAATGTGAAAGTGTCCTAACCGTCGCGAACGCTTCTAAGCAAGTTACTTTCGCTTCCAGTAGGTACTGTTTCTAACGTGTACGAAGAGGGCTGTTTTTAGGAATCAGATAAGGAAGTTCACGTAGATTTTTGGCAGTTTTTAACATGAAAAGCTAAGGTATGCTGTGAAATTCGCTATAAGTATACTTTGATGCTTTCTTACCAACATAATTATGTTTAATTTGAGTTGCATTTATTAGAAATGTCATATTGGCGATGAAAAGAAATGGGCAATGTTGTCACCCAAATTTACGGTGGTTTTTTTTTAACATAAATGAATTATTTTTTTGTTTTGGATGCTTTCTTTACCTAAAATAGCAACAATATCAATAATAAAAATATTAATATTTAACATTCCCCGCAAAACCATTATTCTTAACAAGGATAAAAAAACACTGGAAAAATGTTGGTCAGACCAAAATGGAATTGAAGAAGAAAACATTGAAATGTTTGAAGAGGAGTCAGAAGCGCATACATCATCCAAAGCCAATATTCAAGACGATGATGAAGAAGACACTATGGAAGTAATCGAAGAAGAGGCAGAAGCAGGCAAATGTGTACCTGACCCTAATAACGAATTTAGCCCATGATCTAGAAGAAGGAACATATGTTGTTCGTTTTGCAACAAAAAAGACCATGAAGCATTTCATTGGCAAAATTTTGTCGGTGTCTGATGCTGACGACACTTACACCATAAAATTTTTAAGAAAAAACGAAAGTTACTATATTTACCCCAACTCTGATGATGTCTCTGATATAACTTTTTTAGATATAGAAATGATACTTAATGAGCCAGATATAAAAAGAGGTCGACATTTTTTTAATGAAAACCTCGAAAGATTCAAACTAGACTGACTATTACCTAAGAAAAATATTTTTATTTTGTGATTTTTTCTATAAGTAAGAATTCTACTTTTGTTATTTTTTACAGTAAAACTGTAACCTAGTTTTAAGTTTTTCTATGAACAAATGTTTTATTTTACTACGTTTTCGTGATATTTTTTCATTTTTGTAATAAAAAAAATATTTTAAAACGTATTCCTTTGATTTTTTAACTCCCATACATGCATGTGAGCCATCATTTAAAAATGTGATTCATTGTATAAAAATCTAACTGTTTTGTAGAAATTATATTTTACTTCTTATCTGTAACTAGTTTTTGTATCGAGTTGGATATGTGATTCAGTTAATAATCGGCGATCGAATTAAAAGTATTTAATTGTGAACCAGCGTTTTATTTTTATTTTTACAAATATTTATGTAAAAATCTAACATCAGAAGTGGGATTCGCTCACTAAATGGACCACTACTAAATGTTTATAGTGCAGCCTTACGAATATTACGCAAGTGTGTGCGAGTGACGTGTTTAAAAACATCTCTGACAAAGAAAAAAGGAGTAGATTGTCCAAATTTCAAATGGAAGAGTTGACCAACGTTTTGACTGGCGTTCTTCGAGGAATGCAGCAACAATCCCAACCAGCCGCTGCAGTGATATCAACGACCGCTGTGCCGGTAAGCATTCCAGCTTTTGATCCATCGAGGAGGGATGCAGGTGCTAGCGGATGGTGCGACGACATAGAAGCCTTGTCAGCTACGTTCAATTGGGCCGACTTTGAGCGAGTTTGTAGAGCGGCGAGCGCTCTGGAGGGCGACGCGAAAGACTGGTATGACAATTGGCATCCGGCGGATAAGAACTAGGCTAGTTTCCGAGCCGAACTTTGCCAGCTTTATCCTGCGAAGAGAAACCTTAGTGATCGCTTACGTAAGGCGAGCCTGTATAGAAGCGATCAAGCGACAGGATACTGTGAGTACGCCAGAAAAAAAATTTCTTTGTTAAACTGTTTAAATTTTAATCTAAGCGATGCTCAAATAATCGAATTAGTTATTGGTGATATAACAGATATTCATGTTAAAACTGCAGCCTTTAATAGCGGAGTTGATACCATCTCAACTCTCCTTAGCTTACTTGGTAACTATCAAATTAACAAACCGAGCTCTCATTCTCAAATAGGTGCGCCAAAACGGCCATACTCGTCTAATCATAATGTTGAAAAAGTTTGCTACAATTGTAAAAAACCTGGTCATATTAGCCGAAATTGTTTTAAATCGCGTAAGGTGTCTCATTACAGCGATATCAGTAATGCTAGTGGCTCGAACCAGCAGACAGCTCCGAAAGCTTGTGAAATTTGCAAAAAATTTGGTCACGTTTCTGATAAATGTTTCTTTAAAAATCAAAAAGCGAGTTCTTCAAAATTTTCTAAAATAAACCATTTTTACATAAACTTGGATAATGATTTTTGCACAAAATTTAAAATACAAAATATAACGGTAAATTGTTTGATCGATACCGGTGCAGAATGCAGCTTAATTTCAGAAGAAATTGCACATAAGCTATGTTGCCATATTGAGCCCACATTTATAATGTTAACCGGAATAGGGAGTAACTCGATATCAAGTTGTCAGAAGACCACTTTGTTACTTGAAAGGGATGGTACGGGGTTTGAAATTTATTTTTATATTGTAGAAAGATCAGTTATGAAAATGGACGCGATTTTAGGTAGGGACTTACTTAATCATAAAGGAATCGAAATTCGCACTGACGCGCATAGCGCAAAAATTTATTTTGGCGGTCCAAATGACATAGAATCTAAAACAATTCATAGCTTAGCTATTTCCCCTGAGCAAATAGAAACGTCCTTGGATGGACATGACTTTGATGTTTTGTTAGAAGTGTTATCAAAATATAGCGATTCTATCACCTCCGGTAACTCTGTGAGGGCAATAACAACAGGTGAAATGGAAATTAAACTTAAAAGTGATAAGGTTATTCACTATAATCCTTATCGAATGTCGTTGTCCGAACGAGAAAAGGTGAAAGAAATCATTGACGATCTCTTGCGAAATAATATCATACGAGAAAGTACGTCTCCATTTGCTAGTCCAGTTATCTTGGTGCATAAAAAGGATGGTAGTCGACGTTTATGTGTAGACTACCGCGCCCTTAACGAAATAACCATTAAAGATCGGTTTCCATTGCCGCGCATAGACGACCAGATCGATCAACTAGGGGGAGCCAAATATTTTACGACTCTCGACATGGCAGCTGGGTTCCACCAAATCCCGATAGCTGAAAATTCTATCGATAAAACTGCCTTCGTGACGCCGGACGGCCATTTCGAATATCTTCGTGCACCGTTTGGCCTGTCGAATTCCCCTGCGGTATTCCAACGGGCAATTTGTAGAGCCTTGGGTAAGCTAAAGGATACCGACGCGCTGGTGTACATGGATGACGTTATTATACCTTCGAAGACCATTCCGGAAGGTTTCGAAAAATTAGATCGGGTGCTCCTTTCATTGACTTCGGCTGGTTTCGCATTAAACATAAAAAAATGTAAATTTCTTAATAAAAAAATTCTTTATCTTGGTCATGAAATTTCTCAAGACGGTATAAGACCCGATGAAGGAAAATTAAAAGCTTTGTTCAACGCGCCCGATCCAAAGACCGTTAAACAAGTAAGACAATATATGGGTTTGGCCGGGTATTTCCGGAAATACATACCCGAATTTTCCACGCGTACATCTTGTATCACGAACTTAACTAAGAAAGGGGTCAATTTCGTATGGGGAATCGAGCAGGAGATTGCGAAAAATTACGTAAACGCATTTTTGTCCAAACGGCCTCTTCTAGCAATTTTCGACCCAACTTTAGATACGGAACTTCACACAGATGCGAGCTCTCTAGGATTTGGGGCTATACTTTTTCAAAAGGTAGATGGCAATCTAAAAGTTATTTCTTACTTTTCCAAACGGGCGACGAAAGAAGAAAGTAACTACCACTCTTATGAGCTCGAGACCCTAGCCGTCTATTATGCAGTGAAACACTATCGAGTTTACTTGATGGGGACAAAATTTAAATTAATAACCGACTGCAATTCGTTAAAACTAACTCAGAAAAAGAAGGATTTGTCGCCTCGAGTCGCGAGATGGTGGCTCTATTTGCAATCGTTTAACTTTGAAATCGAATACCGAAAAGGTAAATATATTCCGCACGTAGATTATTTTAGTAGGAATCCTCCGGAAACAACAGAATCCGATTGTTCCCCCGTAAACGTCCTAACAACTGATAATTGGCTTAAGATCAATCAAAAGCGCGACCCTGAAACTCGTGAAATCAAGGCAAAACTACTTGAAGGTAAATTAACTCACGACTACTTTTGTCAAAATGGTGTTTTGTTTAGAAAAATCAATCCTGGCCAAAATCCACCTATTTATAGGGCTTTTGTTCCTAAGGGAAGCAGACTTGGTTTACTTAAAATTTTTCATGACGAACAGTCACATGTCGGTCCAGATAAAACCTTTGCGAAAATAAACCATTATTTTTGGTTCCCACGAATGGCACGTTTTGTAAAAATATTGCGACCACTGTCTAAAGTGTATTACGAATAAAAAACACACTGGACCCAAACAGGGACTCTTAAATCCTATTGGAAAGATCCCAATTCCTTTTCATACGGTACATTGTGATTGCGTGGGACCATTCCCTATGACACCAGAGGGATACAAAAATGTCCTCCTCTTGATAGACGCATTTACAAAATATTTATTTTTAATTCCTTTGAAAACTCTTTCTGGTCCGGAAACATGTGAAAAACTAGAAATTTATTTAAATATATTTGGGAACACTAAACGGTTGATATGTGACAGAGGAACTAATTTTACCGATCAACAAGTAAAACATTTGCTAGCAAAATTAAATATTACCCAACATCTCATTGCCAAAAGTGCCCCTCGTGGAAATGGGCAGGTAGAGAGATACGTATCAACAGTTCTGGATTTGCTCAGGGTAAACATAAATAATGAAAAGTCAGAATGGGCGAACACTCTATCTAAATTACAATTTACTCTCAATTCCACGATTCAGAAAACAACTGGCTTTTCCCCACTCTATTTATTGACAGGGCAAAATATTGATTCAGGAGATATTCAATCTTTAACACAAAATATAAAATCTATAACAGAAAATAGTCAAAATTTAGCTAATGATCGTAAAGTCGCTTATGAACGCTCTATTCGCTGTAGTTTAGAATCAAAAAATAAATTTGATAAAAAACGAAGAACGAATAAAATTTTCAAAATAGGAGATATTGTCTTTCACCCATCTGGAAATTCGCACTTATCTAAATTAGATCCGAGATATGAAGGTCCATTTGAAATCCTAGAATTGTTGCCTAACAACCGTGTAGAGATTAAAAATTTGGTTACTAATCGTAAGAGAATCGTTGCCACCGAAATGATGCGAATATGGCCAGGCGAATTTGATGAAACAAAATAATTAAAAGGTATTGCTTTCCTTGTTATTTCAAAGTTTTTATTTTGATGTATTTGCCAAGGTATTATTAGTTATGAATATTTTTGAATTATTATCTAACATTTTTTATTGATAATAATTATTGTTATAATTTGTTGTTACGTGGTTATTATGTTTTTGTTACATTTTGTGTACTAGAATATTAACTTAACTAAGGCCGTGTGAGCCTTCAGATACCCATACAAAAAAAAAGAAATAAACAAAAAAAAAACAATGTTGAAAGACTTGCTCTTTGCATCCAGGCTGAAAGGACGTGCTCTTTACATTGGATAAAATTAACGTATTATAGATTGTTGAAAGACTTACTCTTTGCGTCAATGTCATAAGGACTTGATCGTTGAAATGATGTGCTCTTTGCAATAGTAAAGAAAATTAGGTTTTAGGCTGAAAGACTTGCTCTTTGCGTCAATGTCACAAGGACTTGATCGTTGAAACGACGTGCTCTTTGCAATATTTTTGTAGTAAGGGTAAAATAAAAGGTAAATTCGAGAACGAATTTAGTGTCAGAATTGGCCGTGTGAGCCATCATTTAAAAATGTGATTCATTGTATAAAAATCTAACTGTTTTGTAGAAATTATATTTTACTTCTTATCTGTAACTAGTTTTTGTATCGAGTTGGATATGTGATTCAGTTAATAATCGGCGATCGAATTAAAAGTATTTAATTGTGAACCAGCGTTTTATTTTTATTTTTACAAATATTTATGTAAAAATCTAACATGCACAAAACTTTTTAAAAACATTATCTGTGGGCAAAGTTGGTTATTAATGCGGTTATAATTGCTTTTCGGCAATTTTAAGTCGATGGACAAAGTTGAAATATTTGCTTGCAAATTTGCCCTACCCATTTTTATTTTTTTTTTTCGGGTACTTCCCCGAGATTTAGCCAAACAACACTGTAGCTAACGATGTGTGAAGCTAAAACAAAAACTTTTGGCATAATCGCAATTTGCAAATAAAAATCTCCCAAAACGATGTTAGTCAAAATCAAGAAATTCTTGGGCAAAGTTGTAAGGTTTTACGGTATTTAGAAAAGTACATGTTTTCTGTTTGATTTTGTCAAACGAGAATGGGTTTGGGTATAGTAGTAGTAACGGGTATTTCGAGCAACAAGGGTACTTTGGGTATTAAATCAATACCCGTTACTTTGTATTGGCTAGGTACTTAAATTACATCACTAGTAGTAACCTTTACTTTGTGGAAGTTCATCTTACAAATTATAAAATTATTAAATGACTTTGAGTAAAGTTGTATGAAGTTGTATGGTTTTCATAATATTGTAAACAGTTGGAATATATTTAAAACATTTGTTGAATGTTAATTGTGCAAGTACCAAACAATGTCGATAAGCCAAGGACCATCTAAACGACCAAAAACAGGTCCATTATCTTTAAATGAAAAAACTCTGATATTGAATTGTTATATATCATTGACAAACAAGGATCCAAGTGCAAGTATTGATGATATTGTGGAATTAACGGCTGCTATGTTGTGTGTTGCTAAATCAACAATTTTTAGATTACTAAAAGAAAGCGAGAATGGAACTCTTCAACCCCCTAAAACTCCTTCAGGCCGAAAACCAATTGAGATCGATGAGTCATTAAAACAAAGACTAAGGCGTAAAGTCCATGGATTTTACCTACGAAAGGAAATAGAAAATCTCTCTTGATAGATAAACCGGAAATAGTTTTTTGGAGAAGAGACTATTTAAGAAGTATTCGACATGCCAGAGAACAAAATTTGAAAATCTTCTACTTAGACGAAACATGGATAAATGCTGGATATACAGTTTCCAAATCTTGGCAAGATGAAAACATTAAATGCGGAAGGCAGGCATTCGTGGAAGGTTTGTCGTTAGGTTTGCAGCCACCATCTGGAAAAGGAAAAAGACTTATCATTGTCCATGTTGGAAGTTCTGAAGGTTTTGTTGATGGTGGATTATTAACTTTTATTTCAAAACGCACGGGGAACTATCACGAAGATATGAATGGGGATGTCTTCGAGGAATGGTTTGTTCAAATATTGGATCTGATTCCAAAAGGGGCTGTTATTGTTATGGACAACGGAAGTACCATTCACGGTTACGAGAAGCATTGCCCACAAGTCGTTGGCGTAAAGCAGAGCTTTTGGAGTGGCTTATTTCGAAAAATATTAAGTTTTCAAAAGATCCACTAAGGAAAGAAGGATAAATACAAAACCCACATTGTAGAAGAAATGGCTTCTTCTCGTGGTATATCAGTTCTTCGATCATTGTGAACTTAATCCCATAGAATTAATATGGGCTCAGGTAAAGGGGGAAGTTGGAAAAAAAATACTACTTTTAAAATAAACGATGTTGTGAAATTGTTTGAGAGTGCTGTAAGTCATGTTAGTAAGGAAAATTGGACACACTGTATCGAGCATGTTATCAAAGTAGAGGCAAATATGTGGAAAATTGACAATATTTGTGATGATTTAATCGACCCTATTATTATTAATGTCAACAACGATTCTTCCTCTTCCGAGTCGGATATAGTATAAAATGTAAGTAATACATGTATTCCAATAATTATTTCTTTTCATTTTTTATTATATTATAATTTAAAACGTATTTTTTCCCAAAATACACACCACTGCATTACGTTATTGCTTAAATGCTAATCCTTTAACAATGAAGAAACCCTAAACTTTGCTACAACTGAAACAAATACGGGGTCGATCTACCTGGTTTTTAGATTTACGGAAAAAATATAAATTAAAGTAAGAGATTTATCAAAAATTTCATGGTGCTCCCTGTAAAGGTTTTGCATACTTTATTAAGGTTTATTACTCCTCGTACTTTTTGTACATACTATAGTCACCACACCACGAACAGTTGCTGATGCATCTTGATATATTAGTGCATCATGAACATTTAAATCAATAGGTTTTTCTCTTTGAAAAAACGCACTTTGTTTTAAATGGGCCACTTGTACTGGAACAAAATTCGAACTTGACGCCATTATCACACTATGTTCTTGGAGTAAAATAATAAAATTATAGCTGTACCTGTTTTTGCAATTATACACAATTACCTTAATTCTTTAACATCCCTAACGACCACAATTAATCTCGTTAAAATCGGAAAACAAAATATTCTAAATATCGTATTATGTCTACTTATCCCTTACCTAAGAAGATTAAAATATGATGATTAAAATAAATTTCTTAATACCGATATAAATAAGCGCGCTACTGATTTAGGGTCTTGTTTACAACATTTGTTTTAATGACTTTTCTTAGCCGCCAACTCCAAACAAATGAACTATAGTATCAAACACATTTTCTCTGCGTTAAAATCTACATCTCTCATTATGTCAAATAATTCTAAAATATTTCCTTTGACGAGTACCAAGAATATTTAAAAAATACCTTATGATTCTCTGGAAATATAGAAAACAACTCGCCTTTCTAATAAATATATTGGTTGTGTCCAAAAACTACTTGGCAACAACTTCTTTTTCTGGCGTACCGTAAAATAAAATTATATACATCCTGTTATGCTAGACGGGGTGTACTTTTCTTATTTTCTGGGAAATTATATCCTGAAATAACTTTAGGTTCATTCGCCTAGGTATGTTTATAAGAATATACGTTTCTCTTTCGTTTCTAAATAGGATTTAAATTATGTAAGGTTCTTAGTAAATCGATCGATGCATGGAACGAATACTTGGTAATAAAAATTACGAGGGCAATCCAAATAATTATCCAAAACAAAGACAGTATCAAGTATCAAAAAACTATTTTCGGAAAATAAGGGATAAATGGAAAATAAGGGTAAGGGTTATTATTTTATTAACTTCGTTTTGAGTTTTCTTTGGTAATCATTTTGTTATTGTTTCTTCTACATTTATAATTATAGTTGAATTTGTCTTGTTTTTGTTCTCATCTATGTCACTATCATAATTGTCTATCATTTCTTTTGGTTTCTTTGTATTTCTTTTGAACTAGTTGTTTTCTAATTTCTTGTTTGTTACAGGTTTAATATTCACTTTTCTTTATGTTGTCCATGATCCTGAAAATAGATTGGTTAATTAATTGGCTTTGCAGTTCTATAAAAACTTACTTAGATATAGTTTCACTAGTTTTCTTAAAGAAAGCCTTTTTGTAGTTAGGGGAGAGCTGTTACAGGTTTAAGATTCTTCTTGTTGTTCTTCTGTATGTTGTTGAAGACCCTAAAATGAAAAGAGTTAACTAATTGGTTATGTAGTTCTTTTATAAAACTTACCCAGAGACAATTTCCAAAGAGGTTTGATTTTTCTTGTCTTTTATGCTCTTAACAATATCATTTAATAAAATTATCCTTCTTCAGTGGGGTTAATGGCATGGAATGTTTACCTTGGTTGACATGACCTTTAACCTCCGACTTCCGACATTTTAGTGGTACCACTTCACCTTTTGTCTGTCATAAAACTAAAAATACTCTATGTGGATTTGTGACTTTTGGTTCTGAGATGTGGTAGACAGGGGCTTGTCATTAATGTTGAATTGACGGTTTCCTTCTTATTTGGTTCTTGTTTTTTTTTTGGAAAAAAGGAGTATTAGAACGTGTACCAAGGGTATACCATATATACAGATCACTGGATTTAAAGTTCTATACATACTTATTTGTATCAGGATAGCTTGTTATTATCTTGAGAACGCTGCTGCGGATTTAAGTCCTGATATTTTCAAGAAACAACCACTTAAAGGTCACCTTCCATCCATGGTAAAGTCTCTTCTTTAACCTAAATATCCACATGGTGTTACTGAACCACTATTAAGATCATTGTGTTTATTTACAGACCTTTTTTTTATTTGGATGTCTTATTCTTCTTCCCCTCTGTTTGCTTTTATCCATACTACACCATCGACTTCAACTTTGGCCACACTCCAGTTTACCTCTACACAGGTTCAGTTTGGTTTTACAGAGATCCTGAAGGGAGATCCAGGGCCACCAAGAGACAACTTGGAAGAGTATTCATATGTGGATTTGGACCACCCATCAGTTCCCCCAACGCACTCTAACAACTGGGTGAGATCTTTTCAATTTGTGGGCAGTCATATTATTGATTTGAGGGATCGAAACCCTGCAAACATTAAGTAGTGAATAAACTTACCTGTTTGCCTAATTATTTAATCAATTAGTTTACCGATCACAGTTATACTTTGCTATTGTTGTTAGTATTACTTATTCATTTTATTGCATAACCAGTTATACTTTGATATAGTTGTCTAATTGTCTCGACGGCATTACCTTTGTCAGTTTGGGTTGCTAGAGTGTAAATCAAATGATCCTAGCGTCCATGTTTCTTGTCCATCTGACTGTAAACAAGTGAATATACCCAATTTCCTTAAATAAATTACAAAAGTATTAAGTTTAAATAGAGGTCACATGCTTAGAGTCAGTTATTCACAAGAAAAAAATAATAAGTTTTAAGTTAGCCACCTTTGAGTACTTGTAAAAAGTTCACTTACCTCTGTAAACCCTTCGTATATATATACTCTGGGGGATTGGTATACCCTTGTTATTAAATACATTTTATATTCTTTATATGAATAATAAATGCATTTATTTGATTTATGGTTTGTTTTATTACTCTCTTTATATCTTCTTTTTCTTCTTTATCTAAATGTTTTTCTTCTCTGTCTATTTTGGGTTATTCAGGTTCCATTATTCTTTCTTGGGTTTTGTTTGTGTCTGGTTTTTCTACTACATTTTTCAACAATTCTGAGAATTTACTCCACCTTATTCTTCAAACGTACTAAAGAAAAATATGTTTATTTTTATGCGAAAATATAATATAATATTAATTAAATTTATTGTACAAACCCTTACTTACTATAGTCTATATAGAAAGGACAAAGAGTAATAAATCATTCATTTAAGTAGATTTCATAGACGTACAAAAATATATTTTAAGGGTATACCGTAAGGTACATTTTGTATTGAACGAATGAGTTGTAGCTAAAGAATATACGATTTAGGTCAGAGGTAACGGGATGTACTAATTTTAATAAAAAAAAGTGATAGAGGTACATAAATTTTAGTAAGTTTGATTAAGAAAGGCAACACAGTTTATTCATAATAGAAAACAAACCAATCTGTAACAATAATTAATTTATATATTTTTGTTCTTTTTGTAAGAAGATTAATTCAAACTTTGAATATAGTCACAAATAAATTACAATGAAATATATTTTTAAAAAATTAATTAAAGTCAAAATAGCAAGATATCGTTACAATTTTTATTAAATTCAAAGAAGCAAAATGAATATTTTTTATTTGTATTACTCCTATATGTAGTGTTTGGGGAATTTTTCTCAGAAATTTTAAATGGCAAGTGGCCTACTGTAATCGGCTTAATACGATTACACCTATTTACAGATTATTCCATTATTGAGAGGGATTTTCCAAACAACCCCTTTTTCTTAGAAACATTATCGGGAATACTATTTTAAAAGAAAGTAGGTACATTAAATCAGTACTTAGCATTAGTTCTTTGAGTAAAGTTGTATGAAGTTGTATGGTTTTCATAATATTGTAAACAGTTGGAATATATTTAAAATATTTGTTGAATGTTAATTGTGCAAGTACCAAACTATGTCGATAAGCCAAGGACCATCTAAACGACCAAAAACAGGTCCATTATCTTTAATTGAAAAAACTCTGATATTGAATTGTTATACAGGGTGTCCCACGACGTTTTGACAGTCCAATTTCTCGAGAACTGTTCATATGACATGTATGAAATTTGGCAGATATAAACAGTCGAAACTGATGCTTATATTCATTATAAAATGACTTCCGTTTTTCCTGTCATTTCGGCTCACGTGACCTCAACATAACTTTTTTAAATGGGACAACCGGTATAATATTACAATTTTGGATACATCATTTAAAAACAAATTCAACGATACCACACTTGTCATCATTGTATTGTGCAGGCCTTTTTATAGGCTCGGCGAAAAATGACAAATATGACATAAAAATCGGAATTCAACTGTTCGTTATTTCCAAAAGGATGGTATTTGTGATTTTTCAATACTCTTTGTATTGAACTTCTACTTATTTGTAATTCTTGTTCAAGAAATCGTATTGAGGTGTGTGGATTCACCTGCAGATAAGCCAAAATATTTATCACATTGTCATCTGTCTGAGCCCCTATTATCATTACTGCACAATACAATGATGACAAGTGTGGTATCGTTGAATTTGTTTTTTAAATGATGTATCCAAAATTGTAATATTATACCGGTTGTCCCATTTAAAAAAGTTATGTTGAGGTCACGTGAGCCGAAATGACAGGAAAAACGGAAGTCATTTTATAATGAATATAAGCATCAGTTTCGACTGTTTATATCTGCCAAATTTCATACATGTCATATGAACAGTTCTCGAGAAATTGGACTGTCAAAACGTCGTGGGACACCCTGTATATCATTAAAAAACAAGGATCCAAGTGCAAGTGTTGATGATATTGTGGAATTAACGGCTGCTATGTTGTGTGTGGCTAAATCAACAATTTATAGATTACTAAAAGAAAGCAAGAATGGAACTCTTCAACCCCCTAAAACTCCTTCAGGCCGAAAACCAATTGAGATCGATGAGTCATTAAAACAAAGACTAAGGCGTAAAGTACATGGATTTTACTTAAGAAAGGAAATTCCAACACTTGACAAAATTATGACATCAGTGCAAGAAGATACGGACTATACAAAATTCTCCAGAATGACATTATGCAAACTTTTGAAAGATGTGGGTTTCAGATATACAAAACATAATAGAAAATCTCTCTTGATAGATAAACCGGAAATAGTTTTTTGGAGAAGAGACTATTTAAGAAGCATTCGACATGCCAGAGAACAAAATTTGAAAACCTTCTACTTAGACGAAACATGGATAAATGCTGGATACACAGTTTCCAAATCTTGGCAAGATGAAAACATTAAAAGCGGAAGGCAGGCATTCGTGGAAGGTTTGTCGTTAGGTTTGCAGCCACCATCTGGAAAAGGATGGTGGCTGTCCATGTTGGACAGCCATGTCCATGTTGGAAGTTCTGAAGGTTTTATTTCAAAACGCACGGGGAACTATCACGAAGATATGAATGGTAATGTTTTCGAGGAATGGTTTGTTCAAATGTTGGATCTGATTTCAAAAGGGGCTGTTATTGTTATGGACAACGCAAGTTACCATTCACGGTTACGAGAAGCATTGCCCACAAGTCGTTGGCGTAAAGCAGAGCTTTTGGAGTGGCTTATTTCGAAAAATATTAAGTTTCCAAAAGATCCACTAAGGAAAGAACTTTACAGAATTGCAAAAATGAACAAGAATAAATACAAAACCTACATTGTAGAAGAAATGGCTTCTTCTCGTGGTATATCAGTTCTTCGACTTCCCCCTTATCATTGTGAACTTAATCGTAGAGAATTAATATGGGCTCAGGTAAAGGGGGAAGTTGGAAAAAAAATACTACTTTTAAAATAAAAGATGTGAAATTTTTGAGAGTGCTGTTAAGTCATGTTAGTAAGGAAAATTGGACAAACTGTATCGAGCATGTTATCAAAGTAGAGGCAAATATGTGGAAAATTGACAATATTTGTGATGATTTAATCGACCCTATTATTATTAATGTCAACAATGATTCTTCCTCTTCCGAGTCGGATATAGAATAAAATGTAAGTAATAAATGTATTCCAATAATTATTTCTTTTCATTTTTTATTATATTATAATTTAAAACGTATTTTTTCCCAAAATACACATCACTGCATTGCGTTATTGCTTATCTGCTAATCCTTTAACAATGAAGAAACCCTAAACTTTGCTACAACTGAAACAAATACGGAGTCGATCTACCTGGTTTTTAGATTTACGGAAGAAATGTAATTTAAAGTAAGAGATTTATCAAAAATTTCATGGTGCTCCCTGTAAAGGTTTTGCATACTTAATTAGGGTTTATTACTCCTCGTACTTTTTGTACAGACTATAATAGTGGAATTTTTGTTAAAACGAAAAGTTTTTTTATTATTCTTAATAAAATATTAATTTTAACAAAAAATTAAAAATAACCATTCTTCTTATCTTCTTTAATTTTCGCTTTCTTCCGCTATAACTAAGTACATATAATTAACCGGCTGGAAATTCTGTTGTCTTAAAATTTACGGTCCCCCAATAAAAACTTTCGCCCACAATGAAAGCGCGCCGAGCATTCTCGTTACCAGATAACCGATCTTCTAATGGATAAAATAATTTTTAGTGGCCCCGCGTGTGTTTGTGTGTCTATGTACACATAATAATATCTTTGCAGATCATCTGCACGCGCATCCCCTTGAACTTTTTGCACTCGCATTACTGGTTAGAGTGATTCTGGGTCGATGACTTTGTTCTTGTTGCGTTTAATGTTGTCCCGTTGGTACCAAAAAGGGAATCATACCGTACGCGGAGCGATCATGTTTATGATATCATGGGAATTGTTGTGTTCTCTTGCCTTCGACATCTCAAGAATTCGCACGACTGACTTCTTCTTCTCCTTCTTCTTTCGATTATTCGTTTTCTTTTGGAGCTTGCTCGAGATGGTGATGACACGCCGATTCTGAGTAATCGTGTCTATAGAAACTATAGAAAATGAAAAAATACGAACAAAAAACTATTTGCATTTATTTAAGGATGTTACTGAACAAAAAATGATGCAAAATAGTTGAGGGTACGTTTAGTGTCAAAGTAAATGTCGTCACAAAGTAGGGAGGAACTTATATAGTAGTTTTCGTAATAAATGGTATTGACTGAAGGATTATAATAAAAACAATTAGACCCTTAAGTTGTAAAATTTTGTTTCTCAGAGAGGGATTGTAGAGGATTACAGCTTACACTTCTTGTTTACTTTAGTCTTTGTATTTCATTGGAAGTGTTCACTTGTGTTACGGCGCTCATTAATTTTATAACATTTATTTGTTATTACAGACATTAAAAGCAAACATTTTATACCCCAACGTACAGAATAGGCAGTATGTGGCGTCCGTGGATAAAAAGTAATATTGCTTCTTCCAGTGGTTCGTTAAAGAAGAATCACTTATCTTGTGACGCGAAAATCATTATAAAAAATATGTATAGTTCCCTACTTCAGCAAGGATATAACGCTGGTGTTGCAGCAAGAGTAACCAGTAATATGACGAAGGTGCCTCTTACTTCAGTTAGACGAAGTTGAAAATTCCATGGAATCAAGAAATAATCGTAAAGATTCCGGTGTCACAAAAAGTCTGGACGAATGGGAAAAATATTTGATAAGGCGAAAAATCTACACTATGTATGATGAGCAGCGTGTTCCTACAATCAAAAGTCTGAAACAGCGGCTCATCAATGACGAAACTCACATCAACTGTGGCCTCACTAGTCTTTGACGAGTTCTGTCTACAATGGGCTTTAAATATCGCAAAATTGACAAGAGACAAGTAATAATGGAATCCACACGTTAAATAAGCTGTCGTTCTAAATAATATAACATCAATAAGAAAATACCAGTCTGAAAATTGGCCAATACTCTACCTCGACGAGACGTGGTTTGATACGCAATGACACCCCTTCCAAAGGATGGTCTGATTCCTCTGATAAGTGTAAAACAAAAGCACCATCAAATAAAGGGAAGAAAATCACAATATTACACGCAGGATCAGAAAATGGTTGGATCCCAAACGCTATGTGGCTTTCTGCCAAAAATATTAAGGACTCTTGTGTTGATTATCACGAAGATACGACAGCAGAGCTTTATGAAGATTGGTTTAAAAATTATCTGTTACCCAACATTCCGCCAAACAGCGTTATAGTAATGGACAACGCAAGCTATCATAGTCGACAATTGCAAAAAATTCCTGGCTCAAAGAATACGAAATTGGAGATTCAAAACTTCATGGCTGCAAATGACATATATTTTGAGGAAAATTATACAAAAACTTTTACAAGTACTACAGTCATTTTCTTAAAAAAAAATGTTTGTTTGTGATACAATTGCAGAAGAATTGGGACATACAGTGTTACGACTACCTCCCTACTACTGCGTGTTCAATCCCATAGAGCTTATGTGGCACCAACTTAAATGGAGTGTGCGCAGGAAAAATACTTTGTCTTTAAGTGGTAGTGTGGTAACATTATTTAGGAACTGCATGAAATGACATATTCCTACCGAGAGTTGGAAAAGTTCTGTTAGTCATGTTGTAAATGTTGAAAATTCGTACCTTTCTGTAAAATCAATTGCGCCAATTATAATTAACTTAGATGAGGATAGCGATAGCGACACTGAACTAAATATAGAATAGAATTGTAACATTTAAATCCTATATATATTATGCAAAATTCAAATATCTTAAGTTCGACCCTGTAGCACATTTGCATCTTTTACCTGATGATTTTCTACACAATGAGATTAAATCGGGTAGTTTATTACAGTTAAGACAATAATCATATGATGATTAAAAGAAATTTCTTAATACCGATATAAATAAATACATGCGCTACTGATTTAGGGTCTTGTTTACAACATTTTACGATTTAATGACCTTTCTTAGCTGCCAACTCCAAACAAACGAACTATAGAACAAATTCTTATAATATTCCTGCAATATCTACACTGGTTATATTTACTATTATTGTTACATTTTTCTGTTCAAACTTGTTGTATTAATATAAGTCTTAGCTGACTCGCGTAATTTAAAAGATAATATCTTACTTTTTATCAAGAAAAGTGAGAGCATAATTTGCGTAACGCGATATTTTTATTTTTGTTGTTGAAGCATTAGAGATCTTGTATACCTAACGTGGTTTTATGTTACGCGTAAAAATGAATTGTCTTTGAAGAAGAAAAAACACAATTGACAATTGCGCATAATGGTGTACATGAGTCAACGAGACTTTTAAAAGGGATAAGAAAATAAAGAGAGAAAAAAAATGTACCTACTCGGTTAGACTACAAGATCACCAGTCTTTACCATATATGTGGGAGGAAAGCGAAAACTCAGACGGCACAAATGTCAGTGTCGCACAATACCATCATTATTATTTCGTAGCCGATTTTACAAAGCCTAGGTCGATTGTACCAATCAAAACATTCCAATTACATAAATTATCAAGAAATTATTGAGAGGAAAAATTATTGGAAGTGTTCTTTACATTCCTCTAATCAATTTATTCTTTGGGCCAATGAATTTCAGTGGGAATCCTCACCATACATTCTAACAAGTCTTTTTGTTATAATGTCTTATAGTCTTCAGATTTTATTGTTAAAATGTCCACCACCTTCCTCTACAATATGACCCTATTGTTCTTGTATAGTAAAAGCCAAATAATGTTGAGTGCACGTCACCAAGATCGTAATTCTATTGCATGTGTGGCTACATTTCTGTAGAAAAGTATATGTTACTTAAGTTTACACGAAATTCAAAAGAAGTTAATTTTGTTGGGTATTATAGAGAGATTTGGCATTTTAACATTATTTTTTCTATTCAACATGCTTGATATAATTGCTCTACATTATATTCATCACGCATAATCTAATTAAGAATTTTAGCAAAATTTAAAGCAAGTTATTTGCTTTGTCATCCTAAGGATTAAATGGGGAATGGGAAAAAATACCAGCGTGGTTCAAACAGAACTGGCTGGTATCTCAATCGCCGCAAAAAAGCTAACCAGAAAAGAAATTTATGGCAAAAACATAATAATCTGCACTGATAGTAGACAAGCCCTACTAACCTTGAATAGACAACGTTTTATGTCAGGGTTAGTACTAGAGTGCCACCAAGATTTAGCTAACGCCTCGGTAGATAATAATATCGTACTAAGGTGGGTGAAAGGACACGACAGGAGCAAAGGTAACCGTATTGCTGACTCTCTGGCGGCTGGACTGAAAATTTTGGGACCAGGCGACACCCATGGTTTGACGACTTCGACAATTGCGGAACTAGCCAAACGTTACACCCGTACTCAATCCCTTAAGAGATGGGATGAAACCAAAGAATGCAGTTTTGCCAGGATTACCCTGGGCGACCCTGAGAAGCTGGATACAAATAAATATTTGGCGATGACCAGGAAGAACCTACGTTTAACAGTGGGATTTCTGACTGGACACTGTCAACTAAGGAAACACCTCCATATTATGGGGCTAGTGGACATACCTCTATGCAGGAGGTGTGAACAGGAAGATGAAACTGTCAGGCATGTCTTATGTGAATGTCCGGAGCTATCGTCGATAAGAGAGTGTGTGTTCGGTGAGTCTTGGCCTACACCTGCCGATATTAAGGAGATGTCCCCTGGTGATCTGTCTTCCTTTCTAGATAAGGCAGGATGGACAATGTCCTAGGAGGGCGACTCCTTGGGAGGATGTACAATGGGCCATATTGTGGCCTAAGTGCTGTGGGTCTATACTCACCCTTCCTACTCTACAGATACAGATATATGAACATTTAAATATTATCATTGCAGATACTGGAAATGAAAACGGATTTATAGAGGGTGATGGAGCAATATTCTGTTCAAAAACTCAGTGATTTCCTATAATCGGGAACTGAACAAGGCGAACTTCTTGAAACGGTTTGAATATCAGTTGCTGCAAAACTTAGAAAACCCTCTCTAATTGTATTTGATAATGCACCTTATCGCAGTATGCTATTGCATAAAATTTCGAATAAAAGATGGTCAAAAAGTGCTATTGAGGAATGATTAACAGAAAAAAACATTCCCTATTCACCTATGATGTTCGAAACAGAACTGTTGTACATTGGTTTTCAGAAAATATACAGACATAATAGATATATAGTTTTTTCCTGGTTTTTCTATATCATTGCACAGTTATACTGATCTTAGAGGGAAGTACATCCAGGATAATCCCTTAGGGCTAATAATATCTAGGCTTTAATATTGTTATGTCTTCATACTTGGTCGAGCCTTAATACTACCTAATCAACATCAGGTACCTAGCTACAAAAAAACAAAATGTAACTTAAATATGTCAATTTGACGATGGTCGTTGTAGGGAAACAATTGTAATTGTAATTTAAAACCTAATTTTTTCAAATAAACTTGGAAGTTACGTTCAAACGAAGGGTTTTTTATTATTCTTAGTAAGTTGGACTTCCAAAAAATAAGGGTTAGTACAATAAATTTAATTCGGACTCCATACAATAAAAATTTACCGCGCGCCACTGAAAGGCACTGTCAAAAATTATTTTGTACCTACTCTTTCTCTTTATCAAACGGAGTATGGACTGCTGAAAATTCGTCTTATGACTTTATTTTCTTGACACAATTTAAAATAAAAACTTGGCAAAAAAAAATTACAAAATGCTTTCACCCCAAACTGCAGAACGCGTGATTAATAAAAATGAGCTAAAACCAAACATATATATAGCTGTAGCTTAAGCCGGCTTATATTCGAGTCGGATACTGTTCCAGCATTTTTATTTTATATCGTTTCCTCGCAGTCGTGTAAAGTTAATCATACAAAAAAAATATGAAGCCGCCTACCGGGTGTCCCAGACTAATTTATCCAGGCTATATCTCTTGAACGAATACTCATTCTCGAATGGGACAAAAACCGATCTAGTCCATTTCCAATACACTTTAATATGGCGTAGAAAAAATTATCCGCTAAATATTCATCCCTTAGTTACAGCCTCTAACTTTAAATTTCTTAATAGGACCCTGTACATTTTTTTTATTATTTTGGATTTGGTCTTCCATCGTCTATTCAACAAACTTTTCAAAAATAAAATGGGTGCGTAGGTAATGAAGAAAATATCAGTTTATTTTTTATTTTTGTTGAATTAAGGGGGGGTAAAGTTAATTCGTTGAAAAAAAGGCATGTTTTTATGAATTTTTTGTGAGGAACCAGTTGAAATTTCTTTATTAAATCCAATGATACATTGAAGTATCACATTTGAAGAATGTTCTGTAAAATTTCCACAAAAAAATATTACCAAATACGGTAATGGCAGCAAGTATTCCGACGTGCCTCGAAAAAAAGAAGAGTTGCGGTGGACATCATAACTTGGTGCTGGATCATCTGAAATCAAAAAATCAAAGTTCATTCGTTAGATAACGGTTTTCCCCAGGAGGTGCCGTGGGGGTTTTTCGAAATTTAAATTTTTCACTTTTTTGGAGTACTTTGAAGGAAAAAACGCGATTTTTCGTGAAAAAAGCCCCGTAATTTGTTATTGTAAAATAACAATTATCAACAAATTTGAAAAAAACTTTTCGTCAGGGCCTCTTAAATGTTAAACAGAAATAGTGTTCAAAATTTCAAAACGATCGGTGCAGTAGTTTTGAAGTTATAATGTCCACCGACTTTAAAAAAGTGACTTGTGGGAAAAACGCTTTAAAGTTTTGAACACCAAAAAATCTTGTGTAAAACGTTTATAAGCAAATTTTATCAGCTTACCTTACACTGAATCATCAATGCCAGGTCCATAAAGGATGTTGCTATCATCCATGATGTCTACAGCATCTTTTTGCGCCTGTCTACGAAGAATCCTGCCTTCTTTGGTTTGTCTTTAAGCTTCCTGATCGGCTCGGCTTATACGTATGGAGTCAGTTGATCGCGTCCAGTCATGAGCACTTGGTCCACTACTAATTACCATGCCTTCCATGAAGGTTAGTAAAGCAAACGAACCTTCATTAAAGATACTGGCTGCCACATAAGCTGCAATTTTAACGGTGACAAAGGTTCCACTCAAGTGCTTTGGTGAGATTTTCCAAATAAGTTGGTTCAAGTTCTCATTGTTGTTCTGCGTGAAGCATCTTTGCTCAGATATATAGTAGGTATATAGTATACAAAATATACAGTACAGGCATAAGGACGTTTGTACTTAAGTCGGAATTTCTATAAATAGAACTGGGGGGAAAGAAAAAGTATAGTAGATAGCTAAACGTCTGCCAGGCAACAATAGACCGCTCGGGTCGGGTAGGGATTAAAATCCGACATGTATAAAAATATTCGTAACTTGGTCAATTTTACTCCGATCCACTTGAAATTTTGAGACAATATTCTTAAAGTATTAAGCATTCATTTAAAAAAATAAAAAAAAGCGAAAAAAATAAAATTAAATACTTTACCCCCCCTTAATCAAGAAAGCCTTAAACAAATTAGTCTGGGACACCCTGTATATTTCCACTGTTTAGAAAAATTAGTGTTACGGCCTATCGAAAATTCATTTATTTTCCAGGTGAATTTATTATTATTTGGTTGTTGTTGATGAGAGAAACTGAGGTCGATTACCGAAAACATAAACTTGAAATTTTATTGGATATAAAAGCTATCGAAGTGGTGGATATATATTGGACTCCGTTATTGGAAGATAAGGAAATTGATTTTTATTGCTATTTGAATCGTAAAATGTAGAAGTCGTTTAAATTTTAAGAGCCATGTTCCATTTTGCTTTTAACAGATCTCGTAGATTACACAAAACACTAGTAGTAGAATTAAAATTACAGGAATTGCCTCAAATTTAAAATAGTTCTTGCAAAGTATATTTATATCTGTGTCTGTAAGAAATATTTCTAAAACAAGTAGATTTTGAATTTTATAAATTGACATTCTTTAAATTCCTTAAAATTTTGATCCCTACCTTCAACCCCCTTTGAGTAACAGGTACAACCCCCAATTTTTTAAATGGGATGTAAGGGCTTGTGATATATCGTTTGAGAGGTCTCTTCATTCTTTATCCAAAATGTTATTGTTTTTAAATTTATCAATAGTAGATGTTATTAGTCCTAAGGGATTATCCTGGATGTACTTCCCTCTAAGATCAGTATAACTGTGCAATGATATAGAAAATCGAGGATAAAACTATATCATGCTGATCTTTATAATAACTTAATACACATATGTCCAAAAGTTTGGAATATTTAGAAATAATATATCTACGCCTATGGCTTTTTAAAAACTCTTGTTGATATTTATTTTAAAGCGTTTTTAAATCAAAATAATACTAAATTTGATTCGTTTTTGTATTAATTTGTTCATATTTAATTGAGCTGTTGAATATTTAATTTGAGCTGTTTAAAAATGCCCAGAGACATGATATCATATTTGAATAGGTCTAAAGTAATTGCTTTGTTACAACAGGGCTTTGGTCAAAGTTATATCGCGAATATTGTTGGTGTTACTCAGGGTGCTGTATCAAAAATTAAAAAAAAATTCCAAGACACAAATGATGTGAAGGATCGTCCCAGAAGTGGCAGAAGTCGATGTACAACAGCAGCACAAGACCGGCAGATGACATTGATAGCTCGAAGAAATCGACAGGAATCTACAAGTGGCATATCCAGAGAAATTGCTAGACTTGAAGGACTGAATATCTCAAGGCAAACAATTACACGAAGATTAAATGCGGTAAATTTGTATGGCAGAAGACCTCTACGTGTTCCCAAACTAACCTATCAACAAAAAATTGTAAGGTTGCAATGGGCTCAAGAAATGTTACACCATGGTCCTAACTGGAATTACGTGATGTTCTCTGATGAATCAAGAATTTGCTTGGTTTCTGATTCGCGAAGAACGCTAGTTTGGAGTGCCCCAGGACGACAAGTCCGATTAGAAACAGCCCAACCACGTGTTCCATTTGAAGGTGGGAGTATTATGGTTTGGAGTGGTATTATGAGGGGTACACGGACGCCTCTCCTGGTTTTGGAGAGAAGAATCACTGGTGCTGTGTACATCGAGGAAGTTTTAAATCCTGTTGTGCGTCTTATCCGGGGGGCGGTAGGTGATGGATTTGTCTTTATGCATGACAATGCACCTCCACATGGAACAGCTGCAGTACAAAATTTTTTGGAAGAAGGAATATTCACATTAAGATGGCTATCAAATTCCCCTGACATGAACGTCATTGAACATGCCTGGGACATCCTTAAAACACGCATTAAGAAGCGTAACATTCCCCCAATTACTCTACTGAAAGATACTGCTCGTGAAGAATGGGTGAGAATTCCGCAAGCCCAGCTCGAGCATTTAATCGATAGCATGCCACATCGCCTACAGTCATGCATACAGGCCAATGGAGGAAATACTGATTTTTAATTTTATTTATTTGCTTATTAATTATTTATTTTAAATAATTTGTAATACATTGTACAATTTTCACCTCAAAAAAATAAATCATTTTATTTTGTATGTTTATCTGACTTCGAGATTTATTTAGTATTGGTTAGAGTTGTAGCAAAATGATGTTTACTTATACCAAAAAAATTATTTATAAAAATTAATAAAAAGATGAAATATTCCATTATTCCAAACTTATGGACATATGTGTATATTTATGTTACAATTACGTCTTATCTAAGTATAAAATGAAGACTCAATCAAAGCAAACACTTTAAAAGTGGAGAACTTAAGAACTTTAAATTGTGGATCTGCTAGATGTCTTTTTATTTCAAGTTCTTCAAGGAAATCTAAATAAATAGTGGCAGTTTTGTTAAAACGAAGAGTTTTTTATTATTCTTAGTACCTACTTCCAAAAAGCAAGGGTTAGTACTATCAATTTAATTAATACTACTTAATCAACATTAGATGGCTACCTTGAAAAAAGAAAACGTAACTTCAATATGTCAATCTCTGATGATGATGATACTTTATCGAAGCAGCTGTCATTGAATTAAAATACCTGTGACAGGGATACTAAGACTTTTTTTGTTATATTTTAAAATTTTCATCGCGCCACAAAGGATTTTTTATTTCCTTGACATCTAGAATAGCCAAGTCAGCTTCGCAAATGAAAACCCCCCTTTGTTTTTTGCTTTTATTAATAATTATACGACGTTTTATGTCGATAATTACAGCCCATGCGATTGCCTATTATTTTGTGCATCGATGTAGACATCAATTGATTATAAATCTAAAGAAACGAGTTCGCTGATATTGTTCCTAGTAAGGAAATCATACGAAGCAGTGGCGTCCCCTACTGTTTTCTACTTAAAATAAAAATAATTTGAAGAAATGAAAAACCCATGTCAATGTCAATGTCACAAACTTTTATTGTAAATACAGATATATAAATCTCCTAGTTTCTGCCTACAATTGAGCCATCATCAAGCTAGAAAAGAAATAATTGCAACGTGGACAACTCGCTATAATGGCGATAGGAACAAAGCAGCAGCATCATAGAACGTATAAAAATCAAGCTAAAAATGTCAAAAAACCATAGATCAAGAAACAGAAATTCTATCTATGGTCGAATAAAGTTCAGTATCTCAATTGACGAAATGAAGGCAAATTAATAACAATATAGACCGGTGGAATTATAAATATTAACAAAAAAATTTGTTATCCAATGTCTGAAAAAGGTCATGGGGGGTGTCATAATTGAAAAACTTTTGAGTTCATCAGCTGGAAAGTTGAAGGGTAGTTTTGAGTGGTCAAAAGGTGGTAAAAGTGGAAAACTGCCATTCTGGTCGAAAAATGTTAAATAGCAAAGTTGTAGGTAAAAAAGCTACAATAGATAGATAATATTTTGTACATAACCTAAAAATATACAAAAAAAATACACAAAATATATTGTTCAGAATTAAGAATTATAGGGTGATGCAATATAAATGTATATTATTTTTAATATCACTATAAACTTTTTAACTGCAATTTTTGCAACCATTTTAGAATTAATTTAATATGATGTTTGTATTTGTTGACTTGTGAGGTAGTTTATAATGAATGTATTTCTTTTGTAGTCTGATGGTGGCCTCATTGTATGCCGAAACTAATAGCTTTATACCAACATCTGTATTTTTTTATAAAACAGTTTATGAAATTTTTTCTTTCTTCATTTATAAAAGATCACAATTGAGAGATGTATGATTTGTTTCAATTAAAATTATTTCCTAGTTTACAAATTTTCCAACAAAACTTAACCTCACTTTTAAATGCCTTCGGTGTGTAACTTTGTCTCTGAAAATTAATAAGGAATGAAATTAAAGACATAAGTGAAAAAAACGCTCATCTTCTCATGGTAATATTTCCATTAGTTTCTTTTTTTTACATCCATATTTATAATGTATTAGGGTATTTTACAAAAGCTAAATGTGTTTTTAATGTTTGGCCTGACAGTCGTTAAATGACCATGAACTCTTCACAAAAAAAGGAAACAACAATCGTGTGTATATTCATATTTGATGTGTGTGTGCCTATATACGAAAATAAAGGAATGTCTTCATACAAAAAAAATGAAGTTAAACTGAGCAAGTATGACACAAATTGTGCAAATTATATAGTAAAATTGTATTTATTATTCTTAGTTAAAAAAACACTCTAAATTATCTTTACATAGTATTTTTTAATTCAGTTTCATTGTGATTTCTAAAGCAGGATGACATCTTCAATATTTCCAAACCATCCCATAAAAGAAAGAAGCTGCATTGTTGTGCATCCTTTTAAACAAATCTCTGACAGTCAGCAGGAGTTTGGCAGGTAGTTTTGTTGTGAAACGTCCATCTTCATGATACTCAAAAAGTGTTTCATAGTGGGTATGGATATCTACACAAGATTGGGAAGAGAGAGACTGAAATATGCCTGAGGTGTGAGGTGGGGGATAATGAGGGTCATGTGTTTAGATGTTGGAAGAACAAGGAGGATTTAGAGAAGTTAGAGAGGAGACTCGGGGTAGCAGTGTATTGGTTAGGAGAAGGGAATGTTCTGATGGCGAATATTATGAATGGTTGAAGAGTGTGTGAGGGACCAACGCCCCTCTTGAAGTATGCTAGGGTAATGATTCCGAGGCAGGGGTAATGGAAAGTTTTTGAGGTGGGTTTGGTTGGTAGCATCTTCTCGAGGGTGAGTCCAACACTTTTGTCTTCTAGATAAGCACCCATCGAAGCTGATTCACCCTCCAAATTATCTTACTCCACTGTTCTTCTGTTCTGAAAGCCCAATCTACACGATTTTTGTTCTTCCTAGATTTTCTTTCTTATACACAGTACAAAAAAAGGATAAAAGTCCAAAAATACAAGTTTAAGAAGTATAGCTAAGAAATTAACTTCAAAAATACACAATATAAAAACCGAGATAAAAACTTTATTGAGTTTACAAACAACTGAATGATGATAGTAACTTTAATCAATAACTTTAAGCAGCTGCAAAACTTGCATTATAAATATTTTCCTAGCCCAATAAAGATGGCATTAAATGCCAAGCGAACAGACTGAGTAAGTGTTGCAAGCAGTTGGTGTGATTTTAAAGAAGAAGAATTGCACTAACTGTAATTAATTTTCTGCTTAACTTATTCTTAACGGTATATGGTGAGACCACCCAGTTGGTACACATCATACGAAAAATTACAAATTTATTGTTGAACCAAACGGTAATCGATGTATTATAAAGTAATTTGCTGAACAAACCGCTCAATCACTTCGCTACAAATTAAACCACAGAGGCGTTACCATCCCTTTTTATCAATATAAGATAATAGATTATTAAATTTGTTGCAGTAGAATCAGACTAGGAAGAGCCTTTTTAGTGAACTTTTATCCAAGGGTAACTTTTTAAAAAATTTCAAGAGGGGCTCGAAAAATTTACAAAATTTATAAACAATTTAGTCAAAAAATGAAAAAGTGGGTTTAGGTATAGATGTGGTACAAAATATATCATTTTTGCACGATTGATCATTTTTGACTGTTTACCGTGACAGATTTTACGTCAGTGGGTGACATTTACTAGCAACTCGACGGTAAGTACTCCAACTCGACGGTAAATTGATTTGTTTGGGCTGTGGTTTCACTTCTAACAGAAACTCCTGCAGAATCGCATACATTAGTAGTATTACTAGTATTGCACAATATTTTTTCGGCAAAACCTATTTTATTTTGAAAAGAATCTTCTACATAGCTTTCTGCCACTGTCGATGAACGCCAACCTCCATGACGCTTTAATCCGAGGACATCAACACCTTTATTAGCCAAAACCGTTGCTGATGTCCTCCTGAACGAATGGCCAGTATAGTTCTCGGGATTGTCCCTTTCCCTATTACTTGAGCACAACATTTTCCTTTCCATTCACGGCCTTTTATACCTTTTCCCTAATTATGACACTAATGACATTAAATTAGCAATCAATTGTTTCAATTTGCAAAATTTAACCTAAATTTACATAAAAGCACAACATTTTCCTTTGGCGTATCTTAAGAATAACAACAATTGTCTTCGATCGGTATAAAACTCCATACTATAATGTTAGCTTTGGAAGCCCACAGAACTAGACCTGTAGAAAGTTTATATGCTAAAGCCAATGGTCCTCAATTGTCGATAAGAAGATTATTCTTACCTACCTCAAGCAATATTGCTTACCACTATGTCAGTAGCAAACAATGAGTCCAACAAAATTTAAGTTTTCTTATCTAAGCACACTTGTACGTTATCAAATCTCATTACGTGCATGTTATTGTTAAATGCCACTTACATGGAATATCAGCAGTGCGATTTTTGGCGTTTACAGACGTGGGCGTAGAAGAAATATATAACGCGTTGTATATTAGAAAGAATTGAGGAGAACTTGGAGTTTCCTCATGATTTGGAAGTGTACCAAATCAGAACAATCATTTTACAAAACACAGTATGTATTTGTGTTTTTATTTATTAGAATTGTCAAAAAAATAATAATACATTTTCTAACCTCAAAATATAATTGTCTGATTGAGACTGAAGTTAGGTGTTGGTACCAGACGATTGTAGTTTAGCAAAACTTTACCAGATTGAAAGTTTATTGTAACTAAGAAACTTTAAAGTACGGAGCAAATGATTGTTTAAATTTTAACAGTGTGTTATTTTAAACAGTGAGTCAGAGAATACATCAAATGAACCTAGTTTGTTTATGGTTGCCAATCCCAGGAATGGGATTTTTTTTAGGAAATTCCGAGATATTTGCAAAAAACCAAATCCCTCTTTATTTTTTCACCAAATTGTTTATAATGTTTGCAATTTCTTCAAGCCGCCCTTAAAAGGTGATTCTGAATATTGGTTTATTTAAATATTTGGATCTATTTCTTCTTTTTTTTGTTGGTTCTACGCCACTGTCTGTAAGGCATGCATATAAACCGTCATCGTTATTATCACGATAGTTATTTGCAGGTCTATTCCGACAGGAAATAATATCCCTATTTAAAGATTGCAACATTCTCAGGTGCTCCTTTAAAATGCATTTATATTAAATGTACAATAATTTAAAAAACTTTCACGATTTGTACATAAGTTCTCACCGGAGTCTTCACATATTTTGTTGATTCTAATTGGATAAATATTTTACGCCAAAACTTTCAATTCTGATTTGTCTGTCAAGGTCGGAGTTTTGAACGACGTTACGCAAAACAGTTTGACGTCTGTCAAAAAAATTATTGTTAGGTTAGGTTAGGTTAGCTGAATTCTTGTATTCAAACAATTTGTAAATAAATTGTGTTTAAAGTCATCACAAGTGTTTCAATACTATACAGTGGACGGCTAATTTATGGAATATTATCATTATTTCGAGAACCGTCGAGTTTTGAGGGTAATCCCGAAACAGGTCGATTTTTGTTATAAAATACCCATCTTATAACGTACATGGAGTAAGGACGATGTCACTGGTGTGGGTGTAGTGACGTAATTGTTAATTTTTTTAAATAGAAATCGGTATAATGCGACACCTCATTTGAAGGAGAATTTAATTCTCTATTTGACGACATTACATTTGTAAGTAAAATATTTTTTAAGGGTACAAAAACATTTCTTTTTTATTTAAATTCAACCAAATTACAACTAATGATTTAATTCATAACGTACCTTAAAGTAACCAAATTATGCATAATAATTATTTTAAATTAAATGTTCCAAATGCCATCCATCGGTTTCTTAACAATATGCGAATCTACGGACACATTCATCAAGTACATTGCGGATGACTTCTGGAGTAATAAGACTCATTTCATGCCTAATTCTATCTTTTAAGTTCTGTAAATTTTGGGGTCTATTGACATAAACTTTTGATTTTATGTAACCCCACAGGAAAAAGTCTAGAGGTGTTAGATCTGGCGATCTTGCTGGCCACTCTATAAAACCTCGTCTTCCGATCCATCTCCTGGGAAAGAAATTATTTAAAAATTGACGTACTTCACGTGCGTAATGCGGAGGGGCTCCATCTTGTTGAAACCAGATATTGTCACTAGGTAAATTTGCATTATTGGCATTTGGATACATGTTAGCAAGGACAGTTGATTTCTCAAAAAAGTTAAATAACGTACTCCTGTTAGATTTTCTTCAAAGAAAAAAGGGCCAATGATTCTGTCATCGATGATCCCTGCCCATACATTCACTGTCTGAGGATATTGTGTGTGTGCCTCAGTCATCCAATGTGGGTTTTCTTGACTCCAATACCTGCAATTTTGACGATTCACGGTACCATGTAAAAAAATGTGGCTTCATCGGAGAAGAGTATTTGATTGATGAAACGTGGATTGCCGATACATAAATCCTGCATAATTTCAGAAAATTGAAGCCGGCGATCGGGATCGTCGTCGTTTAATTCCTGGTGTAGTTGAATTTTGTAGGGATGGTATTTTTCTTTTTTTAAAATACGTAATACCGATCGTTGGGAAACTCCAGCATATTCACCCATTTGTGTTGAACTACTGTGAGGATTGTCATGGACATTTAATAAAACATCAAGTTTCACATTGTCTTCAATTTTAGGACGCCCAGCGTTTGGAATATGTTTAACGTGCCCAGTTTCTCCAAATTTTCGGACTATTTTACTTACTGTTGATTGGCTGATGGGTCTGTCTGGATATTTTGCGTTGAATAAATTGCATACCTCGTTCTGTATTCTTTTTTTATCTCCACATCCGCTAAGAATTAATATTCCTATGCGTTGTGTTTCATTTAGATGAGCCATAATTTAGTATTCAAAAGTAAAAATTACAATTGACAACTGATGACAATTCACAAAATCAAAAAATATTTACGACAATAAAAAATATTACAGTAACTATGCCAATATCACTTGCTTGATTTAACTTTTGACAAAAAGTTTCAGTGTTTATGAGATAACTTTTTGTGTCCATTATTATTTTTACTTATTTTTGCTTTTTTAAGTATTTATTTCAGAAAGTCATGGCAGGAACCGATGGATGGCATTTGGAACATTTAATTTAAAATAATTATTATGCATAATTTGGTTACTTTAAAGGACGTTATGAATTAAATCATTAGTTGTAATTTGGTTGAATTTAAATAAAAAAGAAATGTTTTTGTACCCTTAAAAAAATATTTTAGTTACAAATGTAATGTCGTTAAATAGAGAATTAAATTCTCCTTCAAATGAGGTGTCGCATTATACCGATTTCTATTTAAAAAAATTAACGATTACGTCACTACACCCACACCGGTGACGTCATCCTTACTCCATGTACGTTATAACATGGGTATTTTATAACAAAAATCGACCTGTTTCGGGATTACCCTCAAAACTCGACGGTTCTCGAAATAATGACAATATTCCATAATTTAGCCGTCAACTTTGTATATTACTGTGTCTGCTGGAACTTTATTTTTATTTTGATCGGATCCACCTCTGTGTTCCATTTAAAAAAAAAACGTATTTATATTTTATCTGTGACGAATCAGTCAACGTGGCTCTTAAGGAATCATTGCCTTGTGTAAGCTGGAGTCTCGACAGTCGGGTGTTAATAGAAGAGAACACTAATTGGAACATGAAGGTTCAATTAATCAAAATACGGTATTAGGTAGGATTTAGAGAAGAGAGGTCATTATAAAAAGCGTTAAACGCATTCTTTTGGACGAAGAATCGTTGAAAAGTTATGGAGATGAATTCTTGTTTGTACTATACTAAATGGATGTTTTGTCCCAACATTTTATTTCGGGATATGTTTAAATGTACTAACACCGGAATGTAGTGTGTTTTATTTAAAAATAAGAGTATTACAAGAACGCCGATTAAATGCTGAAAGTTTTTGTCAGCTGTAAAAATAAAAACAATATATTTATAACTAATAAAAGAGCAATAACCCCTTTTATTTAATAGATGTAGGAGTTTTCTTCTTATCTAATTTTTTAAAATGTTTAAACCTCTTTTAGTCCTTCCTCTCTCATGTCAATGTTTTTGCTTCATTTGATTATTTTCCTTTTCATTGCTGCTAATTATTATTCGTAGGTCCTGTCTGCTCATATTCAGCAGCTCTTGAGACCTCTTTTTAGAGACTCTTTTTAGAGACTCTTTCAGAGTCCTTGGAAGGCAAGACTTTACCAGTCTTACCTTTGCCCTTTTTTCTGGTAGAGGGGAATTTGTTACCCCCTTTTACCTTGGAAGTTCCAGGCTTGTTCTTCCTTTCTCCAGGACGTTGTTGATTTCGCGAGGAAGAAGATTTTACCTCCTTTCTCACTCCAGCTCCGCCCATGGTTCCAGAAGTGCATGGCTGATCATCATTCCTGGTTAGGGGCTTAGGGACTTTTGGCCTGATGGTTATCTGACCAAACCCGAAGAAAGGCTCGAAGCTGAGTTGCTCCAGTGCCTTCATAGATGAGTCGTCCACGGAAAAGGTCCATATATGTCCATGACCGGCCTTTTCACAGTGGAGTACTTTCCATTCCTGTGTCTTCAGGCCCCGATTCATCTTACTCAGTCTATTGAGGACAGTTTCAGCATCTAAAGGGGTTTCTTTGTCTTCATCAGGTATGTATGTCACACATACCCGATTTTTAGGAAGATCTTTCCCTTCTATTGCATAGCGTGGCTCCTTCCCATGGTTTGAGTCGATTAACCGCCTCAAATAGCCATTCAGAGCTCGCTTTGTCGGCACATGTTACCTGAAACCATCGTGGCCGATGTGAGCAGCCAAAGAATCTTAGTTCAGGTCCGTCTTCAGGTAAATCCTCGACGACCCGTAGGATGGCCTTCTGCAGCCTTCCTAAATTTTCTGCCTCAATGAGTCCAGCCGGGTGGTCAGAGTGGATTATTCCCACTCTGTGACCACCAACTGCAGCCCCGTAAGACATCGCGTCGGTCCTGACCTTTTTCGGAATAGCACCCTCAGAGGTGCTTTCATCCGAGCGAAGTCGTTTTCCGACGCTCTTGCTGGAAGGGGTTTTATTCCCTTCCAAACCCTTCTGAGGTTCCCTCCTTTGAAGGACCTCCTTGAGTGCTTCTTCGTAGGGAGTTCCTAGCTTTCACAGACATTTCTCTTTCAGGAGTTCGTTCTACCGTCTCCTGAATCTCCATGTGTTCAATGAGGGAATCAGCACCCTTATTGTCTTCATTTTTTTTTGTTTTCTGGTCTATATAAGTTCCACGAGCAGCTATGGAAGATTAGTCCACTCGGTCACCGAGCAAGGCTATTTACATCCAGAGGTCGCCTGGTTTGTGGATACCACCGTTCAAGACTGAATTTACCCATCGGTATCGGCCAAAAAAAAGTAAATAAATATTTTTTATTTAATGAACGGTCAGGAAAATTTCAATTTTTTTTTTTTATAAAAATACAAGTTGGTATTGTTGCCAAGGCCACCTACTAAGATACCCAAAATCGAAAGTAAAAGGCTTTAATATTGTTGAATTAAACCAAAAATCGTCTCTGGACGGAACCATCAAAAAAATTATGTAAAAGAGTATAGTTTCTATACAGAGTGAAGTAGAACAATAAAATATCACAATTAGGTGAAAATAAGCAGTTGCTAAGTGATTAATACTAAAACTGCTTTCAAAAAACAACAAAACAAAACACGGCCTGTACAAAACCCCGACACGCCCGCTGAGTTCCGTAAAACTCCGAAGAAGTCAAGCCCTTTTCATCGAATAGGTGAATGCTTCTTCTAGTGGTGTCAAGGCGTATGTATTGTTTGAAAAATAACAAAAAAAATGTATAGGGGGCGAAAACAGTGGCGTATAACCAACCGTAATGCCGTTCTAATTTTATCGAATTATTTTTAAGACGGCAGAGGAAATCCAGAGCAAACCGTCTGAAAATCTGACAGGATATTGTATTATTAATAGATCGACGACCGAAATATCACCAAAAATATCAATTTCATACGGTTATATATTAACTCGTCACTGAAATTTACGAAGCCACATTTCCACGTTTTAGTAGTAATTAGATAGAAAAAAAATACTGCAAAATTTAATAGCACAAATTGTCCCACCTAATTTTTTATTTCAAATCAAAATAATTTATTTAGAATTGTATAATTTGTATTTCTTCTTTGATTTCAACTTTTTATTAAGTTTTGGGCCCTTTCAACTACTTTATTTACAATAAAAAAATCTATTACAGTATCAAATGAAATAAAATTGACCGCTAATTCGATACTTTTCTTTAATATTTTAGTTCAGAACCTTTCGAAACGACACAGCAATGAATATATCAGTACCTAACATTACACTTTAGATTACCGAACACTTAACTAAATGTCTCCCTTAAACACAACCCTTATCGCCGGCTATACTGCCCTGTTCCTCGAGTAGATATCAGGGCTTATTGTTCTCAATAATGGGCGCCAGTCGCTTCAGGACCCCTACAGTCAGTTCAGCCAGCCACGCTCTTCTACAACATGTTCTTCTTTGATGTTTATGAAGCTCGTAAATCCCTTCTGTGAAGTTTTTTCTATCTCCTGCTTCAACGTTAATTTGTATCATTTTAAATAATAAATGTTCGACACGCCATCTTCACCAAATTCGATTATTGGCTTTGGGAATATTTTTTTTCAAACGTCAGTTTGCGCGTTAAAATGAATTTGTTTCGGGTTCAAACAGGTAGGTAGATAAAAAAGTGTACCATAAAATATGGTTTATGTTCGAGATACGGTATTGTTTTCAGTTTAATTTATATTTTTGTATCGTTTGTTTGTGTTTTTTTTTAAGTTTATCAACAAATATTAATGGACAATTTTCTACTTCTAGTTTTCAGAAAAATACGCCAGTAGTATTTTTTCACTCAGGCCATTGATATTCTTAATGGTTTTCCACTTTTTCATGCATCATCCTAGATTTTTGTGGCAACAATTCTGCTTCCAACGCTGCATTTTCTACATCTGATGGCAGGTATGGCGTTATATATATAGCTATGGCGTTGTCCATTACTATAACGCTGTTTGGCGGTATGTTGGGTAACAGACAATTTTTAAACCAATCTTCAAAAAGCTCTGCTGTCGTATCTTCGTGATAATCAACACAAGAGTCCTTAATATTTTTGGCAGAAAGCCACATAGCGTTTGGGATCCAACCATTTTCTGATCCTGCGTGTAAAATTGTGATTCTCTTCCCTTTATTTGATGGTGCTTTTGTTTTACACTTATCAGAGGAATCAGACCATCCTTTGGAAGGGGTGTCATGCGTGTCAAACCACGTCTCGTCGAGGTAGAGTATTGGCCGATTTTCAGACCGGTATTTTCTTATTGACGTTATATATTCAGAACGCCAGATTATCAAACGTGTGGATTCCATTTTCACTTGTCTCTTGTCAATTTTGCGATATTTAAAGCCCATTGCAGACAGAGCTCGCCAAAGAGTAGTGAGGCCACAGTTGATGTGAGTTTCGTCATTGATGAGCCGCTGTTTCAGACTTTTGATTGTAGGGACACGATGCTCATCGTACATAGTGTAGATTTTTCGCCTTATCAAATATTTTTCTAGACTTTTTGTGACACCGTAATCTTTTTTCTTGATTCCATGGAATTTTCAACAATTCGTCTAACTGAAGTAAGAGGCACCTTCGTCAAATTACTGGTTACTCTTGCTGCAGCACCCGCGTTATATCCTTGCTGAAGTAAGGAACTATACACATTTTCGAGTCACAAGATAAGTGATTCTTCTTTAACGAACCACTGGAAGAAGCACTATTACTTTTTATCCACGGACGCCACATACTGCCTATTCTGTAAGTTGGGGTATAAAATCTTTGCTATTAATGTCTGTAATAACAAATAAATGTTATAAAATTATTGCACGCCGTAACACAAGTGAACACTTCCAATAAAATACAAAGATTAAAATGAACAAGAAGTTTAAGCTGTAATCCTCTACAATCCCTCTCTGAGAAACAAAATTACCTGAATCAGGTCCTTTTACATTTATGATGTGGATCTCGGATATTACAACTTAAAGGTCTTAATTGATTATAATCCTTCAGTCAATACCATTTATTGTGAAAACCACTATACTTTTATGGTTCGTGAGATATTCGATAAAACGTGTTTTTCAATATGGCGTTACAAACAAATCCCCGCGTCGCTTGGCCTAATTATATCTGAATAATTTGGAAAAGCTGCAATTAAATAACCAAGTAACACTCTTATTTCTCTAATTTTCTTTTACGTTTTTCTTCTGATAATTGAAAATTAACTTGGAATTTTACGACGTCGTTTTGCAGTGAAAATGTTTAATGGTCAATAACGAACAATCCAGTTGAAAAGACCTACTAGAAAAATAAAAAAAGGCATCTTAGTGGCTCTAAAACGCTCTAAAAACAATGTATAACATTTATCACTACAATAGCGCTGCTAGTTCGAAAGTTATGTAAGTATGATACGAGTGTTGCCTTTTATATTTCGGGATTAAAGAACAAAAACAAATATTAATAATTAAAAATCAATTAATTGTTTTTCAAAATATTCCTTATGAAGATCTACACATTTTTGTATGAGTTTGAACCAATTGTCGAAACAGTTTTTCCACTCTGATTGAGGTATCTCCAAAACATGCATTATGAATGCAGCAGCTTCTTCAGGTGTTGAAAAACGTTGACCTCTCAGTTTGTTTTTTACGTACGGGAATACAAAGGAATTGGACAAAGAAGTTGGACGAAGAGAGGGCACGATGTAAATGAGTTTTATTATATGACAAAGAGCTGTAGAAAAGAGGGAAAGAGTAGAATGTGTGCAGCTTGTTGAAATACGGACCTGATCTATGAAATAACTGACTCGTTGACGTTTGACGTTTGCTTATAGGCATTGGTTTCGCATCAAAATTCAGTCTTCTTCCAAATTTGTTTTTAAATTTTGGTATAGTTAAGTTATTAATGTGTTCTGTTTAGTTTTAACTTAATTTTAACTGAAAAATCTACTTTAATATATATTTTTAAACACTCAGAGTACTGTAATA
This sequence comes from Ophraella communa, assembly GCA_035357415.1. Taxonomy (NCBI): domain Eukaryota; kingdom Metazoa; phylum Arthropoda; class Insecta; order Coleoptera; family Chrysomelidae; genus Ophraella; species Ophraella communa. The sequence goes on from CM068992.1 coordinate 13,894,855, forward strand.
ACTTTCTTGATTTTAATTTGATTCTAAATCACAATTTAAAACTTTCACTAATAATTGAATCTTTTACTTTTTGAACCGACTACCCTCTGTCAAGAGACTGTCTTATATAGTCTATAGGCTTTCAAAAAGTTCTTAGATTTTCGAAAAATTTCTTATGTATGTCTGTCAAATACCTTTTCTCGCAAATTTTACAAAAAAGTCTGAAAAGTATTGTTTTAAATACATAATAAATGATTTTAACAAAATATACAATAACATTACAAATAAATAAAATTATAAACTAAGATTTTCTTTATAAATTAGGTTTATTCCATGAGCATTTTGTTAATAAATAATTTTCTATAGTTATTATTGTCTTACATGATTAAAAACATGTGCATTATACAACAAAAATTCAGAAATACAGCAAATATTCTCATCTATAAAAATTATCAAAACTATTTTTATTTTGAGATGCTTGGTTCGCGAGATATTCGGTAAAACGTTTTTGTTTTAAAATGGGGCTGTCGTTGACATTATGAATTTATTATTTTTACTCTCTCACTTGGCCTATATTGTTTAATAATCCACATTATTAAGTCCCTACTTTTTTATTACCACTATTTTCGTTTAATGAATACAACCCGAACGGTCAAATATAATTCACGTGGAGATTAAAGCTCATTTAGAAGGTCAAATTCTCTCGAAGGTATTCAATATATACCAGAGGACAAGCTCGTCAACAACCTCTTTCTTTAATATAATCCGATATTCGAATTGAATTCTGTACATACGTAAAGGAAATGAAGTATAATAAGACAATATAATGACGGACATAAACGAGCCATAACAAGAATTATTTATAGAGTTGAATATCTACGTTTCCACTATTAGTAGAGAGAAGAAATCAGAGGTTAAAATATTTAGGGGCCTATTTAGGGGTCATCTTCTGGCTAAAATCAACAAAAATACTCGGCAGTTGAAACATTATGTTGGCGTTCTGCTTCCTTGTAGAGCTTCTTTTTTGTATTCTTGCACTTAGTTTGTATTCGACATTCTTTATGTGCTTTTGGTCTTCTTTGCGATATTCTGTTACCCTCACTTTTTGTACAATTAGGTTTGACGTTCATCTCCGTTGGGTCCATAAATGTATCCCAGTTTCTGCTCTACCTCGTCTCCAGTCTGCAGATTTTCTTTCACTCCTAATTTTTCATTGAATTTTTAGGTCATATTGATTCCTTTTGCTTGTGTTTCTTTCTGGAAAATTTCTTCGTCAGTTTTATGAAAATAAGAGGTGGCCTACTTCCTATTTTTGGTTCTATTCTTGCTTCCGTATTGTTATTTTTGTTCTTCTCGTTCTTTTGTTGTTTTTTAATTGTTAGAAAGTCTTTTATTTCAATCACTTCATTTTCCACGTCGTTTTCGAGTTGATCGGAATTTCTATTTTTCTTATTGGACTTCTAGGGTTCCTTGATCTAGTTTCTTTGCCTTCCTGATTTTTATTTCATTTGCCTTTTCGTCTCTCGGTGTTTTTCTAAGGTTTTGAATTGTTTTGTTCTTTCTTTTTTCCTTTGGATTTCTTGGTTTAATAATGAATTCAATGTACTGCCAACTCCAACTCCAACTCCACTAGTTGCTACGGTTTCTTTTCCACAATGTACTATAGAAAAGAAGTTAGTAAGGGTGCATCTAATAAACGAAATTTGTAGGTTACAGACATTTATTCGGATAGTTCTGGTGTTAAGGGTAGGAGACAATAATTTATTTATATTATGTTTATATCTATGTTTCGTTGTTTTTAGTGATACAAGAAATAAATATATTACTAATAAGTCCCAGATAGATGGGGATCTATCGATATTTACCCAATTGGACCAATTGGTTTACAAAATAATAGGTTTTGTACAATTTATTGATATTTAAGTGATAAAGAAAAATAAAATAGTAACAGTAGCAGTGTTGTAGTTTTCACTTAAAGAGTCTGAATTTCACTTAATACATGCAGAAAATTGTTGGAATAGAATTGGAAATCTCTTACTTGGTTTTAGGTGTTGGTAAAGATAAAATATCAGGTTTCCCTTGTTTAAAAACCAAAGTATACTCCGGATATCAGGCCAGCAAGGAAGTAACAGCTATATTTACCAGAAATTGATGCAAGTAATAATGTCCAAACTGCTTATATATAAAGTAGTAGCTAGTAGTAACTAACAAGAAGCCTAAAACGATAACAGAATAATGAAATTTTATATTAGAGAGTATCTACCATTTTAAATACATACCGGAGTTAGTGAGTGGCTTAAAGGAATATGATTATTGGATTATTTAAGATCCATAAAATAATGCTATCTGCACAGAGATGTATTTATAATCCAATAATTATTAATATTTTTAGCTGAAATTTTAGTCAACAGATCCGTAAATCTACGAAATGATTCTAGGTAGCACTTAACATACCTTAGCATCCAAAGACCAAATCAGAAAATGGAGAAATCTGAATATTCCGGAAATTCCTCTTCCTGACAATGACACCTTCATAAGTTTCAGTTAGCCACAGTCATTAAAGAATTTTAAGAAGGGTAAATATACTTAAGTAGGTATGGGATAGAAGAAGAAATACTTAACCTGAACGCTTATGAAAATATTAGTAATATGTAAACAAATAGTTACTTTGTTGTATAGTGTGATATGAATAAATTCTTAAATAATAAAATGAATGTGTATTGTATTATTAAGTGATATTTTGGTTTTTCGGTGAGTAAATTATCAATATTTATAGTATTAACTAAATAATCCTAATTTTTACGGTAAAACCGTAACAACTCCTCCCTTTCTCAAAAAAAAATAAACATATTCGAAATGTAGACACATCCTGTATTTTAGTATAAACAAAACATTAATAATGTACAAAATTAAATTTTACACAAACATTAATTGTTGGTATCGGATAGAGAATCCGTATCGTAGCAATCAGGTGGATGACTTTTTAAGTCTTTCGCATGCCATACTCCTTGACATTTTCCATCTGAATCTGTCAACTCATATGACCAGGGCGATAGAACTCGGGAGATTGAGAAAGGGCCTTCAAATTTGGGAGCAAATTTTGAAGTTAGACCCGCTGCTTTATCTGACAATATGTATGATCTTTTCCAAACTTGATCATTTACCTTGAACGTATCATTTCTTCTTCGTAAATTGTATCTTTTCCGGGCTTGGTCAAAAGCCTTTTTTAAACGGCAGCTGACGTCTTCAAAAACCTTAAACAATGCTGACGCACGGGATCGAGGGTCAAAATCTTCAGGAAGAGCTGCAGATACTGTAGTTTCTTCCTTTCCACAAAAAGGTAACTCTCGACCAAAGACAACAAAATTAGGTGACAATTTAGTTACCTCGTGGCGAGCCGATCGGATTGCACACGCGGCTTTTTGAATATAACGGTCCCATAACCGGTGATTGTCAGAGACGTAAGCCCGTAATATAGTTTTAATGGTGCGATGGTAACGTTCCACTTGGTTGGCTTGAGCATGGAAATTTGAAATATGTCCAGGTTCAATTTGATACTTATTTAGAAGAGCCATCCATTCTTTACTTCTGAAAACAGAACCATTGTCGGTTATTATTTTCTTAGGAGTCCCAAACATAAGTAACACATAATCCTCAATATATTCTATAATCCTGGAAGCATTTGCTTTCCTTAGCGGAAACAGTAAAAGATATTTGCTAAACAAATCACTCACCGACAAAATGTAAGTAAATCCAGAAGTTGATCGTGGTAACGGTCCGACTATATCAACACTTAATATTTCAAAAGGTCGAACTGTGGTAGGGGTAACGCTTAACATTAAACCATTAGGCGGACGCTGGTCCGGTTTCGACATAATGCAGGTTGAGCAGCTTTTAATATATCGTGCAATATCAGCTTTCATTTTGGGCCAATAGTATTTGGAAGATATGCGGTTTAGTGTTTTAAATATTCCCATATGGCCACAAGTTGGAACATCATGATGGAGATAAATAACTTCAGATCTTTTTTCCTTGGGGACAACAATAAGCCATTCATTGGCTTTACCGACTAGATCGGCATATGCAATTTGGGCTAATTTAAGAAGCTTATCGTTTTCAACTCTCCATTCTGGGAACGAGTCTGGTGTTTGGCGTACTCTTTCGCGCATTCGCAAATACCACTTATCTTTAATTTCTCCGTTACCTAGGTCATTAGTAGCTATCAAGTCCAAACACGGTACTGAGCGGGAAAGAGCATCTGGAACAATATGATCTTTGCCTTTTCTATGTTCGATATGAAAGTCGTATTGTTGCATACGCACTGCCCACCGGGCAATTCTTCCCACAGGATCTTTTATAGAGTTCAACCATTTGAGACTATAATGGTCCGTAATAACTTTGAATTTTGTACCTTGGATATATGGTTTGAACCGCTCTATCGCATAAAGAACAGCAAGGCACTCTTTTTCTGTAGTGGAGTATTTGCGTTCAGCCTTAGATAATGATCGGCTCATATAAGCGATAGCATGTTCTCCGTCTTCCCATATCTGTGAAAGAGTAGCTCCTATGCCAAAATCACTGGCATCAGCTTGTATAACAAACGGTAAGTCAAAATTGGGACATGATAAGATTGGTGATGAGACTAAGATCTCCTTCAGCCCAACAAACGATTCCTCACATGCGCTATCCCAATCAAATTTAACATTTTTCTTTAATAGATTGCACAGAGGGGCTGCTATTGTGGAAAAATTTGGCACAAATCGGCGATACCAAGACGCTATCCCGATGAAACGACGAACATCTCCCACATTTTTAGGAGTTGGAATGTTCAATATGGCTTCCACTTTTTGCGGATCAACCATGAGGCCTTTTACGCCTACCACATATCCCAAAAACTTAAGTTCAGACTTAACAAAATGACACTTCTCTTTATTTAGAGTAAGTCCGGCTTTCTTAAGTCGATCTAACACCTCTTTTAACACTCGAATATGTTCTTCAAAAGAAGCTGTACAAATACATATATCATCTAAGTATACGAAAACATATTTTTCCAGATCAATCCCGATGACTTGATCAATAAACCTTTGAAATGTTGCAGGTGCTGAATGTAGACCCATTGGCAATCTTTTAAATTGAAACAGTCCTCTATTAGGTACGACAAAACCTGTCAGTGGTTTCGATTCCTCTGCTAGGGGAATCTGAAAATAGGCATTCTTTATGTCTAACGTAGTAAGATATCGCGCATCTTTTAACATATTCAATGTATTTTCAATATTGGGTAATGGGTAACCATCTTTAATAGTAACCTTGTTTAACTCTCTGAAATCTACTACAAATCTGTAAGTACCATCCTTCTTGGGTATCAACAAAATCGGTGAGACCCAGGGCGAATTAGAGGGCTCAACGACACCATCTTTAAGCATCTTCTCGAGTTCAACATTGACCTGAGTTTGAAGAGCTTTGGACAAGGGATAATAACGTTGACGGATAGGAGGGTGGTTTGTCCTTATAACATGTTGGACGAGGTGAGTACAACCTAACGTTTTACTCATGTCTGCAAATGCTTCCTCAATAACCTGATGCAGACGTTGTTTTTGCTCTGCTGAGAGCGCATCACTCCCGATGACCGTAGGTTCAGGAGTGACCGATGCTATCTTATCTGATCGAAATTGCCATTCTCCAGAGAATAGATCAGGAACAATTTCCATCTTTTTCCAGAAATCCGTACCTAATATCAGGGTATAGGGTAGCGATCGTATAATTAACACATCCATGACTTTAATTCTGCCTCTTAGTTTTATGGGTACCGTTGCGTAACCGTCTACCTTTACGGATTCTCCATTTGCTACTGTACAACTATTTTGTGATCCTAGATGAAGCTTACAACTATTCTCTAGTAACTTCCAACCAGGTCCACCCAAAATGGTACGCGTGGCACCAGAATCCAATAGACCTAAAAATAGACTACCGTAAATACAAACTTGTAGGTAAGGTCGAGTATCCTCCTTCGCATGGTCAATTATGTAAGAGACAAGAATGTGAGATTTTTGGTCAGCCGGATCGTAAGTAAAGTCAGAACACCGGCTTACTTCTGACCCCTTCTTCCGTTTTTTGAACAACGGCTGCAAGAGTAAGAAACTGAATCAGGATTTCCACATTTAAAGCAGAACTTCTTTAAAGGCTGCGGACAGGCTTTAAACTTATGAGTATCAGATAAACAATTCCAACATGACGGTTTCGATAATTTGGTTGTTGGCCCTGATGTAGAAGAAGGTGAATTAGCTTCGGAAGTATTAATGGCTATTGAAGTCACCGTTTGTATAGTTGGTCCGACTCCTTGAGGTTTGTGGTAGGCCAATTCAGGTTCTAGGCAATTTTTATAGACTGTTGATGGAGGAGTAAATTTTTGAACTCTGCGCTCCGTTTCTTCAATCATCCGACTAAACCGGAGTAAATCATCCACGGTATTGATATTATGTAAAGCAAGTCCCATCTGCAGATAAGGTAGAAGATTTCTCTTGATCAAGTTAACTCTTTCTTCTTCCCTAGGAATTTTCTCTAATTTGCCAAACAAGTTTTCCATAGCCACAATATAGGTAAGCACTCGCTCCTGTGCTCCTTGAGTCCTTTTCCGGATCTCATCCCACAAACTGTATTCATAATCGAATGGGCGAAAGGCATCTTTCAACTGCTCCACCAAATCATTCCAAGAGTTAAACTTACGAGTCCGATACCATAATAATGCTTCTTGCGTAAACAATTCGGGTGCCCATCGAAGAAGCATTTCTTGGGGGACTTCTCGTGATATTCGAAGCTCTTCGAGTCTTTGTAGAAACTCATTCACGCTAGTTTTGCCATTAAATTTTATATTCCAGCGATAAATATCATATCTGTCCTTCCTATATTCTGGACCTGATGTCGATGATCTTATTTCTGGAACCGATAACCTCGCCATTTCCGAAGTTAAACCTCTTAAAGGATTTAATTCATTCATTTCCCTCCTATTGGTAGGTATTTCCGGGTGAAAGACATCTAGATTAGCTAAGCAGGCAGAGGCTGTATCTCCAAACGTAGCTCTTCTAGATTGATCCCATCCATGATTGGTTTGGACTAAGTCAATCCTAGTACTAGAAGGTCTGTAGATATCTTCTGGGAGTCTTCTTTGTTCTTCAGGTAATTCTGTACGGTAAGGTTCTCTTTGAGACGTAAAACGTGTCCCATTCAAATCAGATGAATATGGAACTACTCTAGGCAAATCATTCGCTGAAGAATATTCTCTAAAAATTTGTTCATAGGACTCCGATGTGTTGCGAACAATGGGTTCCGACCATGGGTAATTAACTCTTCGCTGCTTCTCTTCCCCATCACAAGGATCAAGGTCCACTAATCGAGCTTCCATATTGCTCTCAGGTAAAGGAATTATAGGTGGATCAATTGTCAATACCGGATTACACGAATCTAATATAGAAAGTCCATTATTTTTTCCATGTCTCACATCTTCTCTCCTGGAGTAACTCATCATGTCATTCTGGTCATCCGGTACCTGATCGGTGTTAATTCCATGATAAAGTTCACTGTTTTCCATCATCAGTTGCGAACATTTATTTACTAGGCGTAATCGACAAATTTCATCATCAACATCTCTTCCTGAAATACGTCCTAATCTCAAAGAAACATGAAGAAGTCTACAATTTATTCTGCGATATTCATTATCTTTATTTCTGCGATTAAATTTCCTAATATCCGTTTCAAGGTCAGATAATTTTTCAGCACAAATTTTTAATTCTTTGCCTTGGTCTAAAAACACTTTAGTTACATTAAGAAAAGGATTTTCCCTCTCCCCCTTAAAAATAGCTGACAGAGCAGCCCGCTTTTCCGCTACAGTATTGCCTATTGGTTGTCCACGAATATACAATTCGTAGGTTAATTCATCACTTAATAAACGATAAACATCCATTGCAAGTTTAAATGCAATTAAATTAACTCAATAAAACAATACCAAAAAAAATGGAGAATTTAAGAAAAGTATAAAAACTAAAGAAAAAAATTTCTTCTATCTTTTAATATTTAAACTTATCCTAACATAAATACGTAATAGATAATACCGATTAATGTTATGATCTAAATCATATAACAAGTAATTATCAGAAAAATCTAAATTTAGGAACGACAACAAACCAAATCAGAAATTTATTTTAAAGTTCCAAAATAGCTAATCATCAGAAATCAATATTCTGGTTATACTATACCACATATATTATTGAATACTATAATATTTCTCGCCAGAAATCAAGTACTTCAAAATACTACACAAAATTTTTAAAAAAAAAGGATAATTACTTAGACAAACAATAACATCATTAGTATTAACCTACCTTTGCTTTCACCCAAAACAGCAATGAAATCGACAAAAATATTTAAAGAAGCACAAATAATTTTTAATTTAACAATAAGAAACAACTACGCTTGTTAAATATTAAATAACAACCAGAAATCTATCGAAATAAACCGCGTTGGGCGCCAGATTCTGCTACGGTTTCTTTTCCACAATGTACTATAGAAAAGAAGTTAGTAAGGGTGCATCTAATAAACGAAATTTGTAGGTTACAGACATTTATTCGGATAGTTCTGGTGTTAAGGGTAGGAGACAATAATTTATTTATATTATGTTTATATCTATGTTTCGTTGTTTTTAGTGATACAAGAAATAAATATATTACTAATAAGTCCCAGATAGATGGGGATCTATCGATATTTACCCAATTGGACCAATTGGTTTACAAAATAATAGGTTTTGTACAATTTATTGATATTTAAGTGATAAAGAAAAATAAAATAGTAACAGTAGCAGTGTTGTAGTTTTCACTTAAAGAGTCTGAATTTCACTTAATACATGCAGAAAATTGTTGGAATAGAATTGGAAATCTCTTACTTGGTTTTAGGTGTTGGTAAAGATAAAATATCAGGTTTCCCTTGTTTAAAAACCAAAGTATACTCCGGATATCAGGCCAGCAAGGAAGTAACAGCTATATTTACCAGAAATTGATGCAAGTAATAATGTCCAAACTGCTTATATATAAAGTAGTAGCTAGTAGTAACTAACAAGAAGCCTAAAACGATAACAGAATAATGAAATTTTATATTAGAGAGTATCTACCATTTTAAATACATACCGGAGTTAGTGAGTGGCTTAAAGGAATATGATTATTGGATTATTTAAGATCCATAAAATAATGCTATCTGCACAGAGATGTATTTATAATCCAATAATTATTAATATTTTTAGCTGAAATTTTAGTCAACAGATCCGTAAATCTACGAAATGATTCTAGGTAGCACTTAACATACCTTAGCATCCAAAGACCAAATCAGAAAATGGAGAAATCTGAATATTCCGGAAATTCCTCTTCCTGACAATGACACCTTCATAAGTTTCAGTTAGCCACAGTCATTAAAGAATTTTAAGAAGGGTAAATATACTTAAGTAGGTATGGGATAGAAGAAGAAATACTTAACCTGAACGCTTATGAAAATATTAGTAATATGTAAACAAATAGTTACTTTGTTGTATAGTGTGATATGAATAAATTTTTAAATAATAAAATGAATGTGTATTGTATTATTAAGTGATATTTTGGTTTTTCGGTGAGTAAATTATCAATATTTATAGTATTAACTAAATAATCCTAATTTTTACGGTAAAACCGTAACATAGTATAGTGAACTTCTAAATCATAAATATTATTACTTAGGTAAATTTATAAATTGATAGTAAGTATACTGTATTTGAAAATCAAGAGAGAGTAAATTCCCAGAATAAAAACTAATTCGGTATGCAAAACTATAGTACAGTACGTGCGGTAAAACTTCAATATTTGTAATGCATTCTAAATTGTTTTTGTTAATTTCAATACAAAATTTATTAAATTTCTTGGACTATCACATTATATTATGATCTTTCATTGTTACTACAGTAGGCCTAAGAGGATTAACGTGCGTCATAGGCGTAACCAGATTAGAAAGGGATAATTGTTATTTAACGACCTCCGAATAGCAACAGCTTCTAATGACAGATATTTTGACTTAAATAGTGCTTAAGTTTCTAGAAATGCAGTTATTTGATTTTCGATAAACGTGACAAATAGTAGTGACTAAAAAAATCAGGTGGAGTAACCTCACCAAAGCCGAAACCAGGTAGACAAAAACTATTAAAAGTCAACGTGGACGAGTTTTTTAAAAATGCTATTCGTAAGCTTGTTCACTCATTTTTTATAAACAAGCAAATACCAACTTTAGATAAAGTTTTGCAAGCCATTACGAATGATGTTGATTTACCCACAATAAGCCGGGATAAACTATGGAAAACGTTACATGAGTTAAACTTTAAATTTGAAAAAATGGGCAGACACTCAATGCTAATTTATTCTGAAGAAATTGTATGTTGGAGAAGACAGTACCTCAGAACAATACAACAAGTTAAAGCTCAAAATAAAAACATTTATTATTTAGATGAAACATGGGTTAATGAAGGACATTGTGTAGGAAGAGTTTGGAAAGACAAAAATATAAAATCATCCCATCAAGCTTTTCTAGAAGGATATACTACTGGTTTTAAGGAACCTATAGGAAAAGGTAAAATATTAATTATTTGTCATATAGGCAGTACAAACGGTTTTCTTGAGAATGGTTTACTATTATTTGAATAAAAAAAAACCGTTGATTATCACGAAGAAATGAATGGAGACGTGTTTGAGGAATATTTTTAACAGATGATTTAATTCATACCAAAAGGATCGGTTATTGTAATGGACAATGCAAGTTACCACTCCAGATTACTTGAACCTTTACCAACCACTAAATGGAAAAAGGATGAAATTGCAAAATGGTTATCTTCTAAAAATTTAGCCTTTGACAATACAATGCTGAGGGCAGAGTTGTTAACTATTGCTAAAAAACACAAGCAAAATTATAAAAAATATAATATTGAGGAGATAGCCAAAAAACGAGAAATTGAAATCCTTCGTTTACCACCCTACCATTGTGAGCTGAATCCGATAGAATTGATATGGGCTGAAGTTAAAGGTTATGTTGCCAGAAATAACACTACTTTTAAATTATCAGATGTTAAAAATCTCTTCAATAAGGCAATATCTGAAGTAACAAGTGAAAATTGGCAGATGGTGAATCTTCTGACACAGAGTGCGAGGAACCATAACTTTAAAATTATTGATTTATGTACTTTAATTTTATTTTTAGATTTTTATTTTTTAAGATTTAATATTGTCGTATTTTTTGCATGTTGCTCGTCAAATTTTATCCTTGCGGTTGGTTTTTTTCTCATATGCCTACTTAATTGTTTTTTTAGCTCCTCATATTAATTTATAAGTAATTGTAATTATCTGTACATATTATATACATATTTTTTAAATAAACATATGCCTAAAACAAAATGACTAAAATAATATTGACTTTTTCTTCATTTTACCCAAATTAAATTACTACTTACGAATTATGTTTATCTATCTAAAATTGGTAATCTAGTTATAAATAACTAAAACAAATTAAATATTTCTATTTCCATATTAATTTAATTTTGAAAACGCACGTCTATGGTTTACTGCCTTTAACACTGATAACTGCAAAACATTTCTGGGAATTCTCTCTCTTGATTTTCAAATACACTATAAAGACGTTTGGGGCTAATGAGTCCCGTTTGTTACAGGGAGTTACAAAAAAAACTGTTACGCCTCTGTTTTTCACTCTGGATATGCCCAAATTAATTGAGTTAAAAGACGGGATTTGTGTTTATCGTCCACAAAATACCACTAATTATTTCTTTCATTTTGAAGAAAAAAGACTAAGCACACACGCCCTCCCAAGCGAACACATTAAATGCTCGCGTTAAACAAACAACATCAACAACGCTACTCAGATTAAAATCACAATTCTAAGACCGATAAATCAGCCGCAAAAAGATTTGTAAACAAAAACCCCACGTTATTTAAGTAATTCCGTTCATGTTCTCCTGCCGTAAATTCGTATCAATACAACACCGATTACCATACGTAATTCGACGATAAAATTAATTTTTTCCCTATAAATAATTGAAGTTCATTATCGTTTCCATGTCTTGAGCCATTAAATTTTCGTATTGGGAATCGGTATGACACACTCGAACAATTTATGACGGAACATAAATGCGAAACCTACCTAACGAAACAAGAAATTGGGCCTTGTTATTGAAACTTCCGGGGTTAAAGATGAATAATTTATTTTATTTTCAATATTTTAAGCTGCCGTTATGTGAAGCTAATGCATTTTGTAGGTAGGTATGTACATCGCGGTCTGCCAGCGAGTCAGAATCAAATTAAATCTATTAATTATTACACGTATGAAATATAAAAACTGTAATAAAACAGTCAAATAGTGAGACGGAATACAAAACATTGCAAATATTAAAATGAAGAAACAATTTTGGAAAATCTAACACTTTTTAAATATCTGTAAATGATTTGATAAACCCTACCACTTCTTTAATACCAAATTAATTACATATAACGACTTTTGATCGAATAAAAAGAGGAATTTTCCAATGAAAAACATTAGTAATTCGCGGAAATACAACGTCCATCTTCTTTTTCTTATTTTGAACATTAAATGGCGTTCATGTTTTCTCATACATCGATCAGGTTATTTTTATCCGATCCAACATAACAGAATTTAAAAGCAAACATAATATATTGTGAACCTATTAGTATACATTTCAAAACATCTCATTTTTTAACTGACAAAACCATCTCTCCTAACCTAAAAATACATATATATATATATATATATATAAATGGTGGTAGTATTTTTGCGGGAATGAATTAAATAAAAAAAATGGAGATATTGGGTTAAGCCCGCTAATGCAGCCGTAGACACGTGTTTCTGTCTCCTTAGACTTCATCAGTACGGCATAGCTAAGGAGAATAATACCAAAAAAACACTGAATGATGGAAAACAAATATAAATCAACACAAACGGAGTCAACACAAGGGCCAACCGCACATTTGTGGCTTCAACTGGAATTACCGATTGATTGTCGGTAAAATTCCAACATCGCCACGGAGGCAGATATAACCACCTGCGTGACAAACCGTTACCCAGGAATAAATACAAATGGTGGTAGTATTTTTGCCGTACTGATGAAGTCTAAGGAGACAGAAACACGTGTCTACGGCTGCATTAGCGGGCTTAACCCAATATCTCCATTTTTTTATTTAATTCATTCCCGCAAAAATACTACCACCATTTGTATTTATTCCTGGGTAACGGTTTGTCACGCAGGTGGTTATATCTGCCTCCGTGGCGATGTTGGAATTTTGCCGACAATCAATCGGTAATTCCAGTTGAAGCCACAAATGTGCGGTTGGCCCTTGTGTTGACTCCGTTTGTGTTGATTTATATTTGTTTTCCATCATTCAGTGTTTTTTTGGTATTATTCTCCTTAGCTATGCCGTACTGATGAAGTCTAAGGAGACAGAAACACGTGTCTACGGCTGCATTAGCGGGCTTAACCCAATATCTCCATTTTTTTATATATATATATATATATATCGATTCTAAAATAAAGCTTTGGTTGTCGAGTTGTAAACCCATATTGAATTCATGTCACTCAAACAAAAGATATTATTATATATATATATATACAGTCGACAGAAGCAAACATGGTCCGCGGAAAATATGCCAACTAATTTCAAGGTTATCACAATCAGCCAATCACGAGCCAATGTTAACGATAATATCAATTTTAGTGGCTGCATAAGTGAGATGAAAATACAACTACAGCGACAAGGACACGCCCACCCAGGGTTTATGTTTGCTTCTGTCAACTGTATATATATATATATGCCGTAGACGATGTGTTAGCTATATTTGTAGGTAGTGAACGACAGTTAGAGTTATATTTTTTAGTTACATTAAGTAATACCTTGCACGCTAAAATAAATTTTACATTAGAAATTGAAGAAAATAATTCAATTAATTTGCTAGATTTAAGAATTGAATTTTAAATACATTAAAACACCAACAGATTTTTAAAGGCATTAACAATAAAAACAATTTTAACACTGCAATAAGGTATAATTCATTCATATTAACATTCAATCTCCAATGCTTCTTGAAATATGTACTTCGCGCCTCAACAACGCGCTGAACACCTCCCCCTTGCTGACACTATTAAACGCGTTTCCCACATCAAAAAACACTAGCAGTGCATCTTTTTTTTTCCCAGCTACCCTCCCTAGCCTTTTCCGCCAAATCCACCACTCTACCTAGCGCAGAGATACTCCTTCGTGAATCCATGCTGGTTTTCTCTAATATCCCCATTTCTTCTTACGTCTTCCTCCAATCCTTTATTATTCCTTCCATCACCTTACCCATAGTACACAGCAGACTGATGGGCCTGTAAGACTCAACATTAACTCCACCAAAACCACACCAGTAGCCTACACAAGGAAAAAGAAACTTAATTTAAAACCAAAAATAGGTGAGAACATCATTGAGTGGAAAACAGAGGTCAAATATTTAGGGCTAATCCTAGATAACAGCTTACTCTGGAATCAACACTAAAATGAAGTAATACACCAAGCCACCAAGGCCCTCATGGTGTGCAGAAACATTGCAGGGAAAAAAACTGGGGATGTAACCCACGTATAGCATGTACACGACATAGTGAGACCATTAATTACATATGGGGCAGTAGTTTGGCACACAAGTGCTAATCTGAGTACCTACTACGAGGAAAACTAGCCTGTGAGTGCATCACTGGATCAGCATCAAAAAAGGAATTAAACTTGGGAAATGCCCCAAGATGATATGCCAAAGAACTTCAACTTTGTGAGAAAATCCATCACAAAGTGGAGTAGTAAATCTGAATGGAAGAAAGACACCAGAATTTAAACCAAAATGCCAGAAAATGGTATAAGGGTGGCTCGAAAGCTAAAAGAGGGAACTGAAGTAGGAGTTTTGGACCAAATACTCAAAAAGCTGGGACGCAAAGCCAAGCATCTTCCAGGTAGAACTCAGCAGAATCGGAAAACATGCAGACGTCAACTACCGCAGACAAGATATTGATATCATTGTGGTTTGGAAAGATAAGAAGTCACATGAAGAAACTGTAGGGTTGGAAGATGAAGCAAAGTGCAGATTCTGTAAGGAAGAGGACACATACTTGCGGAATGTCCTACTTTGCAGAATTCTAGGGCCAGATACTTAGGAACACAAGAAATAGAAGAAGAGTATCTACCTTATTTGAAGCCCAACGATGTCCTGAACTTTCTTAGAAAAATAGGACTAGGAGAGCTGCTATACAACATCAGACTTATGGCAAGAAAAATGCCAATTCGTCTGCAAAGCCAATTGTCGTAGAACTTGATTAAATTTCTATTTAGTTCTTAATATAAGGTAAAAAGAAGGGGTACCCAATCGTGTGGAAAGCCTTATTTGACATACTTATAAAATTAAAGGTTAGCACAATATGGGTTTTTCCTGATTTTTCTTTATCATTGTACAGTTATAATGAACTTGGAGGAAAATGCAGGCAAGATAATCACTTGATAGCTATCTTTTAAAACGAGATATCAATCTGAAGATGATGATTAGTAGAAACAGGTAACTATTTGAAAAAGTTGTAGTAAGGTTGAGTACGATAAATTTCATAAATGTTAGGCAATAGTTGTGCAAGTTGCTTTTATTCCTAACTCTACATCCAACTTTTTTATTTCCAACAATGAAACCATAATTTACTTCGGGATAGTGGCGGTGCGCCACTGGCGCCGCCGTCCGTAGAAAGCTGAACACGAGTTTCGATGTCCAATTAAAAGGAAAGACCGATTTTTCGACAGGCCGTAAATTACTGTGAGACTTTTCAAGAGATGTATTGCGGTTTCGATCTTAAATGAAATTGGATAACAATTTGGGAACACCATCATTTAAAGCTACCGCCTTTCTTTTTTTTTCTCTCACAATTCCACTGATTTTTTTAATGGCAGGGGTGAAAGATGTGTAATACGGTTTCGGAAAATAAATCGTTTATTCATAGTGATACCGATGCAAATTTACTACAGAGGAAATAATTTATGAGTGATTAAGTTATTCGGAGTTAGGTCATGTACAGTAAACAACATCGTATTATAAAATTAGCTAGTTGACTTTTATGTGGGCCAGTTCGATTTAGTTCATTTCAGTTAGGTTTTGATGATGATTTAAATAAATATTTAATCTATTAGTCATAAGAATGTACCATAAATAGGTAATGAAATATAGCATTACAACAGATATAGCAATATTTCAATTATTTCACCAAAAACTATCGACAATAGAACTGAAAAAAAAAATATTATTGTGCAAGTTTTCTTAAGCTTAGAAAATAATTGGTACAGATATTTTTAAAACCCCTCGAGCTTATGTTAGTGTACATATATAGCAAGACGTAGTCGACTTATCGCATTTAATATCAACAAAGTCAATTTATTTCTCGGGCTCCGGTCCCATTTCATTCGTTCTACTAAAATTGAACGATTCGATTCGGTTCAATTTTGAGATAACTTTATTTGGTAACGTGATTAACTCTAATGATTTTTTACTATTTGTTGTTGCTGTCATTCGCAGGGACCAGTATCTCATGTATTATAAATAATAATTTCGTTTCTTGTTATTATTACATAACCGAAAATTATTTAAAGGTAGTTGTAAATATACCCATAACTTGTTGGATCAAAATTGTGGAAGAATGGTAGTTGTAGATCCTTGTTGTTACTAGTTTAAAGTGAAAAAATGAATATCCACAAGAATGACATATGTCAATGTCAATCGACTTGACATAAACTTAAAGGTTAGGTCGATGTTCCGTACAACTATTAGCGGTGTTGCCACATTTTTCTTGTAAGTTCCATTTCTTATTCAATAATATGGTAGAGGTATGGATTTTGAGATGAGCTATGGCCTTGAAAATAGCTGCGCGGTCATGGAATCTATTCAGCAACCTGTTGTGACAATATTATCTTGGGTTACTATTGTGTTTGGGTTAGTTAATCCCTAATTACAGGGTGGAAATAACAACTATGACTATGTTTCAATAGAAATGTATACTACTTTTAGTTATTTTTCATGAACTACCCTTGTTTGGGCTTCGAATTTAATATTAAGAAATGAAAATGTAACCCAAAATGTAACCCAAATCCGATTTAAATGACTTCTCGACTAGACTATACTCTCGATGGTGGCAAAACATTTTTTTCATAATGTAAATTACAGTTTGAAAATATTTCCTTTTTTTTAATGAAGTGACCATGCGACACAAGCGAAAATTCGCATCATTCAAAAACAAAACAAACATGCAACAAGCCGCCCAACATGCTAATTAAATTAAAGATAAACTTAACGTATATATACACATTTGCGATGTCATCCGCACAAAATGATTTATAGTCAGTAGTTGCAACAGCGCCGCATTATTTCTGTTTAACCTTTTGATATCTCCCGTACTTACCGCACGATAAATACGTACTTTTCAGCGGAGATAAACTTTGCCAGTAACGCCCTTCTACCAGCTTCTGTGCTCGACATAATTG
Source organism: Ophraella communa (assembly GCA_035357415.1). Taxonomy (NCBI): domain Eukaryota; kingdom Metazoa; phylum Arthropoda; class Insecta; order Coleoptera; family Chrysomelidae; genus Ophraella; species Ophraella communa. The sequence continues at coordinate 13,912,449 of CM068992.1, forward strand.
AATGATTGTTAATGTAAGCAAAAACATAAAATTTTCACTTCCCCAGCGACGAAAATTAGAAAGGATCTTATCTAAATGATGTTATAACTTTTTTTGTACCACCAGGGTTGATTTTGACGCTTTTCAGCTTCTGTTTGCCAAGAGGGTGACATTTTTTTGCGGGTTAGGTTATGTTTACATTTATATCAGCGTGAAATTGATTGTAGCACCCTTTACTTTGTGGAATAACTCACTGTTAGTAGTACAATAGATGTACATTTCATTATTTTAGAATAATGAGAAACAAAATTACTTCAATTGTTCAAAATGCTCGCCGTTTACTTGCTGACAATATGCCATCCTATTAACAAATTCTTGAGTCACTCTTTCCAAGACTTCTCCACGTATTAGTTCACATTCATCAATAATTCTTTGTCTCAATTCCTGTAAGTTTGTTGGTCGCCTAACGTAAACACGTGATTTTAGATAACCCCAAAGAAAAAATCTAACGGGCTAAGATCCGGAGAACGAGCAGGCCACTCTATGAATCCTCTACGTCCAATCCATCGATTTAGAAAATTCGCATCCAGAAAATCCCTAACCCGTCTATCATAGTGGGGAGGTGCTCCATCTTGTTGAGATATTAAAAAATAAAGACTAAAATAAATCCAAATCAGTATACCCAATTGAAAATCATTATAATATATATATATATATATATATATATATATATATATATATATATATATATATATATATATATAATCTTTTCCCCTTTATACCCAGTTGGGTGTCAGGGTTCCTTCTCTTATTCATAAACGAACTTTGTTCATTCTTGTTTGTTTCTGGCCATTTTACAAGCATTATTTCCGAAAATCCAGGTAATAAATTCACAATTCTGATAATACCTTTGATAACGTACAGATAGATCTCATCCTTATATTTGCTTAAATTCTGTTTGTATAATTTTCTAAGTACTTTTTCCTAGGAAATTTTAGATTCAAAATACACAACTTCCTTGAGCTGTCAACTTATTTTAGACTTTCAAATTTTGAATTAACACTAGCTATTATATTTAAAATTACTCTAAATCCACTTAACTAGTACTATTTTAACTGATAACTTACTATTTTAACCCTAACAACTACAATTTAAACTTTTAAAAGATTTTGTTATTTGTATTACTTATACCTTATATAAGCTGATATTTTCTGTGTTATCAAAGGTTAACATTTTAAAATTTATATAAAAAACTTCCTCAATTATCCTACATACTTTTTGTTACATAAATTGTCATTTGTTAATGTTTATAAACTAAGTTTTTCAATATCTATTTCACTATGTATTCTTAAAATGTTCAATCAAAAGTTTTTATGTGATTATGTTCAACACTGTCGATATGGGAATTAGTTTAATGTATTTCACCACACCTGCTACATGTTTATAATTAATCTTGTGTCTTTTTTGGGTACTCACAATCTATTGGTATATTTGTTTGTACAATATCGAAGACTTTGATTTTGTAAGTACTTCCTTTTACAATATTAATTTAAATATTTTACTAACTAAAATTACACTTTGATTTCTTAAACATGTGGAAACCATTAACACTTTGATTTTTATTTTCTTTTTATTGTTTCAGATTAAACTGAGAATTTTGAAAAGAACTAGGTGAAAAGTGAATTGTTATAATGAAAATGCATTCATTATGGATTGGAAAATTTTGATTGTGATACAATAATTGAATATGGATCCTATACAAGATAAGATGTCAAATACACTCTTTATTTATTTGAATGTTTGTAATTGAAGAGTAAATATTGAAAATTTAAGATGTACTAAAGAAAAAGTAACTGCAGATTCAATTAAACTTATTAAGATATCCATTTTTTGTAAATTATTGTGGTAAGTAACTTTAATTCTATTTTGTTCATTTACTAATGTGTATTGTTTATTTTTACATGTTGACTTTCCAATATGACTAACTACCCTATATTGGCTTTTATCTCATAATGTTTGTTTATTATTATCAGATATGTAAGTTATACTACTTTGTTTTATTGTAACTGTAGAGATACTGTTTGTTTATACAAATTCATACTAATTATATTATTTTTAGGTCAGAAGATTCCTCTCATTTTCTAACAAGATGTATCTACTAAGTCCAAATGAAAACCTGTTGTGACCAGAGAATATTGTTTATTTTGTGGCTTTTACTGTGATATTATGACCAAATTTATGATATAATCAAGTTTATACTGTACTCAAGACAATACTTCTTTTTGGGTAATTACATGGTTTAAGAAGAAAAGTGTATTTCATTATGCATATCCTTTTTTTTATTAATCCATTAGTGTAATGCCTATCATGGATGCTTAAAAGGTAAGTTTTGTTTTTATTAGTAATAATGATCCATTACAATATATATATATATCAGTTGACGTTCTGTAGGAAAGATATTAAAAAGTGAAAAGTATCATCCGTATAAGGTACAGTTGGTTCAAGAATTGTCATACGATGATTTTGACCGACGGTTGGAATTTTGCGAGCGGCTAATGGACATCTGTAATGCCGACGAAAATTTTGCTTCTAGCATAGTTTTTTCCGATGAGGCAACTTTTTGTTTAAATGGAACAGTTAATCGCCATAACTCAAGGTATTGGTCAAATGAGAATCCTCATTGGATTCATGAAGCACATACCCAGCATCCACAGAAGTTAAATTTTTGGATGGGAATTGTCGAAAATAAACTTATAGGCCCATTTTTTATCGACGGAAACTTGAATGGTGGCAAGTATTTGGATCTACTAAATAACGAAATTATTCCTGCACTTCAACAGAATGGGCAATTACCACAAAATATTTGGTTTCAACAAGATGGAGCACCTCCCCACTATGATAGACGGGTTAGGGATTTTCTGGATGCGAATTTTCTAAATCGATGGATTGGACGTAGAGGATTCATAGAGTGGCCTGCTCGTTCTCCGGATCTTAGCCCGTTAGATTTTTTCTTTGGGGTTATCTAAAATCACGTGTTTACGTTAGGCGACCAACAAACTTACAGGAATTGAGACAAAGAATTATTGATGAATGTGAACTAATACGTGGAGAAGTCTTGGAAAGAGTGACTCAAGAATTTGTTAATAGGATGGCATATTGTCAGCAAGTAAACGGCGAGCATTTTGAACATTTGAAGTAATTTTGTTTCTCATTATTCTAAAATAATGAGAAACAAAATTACTTCAAATGTTCAAAATGCTCGCCGTTTACTTGCTGACAATATGCCATCCTATTAACAAATTCTTGAGTCACTCTTTCCAAGACTTCTCCACGTATTAGTTCACATTCATCAATAATTCTTTGTCTCAATTCCTGTAAGTTTGTTGGTCGCCTAACGTAAACACGTGATTTTAGATAACCCCAAAGAAAAAATCTAACGGGCTAAGATCCGGAGAACGAGCAGGCCACTCTATGAATCCTCTACGTCCAATCCATCGATTTAGAAAATTCGCATCCAGAAAATCCCTAACCCGTCTATCATAGTGGGGAGGTGCTCCATCTTGTTGAAACCAAATATTTTGTGGTAATTGCCCATTCTGTTGAAGTGCAGGAATAATTTCGTTATTTAGTAGATCCAAATACTTGCCACCATTCAAGTTTCCGTCGATAAAAAATGGGCCTATAAGTTTATTTTCGACAATTCCCATCCAAAAATTTAACTTCTGTGGATGCTGGGTATGTGCTTCATGAATCCAATGAGGATTCTCATTTGACCAATACCTTGAGTTATGGCGATTAACTGTTCCATTTAAACAAAAAGTTGCCTCATCGGAAAAAACTATGCTAGAAGCAAAATTTTCGTCGGCATTACAGATGTCCATTAGCCGCTCGCAAAATTCCAACCGTCGGTCAAAATCATCGTATGACAATTCTTGAACCAACTGTACCTTATACGGATGATACTTTTCACTTTTTAATATCTTTCCTACAGAACGTCAACTGATATATATATATATTGTAATGGATCATTATTACTAATAAAAACAAAACTTACCTTTTAAGCATCCATGATAGGCATTACACTAATGGATTAATAAAAAAAAGGATATGCATAATGAAATACACTTTTCTTCTTAAACCATGTAATTACCCAAAAAGAAGTATTGTCTTGAGTACAGTATAAACTTGATTATATCATAAATTTGGTCATAATATCACAGTAAAAGCCACAAAATAAACAATATTCTCTGGTCACAACAGGTTTTCATTTGGACTTAGTAGATACATCTTGTTAGAAAATGAGAGGAATCTTCTGACCTAAAAATAATATAATTAGTATGAATTTGTATAAACAAACAGTATCTCTACAGTTACAATAAAACAAAGTAGTATAACTTACATATCTGATAATAATAAACAAACATTATAAGATAAAAGCCAATATAGGGTAGTTAGTCATATTGGAAAGTCAACATGTAAAAATAAACAATACACATTAGTAAATGAACAAAATAGAATTAAAGTTACTTACCACAATAATTTATATCTTAATTTATATCTTAATAAGTTTAATTGAATCTGCAGTTACTTTTTCTTTAGTACATCTTAAATTTTCAATATTTACTCTTCAATTACAAACATTCAAATAAATAAAGAGTGTATTTGACATCTTATCTTGTATAGGATCCATATTCAATTATTGTATCACAATCAAAATTTTCCAATCCATAATGAATGCATTTTCATTATAACAATTCACTTTTCACCTAGTTCTTTTTCAAAATTCTCAGTTTAATCTGAAACAATAAAAAGAAAATAAAAATCAAAAAGTGTTAATGGTTTCCACATGTTTAAGAAATCAAAGTGTAATTTTAGTTAGTAAAATATTTAAATTAATATTGTAAAAAGGAAGTACTTACAAAATCAAAGTCTTCGATATTGTACAAACAAATATACCAATAGATTGTGAGTACCCAAAAAAGACACAAGATTAATTATAAACATGTAGCAGGTGTGGTGAAATACATTAAACTAATTCCCATATCGACAGTGTTGAACATAATCACATAAAAACTTTTGATTGAACATTTTAAGAATACATAGTGAAATAGATATTGAAAAACTTAGTTTATAAACATTAACAAATGACAATTTATGTAACAAAAAGTATGTAGGATAATTGAGGAAGTTTTTTATATAAATTTTAAAATGTTAACCTTTGATAACACAGAAAATATCAGCTTATATAAGGTATAAGTAATACAAATAACAAAATCTTTTAAAAGTTTAAATTGTAGTTGTTAGGGTTAAAATAGTAAGTTATCAGTTAAAATAGTACTAGTTAAGTGGATTTAGAGTAATTTTAAATATAATAGCTAGTGTTAATTCAAAATTTGAAAGTCTAAAATAAGTTGACAGCTCAAGGAAGTTGTGTATTTTGAATCTAAAATTTCCTAGGAAAAAGTACTTAGAAAATTATACAAACAGAATTTAAGCAAATATAAGGATGAGATCTATCTGTACGTTATCAAAGGTATTATCAGAATTGTGAATTTATTACCTGGATTTTCGGAAATGTAGGTTATTTTTTTCTGAAATTCGAACAGTTGAAATCCGATGACGTCATTTTTTTGTTTTTTTCCAAGAAGCTATAAAAGGCCGGAGAATCCATGATTAATCTCTCTTATGTTTTTGGTAGTAGAGCAGTTAACATCTATTCACTCTCTTATGTTTTTGGTAGTAGAGCAGTTAACATCTATTCACTCTCTTATGTTCCTGGTCGCAGAGCAATTAACATCGTATGTATTAATTGATTATCAACTAGAAGAAATTTTTTTAATTAATTAAAAGCTGTTTATATTAAAGTAATACATGTAATATTAAAAATACATACAGAAAAGTAATCAGCTATTATTAAATTACTTACCAAAGTAATAAACTGCAGAAAGCAAGTGCAGATTCCATAGAATTTTAAAGATTAAATTCGAGAGACGTTTCCAAAACGGAACCATAGTAGCCATCTTGTCAATTTGAATACATTGTTCCATTTGTGGGAGTAAACGAAGCAGAAGCCGATCTCAGTTTTGTTACGTTGCGCATGACAAGGACAATATTTGAAAAACTCTGTTATACAAGGTACGTCCGATAATTAAGGATTTGTATTTTTGTTTTTAATTATTTGCAATTGTAAATTAATATTTTGTATATCATCTCCATTTTTTCATATCCGAATATTTGTTATTTATTTGTACTGAACGTGTGAAAACCAATTAATAATTTCTTTTTTGAAGTACTTGACATTAAATTTATTGTGTATTAGTTATTAAACAATATTTAATTTGAATCCTACCCAAGATGAGAGTCAGACTTTAAATTTCAACTTTAAAATTAAGTAAACTGAGCTAGTTTGAACTTCTGACAAGGCGCCCAAACTTAAAAGTAAAAAGAAAAAGTAAACTGTATATAAAATTAAATAATATTAAATCATCAAATTCAATTAAAATATTTGAAAAAAACCAATAAAACAAACAAAAATTTTTTAATTATCATAATCAAACAAATACAAACATATCTAAATAATAAACTTCTTTAGCTGTTAGGTAAAATAAACTATAGCCAAATTTAAATCAGTATAGACAAAATTTAAAACATTATAAATTGACAATACCAACGTGAGATATTAAAAAATAAAGACTAAAATAAATCCAAATCAGTATACCCAATTGAAAATCATTATATATATATATATATATATATATATATATATATAATCTTTTCCCCTTTATACCCAGTTGGGTGTCAGGGTTCCTTCTCTTATTCATAAACGAACTTTGTTCATTCTTGTTTGTTTCTGGCCATTTTACAAGCATTATTCCAAGAGGTATTTCTTTCTTTAAAGATATCCATAATTGTATTCTCCCACGTTTTTCTTGGTCTTCCTCTAGGTCTCTTACTCAACGTTTTGGCTTGCCACACTTTCTTTACTGGTCTTTCCTTATTCATTCTCGTGAGGTGTCCGAACCACTTCAGTTGTTGTTTCTGTATTTTTTTTAATATTGGTTCTATGTTAAGTTCCTTTCTCACATTTTCATTCCTTACTCTGTCCCTTCTGGTGATACCTTTAATTCGTCTTAAGAACTTCATTTCTGTTGCCTGCAGTTTGCTTTTTATTGCGTTGGTAAGTACCCAGTTTTCAGAACCATAAGTTAAAATTGGACAAAATATGGTTTTGTACACAGTTATTTTAGTTTCTCTGGATATTTCTCTTCGTCCTAGAAAATTTGCATTCAATGCGTAGTAAACCTTAACAGCTGCACTTATTCTTTCATTTATTTCTGCCTCCATTTTACCATTTTGTTGGATTTGTATGCCAAGATATTTAAAATTTTTTACTTTTTCTATTTTTGTTCCTTCGATGTTTAAATCAAGGTTTTCGTTTTCGTTTCCTATAATCATGAACTTTGTTTTCTCAATATTTATATGCATATTTCGTTTCCTAAGTGCTTCTTTCCAAATGATCAAATTTTTTTTTTAGTTGTTCTCCATTCTTTGCGAATACTACTACGTCATCTGCAAATATACATTCTGCTAAGGTGACTGGTTCTAGATCTTTGTACCCAACATTGATTTTCTTCACTTTTGATTTTATTTCTTTTAAGACATCGTCCATAATTGTAATAAAGAGTAGTGGGCTCAATACTCCCCCTTGACGTAATCCTTCTCTCGTAATAAATTCCTGTGATTGTCCGTTATCTTTTCTGACGTAGTTTCTGGTTACTCTGTATATACTTTTTATGTTATTTAATAAATGTATTCCAACTCCTCTTTTTTGTAAGCTGTGCCATATCTGATCTCTCGGCACACTATCAAATGCTTTTTGTATATCTATAAAGCCTAAATATACTTCCTGGTTTTGCAGATATTTCTTTTCTATGATTTGTGAAAATATGGTCCTGCGTGCTTCTGCCTTTTCTGAATCCACTTTGTGATTCCTCAAACTGTATTTCTACAATTTTTCGAAGTCTTGCTTCCAAAATTCTTTCATACACTTTTAGGACGCTACTTAGTATTGTTATTCCTCTATAGTTGCTGCAGTCACTGCTGTCTCCTTTTTTAAATATGGGCAATATTATCCCCAATTCCCAGTTTTGCGGTATAGTTTCTTCCATCCATATTTTATTAAATAGTTCTGTTAATACCTCAAGTCCTTTTTTTCCCAAATTCTGTAACATTTCTGCTGAAATATTATCATGTCCTGCAGCTTTTCCTCGTTTCATTATACGGATCGCCTTTTCGACTTCATCTATTTTGATTATGTCTACTTTCTCTGTATCTACATATACTAAATTATCCTCAAAACTTTCTATTGGGCACTCATTCTGTACATTTAATAATTCCTCGAAGTACTCTTTCCACCTTTCTAAAATTTCTTTTTCTCCTCTTTGTATGTTTCCTTGTTTATCTCTAATTTGTTTATTATTTTTATTGTTTCCTTTTCTTAGTGTTTTAAGTACCTTGAAGAACAGCTTTTGATTTCCTTTGCTATCATTTTCCAGCTTCTCCCCGAAGTCTCTCCATGATTCTTGTTTTGCTTGTAGCACCATTTCTTTTACTTTCTTCCTTTGATTTTTGTATTCTATGTATTTTTCATTTGTTCTTTTCTCTAAATATTGTTTCCATTTATTTTTCTTAATTTTTATTTCATTCTTTATATCTTCACTCCACCACCTAGTTAGTTTTTTGTTTCCACCTGTAATACTAGTACCACATACCTCTGTTGCCGTTTCTATAATTATTGTTTTGATTGTTTTCCATAATTCTTCCAATGTTAAACCTGATGTTGTCGTCTGGAGTTGATTTATTTTTTCTTCGGATTTTTGTTTAAAATGTTTAGCTACTTCTTTGTTTCTTAGTTTATACGACCTTATGCTTTTCTTTATTTTTTGTTTCTTTACAGTTGTTTGTAAATATTCTTTTTCTTTATCTTTATGCTGAAACATTTTTATTTTTGCTCTTAATAAATAATGATCACTGTAAATTTCCGCCCCTCGCATTACTTTAACATCCTTAACATCTCTTCTATTTGTCCTATTAATGAGTATGAAATCAATAATCGATCTTTCGTTTCTACTTTGGACCTCCCTTGTATACTTATGTATATCTTTGTGTTGGTGAAATGTATTGGTAATTATTAAATCGTTCAGTACACAGAAATTTATTAATCTGATTCCGTTATTATTCCTTTCTATTTCTCCATGTGTTCCTATTACATCACTGCTTTCTTCATCTCTTTTTCCAACTCTCCCATTAAAATCCCCCATTAATATTAATTTATCTTTTACATCTTCAATGGTTTCACTCAGTTTTTCCCAAAATTCTTCTTTTTCGGCTGCTTTTGCATCTTCATTTGGTCCATAAACTATTACTATTGTTAGTTTTTCTTTTAATTTCAGTTCAATTTTAATAATTCTCTCTGTAATGCCAACCCATTTACTGACTAGTGGTTTGTATTTTTTGTGTATAATGCAGCCAACTCCTTCTTTTGCCCTATACTTTTCATCCACTCCATTATAGAGTAAGAGATGACCCTCCTCCACTTCGATTTCTCCCATCCCTTTCTTTTTTGTTTCTGTGATACCCAAGATATCTAAATTTTGTTTTTCAAATTCTTGTATCAGCTCATGCTCTTTTCCATTCAATCCTCTGATATTCCATGTTGCAATATTCCAAAGTGATTCATTTTTAATTTTTCTGCACTCTAAATTTTTGCTTCCTGAATGTCTTATCCTATTTCCATGTCCATTGCCATCTTCGTCAACCATTTTGCACTGTCCAAAGAAATCTAGTTTTTTGAAGTCCTAGTAATTTTTCTAAGTTGATCATCAAAACTACTCGTTTCCGGAGATCTTTCATTTATTTTTCTTTTCTTTTCATCCATACCTTCCTTGCAATAAATTTTATTTTTATCCAAATCGCTTGCTCTGTACACCTTATCATTTATAATTAACTTATTGTATTTTATGGTGGCTTTATACCCTCTTTCTTTAGCCTCTCTCATATGTGGTAACAATGCTTTTCTTTCGTTAATTACTTCCTTAGGATAATCCTCATCAATCCAAATGCTGGTACCTTTTAGCTTATAGCTTTGTTTAAGTATTTCGAATTTTCTATCTCCCGATGATAATTTAATTAATATAGGTCTTATAATCCCGTGTTTGAGTTTACCCAATCTTTTAATCTCGTCTATCTCTCGTTCTGGATCTACTTTAATTCCCAATATTTTCACCACCTTTATCGCATTTTCCTTTGTTTTATTCTTACCCTTTTTTCGTCTGTCTTATATACCACTTATAACAAGACTTTTTCTTCGAATTTCTCTTTCTAATGCGGCTATTTTCCCATTTTGTTCTTCTACTTTGTTTTTCACCTTGAATTTTCAAGTTTTATTTTCTTTAATTCATCCAAAACTGCTGTTAATTTATTTTCCATCTTCTTCATGTTTTCATTCATGCCTTCAAGCATTTCTTGAATCTTCTCCATTTTATTATTTTGTGCAAGATTAACTTATATATTAGCGAAAAAACTGTCCCACCTCAACGGTTCGGAGGATCTTCGCTTTTATCCAATGTACAGTTACTTTTCGCACAATCCGGCAACGTTGGATTTAATTCCAACAAAGTTCGCCTTTAATACTAGTTTTTGTTACTAGTTTTATCGCTTTAATATTATTGTAAATATATTTGTTAACTTACTGGTTTCAAGTTTTTACACTTTTTAACACTTTATTTTATAGTACGTCAACTGATACCATGGTTTATTGCCAAATTTGTGGTGGAAGTTTGAGGTGATTCTTCTAAATCGATTGCAATATTTTGTTTAACAGTTTCGTTCGTTGCAGTCTTCCAGGTCTTCCAGGTTTTAGCAAATTTTTTACCATCCAAGTAGTATTAAAACGTTGTAATGTTTTAGTTACTGTTGAGCGTGATATAGAATTTATCTCCGGATGCAAATTATTAAAAATATGACACACTTCTTCATGAGTTCTAACACGATCACCATAACCGATCATCATTAAAATTTCAATACGCTCTTTTTCACTTAATTGAACCATTCTAAATTGTGCAATTTATTTCCGTCAATTAGAATTTGACACTTGAAGAACAAAAGACGTACTAAACAGTACTTGTTTATTTATTACTATGCATACAAACAACATCAATTAGTTTATCTAAATAGTTTTTTGCCCTAATGCAAAAAACTCAAAGGAGGTTGGTTAAAGTGCTATATTCCTCGTTTTTACAATTTTTTTTACACTAAACTCAGTATGTATGAATTCAAAATAACAAGCTCTTTCAAAATCTAAAAATATATAAGGTGTCTCATTTAAATAAATTAAAGAAGTTGATGGCATTTCCGGTTAAACCGGAAGTATATTATTATCAAAAAAATGTACATCAGATGCGTTTTGTTCCATTACACTTACCTGCAAATTTTCATAAATATCGTTATTTTCGTTTAAAAGATATTTACTTGGTTCCATAATTTATCCCAACCCCGTATAATGATATATCCAAATCATTAAAACATAACTGAAATGAACTAAATCAAACTGCCCCACATAAAGGTCAACTAGCTATTTTTATAATACAATATTGTTTACCGTATATGACCTAACACCATATAATTTCTCACTTACTTTTATCGTTGGTGAAGTCTTTTAAAGGTCTTCTTTTTATCGTTTTTTCCATTTTCCTTAAAAGAAACGATGTGAGCTATCCCAGATCTAGGCGGTTTTGTAATCTTTCCAGTCCCAAAAAGGCAGGGAGCCAATTTGTAACTACAAAACTCTCCAAAAGAGATCCTCTCCAGGGGGTGGTTCGACTCCATGGTAATACTCACTATAGGAAGGATTGGGATGTATAAGTAATAAGGGCGCCACTATCTTTTTGTACGCTATCGATTAAACAAACAAACTACACAAAAACTAAGGTGAGAAATATAGAGACACCTTGTAATTAGTTTAATTAAACAACAAATAAAGAAGCTACTTAAAACAAAAGACCGACCACGTTATTCCCTTAGTCAATTATTCAATTAGTATGTGTACAAATTGTGTGTGAATTGTGTAGAAAAGATTTTTATTATAATTAAATCATAATTACGTAACTAACAATGAAAAGAATAGAAAAAAGTCTACGTACCAACAACCAAAAGGGAAGTTCACAAGATGAGATACTAGAACGTTTTTCCGACTCTCCAAATGGGCCTATTAGTCGAGAAGGGATATAAAATTATTCTACTCGTCTATATATAGTCTCGCTCAAGACGGAAATCGTGTTTGTGTCATTTGTCAGAAGGGATGCGTTCGTCACATTCAATTGCAAGCGGGATGCGCGTTCTTTATTTGGACTCGTTTAAACAGCTACATAGTTACGCGTCTATAAGGGGTGTCTCGTGTACAGTAGCGTTAACAGTGATTCGGGGTCGGTTTTAACGTTAATAATAGCGGTATCGTTTACGGTCGAATAATAGTGCAAGGTGACATGATGATAGACATATTACATGTTTTACTCATCCTTGTGAAATAGTTCCCCTGGGCCTTTGTGAAGAAGTACAGGAAAGGAGCTATCAATGCCAGAAGATTTGAAACGTAGTTTAAAACCAATTTCAGCATTTCATTGCTGGATATGTCTCTGTCCATTTTAGTGATTTCTTTAGCTTGATGGTTTTAAATACTTTCCTTATTGGAGGATTTCCCAGAAGTCTTACTTCCCAGAAAGTTAGTTTCAAGCAAGAGCAAGGCTATTAATTCTTAACTTTCTGTGAAGCTTCCGTCTCTCTTAGCCAAATCCAGTGGATCTGTTTTTCGTAAAACCCTGCTGTTGTTTAGATATAATATTTTTGGTTGCTCAACAGATTGAGATCGAGATAGACGTACAGTTTTTAACTTGAGAGATTTATTAGCTTTCTAACAGTCTGGAAATCAACTTTCCAATGATGGTATATTTTTTTCATTTTTTTACCTGCCTTTTAAGATTGCTTTTTCAAATAGAGGTTCAGAACTTAAAGTAACTCTCACTGTTTGTGCTTGATTTTGTTAACATAAATCACAATTCGTGGTATAATAAACATAAATTCAATCTCGACTTCCTCGTCTGAAATGTGTGATTACATATTCATTGACTTTAAAATTCGAATGTCTACAAAGATCTGTATTATCGAATGACTGGTTTCGAAGGATTAATTGGTCGAAACTTTCAAAGCTGTTTTCCGAATTTATGGTAAAACTTTTAGCAAAGCCAAACCATAGAATCGCTTATTATTATTATTATTACCGAATTAAATTCATAACCTATCCTAACACAACCTTGCTTTTGAACTTGCTCCATTCAGTTGAACATTTCCATCCAAACGTATCCAAAATAGGCCGCGAGCAGGCATCGCCAAAGTGCAACTCGTTTGTAAACATAAAAATATAAATTGAAAATTTGAAAAGGTAATCCATCTCTCAAATGTGGATGATGTAGATAATCGTAGTAATAAAACTCTAAGTCTGTCCACAACTTTTAATAGTAAGGTTCACAAATTTAATAAATTTAAACAAATTTAATTTGTCAGATGTTGATAATTTTCTCCTTTACATTAATTCTTTACACCGAAATATTAAGTTAACAATCGATTACCATTTTTAGATTTATTGATAACTAAAGACCCTGTTCTGAACACTTTTAATTTGGACATTTTTAGGAAGCCCACAACTACTGAATGTCTCATTGATTTCAACACTTGTCATCCGATGTCACATAAACTTGCTGCTTTTAACTCTCTATTCTATAGATGCTTCTCACTTCCCTTATCTAATCATTCTTTTGAGAAAGAGATCAACGTTATTAAACAACTAGCAGTCAATAATCACTACCCTTTAGATTTAATCCACAAATTATATTCCAAATATTTTTGCAGGTTTAGGCTTTCCTTCCATGTAACCAATAGGGATAATTATAACAATACTACACAAAAGTTATTTTTAGGCTCTTTGCTATATATAGGTTTATAGTCTTACAAAATCAAAAACATTTTTAACAAATTCAATACCAACACAGCTTTCAAAACCAATAATACTCTTGCTAGATTGATCAATAATAAAAATATCATCTCATTGTTACATAAACCAGGTGTTAAAGACTTTCATGCTCAAATTTTAATGCAGTTTACGAGCTTTGTCTGAAAAGTTTCCGACCTAACAAAGATACTAGACATTTTTTCTTCAAATTAATTTTTATTTTTCTACATAGTTTTCTTGTAAGTCTATACACTTCTCCCAGCGATGCTCCCATCTCTTCAATCCGTCCGAATAGTACTCGGCGTCTTTCTCTGCAAAATAGTTGTTTACGAAGGTGATGGCCCCCTCATTTGACGAAAATCTCTGTCCTCCGAGCGCAACTTTTAGCTTAGGGAACAAAAAAAAAGTCAGAAAGTTCAGAAACAAATATTTAATGACAGCTCGATACTCGATACTTGTCAAACAACAATTGCGCGTCCAAAATGGCTGAAATTTTAGTGGATACCTTTCAAAGCATGCGCAAACACATTCCCCAACTTTTGTTTACGAGTACTGCCATCTTCATGTTGAGGTCGGAAACTTTTTAGACAACCCTCGTATGTTGGTCAATGTGGAAGGAGACTTGAATCCCGGATTTGGAACATATGAATTTTGTTAAATAATATTCAGTTTAAGAAGTTAAGAACTCACCTTCCTCTTTCGCTAATCATATCTTAGAAGACAATCACTTTTTTGATGTCGATAATGTTGAATTACGCTTCATGTTTGTAATAAAGGAATTAGATTGAATTTGCTTGAGTTTTTGGAAATTAAATTTGCTATAATTGATAGTTCTCTTAATTGTTTGAATGAACAAATTCAACCTAATGAAAATTATTTATTTCTAAATTTAAACTTTTGACAACTGTTTATTTATGTAATTAGGTTATGTTTGTACTTTTGATTTGATTTCAGATATTCTTCTTTTCTAGTCTTAAGACACGATTATGTCGGAATTTCTAACCGTTTGCTGATGTTCGGACTATTTTCATCGATATGTGTAGAGTTTTTATTTGTTAAATTGTTATAAAGAACTCATTCCTTATATTTATTTCTTTTAATTTCCCTCTACATCCAAGTTCCTTCTTTGATTAGTTATTCAGTTGGTAACCCTTCCGAATGTATGTTGGCACTAGACAAGTTCCGTTTTATGCTTTCTTACTTTAATTATAATTGTCCTTCACACGTATAAAGTTCTTCAAGTGCGCTGGTATAGCTTTTCTGTTTCGGTATTTATTTGCTTCGTAGCACTCACTATTCACTTACTGACAATAAAATTTAGACTTTAACGAAAACCATCAGCCTGTACCATTTAATAAATAAAATTGAGTATCAAAATGTAAGAAATTGGAAAACGTTTTGCTATAAATAGATACTAAGAACGTATTACTTTGATTACTGCTATATCGACCGGCCCCTGAACTGTAAAATCTGTAAAAAAAACACAATCACCTTGTCTTAACAGAGGAGGTGTGGGCATATGTTTATATTTACATGAGATTATAAATACACCAGACCGTCTGGCAGATGTGTAAGCGAGCGAATCTCGATGGTGCTATTTTTGCACTGGGCACAAAACGGTGATCTGAATCTTTGGCTAGCCACCGAATTACTTTCTCGGAAGTCCTGAGCTTAATCTTATGGAATGCAGCTCGAATGAGCGAGAAATATATAGAGAAAGTGGAGGGAAATAGATGGCTCATAAAATATTAAAAAGTTCCCATCTATTTTCCGCGTTTATATTAATAAAAGCAGGTTTCAAGACATCAATTAACGTAATTATTTATCTAGCTATTTTAATTTATTAGGTACTGATAGAATTAGACAAGTGGAAAGTGTTATTTTGCGTTTTTAATCTGAAGAAAAGCAAGTTTTTCATTTTTTATAAGTTGATGGTTGACTTTTTCAACTAAAAACATTAGAAATAAAATTTGTCAACAAAACTACCACATATTATTATTTTCTTAGTAAAGGTTAATACAATAGACTCTTTTATCAACTATTTACATTCTTTTTAATTTTTGACCAATGCTATAATATGTACTGAGTTCACAATAATATGGATAAATATGAAATTCATTCTGACTTGAATATGGAAACCGTTTGTCTGTTCTATTATTTACTGGCAAACTTTTAATGGTGAAAGTAAAGAAAATAAGATGGTATTGCCATGGATGAATAAAGATAACAGACATATCCAGTATCTGACCCAAATTGATAACACCATTTTATATAAAAATATTAAAATTTTTAATGTAAATTTTAATACTTATTATTTTCTAAAGAGAAAGGAACAATAAGGCAGTATTATCATGCCTATTTAGAAAAACACTATTAACAATTTGCTGTTAATACATATGTGGTTTTAATTTATAAATGTAAATCCCTTAGAGATTGGGTTTATGCTATATAACAAATAAAGATATAAGATAATAATTAACTTAAAAGATTAACAAAGTATAAAGAAAGATGAGGGGTCTCTCAAAACTCTCATTTTTACCAATTCGACTAAAATAAGACAACTGTGTTTAAGTAAAAATTAATTTAGGAAATAACAACGGTTCATAACACTAAATTCCATCACCTTGCACAGGTGGATAATGCTATGTAAATGTTATGTAAAAATATACTTCAAAATTATTTTTTTTACTTCTGGTAAATTATAAATATAGACAGTTACATATTTAAAAGCAAAACACTAAAATTAATATATTTTGACGTTATAAACGAGAAATAAGGTTAGACTATTTTAAGTGAAGTTTGTGTTTGGATTTGAAGAATAAGAATAGACATACGTCTCGGAAAAAAGCGCCACCAAAACTGTTGAACTAAATTGACAGGTTGGTGCAATGTTCACATTTTGCGCGCAACAAATCTCAAAAAATATACCTTTTTTTAACTTCATATATTGCTAGTCGCATTCTCTATGCTTTTTTTAGGAGTTAAGCTTCATGATCACAAATTGTCAATTTTTTTCAAAACATACCATCACTTAAACGCCAATATCTCCTATATTACAATATAAAACTCAATTAAAAAACCTTATCTCCTAGAGAAAAGTCTAAACTATATCCCGTTAAAATTTAAATAAGTAATTTAAAGGCGTTCTTTAGATTTGTTGTTTACAAAATGATTGAAATTTTGGGTATAATTCAGGCTTGCCACCCGCTGTCACATTTTAGACGCCCCTCTTAAGTTCTGAACCTCTAATTGAAAAAGAAATCTTGAAAGGCAGGTTTAAAAACTAAAAAAACCATGATTGAAAGTTGATTTCCAGACTGTTAGAAAGTTGATAAAGCTCACATGTTAAAAACTATCTCGATCTCAATCTCTTGAGCAACTAAAAATATTATTTCTATACAACAGCAGGGTTTTATAAAATACAGATCCACTGGATTTGGCTAAGAGAGACGGAAGCTTCACAGAAAGTTAAAAATGAATAGTCCTGCTTTTGCTTGAAACTGGGAAGTAGATATATCCAGCGATGAAAGACTGAAATTGGCTTTAAAAGACATTTCAAATCTTTGCACCTTTCCTGTACTTCTTCACAAAGGACCAGGGGTACTATTTCGCAAGGATTAGCAGAAACCGCCTAGATCTGCACCAAAGGCAGGGAAGAGAGGCACAACGAATCCCGAAATCCATTAGTTCTATCAGCCTCACATTGTTTCTTTTAAGGAAGATGGAAAAAAAGTTAAAAAGGGAACCTTTAACAGATTTCAAGAACGATAAAAATAAGTGAAAAATTATATGGAGTTAGAGCATGTACGGAAACAACATTGTATTATAAAAATAGCTAGTTGACCTTTATGTGCGATTCAGTTCATTTCAGCTATGTTTTGATGATTCGGCTATATGTTTCCTAAGTTCTATCAGCCTCACATCGTTTCTGTTAAGGAAGATGGAAAAAACGTTAAAAAGAAGACCTTTAAAAGACTTCACAAACGATAAAAGTAATTGAGAATTATATGGAATTAGATAATGTACGGTAAACAACATTGTATTATAAAAATAGCTAGTTTTATTGTTCTCTTGGCCCTCTTAATTTTTCAATGGCAACTACCTACCTCATTTTAATTGTCTCAACTTGGATTAATTAAAATAAATAACTTTTTCATATGAAGACTTAATTTTTTTAACAGAAATAATATACTATTGATTCCAATAAGAAATTTAATTTTGGAACTAAATATAAAATAAATAACATTATTACGATGACGGAGTATAACAAAAAATATCAAAACTGCCGTGGGCACGAAACGCCATCTTGTTAAAGCGCGTCCCCGTCTAATAGCTAATTGAATTTTTGTTCCAGGGTTGAAATTTCTTAAAAGCCATCGAGGAGGCATCGGGAATCACCACTCCCCGCGACGATCGACCCCCCAAGCAGGTCTATGGCCTGCGGTTTTTAATTTGGCCACAAAGGCCGAGATTACGGCTAACGCCACTTGCGGCGAAAGAGGAAGAGAAGAATTCTGTCGGATGGTGGATAATGGTAAAGGAAGATGCGGCATTTGTGATAATTTCAGTCCCGATCCGGGAAAGAGACACTCCATTAATTACGCCATCGACGGCAGCAACAAATGGTGGCAGAGTCCGGCCATACATTACGGCCCTCTATACGAATACGTCACCATAACCATCGATCTTAAACAGGTAACAAAATAATACCGTTTTAAACAATTAATAGTAAATACAGTATGGTGCAAATGTATGGAATAAATTCATTATTTCAGAGACGACTTTTAAAAATAATCTTAAAACACGTGACCTCGGTTTGTATTTACAAAAATCGTCGAGGACGTCATTACGCCATCACTAATGACGTAATGTCCAACACATCTATAGCAGTTGATGTCCATTCAAAAATTAAAATTGACATGTTTTAAGATTTTTTTTAAAAGTCGTCTGTTTCTGAAATAATGAATTTATTCCATACATTTGCATCATACTGTATACGAGTTTTATTCAAATTTGGTCTTGGAACATTTGATTTCAGTTTTATTTTTAACTTCTATCCAGATTAGATCTGAAAAAAAATGACTGCATCAAATAATACAATAGAAACTACTTATTCTAGATCAAGCAGTGTATTTATGTAAATGAGAAAGAGGACAGGTACCAAAACGGTTCCCTGTGGCACTCCATATAAAATATTTCTTTTGCTACTACTATGATTACTCGTTACAACTTTTTGTAATTACGTGTAGAGCAAAAATTGTCCACACGAGCCAAATTTTCAAGTATTTTTTTTGAAATATCATAAATCCGAAGTGATATGGTGCTTTATAAACTAATATTTTATTTATTCTACGTCATTCTGGAGCAGTAACAGGCATTCTGGGTCTGATTCCAAAATTCCTGAATCTGTTTCTAACTGTATTGACAGATATTCTAACATTACGGACTCCAGAAAGAACATTTTGCAGTTGCCTGGCTGTAACATGACGAGTTCGCAAAGTCTGAATACTTAAATAACGGTTATCCGCAGGATTAGTACACCTGGGACGTTTTGGAACTGGTCTTCTATTATAACTTTCAGTTTCTAAACCTTCTTAAGACTCTAGAAACGCTGGATTGGTTGATTCCCATGACTTCAGCAACATATTGCGGAGATCGTCCATCTTCTAACTAAAGCCACGATTTGAGCTGCTTGTTCTGGGGTTAAATTACTCATTTTTTACTCAAAATGTTCCTAGACACTTCCAAATGAAAAATTAAACAAAAATACTGCACACAAGAAATTTTAAAATGTAAATAATACCAATAGGATTTATCAAAATTTATTCATTTTTTGTTTTTCAACAAAAAGGCGATTTAAACTGTGAATATTTTGGGATTTTACAAATATCTAAAGGATACCATACACTCATATTAAAATATTCTAAAAAATGTGATATTTTATTTTACACCATAATTCAATTTTTAACATTATGCTACACTTTTTGTGACTCTAAATGAAATTTTAATTTTATTGGCTCTATAAAGCATGTTTAATCTTTTATTAAACTAGAAAAATCTCATAACCGAGAAGTAGTGAGATTGGTCCGATCCTGGCGTCACAAAAATTCCAATATTTATGTACAAAAAGCAGTATGCGAAGTTGCGTAACCATATAGATACCTACCTACATTAATTTTTCTGATAATTTAATTGAGAAAGAATTTGTACGTTTGATATGGCTCATAAATTCATTGAATCTGTCCCAACAAAAATGTATTGAAATTAATTGGAAAATTGGAAGAATTCGAAAACTTTAAACGTGTTTTCAAATAGTTTAAATACCCTTGAAGATGATTTGTTATTTTCTAGTGAAAGGTACAGCTGCTTTTAATGATTTAAATTAATAATATTATGTGTGTTTTATTAAAGATAGATATTTTGTAAGTTGGTAGCTGAAAAAGAGAAAGTTGTAGTGCTTTAATTTTATATACTGATTTTCGTTTTTCACATTTATTTATTATATTGTGATGTTCTAAACGTTTGTAAGTAAAACAAATTTATTAAGTTCCATCAATTTTGAAATAATTATTAAATAAATATCTATATAAATAAAGAAATGTAACAAAATAACTTTAAAAAAATCCAAGTATGTAAAGTTTAGTGAGCGTCCATAAAACAGAAAGAGACGGTAAATTGTTATAAATAAAAGAAAAACAATTTTAGTATAAATAAATTAAAAAATATTTATTATCATGTATGTTATATTTATAGGTAAGAAACTTTCAACAATATCATAGAAAAAACAATAAATTTGCAATTTAATAATTCAATAAAACTTTTGAATGTTCATTAAAAATTTAAAACTGTTATTTAAAGTACAAACACATGTAATGAGCAATATTAAACATTTGTAAAATTATTAATATTTACTTTTTGCAACTGGAGCAGTAACATGTTAAAAATTATTTCAAGTGCTAATATTAAAGGAAAAAAATATTTTATTCATAAATATTTGAGTATGTAATTATTCTAGTCCCTTCTTATAGTAGTTTTCACAATAAATTGTATTGACTGAAGGGTTATAATAAAACCAATTACACCCTTAAGTTGTAAAATCCGAGATGCATATCATAAATGTAAAAGGACCTGATGCAGGTAATTTTGTTTCTCAGAGAGGGATTGTAGAGGATTACAGCTTACACTTCTTGTTCATTTTAGTCTTTGTATTTCATTGGAAGTGTTCATTTGTGTTACGGCGTGCAATAATTTTATAACATTTATTTGTTATTTCAGATATTAATAGCAAAGATTTTATACCCCAACGTACAGAATAGGCAGTATGTGGCGTCCGTGGATAAAAAGTAATAGTGCTTCTTCCAGTGGTTCGTTAAAGAATAAAAATGTGTATAGTTCCTTACTTCAGCAAGGATATAACGCGGGTGCTGCAGCAAGAGTAATCAGTAATTTGACGAAGGTGCCTCTTACTTCAGTTAGACGAATTGTTGAAAATTCCATGGAATCAAGAAAAAAGCGTGAAGATTCCGGTGTCTAGACGACTGGGAAAAATATTTCATAAGGCGAAAAGTCTACACTATGTACGATGAGCATCCTGTCCCTAAAATCAAAAGCCTGAAACAGCGGCTCATCAATGACGAAACTCACATCAACTGTGGCCTCACTACTCTTTGGCGAGTTCTGTTTGCAATGGGCTTTAAATATCGCAAAATTGACAAGAGATAAGTAATAATGGAATCCACACGTTTAATAAACTGGCGTGCTGAACATATAACGTCGATAAGAAAATATCGGTCTGAAAATCGGCCAATACTCGACGAGACGTGGTTTGACACGCTTGACACCCCTTCCAAAGGATGGTCTGATTCCTCTGATAAGTGTAAAACAAAAGCACCATCAAATAAAGGGAAGAGAATCACAATATTACAAGCAGAATCCGAAAATGGTTGGATCCCAAACGCTATGTGGCTTCCTGCCAAAAATATTAAGGACTCTTGTGTTGATTATCACGAAGATACGACAGAAGAGCTTTTGGAAGATTGGTTTAAAAATTGTCTGTTACCCAAAATTCCGCCAAACAGCGTTATAGTAATGGACAACGCAAGCTATCATAGTCGACAATTGCAAAAAATTCCTGGCTCAAAGAATACGAAATTGGAGATTCAAAACTTCTTGGCTGCAAATGACATATATTTTGAGGAAAATTATACAAAAAAAGAACTTTTACAAGTGCTTCAGTCATTTTCTTTAAAAAAACGTATGTTTGTGATACAATTGCAGAAGAATTGGGACATACAGTGTTACGACTAGCTCCCTACTACTGCGTGTTCAATCCCATAGAGCTTATGTGGCACTAACTTAAATCGAGTGTGCGCGGAAAAAATACTTCTCCGACTTTAAGTGGTAGTGTGGTAGAATTAATTAGGAACTGTATGAATGACATTCCTACCGAGAGTTGGAAAAATTCTGTTAGTCATGTTATATATGTTGAAAACTCGTACCTTTCTGTAAAATCAATTGCGCCAATGGACTAATTTAGTAGGATCATATTAATCAAAATGATAGCAATATATATTTAGGATAAGATACCTACTTACTTATATTGGTATTCATTTTGCAAGTAATTTTTCTCATTTCGTAAAATTTAGCAATAAATAATTAGTAAGTTTTAAACGTAGCGCCAACTAATAACCAATAATGAAGTGTGTTTAAAAGTAAACGTTGTCACATTTTAGCTACGTTCGTTTCAAGTATTCTCAAAGAACTGGCGGCACAAAACACCGTGTTCTGTGACTAACTGATTGTACCAGTTGACAAGATATATGACAGGAGAGAAAATCGTGTTTATCTGTAATAAACAAACAAGACCCCTATTCTTGACGGTGATAGAATAGAACAGCCAATAGAAAGTGGGCGTGGTTCTATTGAAAATGCTAAAACCGTATTCTTGAAATTCGTTCTCTCACTGTACCGATAGAAGGGTTGCTCCCCGAGAGAACAATTACTTCTATTGGTTATTTTTGAAGGAACCTCTATAACACCAAGAGAAGGTGTTAGGGATTTTTATTTTCGAACCAAAAATAGTATAGAAGTAATTTCTTTCATAAACCAAACACAACCAAACAACAACTTAAACTAACGAAAATGACAGAATATTTTGTTTAGTGTTTTACTTCTTATTTGATAAAGTGTCAATCAGAGAACAAAAATATCAATATGTTTATCTCTTTTTAATGACAACAAATAAGAGAGAGATAAGTTTCTCGGTTAATATTAAAGCATATCGACAACATCGCAAATTTTCTACCAATCTTATTGAAACACGTCACTTACCACTTATGACGTATGTAACCATTAAATTTAAATTTCAAAAGCCGATTATGGCTAGAGGATTAATTTTATAAAAATTTTATTTGTACAGTTGAACCACTAAAAACCTATTTTATAAGATGCAAATATAAAAAAAAATCACTAAACTAGTCCATTATGTTTAATTTAAATCGGGTAGTTTATTGCAGTTAATAAGCCAGTACTATTTACTGTGAAAAATACTATACCCTATACACTTTTGAAACAGAGTATACGTAAAAATCCAAGTTAGTAATAAAGACTTTATCATTTTCCCTACTTGAGCAAATAACCCAGAGATTCTTATTGACACCATACATTCCCTGGTTTAATTTAGAATTTCTTCTATTTTAAATCTAAAACAAACCTTTTAAAATATAACTTTTATTTTCAAATAGCCCAAAGTTAAGTGTTTCATGATTAATTATCCAACGGCAGATCTAAGCGGTGTAGATTAAAAACCCAGTGTTTGTGTGCCACACCTGTGATAAATGATGATAACGTAATAAAAAAAAAACAATTGCCGACATATTTACATCACGAATATACACCATAATTAAAAAATAAAACATTTAAACAAATCCATCAACATAAAGATGAGACAGTTACTTTATTTTTATTTGATAGATGAACCGTTCAATTTAATTGGCTGATAACCGTACGAATTTGTTGGCAATAATTCATTCAACAATCGTTTAATTGTTTTGTGGTTATCAGTGCCCGATACAGATACACCAACGACACTAAATTTGCTTTCTGGTAAACAAAAACAATGAGATTGTCTGCTTTGTTTCTTACTTGGTTTTTGAATTCAGTTTCCTAATAAACTACGCGGTTTTCAGTATTTCTATTAACAATCTAGTTCCAGCAGGACGGAGCAACACCCCATTATGCTTTATTTGTAGGTAACTACAGTTTTTTTCTAAAGAACCAAATTCGGAAGGAAAATGGACAATAAAAAATGATGATATCCTGATAATCATACCCCAGTCCCATTAGGTATGTTAAGATATTTTCTAGGCTTACTGCCTGGTACAAAAAGATCTTCACCAATAGATGAAAAAGAAAACCGTCATCTAAGTTCCAGTCCCGAAACATTTATGCTGGAAATATGGCAAGAAAGAAATATTCAGATGTTAAGCAGCGTATAGCCCTTGGTGTTATGTAGGAAAACCACTAGGAGAATGAACACCTGCGTGAAAATCCCAGGTACCCTTTTTATAGTGTATTTGAAAATCAAGAGAGAGTAAATTCCCAGAAATGTTTTGCAGTTATCAGTGTTAAAGGCAGTAAACCATAGACGTGCGTTTTCAAAATTAAATTAATATGGAAATAGAAATATTTAATTTGTTTTAGTTATTTATACCTAGATTACCAATTTTAGATAGATAAACATAATTCGTAAGTAGTAATTTAATTTGTGTAAAATGAAGAAAAAGTCAATATTATTTTAGGCATATGTTTATTTACAAAATATGTATATAATATGTACAGATAATTACAATTACTTATAAATTAATATGAGGAGCTAAAAAACCAATTAAGTAGGTATATGAGAAAAAAACCAACCGCAAGGATAAAATTTGACGAGCAACATGCAAAAAATACGACAATATTAAATCTTAAAAAATAAAAATCTAAAAATAAAATTAAAGTACATAAATTAATAATTTTAAAGTTATGCTTCCTCGCACTCTGTGTCAGAAGATTCACCATCTGATTCTAGAGAAATTACAATGGGCACTATAGTAATATCAATTATGTTATCTAGCTCCCACATTTTTTTTTCTATTTCTGTAACGTGTCTAATACATTTTTGCCAATTTTCACTTGTTACTTTAGATATTGCCTTATTGCAGAGATTTTTAACATCTGATAATTTAAAAGTAGTGTTATTTCTGGCAACATAACCTTTAACTTGAGCCCATATCAATTCTATCGGATTCAGCTCACAATGGTAGGGTGGTAAACGAAGGATTTCAATTTCTCGTTTTTTGGCTATCTCCTCAATATTATATTTTTTATAATTTTGCTTATGTTTTTTAGCAATAGTTAACAATTCTGCCCTCAGCATTGTATTGTCAAAGGCTAAATTTTTAGAAGATAACCATTTTGCAATTTCATCCTTTTTCCATTTAGTGGTTGGTAAAGGTTCAAGTAATCTAGAGTGGTAACTTGCATTGTCCATTACAATAACCGATCCTTTTGGTATGAATTGAATCATCTGTTCAAAATATTCCTCAAACACGTCTCCATTCATTTCTTCGTGATAATCAACGTTTTTTTTTATTCAAATAAGAGTAAACCATTCTCAAGAAAACCGTTTGTACTGCCTATATAACAAATAATTAATCTTTTACCTTTTCCTATAGGTTCCTTAAAACCAGTAGTATATCCTTCTAGAAAAGCTTGATTGGATGATTTTATATTTTTGTCTTTCCAAACTCTTCCTACACAATGTCCTTCATTAACCCATGTTTCATCTAAATAATAAATGTTTTTATTTTGAGCTTTAACTTGTTGTATTCTTCTGAGGTACTGTCTTCTCCAACATACAATTTCTTCAGAATAAATTAGCATTGAGTGTCTGCCCATTTTTTCAAATTTAAAGTTTAACTCTTGTAACGTTTTCCATAGTTTATCCCGGCTTATTGTGGGTAAATCAACATCATTCGTAATGGCTTGCAAAACTTTATCTAAAGTTGGTATTTGCTTGTTTATAAAAAATGAGTGAACAAGCTTACGAATAGCATTTTTAAAAAACTCGTCCACGTTGACTTTTAATAGTTTTTGTCTACCTGGTTTCGGCTTTGGTGAGGTTACTCCACCTGATTTTTCCTCCTTTAAAACTCTATATATTGTAGATTTTCCATATCCCATTGCCTTAGATGTTGTTTCAACTACACTGTCAATAGTGTTTGAGGGATTTTGATGTTTAAAATAGTGGTACACATTCACTACAGCACTCTTTTCATTGAGCGATAAATGGTCTAGTTTTAATTTTTTCACTGGCGTATACTCACAAACTGCTTCCATTTTTAGTCACTACTATTTGTCACGTTTATCGAAAATCAAATAACTGCATTTCTAGAAACTTAAGCACTATTTAAATCAAAATATATGTCATTAGAAGCTGTTGCCATTCGGAGGTCGTTAAATAACAATTATCCCTTTCTAATCTGGTTACGCCTATGACGCACGTTAATCCTCTTAGGCCTACTGTAGTAACAATGAAAGATCATAAAATAATGTGATAGTCCAAAAAATTTAATAAATTTTGTATTGAAATTAACAAAAACAATTTAGAATGCATTACAAATATTGAAGTTTTACCGCACGTACTGTAGGTACTATAGTTTTGCATACCAAATTTACTCTCTCTTGATTTTCAAATACAGTATAATTTAAAAAAGAAAACATTGCGGTGGATCGAGGATCAGCTTCTTGATGGATTGTGGTATTTGGATAAGATCTACACTTATGATGAATTTGACATTATTTTATATAATTATAATATAAATCATAGCCAGGTCGTAATTTATAACAAAAAATTTTTTGTGGTACCACATAATATTTATAAATTATTTTTAATATTAGGAAATTGTGTAAGTTCGACTTTTAACAGACCTTCGTATTATATTATTTCTAAAATATAAAATCATATACGGGGTGAAATTAATCATCACTCTAACCTATGAAAACGACACAAAAATTCTGATAATGCAGCCTTGACTTTAGAGTTACCATATAGGTACGCGATGGCCGCTTATATAAACGATTGTAAGCAATTTAAAATAAGTTATTGTTATAGTTTGGCTAGCAAACAGGTCGGCAAACTACCACTGTCTTAAAAGTAAATCTTTATACGGATAATGAGAATGATTGGGCACTTTGTAAGTGTACCGTTAATTGGTAGTGGTTACCATAATGGGTATAAGTAGTCGAGGCTTTGTTCGAAGCTAATTTGCGCACCAATTTAAAATAATTTAGAGAGTCGGACAATAGAATGCGTCGATTTAAAACAACACAACAGAACCTGTCTCTCGATACTTTTGCGTATTGGTTTACCTTACATGGCGCTAGCACGTTTTTACTTAGTCCGGATTGTTTTAGTTTCGGAGATAAAAACTATGGAATAGACGAGCTGCGCTTTGAATCTTCCTTTTGTGTTTCTTTTAAAAGAAACTCCGATGGTTCTCTTTTGAACGTTGTGTGCTTTAGAGAGACTATCTCGAAATAAGTCAATTATGATGGCAATGAATATATTTATGTGATTCCCACGAAACGTCGCAGCCTAAAGACAAAAATATAAATTGCATCGTTACAATTCGGATCGTCAAAGTACCCGTGCTGCATTCGTAATGTGCATGCTCTACCAGTGGCGCAACATCTTTTAATATTTAACAAAAAAATCGCCACTTATTTCTATTACTTTCTACTACATGGAAGATTTAAAAGAAAAACATAATTACTTACTTACTTATAGTTTATTTGTTTGGAGTTGACAGCTAAGAAAAGTCGTTAAATCGTAAAATGTTGTAAACAAGACCCTAAATCAATGGCGCATGTAGGAACTTATTTATATCGGTATTAAGAAATTTCTTTTAATCATCATATAAGTAGTCATAATACGATATATACGATAATAATTCCACTACTTCCAGTAGTTCGAGAAAAGAAGAATCATTACCCGCAACAGGAAGAAAAACCTCGTCAACGCGCTGGTATTTCCAATTTTTTATTGTGCCTCCGAGAACTGGGTGACAGAAAACGGTTTGAACCCTTTAGGATGTGGGTGCAGGATGTTTATGAGTCCCATGGATGGCTAGAAGAACAAATAGCCAAAGGCTATTATCAATGACTTACGGGCGAATCCTGAAATTCTTCGTCGTCATGGCAACTGACAACGGAAGACTTGTTGTGTAGGAAAGGCCGGAAGGGAAGAAGAAACGCGGTGGACAGATGTAATCTTAAAACTAACAGAAAACAAAGTTCCAAAGATTTATCCGAGATTTAGAAGTAGACCGCGCTGCACCACAGCAACTTCCTCCATAGGGTTCTTCCATTGGTTCCTGAGTGGATTTTGTAGATTTATTTTGGTGATAACTTATTCAAGGCACCGATTTAAAATGTGAATGATGTGCCATTTTGAAGCGATTAAGCAGACACATCTTTCGCTGCCATACACGATTTTGTAGCTGAGAATAATCATGGATTTTGCAATATTGTTTTATCTTTTTTGGTTTGAGTAGACATCGCCAAAAAGTTTTCACCTTGTTTATATTTTTATATCGTCCCGATGTTACCAAACTTCTCATTAAACCGTTTAATTAAAAAAAAATCTTAATCGCTTACCATCTTTCTCATTATTTCTAATATCTTGGAATATCAACTGTTCAAACATACTTTTTTTCGAAACAGAAATGAGGTTGTTAAAAGAAACCTACTAACGCCGGTGTTAAAAATAATTTCTCCCATAAATCAAGTTTCCAGAGCGGCCTCCAAACTACCTAACCAATTTATTTGGAAGATCAACCTCAGCGGGGATATTAGTTGCGTTCTTTTTGACTGAGATCTCAGCTCACTTCAATCGAAGTGATCTGATATAAAGTGATGTGAGTAAGCACCAAAAAGAACGACAAACGCGCGACCTACGATTTCTTGCTCCCCACCACTTTATTTCCGACTCAATTCTAACTGATACCACCGCATAGCACATTCAGCATCGGTAAAGGGGGAGGAAAAATCTCAGCTCACTTCGAAGTGATTGAATCGATGTGAGCTGAGATTAACTGAGATCTCAGTCAAAAAGAACGCACCTATTGTACGTGAAATTTCTGTGACGTCGTTCGCGGCTTATATACGCATAACGGGTTCTATCTAAAATTTAAATTTACAAGGTGGTCGTTGGTTAAGCTGATTTAGGTTTTTAATGTTTCCGAAATTTGTAGATTTCGTCTCAAGATATTTGTCTTTGGTTTTATAAATGTGATTATTGTGTCCATCCATGCTTTAGAAACAGTGTGTCCTTCATTCAACCATGTTTCATCTATATAAATGATAATTCTTCCCTCGCTCTGAAACTTTAACACTCTGTTAGTTAAATTTTATCTTTAAATTACTCGTTTTATATACAAAATACATCGTTTTCTTAATCCTTTAGAATAAAAGTGATAATAACTCGCTCAATTATCTGGTGTTCGGTTAAGAATAGTTTTAGTGACCGAAACCGATAAAAAGTCGAATGTTAAAATTCTAATTATTTTGTTAAATCGATTAGGAATTCTTCAAGTGGTCATTGGACTATTAAGATTTTTGAAAACACATACAACGCTACAGAAATATTTGGTTTTCAAATAATGCAAATTGTAATTTCCTAGCAGTAAGAAGCAGTAACAAGATTGTTTAGCATGTTATTAAAATAGGCTGCTGTATTCTTCTGTCAATAAAAAGGCATCCCAGGGTTTCATTTATACAGGGTGTCCCAGATTAAGTGTTCCTAATTTTCAGAAATGATGAACATATGGTTTATTGTTCTTTTCCAACAATCAGCGTCTAAGTCATCTATATTTTGCCGGATTAATGCAATTACAGAAGGACATAATGTAGGTATAGTATTTTGGGTCCGCACATTGTTCTTTAGATTTCTCCACATATACTCAATCGGGTTGAATAAGCAGTAGTAAGGAGCAAGATGAAGAACTGTATGTCCTTTGGATGCTGCAATTGTGTCACATACATATGTTAAATGTCCTTAGAACCTTTAAAAACTGCGTTGTTTATATCCTTCTTCAAAGTACATTTTGTTTTGGAGCATAAATTCCTGGATTTCCGCTTTTGTATTTGAAGAGCCTGGAACCTTCTTCAATTGGCGACTATGGTAACTGGCATTGTCCATAACTATGACGCTATACTGGGGAATATTTGGCAGTAAAGTGTTTTCGAACCAATCGAACAATTCGGGTGTAGTATCTTGGTGGTAATCCAACGACGAATCTTAAATGTTCTTTGCCGAAAGTGCCAAACTGTTTGGAATCCAACCATCTTCTGATCCAGCATGAATAATCGTGATCCGTTTTCTTTTGTTCGATGGGGCTTTTGATTGGCATCGCACTGTTCCATCGGTCCATCCTTTTGCCAGCGTACACTGAGAAAAATGGATTGAAGTCGACGTAATAAAATATTATGCAAACACTGTGAAATACTCTGCTTACAACTAATAAAATAGCGCGCATTACTCTAAATAATGATAGGAATGTATATTTATTCTGCAGGGCATTAAACTTCATTGTGCAAGAAACCTCATCAAAACTTTATGTTCAAATGTCGTATCTTTTATCGTGCAAGAACTATTATGCATAGTAAAATTATGGATTTAACATTACAATTTACAGTGATCAAAGCACAATAAATTATGACGTCTTAAATTCACCATATAATATAGTTTTTTGCATAGAAAATTACGGTGCAAAGAGTTGCACCATAAAATTCGATGCAATGCATGTATATATTTAAAACTACGCAGAAAATTTTATAGTGACATTCCCGATTATTTGCATAATAAGTACATTAATCCTGAGGAACAATAAAATTTAGAGCGTATGCACGTTGAAGAATCGTGCCAGGTTGAAAAAATTATTGCTTAGCACAAAAATGTTTGAAAATTCACTAAAATGTATTGTGCGTATGCACTAATCATTACGTGCATTTTGAGAATTCATAAAAAAATATGGTGCGTATGCATATAAACATTACATGCATGCAACAAATCGGGGAATCCGGGGGAATCTGTCCCCGCGCGCGCCGACATCGTCACCACCGCGCCGCCGGATCCAACCAAACACCACACACCATTCTGTGCTGTGACCTCCGCGCGTGAGTGTCGTTCAATACTTCTATATTAAATTTTGCTGTGTTGTGTTGTGTGAAATGGACGAGTTACTGAGAAAAGTTATATTTAATTAAGTTTATGTTTAATCTAGATTAAGATTAACTTTCTTATGGAAAATAAATGTTTGTATGATTTTAAAATTTTTTAAATTACCTACATAGTACATATATAACTGCTCTAGACTCTGTGTGATTAGATTATTACTATGTGAATTTCAGCACTTTTTTCTGCACTGTACTGTGACATGTGTGGATATTTTTTATGATTAGCAACAAATATTTGCACGGTGTTTCTAAACGGTGAAATTATATTCATAATCAGTTTAGTCTTTGGACAGGTAGGTATCTTCAGTCAAAATTGATAGTCCAAACAAAAAAAAAAATTTTACACAAAAAATCGGGCGTTTTTGACTCTCCTTAAACAAATCGTTCACTACGAGTATTTTTCGGTGAAGTCAAAAAAACTAACACAATTTTTTGTTTTACCTATCTTTTCTGACTGACACAGAATACCTCTCCGAACACTTTATTTGATTATACAGAGTGTAATGTAAGGGAAAGCTTTTCGAATTTTTAACAATGTCTTTAGTAGGCCATCATCCCAAACAACGTACAGCAAGAATTTTTTGTCGAAAACGAAAAAAAAATCGACTCTCCATACAAATAAAACCAATCAGTTTGTATGAAGAGCCAAAAGTTTTTTTTTTGTTTCCCACAAAAAAATCAGGACGATGATCTGAAGACATTGTTAAAGTTTTCGGAAAGTTGTCTCTTACACCCTTTATTATTTATTTAATCTTCCGAAAATACCGTGTAGAGATTAAGTGCTGATCCTGAAAAATATCAATCCCGTCACGATATTAAATAGTGCGGAAAAAAATACTAGGGCACGTAAAAGGATCATGCCCAGCTAAAAAAGCACTATGAAATTTAGTGCAGCCGCATATAAAGATATGCTTCCAGTAGCAAATAATATCATGCGCAGGCACGATATATTATAGGGTACGACCTGGTACGCATCAAAAAGTAAAATGCAAAGGCACATAATAGGATTATGAATGCATTATAATATAAAATGCTGTCAATTACGTATTTTAAACAGTGCACTTTATATTTTCGTTCATTAGAGTTATACAATATGATGTCTTGACCTATATCTTATAGTGCGAGCAGCAAATAAGTTTGTGACGTCGCTAATTGGCGGAGGAACCATAATTTTATGTGCACCACGGCAGAATAACTTTATGTGTAGGCACGATTGTTGAAAAAAGTGTGCATGCACAATAGTTTATAGTGCCTCATTTTTCTCAGTGTATCGTGGGTATCATACCAGGTCTCATCCAAATAGATTATTGGTCTTTGTAAAGACCTGTAATGACTTATGGCAGTCAAATATTCAAAACGTCATTGCCTAATCCGTTGGGATTCCATAATAACTTGCAGTATTTGATACCTAGTTTGGATAAAGGTGTCCATAGGTTTCCAATTGATATCCTTAACTCAGTGGAGCTCCTTAGTATTGTTTGCAATGATCTGATAGTAGGCACCAAGTTTTCATGGTACATAGAGTAGATAGTTCTTCTTATCAAATCTTTATCACCATCATCAGTGGTTCTGCAAACACTACTATCGTTTCGTTTTCGTCTCGGATGAATTGGCCTCCAAATGTGAACTATCACTGATGATTCCGGTATCCCTGTCAAATCGCTGGTTTCTCTTACAGCAGGAGTAAAAGCCCAACCCCTTTGGACCAGCTTCTGATGAACATGTTGTAATGATACGAACCCCTCCTCATATAAATAAATATATAAGAAAAGGCGCGATCACTTGACCAGGTTCTAGGGCAGGTAGATCGGCTGCAAAAAAGAAAATGAGAAGAGTTAATTTATATCTTATGTTTATTCATTAAATATATGAATATATGATTGCTCAAATTACTACAAATAGTAAACATTCTATCTGCATCGGTTATAGATATATATATATATATATATATATATATATATATATGTCAGGTGGTTGTTTTGAGGACCTTTTTAGGTATGAACTGGTAGTTTTGGGGACTTTTGGTGCCTTTGAGGACCGTCCTCATAACAATTATATATGCGGTGGTCTCTTTGAGGACTGTCCTTATAATAACATTTTAATCTACTTGTCAGCGGTGTTATGGGGACCTATTGATTTTTGCTATTTATGTGTTCTCTACCCTACTTAGAGTAAACAATATAATTAAAAACATTTTTACGAAAAGGGATAACAAAAAAAGGTTTTCAATTTTTGTCAAAAATATATATTTAATATGACCCAGATTTCCTACTAATTAGTATCCTTTATTTGCAAATTGAAATGTAAAACTATAGCGTAGGTATAAGTAACCGTAAATTAAAGGTATTTACAAATTATCTAGGAGTATTCTAGTAATACGCTAAAGCATAAAAAATATTCACTCACACTCGCACAGTTTATCTTCCCAAGTACTATCGGCTTCAGAATAGCATATACATTTTCAAACTCAAATCGCTTACATTAAATAGACGGCCTATTTATTCCAATCCAAAATATAACCAATCACGGTTTAAATAATAATAAATTTGAAATCAGTTTAACAATTGTTCACGCCCACATCTTTAATGTTTGCAGCATAAGGTATTTTATTGACAAATTGCCTGTCTCTCTGTCCTTTGTAAATAAACTTAATCCACAAAAACCATTTAATGTAGGCGTTTTAAAAATTGCCATTCCTATGTTGTTTAAGAAGGGCGTTTTTATAACTTTGGTAGGTAAACGAAATTCACCTTTAACATGTATATGCTATTCTAAAGCCGACTGTACATAATATCTTTTTTTCACGTACATACCTACGGAGAACTATTTTATTATTAATTTTAAACTTTTTTGGTAAAAAAGATCAGAGGTTTATAATAAATTGTGTATTATTTGTTACCTATTAATTTAATCTTAAATTAAAAAAGTTATGTTTATTTACATACATTTTTTTCAACAAACTTATTTTTTTAGCCAAAGATCTTTATAGATATATTTTGTCTTAGGTGGATCGGCCCTAAGGTAATGTTAAATAACCTGATTTTCATTTTTTTACCACATAATTTGTATTAATTAATAATGTTACAATGTTCAAAACCATAAAATACATTCGAATTTTAGGAGAATAATAAAATGTTATGTTAATGTATTTTAACTTTTTAAAAGGATATTTATTTATAAAACGGTAAACGTAGAGTGTATCAGTATTAAGACAGGAAAGTTCTTCATATTAAAAACACATTTCATTCTAATAAACAGTGGTGGCTAGTTTTAAAAAGCACGAGGTCACGTGTCCACTTAATCAGCGAGCTTCAAGATTAACGGAAATTGAATTTTATTTAGTATTATTTTTATCCTTACTTAAATTTTGAAAAAGATCGTATCAAAATTACGTTTCGCACGTTATGCAAGCGTTAACCTCAAATTTATCTTCCGCTCAGAGACACACCCGATAGGCTCCCCATTTAGATCGCAGTTCGGTAATTTGTTTACCGTTCAGAATACGCCGAAGTAGGTAGTCGAATTTGGCGAACAAAATTCTAATATTTTTATGAATTCTGACCTTTATTATTATTATGTCAATATTAATACTAAAGCATATTAGTATAAAGTTATGATTTATTTGAAATATTATGATAACTCCCTCGTAACCGGCGGACGGCGGAGCATTATTGCCAAATCGATTTAACCGTTTTGGAGCCAGAAACCCACTTCTCACTGGAATTACGTTTCCACAACGAAAAACTAACTTTTTAAAAACAATAACAATACTTTATTTATGAAAATTACAATGATTATAAGATTTCTATAGTATAATATTGAACACGAACATTTACATTATTTATACTTAAATCCCAAAAACGAATCTAACAAATTGATTTTAAATTATAAAGGTATAAAACAAACTAGCAAAAATGAATATAAAAAATAAAATATAATTCTTCCAGCATCGTAACTCTCGTAAATATTCGTCATACAAGCTGTTTCCGAGTATTGTCTTAATTTTGATTTGACTTTTTTACTTTAATATTTTGTAATTAATGAATCAATGAATATTAAAAAAGCCCAGACGTTTGTGTAATTTTATATAAAAAGGTATAAACAATAATGATTTTTTTTCACGTCCATGTTTTAACAGTTCTAACATAAATGAAAATAGGAATAACTAAAATAAAAAACTTCTTAAAATTTAATAAATTTTCATGCAATTCAATCTCAATGAATTCTCGATTATCTTAAAAAATAGTCCTTTTTTAAGAACTTAAACAATGAAACCTTTTTAACAAAACTTCCACTTTATTTAAAAAAGCTAATGCTTTAAATAAAAGTGAATGTTTTGTTAGTAAGTTTCATTGCTTAATGTTCTTAATAAGATGGTCTTCCACAGAGTAACGGTTAATACAATAAATTTAATTATTTTTTTGGTCCATTCTATTAATCTCCCCATACAAAGTACAAGTAGGTATGTTTTTTGAATATTTCGAATTCCTAACACTTATTTTAAATGCTCCTCTTATTACATATAAATTTGCGAAAGCTGGCCCTCTTTTAATATAAAAAGCTAATATTTTTAAAATTATTAATTAATATATGGTAGCTAATAAATTAACATAATCGTAACTATATAAATATAATTTATGAACTAGATAATATAGTATTTTTTGTAGTATCTCGTATATATTTCATACCCTTAAACCAATCTATGTATACACCTATGTAAAATCCGGTGGAGCAATAACCGATTCTGTCTCTATGCGGAATCCTAACCTTTTCCGTCTTCCTATACGAGTATATCAGTAACTAATATTCATTTACAGTTAAGGTTTTGTTTATTGTATTATACCTATTCTGTTGTGTTGGAACAGATATTTAATAAATTTAATGAGACCAGAAATTCAAAATATGTAACACAACTATTTAGTATTTTCCAAATAGTAATTTTAAATGGTTAAGACTAAAATAGGTAAACTAAATCAAACTGTATAGGCACCTACTATTAGTAAGGTACCGGTGAAATCCGTCGGAACAATAATAACCTTATGGGTTTCCATCCGTTGTTTAGTTATAGGTACTTGATTTGTTATTTAATGATTAATTTATTTCTAAATAAATACGTAGCCTCTTGTTTATATATAGAGGGTTATTAGTAGACTGGACCAAAAACTAATTAACTATTTTTTTAAGATTTATCGAAAATATGATTCAGAATAACAAAAAATTAAGTGAAAATTTGACCCCTTAATATTAATTTATTTTTGACTTGGGAAGTAAAATTTGTAGGTATCCTACCCTATTAGACCTTTTCATTATAATAAATAGGCAGGTAGTAATAAATCGTCGTATGGCTCTACAAGTAACTAATCTAGACTTATTTTAACATTTAATCGTAATAGGTATAATTGAATTTTTTTTAAATCATTTTGTTCGGTTTTACATCACACTTTAAAACAGATTTTAAAAATCTATAATTAAACAATAAGCAGAAATTGTGCTAAATAGGTACATTCATAAATACTAATGTAGAATATTGTCAATTATTAACAGTTTCAAACAATAAGTAAAAAAATTCGAAGTTAATAATTAACTATTCCCTCCCGACAGCAGTTTACTTGGAATGTTTTAAATGTGAATCTGTACTCGGATCTGTTAGTGCAGGTGTCCGAAATATCGATCGGCGGCAGAAACTTTTTCACAAAGACAGATTTATTGCTTTAAAAAATATATAAAAAGAATACAGAGCAACTTAACATCTATTTATGATATAATAAAAAATTTTACAGCTTAGACTGATACATTTTGTTTAAATTGGAAAAATTGTTTGGATTTATATGTAATTTTGTGAAGAAATAGAATTTTTTATAAATAAATCCTTTTTATACATCTTAGAACAAAAATTTTAAATATTAGATTGTAAAATATTTATCAATTTTGCATAATTTCAGTTTCCTTAAACAAAAGTATATAAAACAAAAGTATATAGTGCGGTCCATATGTATGGAATAAATTCATTTGTAGCGTTATTTTGTACTATATGAAAAAACCTGATAGAAGGCAAGAATTCTGTGAATTGATGATGGATAGAATGAACGCAGATTTGCAGTTCATAAACAAACTTGTTTTTTCTGATGAAGCGACGTTTCATTTAAACGGAACGGTTAACAAACAGAACTGTATATATTGGAGCAGTGAAAATCCTCACTGGATGTGTGAGGCTCAAACTCAATATCCTAAAAAAGTTAACGTTTGGGCTGGTATCATTAACAATAAAATTATTGGCCCTTATTTTTTTGAGGGCACAGTTGCTGGTGAGGTTTATCTAGATTTTTTGATTAACTTTTTAGTGCCTACATTACAAAGAGTTTTTCCTGATGTTAATCATCCAAATGAGATAGATCGATCTATTTACTACCAACAAGACGGAGCTCCACCGCATTTTGAATAGTGGTCATTTTGAACATTTAATTTAAGTGTCAAATACATTGAAAAACACATTCTAATCATTATGTGACATTATTATCTTCATTCTACGTAAAGTTTTGTGTTAGAGACATTATCAAAATTTTACATCTTAAAAATCAATTTTCTCAGTTATGATTGCACCAAACTTAAAAAACTTTATATTGCTGAACAGAGGACTAAAATCCCTTTCTAACGAGGTGCCACACGACCCCCTTTGTAATTTAAAATTTTCGAGGGGGTGCTTATAATTCCGAAGGGGTGCTGGAGGGGAATAATATTTTCATACTGTAAATTGTCAATTTAAGAATAAAAATCGAACTGTTTCAGGTTTTTTTCATATAGTACATAATAACGCTACAAATGAATTTATTCCATACATATGGACCGCACTGTATAACTACGAATTACTTATTGTACAATCAAATTAAAATATAAAATAGGATGTACTTCTGTTGATACAATTTGCAATATTTATGACTACCTACCTAGATTTCATCACATTTCTGACAAAAATACTTTATTCATTCCCTGTTCGTTTGTTGTAGGTACACGTTGATTTTTTGGGATTTCCTAGACTTTATTAGAATATTAGAGGTATAAGACCAACTATAATTACTGAAAATTTATAGTACCTACAGGGTTTTTTAAATATGCCTAATTAAATATTCAGAGCACCCTTAAAAAACGTTTATTAGAACTTTTATTATAATAGTAATATTACCTACTTAAATATCGTTCTATTATCATATTTATGTGGTTGGAATTAAACTTAGTTTTAAAATTTATTTTTCAATAATGTGTTTGTAAAAGCCGACCAATGGCGTGCACAAATATAGTTAACAGAGGCAAACATTAACTCTGGGTGGGCGTGTCCATGTCGCTGTAGTTCGATATTTTGAATCGATAAATAAATATCGATACCATAAGGGTCATCTGTGCAAAAATAGAACTTACGATTCAAATTAATAGAATTTGTCAGAATTTCCAAATTTGGTGTTGCCTAAATGCAGTTTTCATCCCTAGTCAATATGGAAAATCACCAAAAACAATCTATTGATGACAACATTCGATTATATTTACAATTACTAATATACACTGGCTCATGATTGGCTAGCTGTGATAATCTTTCTTTTAGTTCGCATATTTTTCGGGTCTTATGTTTGCTTCTGTCGAGTGTATATGTACGTAATATAACGAGTGAAAAGTAGGTTCCTATCTTCAAAACGGTAAAATCGTTTTGTCAACACCGCTCCGCTATATTTTCCTCCCGCCTGTTACGATCAAGGATTTATATATTTCAGATAAATCATGACTAAAGTAAGTCGAAGTATTAATATTTATATTATAATAATAAAGTTCAGAAATAATCGAAATAAGGTTAGGTAAATGTAGGTAAGAAACATTGAATTATTTGCTAACAAAATATAGAACTGTTTCTTCTTTTGGAGCTTGTGGGTAAATGAAGATGTCCATTAATAAAATTTCTCTTTTAATCTTAAAACATACTGACAAAGGTGTGCAAAAAATTTATTATAAGTGTATTTTTCACAAAAATGCGGATATTTCCTATGGATAAATGTCCATTAATTTAAAATTGTATAGATGTGAATAGCAATGAAACGATAGTACAGCCACATTCCAACGCCTGTACACTTGTAACGATACAAAATAGAAGGATTAAACACGTACATAATAAAAAACATTTTCCATATTTCAAGTTAAGTAAAAATGCACAAAATAAATTATGTAATAATAAAAAATACTTTTGTAATTAAAAAAAAATGTGGCAAGTGGGTTCGTTTCCCTGCCAAAGTCACACACATATACATACATATATAAAAAATAAGTATGTCAAATATTTTAATTTTACCAATTACCAATTTTGCCAGACAAAAAATAGAGGTGTCCTCTTATTGGTAGGTATCTGGATTTTTAACAGGCAATGTAAGTACCTTTTCTAAACTATAAACAGAATAACTTTGCAATAATAAATATACACCTACGTAATAAATACATTTGTTTGTATAAAAATCTATTCCTCAGTAGGTATTAGGTATCACTTATTAAATTTTATGTTAATATGTTTATTTTTTATTTAATTGCACCACTAAATAACATGTAGTTTGTTACTTGGACAGGAAAAATCCATATTTAAATACCACATACAGACGAATCATTTCTGTCGAAGAAAAGTCTCATACATGATTTTAGTACTCCTGTGTTTACGTGAACTTTGCCGCAAACTTGACCTTGACGCGAATGTTAGTTTTTAGAGGGGTAGTACACACTAACCTATTTTTTATCATTTCAAGACGTTAGTTGTACTCTCGTATTAGAAGACGTGGGATTGGTTTATTTTTTAGATAAAATACATGATTTTTCATATCATTTTTATCCCTTCATATAAATTGACACTATTAGGTATATTTTTTTTTATTAACAGGGTTAAAAATACATTTTAAAGCATATTGAAAATATTTATTTTTATTGGTTAATAGTTATATCCAGTGGTGTAGTCGTAATTTATTTCTTAATTTTAAATTTAAAACCGATCACGTTTTACTAATGCCAGTTGTATTATAATCAAGTTAACATATTTTATTAATAAATATTTATATATTTTAGTCCTATAAAATATCCTGGTGATTTCCTGGTGACTGCAACAAGCATATAATTTTATTAACAAAGATTAATAAAACTATTTTACATTAAAATATTCTCAATAATTAAACAGTACCTACTAATTTTGGTTAGGAATGTGTAGTAAACCGAAACTAAAGTCTTTTGTTATATGATCTATTACTGTACCCACGAAAATGACACCCACCGGATATTAAATTACACTTCAAAAGAAAAATTGATACCTATTACTATCTCTAGCGTTTTGCAGATCGGTTTTGACATAATTGTGTCATCATCCATACTAGGTAAGTAAGTACTGTTCATTTCACAGAGCAGGTTGCAGAATTAATTATTTTACGCCCTTACCTGCCAATAGAAAACTCCTAGGTAAAGTAGGTATATAAGAGCACCATCCGACCATTTGATCAAAGAAACCACTTATTGTAGTTAACTAGTCAAAGATAATTAATTTTACAATACGAGGGGCAGACAGTAATTAAAAAAATTAAACAACCTTTCCACTTGCACCTTCCGTTTAGAAATCTTAATTCAGAGGTGCTCAAACTTGAACTGTTGCCGATTTACCTCAATATTGTTAGACTACGATCGATCGACTCTAAGAGGTTGCAAGTATGTGTGATGCAGGATTTTCGTCTATAGTGCGGGTCACGGTCACAGTTATTATGCAGCATTGCGTTTATGGACGACGGCGTTGCCATATCGGCATGTTCTTCGAATTTGGTTCCAACTGGCGCGGGAATATAACTTGCCATTGTGTTACTATTATGATTTAAATGTTCACTAAATTATTCATTTAAAAATCGTTTAGTGAGTAATTAAGAATATTTATAATTATGCTTTTAGATAAATTTTACGCGTTTAAAGGAAAATATTGTAAATCGGCTAAAATATTCAAATTTTATACGTTTAATTATCACGTATAAAGAAATAAATAAATACAGCGGCCTTACAAAAGACCTTTGTCAAATTATGAAATAATAATATAATTAATAATAAAAATATGTCAATAATAATAATATATACATAAATTACAAGACGAGTGATAAAAAAGTCAGCTGTCATCTAAATTTTAAGAGAGAACGATTAACAGAGAAAAGCTAATGAAATCTTGCCGACGTTTCGATGGTTTTTTCGAGGATTTTTCTTTTTCTGGCGGGTTGTTGTAACAAACAAAATATAGAATAAGTAAATGATCTAATAATTACGTATTTTAACTTGAATTAAAATTAAACTTTAAAAATGATAATGATTAGCAAGTAATAACTAAAATAAATGAAAATTGAATGGAACATTTGAGGGTTAAGAAATATATTACTGATCTTCATCGTCATCCAAGTCTTCATCTTCATCGTCTTCATTTAGATTTATTATTATTGGCTCAATGTCTTCCATTAAATGATCTGTTTGCCACATCTTTTCCTCTGTGTTCTCTACCTTTTTTTTAATAATTAGACCACTGCATTGGGGTTACTTGCGAATACGCTGTTTTTATAAGTTTTTCCACATTCTCTTTTTTAAAAGTACTATTATACGAGCCACATATCCTTTCACTTGGCTCCACACCATTTCAATAGGATTTAATTCGCAATGATAAGGTGGTAATCATAGGACTGTTATATTATGTTTCGTGGCAATGTCGTCTATTTTTCTTAGGTCGTACTGCTCTCTAAACGCGTTTGCAGTAGCCAATAATTCTGTTTTTAAATAATCATCCTCGAAGTAAATCTCTTTTTCGAGTAGCCAGTACTTTCTTTGTTCCTTATTTCAAGTTGTCTTTGGAAAAGG
The DNA here is from genome assembly GCA_035357415.1 of Ophraella communa. Lineage (NCBI taxonomy): Eukaryota > Metazoa > Arthropoda > Insecta > Coleoptera > Chrysomelidae > Ophraella > Ophraella communa. Next base: position 13,954,657 of record CM068992.1, read on the forward strand.
TAACTTCGCTGAATGGTATGACGCATTGTCCAACACTACAACATTCTTTGATCCGTTTTTCGGCAAATTAGGGATCAATTTATCTTTAAACCTCAAAGCTTTCTGCGTCCATTTCGTCGTGGTAATCGTCTGCACCTTTCTTTGCCAGAAAAGTTTTTTCTGCACCCTCAAGAAAACCGTCTTTCCAGCCTGCATGAAGAAGAACAAATCTCGGTCCTCGTTGACTTGGAGCCTTCAGTCCTGTTGTCAGTCCTTTGACAAATGCATCTCGGACATTTTTTATGGTAGTGTCTTTCCATTCAAAATTTACACTGTGGCCCACATTAATCCATGACTCGTCCAGATATATTACGTTATATCCTTCTTCGCGGAACTTCTTCACTGATCTTAAATATTTGTGCCTCCAGCTCTTTCTATTAGAATCGAGTCTCTTCCTCTCTTTCCATAAACAAACCCCATATCGTTAAGCAAGCGTCTTAGCGTACTTTTAGAAAAATTTGGTACATTTTCGTCTGAATTTATTTTATCAAGAACTTTTGCCAGTGTTGGTGGAATATTTTCGGAGTAGAATTCATGCACAGCTTTTCGTATTTGCGATTGGATACCTTCATCGTAGGTGATCAGTCTTGAATTCGACTGGCTGCTGTTCCGTCTTCGTTTTTTTGGCGATATCAAAGGTCCAGTAGTGGCTTCGCTTTTCAGATTATACACTGTTCTCACACTAAGGCCAGTCATTTCAGAAATCAGTTCTATTTTCGCTGTCACACTTTTGTCATCTTTTGTATTCAACGTATACGTTAAAATATTCAATAAAAGCCTCTTGGTTTGACGATGAAGATTTTCACCTTGTTTAAATTTTTCAAACGGTGCTGCTAACTGCATGGCTGTTGTTTCAATAATGCCCTTTCGTTTATCAGCAGAAACAGATAGGTACCTGCCTATGTTATTACTTACCTCTACATTCCAGGAATATTACATAACGGTTTACGAGGATCAAGGGATCATACAGGTAAAAATAATTAGCATCTTTGTAATTAAATAATATTTTCACTGGCAATAGGATTAGGATTTGTCTAAAAGATTTAGTAGAGACCTAAATAATCCATCAAATGATCAGGTATATACTGATTACAATCTACATAAATAGATTTGAATTCCATTTTTTAATAATATTTATTATATAGAATACATCTGTTTTGCAAAATTCATAATAAAACGTTTCTACGAAAATAAATTGGCTGAGTTAATTGTGGTTCAAGCCGTAACCAAAGCGGCAACAGTGTTGAATATTCGCCCGTAAGATTTACATTGGCCTATGCCGGTCACGCTGCATAATAACTGTGACCCGCTCTATAGGAAGGGTGTATCGGGGTATCGGGGTATAGATATTAGTTTTCCGGACAATATGCATTTTTTGGTCATGGTAAATGTGGGTCTGTTCTAAATTGTCAATGAAAAAACTTATAATTATTAAAAATTGCGAGTTTATTAGTTTTTATCATATAAAATAAACGAGTTGTATTGTATAAATTTAACTAAAGAGATAAGCGCATTATGACATAATATGTTCGTCAGTTAGTCGATTACGATATTTTGAATTAATTATCTTCATTTCAGAAAATGCAGAGTCGCACAAGTAAGTTGACACAAACATTGCCGTCAGCTGAAGGGCGATTTGCCTAAGATTCGAATATTTATCTTCAGATATAAAACACCAGAATTTTGTATCGGATGCTGTGGCTTTAAAATGTATATCTTCACTATCTCATTTTTAACAGAACCTGACTCCATGTTAAACTAACTTGCTATTTCAATAGCAACTTCCTCAATATTTTAACACAAAAATGGATAACTCATAAATGGAGCGATATTTGCCAATTTATTGAAATTATAAAAACGTATTTCGAATTGGCCCAAAATATTTGATAAAGTAGAGAATTGGAGGACTAGCAATTTATCAAAAATAGTACGTTTGTTGATTTGCCTGCTATCGCAAAACCAGTGTATTCAGCGTCTCAAAAAACCCCTATTTACATAGTTTCAAGCATTTTGGAAGGTATGGTGTTTAATTGCATCGTAATATCTTTCAAAAATGCCAAATTAGTCGACCATTTTTTGTTTTTCAACATTTGAGTGTCATCACCCCTTTCGTCCAGAAAAGCTGTTATTTCGGACAATAATTCTTGAAACCTTTCTAGGAATTTTTCGCGACTCAACCACCTGACTTCCGCGTGAAGAACTAAATCAGTTTGTTCTGCTGACTCACTACCTATCAACTGCAATTTAAAGAGCCGTCGTTGCAAGCTACGTGCACGGATGAAATTCACAATTTTCATAGCAATGCCCATAATCTCCTCCATGTTTAGAACTTTTGAACACAAAACTTCTTGATATATAATGCAATGGAAGGAGAAAAATAAAGGGAAATCGTCATTAGCTTGACATAATGTCACAAAAACGTTTTGGTTTCCAGTCATTGCAGGTGCTCCATCGGTTGTAATGCACAGTAGTTTATATATTGGTAGCTTGTAGTTTGTTGCAAAATTTAAGAAAGCGGCATATATATCTTCACCACGGGTATTTCCTTTCAGAGGAATCATTATTAATAACTCTTCTTTAGCTGGGCAGTATGTGTCATATCGGTGGATTCGTAGAACCGTAGAGAAAAATATGTACTTATTAAGAGCAGTAACCAACTAACGGTTGAACTAAACATTCACTATTTATTCGTATAATACATTTTTAAACGCAATGACGGCCGTTTCGCTAGAATTAGCATCTTCAATCTAACGTCAATCCGTTTAGTTGTTTACTGTTCTTAATAAGATATACTTTCACATAGTAAGGGTTAGTACAATAAAAAAATATGTACATGTCATTATATCATGTTTTAGTTTATCTGCCATATCTTGACTCATGATTTCAATACGCCTTGTGACAGTCGGACGAGATAACTGAAGTTCTCTAATAACATAATCTCTGTTATATTTTTAAAATCTCCAAATAAAATCTCACCCGCTTCAATAAATGCTTCCTTCACAACCGATCCATCTTCAAATGGTTTCTTGTGTTTCGCCAATATGAGATATCTTAAATGACGCGATCGTTGCAGCTTTTGATTGTTTGGCTAGTCTTGTGAACACGCTTTGTTCTTTTTTCAGACAAGTTATCAAATCACTTTTCGTTTTTTTTTAATTCACTCTGTGGTGGGAAATCCTTTGCATAGTTTTTGTGGACAGTTTTGTGATGTCTCCCATGATATAATGGTTTAGGTAGTGCAACTGATACCCAGCATATGGGACAAATGCACTTATCTTTTATCATCCAAAAGAAAAATATTTTCTCCAATCTTTATCAAAGTGATAAGTTTTACTTTTCTTCGCGGCACTCATTTTGTACTATTTATTAATAAACTTTGTATCGCGTTAAAGTTAGACTTAAAACTGACTCATATTCATGTTGACACAATATTTATATCAGCGCCAACGAAGTCTCAAATGTTCCCGCCAAACACGCCGCCACCCAAAGTTTCTAGAAAAATCGGCGGCAATCTTTGACAAGTACCGCGCGTGCCTTTGATAAAGCCGAGTTTTGCCGCTAGCAAGGGGTTAATTACGATGAAAGAAAGCGATAAGGGGGTTATTCTGGCAAAACAAATTTTAGTAGTATATTCATTACATTATGTTCTACTGACCTATTTGTGAATAGTTCTATATTGTGATTTTTTTTCGACTCAAAAAGCACTCGCGATCGACCGTTTGAGCACCCCTGTCTTAATTGATTTCCAAAACAGCTTTGACAGTTTTCTAAAGAAAAACAACTAATCCTGGAGCTATATTAAAAACATGAAGATCAAACAAAAGTATTACTTCTCTTTAATTTGCAAAACAATAGAAATAGTCTTAGGTATCGACTTGGTCGAGAAAGTGGTTATTTTTTTTTAAATCGGCTAAAGATTATTGGAAATTATTTTAATATTTTCAAACTTCGGAGGAAGCAAGTAGAAATATTTTTTATTGTAAAGTGAATTAATAATAAGGTTATCAAAATAACAATCTTTATCTGGATAACACAAAAATAAAAAAAATTTACATTTTTTTATACATATAAGTATACGATAAGAATGTCCTTATAATAAGAAAATTTTGCAATAAAATATTTCTTGGAACAAATATACAAAAATTAAAAAAAAATATGTATACATCAACTACAGCTGGTGTGTCCAATAAATGTATGCAATAAAAATGTGCAGATTATTTGATTTTCTAGAGATTTTATGTATATTTCCAAAAAATAAAAAAGAGGTCCTCAAAAACACCACCTGACATAAAAAATTTAAAATATCGAAAATTATAAAAAAAATTGCATACATTAGTTATAAACAAAATATATAACTAATGTATGCAAAAAAATTCACAAAATTTTGACGTCCCCAAAACTACCACCTGACATATATATATATATATATATATATATATATATATAAATCACACAAACGGAGTCAACACAAGGGCCAACCGCACATTTGTGGCTTCAATTGGAATTACCGATTGATTGTCGGCGAAATTCCAACATCGCCACGGAGGCAGATATAACCACCTGCGTGACAAACCGTTACCCAGGAATAAATACAAATGGTAGTAGTATTTTTGCGGGAATGAATTGAATAAAAAAATGAAGATAATGGGTTAAGCCCGCTAATGCAGCCGTAGACACGTGTTTCTGTCTCCTTAGACTTCATCAGTACGGCATAGCTAAGGAGAATATTACCAAAAAAACACTGAATGATGGAAAACAATATAAATCACACAAACGGAGTCAACACAAGGGCCAACCGCACATTTGTGGCTTCAATTGGAATTACCGATTGATTGTCGGCGAAATTCCAACATCGCCACGGAGGCAGATATAACCACCTGCGTGACAAACCGTTACCCAGGAATAAATACAAATGGTAGTAGTATTTTTGCGGGAATGAATTGAATAAAAAAATGAAGATAATGGGTTAAGCCCGCTAATGCAATTGAAGCCACAAATGTGCGGTTGGCCCTTGTGTTGACTCCGTTTGTGTGATTTATATTGTTTTCCATCATTCAGTGTTTTTTTGGTAATATTCTCCTTAGCTATGCCGTACTGATGAAGTCTAAGGAGACAGAAACACGTGTCTACGGCTGCATTAGCGGGCTTAACCCATTATCTTTATTTTTTTATTCAATTTATTCCCGCAAAAATACTACTACCATTTGTATTTATTCCTGGGTAACGGTTTGTCACGCAGGTGGTTATATCTGCCTCCGTGGCGATGTTGGAATTTCGCCGACAATCAATCGGTAATTCCAATTGAAGCCACAAATGTGCGGTTGGCCCTTGTGTTGACTCCGTTTGTGTGATTTATATTGTTTTCCATCATTCAGTGTTTTTTTGGTATATATATATATATATATGTGTGTGTATGAACATCATCGTAATGATGAACAATAAGGGTGAATACTCTGCACTCACATGGCGCATTCATGAGTTATTGAGTGGCCCGATACCATGACAGACTGTTACTTATAATCTACATTAGGTCGTGAATCTAATGTAGCAGATGATCGTCTGACCTAATACAATATTTTCAATATTTTACGCAATCACATAGTCTATGATATTAATATTTATGATAGTTTAAATACTATTCTATCAAGAAGACACGTGCTTGCTTGAATTATTAAATAAATGAATTTAAGAATAATAATAATACAAAAGTATAAATTAAGTGAGGAAAACTCACCAATATATTTGTTGATAATCCAATTCAATTCCACTTGCACACTTTTAATATAAAACAATAAAGCACACGCTGCTTCGAGGTTGTATCTCGACTGACTAATGATGAGTGTGTGAGTAATTAGGATAGACAGAAAACAATATTTGGTAGAAATAAATTGATTAGAATTTAGGATGGCGTAGTGGTCCCTTACAATGTCTGAGGATTTCTTTGGCATCAAGGGATAAAACTCGTCGAACAGGAACAGTAACACAGTTTCCCAAGGACAAAACATTTTTCACAAAAATTAATTTGTTTATTACCTTCAGTAATGTATTACTTTCCATAAACAATTTTCATATTTTTTGCATTTTTGCCTACCCTGTACCAATTTGAAGCAACATATTATACATTTTTGGAATCAGCTCAGCAAAGACAATTTGGAAATTAAAAAAAGGGGGTTTCCATTTGAAAAAAATGGAGATGACGTCATTACACGAAAGTGCAATAAAATTGTTGTATTCAAGTGTATACTTGGCGTGTATCCTTGGCAGTGTATACTTGGCAAGAATTTTACAATAAAATGCGTTTAAGTATATAAAATTATTAAAATAGGTTTTTACTTCAGTTCCCAATTACACATATGTCCAAAAGTTTGGAATATTTAGAAATAATACCTATATCACGCCTATGCTTTTTTAAAAACTCTTGTTGATATTTATTTTAAAGCGTTTTTAAATCAAAATAATACTAAATTTGATTAATTTTTGTATTAATTTTGTCATATTTAATTGATTTGGGTGCTTTAACATTGTTCCAATTCTTGTTTAAATTTCATCTGAGCTGTTTAAAAATGCCCAGACATGATATCATATTTTAATAGGTCTAGAGTAATTGCTTTGTTACAACAGGGCTTTAGTCCAAGTGATATCGCGAATATTGTTGGTGTTACTCAAGGTGCTGTATCAAAAATTAAAAAAAAATTCCAAGACACAAATGATGTGAAGGATCGTCCCAGAAGTGGCAGAAGTCGATGTACAACAGCAGCACAAGACCGGCAGATAACATTGATAGCTCGAAGTAATCGACAGGAATCTACAAGTGGCATATCCAGAGAAATTGCTAGACTTGAAGGACTGAATATTTCAAGGCAAACAATTACACGAAGATTAAATGCGGTAAATTTGTATCGCAGAAGACCTCTACGTGTTCCCAAACTAACCTATCAACAAAAAATTGTAAGGTTGCAATGGACTCAAGAAATGTTACACCATGGTCCTAACTGGAATTACGTGATGTTCTTTGATGAATCAAGAATTTGCTTGGTCTCTGATTCGCGAAGAACGCTTGTTTAGAGGGCTCCAGGACGACAAGCCCGATTGGAAACAGCCCAACCACGTGTTCCATTTGAAGGTGGCGGTAGGTGATTGATATGTGTTTATACATGACAATGCACCTCCACATCGAACAGCTGCAGTACAAAATTGTTTGGAAGAAGAAGGAATATCTACATTAAGATGGCCATCAAATTCCCCCGACATGAACTTCATTGAACATGCCTGGGACATTCTTAAAACACGCATTAAGGAGCGAAACCCTCCCCCAATTACTCTACGAGAACTGAAAGATGCTGCTCGTGAAGAATGGAAGAGAATTCCGCAAGCTCAGCTCGACCATTTAATCAATAGCATGCCACATCGCCTACAATCATCATCGCCTTTTTTTGCTTATAAATTTATTTAAAAAAATTTGTAATACATTGTACATTTTTCACCTCAAAAGAATAAATCATTTTTTTTGTATGTTTATCTGACTTCGAGATTTATTTAGTATTGGTTAGAGTTGTAGCAAAATGATGTTTACTTATATCAAAAAAATTATTTATAAAAATTAATAAAAAGAAGAAATATTCCAAACTTTTGGACATATGTAAATGTGTAGCTTAAACTAAAAAAAAAATTTAATTGTATATTTTATACGTTTAAAATGTTGTACCAACATTAAATGCAAATAAAACACTCCAGCGAAAGCGAAAATGAATAAACTCGACACAAAACGTCTACATTAATGATGAATTAGCGATTATGCCCTTTTCTCCTAACGTTCAACACAAAACCTTCAACAGGTTCCGCGGCTCTGCCTCTCCAAACAATTCTGCTTTGTTTCGATAAAACGAGAAAGCAAATAACGAGTATTTAGTGTTACTTTATCTACCATCTCTGTACATATTCACTTAAACTCAGATAAATGTAAACTATTCAACTAGTTTGCTAGCTATAAAATTTGTATCACCGCCTTAACAGCTTCCAAGAGAGTAACAAGGCGTTTGAGAAAGGAATTTAACCGGGAAAATTGTTTTCTGTTCCACGTCAAAAGTTTCTGTATTGATTATTATGATTTTGGACAAGTTTTGTTGATTTTTCTTTATTGAAATATCATTTCCCATAAAGTTCAATGAATTTCGTGGGTCTCCCTTCGGTATCTCTTGTCGACATCTCATTCGTGTGTGGTCCACCAACTTCATTGAAACCACATCGATAATCAGTTTGTTTCTATAGTCCATTGGAATTAGATTTAAAAGATAAAACTTCTTAAATATAATATAAATAATCTCTTAATGTTTGTCCGCATAAATAACTAACTTATAAGAATATTTTGTTAATTTATAGGAATTGAAAACTAATTTGTATTAAAAAATATCTGCTGTTTTGCTAATTTGTAGCTCTGTTGGATGACAATCGATTATTAATAGTAGATTTATTATTTATAGCGATATAAGAAATATTCTAACTTTTTTTAAAATCATTTTTGTTTATTGAATTATAACTATAGTTCATTTGTTTGGAGTTGGCGGCTAAGAAAAGTCATTAAATCGTAAAATGTTGTAAATAAGACCTTAAATCAGTAACGCACGTGTTTATTTATATCAGTATATTGTGTATAATGCCCAACAAACACAAAGTTACAAGAAAGATATTAAAACTTCAAAAAACGTTGTCAAGACTTATACATAAGTAACTTATTAGGACTAATATCTAGAGTGTCTTTTAAAACTTTATTTAGTTTTACAAACCATTTTATATAATGCTTAAATGTAATACATTTATAAGTAGTCCTAATCAAGTCTTAATAAGGTTATATGTTTGAAATTTAAAACTGTTATAATTTTACGATTTAGTGATGACTATAAAGACTACTTTTAGACTTTAATTATGTTTGTTGTTAAAACATATAATTTTTATAAATTATGACAATAATTGTACCAATTATGACTGTAGTGAAAGAGTCACTGAGTTTTATATTGAAAAAATTGTGTTGTTGCTTTTGTGGTTAAGTTTACAATTTTTTTAAAGTCTGTTTTATACTTAATATAACTATATAATTTAATATTATATCTAAAAAATTGGAAATAAATAAGAACAAAAATCCTTACAAATATAGATAGGTCTCAGTTTTGTAGGCAGTTAAAAAATTATGTTAACCAACCAGTTAAAACACAAAACATTGTTTTAAAAACCCACTCAGCTGCATCATTGGTGCATCAGCCTCAGCAGCAGTTAGTAAATGATATCAATCAATGTGATTTAAATTCCTTCTCAACAGTGCATCAATCCTCATGCAGTCAGCCACCCGAACCTAATGATGCAATAAGTCAATTTCTTTTAGCTTCAGAAAAGAGCACCATCATTAGTTAATCCCAAATTACAGGATGGACTCTTTGAAAATTAACAACTATGACTACGTTTCAACAGAAATGTATCCTGCTTTTAGTTATTTTTTATGAACCACCCTTGCTTGGGCTTTGAAGGATTTGCATTTATAATGAACTTACTGTACTGCCAACTCCAAACAAATGAACTATAAATAACTTTTGAAAGCTCGTTCGCTGTATTTCCCACATCCATGTTTTCTTACGTATCTAAAATAATAGGTTAAACTACAGTGTTGAATGCCTATTTTAGATCTAGAGACACAACTATTGAAGGAGTACTTGAGTATAATGATTTATATATGTCAGTAGTTAATTAATTGATACATCTACTAAAGATAATAGTTCCAATGGATTATAACTGTGATCTTGTTATATTGCGGCAAAATTAGATGAAGATTATCATTTGCGGATTAGGTGAGAGACTGGAAACATGTTTAGCGACAACAATTTGATATTGGATATTGGATATGAATTAATGCGGTTATTTGGGTTGACTGCATGGACAAGATTTACAAGATAAACAAAAACAAAAATATATGTAACTATACTAAGTGACATAAAGTACTTACTGAAGCATAATAAGTAAATGATAAAATTTTCCAAATGATTGCATTGCTTTAGAGCCATTATACCTTAAATAATGTGTGGATGCACCCCGATGTGTTACGCATTCTCCAACGCGCCTTCTTCTTTTAATCTGGTTAATAAATTACTTGCAATCAGAATATATTTTTAACAAATAACATCGTTAATGAACTATTTTAGCACCTCTCTGATAGTCATAGCTTTTTTTGTTAATAAATATTACATTTTATTTTCATTACTATATTTATTTTTCATGTACTAAATATCTTAGTGCAATTATTCCGCTATATATGTCACTTGCAACGATTATAATTTAATAAAATGTTGGAGTTTAATTAATAAAATTAGTCATATTAAGTCATTAAAACCGTTTTCAGCATCATAAAATCCATAATAAAGTGTATCTTATTAAAATTATTTTCATCATTTACTATTTTAAATCCAATTAACAGCATTTCCATCAGATACAACCACATCCTAACGGTACACCGTAAACAAGATTATTTTTAATCGGAATGAAGAAATACTCGAATCTCTTATTAGTGTATACAGGGTAACAACGAATCGGGGTTATAAAATGGATATTTAAAAACTTCCCACTGTAAATTTTGCACCTAGCAGGATTTATTTGCGACAGAAACAAGCTTTAAAAGAGCCGAAGAAACGGAGAAGGAACTAAGTAGGTGAGACACACTCGGTGTGTTCTTTTCGATATACCGTGCGAACTTCGTGATTAATGACTCGCGCGTTCTGTGTACCTCTCACCGGTTATCTATATGTTGCGTGTAACTGTTGCCTCGTTTGCTAAATGAATTATAAATAGCCCAATCAGATCTGCGGTAGTTGCACAAAGGGTGACCTTTTCCCGACATCGGTATACCTTTCGGGTTTTTTGTCATGTCATCATTTCCTTTTATATACACATTCGGTCGTTCTAAAAGAGAACTTCTTGTAAATAATAACTGTACCAGAAGTTTTAATCCGACATTTTATTCGATTTGTTGCTTCAACGTCACGGATTTTTCAGTGAAATGGCTTTCCGATATACAAAAATAGTTATAAACAAAATTGATTGTGTTAACCTCTACTTTTTGGAAGTTCATCTTACTAAGAACAATTAATAACTGCACAGTTAAACTAAACTTCCACTATTTATTTGAAAAATTCGCTTTAAAATCAATTACAGCTGTTTCGCTATCACTAGCATCGTCAGATTGACAATCTGACGATGCTAGTGATAGCGAAACAGCTGTAATTGATTTTAAAGCGAATTTTTCAAATAAATAGTGGAAGTTTAGTTTAACTGTGCAGTTATTAATTGTTCTTAGTTATAAACAAACACTGTTCATTGAAAAATAAAGGAAAAAAAGTAGCGGGGTTTCTCAACGACGTAATCTATTGAAACAAACACCTACAACAAAAACCAAAGGCTCGGATTTACAAGACCACAATTAGACCCATCATGACATACTTATCGGAAACAAGACCAAGGACAGCAAAAACGAAAAACGAGAAAAAAACGAGAATACTAAGACGAATATCCGGAAAATGCTACTAGATAGGGAAAGAAGCGAAGACATACGGCAATCATGCAATATAGACACCATAAATGAATGAGTTCTGCAACGCGAGAGACAATAGTAAATATCCCAGTGGTACACGCAGCAGAGGGCGACCCCGGAAAAGATGGAGTGATAATTTAGGTCTAAGCCCAGGATGAGGACAAGTCGAAGAAGGAACAGGTCATGGACCTATTATAGGAATTAGAAGAAGAAGAACAAACATTACTAGGTTACACCAAAATTGTCGAAAACTACAGCACAAAAATCTTGCATCAACTAAGCTATTTAATATCATACCGGAAACTATAAAACATACTTCCTACATATCTATTTTCAAAAAAAATATTAATTTTTTTCTTTTAACGAATCCGCGCATGTTAATTACCAAATACTTCAATTATTGATCAATTAGTTTATGAATAATTTTATTGTTTTGTTTTATAGGAGGTGTCCAAACATTCAAATGACAACCAGAGATTTTTATAAGTTTCCCAAATTTTTCACCAAGCTTTTGAGAACCAAAATATACCAGATCATGTCCAAAAATGCTTTTAAGCTGTTAGAATCAGCACCAAAGATGCAAATGGCCACCAGCAACGTTTCCAATCTTCTTAGTGCCAAAAATGATGGTAGTGTGTCCAAAAATGCTCAGCTATGTTTGAATTCGATATTATTATAAATGAATCACTGCGTGCCGAGCGAAGCGAGGTTCGCAGCACCAAATCAATCTAAACTAAGTTAAAATTCATTAGTTATAAATAATTTGTAGCTGCGAACCTCGCTTAGCTTGGCACGTTTTCTATGAAAAAACAACTACTTCCTGGGCTATATGCCCCAACGGACAATGAATTACATTCCAATAGAAAACGTGATGGCGACCGACTTCGTCGATACTTAAAACCATCTCTGTTTCTGACGATGACAATATATCGAAACAGCTACCATTGAGTTAAAAAAGCCAATTTTTAAATAAAAGTGTTCTATTAAAAAGTCTCGATGTTCAATTTCTGCTTTCAATTTCTTTGCTTTTCATACAAATCCTCTTAAACGTAAACTCTTCTCGTCTTTTGTTTATATTTTCGACAGATCAATTTAGATAAAGTGCAGTTTATGTTCGACCATATAATTATGGGTTCAAGCGGTTCTCGAAAACGTTTAAATATACTTAGCGAGTCAATTAGGTTATGTTAATATGTTGATTTTTCGGATAATGGATGTAATGTTTCAAGAGACCCGGGGAAAGTTATTTTAAAACAACGTAAAAGCGCTTGAGGACATTCTACCGTCGTACAACAAGTACCAAAACGATGATAGTTCGTAGAGTTTCACAAAAAGTGTTATACCAGTAAACATTCTCGGTTTTTTTCCTTAAAACCAACAGCGAGTTACGCCTTTGGGGATTTCTACGAACTGTTGACGGCTGCAGTTTGTCTTAGACGGCTTGGATCGCGCCGGTAATCAGCGATATCAAAGAAATTGAGTTCCAGCCGTGTTTTTATTGGACGTCCGTGTTTCCCCTTGATTTATGTTCACGTACGCCGCCGCTCGGAATGTTATTGTTTGAACAAGCGCACTCTCAGCAAGGTGGGTAAGTGCTTCTTGCACTTACCACGCCAGGCAACGTTAATAACCCTATTTTATTTAATAATAATTTCTAAAAAACTTAGAATTCTTAGAAAAGGCTAAATCTGAAACAAAACCCTTAACTAAACAGAATATTGACAACCCTCACTTATAAATTACAATGCTCCAAATACACCACCCTTTTTCTTGCCGAAAACTCTACGAAGACAATCGCCTCCCTATCCATCTAATGCCTATATACAGCATTAACTTTTCTAATTATTAGATGATAAAGGGCACTTAAATAAATAGTTTTTTTTTATAAAGACACTTAAATAAACATTTCTTATTGATAAAGCAGTGTCCGAAAATGTCTCGGTATCAAGAGGACTAGAAATATTTAAAAATGAATCTCTATCCAACATAAAAGAGTGGTTAATATGCGTTCAACAATATAGTGCCTACAATAAAAGGAGACTGATGGTAATAAACCACTTTTATTGCGATCGTCTGTCACGGTTTATTGGTTTTGTCAAAATTTGCACACAGGATCGGTTCTTGTATTTGTATAATTTGGGTGGAGTATAATCATTTATATTTGTGTTCCCGTAGTGAGAGTTAGTCTGTGCGGTTTAATAATTTTCCTACGACCACCATCCAAAACACTATTTTGCACATTGGTTACAGTACGCAAAATCAGCAATTTCTCATAGCAACAAAAGTTGTGGGAAAAGTGACATAAGGCATAGCCAAAGTAACATAAAGCATACCCAAAGTGACATTAGGCATACCCAAAATAAATACCTGCAGCAAGTTGTCAATCTCGTTATCTGTAGTCTGTGGTATCTAAACGTTAAACCAGCAAAACAGTCCTACTGTAATATTTAATAAATCTTTAAATACGATCTTTAGTAATTTATTTAAATGAAATGCAGAAATTTTCACCGCCAAAAGCTATGCCATGTTAGAAAAAGTGCTCATAAAAAACGATCGTGTGCAACACGATTGTTTGTTTGTTTTCTGGATGGTAGTCGTTTTGGATGGTGGTCGTAGGAAAAGTACAGTGTGCAACACGTGCGCGAATGCTAATTTCTCACTCTATTCTACTTACCGTAGATTGTGAAATAGGTTCACGATCTGGGTGCATTTCATGGAATAATCGGCATACCTCTTGTTGAGTCCGCATCTTATCGCCAATACCAATCATCATTAATATTTCAATCCTGTCACTTTCGGTTAAAGGTATTTTGTAAAAAAAGTTCACGAACGTACCTTCTCTAAAGCGTTAACAATACGAAACTGTGCTTCAATGTTTTTGACATGGTTGTCAAATAAAAAGAATGGTGAAAAATAATGCCAAACAAAAAGATTTTTATAGTCCAGGGGATTGGATCACTAATAAAAGCTGTAAGATACAATTATTAAGAATAATGCTGGATGTTCTTATCAAAGTAGTTGTATAACAATACAACTAAATACAATGGTAAAAAATAATGCCAAACGAAAAGATTTTTATAGTGCAGGGGCTTGGATCACTAATAAAAGCTGTAAGATACAATTATTAAGAATAATGCTAGATGTTCTTATCAAAGTAGTTGTATAACAATACGTAATTTCATTTAATGTGTTTATTACGTTTATTCGTTATTTTCTTTACTTAGTAAGTAAATTTTTGCATTTTTGCCCACCCTGTAACAATTTGAAGCAACATATACATTTTTGGAATCAGCTCAGCAAACGCAATTTAGAAATTGAAAAGTGGTTCACCCTGTATATTAGATTATGATTTAGAACAATAGTAAATTGAAATCAAAAATCGACATGTTTTGGGAATTTCTAATTTTATTGTATGGACGCACTGTATGATGTTATAGCCGTAAAAATGTTGCTAAATAAATCGTAGTGAGCTAAAGTTGACGTATAGACTTATCCAAACCACGATTATTACTACAGGTTTTCATGTAGTTACATTTTTATTGTTTTTTGTATGAAAATGTATAAAAAACTACGTCTTGCTGTGCACAACAATGTTGTTGATAATAATTATAATTATAGTAGAGCCATAAATTATTTTATAGTGGCATTTTGTAACGGTCAAACGCAGACTCAGTCGAATGGATGTTCCCACGTTCAAACGCGTCCCTTTCATCAAGTGCATTTCCCAAAGTGCACTTAGAGTAAACCACCAGAGTCGTATTAAGCTGAATTGTCGTTTAATCAAGTTTTTTATTCAAATGGTTGCCGTTGAATGTAGTGAAAATTTACTAACTCACTTAAATTTATGTTTAAAACTCTGTCAAGTCTTCCGCGAAATGGAGCATTTCGCGAAAAGCCGGAAAAATAAATTATTTTAACATGAATAAAGTTGTGAAGTGCGGCTAGACTGAGATTTGGAAGTTTCCAACTTCCTCAACTCGTTAGCACGTTAAACACCAAATTTATAAGAAGAGTTTTTTCCTTTTTTGCTAAAATACGCGGGATCTTAAAGTTAAGAGTTGACTTTAATTTGATAAAAACTATAGTATTTTTGTTAAACAAACTGTTACAACATATTAAAATATTTAGAAAACTTATCTTATGATAGAGACTGTCAAATCATAACGAAAAAGGTGCAAGGCACTCTATTCGATATACAGTATGATGCAAATGTATGGATTACATTCATTATTTCAAAAACAGACGACTTTTAAAAATAATCTTAAAACAAGTTAATTTTAATTTTTGAATGGCCACCAACTGCTATAGATGTGTTGGACATTACGTCATTAGTGATGGCGAGGTCGCATGACAGCTTATTTGAAAGGTCTCCTTATTGCCTTTGCAACAATGTAATCATTTGAATATTTATTTCTACAGGGTTAACCAAAATCATGAACTTTGTTAAGTAACATGGAATTACAATAAAAAATCAATCACTGAACTAAAATACACTAAGGACCGCCACTGGAAATAAAACAAAATAATGTTTATTGTTGGTTCCGAAAAAAAATATATTGATAAAAACAATGCTACATTATAATTTGAAATTAATTATTGTAGTAAGTACTCGAAATTATTTTTACAAAAATATTTAAATCAATATTTTCATTGACTCGTCTTTATTCGTCAATGATCTGTGAATCTGTCAAATAATAGACGTCAAATTTTTACTCTTCGAGTTTTTTGCCGACATTAAGGGCCGGTTTATCAATTGAGGGATAACTCGCCGAGTTAGCCAACCCTGGGTTACCTCTAACTCGGTGTTAAAATGTAAAAGTGTTTATCCAAGCTTTTTTAACCCCGGGCTAGCAAACCCACGAAATGCTGAAAGGTTGGCAATACATTATAGCCGTTTAAACTTTGGCAACGTTGTATTGTGCTCGTTTTTGACATTTCTTGACTATAATAACCTAACTTATTTGGTTTTGAATTTGAATTTTCGAATATGGCGGATAGAAAAAGAGGAAGTAATTTTTCCGAATTCGAAAAAACTGTACTTATTAGATTGTGTAATAAATATAAAAGCATAATTGAATGCAAAAAAACCGACGTTGTTTCCAACAGAGAAAAAGAGAATGCCTGGCAAAAAATATTGCAACAATACGTAGTATTGTCAACGGATTCTGTAAGTGTACCTTTCATAGAATTTTACTTGCTAATTTTGTCAGATTTTAATAAAAAGAAAGGCGGTGCATTTGCAACTTTCAAAATACTTGTGCTCCAGCACAAGCAAAACTGTTTCTTTTTTTAATCGAAAACGAGCGAAAAAATCATGCTCATCATAATCATCAAAAGGATTTTGCCGTGGCCTTACAATGTAGGGCCGCCGCTGATGACCTATAAATTCTAGGACGTCTTGGTCGTCATCGCTAAAATCTAGGTCTTCCATTATATTTACAACTGATTGTGATATTTGACAACTGAAAAATACGGAAATTATAGGTTAACCCAGAGTCAAATCCACTAACCTGCCAAATTTGCGCGAGTTAAGATAACCCAGGGGTATCCCTCGAGTTAACAGTTGACCCGCGATTGAAAAACACTTTTGGCAGTTTAACTCAGGGTTATCGTTAACTCGAGGGGTAACCCTCAATTGATAAACCGGCCCTAATAACAGCATTTACAAAAATGAAACTAACAGAAACAGAACCACCGAATACGGAACTACGAATAGAAATGAAAGCATATATACTCCCGCCAAAACTTATTAATATTTTTAACACAACCATAGGATGGCGCTGATCGTTGCGTCTACTCATTTTAATTGTTCTATTTTTCGGAAGAGGTCTCTCTACTAATACTATTAACGACAATACTTTTTAATTTAACAGATCTGTATCAATCTATATTTGGTGAGAAACAGTTCTGAGACTGTAGTTCTGAGAATCAGGAAAAGAGCAGAAGTTTTGTCTTCAGTTTTTTTAGTTTTGTTGGTGTAAATCATCTTTGATTTTGTGCTTCCAAATAATTCTGTTCCTAAAATGGATTCAAACTATCAACCCGCCTTATCTAAAAGGAAATGTTGTGTACCTACATGTACAAATCGTAAAGGCAAAATGCATCGTTTTCCAAAAAATGAACCAAGTGTGTTTAGTGAGTGGATTTTAAAGATACAGTATTTAAATTATAAAGACTTGTCGGTTGAAGACATTTATAAAAAATATGTATTTTGTGAGGAACATTTTTCTAGTAACTGTAAAGTTTTAGGTACCAAAAGAGGTCTTATAAGTACAGCAGTTCCAACTTTAAATTTACCTGGTAAGTGAATAAATCAAATTCTAATTTATAAAGAAAGAAAACCTGTACTAGCAGATCATGCAAACGTTTTTAAGCTGAAAGGCTGTATAAACAGTGGAAGCAACCATTAGCTTTTACATTTAGTGAAGGACCTCATAAATCCATGGCATTAAAAAATTTGTTGAAGGTTCTAATCTGCAAATGTCAAAGTATAGGTTTGAAGGTAGTATCGACAGTTTGTGACCAAAGTGAAAATAATGTTGGAGCTATTAGACTGCTAATGAGTGAAACGAAGGAGGAATACTTAAAAAGAAAAGAAGAGAATAGAAATTTTGGTTTTGTGACCAATGATCAAGAAATTATTCCCATATTTGATGTCCCTCATATATTCAAGTGTTTGAGAAATAATCTTTTGCAACATGACTTGTATTTTAAGCAAAATAAAAAAATAAATGATCATTTTTTGATTGTAAACATATATATTTAATTTAGTTTCGTTGAAATAAAGCTGTCTTTTTTATCGCAGAGTACTTCTTATTGACAGATAGATGGCACTAGACATAAATTTAAGGAATCTGTATTATCGACAATACTTTTTAACACAACCGCTGCTAATCGATGTCGCATACGGATCTAGACAGTAACTAGGTTCTTGCCATTCTATTCGTAGTTCCGTATTCGGTGAACAGAACGAATCGAGATTTTAACCATGATTGGTTATGGAGATAGAGTGAGGACTCAAGCAGAAGTTCATAATTTATTTAATGCTAAATACCCCAATAGCGACCCAATTACTGAATCAACAGTAAGTAAAATTGAAAAAAAAATTGGAGAAACGGGCCATGTTAAAAATCTTCCCAGAAGTGGTAGAACATCAATATCCGAAGCCAAAAAACTGGACGTTGTACTGGCGTTTCAAGAAAATCCTCATACCAGTTCTAGGCAGGTCGCACTAGATAATAATGTCCACCAATCAACTGTTGTAAGAGTGGTAAAAAAGGAGAAGTGGCATCCATACAAAGTACAACTGGTCCAGGAGCTATTAGAAGATGACTTTGATAGAAGAATCGAATTTCATACAAAAGGTACTTTTTTCAGATGAAGCGTCTTTTATGCTGAACGGTCACGTAAATCGCCAGACATGTCGATATTGGGTAAGTGAAAATCCACATTGGATGGAAGAGTATAGGACACAATATCCCGAGAAGGTAAATGTTTGGGCCGCCATTACAAACAATCAAATTGTAGGGCCATATTTTTTTGAGCAAAACCTAACTGCTGCTAGTTATCTGGAATTTCTTCAAGATTATCTGTTGCCACAGCTGAATCAGCTATTTCGAAATAGAAATGATCTATGATACCAACAGGATGGGGCTCCCCCACACTATGGCGTTGAGGTGCGAAATTACCTTAATAACGTTTTCCCAGGAAGGTGGATAGGTAGAAGGGGGCCTATCGAATGGCCACCAAGGTCTCCAGATTTGACTTCGTTAGACTTTTTTTTGTGGGGATATTTAAAGAGCAGAGCATATTAAAATCGACCGAATAATGTAGAAGAGTTGAAGGAGCGAATCCGAACGGAAATTGCACAAATAACACCTGAAGTCCTCGAAAACGTTAGGAAAGAATTTTCTGCTCGCCTTTCTCATTGTATCATTGCTGAAGGTCGGCAATTTGAACATTTGTTGTAATTTAATTATATTTAAGTAAAAATTTATTCCAAGTTAATTGTATTAATAAACCAACAGAATCCAAGAATAACTTTTAATCACCCTCCCTTATTGTTCAACATTGTTTCAAGACTCCAAATATTCCTAATAGAATATTATAAATGTTTTATTTAAATAAAAGTATGTGTTTAATAAAACAGAACGTAAATAAGTGAAAAACTATTATTGAAACCTGTTAAATCGTTTATCCGTATCAAATCAATTTCAATTTCAAACTAGCTTGATTTTTTTTGTTACCTCGTATAAAATAGAAGCCGTCTAGTCGATTAGGAGTACCTGTGACACCTGGTCGATAAACAATCCATTAATTCTTGTTTGATCTCTTCAAGGAATCTGGTTAGAGTCAATGTAGATCACTTTAACGCATCTCTCTGGTGTGGCTTTAGAGATAAAGAGGAACAGAGAGAGACAGAGTCGATTAGATGAGTTGCGTATCCCGTTTCTAGTGAAATAAATTACCGTTCAGATTGACATTGACCAAAAAGTCGTAAAAGGGAAATCTGTCAGAGTCGGCACGTGGTGAAACTGGATTTATTTAGATATATAATAACAGGAAGGCGTAGCACCTCAAAAAGGTTTAGTTAAATAATAAAGAATATGCCTTAATATTAATTTGAATACATCAATAAAGCTACCACGTTTTGAAAATAAAACAAATAATAGTCTATAGAGAATCATATATTAAACCAAAATCAATCATTGCCACAAGGTAAAAAATAAAATTTAAGTTTTTCGAAAAATGGTTAATTTACGTTGACAAAAAATAATGTTCCGAATACCGGATAGGGTACCACCTGAGGTATCTTCAGAGAAGAGTCCAGAACAAAACATACATTCTGCTTCCTCTTCCCCAATGTCACAGTCCATGTCAGAATCATTATCTAAAATGAGTACTTCATCTTCTTAAGATGAACTAAAAGATTCCTCGTTCTTAACACTCTTCTTCCTAACATTGGTTGTCATTGCCTTCTTAGCAATAGATTTTCCTTTCTTTTTTTTTTTTTAGGAGGATTACATTTGTCTGTTTTCAATTTCGGAATTCTCTTTATTTATGTAGCTTTAGCTATGTAGCTATGTAGGGATTATATAGATAGATAAGAAATATTTTGTCCCAATATCGGATATCTGATATTAAGACAATTTGACCATCCGATATTAGGCAAATTGTCTCCTGTTGAAGGTCAAGGTTATAGCACAAAAAAACTATAATAATCC
Organism: Ophraella communa; assembly: GCA_035357415.1. Classification (NCBI taxonomy): domain Eukaryota; kingdom Metazoa; phylum Arthropoda; class Insecta; order Coleoptera; family Chrysomelidae; genus Ophraella; species Ophraella communa. The sequence goes on from CM068992.1 coordinate 13,975,489, forward strand.
ATTGTCCGCATGCACTGAATTTAAGTAGACATATTATAGACTAACTTAAACTATAGAGACAAATTTAAAAACTTACCTGATGTCTAAAAATTACGTTTTCAACTAGCACGTTTAAAGACTCGGAATGTGACAGTTCGGTATAAGTCATACTAGAGACATCTATGTTCTATGAGATACACTAAAATATTATTAGATGGCTTGGGTTAAGCTCTATGCTCCGTAATCAGATTACAGATTTCTTCAAAACAGAACTATCCGATATTAGACAACTATCTGATATTAGGGCACTTTACACTATACTTTACAACACTCTTCAATTCTCCCAATGTTGTTTGAAATAATAAGTGAATCAACATAAACTATGCTTTTATTCTAGTTTTTGAAGATTGACATTAATTGTACAACTGCTGTTGCCAGCAATATGTATTAATGGAGTTGTTGATGGATTTACAGTGTTTTCTGTAATCGCGGAAGACGTGTAGCTGTGATGTAGCACTTCAACAAAAGTTTTGCCCATTTCAAACATTCTTGCAATCTTGTTTTTGCCTTCAATCGATTCTTCTATATACTTTTCTGCAACTGAAGAACTCCTCCATCTACCGTGCTGTTTTAGAACTTTAAGGTCAGCTCTAGCATCGGCCAACAACGTTGAGGTTGTCCTCCTGAAGCAATGACCTGTATACTTTTCTGGTTGGTCTAGTTTTAAGCACTCAGCTATTTTTTTAGGTACTCCGCCAACAGTATGTATACCAGCTCTTTGAGACAGATATTTTCCTTGTATATAAGCCACCAAAAGAGCTTTCAGGGAGACGTGTTGCCGTAAATTCATGTATTTTCTAAACACATCCAAATAGTGAACCTCATCACTGTTTATCACAATGAAAGTTTGTCGAATATGCGTTTTTGTCTGGTTAATGTTAACTGCTAGCTGAGTACCCGTATTCTCCACATTACTAACTTCTAAATTATAGATCTCTTTCCTTCGGCAACCTCCAGCAACTCCAAGTAATGCTATCAATTTGAGTAATAGATATTCTTTATCTGGAGCGTCCCTCATGAAGCTTTCAATTTGTTCCTTCGACTGGTTTGGCTGATGGTCTACATTTTGTTTTTTCAAAAAAGCTATCAACTTTGGGAAACTTGATATGTTGACATTCTCATTAACCATAATCATTGATTTTACCATCGAGTATTTGGACCATAATGAAGAAGGGTTGAATATTTTTAACTGAAAATTTAAACTGTTGAAAAGAATATTCTTTAAAAAACTGTTCTTATCATATCCAAAAAGTAAGCCAACATCACATTTTCATCAGCACTACTTTCACACTAATCACAATTCCAGAAATGTATTTTTACTAGCCTTTTTATAAAAAAATATCATTAATACTTTTAATTACCAAAAAAGATTCTTTGAATAATAATGAAATATGTTAAAATTCTCATCTTATATAATAAAATATAATATAACTTTTGATATTTTATAAATATTTTAACAAAAAGGAATTATAAAATTGGCAAAAAAACATACCTGTATATGACAGTAAACCAATAGAAGAAATGAGACTGGGAATAATTATTAAAACCTCTAGAACTCAATAATTCCAACTCATTAGTACACCTCGTAGCGTAGCTACTTTGAACTTCCAATTATAATTATAGAGACCGTATTCATTATTTTATTATTAAAAATAAAAATTTTTAGGAAAGATGGAGCTAGCGGTACTAATTGAATTTAATATTTAGGATACCAGGTGCTTAAAATGTTAACAGGTACTGTTACAAGGTTCACAGAATTGTCAATGGAAAAGTTAAATTGCAAACTGTACCGCTGTACCTTGGTATGTCTATAAAAAACTATTAATTACCCCAACTGTGTGGCAATACGAATGCAGATCTGAACTAATCATGGTTATTATGGAATTTTGGGGAAAGTGAGACGGGCGATTTGTCATTTATTTATAGGGGATTACGACTTTAATCAGCTTGGTGTTTGCAGAAATATATTTCGAATCTGTGGGCTCAGGACGGGGATTTTAACAATTAAATACTACGTCTAGATTGAAATTAGTGGATTAAATAACACTCAGTAAGGCCTCCAGCAGGTTTGCTTTTAGAGATTTAAACTATGTCTCAAAATATCTTGAGAAATTAAAATAACATGAGCACCTCAAGGCCAACCACCCAGTTTAAATCGAGAATTCATTATAAGAACTATTTAACTCTTTATTTGTTTTTTACGTATGCTGTGTTCGCTTTTCGTGATACATAACCTAACATTTTATCCGTCGACAAGCAAATTACCTCTTAATAACCAATATATCAATCGTCAAGTACTCGGATTCTTCTTTTTTAGTTTCTTCTAGCTTTCTACTGTTAAATGCCGTGCATATCTAAAATCATTGTATAAAAAGACATAGTAGGACAATCCTTATGGTAGATAATTTTGAAGCTCTGTACGTCCGTAACGTGGTGGTACCTGGTGACGAATAGAGTAAATATACAAAATAAATTACAGTTTTTGATCGCAAAGAAAATAGGGGTTGTTCGATAAATTTATTATTTAGCCGAATTTCTTCATGGAGATGTAGGCGTAAAACTTTTAGCCAATACATTTTAAATAGAATGATTTTTTTTTAATACTAAAAAAGTGAGTAAGTATTTTTAAAAAAATTAAACATAGAAAGAAATATTCTGTTGGTACTGAGAGCAGAAAGTCAGCATAAATTATCTGTAAAAATTGATTTTCATTAATTACAGGGTTGTAAAGATAAAGTAAATTAAATTTAATTTTTTAATACATATTAGCTTATTAAAATAAAAAGTATTGTTATTCTAAAGTACCTTCGGACCTCGGTACTATTTTATGACCTTTCTTTGTACGTTTCAATTGTTCAAAAATTTTACCGTTTTTTGGGATTTGAAAAAAAGTGATTATCCCGGAAATGTTTTCATCTAAGATCAGCGCTGTGCAATGATATAGAAAAACAGTTGAAAACTATATCGTACTGATGCTTAGAATAGCTTAATATTTTATTGTATTATCTATTTATAAAATTAAGCTTAATCAAAACAAACAGTTTATATATTGATAAAACATAAAGTTATAGTAAAAATCAGGATCAGGATTATTCCTTAGGGCTAATAATATATCTTTAAAATTGTTTTCTTAAAAAATGTAACTTCATTATGACGATATTTCATTTAGTCGAAAAAGCTGTCATTTACTATAAAAAGGATTGTTCGAATAATACATAGTGGGAATTTTTACTAAAAATGTATTTGTTTAATTTTCATATTACGGATTTCCAAAAGTAAGGATTTCTACAATAAATAAAAAAATACTACAAAAAATATTTATTCATAAATAATTACATCATCATAAATACCAAAAAAAATTAATGTTTAAAGAATATTTCAACGATTTATTAAAAAAATTCAATAATTCAATGAGAGCTGTTTGGATAATAATTACCATCGTCAGATTCTAAGCAACTATGATTGATTTATAAAAAGAAATGTTTTAATAAATCGTGGAAATATTCGTTAAACATTTTTGTGTGTGGTTTATAATAACATGGATTTTTACAAAGAGTTTCTACAATAATAATCTAATTACATTTTTCGTTCTGAGCAGCTAAAAACATTTATTAAAGTAAAAATCATACATAAAGTAAATGTAAATTAAAAAAATAGTTGGATTTTGTACTTAACAATGCAGAAATATGTTAGTAATAATTGTTGTCCGTTACATCTTTAAAATTGTTTCAAACCTTTTTTCTACCTGCGGTTTATTGCCTAAAATTATGATAGGAATGAAATATTTCGTTAAAATTAAATGCACAAGGATTTTATGTAAAAATTTTATATCACTTAAAATATATTTTAGGATGGATAAATAGATAACATTATTTGTTTTGTAGTATTGCTAACTTAGAGTTTTTTTTTACTTCTTGAGAATTTTTACTTTTTTTATGTTAGTTTGTTAATCTGTTAATTTTTTTTGAAAGTCATGTATACGCTTTTTAAGAGTCGTTATTTCTTTATGATCTTTTTCCAAAAGAAGAGGAGATGAGTGCATATCAATCAACGAGTATAAATGGATCGATGGTTTTTGTACTCGTTTCGCTCTCACTTCCGTCACAATCAAAAGTATTTTTATTGGTTGATGGTACTGTCGCAAACCTGCTGCTACAGATAACTCAGAAAACGGCATTTGATCATCATATTTTTGTGGAACAGCAGTCTTTGGTAAACGTTTGGAATTCAGAAGTACAGGATCGAAATGCTTGCTACATATAAATTTTCCCTTCAGAATATTCGAACTCAGGGTCGCCAAAGAAGCATTTCCTGCAATGTAAATAATTACTATTAATAAAAAGATGCCAATAACTTTATAATCTAATTTAATTAAAACTTATAAATATGATTTATTAAACTATGTTGTAATAATAAAATATATGTAACCAAACCGTTGCTGTAATTTTTTGTTTAGAAACATTAAAGATTATTATTATTCTATCATTATTATTATTGTTAAGCGCGACAAATTGAAAGCACTAATTCGATTTCTTTTTATTATTTTTTTCACGCTAGTACATGGTGAAAATAGTATAGAGTTACAATTCCGTGAATTGAGAATTTTTGTTGAAATTTACCGCACTCAGAATTTTTTTTATTATTTAAACAATCAGTTATACTTTTTTGGAGGTATTGGGAAGAAGCTGGTGGGCTTTTTTTCCAACAGTTTTTTGCTAATAACAATTGTAATTTTTTAACCGAAAAAAATAAAAATACTTCTTTTTATAAAACTATTTCGAATCGTTTAAGCCATTAACTACATTTTTAGGAATTTTATCTTGTACACTGTTGTACAATGTTGAGTGACCAAATTTTTATATTCATAAATTATTGGTTTATTTAGAATTATCGAGATTATCGATATTACCGGAAGTACGGTAAAATTGTTGTGGAGAAAACGGTACCTATTGTTATATTAAAGTAGAGGTTGAATCATGGGGTTTAACATAACGGCTTGTTTATAGCAACAAAAATTTAGTGTCTAAGCTAATAAATTATCAAAATTATTTTTTGCAAGAAAAAATACGAAAATGTTTATTAAGCCAGTCCAAAATTGAATTACATTTTTATATTTATTTAATATTTTTCAATTATAAAACTTTTAAAGCAGAAAATATTTTAATTTTTTTAAAAAGTAGCCAAGTGAAGAGAATTCAAGTCGTTTTTTTTTAATTATAAGTACACATATAAAATTTAATAATGCTACAATGGTAATAACCATAGATACATAAAAAAGAATAACAACGTTGCGATTTATTATGAAGTGATTTTTTGTTTGATGTTTGTCGAACAAAATTAAAAATTAAGTTTAAATCAAATTGTTGCTCTTAGAAAAATGTTTAAAAATTTTAGTTTTTTAAGTCTACTACTTGTCTTTACCAGGATGGTCCATTTTTAAAAATATATCAACAAATTTTATTTCCGTAATACAGAAAACTTTATGCAAGTCAGCTGATTTCAAATTAACAAAATTCCAGTGTCATAGTCTTAATGTACATATTATAGTTTTATAAGAACTGTGTCAAGGACCACGGTATCGATATACGTTACTTTTCAATAAAAAAAAAATAATTTAATGTTTTCAAATTTTATGTTTTATTTCTTTATTGTAATGAAAAAACATTTTAAAAATCACCGGTTTAAGACTTTTATATTAAACACAGTTTAACGTAAAACATTTTTAACAACTATTAAGTTAAAAATAGACATTGATTATATTATATATATTTAAAAATGTTTTTGATTTGATTTTTGATTAAAAACAATTAATCCGTCTTAGTGTCATTTAAAATTTTAATATAATTTAATTATTTTAAGGGTATAAATTTATTATTTTTTATTTGAAAAAATATTAGTCTTACCTGAGTTTATTATCCATTGTTGATACTAAGATCGTCAATAATAAACTTTGCAACAAGAGCACAACAATTGCGATTACCCCTATAGAAAATAGTGAGAATTTAGTTTCTGACGCACCGCCATCTACCAAATATTAGTAAAATTAGTATTTATTTTTAAAATTGGGACCAAGTCTTTACCGACATCTGGTGGTCGTCCCAAATTGTGTCAAAGAAAATAAAGCATTGGGTTGTCCTACTATGTCTGTTTATACAATGCTAAAATCTCCAAATGGCTAAGACATGAATAACATTTATTTTTAAACAAGAGGGTAAATCCTACTCGGAGGCAAACATACATATATATTTATAAATCTGCCAGTTACTTTGTCAAGCACGTTCAGCTCTTTTAAATTGGTAGTGGCTCGTATTCCACTTCACGTAACTATCATCTAATATATGGCAGCAGAGATATTAGAGCCGTCTTTGTGTAAACTAGAAATATAGTGACGGAGTTTTGGGAAATTATAATCGAGGGTCATTTTTGTGCGCTTCAGTTGTAGTTATATTCAAATTGACCAGAGTGAAATGAATGAAATAAATTACTAAGAACGATAAACAATGAAACGTATGAATAAAACTAACTTATTTGGTTCATTGTCTTCGTTGATCGAAGTTTTAAAATTTTATCGATATACAGGGTGAATCATAAACAAAGTTACAACTAACGTAAGGTTTCCGTTTTGACGATAAATCAAAACTAAACACACTTTAACTTAAAAGAACTCACAAAAACTCAAACTAAATGTTCTACATGGTCTCCTCCGATTTCTATGCCTTTTCTAATTCTTTTATAAAGGATTTTCGGACGTTAAAAAAAATGTTATTCTGTCCCCTTATAAGATTAGCTGCATTTTGAATGTATCTCCAAAGTTCGTCTCGTGTATTAATTTCATTGGCATAAACTAAGGACTTCATATGTCCCCAAAAATAAAAATCTAGCGGGTTGTAATCAGAATAAATAAGAATCTCCATTTAAATTCGGAGGAAGAACATAAGGCCCTAGTAGTTGGTCGCCTATAATGCCACACCAAATATTCAATTTAAACTCATGCTGAAAATGTCTAGCTTTAATAGCATGCGGGTTTTCTTCTTCCAATGACTATTTCGCCAATTAAAAACCCCTCGTCTGGTAAAAGTTGCTTCGTCGGTGAACATAATATTCTTAATAAAGTATCTGTCATTGCGATGTTTATTCAGAATACGTTGGCAAAACTGTAACCGTCGTGGAAGATCTGTTGGAAGTAAATTTTGAACAGGAGTGAAGTGATAAGGATGGAGGTACTCTTTTTTTAGAATTCTAATTATAGACGACTGACTTACTCCTGTTGCTGCTGATAGATGTCGTGAACTTATTTCAGGATTTTCATCTACTCGAACCAAAATTTCATCTTCTTGATTAGGTGCGATTTGTTTCGGTCGACCACCCCGATTTTTAGTGTGAAATGACCCAGTTTCACCTTAACTACGATATAATCTTGCAAAAGTTTTGTGATTTGGTTGCCTTCTGTTTGCGTATAACATATTTCCATACCTTCTGGCTGCCGAGCGACCGCAAAAATTTTCTTGTGCGTATACGCAAATCATATTTCGCATTTCTTCATTAGTAAAATGATTGTGACTAGGCATTTCAATAAAAAAAAATTAAGGATTACTTTTAAAAAATGCAACATTACACTACACTGTCACATCAAAAATAATTTACTCTGAACAAATGATATTTACCAACAACAATTATCTGACAGTCCAAAGCATACTTTTCATAAATGAATTAATATTTGAAATCCTTTTTTAAGACTCCAAGCAGTTCGACTGCGTTTTTATCGAAAACGGTTGAAATTATCATGTTTAAACAAGAGTACCAATTTTACGTAAAAATGATGTTTACGTCATATTTTCTAATAAAAATTACTAAAAAATTTCATCAGAAAAAGTTTAGACTCAATTTGATCATTAGGAATGATCCACGTGGCGCCCTCTATGACATAACGTAAAATTGTAAATAAAATACTATTTCTTGTCTAAGATTATGCCCTCTGTGCCAATTTTGATATCAATTTATAAATATACAGGGAAACTATTAGCAAAAAACGAAAAACAAAAATTAACTTTAACACCCTGTATCTTTTTTCTCAGCAACATTATATTAAGGCATATTTGGCCCAATAGCCATATTTTAGTCCAAATAACCTGTCCTTAGTATATGTCCCAATAGTTATGACTCACCCATATTTCGTTTCGACTAAAACTTTTTAATTTGCAAAAAATACGAAAAAATCCTTCAAAGCCCAAGCAATGGTGGTTCATGAAAAATAACTAAAAGTAGTATACATAAACTAAGCTTTTATTCCAGTTTTTGAAGATTGACATTAATTGTACAACTCCTGTTGCCAGACAAATGTATTAATGGAGTTGTTGATGGATTTACAGTGTTTTCTGTAATCGCAGAAGACGTGTGGCTGTGATGCAGCACTTCAACAAAAGTTTCGCCTCTTTGGATCATTCTTGCAATCTTGTTTTTGCTTTCAATCGATTCTTCTATATACTTTTCTGCAACTGAAGAACTCTTCCATCCACCGTGCTGTTTTAGAACTTTAAGGTCAGCTCCAGCATTGGCCAACAAACGTTGAGGAGGATGTCCTCCTGAAGCAATGACCTATATACTTTTCTGGTTGGTCTAGTTTTAAGAACTCAGCTATTTTCTTAGGTGCTCCGCCAACAGTATGTATACCAGCTCTTTGAGACAGACATTTTCATTGTCAATAACCCACCAAAAGAGCTTTCAGGGAGACGTGTTGCCGTAAATTCATGTATTTTTTAAAAACATCCAAATAGTGAACCTCATCACTGTTAATTACAGTGAAAGCTCATCGAATATGCGTTTTTGTCTGGAAAAGTGGCCAAATTATTTAACTACCAGAACTAGTGAACTTAGAAAGGAATTTAATATTCCTTCAATAATTGTTAGGCATAAAATGATGTTAATGACATTTTTGTTTAAAATACTTAATTTTAAAATTAACGATGAAAAAATTTTAAGTTTAGTAAGTTTTAATATAACCAACGTTTTATACTCGATTCCCACTGATGTTCAGGATACCATCTTCTTCAACCCAAATATCAGCACGTTCTCCTGTCAAAACTATGCTTAGGCTAGCAAACAAACTATCAAAAAAACTTAGATTTTACAGTGAAAGAAAACATCTTCAGAAAGTTATTATATGAATATTTTGAATACTTTTCATGACTGCAAAATAAAATTTAATGTTACCAAAAATATTACCGAAACTCGCCAAATTTTGTAGTATGATATACATACATAAATATATACCAAAAATAATGGTCAGTGTTGTCCTTTGCTCCTCTGGGGTTTATCTAGTGGTAGTAAATTTTTATTGTTAAACTATGTTATATAATTAGGTTCATTCATGTAATTAGGTTTTTACCTGTTTGAATGTAAATAAATAAATAAATAAATAAATAATACAAATAGGGTTACCTTAATCCCTTAACACCCCTAACGACCACAATTATTCTCGTTAAAATCCCTTACCTAAGAAGATTAAAACATAATGATTAAAAGAAATTTCTTAATACTGATATAAATAAGTACGTGCGCTACTGATTTAGGGTCTGGTTTACAACATTTTACGATTTAATGACTATTCTTAGCTACCAACTCCAAACAAATAAACTATAAAGACCTATTACGACATATTTTTCAATATTTTAGAACCTTGAACATTGACATAAATATAGTTTGGACCTAAAGCAAGACTTCGACGATGATGTCGATAATAATATGTCAACCAGTAATAAACCACCTCTCGATTGATATGTTATTAGGACCTGGAATATGATGGAAGAACAAAGAGACTGTGGAACAATAGAAAACACTTTCATAATGGTGGGAGAGGTTCGGATGCAGGAACAAAGGAATTCTCGTTGTGTATAGCACAGAAAATATGAATAATATGTTTTATTACAAGTCGAGTGTTGTTTTTATCTCGAGAAAAGAGAGCTAAAAGCATTTTGATTGGCACTTTTGGTTTATATTCTGTATAGTTTCCCGTTCCTTTTGACAGAACAATAGACGGAATATATCAGCCTCCGGTGCGTGATGTCTGTGTTAGTTTATCTCAAACTTGGTAGGAATTTGGAGGGTTCAAGTGGTTGAGTAAGAATTTGCACAGGTTAAACAGTTCACAACTTTCGACCCTTGGAAAACTCTTGTCGAGGATCATTCGCTATTTACATAGATTTATCATCTCGACTTTAAAGCAATATTACCGAGGTATAATTTATTCATATTCTGTTCTATATTCGAATTGAAGTTGGGGGCACAAATTCGAGGATGTATAGAAATTTTTATTTTTTCATTATTATTGATCTTTGGTTGTTTTATAGACCAGTGATGAATAGAAATAGGAAATAGTTATTTACGTTACAAGTGCGAGATAGATGTACCGTAATAATCACTTCACGGACGTGTATCGTACTATATTTTTTTATACTGCCTTTGGTTTTTAACGCAATAAAATATGAAACTGAAATGACATATTTGATCATTTTATTAGGAAGTCATGTAGACTGCTGTGAAAAAATTATGTTACTTGATTTATTCTTAACATGGTTGATTTGCTTTATAAATAAAAAATGAACAGCGGTTACCAAGTAACAATGTAAATAAAGGCAGACATATTGAATTTTTCTGCACACATAAAATATCTGCAGAGAAAATGGATCTGAAATTAGATGAAATTGCTGAGAAAACTGCGAAAAGATATGAAAAAGAATATGCGCTGTTTTGCAACTGGCGTAAACAACACAATTTGAAATGTAGTGCTGATGAAAATGTGATGTTGGCTTACTTTTTGGATGTGGTAAAAACAGTTTTTTTAAAGATTATTCTTTTCAACAATTTAAATTTTCAGTCAAAAACATTCAACCCTTCTTCATTATGGTCCAAATACTCGATGGTAAAATCAATGATTATGGTTAATGAGAATGTCAATATATCAAGTTTCCCAAAGTTAATAGATTTTTTGAAAAAAACAAAATGTAGGCCATCAGCCAAACCAGTTGAAGGTGCTGACAAAGGAACAAATTGAAAGCTTCATGAGGGACACTCCAGATAAAGAATATCTATTACTCAAAGTGATAGCATTACTTAGAATTGCTGGAGGTTGCCGAAGGGAAGAGATCTATAATTTAGAAGCTAGTGATGTGGAGGATACGGGTACTCAGCTAGTAGTTAAGATTAACCAGACAAAAACGCATATTCGACGAGCTTTCACTGTGATTAACAGTGATGTGTTTAGAAAATACATGAATTTACGGCAACACGTCTCCCTGAAAGCTCTTTTGGTGGGTTATAGACAAGGAAAATGTCTGTCTCAAAGATATACATGCTGTTGGCGGAGCATCTAAGAAAATATCTGAGTTCTTAAAACTAGACCAACCAGAAAAGTATAGAGGTCATTGCTTCAGGAGGACATCCTCCTCAACGTTTGTTGGCCAATGCTGGAGCTGACCTTAAAGTTCTAAAACAGCACGGAGGATGGAAGAGTTCTTCAGTTCAAGAAAAGTATATACAGGGTGTTTCAAAAAAAGGTAACACCGTCTCTAGGATAGGTAAAAAACTGAAAAATAATTGGGGTTTGTTTAGTAAAATTTTTTTCTAACGCCATCCGTTTTCAAGATAAAGGGCGTTGAAGAAAATGAAAAATTACACATTTCTTACGATTTTGCCGAAACTACTGACACCATTGCAATGAAATTTTATACGAATATGTTTTGGAAGCTGATATATCCCATGAATTTGTTTTTATAACTAACTCTCCTAGAGGGCACTAGTTACACGATTCATACAACGTATTATTCAACATAACTTTTTTTAGGGTAGAATTATTAGTCAAAACTCCAAGTGAACATAAACATCCAAAGGGGCGAAACTTTTGTTGAGTACTACATCATAGCCACACGTCTTCCGAGATTACAGAAAACACTGTAAATCCATCACATATTGCTGGCAACAGCACTTGTACAATTAATGTCAATCTTCAAAACTAGAATAAAAGCTTAGTTTATGTTGATTCACTTATTATTTCAAACAACATTGGGAGAATTGAAGTGTGAAAAAAAATTCGTTTACAGGGGATCTTGTGATTATCTTGTGATTATCGTTTTCTTAATACAGTTGAAATTACGTCAGTTATGTACACAGTTTTTAAGGGATTTAAGAAATTTTATAACAAAACTTCATGATTATAAAAACTAAATTCGCCGACACCAGAAGATTCTATAAAATTCAAACTTAGAGTAATGTGAATTGTTACACTTCAACGAATAACCCGACCTGTTCTTCTTCACGCTAGGCTGCCTCCTTTTTCAGCGTTTGATCTCCCCCAATTTGCATCCCCGAATCTTTTTTTATCCCTCCAAGGTGATTATAATGAAAATTTTCTCTACGAATAGAAGAAAATGTCTACGGTGTTCGACTGAATTATATCGTACGTCTTTTAAATGAACTGCCGATGTTTTATTATATAATAAACATCCATTGTTTATTGTTAAAACCTTTAAATGTTTACAATGCATCATAAAATCGGCGTTTTCATGATTTTAGTGTTAAGAGTGGAGACTATTGTCGTTTTTCATTCAAACAATGCTTTTGTCTGATTTATAACAATTCCATTGATTTAAGTCACATCTTGAACATCGATACTTGGCAGGCTAATTGTTAGAACTCTCTAAAGAGTATAGTTAAGGAAAATTATTATCTAAATTATATCTTGTAGTCCATAACCTCAAAAAAATGCGCAAGGAATGTTGTTAAATTGATTTTGGCGTTACCGGAAACTACAAAAACATTCGCATTTGTTTTATAGTTAGTTATGACACATTTGGGGACGATAATTGAATGTGGAATCAAAAATAAAATGGTAATTTTTTTATTGAGCAGTGTATATAGAAAGACAATCTTTATCTGCCTTTTGTTATTAACATTTTCTTTTATACAGTTTAAAAAAGTATTGATTGTTAAAAGCTTGGTATTTACGTATATCCATGAAACAATGAAATTTTATGGCACCAGCTGTCAAATTATTTTAAAAAAACCGACCAACAGTTGTAGAAGAAACATATTTAATTAATTTTGTTTCTATAACTTGTAAAATATTAAATTTAAACTAGTTTAGACCAGCTTATTTCACATGCACTTTATAGTTTTATACAGTGTGTAAAAGCCAAATGGAATAAATTCATTATTTCGGTTACTGTACATATTTATAAAAAATCCCGATACAAGTCAAATTTAAATTATAACTTGACATTCTTTAACGTGAAAATGCAACCCCTACCTTCAACTCCCTTAGAATGACAGGTACAACCCCCAATTTTTTAAATGGGAAGTATAGGCTTGTGATATATCATTTGAAAGGTCTCTTCATTCTCTATTCAAAAATGTTATTTATTCAACATATCAGGCGATCACGCCTGATATGTTGAATAATGTTAGAAGACAGATTTATTTGAGATTAGGATGTTGCTAAGACGTTCGCGGAGAACATTTTGAACATCTACTTCATTAACATTCATAGTTCTTTTTCGTGTTCTACATTTTATTACGTTTTGCATTACATTTTAGTTTTTGATTGTATTGTAGCGAATTTCGGTAACAACCTGATATTAATTTTTTTTATGTTAATTTTTGCATCAAATTTAAAAACAATAACATTTTTGAATAGAGAATGAAGAGGCCTTTCAAATGATATATCACAAGCCTATACTTCCCATTTAAAAAATTGGGGGTTGTACCTGTCATTCTAAGGGGGTTGAAGGTAGGGGTTGCATTTTCACGTTAAAGAATGTCAAGTTATAATTTAAATTTGACGTGTTTCGGGATTTTTTATAAGTATGTACAGTAACCGAAATAATGAATTTATTCCATTTGGCTTTTACACACTGTATAGGCAGGTTATTATAGCTATAAGGAGTAGATTTAAAAAACTTTTACTTTGAGAAAAAATTAAAATTATATTACTTAACCTCAAAGGATGGTGAATTAAGGAATAAATGTCTCTTGAGGAGTATTATTTTACAAAATAAAGTGTTTATTAAAGTAAATATTAGGTCAGATACTCCTGGAGAAATCCAGTCAACTTTACGACACCTGATTCAACGTTTCTGAATTCTTTAGTACGAGGACAATCACGAAACTCTTCGTCGTTAATAGCAAAATTACGATTTGACAATCTGGCCTGTACCTACTGTTGAAAACTGCTCTGCTGGTGTATATATCCCTTAGAGACCAATGTAACCAAGGAAATTTGATGCATAACAAATATTTTTTTAATTTTTATCTAAAATATCTACAGCCGATTTCGATCAGCTATCCAAAATTTATTAAAGGTATTATCTTTTTAAAAACACCCAATATAAATAAAAGCAATTATTACTATACGAAACAAGTTATAAAAATTTAGTTTCTTTTTTTAAACATGTCAATATAATTTTAATATAAATTTTTAAGTAATGTTTGTGTTAAATTTATATAATTTATTGGAACAACATCTATTTTTCCGTATACTAACTCTGCATGTACATTTTATTTCCAAATTTGCAATAATAAAGTTTTTATGATCTTTTGAAATTTGATTTTAACAGTTCTTTATATAAATTAACAATTTTCTTTTTAGATCTGTTTTCTTATATAGGTAGGTACCTTGGCATCTAATGAATTGAAATTTAATGTACACATATTCATTAATCGATTCAACTATGATAAAAGAAATCAATTAAAAAGATAAACTTAACGATTTTGAGGTTAGGAAATATTATTTAAATTTTTTCTCACAAAACAAAATAATAGTTATAATTTAAAGCCCGACGTCTACAATGCACCGAGAACAAAATAGCATCTCTCTTATCACGATTGGATATACATATTTAAAACAATGAAACTTATTTTTTTTTCTCCCACAAATTTATTTCCATATAAATCATCTGGTTTAGCCCACACTTACCCGGTTCCCATTTTAACATTCAGAATGAGACGAAAGTGCAACACAGCCAGGTTTAAAATGCAAAAATGTTAATTCAAATTACTTTTAATGCACCCAAGTTGTTATTTTTACGGTTACTGTTGTTTTTGCAACGTTAGTTGTAGAGTAGGACTTGGCCAAGTTATAGAATAACAAAAGTTTGAAATTCAGTTTATCCAAATAGTTTACCTGAGAAATAATACACCCGGTATATTACAGTAGTTAGAAGGTCGAACAATCAATCATAATTACTTACCCCAAATTAAAATTAAAATTAAAAAAGGTTATTGAAAGAATAATTAAATTCCTGATAGATATTTTCCAATAGAATAAAACTAAAAATTATTAATAAATAAGTCCACTTTATCATCGGGTATATAATTAATAGCAGCTTCCAGCCGATACTGATCGTACATTTCCTTAAACAAGATTTGGAGAACGTTAATTTTCCATCTTGGGAGGCATTTATCTGGGGATTATGCAGTATATTAATTAGTTTGACAGGTCTGGTAAACATGAATCGATTTTCCTAGATAAATCTCGTTTACCAGACAATATGCTCTTTAATCTCGCCACAACATTAGCTCCCATCGGCGATCGACGTCTAAACTAATGCAATCCGGAGAAATTAAAGGGAAATTCTGAATTTTCCTCAAGCAAACTATACCTACTCGATTTTATTACCGAAAACAATAACGATGAATAAAATTAGTGCAATGAGTTTAACAAAAATTTAAATTTTGTTCATTTTCGAGGAAAAAATCATTCATCGTCGACATTATCATCGTGTATAAGTGTTTTTGAGTAATTAATGTAATTACCGCTACAGACTTTATATTTTAAACATTAAAAGTGTGGAAGGTCTTCCAACAGAATGCAAAATTAGACGGAAATGTTGATGATGTGGTGGCAAGTGTGTCTGCGTCTCAATTAGAATTTAAAATGTTCACGTTTTACGGGATTTACTGGGATGAACTGAAAAGAAAAAACAATGTTTAAAAAAAACAATATATAATTAAATATCAATGTTGAATTTAAATAAAGCAAAATAACATTTGGCATTTAAAAAAATAGATCAAAAACCAGAAAATTTGCACAATGAGCACAACTAAGATCACAAAACAAAATACATTGGCAACTGATTATATGGCCAATATGGCCGGCCATATTCTATTGGTGTTTGTAAAACTCAAACCTAGACAAAGCAGTTTGTATAATGTAATATTCGTTGGTCGTTGGGCGCCAATTTGTAATATTAGTTGGTCGTTGGGCGCTAATTTGTAACCATATTATTACGTTGGACGTCAATTTGTAATATGATTTACCTGTTGATAGTGAATTTATAAAAATATTTAGTTAATTTTTTTGAAAAAATAACAATATACCAAAAGAAAAAAATGTAATTTACAATAAAACAACCATTAATCTTAATTTCGTATTTAATTAGTTGTAAACTTCAATAATTAACAAAATTTATAAATGTTTATCACAGCAAAAATTATGATAGTTAAATACCTCGGCTAGGGGTGAGTAAGTTCATTAGCTCTGACTATAGTACAATATTTGTTTCTTTAAGAAATTATAAGGGCGCCACTGAAATCTTTTTATTTTTTATGATACTACTGAAGAAAGTTGCTTTAAGCTGAGTTATTTAAATAAATATCATAAAATGACAGAAAGATGTCAGAAAAAACTGTCTATGAAGATAAAAAAAATGACATGAAAATGTACCAACAGATAAAAGATAAATAGATTTCCTTGGTGCTAAAATGAATGAAATTGAGAATACGTTACAAAAAAATAATCCGCAAACAGTTCTTTACAAAAACTTATTCTAATACAGTTGACGATACGAAAATGATTTTGATATTACGTTTAAGAAATAAAGAAAAATGAGACAGCTGTATAATATTAAAAATGCATTTATTTACGTTGGTCGACTTATCTTTTTTTTACATCTGATCCATTGGTTGATCCAGGAGAGGGTGGTCCAGTGAAGGGCACCAATGTAGAACCAATCAGCGGTAATTCGATAGTAACCCAGTAATGTCTTTGAACTTGAAATTTGTAATGTCTTTTGACTTGAAATTTGTAACGTCTTTTGACTTGAAATTTGTAACGTCTTTTGACTTGAAATTTGTAACGTCTTTTGGTATTGTATATTCCAATGCTGTGTATAACACCAATGACAATAAGAGAATGAATCGTGGTTTAAGGTATTGGACTAAGCCACATTAAAGATCGTGTATAAAGTTGGAATTACTGACAGGAATCGTTTATAATAATTAACATGTTAAGAACTCTATACAATAGATGGTGTTAGTGTTAGCCATATAATTAATTTAAAAATACTACGTTTTTAGTTAACATATCATGTTACAGTAATATACTATTTATTCAATTTAGCTTCTTTCACACTGTATAGAAAAAATAACGAACATTATTAACATAAAAACACAGATTAGATTCATGCAAATACAAAAGATTTAGGGTCTTGTTTACAACATTTTACGATTTAATGACTTTTCTGAACTGCCAACTCCAAACAAATGATCTATAAGATATATACTTTTTTCACAAACCATACCTTTGGCTACCAAGAGCGATAACGGTGACGGCTTGGCTCAAAAAACTTGTCAAAATAATATTTGACTCATTTTATTCAGAAATAAAATTAAAGTTCCTTCTTTATTTTATTTTTATTGAAATTGTTAAATTTTTCAAAAAAAACTAGATACGGCACTGGAAATTGTTATTGTCCCCGAGTCAACATTGCAATCTTGTAAAAAAATTTAAAATTTTTGAATCTTTTAGAGGTATTCCTATCTGTTCTTTTATTAATGCAGCTACTAACTGATCGTATGAATTTACCCTGAATAATGATTTAATTTTTTATTTTTAGGTGTACCAGATCGCGTACGTGATCATGAAAATGGGAAATTCGCCCCGACCAGGCTCGTGGATTTTGGAACGATCCTTTGACGGTGAAAATTACGAAGCCTGGCAGTATTTCGCGCGATCCGACAAAGAGTGCCTCGAACGTTTCGGCATCCCAGCCACTAAAGGAAAACCCCATTTCGTAACCGACAACGAAGTTATATGCACTTCTTTTTACTCCAAGCTAACACCCATGGAAAACGGAGAGGTAAGGGGTTTCAAAGTTGATCGATCGAACAGTCGAATGATGAATTGTTCGAAAATGGATGTACAGGGTGATTCATTAAGGTTGGCGACCGGCCGTATCTCTGAAACCGTATGTCCTAGAATTTGGGGAAAAAATTCTTATAACAAAATCGGCTCTAAGAAAATGCTTTAAAATGTTTTTAAGTCCGTTAGTCCAGGCGTGCTGTACTTTTAGACGGAAATTCTGATACCTGGAATGTAACAGTTGGAGGTGGTAAAGGGGCTTATAACACATGGAAAAAAAATACGTTAACTATTTCAATTATGATTATAAACTTTTTAGGGGTGAAAAAGGGTGAAAAAGGGATAAAAAACTGAAGTATTGCTGTTTGCGGCTAAAATTGACGTCAAAATGAAAAGTGCCCAATAGAAAAGTTGTAGATCATGTAAAAATCTAAAACTTTTCCTTTAGTAATTTTCTCACATTACCTCAATTTTTCGAGGAAAATGGAAAAAAAAACGATTTTTCGTTTTTAATTTTTAATTTTCCAACGGATTCGTCAATCTTGGTGAAACTTGGTAAAAACTTACCTTTTTATGTCCAAAATAACCTCGAATTTTCTCAACCTTGCAACATAATAATTTTCCAAGAAATTTGATTTTTCTGGAAAAATCTCTTTTTTTTCAACTGTAAAGTTTGCTCGGAAAATATTATTGGAAAATATTTTCCTGGGGCTCATTTTTTTCGTTTTTACGTCTACTTTCACATGAAATAAAAAAAATACACCTCTCATTTAAAAATGTGCTCAAAAATGAATAAAAAGCAAAAAATTAATTTTGCTAAATTTGCAATAATTGTTAAATTTTTGTTATGAAATATTAAAAAATGAAAAAAGCCGACTCTTGCATTACATTCTACGGAAAAAATTACAAAAGAAAATGTATTTCATTTGCAATATTATTATAAACACTCAAGTCTTTTAATGAAGTTAATAATCCGAGCGGGGATTTCATGGTTTTTACTATTGTTGTATGCTGATTTGTTTATATTATAAGGTTTTTCATGAGATAAATCAATTTGTTGATATTACAAGGCCCAAATACCCTTCCATCAGAGCCCTATAGCCACCTTTCATAAGTGACAAAGTGTAGACATGACAACTCTAACTAGCCTAGGGGCCTAGGCCTTTTGTTTTCTCTTTGACCTTGCAACATTTCAGTATACAAAATATACTATCATTCGTAACAAACAAAATATTGTCTTTTCAATATAGTTTTTAATTACAATTACGAATTACTTAAAACCGAACGATTATTATATTAAAAATAAACAAATTATTCCAAAAAGTCAAAGACAATTGAAATTTTGATGAAAATTGGGCTATAGGGCTTTGGTGGAAGGGTATTTGGACCTTGTAATTATCAACAAATCGATTTATCTCATGAAAAACCATGAAATCTCCGCTCGGATTATTAACTTCATTAATAGACTTGAGTGTTTATAATAATATTGCAAATGAACTAAAAATCCGACTAAATAATGAAATACATTGTCTCTTGTAATTTTTCCCGTAGAATGTAATGCAAGAGCCGGCTTTTGCATTTTTTAATATTTTATAACAAAAATTTAACAATTATTGCAAATTTAGCTGTTGCAAAATTCATTTTTTGCTTTTTTTCATTTTTTAGCACATTTTTAAATGAGAGGTGTATTTTTTTTTATTTCATGTGAAAGTAGACGTAAAAACGAAAAAAATGAGCCCCAGGAAAACATTTTCCAATAATATTTTCCGAGCAAACTTTACAGTTGAAAAAAAGAAATTTTTCCAGAAAAATCAAATTTCTCGGAAAATTATTGTTACAAGGTTGAGAAAATTCGAGGTTATTTTCGACATAAAAAGATAAGTTTTTACCAAGTTTCATCAAGATTGACGAATCCGTTGGAAAATTAAAAAAATTAAAAACGAAAAATCGGTTTTTTTTCCATTTTCCTCGAAAAATTGAGGTTATGTGAGAAAATTACCAAAGGAAAAGTTTTAGATTTTTACATGATCTATAACTTTTCTATTGGGCACTTTTCATTTTGACGTCAATTTTAGCCGCAAACAGCAATATTTCAGTTTTTTACCCCTTTTTCACCCCTAAAAAGTTTATGATCATAATTGAAATAGTTAATGTATTTTTTTTTCATGTGTTATAAGCCCCTTAACACCTCCAACTGTTACATTCCAGGTCTCAGATATTCCGTATTTTTATTTTTTTGGTACAGCACGCCTGGACTACGTAGTTTTCCGCTAGATGGCGCAATCTATCACTTACAAAATATAATTGCGTTTTCGACAAAAATTTTCCCAATTAAGGTTAGTAAAAAATATCAACTTTAGAAACTACTGTCTTTATTCTACAACATTTGTTTAAGTCATTTTTCTGTATCAGCTGTTCTTAAGTGGTGGGGGAAGTGTACTTTCGTTGAGGGAGAAAATACTCTAACTTCCATATGTGTCATTTTCAAACTGGATGACTTTTGAAAGATCACTCGTATTTGGGATTACATTTTTACTCTATGACTTTGTGCACGGCATTTTTTGTGTTTTTTAAATTTCTATTATGAATAATCTTAGTTTTATTAATTTTCATTATTTATGTTAATAAATATTTTTGTGAGGCGTTTTTACTTGTTAGTTCGTTCTTCAAACAATTTCAGCAACATAATTTCTCTTACAACTTACAGGGTGAGCCAACACTCATCAAAATAAAACAAATGCTAATATCTTCGGGATGACAGGAGATATCAAATTGTGGTTTTGACAGGTCAATAAGTCATCTTATTTGCCCTTTTGTAAGCTGGTTACAGTTATAGCATTGCATTTGAAATTTCCCAGTAAAAATCATTAATAGAGATAGGTGTTACATAACGCCCTCTAGTTGTCGATTGAAATATTAAATGTGTTGTTGTAATTTGTTTCTGAATTCTACCTTAAATGCTCTTTGCATGAAGCCTACGTTTGTAAAAATCGGTTCAGGCATAAGGAAGTTAGAGTATTTTCCCCCTCAACGAAAGTACACTTCCCCCACCACTTAAGAATAGGTGATACAGAAAAATTACTTAAACAAAAGTTGTAGAATAAAGACAGTAGTTTCTAAAGTTGATATTTTTTACTAACATTAATAATTGGGAAAAATTTTGTCGAAAACGCAATTATATTTTGTAAGTGATAGATTGCGCCATCTAGCGGAAAACTACGGACTTAAAAACATTTTAAAGCATTTTCTTAGAGCCGATTTTGTTATAAGAATTTTTTTCCTCAAATTCTAGGACATACGGTTTCAGAGATACGGCCGGTCGCCAACCTTAATGAATCACCCTGTATATAAGTGAGAAACGACAATTTTATTTTTTTTTCATTTTCCTAGGAAGGTAGCAGCCACAGTGTCATTACATTTTTATGGATTGTGTTTTCACGTCAGTCATTTATCATTTTCACCTATAGAGAAAGGTATTTTTAAATTATTGGGAAAATAAACAAATTCTAAAGGAAAAATTAATAAATTGTTAAATCTGGTATTAAAGGGGAAACATTTTTTGAAAAAGATTACAATTATTTTGTTCTTTTGAATTACTTGTTACAATCATAGACATATGAAATACAACAGACAAAGGGCAGTTAAAAAAACATTTTTTTTATCAATACACTAGTGTTCAAAAATTTCATTGTGTCAAGGAAAATTAGAGGTCTGTAAAAAAAATAAAAAAGATTTTACTTAATTCCTTACTAAACTGAAAAATTAAATCAAATCAATATGTCAAAAACAAATATTTTAGTAGAAGTTTGACGTGTGTCAAATTGGGAGTAAAGAGAACAAATTGGTGGCGCCACAGTAGCAAGAGTAAGTGTCACAGGACGATACAAATAGTAGAAAAGAAGAATTTGTCCTGTGACGTTTACAGACATGGGAGTAGAAAAAATATTAAATTTCACTTCATTCAGTTTATAACAGATACTGTACCAAATACTTATTCTGAGACATCCTGCAGGTGTCTGTTCGTTTCAGTAAGGGAGGGGGTATCCTCAGAGTAGTGTTCTGTCTCCGTGATCTTCTTTAAGCATTGAGAATCACAAAAATGCTGCTCAAAATTAAATTATTAAAATGATTTGTTTATGAATATACCCAAATCAGAGTTATAGAACGTTTGAAAATTAAGGCAGAGTAAATTCTCAGAAAAAAAACGTATTTGTTATGCACATTTTAGCTTGTTCTACTTTGGGTTCTACTATGTAGATAGAAAATTTGCCACATCATCCGGACTATCGTAAAATTTACTTATCTGCTATTATTATAACAATAGGCTAGGAATTATTCAGCTGGTCATAGACGTACTTTAAGGGAATTACATTATTTGTTTCGGTTTATTAGATATTTATAAATAAACCATTTTCAAAGTATTTTAAATTTATATAAATCTGTTTAAGAATAGTAACCTTATTTATGGTTATTTTTGTCGTTATAATAATGACCCATTAAATAACAAGAAACAAAGAAACTGTCAAAATGAATAAGTATTTAGCTAATGGTGTTTTGATAGTTTGGTAAGAAAAAGTCGATTAGCGAAAGATGGTTTCCGATAAATGTGATTTCTTAAGGAGGGTTTACTTCTGTTTGAATCAAAAAAGACCTGTGATTATCACGAAGAGATGAACGGAGACGTGTTTGAAGAATATTTCGAACAAATTATTGAATTCATACCTGAAAATTCAGTAATTGTGATGGACAATGCAAGTTACCACTCTAGATTAGTTGAACGTTTACCAACTACTCAACGGAGGAAAGAGGAAAGATATGTCATTGAGGAACAGACTATGATTCAATTTGTGACAAAGCTTTCTCAGAAAATAACCAAAAGATTGGTACATTACGTATGAACTAATTTGACCCCTCAAGTTCAAACTCCTAAGCATAATTTCCTACAATAACTTAAAAAATATTTCCTCCCACAACTTTTTATTGTCCAAAAACAATCTAGGATCTAATAATACATTAGAAAACTATTTTTTAACATTTTATCAGTTGCGTAACTGAGAGAAATTTCTTCAACAACAATTACCGAAGAACTCAAATTGATTCACAGATTACCTGTTATCTATAATTGATTCTTGTCGGTTGTTTAGATGACTCGGCATTAAGATATGATTCCGAGTTGATGTATCTTTTTATTTGAGTGTACAGTGAACCATTTTGTAACTGGTTAATACGCCGTAATGAGTTTGATTGATCGATTTTAGCTGGCGGCG
This sequence comes from Ophraella communa, assembly GCA_035357415.1. NCBI lineage: Eukaryota > Metazoa > Arthropoda > Insecta > Coleoptera > Chrysomelidae > Ophraella > Ophraella communa. The sequence goes on from CM068992.1 coordinate 13,998,925, forward strand.
GATTTTCGAAATAGCTATTTGCTTACAGGGCGGTACCAACAGCTGTAATTAATATTATCTCGTTTTGCGGAAGGTATTTTCAGCTGACGATGAGCTGCTGGTCATTCTCGAGATCCTCGACTTGGTATATAACATATTTATTCACAAGTGGTTAAAGGAATTAATTTTTCATGGAATTTCCTAAGCAGAATTTTACTAACAAAGTATAAAGAACAAGATTCAAAAGATTTGCGTCACCCAATATGTCCAAAAGTTTTGAATATTTAGAAATAATATATCTACGCCTATGGTTTTTTAAAAACTCTTGTTGATATTTATTTTAAAGGGTTTTTAAATCAAAATAATACTAAATTTGATTCGTTTTTGTATTAATTTGGTCATATTTAATTGATTTGGGTGCTTTCACATTATTCCAATTCTTGTTTAAATTTCATTTGAGCTGTTTAAAAATGCCCAGAGACATGATATCATATTTTAATAGGTCTAGAGTAATTGCTTTGTTACAACAGGGCTTTAGTCCAAATGATATCGCGAATATTGTTGGTGTTACTCAGGGTGCTGTATCAGAAATTAAAAAAAAATCCAAGACACAAATGATGTGAATGATCGTCCCAGAAGTGGCAGAAGTCGATGTACAACAGCAGCACAAGACCGGCAGATAACATTGATAACTCGAAGAAATCGACAGGAATCTACAAGTAGCATATCCAGAGAAATTGCTAGACTTGAAGGACTGAATATCTCAAGGCAAACAATTACACAAAGATTAAATGCGGTAAATTTGTATCGCAGAAAACCTCTACGTGTTCCAAAACTAACCTATCAACAAAAAATTGTAAGGTTGCAATGGGCACAAGAAATGTTACACCATGGTCCTAACTGGAATTACGTGATGTTCTCTGATGAATCAAGAATTTGCTTGAGTTCTGATTCGCGAAGAACGCTAGTTTGGAGGGCCCCAGGACGATAAGCCCGATTAGAAACAGTCCAACCACGTGTTCCATTTGAAGGTGGGAGTATTATTGTTTGGAGTGGTATTATGAGGGGTACACGGACGCCTCTCCTGGTTTTGGAGAGAAGAATCACTGGTGCTGTGTAGGAAGTTTTAAATCCTGTTGTGCGTCTATTCCGGGGGGCGGTAGGTGATGGATTTGTGTTTATGCATGACAATGCACCTCCACATCGAACAGCTGCAGTACAAAATTTTTTGGAAGAAGAAGGAATATCCACATTAAGATGGCCATAACGTCATTGAACATGCCTGGGACAGTCTTAAAACACGCATTAAGAAGCGAAATCGTCTCTACTCCACTCTAGGAGAACTGAAAGATGCTGCTCGTGAAGAATAGGAGAGAATTCCACAATCCCAGCTCGACCATTTAATCGATAGCATGCCACATCCCCTACAGTCATGCATACAGGCCCATGGAGGAAATACCAATTATTAATTTTATTTAAAAACCTTTTTTTGCTTATTAATACACTGTACATTTTTCACCTCAAAAGAATAAATCATTTTTTTTTGTATGTTTATCTGACTTCGAGATTTATTTAGTATTGGTTAGCAAAATGATGTTTACTTATATCAAAAAATTATTTATAAAAATTAATAAAAAGAAAATACGTGTATATATAGAGTGTTTAGTTAGAGTAGTAAATGTACGACCCTGTTGCGGCTAATACCCGGTGTCCCAGAAAATTCTGACCCACTTTTACAGCTTTGTTGCCTGTCATTGTCCCATCTTAGGTCACATCGGTTTTTTTGTATCGTGAAAAGAACTACAATTATTTTTGTTTTGTTAATTTTCAGATACACACTTCTCTAATTCAAGGTAGACCTGGCGCTAATGAGACAAGCCCAGAACTTTCCGAATTTACCAAAGCCCGATTCGTACGTATGCGTTTAGTAGGATTACGAGGAACACAGGAACCTATTCCTCGATGGTTAGCTCAAGACATTTGGAGGGATAAGAGGCTCTTTTACTCGATCAAAGACATTAGCATCGGAGGACAATGTGTGTGTAACGGGCATGCTGAAAATTGCAGACATAACGTCGCTTCTGGGGTAAGTAAACAATCGAGTCATCCGTAGAAAACGTATCCATTAAAACAGGTCCGTATCATTGAAATAATTTTCAAAATGTGCACCATGGCGTTGAGAAAACAGGCTTCTTGACGTATCTGAACATCAATAAACATATTTAAGACAAAGGAGTGCTGTAAATGTTGGAAATAAGCTATTATTTCTTGTCGTAGTTCTCCAACAGTTTAGTAGATATACTACGACAGCCTCACTACAAATATAGGGAAATCAATGTGTTAGAGAGAGACATATAGGGAAATCAATGTGTATGAGAGAGACAATCGATGTGTATTGTGAGTTGCCTGGAATATAGGATGAGAGAGAAAGTGTCGCCATCTCCCTGCCGTTAGCCACATGTCGGTAATGTAGATCGCGTTGGGGAGTGCGCCGCTAGGTGCTGACCGCCATTTTTAATCCAAAAAGGCATGCCAGCGTGACGTCATTCGGTTCTCGGCATGCAGCGTGACGTCATTCGGTTCTCGGCATGCCAGTCCTTCAGCGTGACGTCATTCCAACGGTTCGGGTCAAAAGGCATTAACGGGCATGCCAGCGTGACGTCATTCCAACGGTTCGGGCCAAAAGGCATATCAGCTGACCACTCCAGCGCGACGGCATTCCGCCTTTTAAGACAAAATCCTTATGGATCACCAGCGTACAACGATAAAAGAACGGGTGGTCTATGACGTCACTCACAAGTCAAAAAAGGCATTACCAGCGAGAGAGCCGAAGTAGCGAAGCTACTGAATCCGCCCTTTGCGCATAATTTTCAATAGTGGATATATGAAAAAGACGCGTTTAGGTATACTGTACACCATACCTTTTGGGCACTCTCTTAAGATATATATCTCTTAAAATGATTTGCAATTGTTTTTCAATAAACTTGTTTTTTTTTTGTTAAACGAGCGGAAAAGATCTTATCTACAGCAGAGGATGTGCATCAACCGCAACCAGAATGTGTATACAGAGTATAACAAAAAAGTCGCAAGAATGTAATGCTCTACAAGAGGGTGTAAGCAGAGCCTTTCCTTGATGGAGGGGGACGCTTATATATGGTAATATTAACAAAGTTGAGGATTAGTCTTTTCGGTAAATTAAATAAAGACGTTTATGAATAAAAAAGTAGGGTTATGAATCAAAATCGTTACTTGTTGGATAAGAAGAAAGAAAAAACTAATCCCCATATCAACTGGATACCTAAAGAGGTAGCTTATGTCTTTAGACAAATACCACAAATAACGTATCCATTAAGACGTATTCAACCGACACCATGCCCAACAAAACAGAAGAAGACATGAAAAATGAAGTCAATAATGTTTTCACAATGACATGCATAATATTAGTATCTATTTTTGTTTTAATTTTAAAAATTATCTTAAAAATTGTAAGACGTAAATTTCAATCTTCATGTAATATAAAAGTTGATGAATAAACAAACTGTTTTATTTTTAAGCGAGAATGATAAGGTAAAAAATACACATTTGCGGTTATAAGGTTTATTTATTTGTCATTATAATGGTAATATAACATTCGAAAACCACTGTTTTAGATGTTGTACGTTTCGTTCGGTACACATATATGGTCCAGATAGGGCGTGGCAAGGGTTCGGATCTTGGGTAAAGTTTCCAGTTTCACAAGAGGTGCTATCAAATTTGGTAACATCAATAATGTGTGGAAAAACACTAAAAACGTGGCATTTCTTGAGAAGAAATTCTGCTTTTTGTTGTCCTCGAACGTAAATGTAGTCTGCGGCATACAATAGCTTGCTTTCCAATATTTCATTTACTTTACAATATTCCACATCTCCTGAAGAGTATCTAATTCCATGCACATTCTTTTCCAAATAAGATGCAGTCTTTTTATCAGCGCTACTTAATGTGGAATACGGTTGTGGAGGTAAAAATATGTAATGTGAACGTTTAAAACCAATTTCTATGGTGAGTTCTTTGACAATGAATTGTTCGTCTACGACAAAGCCTTGAATGTCTACAAAAGCTACTCTCATGTTGACTACAGCTCGAACACTAACTCTAATCAACGTCTAGTTTAAACTTTTAACAATTTCTGTGAGGGGAAAGTATTCCATCACGCAGTCGTGAATGATGATGCAATAGACTTTGGTATTTTCAGGAAAACCTATGTTTGCTTCAATATCCAGTTTCACATCGACTGTGGACGCCTTCATGCTTTCCTCCTGTTTAGAACAATCGATAATGAAAAATGCTCGTTTCTTGAAAGAAGAATAATCCAGCAGAGGGTGCTTCTGTGTGGAATTGGTGTATTTGGAATAGAATTCGGTATAGTTAAAATATGCTTCATTATAATCGGTTTTACCAAAATCCAATTTCATTCTTTCATTAGGCCAATAATCACCATTAAGTGACAGCCTCACACTTTGTACGTCGGCATTGTCAAATAAAGTGGGATCAGCTGTAGTCGAGTTTCGTTTATCTGTTTGAAAGAAAACAATAACAAAACGAGGTCTTTCAACTGAAGTACTAGTTTTGACAGCCCAAACTTCATGTCCTGTACCTTTAGTAATTGAGGGTAATTCGTGTAACTCCCACTTCCTAAATGGAATAACTATAGGACGATCTTTTTGAATAGATTGCATGAGATTTATCTTGATATCGTCATTTGGAAAGATATGCTTAATTTTTAGTTCAATACTTGTAATGTTAATTTTAGCAGTTGTACTAGAAGGCGTACCAGACTTTTCCGTAATGTATATGCAATCATTATCATTTCGTGCTCGAACTAGTCGTATTGTTTGTCGGCCACATGTAATCATGGGATAATCGTTGAAAATGTTAAAAATATGTTTGAGAGGTATAAGAAGATTGAAGGACTTGTCGCCAACATTCATAATAGGATCTTTCGGGTAATTCCAACCGGCTATAGCCATATGAATGGAATCTTCTTGACTATAACAAGTCATAGCACGTACGGCACTCACGATTCCGGGATCCCGAACTGTTTCCATTTCCCTGGCACTTTGACTGTACGTACATGAATCGAATAGAAAAGCTCCAAAATTATTTGCTAATTTTACGTCACCAGTTCCGTTTGTTTCAAGCGACCCCTCAATACACAACAAAGTTTCACTCATTGCAAAAAATGAATCAACTTGATTAATGCTAAACTCCACAATGTCACTGCAATTGAATGATTTTATAAATGGAGCATAGGTTCGGTATTCAGCTTTTCGAATTGATTCGTCGAACAGCGGCTTACGGTAGATATCAAACATCGAAGGCAACATGTTATCATCTTGACGAAGGCGTTTATTTCCATACATGGTTGTCATTTCAATTTAAAACCCAACGATTGCAGAACTAATTTGTTTGCGAACGTAAGTTGTTTCAGCTTTGAGGACTGCTTAGCTAATGATGTTTGAACCTTTGCAGACTGATTCTTATGATTGATTATGAGTCCCATCTACGAGCTCTAAGCTCCAATATCAACGTACTCGATTCGCCTCTAAAGTTTACAGGTCGACCGTCTTGATCTAAGGCAACGACAGTAATGTTGGTTATTTCACGTTGTGGTATAACAGGTAAGTAGATTAAATTATGAGGAATTTCGTCAATGGAATATCCCGGATCTACTTGTATGACGAATTCGTAGATAGTATGAGCAGGTCTGTTTGCATCGAAGGCTCCAGTGGTAATGTTACAATCGAAGCGAATACTGGATACTTTAATGATTTTTACGGGAAGATCTGAAGAGTGTAATTTGTTTGCAACTAGTATTTTCGGTGAAAATCCCAATATTTTCCCAAGACTATCGGTTTGCGTAAAGGATATTTTGTATTTACTAAAAATTTCACATTTCAACGTATTATGATTGGGTTTTAGTGAAAATATACTCTCCGGTCTAGTTGAATTGCTTGCACCCAATTTTTCAATGATAAACGCTTCAAGATCTGCAATTTCATAACATCCTGTGGGAAAATCAAAACTTTGAAGCTTCTCATTAGCATCGTAGTAGTAAAACGAACAATTTTCAATATTTGGTATACTGTGATACGTATGAGAAGATCGCAGATCTATTTCATAAGTATTATTTGGATCGAGCACAATAGGAGTAGGAGGTTGAAAGGTAAACACGTGATTGGTGCTGTTAACTCTCAGCAACTGTGACATGATGACTAATGAAATTCGAGACAAGTTAGAATTTTAATATCATTTTTTATATTGTTTGTTTACAAAGAAAACAATTAGCTTGAGAGGTAGGAGGTCCATCCCAATGCGTGGTCCAGTCCGGTCGGTTGTAATGAACGAAACATGGTAGACGTGTTTGCAACTCAAAATTTCCTTTATATTTTTCGGGAAGTTTATGCCATATATCGAGCAATTCCGTAGGTCTTACACATTTTATCAGATGTTCAATGGGAAATTGTTTTAGTTCTTCGGTAGTAAAACTACTCAATGCTTTACCATGGTGGATATGTTGTAGTAATAATTCCATTATTGTTGTTGTTGTAGAAATTTTAAACACAAATGACCACAATTGATTTGATCGTAGTTTTGATATTGAGTATTGTTATAAAAAATTTGTGTACCGTCGAGATATTTAACAAGTTCTTTCGGTGGTTTCAAGTTACCAAATGAATCAAAATACTCTACATTTTTGTTTATCTTTCGATAAGCTACCCAATGACTTCCGCTATTCTTAGAGGTATCCAAATTAACTATTGCACATTCTTGTCGTCGAGGTCCGTTTTTGGGGAGAGTATCTCGCATGAAAACTCCTCGAAAATGGGGTATTTTAAGCAATTTAGCGTAATGGCTTATGTCAAAGTCGGATAGTGCGTGATTGGGTAGCTTTATTAGTTTTTTTGATGTTTTTTCAAATACAATCCGAAACCGCCTTTTGGATACTTTTTCAGATATAAACCAGATCCTACACGTTTCATAGCCTTATTATGACGTATGTCTTCTTCCAATTTCTTTTGTGCATGCTTGGCATCAATGACGGTTTTTGCAATCCCAGCAGCACCTCCTGACAGAGCTCCAAGTGCTGAAAGACCAGCAAACAAAGGAATAAGTGGTAGGAAACCTCCGGATTTCGGTATAGGTAATACTCGAGGAACGTCAACTGCATTTTTACCACCAAATTCTCTAATAAGCGCTTTGGCTGCTCGTAAGGCAAATGTTGCGGTATCTTTTAAAGATGTTCCTGTTTTCATGGACTTTCCCACCTTCAAAACTACATCTCGATGAAAAGAATGACGACGACGACGACGACATCCCATTCCTAGCTTTCTTTTTACCTTCATGCCACCTGTCACAATAAATGCAGCAGCTTTTTCTCCAAAAGATGCGTCTTTTGATTTGACACGTTCCCACGCCTTGTCTTCAAGTATCTGATCTGCTTTGTGTCGTTCTTCGAGAGACTTATTTTGCCAATAAGCAATGTCGTGCTCTTTACATGCAGAGTCTAAAGGGTTAATGCCTGAATCACCGCGTGCAATTCGTTTTATTAGTTTTGTTCCGGCTGCAAAATAACACTTTTAGTAAATTACATATCAGATTAAAATAATAACTTACGTCCACAGTACTGATAGTTGGGTAAGTGAAGTTCAATAGGTAGTTTATTGATAAGAGAATTTAAAAGACCTTCTCCTTCAAACACCAACATTAAGAATGATATGCATAAGTAGCATCACATCTGTATTTATAGAGTAACATCAAGAAAAAGCGATACACATGATGAAGATCGTTCAACAAAAACAGACGATACCCATCGAAAATTTAGATTTTACTTCAACAGCATCGATTGGCAAACATGGTAAATTGTTGAAATTTATGGTACTAACCCTTACTGTGTGAAAGTTCATCTTATTCAGAACAATAAACAACTAAAAGGTTGAATTAACTTCCACTATTTATTCTATAAATACTTTAAATGCAATGACGATGCTATTCCGATAGCGAAACGGCTGTCATTGCATTTAAAGTATTTATAGAATAAATAGTGGAAGTTAATTCAACCTTTTAGTTGTTTATTGTTCTGAATGGTAAATTGTTGCCAAATTCCTTTCGTGCTATTATATGTGGACCCAGTGGGTGTGGAAAAACGAATGCCATGCTAGCACTTCTATTCAATTCAAATGGTGCGAAATTCAAAAACGTTTATGTTTATTCAAAATCGTTATTCCAACCGAAGTATCAATTGCTGCAAGAAATATTGGCACAAGTCAAGGGCGTTGGTTATTTTCCATTTAAAGATAACGAGGAAATAATTAGTCCAGATAAAGCTCGACCGAATTCGATCTTTTTATTCGATGACGTAGCTTGTGACGGGCAGCAGAAAATTCGAGAGTATTACTCTATGTGTAGACATAAGGACATCGATGCTGCATATCTTTGTCAAACATACTCAAAAATACCGAAACAACTTATACGCGACAATTGTAATGTAATTATGTTATTCAAACAAGATGAGGTGAACTTGAAACATATCTTTGATGAACACGTATCTCCAGACATGACATTTGACGTATTTAAAAATATGTGTTCAAAGTGCTGGTCTAATGATCGCTATGGTACTTTGGTAATTATGAAGGATTTCCCACTTAACGATGGTAGATATCGCAAAGGATTCGATAAATATATAACATTGTAAGCTATGTCTTTAGTCTACTACAATATGGCTGATGATAAGGGTCTTGCTGTCGCATTACGTAAGAAAAAAGTGTCTGAACTTGCTAGATCGATTCGCAAAAAATATTTGTCGTTGAAATTGGGTAAATCAGAGCAAGATGAGTCTCTTAATAAACTATTCAAACCAATATCTACACCACTTAGGGCGATCGTAGAATCTTCAAAGACATTACAAAAAACCATTACGAATTTAAGTCCAAAAGTGGAGAAAGAAGAAAAGCATGAAGAATCTGAAGATGATGTGTTTCCACCTTTTCTCGAAACGGAACCAATAGCTGAAACCGATGAAGCAGGTAATGTTCCAATGCCAGATTCTCCAGAAATAATACGTCCTGACGTTACACAAGAATCTATCGATTTGTATTTAGAACAATACCCCGAAATTAGTCGATCGTTTATTGAAGATTTTTTTCAAGACAATGCAAGAATCGATAAAATTTATGGTCCTATCTACAATGAAGATCTCGGTTGGGGTTTAGGTGAGCGAAGAATTGGGTTTGATACAAAAACTGGTAATATCAAAATACTACAAGAACGAGACAAACAAGGTGGATACTTGACTGGAACACCAGGCTTATACCAACTTTTATTCTATACCGACCCCGAAGGGTATACCCCACAGGATTTGGAGGCATATAAAACACTTTTAGAGCATACTAAAGTTCACCGAAATACGTTAAATCGTCTTAAGAGTTCACCTACTTTCAAATATCGTGAAATCATCAGGCCCATGTTTAGAACGGAATCGGATCCGAGTGGATCGAAACGTCGTCCCTCTACTCGAACACAACAGCTCCTAATAGATCGTCTAAAACAAATTAAATCTCCAAATAGTGGTGGAAACGTTTCTCGCTTTTTGACATACAATGAAAAACCTATGGAATATATTTATTGGGATGATCCCAATGAATTGGTGGATCGTTTGAAGTTGTTGATTGCTTCAAAAGAAGCAGGTAATACGTCGCACGACAACGAAATAGTCGCAATTGTTAATGAGCTCAAGGAAGCTAATATAATAGAATAACAAGAGGAGAATCTTGTTCATTTCAATTATGTCTATTGATAAATTCGGACATAGATATAAAAAAACGCTCTACACGCGTTTACCAACAAAAATCACGTTTCCTCATACACCTGAAGGAAATATCGATATTGAAAATGTGAAAATTTGTAATGTTGGCGACCCGTCGAAGTATAGTGATGCTGCAACAAAAAAATATGTTGATTTGCAAGTGAATGAGTTGCGTACTACTATTAACTCACCAGAAATTCACGCATATGGTGAGGTGTTACAGGAGTATAACAAAAATATAAAGAATTTAGTAGTAGGATTGAACGAAATAAAAAACATAAAAATTCCCTTATTACAGTGACATATTGAAACCTTACAAAATAAAATTAAAGAAATTGATGTATTTATTTCTCGAAATCCCCCCATAGCAGGTAAAGATATGGCTACGAAGAAATACGTTGATGATGCAATCAGCACATCAAAAAAATTTATTCGAAAGGAATTCCAAAAAGTAGACAATAAAATATTTGGTGATATTACAAATAATAAAAGCATGATTGAAGGAAGTATACACGATTTACAAAAAGATGTTGCTGAAAACACTAAAACCATATCTGACTTGCGAAATAAGATTACGGGTGTTGTCAAAATTATTTAACTAGTCGCAATACATAAAATCATCATCATATAGCATTATGACGTCTAAAGAGAAAATTCAACTTGTAGACGAGCTCCACAAACCGATACGGAGAATGTATCCACGAAGACGTACTATAATCAAGGGTTTAGATGATTTATGGCAAATGGATTTGGCTGAAATGCGTCCTTACGCATATCAAAATAAAGGATTTAAATTGATACTTGTCGTTATAGATTGTTTTTCAAAATTTGTTTGGACACGTCCCCTAAAGACAAAGACCGGTGAGGAAATTACTCAATCATTTTCTGATATACTCACTCATTCTCGACAACGAGTTCCAAAAAATCTACAGTCCGATCAGGGAACGGAATTTTACAACAACAAGTTTCAAAATTTAATGAAGAAACATGGTATAAATCATTATAGCGTATTTAGTACGATGAAGGCTTCCATGGCTGAGCGTGTTATACGAACGTTGAAATCAAAATTGTACAAGATGTTTAGTTTAAATGGTTCCTACAAGTGGTTAGACATTTTACCTGCCATTACTCAAGAATACAACAATACAAAGCATTCAACAACTGGATATAAACCATCTCAAGTCAACAAATCAAACGAAAAATACATTTTGAATAAAACCTATAGTCATTTAAAGATAGCTGGTCCACGAAAATTCAAAGTTGGTGACATTGTTCGCATATCCAAGGCTAAACATGTATTTGAAAAAGGTTATACACCTAATTGGACTACAGAACTATTTAAAATCGTTAAAGTTAAAATTACCAATCCTGCTACGTATTTACTTGAAGATATGCAAGGCACACCAATAAGCGGTTGCTTTTATGATGAAGAACTACAAAAACATCGAATCCAGACATTTATTTGGTTGAAAAAATACTTAGGCGAAAAGGTAATAAAATGTACGTGAAATGGTTAGGTCTAGACAAAAAGCATAACAGCTGGATTGATGGTGTAGATGTTTTGTAAAACTACTTTTTGCTTCGCTGCGTATGAATACAGTTTAGGGAAAGGGTAATTGTATAAATAACGTACTCAAGCTCAATAAACCTCAATCATCATGAGTTCTCAAGAAAGTTACAGTAGTAGTGAGTCAATGGAATATAGTTGGGAGTTAGATCGAATTTGTGAAAAATATGAAATGGCTGCCAAAGAGGAGATATATTACTTGTTGTCCAGATCATATCTCGTAAGCACATATCAAATTAAGTGTGGTATAAGTCCAGCAAGAAGCTTTAGTTCAGCCGTTATTTTATCACGTTGGAATAAATTTGAGAAAATATCTTTTAGCACCTTTGAATGGGCAAAGCTAATTGATATATTCCGATATAATACCTTTATTAACGATCCAGCAATGCCAGAATTGTATGATGAATACAAGCCCCAGGAAATTCGATGTGGAGACTATTGTCAAGTTAGACAATTAATTTACGATGATGTGAAATTTTTGGACATTAGCAAGCATGGTATTACATTTGAATTTACTCAAGAAGATGTCTCGCAAATACTTCAAGTTGATCAGTGCCTCCTTTCATATCAGTTGACATATTTAGACTCTCTAAATTTTTGTGATTATTATAGAAATTTAATAGATATCATTATAAATTTTTCTTCAAACAATGATCATATGAATAAATTAGAATTGTTGTTTGCTTTTTTGGATTCTAGTAATAGTATATTGTCAGTTGCTCTAAGGGAATATGTTTACTTTTATAAACATAAAGTTGTAAATGATTTAGAATTTTAATAAAACGTTTATAATTAATGTGTCTGTTCTTTATTTAAAAAATACAAAATAGTGATAGGTACAAAATAAAAAAAAACAATATAAAACATAATATAATTAGAAAATAATATAAAGAAACAATACAGTTAATAATATAAAAAAACAATACAGTTAATAATATAAAGAAACAATGTAAAATACAGTTAATAAGATAATAAGAAAAAAAAAAATAAAATATAATAAGAGAGAGGATATTTTGTGTATTTAATTAAAAAGCATTATTCTAAAATGCTATAATGCCCCCATGGTAGTGTTTCGAATGATCCCGGTATTAAATATCTTTTATCATCTTCCGGACTTAGAGATATTTTAGATTGTTCAACACTAAAAACTTTATGTGCATATGATCGAATACAACGTTGAGTTACAGATTGTGTTGTAAATTTTCTTAAACATTCAACATAATCATTAAAAGTAATTTTATTTCTAACAATATTATATTTAACCCCTTTTGATTTTTTTACCACTTTCCCACCCTGAACTTTATAGCTATACATTTTTGATCGGAGCCCCACAAAATGCGTCATTGCACTGAACCAAAAAAGTACATAATATTAAAGAAAAAGTGCATCAATTCAATGATCACCAGTTATGGATTTACCTCCGATGAACGAATTCCTTGTAACAATGAATGGTGATTCATTAATTCAATGATTTGTATTTCATTGATTCAAAGCTGTGTTGTACTAATTTAATGTAGAATTTACATAATATTTATGTATTAAAATTCTTTGTATCAATGAATGATAATTCCTAGTTTTAAATAAATATATTCATTGATATAATGATTTTGCGGTAATTGATCTAAGGTAATTTATTCTTTGAATTTATGAACTGTAATCTTTGAATCAAGGAACATTGTACATTAAATCAATTATTTTGATTTCCTTCGGTAGGGTAGGGTAGGGTGAAATTTAAATAAAATACAAGTGTATAACAAAAGGAACATATAATTTATATAAAAAAATATATAAAAGTAAAAAATATCTGATTATACACATTAAACGAAATTAACACTTAAACGAATACGCGGAAAAAAATTGAAGGTGCTAAAAACCCTAATTGTGAATTCTGTAACAATTTGTTTTCCATTTTCTTTCCTAACGATCTTCTTAGTTACCTGAAATGCCCATAGTAAAGCGGCATTTTTTCCATCTATAAATAAATTGCAACAAATTACATTACATTTCCTTATAAAAAAAAATATGTAGAACTCACTTTCTGATATTTCTTCATTATTTATCACAAGAAGAATTTCACTGGTCTGTTTGTCTTTCACGTGGGTGAAATTGATGAAAAATATAAAAGGTTAAACTCCACTTATCGATTAAGTCTTCGCTTTTAAATGCAACATCGAAATCGAAGAGTATCTAAAAAAGAACTTTGAGTAAAAATATGATGCGTGAAAAAATCAATCACTTACCAGATAGTTTGGTGTAAAACGGCCACTCCTTTAAAATTTCTTCTACTGAATTAGCTTGTTTTATTAACAGTAGCCTGGCATTTGAGCACCCTTTCCAAACGTCGAATTCCTCGGCAGACAAATTATCGAACTTAGAGATTTAATGCAGGATTCAGCATCTCATTCAGCATCTGAACAAAAATTTAAAAATGACGACTAGAAACACAATTTTAATACAAATAATTTTAACTTACCTGCTAGCTCTTTACCGTGAATTTGATTTAATTTGTCGACCAGGGGAGCATTTTTCTTTCTCTTACTTCCAAAGCAATTTATCATTGATTTTATAGAATTTAATCCATTTTGGTATTTGGAATACAATTTCCCCCGTTTAGCAGTGCGGTAATATTCCTGAAAAAAACAAAATTTCGTAACAAGTTCAGTTTAGAGACGTTACTTACAAGTTTCTCATTAGGAAATCGTTCGATGATCTCTTTCTCGATTTTATGACTTTGTGATAGTGTCATTCTCAAATCATTTTCTTGAAAGTGTTGCACAATAAATTGGATCAGCAAATTTCGTTCTTTCTCATTAAAGTGATTATTGTTATTATTATTTAGAACCTGATTGAACTTGACACTGACTTTATACAACTGCTCTACCGCGAACTTCGATGCGAATAGCGCTAAACCGGCAAATTAGGCGGCTTAGAGGCTGGAGACAATAGTAGCGTTCCTTAAATTAAGGAACGCAATACATTGTTTTAATAACCGCGTTCATTATATTTGATGAAGGAATGCACATTTTAAAATTGTTCATTCATTTGAAGAACTAAAGTTATTAAAATAACGAATTATATTCGTTAACTCAATGCACAAAATATTCATTAATATAAAGAAAAAAAAACATTAATATTAAGATATTTTTTCATTGTTGTAATGAAATATTGCATCTTAAATTTAATGAACGAACTTTCACTGATTTAATGAATCGGTTTTTAATTTATGAAAATAAAGTTATTGAATTAATGAAATAATTCATCTATCCAATGAATTTTTTTTAATGTTCAGCATTCATTAATATTATGTACAAAAATTTTTTCAGTGTGGAACACCATTTGTCTCATCTTTCATTAAGCCCAAAACTTTTTTATTTGCTAAAGGAATTCCGTAAATATTATTTTCAGAATAATCTGACGTATCAAATTTATTAATGTTTGATTTTATAACTTCTTCGTACGCATTGTTACAGTTTAATTCATAAACAAAGCTATCTGTATCCATATACATTAGTTTACAACGATCTATACCCATTTCTGGTAACATAAAATCATAATGAAAGTCATACATGCAAATTTTGGAGAGATCTAGAATTACCATACCAATATACAAGGGTTTATTGAAAACTAGTTCAGTCTTTCTTAATTCAATAGCCATAAAGTCTTCATCGAAAATCGTGCGACTATGAAATCTAAAACTTGATATTAAATTTTTAGCTCCATAGCGACCCTCCCATTTGTTTACCAACTTAACAATACGATGTTTTCGAATGTTTTGCATTGTTTTTCCGAAAACCGCATTATTCATTAATTTATATAAATTTTTAAGAAACGGTGTTGTAGCTGCTGTTCTTAATCGTGTATTTAACTCGATGTAGGGCTTTAACCAAGGAGATTGTCTAAATTTTAATACTTTATGAATTTTTTTAACAATTATACCATGCCGAATTGCTTGCTTTAGATTACGATAATGTATGATGTATTCTTTTTTATCATATAGGGTAGTCAATAATTTAGGTAATTTAGATCCGGGAGGTATGTGATGTTCAGCGGCAAACGGAAAATCTTTGTGTAGATCATGAAGCTCTCGGGGGTACTCCAAGTCTACTTGTAAAATAAATCCTTTGGCAGCATTATCGGGAATACTTAGTACATCTATATTGGTATCGTCTACCCATTCGAATTCTCCAGAAGGTAGAGGCTCGCACATAGCCCAACCATATAAATTATTAACATCCAAATACATCAAATATTTATCTGGTTTGCTAGGATCATATTCATGCATGTATTTGTTATTGGCTTCAGAATACCTACCGCTGCACACAGATATACCTCCACGAATCCCTTTTTCTATAAACATTATCATATCTAGATCCCATAACAATCCCAATCTACATTGAGTAAATTTTAGCATGCAATCCCACGTGTAACCAGGCATAGTATAATACCAAGCTGGATCTAAACCATAAGTTAATCTACAATTATTTCTAAAATTTTCAAACACGTCAGTCAAAAGTAAAACATCTGTTTTAAGGTAAATATCTGAATATTCACCTAAATTTTTAATTTCAAATGTATTCCAAACTTTCTGAGCATGCTCATACTTTTCAAGAGTAATATTTTCATCGTTTAATTTATTATAAAATGATTCTATTGGTGGCAAAGATGTTTCTTTTAGCCGTTCAAAAGAGTTTATATAATCGTAACAAAATACTCCCTTTTTAGTTAATAATCGAAATTTTTCATCATTTAAATGAGAAAACTCTTTTTTGGAAATTTTAAAATCGTTAGGACTTAAAGCATTTACTAATTCATCCAAAGATGTACCCATAAATCTATATGAATCTATAAATCTAAATTTTATGTTGGTATCAACGTCAGCTAAAGTGAAAGAAATATATTTTTCTTTATTAATGGGAAGGACGGTCAAGCTACCTTTATCTTTTAAGGAAGTAATAATGAAATGTGAATCATAACCGGATAAATTGTGGAAAATTATTGGAACAACAAATTGTTTTTTAAAATTTAAATTGCATTTCTGATGTGCAAATCCCCTAAATTCCCCAGTGAAATGATCATGATCTCTGACAATCACATCTTTTTGAGCAAAAGATTTTTCACAAATATGACAAATGGTTTTCTTATGATTTTTTAAAGGTACTATCATAGGAATAATATTTTTTATTTTTGACTCAATTAATTTAGCAACGTCCGACATTTTATTTGCAAACCAATCCATGCAATTTGAACCACGATAGCTATCGAAAAAAGAAAGGTTATTATCATAAGAACATTGTACGTAGTAGGCAGCACTATACGCTTTATGCTTTTTATATTTTAAAGTTTTATTTTATTTATTTTATTTATTTTATTTTTACATTTTTATCTGTAAAATCTTCTAAAATACATTCAAAATCTGCAGTTATAACAAAAGGAGTAGTTTGTTTATACACAAAATTTCTAAATTCCAAATGGCTATAGTCAGGTAAACTAATTTTATATTTATTCACTTTACTACATAATTTTTCATGTTCAATTAATTTTTTTTCTACTTGAAAGTAATTTAGACATCTATCACAAATAAATTTTTTACCATCATGTTTGTTTATGTCTCTTGACAAAAGTCTTGACAGATCTTTAATCCAAATATAATGATATTTAATATCTAGTTCTTCTTCTTCTTCTTCCATATAAGGAGGAGCTTCGTAATCATTTAATTTAGGATAATATTTATTTTGGATTAAAAGCAAATTAACGTGAGTTTCTAATTTATTTTTTGTTAATAATGCTGGCACTACTGAGTAAAATTTTTTATTTTTAACTTCATTTAATTCTAATGCATATACATAAATTGAAATATTATTTAATTTTTCAAATTTGGAGATTTGATGTAATGACATCGGAGATTCCAAGACATCTGTTTTGAGTACAGTACTGTACCATGGATACGAAGAAGTTAATTCTTTGTGTGATTTTGCAGGGTACAAAGCACTTACAATAGCCCAATAAAAACAAGCCTGGTCATTATTTTTAATATTTATACAAGTCCGTTTCTTTTGAACTTCATCTGGTAACTTAATGTAAGATGATCCGTTGCCAATTTCATACTTATTAATATTTATTTCCAATGAAACAATTTTACTTAAAGCCCACCCTGAATCATGTTCTTGAAATTCCGATAATTTATTTAAAATTCTATCAGTTATGTTATTATTAAACCAAAGTTTCATATCTGTTGACACATCGATCGATTCATTTTTAGTATTAAAATATTTTAAATCTGAAGTCTCATTGTCCAAAGAACTTTTAATAAACTCGCCGCAAAAAATGACATTTACTTTAATTATTTGAAACTGTTTTAAAATTTGTTTTATTTTTTTCTGAAAAATTAAAAATGTATCATCTAAAAATTTTCCCAAGTCCTTATGATATAAATTAACTAAAACAGCTGTTTTAATTCGGCTTTTAAAAGCTGAGGCAACATTAACGCATTTTACTCTATTTTGAAGTTTTAGTCCCCCACCCATATGTCTGTTTAAAATTAATATTTTAAAATGTTTTAAGTGACCCAGATTAGTTTGTATTTTTCTCAAATTACTTATTGATAAATTTTTATTAACTCGAATAGATCTATCAAGACTTTTTATATTTGAATTTAAACGTTTTAACCATAATTCTTTATCTTTACTTGTAAAAGAGTCAAATGATATTTTTCTTAATTTACGAATACATAGAAGAAGGTTATCGGACTTTTTAATTATATCACTCATATTTAAAATATTCTCTCTCTTACCTTATAATTTTAATGAAAGATTATTGGTTGAGCTTCTGGCACCGTTGAAGAAGATGCTGATGATTCTAATACACACCGTAGAAGAAGATGATGTTGATGATGTAAAATTCTAAAAAACAATATAATAAAAGTAAATATCACAAAAAAATTATGTTAACGAAACATTTTAGAAAACATTAGTTCTCTAACTCACCCTTAAATCTTTTGTATTTCAAAAGTTGATAGTGGATTTTGCTTCCCAATATCTATCTGTCCTCTATATATGATTGAATATTCTTGATTCTTGTTGAACTCCTCAACGTAGGGTCGGTAATATTCTGTTACTCTTCTGGGTAGAAAGACTGCTTTATCTTCTAACTCAAGGAGGATCGCTTCCCCAAATCTATTTTTAACAACTTTAACGAAATATATTTTTAGAGGTGTATCCTTTGGAAGTTAATTTAATTTAACTAATTCTTTTCTTTCTGCAAGAGATAATGCATTTAATTCATCTAAAAAAAAACAAATATAATTAATAAAATAATTCTTACCTTTCTTTCTGGAGTAGTAGTAGTAGAACTTGGAACTGTCTCAGCGCAAACTGCTCTCTCCAGCTTGCTTCTTACATATTTATATGCAACATAATCTACGTCACAACGTGGGTTTTTTGGTTACTCAATTGCGGTTGATGCACATCCTCTGCTGTAGATAAGATCTTTTCCGCTCCAGAAACAATTATTTTTTTTTTGATTGTGGTTTTTCTTATCGACGTTTGTAAATCATTTTAACATTTTTATCGATAATTTGCTAGTGCCCAAAAGGTATGGTGTACAGTATACCTAAACGCGTCTTTTTCATATATCCACTATTGAAAATTATGCGCAAAGGGCGGATTCAGTAGCTTCGCTACTTCGGCTCTCTCGCTGGTAATGCCTTTTTTGACTTGTGAGTGACGTCATAGACCACCCGTTCTTTTATCGTTGTACGCTGGTGATCCATAAGGATTTTGTCTTAAAAGGCGGAATGCCGTCGCGCTGGAGTGGTCAGCTGATATGCCTTTTGGCCCGAACCGTTGGAATGACGTCACGCTGGCATGCCCGTTAATGCCTTTTGACCCGAACCGTTGGAATGACGTCACGCTGAAGGACTGGCATGCCGAGAACCGAATGACGTCACGCTGCATGCCTAGAACCGAATGACGTCACGCTGGCATGCCTTTTTGGATTAAAAATGGCGGTCAGCACCTAGCGGTTGATAGGGGATGGTGGCGCACTCCCCAACGCGATCTACATTACCGACATGTGGCTAACGGCAGGGAGATGGCGACACTTTCTCTCTCATCCTATATTCCAGGCAACTCACAATACACATCGATTGTCTCTCTCATACACATTGATTTCCCTATATGTCTCTCTCTAACACATTGATTTCCCTATATTTGTAGTGAGGCTGTCCTAGTATATCTACTCAGTTTTCTGGTGGATTTTTCAAGCGAAAGATATGCCCCAAATGTAGGCATAATTTAGAATTTATTTCATAAGTAATAGAGAGTTTGCGGTCAGTCGTTTTACGTTACGTTAGACTCTTATTTTACGTTATATTGTAGTGTATCGTAAAGTTTATAAACATAGCTTGCGGTTATCGTAGCTTAAAAATCAAGGTTACAGATGACATATGATATGACACTAGCACAAGTTTAAAAAAGACCGCTAAAAATAATTAAGACTTTATTTTACAATTAAATTTACAATCAGTGCAGAGCAATAATATTATAGTTTCTTGTTTCGTTTTAAAAAACAAGACATTATTGAACTCGATAAAGTTTTGCAAATACCAAACAGGATTAAAACTAATGATAAACATGCATGATACAACATTTTACAATGTAAATTTGTTGTACTGTGGAAGTAAAGTATAAGCATTAAAATCTGATTGGTTAACGTTATTTTCTAAAATAGCGTATAAATAAGATATATATATATATAATTTTTGTTACATTTTTACGTTATACATTATAATGGTAATTTTTATAACGTAAAATACCTTACCGCAAACTCTCTAATATTTAATATTTATAGTCGGTGCAAAACAAAATTTGATACACGTCATCATAATTTTACGTCGAGACGTATAGACAATGTTGCCGGACTTTTATAAGTTTACAAGATTTAAAGATCGATTCGAATAAAAATATCCAAAACAACTTATTTGAAGTGACATCAAACAAAGTACCAACATAATTTTATATTTTTTTTCCTTTTGGGTATGTGGGTTTAACAAAATAAAGAATATAATATTATTTGCTTTTATTCGTTATAATTAGATTCATCACTACTAGTTTCAGTTTCTTCATTGGGATTTATAATTATAGGTGCAATCTCTAGTGTATCCAACAATCTCTCTCTATCAAACCATTTAAAAATTTCCTCTTTAGTATGATGAATAGTTTTTTTCCAAATTTCTGCTGTAATCTTTTCAAGAGCTTCAGACCACATATTTAAACAGTATGTTTCAGTGGTTTCGTCTCTGCCAATGTGTCTGTTATAATATTGTTTTGATGTACCCCATACCAGTTCTATGGGATAGAAAATACAATGATATGGGGGTAAACGTAGCACTTTGTGTGCATATTGCTCTGATAAATGGTCAGCCATATATATGACTGGTGGTTTATTTCTTAAAATTAAACGATTATCCCAAGGAAATTTCCAAAGTTAAGTATAAAATTCAAATTATTACTTCCTCATTTCTTACCTATTAACAATGTTCAGAAGTTCAACTTTTAGCATATTTTCTGTAAAATCAAGGTTTTGACTAGTCAACCATTCTTTAATTTGTGGTTTGTTCCAACTTGTATTAGGTGTTTTATGGAGTAAAACACTGTGATATGGAGCATTGTCCATAACAATTATGCTGGGTTCTGTGAGATTAATTAACAGCTGGTTCTCAAACCACTTTAAAAAATTAGCCATTTTACCATGGTAATCACTTAATTTGGTTTTTGAGAAAAATATTGCTTTCGCACCGTCAATAAACCCATTTTCATTCCCAGCATGGAGTATGATATATCTACGAAAAATAAAACTTATTGTTGAACAGAAACATTTAAAATTACCATGTAAATAGGTACAAAGACATATACTATTAATTATACTAAAATAACCGGAGAGTTTACCTTTTACCATCAACTTTAGTCGTTTTGACACACCTTTTTTCATTATTTTGTCATGAACGGTTTATGCTACCATTTTGAAATATCCATGTTTCATCAATAAAAACAAATTTATATAGACCTGCTTATTTTTCTTTAATGTAGTTCTTTAAAAATCTAACCCGTTTTACAGCAATATCAGGAAGCTCCATGAGCCCCTGCCTTGGTTCAACTTTTTTCCATTTGAAACCAATTTCCTTTAATAAATTTGATAAAGACCTTCGAGAACCTTTAAATAAGTGCCTTACTTTTAATTCAGCAAGTAAAGAATTAAAAGTTACATCCTCTCCTGAAAAAAAAATAATATTATTTTTTGTGGTCTTACAATTAAAAAGAATTTAAATAGCTGTGTTCAGAGGAAAAAGGCTTACTTTTTTTTCATACATATTGTAGATTACATTTCGAATTCCACTTGTATTTAATACATCGGTATTAGTTACTCTTTTTTCATACCGACGTTTCTTTGGAGGCGACTTTAATATTCCATGGTCTTTCACAGTTTTTGAAATACTGGAAACTGTAGCCATACTGAGGTTGAGTGCAGCTGCCACACGCTAAAATAAAATGATTTTGATAGAATTGGCTGTTACTTGATGGATATCCATAACTAAGTTAAATAAACACAAAAATGTTTTCACGATATCCACAATATACTGTGGATATCGAGAAAACATTTGTATTTTTATTTAACTTAAATAATATTTTGTCTAATATACTGTTTAAAAGTTTTTACTAACTTCGCGAACAGCAGCAGCAGGTATGAAAGGGCCACCATTGTCTCGTTCTCAGCGGCGGCCTTAGGGGGTGGCGAACAGGGCAATCGCCCGGGGCCTCGCTCTTGCAGGGGCCTCGCGCAACAAACCAAGCAAATTTTAAAAAATCTAGATTTTTTTAACTATATTTTTTTGATTTAAAACTTTCGATTTTGATGCTTAATTACTTATTAAGGTTATAACATAACGGTAAATTAAAATTAAGTTATTATTCATTCAAAACATAATTGAAAAATTCATTATGTAGTACTTGAATATCGCGGAATCAGCACAGAGGTTGCAATAAAAAACAAATAAAACCGTACTGTATAATACACAGGCAATTTGTCAATAAAATACCTTATGCTGCAAACATTAAAGTTGTGGGGATGGACAACTGTTTAACTGATTTCAAATTTATTATTATTTAAACTGTGATTGGTTATACACAATAAATAGGCCATCCTTAAAATTTATTCAATGCAAGCGATTTGAGTATGTATAATATAAAAAGATTAAAGGAAATTAGTGATAGTGAACTTTTGAAGCAATGCATCGACTTGCAAATATCTATGACAGTAGAAGAATCATGTGATATTGATGGACATGAATTGTACGAAGAATTGAATATGTTCATCCGTGTGTATGAAGGAAACGACGACATTATCTCGGTGCTGAAATACATAATAGAAAAAAAATTAATTGAAGTTTACCCCACTATCGAAATAGTCCTGAGAATTATTGCTACCACACCTGTTACAGTAGCGTCTGCTGAAAGGAGTTTTTCGAGGCTTAAAATTGTTAAAACATATTTGAGGAATTCGATGACACTAGATCGGCTTTCAGCCCTTGCTATTCTTTTAATCGAAAATAACGTAGCTCATTCGTTAGATTATTGTGCTTTAATTAAAGACTTTAGTCTTCAGAAAAGCCGCAAACATCAATTTTAAAATTTATCATCTCTGTATTTGTTAATTTTGCAAATCTTTCAATGTAAAACATTTTAAAACTGAAATTTTATTTATTTATATAACTTTAGTATTTCTCCTCAAACGTGACAAATACCTAAACCAAACAACCAGACCTACTTTCGCATTACATACTTTTCACGAACGACAAAGGGCCTCGCAAAGACCTGCCGCCCTGAGCCTCGCAATGGGTAAGGCCGCCTCTGCTCGTTCTCTTTCAAAAAAATTTATCAAAGAAGCTACCAGTTCTTTGCAGCGACTATTTAGTTATTTTGGCATTTTTTCACTTATTACACTGTTTTTGTTCTTAAAAGAACAGTGTGTGAACTCTGTAACAGAATAGAAAAGAAATTTCTTTCTATTTTAGGAAATTTCTTGTAACGTTACTCTGTATGTCTATTCGGAGGTTTTCGTGTAGTTTCGTATGCGTATTCGGAAGATAGAAATAGAAACAGCTAAAAGGGTCTTTCTATGTCTGATTTGTGGTTTCTATGGCGCAAAACATCAAAACAAATATTGTAACCGTAAGGTTTATGCCCTCTCTGCCCTAGGTACATCATACAGCATTATTAGGTTATTGTTTTTTATTAAAGAAGTTTTATTTTTAATTAAAAATGAGAAGTATTTTATTAATTTTTCTTGTAAACAAGATTTTTTTTCTGTATAAACAATACTTAATTGATGCTATGCATTAACACGGTATCAAAGTTCCGTCATTAACTCTCAGCAATTGGCATTGTTTTTTAGTTTATCATGTTGTCAATAAAAACCTATCTTTGGGTTTATTAATGTTTATTTTGATTTTACCACAACTACCTAGCTAATATTGTTTGAACTCTCAGGATGTTCTAAGTATTTGTCGTGTGTCGTCACGACACTGTCGTGGATGTCTCCTGTCGACACTCTTTTTCAATCTTCTTCTTCTGCCTCTTCTATAAAATTCGCAATTACCAAATCCATTTCTCAATGAATAGAAAAGCACAAAAAACAACAAATAACGCAAAGCAAAATAAGTAATAACAGCTTAAAATGACAATATTGACATTTGTGATGGCAAAATTACTGGTAGATAGGTTAAAAATCCAAATGTTTTTAGGTTCATTAGTACACATTTCTCTATATCTGAACTTGCCTGAAGGTTTTAGGAAAAAGTCATAGAGAGTAGGGTTTGTTGATAGAAAGAAATTTTCTTTCTTTGCTATTTCTTTTCTATTTCTATCTCTATCGAGTTACAGAGTACGCGTGCAGTTTTTTTATAATTTAAAATAACAACAAGAAAGAAGAACACAAAAACCACAAACAAAATGACAAATACAAAACTAAAAATACTAATCGGTGACAACGGCAACGACGCGACTTGCCAATCAGGGCTACCAACTTTATGTAAACAAATTTAAGTATTTTATATTGATTTATTGAAGGAACCTTAGAATATAAAAACGAAGGAAGGAGCGTTATACATAAACACCAATAGTCCTAGATGGTGTTTAAAAATGGCGTCAGCAGTTTCCGGTTTGTCAGTGGCGTATCAATTTTAGTTTATGATAAAATGTTGTATCAATTTCAAAAATAAAAATACTGATGTAAGAAAGTTTTAAAACGTAATACATTTTGTAAACCATATTTCTATATACACTTTTATTAAATACATATATAAATATTACATAGCTGTGCATATTCAGTAAATCACTTACGTAAATAAATTGCATATGTGTACGTCTCTGAATTCTAGTTTCTTAAACACTAAAACAGTACTGTCTCAAATGTCAAAAAAACTGTCAATAACAATAATGATGAATCATATATGGTATTTGCAAATGGCCGCTGTGACGTAATTTCCGTCGTAAACTACCAACTTGGGAAAGATGTTAGGCTCCTTCCTTACTTTTTATATTCTAAGGAAGGAACATATCAATTCATGAATGTAATTAACAAAAAACAAAAAAATATCTCTAATTTTCAAGTTCCCTTTAATATAATGTGAAATTTTCTACCTTCACGTTTTTTGTTTACTTCAGTTATTTTCTGTCAATTTTCAAACTTCGTGAACAATTCGACAACGCTGCAAATGTTGACAATGATGACGTGAACGCAACTTTATTTGGCTTTCACTATACCACTCACTATATTTCCGTACAAAACGCATTGGTATAAACAAAAACAGCTACTGTGAATCCCTCGAGGTAGATTCATTGATTCGGTAATTAAATATTTGTCAGATAAAAGGTATTACTCGTGATTATCTGGCCATTGAAATATTTTTATCTAATAATTATTGCAAAAATAGTTCGATTGCAAGCGATAAGAATAGACCAACGTAGAATTGAACATAAAATGCATTCCGTTATTAAATCAATTGGAAAATTAGGAAAATAATAGTATGTTCGAGACTATTGTTGGTTTTTTTCAATGACTGTCAAAAAAATTCAAATTTTTCAAAAGTGTTAATTTACCTTCGACCTACTTAGATTATTCGTACAGATTATTGATTCGATTTGTTTTAAAATTGACAATAGATATTCCAATAAAAAATAGTATCATGCTTTTATTCCTGATTTATCTATAGTTCATTTGTTTGGAGTTGGCGGCACAGCGAATTCATTATAAATGCAAATCATTCAAAGCCCTTCAGCAATTTTACGTGGTGTACTACCGATCTTGTTTATCACCACAACCTGTTTTGTATATTTTTCATTTCTGTATTGTAAAAATATATTTTTTCTACAAACGTCAAAAAATGACGTACTTTGTTACTATGACACCGTGCGCGAAGTAGTATGCGAAATATTTACTTCGCACACTGCATGTAAACTATATGGGATTTTTATATTTTAACCTTCATGTTTCTCAATCAAGCAAAAATCCATGAAATATTTATTTATTAATATATAACAATAATTATTAAGGTTTTCAAATTGTGAGAAAATTTAACACTACCTAATTTTATTTATTATTTACAATGTTAATAATAATGGTGCAGCCAGTGCACGAACCAATATTTATTCCCAAACCAGATAAGTCAGATTCAGCCCGTGATATCCTAGTTTTGGAAGTTGGAAGACTATCCACTGCCGTAGAGGTGACAGCACTTAATCCTGAAATTTCACAGTCTAAAATTTTATTTGATATCTGAATTTTATTGTTGATAGAATCTTCCACGTATCCTTCGGCCACAGTCGAAGATTTCCAACCTCCATGTCGCTTCAGAACACATATATCGGCCCCCGTATTAGCAAGGAGTGTGGCTGATGTTCTCCGAAAACAATGGCCCGTGTAGGCATCAGGATTTGGTAATTTTAGGTGTTTTGCTATTAAGCTAGGCATCTTTCCAATACTATTTATTCCAACAACTTGGTTAAAACATCTCTTATTTTGATACTTCAAAAACAATCGGCGACTGGTGGCATAACTTGGACGAAGAGCCGCATATTTTTGGCAAATGTCAATATAATCTTAATTTGAAACTGTAAAAATTCGTTGTGTATGCGTTTTTGAATCGAGTACTTTAACAATCAAAATGGAATTTTTATCTTCTATATCATCGACCGTAATTTTAATGAGTTCCTCACGGCGGCTAGCACCCGAAATACCCAGTATTAAAACAACCTAAAAGGAAATCAGTAATTTAAAAAACAATAAAACAATCATCAAAAATCTACCTTAACCAACAAATAGGTTTCATCATCTGCCTCTTTTATGAATTCTTCAACTTTATCTCTAGACAACACCTTAGATTTCTTAGGATGGTTTCCAACTGACATTTTTTTCAAATATGGAACCAACTTGGTAAATTTCTTGAAATCCACGTTTTCTTTAACACTGACTGTTGCTTTCAACATAGAATATATTACCCGTAACGTGGAAGACTTCAGCTTCTTAAACTTCTCTGCAAAATATGTCAACAGCACATTTTCGGATACTTTTCTTGCTTTATTTGATTCCCGTAAACTTGGCACACTATATTTAAAAATCTTAAAGTTTTTTTAGAGTTTTGGCATCCTTTGCAATAGTTCTAGAGTTCTCTGTAAGTATTTTCAATAGTTCCGGTTAATAAATACAAAAAAATCGAATTTTAAAATACTTACAGAGAACTCTAGAACTATTGCAAAGGATGCCAAAACTCTAAAAAAGTTCACGCAGCGCAGCGTACGAGTTCTGGCCGATCTAACTTGAGTTCTGAGTAGCGTTCCAATAGTTTTACATAAAACCCTTGTGAGATTTTCCGGCAAAATCATTTTTCTTCAAGTTATCTTCATTTTAAATATCGAAAAATCGACTTTAATTTAAAAAAAACTATTTACGAGTTCTAGCCAATCTGATTAGAGTTCTGAATAGCGTTCCTTTAGTTCTACATAAAACCTTTGTGACTTTTTCTGGCAAAATCATTTTTCTTCAAGTTATTTTCATTTTAAATATCGAAAAATCGACTTTTATTTAAAATGAAGATAACTTGAAGAAAGTTATTTTGCGGGAAAAAGTCACAAGGGTTTTGTGTAGAACTAAAGGAACGCTATTCAGAACTAAAGTCAGATCGGCCAGAACTCGTAAAAAAATTATTTTTAAATAAAATTACCTTTTAGGCACTTAGTTTTCAAAAATTGATTTTTTGCGTTTAATTGCTAGAACTATTAATATAATGGATATAGAACTCTAGAACTATTGTAAAATTAACTAGAACTCCGAAAAAATAATGTATTTTCATGATACGGTGCGATGCGTGAACTTGGCGCACCCTATTTTAAAATTCGATTTTTTTGTATTTATTAACCGGAACTATTGAAAATACTTACAGAGAACTCTAAAACTATTGCAAAGGATGCCAGAACTCTAAAAAAACTCTAAGATTTTTAAATATGGTGTGCCAAGTTCACGGGAATCTTTATTTGCTTCACACTAGGTACTCTTTAAATTGTTGATATGCATTTTCATACTGGCGCCTCGATTTCTCCGGTAAGAGATTTGAAATTATTGAATTGGCCGCAACTGTCAAGTTAGGTGAGGTACTGCTTACTTGATCGTGGCTCGAAATTTCCATTATTTCACAGTTATAAATATCACGCACGAAATTGACGCAAATAAAAATTCACTCCAAAATAATGAAAATAATTATCAAGAACTGTCACTTTGAAATAATTGTCAACAAATGCCATTTTATTTCTATAGTTACAGTACCTAATTACTTGATTTGGAAAAACAGTTCAAACCAGTTCAATACTTTTTTTCACATTAAGCTAAGCGTTTGTAGAAAAAGTTTTGTTTGCATCTCCTGCGCGAAATACTTTCGTGATCTCGACTATTTCGCACACTAGATACAAAAATAACTATTTTAATATATTATTTTGATATACTGCATGTTAAATAACAAAGAAAAAGAAAAATAAATAAAATCTTCTGTGCGATTGTTATGTAAATCTTGTAAGAACAAGCCCGGTCAATTATGGTTATCGATGTAGTAGTAGTACTAGACCCTTAGATTGATGTCTTTCCCACAAGATAGCTATCGAATAATACCAAATAAAGATAGCAAGACTATTGTCGTTTCTGCGAAAAGGTATTGGCGCTGCGATCGCTTTTGCGACTTGTATGGTATGTCTGTTTCTTCGGCGACTGGTGTCCTTTTTCGGCATCGTCGTCTCTGCGCTAGCCGACAAAAACGATCGCCTGAATATTTTTCGCTAACCATTAATTTATCGAGATACTTAATCGGGGAGAAAAATGTTGTCGTCGCACACGTCAAGGCGTGCGAGGCATTTTCGCAAGGGGCCAAACACATAAAACAGCCATTTGCTTGCTAATATACTAAGTGACATGAAAACTCGAACACCCAGTTTAAATGATTTTATTTTTATAAAATTTGGTAAATTTATTTATTTTACAATTGATAAAATTTTCAGCCTTATCAGTTAAAGATTCCAGTTTTTATATTGCTTTTTTTGAAATCCACTAACAATCCAAAAATGAATATTGTAGCCGTAGATCCAAATTTTGCAGATTTTGGTTCTTGACATTCTTTACGATTGGTTACGATGCCTAGGGTACGGAGACCTGTACGATTTCGTCAACTTAGTGAGTTTGATAGGGGTCGTATAGTGGGACTTCGGGAAGCTGGATTTTCTTTTCGGGAAATAGCATTTAGAGTGCAAAGAAGTGTAGACACCGTGGTTAGGTGTTGTCAGGCATGGCTTCAAGAAGGCCTACGCAAAGAGCAAGGGGCTCTGGACGCCCCCGTAGAACAACAGACCGTGAAGATCGCCGCCTAAGATAATTGGCCTTAAGGGACCGTTTCTCCACTACCAGGTCCATTGCAAATGAATGGTTTGCAGAACAAGGAAGATCTATTGGCATGCGAAATGTTTACCGATGAATAAGAAGTTTTGGCCTGTTTTCATACCGACCACACTGGGTCCTCCTTTTAACTCCAGAACACCGACGTAATCGCCTTGAGTGGTGCAGAGAACGGTCACTCTGGGATCAGCAATGGAACAGTAGTATATTTAGTGATGAAGACGACGTAGTGAAAGGAGAAATCCACGGTTTTTTGTTGAAAGCCATGTTCATCAAACCGTTGGAGTTATGGTTTGGGGTACTATAGCTTATGGTTCAAGATCACCTTTAATCTTCATCAGAGGTAACATGAACGCGCAGGAGATTGCTCAATTTGCAACGTCCTCCTTAGACTCTAGAAGAACTTCGAGAGGAGTTGGTGCTGATCAGAAGCATGCCTAGGCGCGTTGGAGAATACGTAACACTAGTGATGAGCAAATTCAAGACCAAGACCGGGTTAGTCTTGGTCTTGGTCTTGCATACAAGGTCTTGGTCTTGCAGTAAAATAAGCAATCTTGGTCTTGGTCTTGTTCTTGCAGGGTCCAGTCTTGGTCTTGGTCTTGGTCTTGCTCCAAGACTTTTACAATTCTTGCGCTTTTTTTTACTGGGGTCCATTTTTAGAAAAAAAAGGAAAAATAGTTCTTAAAATCATTACAAATAAAGAAAGATTAATTGAAAGGGATAGTATTTTTCATTATAAAAATTTTGTTTTTTTTTATATTACATTGTAGCGATAAAGTATGAAATAGTTATTATCCTAATAAGTGCCGAAAAGTTAATTTCCGCAAGAGTTAGGATCAATATTTTTTTACAAACAAAATCACCTCGAAAATTATTTAGATACTTGAATAGATGCGATTGTGACAATTAAATCTTTCATAGTGTCAATAAATACACGACTATAGCTATAGCAACTAAGCACAGCCGATCAACTTCTGCTTGTTATGGTACCATCAGTAATTATAACCCTCAAAACCAAGCTTCTTCTTCATAAAAAAGCTATCACATGGTGTTAAGTCGGGACTATTTGGCTGCCAAATTGATTATTTAACTGTTCTTGAACTACTACGACATTATGTCCCTGCTCCCATATCTTACTATTTAATTGATTTTGTTTTTATTAACTCATCCACTTCTGTAATATGATTTCCCAGTTAATTTACAATCATAAAAAACATTGGTCAAACTACTTTTCTTTGCTTAATTTATTTTTCTATTTTTTTCTGTTCCCGCAAACACCTATTTCTTCTATTAAAAATACCTGTAGTTGAAAAATTTGATTCATCTGTCCATTACAATGATTAGGATCATTTTACCATTGTTACGAACATCGGTAAGTTGTTTATGTGTTGCTCCTAGTAGAGGTGGATTGTTTAATCTGTTTATTTGAAACAGTTTCTTTCATTAAGGATCGAAATACGTTTAACGTACGTTAAAAAAAATTTAAGTGCGTGTAGGCTTCTAAATAATTGATATAATTGTAGGATTTATAGGGTTGTGAGCTATAGGAACATTTTGTCTCTCTTTTTTAAATTGTTTTTTGAAAATAATTGGAACTGTTGTAACTGCTTCTCAAAAAGAGCATGTTTGTCCATATCTACTTCGGTTGCTCCTTTCTTCCGTTGATGGCGCTATCAATGGGTGGGGATGCTCAAGCCGAGTGGTCTGGACACTCCAGGCCATAGTGTAGTAAAATGAATTTTATATTATAAAGAAAATATTAGCAACACATTATTGTGTATAAAAAATTATGTATACTGTCAAATTTTATGGTTTTGATTAAACAGTTCTTGCAGTAACATCTTTATTCGAGGCAATTGTTTAGCAAAATTGGGTATTTGATGATCATTCTTTGATTGTCTTGTTCTTTTTATGTTTCCAGCATCCGGAATGTGAATGCAGCCATCACACTTGCGGTCCGAATTGCGAAAGATGCTGTCCCATGTACAACCAAAGGCAATGGGGACCTGGTTCTTCAAGAGACGCTAGACAATGTTTGGCTTGCAATTGCCACGGTCACAGCTCCAGCTGTCATTACGAAGAAGACGTCGACAGAGCTGGATTAAGCATGGACGCACATGGAACTTATCAAGGAGGAGGAGTCTGTGATAATTGTACAGTAAGTAAAATTTCTATCTGCCTAAATATTTTTCTTTTGTTATAATTTGCAAGTAAATCAAAGAAAATAATAAATTATATGCATAGAAAAGGGGATGGTTGAAACATAGTTTTTTCTGCTATGGAATATAGCTCTATTCTAACGTTTTCCTATGCTACAATACAATAACATAGGTGGCTGCTGTCTAGAGTGAGTTTTCTGTTTTCTGTCATAAACGTCAGCGCAAATATCACTCTGGACTTACTACTAGGAACTTCCAGAAAGAAATATAGAATGATAGAAAATTTATAAACTCGATCTTAAGAAGTATAAGTATTTTACTAAATGGGAAATGTAAGTTTCAGTTAAAAATATTCAACAATATCCATATTTATTATTAAGTTGGTCAATGAGCAGATAAACGAATCTTTAGTTGCAGTCGTAGAAAAAATATAGTGTGCAACACGTAGGAAAACTATTTTTACCACTTGTTTTACAATATGCTATTTTTTGGATAGTTGGTTTCTTCGTTTTGTTTGAAACTGATAGATCCATGATTTTGAAGCCTTGTTCTGTCAAATATGATTATTTAGTTTGAGTGTTTTTTTGTATCCATAGAGTGGATTGTGGGCGAAGAAAAGAATAGATAATAGTTATTTAAGTTACAAGTCCGGGAAGTGACTTATTACGGTACGAGATAGATGTAATTACGGACGTGTATCGTACTATATTTTTTTATACTGCCTTTGGTTTTAAACGCAATAAAGTATGAAACTGAAATGACATAATATTTGATCATTTTATTAGGAAGTCATGTAGACTGCTGTGAAAAAATTATGTTACTTGATTTATTCTTAACATGGTTGATTTGCTGTAACAATGTAAATAAAGGCAGACATATTGAATTTTTCTGCACACACGAAATATCTGCGAAGAAAATGGATCTGAAATTGGATGAAACTGCTGAGAAAACTGCGGAAGCGATAGGGCAAATCATTCCAGTTAAGTCTGCGAAAAGATATGAAAAAGAATATGCGCTGTTTTGCAACTGGCGTGAACAACACAATTTGAAAAGTAGTGCTGATGAAAATGTGATGTTGGCTTACTTTTTGGATGTGGTAAAAACAGTTTTTTTAAAGAATATTCTTTTCAACAGTTTAAATTTTCAGTCAAAAACATCCAACCCTTCTTTATTATGGTACAAATACTCGATGGTAAAATCAATGATTATGGTTAATGAGAATGTCAGCATATTAAGTTACCCAAAGTTAATAGCTTTTTTGAAAAAACAAAATGTAGATCATCAGCCAAACCAGTCGAAGGTGCTGACAAAGGAACAAATTGAAAGCTTCATGAGGGACGCTCCAGATAAAAAATATCTATTATTCAAAGTGATAGCATTACTTGGAGTTGCTGGAGGTTGCCAAAGGGAAGAGATCTATAATTTAGAAGTTAGTGATGTGGAGGATACGGGTACTCAGCTATTACTTAAGATTAACCAGACAAAAACGCATATTCGACGAGATTTCACTGTGTTTAACAGTGATGAGGTTCACTATTTGGATGTGTTTAGAAAATACATGAATTTACGGCAACACGTCTTCCTGAAAGCTCTTTTGGTGGGTAATACAGAAGGAAAATGTCTGTCTCAAAGAGCTGGTATACATACTGTTGGCAGAGCACCTAAGAAAATAACTGTGTTCTTAAAACTAGACCAACCAGAATAGTATACAGGTCATTGCTTCAGGAGGACATCCTCAACGTTGTTGGCCTATGCTGGGGCTGACCTTAAAGTTCTAAAACAGCACGGTGGATGGAAGAGTTCTATAGAAGAATCGATTGAAGGCAAAAATAAGATTGCAAGAATGATCCAAAGGGGCGAAACTTTTGTTGAAGTGCTACATCACAGTCACACGTCTTCCGCGATTACAGAAAATAACTCCATTAATACATATTGCTGGTAAAAGAAGTTGTACAATTAATTTCAATATTCAAAAATTAGAATAAAAGCTTAGTTTATGTTGATTCACTTATTATTTCAAACAACATTTGGAGAATTGAAGAGTACTGTAAAGTACAAGTGTACCGTCAACTGCCAAAATTGAAGATAAATTCTGTTATTTTCATCTCTGTATTATTCTAAATAATTTTTTTGTTGGTTTCACGATGCAAAAATGGAAAACCAATTTGGTTTCTTGACCTACAAAAATCTTTTGTGTGGCAACGAAAATGTGTTACGGATTTTTCCGGATCATACTTATATTTATATAAGAATGGAGCAGTTTCCTTTATTTTCTAGGGAAAAATGTAATTTTCCAGGCCGTAGCAGCACTTTAGACGATGCGGTAGGGATTTACTATCAATTTCCATAAAGATTTTTCATTGTTTTTAATGTTCTGTTAAAAGCACACTAAAGAAACTCTATTGTTAATGGAAAAACCTACCCCTGGAAAATATTTAAAATTGTATTTTATTTACTTACGTTTTAAAGAAATTAAAATTGTATTATTATTTTAGGTAGGAAAAATTTAGTAATTTTTGGGGAATCAGAAAACTTAACAATCTCTAGTAGCTATTTTCGAAATTCTTCAGGAAAAATTAAGTTTTATAATGGCGTTTAGAACGTTTACAGGACGTATTTATAAAACAATGTTTTATAAACATTTTCGCAATGTTCTTACAGCTGTTATAAGCATGGAATTGGCGCGGATTATAAAACAAAAAGCCTGTTAGACATGCTTTGTTTGTAGCTATAATAAAACTGTTTTATAACAGCTCCGTTACTAGAATAAAACGAGACATTTAAAGCTACTACTCTAGCTGAAAAAACTGTAAATGCAAACAAAAAATATATCATTAGGAGAATTTAAATATACCGAGATATAAAATATCTCAAATACCGCCGTGATTTTGTTATTATGACAGCTAAAAAATTTTGACGTTGACGATTCGAATATAACAATAATTGAATTAAGTAATTTTATATTAATTTATTAATTGCTGCTTTTTGCAAGTCAATAAAAGTGTTTTCATGAAGACTCAGTTTTTTAAAACTGCTTCAAGACTTCTGGGTATGACTGCAGCTGATGATACGATGATCGGTACCACCTCCACTTTTTTTGCATGCCACATCTGCCCTACAACTGACCGCCGAAATATAATTCGAGCCCCTAACTCTTCTTATGTATTAATAGGTGTCTCAGAAACTAATTCTTTAATATCACCCCAAATACAATAATCAAGCGGCGTCATGTCTGGTGAACGTGCAGTCCCCTCTGCCGATTCATTCGTGTGAACACTGTGCTTTCAGATAATTTCTGCCATTTAATCCAAAGACATTTTCGGAGACTATTGTATTAATAAAAAATTCTGAAAATTAAGAATAGTTATTTTGACACCTTGTATATATATATTTCAACCTGCTCAGGTATTCTTATTACGTTTATTTGTCTTAGGCCTTCACAACGGGAATCAACTGCGAAAAATGCCTTCCTGGATATTATCGTCCTGCAAACACTCCTCCCGATGCCGAACAGCCTTGCATACAGTGCGATTGCGAGCTGTCAGGATCCGCAGGAACTTGTGTGCAATACGGAGACCAAGCAGGCACGTGCCAATGCAGAGATGGATATACAGGAGAAAGATGCGAACAATGCGCAATGGGTTATACGGGATTCCCCGACTGTCAACCGTGTCCTTGTGACGTGAAAGGAATCAGAAGTATGGATGGGTGTGAAGTTGGCTGCGTTTGCAAGGTACTGTATTTAATTCTTTATCATCTATTGTGTACCGTATTTAAATTTGATTTATTTTCAGGAGAATGTCGAAGGTAAATACTGCGACAGATGCAAGTTTGGTTATTTCGGCTTGAGAAGTGATGTTGAAGAAGGTTGTCTGCCTTGTTACTGTTCCCAAGTAACTACACTATGCGAATCGGCTTTGCTAAAGAAACAAACGGTAGGTAAACTATTGCGCGGACCCCTTCTTGTTTCAGAACTATGTTTTTCCGATACACTGCTACCCCGAGTTTCCTCTCCAACTTGTCTAAATCCTCCTTATTATCCTCCATCTCACACCTCACGCATATTCCATCCCAATCTTGTGTAGATACCCCACTCTTGACCCATGCTCAGTGAGCACTTGGGTCAAGAAGTAGGTCACCTCCCTAAACTCTCGGTCCACTTATTCCCTTCGGGAATTCTTGTTTTGCAATATAACATTGCAAAAGGTGGAAGAATGTTGAGAATGCAAAGAGCATATTTTTGTCTTGTTTTAAGCACTCTGTATATATGTTTTAAAATATTAACAAGTAATGTCAATTTCATATATTGTAAAATAATCTTGTTAATTGTCAGTACAATAAAAGTATGTATTATTAAAGTAGAAATAACACATAACTATTATACAAGGCTCGCACATTTGGCACCCAACGTGGGGGAAATGTAGTATTAAAGGATATAATATATAAGGATATGCTATGGCTTGGATAGCCTTATGGTAATGAGGCTAATATGGGTAATAAGAGAATTCTTATTAACCACACTATACTACCAATATAATTATAAAAAATACTGGTTAAAATTCTACCCAAATAGATGGCGCTGTCTTATATATTTCCACAAGTGCAATAGTAAATTTTCAATTTACGAAGAAATTAAAATATTATGTTCTTTTATTCACTAATTCATTTCGACCTATTACGCCGACAAAGAAAATCCATCTGACGACGCCCATTGTTGGTCTTCTGTCCGAGAAAATTCGCAATTAGATTTTCTGCCATTTACAGTGGATTTTCCTTAGTTTCTTTGTTCGCCTCTCATGTTTACGAATAAACTGTACAATTCTAATTCACACGGTAGTTGTCAGTCGAGGGGAGGCAAGCAAAGTTTAAATATTTGATTAAATTGATTAAGGGGTGAGCTTAAATTAACCTGGTTAACGTAAATACGCAGCGGCGTCCGGATTAAGGGGATTGTGATGGTTGATAAATACACTGTTAGACTAAAATCATTATAATTATATTTCTAAGTGTCAAAACTAATTACAACACTTCATTGCTATAAAAATAACTTTAAATATGCTTAGTTAGCAACATAGCGAACATTTATTGAACTTGAACGCGAATAACGTCTATCTATTTATATCCGTAGACCATTGAATATGTTTACTTGTTTTAATTACCGGACCTTAGTTAAAGACACGCTATGACATTGAACGTGATGTTATCATAACACAACTATGCTCTTCTAGGTCGTAGATATTTACCTATAGTAGTTTAATTAAATATACAAAATATACAGGGTGTTCACACCACAGGACTAACGTGACAGGTAAACATACTGCACATATATAGAAGACAATTTCCAAGTTAAGTTCATTTGGTTCAATCGGATTGATTTCTGTTTAACAAGTGGCTATAGCTATTAGTCCAATTTTATTTTTATTTTGTTAATAACACCAGATTGGAAGTTTAGATGCATCACAAAACATCCAGATAAGGTGTCTACATCCTCAGACCATTTGGCGATGCTTTTTGCAAACAAGTACTCGCTAGGAAGAAGATTTGCTTCTTTTCCCATTCATCCCTACTAGACAGAAGAACGTTGAAGGGCTTCTGTAAATATATCCTTGAGGAGAGGATATCTAAGATCACTCCAAGAATGTGATGAGTACTAATCAGACAACTTGGTCTTTGCAAAAGACTGGAGTCCTTTTTCCCATCAAGCTACATCATCAATACAGTAACCAGTAAATCTGGCGCTAGCTTTCTTTGTGAAGGAGACCAGTACTATTTTGTGGGAGTTCACAAATCTGTTCCTCCGCACACCAACAGTGGATGATGTGTAGAGCCTCTCAAGAATAACATCTACAAGAGGATACACACTTTGTCACTCCGCTTTTCTTTTATCAAAAGTACGTTTGGTAGAAGTAATTTTACCTATTTCAATCCCGAATATATCTATTTTATTGCTGGCAACTCCTGTTGCCAGCAATATGTATTAATGGAGTTGTTGATGGATTTACAGTGTTTTCTGTAATCGCAGAAGACGTGTGGCTGTGATGCAGCACTTCAACAAAAGTTTTGCCCCTTTGGATCATTCTTGCAATCTTGTTTTTGCCTTCAATCGATTCTTCTATATACTTTACTGCAACAACTGAGCAACTCTTCAATCCATCGTGCTGTTTTAGAACTTTGAGGTCAGCTCCAGCATTGGCCAACAACGTTGAGGTTGTCCTCCTGAAGCAATGACTTGTATACTTTTCTGGTTGGTCTAGTTTTATGAACTCAGCTATTTTCTTAGGTGCTCCGCCAACAGTATGTATATCAGCTCTTTGATACAGACATTTTCCTTGTCTATAACCCACCAAAAGAGCTTTCAGGGAGACGTGTTGCCGTAAATTCATGTATTTTCTAAACACATCCAAATAGTGAATCTCATCACTGTTAATCACAGTAAAAGCTCGTCGAGTATGCGTTTTTGTCTGGTTAATCTTAACTACTAGCTGAGTACCCGTATCCTCCACATCACTAACTTCTAAATTATAGATCTCTTCCCTTCGGCAACCTCCAGCAACTCCAAGTAATGCTATCACTTTGAGTAATAGATATTCTTTATCTGGAGCGTCCCTCATGAAGCTTTCAATTTGTTCCTTTGTCAGCACCTTCGACTGGTTTGGCTGATGGTCTACATTTTGTTTTTTCAAAAAAGCTATCAACTTTGGGAAACTTGATATGTCGACATTCTCATTAACCATAATCATTGATTTTACCATCGAGTATTTGGACCATAATGAAGAAGGGTTGAATGTTTTTGACTGAAAATTTATACTGTTGAAAAGAATATTCTTTAAAAAAACTGTTCTTACCACATCCAAAAAGTAAGCCAACTTCACATTTTCATCAGCACTCTTAATTTTCACATCTATTAGTTACCGTTTTCAAACCGTCAAAAGCTTGCGCACAAACAAATACGATACGGTAAAGGCGTGGACGAATTGCACTAACGAGAATAAAATTAACCTATTTTAATATTTTCAATGAACTATTTGGTTCCTGTGACACCCAAACAAACTTTTATTTTCCAAAAATTTCATAATCCTTAGGTGCCTCAGTTTTAAATACGATGAAAATTTGTTTTCCAGATTCGTTCGCTAAAAGAGTGGCAACTAACCGATTTAAAAGTATCGAAAGTGGTGAGACCCAACTGGAACGGTCAAAGCGTCTTCTCCCTCGGCAACTACGGAGATTTCGCCAGCGCCAGCGGCGGAGGGACTAGATGTTTTTACTGGCTAGCGCCCGATGAATATTTGGGCAATAAATTGGAAGCTTACAATGCGAATTTCTCGTTTAAGATGCAGTGGGTCGTGATGCGCGGTGATACTAGCGGAGAACCGATCAGAGGACCTAATATCGTCATCATGGGCAAGTAACAGTATTCATTTAATTAAACCCTATCTTAAAAATCATCCTCTGTTTCGATTTTCAGGTGCTAATGGCTTGAAAATAGGATCGGGAGACGATATATACACTACGTCGAAATTATCGTCGTTGATTAAACTCAACGAACTTGGTTGGTATCACATTCCCGATAACATTACAGATATTTCGAAAGTTAATAGCTCTGTGTATCACGGTAGAAGCGTTACCAGATCGGAATTTCTGAGCATACTCGTCAACGTGACAAATATCTTACTCAGATCGACATTTCACACGGATCAAATTGAATCTTTGTTAGAAGAAGCCACCTTGGATATTGGAGAAGACGATTATGGGTACAGCGGTGTGGAAAAATGTTCTTGTCCCTCTGGTACGTACCTATTTGTCAAATAAATTACTCAATCTTACTTCAAACTTTATAATATAAATAACAACTTAACCCTTTCAGTCACGGTGTTCTCCATTGAGGACACATTTTTTGTTGTGTTATCAAATCTTAAGAAATATACCTCTCATTTTTCTATGTTGATTTTTCTAATCCCAAAGATATAGTTTTACTATTAGTTCATAGACAGCACTAAGTAGCACAGCAGATTTTAAATAACGTTGATATTTATCTCAGTTGTTTGTGAAGTTGTCAATTGCTAACAGGTATGTATATCCTAATCGCTATTTATTTGTTTCAATAAATTTAATCCCTGAATATTTTTTATGAAAAGGGATACTGTAAACACAGATGCAATGGATGTGTATTTTCTATAAATTTACTAAATTTTTAGTATATAGGTATCCCTAAAGTTTGATGTCCACAATTGAGGACATCGGTACTTAAAGGAACCTAAATTCAAAACATACGAGTACGAAGAATGATTGTATTGTTTTTATAGGAAAGCCAAAAAAAGGAAACATTAGATCTACTTAATTTTAGAATGGAGATAGGCGATTTACTTGTGAAATTAGGAAAAATCCAAGGTAAGAAAACTGTAGGAAGGCCTTCATCCATTGATATTCAATGTAAGAAGCGAAATAAAGTTGAAATTAGACCTTTATCTAAAATACACTATGACAACATTGACCATTTACCTAAGTACGTAGAGGACAATGTAAAATTCCTGGATGCCAACGAAAAAGTAGATGGATTTATGAAAAATGTAAAATTCACCTATGTTTGCAGAAAGGTTGAAAGTTTTTTTTTGCAATTTCACAGAAAATATTAATCATTGCACAATTTTGTATTATTGAGAATTTTAATTTTATGTTTTTGGATATTTACATTAAATAACTTAATTTTTTATGGTTTATGTCATTTTTTATATTTTTATACCATTAAGTACTTGTGTCTTTACATGAGGACATGAATTTTTTTGTTATAAGTACCTTTTTTCCAAAAAAGCTCGCCTCTTCATGTTTTGAAGTCCAATTGTACACCAAATATGTATAAAAATAATTTTTTGTGTCAATTAGAATAATTCGTGACTCAAAGGGTTAAAATATTTATTGATTGTTGAATACTATTATTTCGAGGTT
The DNA here is from genome assembly GCA_035357415.1 of Ophraella communa. Lineage (NCBI taxonomy): Eukaryota > Metazoa > Arthropoda > Insecta > Coleoptera > Chrysomelidae > Ophraella > Ophraella communa. Next base: position 14,039,399 of record CM068992.1, read on the forward strand.
CCTTCCACTGTGAAGCTCATCAGGGTCTTTGGCTACACTTGCATCAACTCGTCTTTGAGTTGATGCAGACCAAATTTATTGATCCTAACGCCGTTTCATCCTCAGCCTGACATAATCTGCAGTCCGCATTCTCTGTCAGTCTAATTGTTTTCATTTGCCCTTCAAGGGGATGGTGTGCAGTCAGTAGTCCTATTATAAATTCGTAGGTCCTGTCTGATTCGTCAAAATTGCAGATACTGTGGTCAAGAAAACCCACATTTGGTGACTGGGCCACACACGCAATATCCTCAGGAAGTGAATTAATGGGCAGGGATCATCAAAGACAGTATTTTTCACAGTAAATGGTATTGGCAATAAACTACCCGATTTAATCTCATTGCGTAGAAAATCATCAGACAAAAGATGCAAATGTGCTACAGGTTCGAACTTAAGAAATTTGAATTTTGCATAATATAGGAGATATACAAGTAATTTATTTAAATGTTACAATTATATTCTATATTTAGCTCAGTGTCACTATCGCTCTGCTGTCGTATCTTCGTGATGTATGTATGTATGAGTTAGAGGTGATAATTACACTGCGACCTATAGAATCTATTGTGTCCCTCCTTACTTGCCATGTTCTGATATTTTCTCAGACTTATAGCAGCTCTTCGAGTCCTATTTTCCTGAGGAAGTTTAGGACATCGTTGGGCTTCAAATCAGGTAGATCCCCTTCCTCTATTTCATGTGCTCCTAGGTATCTAGCCCTAGAATTTTGCAAGGCAGGGCATTCTGAGAGTATGTGTATTGAGGTTTCATCCTCTTCCTCACAGAATCTGCACTTTGCTTGATCTGCTAACCCTAGTTTCTTCATGTGGCTTCTTAACCGGCAATGCCCGGTTAATATTCCCGTTAAAATTCGGAGCCTTTTTTACTGAGGTTGAGGCAGCTAAGAGATCTCTTCTGGTCATAGTTCCCTAGTAGTATCTTAGATTGCCTCAGTCCTTCCAGCTGATTCCAGTACTTGGATTTTTCCTTCTCCATTTCTTCCCTTAGTTTTCCTAAGATTACTCTACTGCTGATCCCACAAGATGGTTCTGGTCCCAAATGTGGGGTTTCAGCTCCTTTTTTGCCAGCTTATCTGCTGTTTCGTTCCCCTCTATTCCTATGTGTCCCGGGACCCATAGGAGGGTGACAGTGTTCTTCTGGCCCAGTTCATTTAGTTTGCCTAGGCATTCCCAAACCATCTTCGAACTGATTATATTTGAACTCAGCGCTTTGATGGCTGCTTGACTATCCGACATGATCACAATCTCTTCTCTGCGGTAGTTTCTTCCAATATTTAATTCCACACATCTTTCGATGGCGTGGACTTCTGCTTGAAAGATGCTCGGGTATGTGGCCAAGCTTTCTGAGTATTTGGCTCTCGGTCCAAAAACTCCTATCCCAGTTCCCTCGTCTAGCTTGGAACCGTCCGTGTACCACTTTATGGTATTCTGATTTAAATTCTGTATGGTGTCTTCGTCCCATTCAGATTTATTACTCAACCTTGTGATGAATTTTCTCACAAAGTTGAATTTCTTTGGCATATCTATCATCTTGGGGCATTTCCCAAGTTTGATCAAAATGAAGTGATCGGGGTTTTTCCCTGATAATTCCTTCTTTGATCATTCTATATATTGTTTTCTTCCTTACACTTTCTAACAGAATGTGCAGTGGGGTTAAGTTCTTCGTGATAATCAACACAAGAGTTCTTAATATTTTTGGCAGAAAGCCACATAGCGTTTGGGATCCAACCATTTTCTAATCCTGCGTGTAATATTGTGATTCTCTTCCCTTTATTTGATGGTGCTTTTGTTTTACACTTATCAGAGGAATCAGACCATCCTTTGGAAGGGGTGTCATGCGTGTCAAACCACGTCTCGTCGAGGTAAAGTATTGGCCGATTTTCAGACCGGTATTTTCTTATTGACGTTATATATTCAGAACGCCAGTTTATTAAACGTGTGGATTCAATTATTACTTGTCTTTTGTCAATTTTGCGATAATTAAAGCCCATTGCAGATAGAGCTCGCCAAAGAGTAGTGAGGCCACAGTTGATGTGAGTTTCGTCATTGATCAGTCGCTGTTTCAGACTTTTGCTCATTGTACATAGTGTAGATTTTTCGTCTTATCAAATCTTTTTCCCTTTTTAATAACTATTAATGATTTTAAAATATTTTTAGGTTATACCGGTTTGTCCTGCGAGTCTTGCTCATTCGGATACGCCCGAATCCTGACAAACACTTCTAGTAATGTAGAACAAAGTTTTTGCGTGAAATGTGATTGTAACGGACATTCCTCTACCTGCAATCCTGACACCGGAGATTGTTCCTGCGAACACAACACAATGGTAAGTAGTAAATGTTTTTAACACTATCGTATCATTTTTTATGTTCTTTTTATTATTGCTTGTTATTAAATACGTTTAATATTATTTTGTATTGATTTTTTTTAAAAGATAGTGTTTGTCAATGATTTTGTAGGGTGAGAAATGCGAGAGATGCGCCCCTGGTTTCTACGGGAATCCGATTCGGGGTACTTCCGAAGACTGCAAGAAGTGTGCTTGTCCTTTGGAGAACGACGAGAACAACTTCAGTCCCAGCTGTCAACTTGACTACTTCGTTGAAAGGGAGGAAGATGAGGGTAATTACGTTTGCACTCAGTGTCCGAAGGGATATACTGGGGATCATTGCGAAATGTAAGTTATCATTTTTTTTATTAGAAATGATTGTAAACAATTCTTTTGGAAGGAAAAAATCCAGGTGTTCAGTTTTCGTCGGACCACCTTGTATTATTTGAAAACTATTTCGTTTGGATTTTATATTTTAAAGTAAAAATAGTTTATATTTTCTTAAATAAAACTAATAAGTTTGGGTTAATTTTAAGGGATTATCCTGGATGTATTTCCCTCTAAGATCAGTTTAACTGTGCAATGGTATAGATAAACCAGGAAAAAACTATATCATGGTTAAACTATATCATTGGTTAATAATAAATGAAAATCCACTTCAATTGTTGAGCAGTGTATTTTGTAACAGTACCTGTTAACATTTTAAGCACCTGGTATCCTAAATATTAAATTAAATTAGTACCGCAAGCTCCATCTTTCCTAGAGAATTCTTAATAATAAAATAATGGATACAGTCTCTATAATTATAATTGGAACTTCTAAGTAGCTACGCTACGAGGTGTACTAATGAGTTGCCATTATCGGTTTTAATAATTATTCCCAGTCTTATTTCTTCTATTGGTTTACTGTGATATACAGAAAGTTGGAATATAATACAGTAAACTAGAAGCATCTCTTTAATTTGAAGATTCAGTAAACTTGAACAGCTTGTAAACTTTAAGCTTTAATATGCACGAACATTTTTAACTGGATCATCTCTACATCTTGGGCAGATCATTCCTCCACTCGTGATCTTCCATAGTCATTTGGAACCACCTAGACAGTGCCGTAGCTACCCCAAATTCCTACAGATAAGTTTATTGTGGTATATCAAGTTTACTGTTCCCATATTTTTTTTCTCTTTTATCTCCGTTTATATCTATCTATATCGTCAACTGTATTAGAATAAGTAGTTGTAACGTATTCTCAACTTCATTCATTTTAGCACCAAGGAAAACTAATTATCTTTTATCTGTTTGTACATTTTCATATCATTTTTTTATCTTCATAGACAGTTTTTTCTGACATCTTTCTGTCATCTTATGATACTTATTTAAATAACTCAGCTTAAAAAAACTTTCTTCAGCAGATCATAAAAAATAAAAAGATTTCAGTGGCGCCCTTATAATTTCTTAAAGAAACAAATATTGTACTATAGTCATAGCTAATGAACTTACTCACCCCTAGCCGAGGTATTTAACTATCATAATTTTTGCTGTGATAAACATTTATAAATTTTGTTAATTATTGAAATATCTTTTACAACTAATTAAAAACGAAATTAAGATTAATGGTTGTTTTATTGTAAATTACATTTTTTCTTTTGGGTATGTTGTTATTTTTTTTAAAAGTTAACCAAATATTTTTATAAATTCACTCTCAACATGTAAATCATATCACAAATTGATGCCCAACGTCATAATATGGTTACAAATTGTGTTACATTTACGTCTTATCTATGTGTAAAATAAAGACTCAATCAAAGTAAACAGTTTAATAGTGGAGAACTTCCAACAATTATTTGTTCATTAACTACTTTAAATTGTTGATCTGCTAGTATTTGTGTAGTATTTGGCTGTCATTGGTGTATAATAGTGCGCCAAATTGTAATTTTTTTCTATTCGAAAGTGCCCTCTACCTACGACAATTAAAACTAAATGCAATTGTTTTATAGTAGATGTAATTAATTCATCCAATCTCTTACTAATGACATTAATTTCGTTTAAATCAGCTATTAATTACCAAAGTTGTTGGTATTTATTCACAAATACTTTCCCACTGTCCCCCACCCTTTATTTGAAAACATATAAAAAAAGTACTTGAACAACTTTGTGTGGAGTTTAAGCTTCTTTCTAGTTTACTAATTTAACACTTGGTATAATTGGGAGTATTCCACAAAAAACTGGGTTTTTAACGTTTCTTTACAAGTTACTCTCCCTTGCGGTTAATCTAGAAACTTGAAAGTTATTTCCAGCAATTTCTATTGGCCACTTTACCGAGAAAAATTTTCTCCTAAAGTTATAACATGGATAGTTTCAGATAGGGGGATCATTGAAATAAACATTTTCACACTATTTTCTGAAAATCGCAGGATCTATTCCAGAAAGTGTTGGTGTTGCAACTAGTTTCGGTCCTGAAGTACCATCAGCAGCTTGTAAAACCCCGTTTTACTCATTTTCAAACGTTTTCAAGACCAAAAGCTTTTTTGTCAAAAAATGAAGCAGGGCTATAACCTTTGATTTTTTACCAAAAATTTGTCAAAATTAATTTTCGATAAAAATGGTCTAGAACCACTAAATCGACCCCGTAGAACACGAAAATCGAGTCAAAATTGCAATAATATCAATATTTCTAAAGGTAGCTCACTACTTTTGACTGCGACTGTACTACTTTTGCTCCCAATTCATTCCACCAAAAATAAAATGTGTTCTAGACATGCTATTGAAAAACTGAATGCACCAGTCGATTCAGCGTCTTAAAAAACCCCGTTTTACTTATTTTTAAGCGTTTTCAAGACCAAAAGCTTTTTTGTCAAAAAATGAAGCAAGGTTATAACTTTTCATTTTTTACCAAAAATTGGTCAAAATTAATTTTCGATAAAAATGGTCTAGAACCACTAAATCGACCCCGTAGAACACGAAAATCGAGTCAAAATTGCAATAATATCAATATTTCTAAAGGTAGCTCACTACTTTTGACTGCGACTGTACTAATTTTGCTCCCAATTCATTCCACCAAAAATAAAATGTGTTCTAGACATGCTATTGAAAAACTGATGGCACCAGTCGATTCAGTGTCTTAAAAAAACCCGTTTTACTCATTTTCAAGCGTTTTCAAGACCAAAAGCTTTTAATATACTAGAAAAAAGATAACAATGAATAATGAATAATTTTGAAAAGAAATAATGAATGCAGACGAAATATCAAGGTTTGGGTGCCGGTCAGGCGAAGAAATCAGAAAATTGGTTTCGGAAAATGTCCCATTGAACACGGAGAAGTCCAGAAGTTCTATTTGAAACCAATTCTCGGAGTTCATACGGCTGAGAAATTTTACACCTGAAAAATGTACTACCATAACGGAACTAGCAAAAATTCTCGAGGATTACGCCTTTGATATGAAAAAAAAGGCAATGGTGAAGACTATAGAGTCGTCTGTAAAGTCAATATGGAATACAACAGCAAAAATGGTACAAGAAAAATATTTTATGGAGTACGGCATAAAATTAGACCCTTTCACGGATATATCTTTCAAATGTGCAAGATTGGCCAGGGATACCAAGCGAAGGCAGCTTCAAAGTTGTCCAGAAAAAGGAAAACTCAGTTCAAAAGCATTATCCACCGAAGTGCTATTAAAAATGATCAAAAGCTACGACGAAGAAACCCCTGATGGAGCACAAAAAAAGTATTTTCACCTTTGCTCATTTGAACTTGCTTGGAGAGGCAATGAGGCCGTAAACTGCAAGATTAATTTTTTCCAGAAGGAAATTGATATTATGAGAGAATTTACGGGTCGAATTGAATACAACAGCATTTTTTCGAAAACAACTCAAGGTGGGTCAAAAAGTTTGGCAAGCAGCAAATGGTTGGTAAGAAATTCATCAAACGAAAATGTATGCCCAGTTAGACTATTCTCCACTTGGAATAAACACCTTCTCTAAGACAGCTGAAAAAATTGGAATAGACACAAGAAAATATAAAATAACAAACCATTCTCATCGATCTTCAGCTGTGACAGCCTTGTTTAAGCAAGGTGTTGCTGAACAGGAGTTATTTAAATTAACGGGTCACTCAAATGCAAGCTCGTTAAAACCTTATCTGCAGCTGGATTCCAGTCACCACGAGAAGTTGATCGAGAATCTCAGTACAACAAATGAAGCTGGACCTTCGAGTTCCCAAATGTTAATAATACACAAAATCACTATTTTGTAGAAAAGAAAGGGCAAACTACTATAACTTATAATAATTTAATATTGTTAACAAATAAACAAAGATTATGTTTCGTTGATATTGTCTTATTTTTCTCGTGAAATAGTCTTGTCGAATACAATTCGAGAGAAATTTTTTTCCCGGCCAAATTTTCTTCTGGTTTTATTCAAGATTATTGCTTTTTGGCAATTTTCGCTCATGAAATTTTGTCAAAATGTCTCTCTTATATACTAAAACCACCCTTTTAAGCACTTTGTTATTGTTTACAGATGCGACGATGGTTACTATGGGAACCCCTTGGAAATCGGAAACAGTTGTCAGCCGTGCGATTGCAACGGCGGGCCTTGTGACCGGAAAACCGGACAATGTCTTAGTTGCCGAGGAAATACAGAAGGTAAGTCAATAAAAAATGCTGAAAATGACCACGCGAAACGCTTGGATTATTGAGTTTTCCATTCTCAACTGATTATTTTAAGATGGACGACGCTTTTCTCCGGTTTTTTGTTACTTTTAAGGTTGGAAATGTGAGAAATGCAAACCGGAACATTACGGAGAACCATCGCAATTCAATTGCAAAGCCTGCGAATGCGACCCCATCGGTTCAGTGTCCAGGGAATGCGACAACGTCACAGGCCAATGCGAATGCAAAGAAAAATTCATAGGAAGAATATGCTCTGAATGCGAGGTAAGTATCTAATTCTTAAGTCATAATAAATTAATTAAATTTATTGTACTAACTCTTACTTTTTGGAAGTCCATCTTATTATTAAGATTATACAAAAAATACAATTTCAGAGTGGATTTGGAAACGTGACGGCCCTTTGTGTGCCATGCAGTTGTAACAGCATGGGTTCTATTTCGGATATATGTAATAGTCATACGGGAATCTGCGACTGCAAGCCAGGAGTCGAAGGCTTTCACTGCGACGCATGCCAAAACATGTTTTATGGCTTTTCTGATGAAGGATGTAAACGTGAGTTGCATGAAGTTTTTTTTAAGACTAATTTTGTATTTTACTTTATAAGAAAGGTTTATTTTATCTTATACCCACAAGTTTTATTATACAGTGTGTAAAAGCCAAATGGAATAAATTCATTATTTCGGTTACTGTACATATTTATAAAAAATCCCGAAACACGTCAAATTTAAATTATAACTTGACATTCTTTAACGTGAAAATGCAACCCCTACCTTCAACCCCCTTAGAATGACAGGTACAACCCCCAATTTTTTAAATGGGAAGTATAGGCTTGTGATATAATATCATTTGAAAGGTCTCTTCATTCTCTATTCAAAAATGTTATTGTTTTTAAATTTAATGCAAAAATTAACATAAAAAAAATAAATATCATGTTGTTACCGAAATTCGCTAAAATATACTCGAAACTTATTACAATATACTTAAAACTTATTTCCCGTTTAGGTCTTGATAATGAGAAAGTGAACAAAAACCATAGCAATGTGGTTTTTAGATGGTAACCATTAAAAAACTTTAAAGAATTTCCGTGGCAACGCTATTTTAACAAGCAGTAGTAAATTGTTTTATTTAAGTTGTCATTGTTGTAATTTAAGTATAAAGTTTTTTCAATTCAATTCTGAATAATGGTTAGATTAACGGAAATGCATAAAATAACAGTTTTACAAATGATTGGTTACGGAGATAACATCCGAACACAACAGGAAGTAACTCGCCTATTTCATGAGAAATTTCCTAATTTACCGCCTATATCCCAAGGAACAATAAGTAAAATAGAAAAGCAGTTTCGCGAGTTTGGTCATGTAAGGCAGATAAAAAATGCAGCTGCCAATGCACTGAGTGATAAACTCAAATTAGATTTGTTGCTTGAGTTTCGGGAAAACCCACATACATCGAGTAGACAGGCATCCACTACATTCAATGCTAGCCATACATCGATAGCAAACATATTAAAAGAAAATAAATTGCATCCTTATAAGATGATACCTACTCAGGAGCTCATGGAAGACGATTTTGATAGGAGAACTTTTTTTTGTGAGCAAATGATGGACATGTTGGATAACAATATTATCCAATTAGAAGACGTTATGTTTTCTGATGAGTGTACTTTTTTACTTAATGGTCATGCTAATCGGCAAAATTGCCGCTACTGGTCCACGGAAAATCCTCACTGGATGAGAGAAGAACACACTCAATACCCTCAAAAGGTTAATGTTTGGGCAGGGATTATAGGGAACAATATCATTGGTCCATTTTTTATTGAGGGCAACTTGAATGGCAACAATTATTTGGCACTACTTCAAAATGATGTCATTCCAACGTTGGCAAATTTATATCCTGATCCAGGAAACCATCAAGTTCCAGCGAATACGATATGGTTTCAGCAGGATGGAGCACCACCACATTACCAACGTAATGTCCGGCAGTACCTCAATACAATATTTCCCAATCGGTGGATAGGGAGGCGAGGATTTATTGAATGGCCAGCGCGATCACCTGATCTTACATTATTAGATTTCTTTTTATGGGGATATGTGAAGAGCCATGTGTACAAAACTAAACCTTCTGATTTAAATGACTTAAAAGAACGAATAACGCTTGCGATTAGGTCGATCACGCCTGATATGTTAAATAATGTTAGAAGACAGTTTTATTTGAGATTAGGATGTTGCCAAGACGTTCGCGGAGAACATTTTGAACATCTACTTCATTAACATTCATAGTTCTTTTTCGTGTTCTACATTTTATTACGTTTTGCATTACATTTTAGTTTTTGATCGTATTGTAGCGAATTTCGGTAACAACATGATTAATTAATTAATTAATTAATTAATTAATTAATTAATTTTTGCATTAAATTTAAAAACAATAACATTTTTGAATAAAGAATGAAGAGACCTTTCAAATGATATATCACAAGCCTATACTTCCCATTTAAAAAATTGGGGGTTGTACCTGTCATTCTACGGGGGTTGAAGGTAGGGGTTGCATTTTCACGTTAAAGAATGTCAAGTTATAATTTAAATTTGACGTGTTTCGGGATTTTTTATAAATATGTACAGTAACCGAAATAATGAATTTATTCCATATGGCTTTTACACACTGTACATATAAACTGCCTACAGCCACTAATTTAAACACGTAGAACATGAAAATAGTGTCAACATGACAAAATTCCAGAAAATTTTCAAGAAAATTGACTACTTTTGATTTTACGGCGCGATTTTAACCCCATATATTTCCCATGCAGATTTAACGGAGTTTAAAATATCCAAGTACCAATAATTAAGGTTCTAAAAAAGTCACCCTTAAAGAAATATTCCACTGAAACATGTTTATACAGGGTGTACCAACCTTATGACAAAGTTCGGTATATGGGTTGTTTTAGAAGATATCAAAAAATGTTATTATTAACAAAAATAGATGTCTTTAGGGTGCATATTTTGAAATTACCTTAAACTATACAGAGTGTTGTATAACTCCGTTATAAACCAAACATATGATTTTTTAAAGGGGCCCCTGTATATTATACCGAATACGAACTGCTCACATTTTTTTGAAGATTTTGATATAAGGTTTTGATACGTTATACAGAGTCCTTCAGAAGTTATGGACACGTTTGTGTGAAAATCGTAGGTAAATCAACGCTCTGTATCTTATTGTACGTTGAAGAAAAAAAAAGTATTTTGCCTTACAGAGTTTCGGAATATGATACAATATCATCGTATTCTATTAAATATTAATTATTTTCCCTTTTGTATACAAGGTGGACGTTAACTCGAACCTTTCATTTTCTCTCTTCTTTCAAATGGAACACCCTGTATTTTATATCATAAATAGAATAGAATGAAAAGGTTCGAAATTTTATTCAATAAAGAAATACAATAAAGAAATGTCACATTGATTTTTGTTTTTCTACACGGTTGCCGAAAAAATAGCGTACGCAACACGACAGAAAACAGTCCCAAGACTCGCCTATAGAATTTTGCATATTTTCCGGATTTGTTACATAAACTACTATTACTAAACAAATTATATTTTAATACCTAAAAACAACTGAAACTCCGCAAACACCTCGGTTATTAAATATTTTAACTTTTCCACACAAATATTAAAGATCATTTCCTGTTTCTAGTCGTACAGATTTCCATTACTACTCCCGGTTGCTGCTTTAACCTGAATATATGCAAATTTATCACAAACTTCAAATGGAATATGCCGGATTATAATTTCAGCCATAGGCGTAACAAGAAAGTTATTTTCAAAGCAAAACCACATTTTATTCATTCGTAACTACAATAAATAAATGAAATTTATTATGGATCATGTCGGAAATTATTTAATTGGACAAATGGAGTTAACTGAGATCCTTCAAAGGGGCAGGGCCGACTTAAGGGGTATTTTTAAATACGAAAAAGAGTTTTATGTGCAGTTTTATATTTTTAATGCAAGGCGGAAGACCACTGAGTAATGGAATCTTTCCAAACCCTTTTCAATTAATAAATAATGATGTTGGTTCAGTGTGCCAAGTTTAGTTGGTCAATTTGTCTACAACTTTTGTTGATTATACAATGATGAATAATAAGTGGTTATCGATTTTTAGTAATTATTAAAAATCAAATAAATTCTTTGTTTTTAATTATTTGACTTAAAGTAAGTACTACAAGAAATTAAAAATGTATTACAAAAAATTATCTAACCTTAAAACACGTCCATTTTAATTTTTGAATGGCCATCAACTGCTATACAAAACCGAGGTCACGTGACAGCTCATTTAAAAGGTCTCCTTATTGTGTAATCATTTGAATATTTATGTCTACAGGGTTAACCAAAATGATGAACTTTGTTCGGATATTGATGTTCTACCACTTCTGGGAAGATCTTTAACATGACCCGTTTCTCTAAATTTTTTTTCAATGTTACTTACTGTTGATTGAGTAATTGGATCGCGATTGGGGTATTTAGCATTAAATAAATTACGAACTTCTGCTTGAGTCCTCACTCTATCTCCATAACCTATCATGGTTAAAATCTCGATTCGCTCTGTTTCTGTTAATTTCATTTTTTCAAATGCTGTTATTAATGTCGGCAAAAAACTCGAAGAGTAAAAATTTGACGTCTATTATTTGACAGATTCACAGATCATTGACGAATAAAGACGAGTCAATGACAATATTCATTTAAATATTTTGTTTTGCACCAACTATAGATTTATTTTTTATTAGTTTCTTTTCCCTATTCCAATTCGTGGTGACGGCTATGCGTTTCGGCGAACGGTAGTTGCCGACTTGAACTGCGCTTTAGTATGAATTAATTTTGTCTTTAGATGAAAAATATTGCGATTAAGCGATGTGGGAAAACAGTGCTGCATATTAAAGTTATAGAAACGTGGGAAGGAAACACGTGTTTTCATTTTTGTAGTTAAATTTATGCGCATGACAATTTGTTTCTTCGTTTTATCCATAACAATTCTACCCTAAATAAAAATAAACAAAGGTATCACATATTGATATTGATAGATTCAATGATTTGTTTTGAAATGTGATAAAGCCATTTTATTTGCTTTACATCTTATACAAACCGAGTAAAACATCATTTTATAAACAAATTATTAACAGTAATAAGCAAATTAGTATGTACAAAAAGTACGAGGAGTAATAAACCCGAATTAAGTATGCAAAACCTTTACAGGGAGCACCATGAAATTTTTGATAAATCTCTTACTTTAAATTACATTTCTTCCGTAAATCTAAAAACCAGGTAGATCGACCCCGTATTTGTTTCAGTTGTAGCAAAGTTTAGGGTTTTCTTCATTGTTAAAGGATTAGCAGATAAGCAATAACGCAATGCAGTGGTGTGTATTTTGGGAAAAAAATACGTTTTAAATTATAATATAATAAAAAATGAAAAAAAACATTATTGGAATACATTTAGTACTTACATTTTATTCTATATCCGACTCGGAAGAGGAAGAATCGTTGTTGACAGTAATAATAATAGGGTCGATTAAATCATCACAAATATTGTCAATTTTCCACATATTTGCCTCTACTTTGATAACATGCTCGATACAGTTTGTCCAATTTTCCTTACTAACATGACTTACAGCACTCTCAAACAATTTCACAACATCGTTTATTTTAAAAGTAGTCTTTTTTTCCAACTTTCCCTTTACCTGAGCCCATATTAATTCTATGGGGTTTCTTCCACAATGTAGGTTTTGTATTTATTCTTGTTCATTTTTGCAATTCTGTAAAGTTCTTTCCTTAGTGGATCTTTTGGAAACTTAATATTTTTCGAAATAAGCCACTCCAAAAGCTCTGCTTTACGCCAACGACTTGTGGGCAATGCTTCTCGTAACCGTAAATGGTAACTTGCGTTGTCCACAACAATAAAAGCCCCTTTTGAAATCAGATCCAATATTTGAAAAAACCATTCCTCGAAGACATCCCCATTCATATCTTCGTGATAGTCCCCCGTGCGTTTTGAAATAAAAGTTAATAATCCACCATCAACAAAACCTTCAGAACGTCCAACATAGACAATGATAAGTCTTTTTCCTTTTCCAGATGGTGGCTGCAAACCTAAAGACAAACTTTCCACGAATGCCTGCCTTCCGCTTTTAATGTTTTCATCTTGCCAAGATTTGGAAACTGTATATCCAGCATTTATCCATGTTTCGTCTAAGTAGAAGATTTTCAAATTTTGTTCTCTGGCATGTCGAATGCTTCTTAATTAGTCTCTTCTCCAAAAAACTATTTCCGGTTTATCTATCAAGAGAGATTTTCTATTATGTTTTGTATATCTGAAACCCACATTTTTCAAAAGTTTGCATAATGTCATTCTGGAGAATTTTGTATAGTCCGTATCTTCTTGCACTGATGTCATAATTTTGTCAAGTGTTGGAATTTCCTTTCGTAAGTAAAATCCTTGGACTTTACGCCTTAGTCTCAATTGGTTTTCGGCCTGAAGGAGTTTTAGGGGGTTGAAGAGTTCCATTCTTGCTTTCTTTTAGTAATCTATAAATTGTTGATTTAGCAACTCACAACATAGCAGCCGTTAATTCCGCAATATCATCGACACTTGCACTTGGATCCTTGTTTCTCAATGATATATAACAATTCAATATCAGAGTTTTTTCATTTAAAGATAATAGACCTGTTTTTGGTCGTTTAGATGGTCCTTGGTACTTGCACAATTAACATTCAACAAATGTTTTAAATATATTCCAACTATTTACAATATTTTTGCTTCTTTGAATTTAATAAAAATTGTAACGATATCTTACTATCTTGACTTTAATTAATTTTTTAAAAATATATTTCATTGTAGTTTATTTGTGACAATATTCAAAGTTTGAATATTGTCTTCTTACAAAAAGAACAAAAATATATAAAATAATTATTGTTACAGATTGGTTTGTTTTCTATTATGAATAAACTGTGTTGCCTTTCTTTATCAAACTTACTAAAATGTATGTACCTCTATCACTTTTTTTTATTAAAATTAGTACATCCCGTTACCTCTGTCCTAAATCGTATATTCTTTAGCATAGCTGCAACTCATTCGTTCAATACAAAATGTACCTTACATTATAGGTACCCTCTTAAAATATATTTTGGTACGTCTATGAAATCTACTTAAATGAATGATTTATTACTCCTTGTCCTTTCTATATAGACTATATAATCTATCAGGGTGGAATGTTCAGGATTAAATAATTCTCATTAGACTGTATTTGTTCGTTTAAACAATTAAGAGATTTATCAACAATAGCAGATCTAATTTTCAAGAGCTGAAGCAAATTCAATCTAAAGCCTTTATTACAACTATGAAGTAATTTAACTTTTTTGGAATCAAAAGAATGATTCTCTGATCTCTCTGATTAGCAAAGGATGAGGGTGAGTTCTTAACTTGCTGTTAAAATGTCACTTTATCTACCCTTGCGGTTAAAGTGATACTTTATCTACTCAAACAGTTGTTATAGCAACATTTTAACATTAGCTGTGGCAAAAATTATTTAAAATATCAAAAATGGGCAAAATTATTAAAAAATTATCAAAAACATTTTATTTTAGCACACAAAATAAGTTAAAAATAAAAGATTCCAGTTAAAACAACTTCCAGTGGCGTTTCGGATAAAATGCAATACATTTTTGAGTGTGTATGTACAGATACATTTATTTTTATTGATTTAATTTGTGGGTGACATAGGTACATAAAAAATAAAAATGGTTGGTATCATTGTTAAATCTAATAGGTAATTACGTTTTCTGTCACTACATACATTTCGCGGCTTTTTTGAATGTTACATTGCACATAAAAGGATTTAGATAGTAGGTTGTAAAATGAATTTATTGCTGTATTAAATCCGTGACGTTTTTTAATTTAAAGCGACATCACTTAAAAGCTTTAGCTAAAATATAACGAGATTAAAAGTGTTCTTTTCGCCTTTCTTTTTTACTCGATAAAAGCTCGAGTAGGTGTAAAATTCTAAGTGTATTATAAAGAGACTTTCAGAAATCTTTTTGAAAATCAATTTATATACGTATAGTTAGTTAATCAGAGTGATAAAGCGTGTGGTACTTTGAGTTTCTTATACAGTGTGGAACAATCAACTGAAATAAAATCAAATGAAAAATCCAAAGTCTATGTCACAAAATTATTGAAGAAAGTGGACAACAGAAAACAAATAAAGGAAATGGAAGACAAAGTAAAATCTGTTAGAAACACCTTAATTTATTTTTTTTTGCTTTCGTTCCAATGTGACTAATTAGCTTCGTACATTTTACTTGGTTGTTTATCTTCATTTTAAATTAATCTTAATTGTTATTGTCAACATAACCTCACAAACCTTTTGTTCTTCTTGTGACGTATTCTTCTTGTCCTCTGTTATGTCGGACTATAGTTACACTGGAAAGTTTTTAAATCTATATGTCTATATGTTGAATTCGCCATTTTTCTTTCTTTTTAAAACATATAAAAAGTTAATTTTAGACCACAAATTTTACAGATTTTATCCTACATGTTCTTATATTTATTTTTTTATTTTTTATCTGTTGGTTCGTTTGAAAATGTTTGTAATTTTACATTTTATGTTTTAATTGCGTAGAGCAATCCAAAGAATTCTATACCGAGGTGGCAGCATAATGTTTTGGGGTGGCTCAATGACAAATAAGAAAGCTCCCCTAATTCCTATCGTCGGGAATATGAATAAACTTTATATGCATAACATTCTTCGACCTGTGGTACGCCTGTGGCGAGGAGCTGTTGGTCATGACAATAACACTTCCTTGGAAACCGAAGATATCATCAGAATGCATTGGACATCCAACTCTCCGGACCTTAATCCTATAGAACATGGATGGGATATGCTAAAGAAAAATATTCAGGCTCAACAACAACCTCCACTAACCTTACAAGACCTCAAAGTAGCAGCGGTAGAAGAATGGAAAATATTAGACCAAAATTACGTCAATAAGCTAGTGGGAAGCATCTAATTCAGGCCTGCATTGACGCAAGGGGCGGAAATACTACCTGTTAACGATTTTAACTGATTCATTTTTGAGTATTTAGTTAAATAATTATTTTGAATAATTTGTTACTTGCCTTACTTCTTAATTTTGTAATATTTTTCAATATTCCTAATATCTATCTTTGTACAATGATACCAGTCACTAGTTAGGGGTACTAAGTTTAAAATTATTTCATTATACAGGGTGTTTCAAAATGGTATGTCATAAATTAAATCACGCATTCCGGGGACAAAAATAAATTGATTGAATCCAACTTACCTTAGTACAAAAGTGTACACATAAAAAGTTATAGCCCTTTGAAGTTACAAATTAAATTTTATTTTTTTACATTATCTCTCAAACTACTTGACATTTTGTAATAAAAATTGACACGTTACTTTCTTGTTCTGGAAAAAATAAAAAACAAAATCTCAGAGCTCAGAAAAATTTTAAGGGGGTGTGCAGCCATAAATTCCCCCCAAACTTTTGAGTACGTTCAAATCAAATGAATTTTTTGGCATCTTTAGTTTAACACATTATTTTTAAAACTTTTTTGCGTCTTATCACTTTTGTTAAAAAACAGTTTTTATTGAGATACGGCCCTTTTATTAATTAACCTTTAAAAAATAAGGTGCAACTAAAAAACCTCCATTTTCTTCTTTTCTTTTCATTTTAATAAGGGACACCGAATGCGCTGAAAAATCATATTTTTTTGACGAAATTGATTTGCAGCCTCAATTATTCTAACCCTCAATTGTTGTTGGTCCTCTATTATTACAGTATACACTTTCTTTTTCATAAACCCCCAAAAACAAAAGTCCATGGGGTTAAGACCTGGAGTGGCCAAGAAATACCACCGACCAGGATACTGACTTCATTACTGTGATGTGGTGGAGCGCCATCTTGTAGAAACCACATATTTTGCCTTATTGCAATATTCACATCTTCCAAATACCCTTGTAAATCGTTTTCCAAAAAATGCAAATAATTATGACCATTTAAATTGTTGGGAAGAAATACTGGGCCTATTAGATTGTTATCCACAATTCCTGCCCAAACATTAACTTTGAAAGTCCTTTGGTGATGAGTCGTTTTTTTGGCGTGTGGATTTTCGTCGGCCCAAATGTGCTCGTTATGATGATTTGTTATTCCATTTCTATTGAAGGAAGCCTCGTCAGTAAACAAAATATGCCTAATAAAATTAACATTTCGAGTGTTTTCCATTAACAACCAATCGCAAAATCCAATCCTTTTAGGATAATTTTTAATCAGTAACTCTTCAACCGTTGTTAAGTGATAGGGTTTAAGCAGCTGATCATTCAAACGCCTCCAAACCCTTACGTGAGGAACATTTAGTTGAGCAGCTATTACCCTTGTACTTGTTCCAGGCATTTCATCAATGATATCTAAAATGTCTTCATCATTTGCATCCACTTTTGGACGACCACTATTGCCAGCAACTTGCGGTTTGAATGTACCTGTTTCCCGTAAACGACGATCAATGGTCAGAAATAATATTCTATCGGGTGTATTTCGATTGGGGTATTTCACTGCATAACGCCTTGCGGCTGCTGCACAATTTCCTTGACATTCACCTACGAAATTCCCGATAGTTTCTTTAAATCATAATTTGATCTGATACTACTTACCCAAAGTTAAATGCATATCTGCCATTTCCTGAAACGTGTAGGCCATTGTAATATCACAATTTTTAATATTAATCTTATTCACACAATAAATGATAGCTTCCAATTATTGATTATTATTGATGAAACTGTTTGTAATTGTGTCCGTAGAAACTAATTGATGGCCAACTAGGAAAAAACTAGTTTTGCGGAAAAGTGATAAGACGCAAAAAAGTTCGATACCGAATGTGTATTGAAGAAAATTAGGGTCATTTTGAACATTTATTGTAATATCATATTTACAGAGGTTATAGACATTTTTTGTACTTGTTAATTCATTTAAGCCATTATTTTAGTTGCACCTTATTTTTTAAAGGTTAATTAATAAAAGGGCCGTATCTCAATAAAAACTGTTTTTTAACAAAAGTGATAAAACGCAAAAAAGTTTTAAAAATAATGTGTTAAACTAAAGATGCCACAAAATTCATTTGATTTGAACGTACTCAAAAGTTTGGGGGGGATTTAGGGCTGCACACACCCTTAAAATTTTTCTGAGCTCTGAGATTTTGTTTTTTTCTTTTTTATGAAAAATGCTTTCAGAACGTGTCAATTATTATTACAAAATGTCAAGTAGTTTGGGAGATAATGTAAAAAAATAAAATTTAATTTGCTATAACTTTTTTTGTGTACACTTTTGTACTAAGGTAAGTTGGATTCAATCAATTTATTTTTGTCCCCGGAATGCGTGATTTAATTTATGACACACCTTTTTGAAACACCTTGTATTTAGTGCAACAATATTTTTAAGGGTGTGTATAAAATGTAACAGTTACAAATACGATATCCATCTCTAGTTGTTAGTTCGGAAGAGAATTTACTGAATGAAATCACGTGACTGCTTCCAATAAATTATCTAACCGTGTATAATTTTCTTTTTGTGTTTGTTTACTTTTTTTCACAATGCAAACGCATGTACTCGGGCACTATAGATGCACGAGCTAGAGTGATTTTATTTGCATGTTCGGACAAGAATAGCGTGGGTTGATGTATAGGTACCTGTTCCAACGAACGTTGCTTTTTTTGTATTCATTTTTTTTATCGGGTATACTATTGAATTATTAATCTTTAAAATGATAGTTACAGTTCCTGGAACAAAGGGATATATATTAATAATAATTGGGTATTACACCATTGTCACTAGGCCAGCGGTTCTCAAACTCTTGAAACATTTTGCTCCCCGCGTTGTATTGCGAGAACTAATTGGGCAACCTATAATCCGATGATCATATTAAAACAGAAAAGTTTACCATTTTTTTATTATTGAATGGTTGTTGCCTGGACTATATACAGACAACCCACGCTGCTTATTTACACCATTCAGCTTTTTATTGGCGTTTACGTGACTTGGCTTTTAAGTGATCTCAGAAATAAAAAGCGAATTAAGATATATCTAATTAGCCAACATATTCAGTGATCAAAATGAGATAACTCGGAAAATATGCCAGTCAGTCGAACGAATGGTGTAATTATGTACAGAGTGTTGGAATAATATGTCCTATAATAAGTAAATAGGGTTGTGTTCAAAAAAAAGAAACGCATTGTATAACTGCAATATCGGCACGTGTAACCTAATATCGATTGGGATTGCATAATAAATTTGTTGTTGTTTATCTTCTAACTTTAATAGTTAATATAATTTTTGTTTTTCATTTCTAGATTTCAAAGAACTAGAACCGATCTATTATTCCACTTAAATTAATTGATAAGGTCAATAACATTAAAGAAATAATAAAATACAGGGGTCAAACGATGTTGATTTTAGGTATGGAACGTAATTAATTTAATTGCAAAGATTTTCAGTGAGAAAAGACAAAGTGACAGATCATAGAAGTGATTATTTCCCATGCTTTATACAGGGTGGAAAAACCAAATGAAATAATTTATTTATTTAATTTTTGTATAATTTTCCTCAAAATATTTGCAGCCATAAAGTTTTGAATCTCCAATTTCGTGTTCTTTGAGTCAGGACTTTTTTGCAATTATCGTCTATGATAGCTTGCGTTGTCGTTGTCCATAACTATAACGCTGTTTGGCGGAATGTTGGGTAACAGACAATTTTTAAACCAATCTTCAAAAAGCTCTTCTGTCGTATCTTCGTGATAATCAACACAAGAATCCTTAATATTTTTGGCACAAAGGCACATAGCGTTTGGGATCCCACCATTTTCTGATCCTGCGTGTAATAATGTGATTCTCTTCCCTTTAATTGATGGTGCTTTTGTTTTACACTTATCAGAGAAATCATACCATCCTTTGGAAGGGGTGTCATGCGTGTGAAACCACGTCTCGTCGAGGTGGAGTATTGACCGATTTTCAGACCGGTATTTTCTTATTGACGTTATATATTCAGACCACCAGGTTATTAAGCGTGTGATTACATTATTACTTATCTCTTGTCAATTTTGCGATATTTAAAGCCCATTGCAGACAGAGCTCGTCAAAGAGCCGCTGTTTCAGACTTTTGATTGTAGGGACACGCTGCTCATCGTACATAGTGAATATTTTTCGCCTTATCAAATCTTTTTCCCAGTTGTCTAGACTTTTTGTGACACCGAAATCTTTACGCTTTTTTCTTGATTCCATGGAATTTTCAACAATTCGTCTAACTGAAGTAAGAGGCCCCTTCGTCAAATTCTTGGTTACTCTTGCTGCAGCACCCGCGTTATATCCTTGCTGAAGTAAGGAACTATACACATTTTTTATAATGATTTTCGCGTCACAAGATAAGTGATTCTTCTTTAACGAACCACTGGAAGAATCACTATTACTTTTTATCCACGGACGCCACATACTACCTATTCTGTACGTTGGGGTATAAAATCTTTGCTATTAATGTCTGTAATGACAAATAAATGTTATAAAATTATTGCACGCCGTAACACAAGTGAACACTTCCAATGAAATACAAAGACTAAAATGAACAAGAAGTTTAAGCTGTAATCCTCTTCAATCCCTCTCTGAGAAACAAAATTACCTGAATCAGGACCTTTTACATTTATGATGTGCATCTCGGATTTTACAACTTAAGGGTCTAATTAGTTTTATTATAATCCTTCAGTCAATAAATTACATATACAACAACATATACAACATATTAAAGTATTAAACTATATTTTATGTAAATAATGGTTGACTCTTTTGTAATTTATTGAATCTTTATTTTTTTTAATTCCCATTGTTTCATCATAAATTTCTCTTTTTTTTGTGGTGTATTTCTTTTTATTTAAATTTTGTCATTATAATTATCATAGAACATTCTTCTCTTTTTTAATATAAAAAAAAATTGTTGACAAAAAAATAAAATATAAAACTAAATAAAAATGTAAAAACAATAAAATTTGGATCTAAGTTGTTTCACTACGTTCGGCAGTTAAAATAATCATTAATTTAAATTAAAGACATTTTTTAAAGTGAACATTTGATCCCTACCTTCAACCCCCTTTAAGTGACAGCTACAACCCCAAATTTTTTAAATGGGAAATAGTTATGGGCTTGTGATATATCGTTTGAAAGGTCTCTTCATTCTCTATCTAAAAATTTTACAGTTTTTAAATTTATTTCGAATAAGATTATTAATGTCAAAATTATGTCTCATCAAATTAATATTAAAATATTGTCCAATCCAAGATATAATGGACTAGTTTAGTAGGATCATATTAATCAAAATGATAGCAATATATATTTAGGATAAGATACCTACTTACTTATATTGGTATTCATTTTGCAAGTAATTTTTCTCATTTCGTAAAATTTAGCAATAAATAATTAGTAAGTTTTAAACGTAGCGCCAACTAATAACCAATAATGAAGTGTGTTTAAAAGTCAACGTTGTCACAGTTTATTAGCTACGTTCGTTTCAAGTATTTTCAAATAACTGGCGGTACAAAACACCGTGTTCTGTGTCTAACTGATTGTACCAGTTGACAAGATATATGACAGGAGAGAAAATCGTGTTTATCTGTAATAAACAAACAAGACCCCTATTCTAGACGGTGATAGAATAGAACAGCCAATAGAAAGTGGGCGTGGTTCTATTGAAAATGCCAAAACCGTATTCTTGAAATTCGTTCTCTCACTGTACCGATAGAAGGGTTGCTCCCCGAGAGAACAATTACTTCTATTGGTTATTTTTGAAGGAACCGCTATAACACCAAGAGAAGGTGTTAGGGATTTTTATTTTCGAACCAAAAATAGTATAGAAGTAATTTCTTTCATAAACCAAACACAACCAAACAACAAATTAAACTAACGGGAGAGTACGGACCTGACAGACACGGCAAATACCTGTGTTCGATCAGCTCCGAAAAACAAGCAAAAAGTTATAGATACCGTTTGTGAAAAATCTTAAAACTTGTGCAACCTCTATTTGACACTTAGTGAATTATCAAAATACACGTAAGTCACCAATATATTATCAAAAACAGAGTAAAACTACAAAATACAGTTAAAATTCCATACCTTCGATATCAATATCGTTCAAAAACCAGAGATTAGTAGACTACTTTTTGTCCTGTCGATAAAAAGGCAGGACCGCACTTAGGACAATAAATGAACTACTACAATGGAAATACCTAGCACGTCGCAAACTGAAAATATTTCTTCACCTACTAACCAAATGTCATATTCCACCGCTTTAACAAAAAATGCAGAACCTCTACCACCTTCAAAAGAGCAAGCCATTATATTCAATTCGTTAAATGGACCCAAGTTAGAAGACTACTTATATCAAATCGGAGACATTGTCAACCCAAAAAATATCATCTACGCCTCTCGGATGTCCAATAATAGAATATGTGTGTATCTATCATCAAAGACAATTGTAGACTCATTCTTCAACAGTTGTAGAGGCGAATTTGCCATTCATGGCACGAAAATTTCAGCACGTAGGCTAATTACCCCTGCTGAAAGACTTGTTCTTTCAAATGTTTGTCCATCAATCTCGAATCAAGTACTAATTGCAGCTTTGCAAAACATAGGCGTAACAACTATTTCTCCTATTTTGTCTTTAAGAATCGGAACCACAAAACCAGAGTACAGTCACATACTCAGCTTTCGGCGCCAAGTTTTCATAACTCCTCTCAACAACCTCGAAATACCAGAAAGTATACTTGTCCAAGAGAACGACACGTCTTATCGCATATTCCTCACATTGGATGGACAGGTTTGTTACAAATGTAAGCAAACTGGTCATTTAGCTTCAAAATGCCCCAATAGGGTAAACCTAAACCTACCTCAATCTGAACAAATCAATCACTCTCAAAATTTGTCTGAAACAAACATTTCCCCTACCCATGAGATAACTCACCCAACCCAAAACACAGCGGCTGAAAATGTAACCCCGACACAGTCAAAAGAACAAGAAATCTCAGTCTTGCAAACTCCCACTACAAACACCAACATCATCGAAACTGTCACTGCTTTATCGCAAATTATTTCAACTCCAACCGAAAATAGCATGGAAACCCCTACGGAGAGTTCACAAAATAGCAATAAAAGAACACTATCTCAAGCTTCAAGCCCAATACTAGAAACTGAACCCAATAAACCATCTTTCAAAACACCTGATCCACCAAAGAAACATAAAACAGAAAAAAACACACTGGAAAAACTTCAACCCGTTAAAGAACTTATTCAAAACAATGAGGAAAATTTCGTTGTCAATTTTGAACAGTTAGCAGATTTATTAACTAACATAAAAGGCAACCCAGATCCTATTAACCTAATCCGAAACTACACGACGGACTATGAAGGCTTAATTGAAAACATAAAGACGATTTACTCAAAACTCCAAGGAAAGTCATTGAAAACTCAACTTACTAAAATCAGAAAACGGCTAGAAAGATATATTTCAGAAGGTCCTATAGATCAGGAGCCCATAAGTGACTCCTCAGACACCTGTTAAATTTAAAACAATGGCTGTATTACAATGGAACCTTAACGGATACTACCTTCACTTAGAGATGCTAAAAACTCTTATAACCAAATACGACCCAAGTGTTTTATGCCTACAAGAAACGCACTTCAAAAATAACAACATACATAAACTAAAAAAATTTACCGGGTTCTACAAAATCCGAATTGGGGTGAAAAGTTGGGGAGGAGTAGCAATATATGTAGGAACAAATTTTCAAGCAAATGAAATTCCTATCCATACAAATCTCGAAGCAGTTGCAGTTGCCGTACATTTTCCCACAAAAATAAATATTTGCAACATATACATTCCATCCGATACTACTCTACAAAAAGAAGACTTGATAGATCTGATATCCCAAATACCAAATCCTCGGCTGATAACTGGAGACTTCAACGGACATAACTTCATATGGGGCTCCGAAACAAAGGATGCAAGAGGAAATGTGATAGAAGAAGCTATAAAGGACTTAAATCTCACTCTCCTTAACGACGGGACGAAAACCAGATTCAACTCATACAATGGTACAATGTCCGCCATCGACCTAACGCTCTGCAATCCCTCACTACTGCCCCACTTAACATGGGAAGTTGTACCTCACTTATATGATAGTGATCACTTTCCAATATGCATATTAGACAACAGATATACTTGTACCGAAACAAAGCCATTACAGAAATGGATACTCCAAGAAGCCAACTGGGAAAAATATACAAACATCACTGAAACAACATTAACTAATTTTACCTACGAGGAAAACATAGATCAGTCCATATCAAAACTTAACAACCTTATCCTCTCTGCTGCTAAACAGGCAGTACGATTAACAAGCAACATTAAACATCACACACCAGTCCCGTGGTGGAACAAAGAATGTCACGAAGCTCTAAAGGCAAGCAAACATGCCTTTAATCGATACAAAAGGCACAAAACTGCTGAAAATCTAGCTCAATTTAAAGAACTCAGGGCTAAAACAAGATTTGTCTTTAAAAAAAGTCGGAAAGCCTCCTGGGTAAACTTCGTACAAAGTATAAGCAACTCGGAAAATATTTCTACAGTTTGGAAAAAAATCAGATCCATATCGGGTGCCAAAACTTATCAGAAAATTAACACTATTCAACAGGATGGGATAATAGCCTCAAATCCAGACGAAATAGCAGCTATAATGGCGAACACTTACAAACAATACTCAAGTAACTCAAATTTTGAGGACGACTTCTTAAGAAATAGAATAGTTTCAGAAGAACTTTTAATAGATCACACCAATCAATCAGGTTACAACAAACCACTTTCTTTAGCGGAAGTAGATGAAGCATTAAATAGTTTCAAAGATTCAAGCCCAGGCCCTGATAACATACACATTTCCTTTCTGCAACACTTGGCGGACTCCGGTAGGAAAATACTGCTTCAAATACTCAATGAAATTTGGCAAACTGACGTATTTCCAGAACAGTGGACCCAGGCAACTTTAGTACCGATTTTAAAACCAGGAAAGAAGAAAACACTTGTAGAATCATACAGGCCCATTGCACTCACATGCACCTTGTGTAAACTCATGGAAAAAGTTGTTAACAATCGACTATTATGGGAACTAGAACACCGGAAATTAATAATTCCAGAACAAAGTGGCTTTAGAAAACAGAGAAGTACAATTGACAACATAATTGATCTAGAAAGTGATATACATGAAGCCTTCGCGAATAAACAGAAATGTCTAGCAATATTTTTTGACATAAATAAAGCCTTCGATACCGCTTGCAGATCCAATATACTAAACACATTAAAACAGTGGGATATAGATGGTAATATGTTGGCATTTATAAAAAATTTCCTCTACAAAAGAACGTTCAGAGTTAGGGTAAATGGTATAACCTCAACCGAAGAAATACAGCAAAACGGTACTCCTCAAGGTTCAGTAATTAGCCCTACCCTATTCCTTGTAGCAATCAATGGCATCTCTAAAAATATAGTTAAGCCAATAAAAATCAGAGTTTTCGCCGATGACTTAGTGATATATATCAAGAGCCGAAACATCGAAACAATGCAGGAACTAATGCAAAACCAACTAATAAATTTTGAACTTTGGTCGAAAGAGTCTGGCTTCCGCTTCTCTCCCTCAAAAACAAAATGCCTACTTTTTTCTAAAACTGCTATTGATCAAACACCTAATCTCAGTCTCCACGATCAACAACTAAAATTTGTCGACAATGCAAAATTTTTAGGCATGATTTTTGATTCCAAACTAAACTGGAACGAACACATAAAAACTCTAGTACTCTCCTGTCAAAATGGTATAAATATTCTAAAAGTGCTTGCAAACAGAAACTGGGGCTCAGACCAGAAGACATTACATCTTTTGTACAAAAATCTTATAAGATCCAAAATAGATTATGGGTCCATTGTGTACGCCTCCACCAAAAGCTACATCTTAAAAAACCTGGACACCATTCACAATAATGCTTTGAGAATTATATCAGGTGCGTTCCGAACCTCGCCAGTTGAAAGCTTGTATGCTGAATTAGGAGAACCGTCACTATCACATAGAAGACAGATGTTAACACTAACATATTCCACTTCTATCCTAGGGAAAGTTGAACATCCAACATACGGAAATGTACACACTAGTAAATACTCCAACCTATTCCAGCAACAAAAAAGATCAGACCCTCCTTTCTATGAAAGAGTACGGAAATATTCCTCAGACTTCCACATCGAAAATCCCCCAACATACAAAAATAGAGACATATCACCACCATGGTTATTCAAAAATCCTTCCATAGATAAATCCCTGATTATTCACAAAAAAAACGAAACTCCCATTTGCGTCATAAAACAGGCTTTCCACACCCTACTAAATCAGTACCAAGAATTTTATCAAATATATACTGATGCATCCAAAACTTCAAATGGCGTCGGAGCTGCAGTTATTACTCCTGACAATAAATTAACTTTCAAACTTCCACCCCTCAGCACTGTATACACGGGAGAAATGTATGCACTATTACAAGCTGTAGCACACGCGAAAAGCTTAAACTTCCCCAAATTCCTAATAATAACAGATTCCCTCAGTTCACTTGAGTCCATCCAAAAATTTATGATAGTCATCCTATTTCGCTCTCCATAAAAGCAACCCTAGATGAACTACACACCACTGGCAAAGAGGTACAATTTATGTGGATACCATCCCACATCGGAATCCTAGGAAACGAAGAGGCAGACCGGCAAGCAAAAGAGGCCATCGAAAGTGAAAGTGCAAAACTAGTGCAAGAAACGACGGTTAGTGACATAAAAGCCTACGTCAAGGAAAAAGTGTACGGTGCGTGGCAGTGCCAGTGGCGAGAATCCAAAGGAAAGCTACGCGAAATAAAACCCGACGTAAAACCGTGGAAGACAATACCTACAAAGCGCCCACATCAAGTTCTGCTAACTCGACTAAGAATAGGTCACACTAGACTAACCCACCAGCATCTGTTCGCGAAAATGGAAACACCTAAATGTGATCTGTGCAGATGTGACTTAACAGTAAAACATTTTCTAATTGACTGTCCTAAGTATCAACAACAGAGACAAAACAACAATCTACCCCGGAAAATTGAAATTTTATTAGGAAATGACTGCAAAGTAAACTCTTTAGTTAAGTACTTGACCGAAATACAATTAATTCATAAACTGTAAATGCACCAAGTCGCTAATAACCCACATGGTTGATGCGACTAATTAAAAATAAAAAAAAAAAAAATTAAACTAACGAAAATGACAGAATATTTTGTTTAGTGTTTTACTCCTTATTTGATAAAGTGTCAATCAGAGAACAAAAATATCGATATGTTTATCTCTTTTTAATGACAACAAATAAGAGAGAGAGAGAGATAAGTTTCTCGGTTAATATTAAAGCATATCGACAACATCGCAAATTTTCTACCAATCTTATTGAAATACGTCACTTACCACTTATGACGTATGTAACCATTAAATTTAAATTTCAAAAGCCGATTATGAATAGAGGATTAATTTTATAAAAATTTTATTTGTACAGTTGAACCACTAAAAACCTATTTTATAAGATGCAAATATAAAAAAAATCACTAAACTAGTCCATTGTCCGACTTCAGAGAATCTTGTAAAGCTTTCAAACGGAAAATGCCTCGGTGAATGTATCAATTTTTCCTTATTTATCGAGACGTATTCGACATTTTCCAAACGAAGGTATAAAAAAGTAATTTTCCAGAATGTCTCTTTCTTTGATAATACCCCTAGAAAATATGAAACGCGTGGCACATCCGGGAAGAAGACTTCATCCGACATGTGACAAACAGAAAAGGACTAGACACGTGAAAGGACGAGCAGAGACAAAAAAAATAACAGTGAAACCAGACGTCGACTACAACTAGGGGCTATCGACTGTTAATCCCTTGAAAATCCCAACGGACCATGAATTATCTAGTGTAGTGGTCGCGCTTTGGTTTTTCTTTTAATTCCGGCTTAATTAGGTACGAGATAAACTTGATAGAGATGGAAACGTTTTTTTTCTGAAATCGTTTCGGAATACTTATTTTTTCAGACTGATTTCGGACCCCAAATTCTCGGACAGTACAGGAAAATTTCTCCGGCCTAAGCCTTAAAATTCAGCCTACGTCAGTTTTTTATGTACAGTAAATTCAATAAATATACTCAAACAACCAACTCGGATTTATATAATTATTTTTGAATATTTATATCGCAGTTATATCGCAGTTGTGCAAATTATTAAATATACGGGGTTGGGATAAAGTATGGAACCAAGTAAATATCTTTTAAACGAAAAGAACGATATTTATGAAAATTTGCAGGTAAGTGCAATGGAACAAAACGCATCTGATGTACATTTTTTTGATAATGATATACTTCAGGTTTAACCGGAAATGCCATCAACTTCTTTAATTTAAATGGGACACCCTATATATTTTTACAGATTTCGAAAGAGCTTGTTATTTTGAATTCATACATACTGAGTTTAATGTAAACAAATTTGTAAAAATGAGGAATAACTCACTGTTAGTAGTACAATAGATGTACATTTCATTATTTTAGAATAATGAGAAACAAAATTACTTCAAATGTTCAAAATGCTCGCCGTTTACTTGCTGACAATATGCCATCCTATTAACAAATTCTTGAGTCACTCTTTCCAAGACTTCTCCACGTATTAGTTCACATTCATCAATAATTATTTGTCTCAATTCCTGTAAGTTTGTTGATCGTCTAACGTAAACACGTGATTTTAGATAACCACAAAGAAAAAAAATCTAACGGGCTAAGATCCGGAGAACGAGCAGGCCACTCTATGAATCCTCTACGTCCAATCCATCGATTTGGAAAATTTGCATCCAGAAAATCCCTAACCCGTCTATCATAGTGGGGAGGTGCTCCATATTGTTGAAACCAAAAATTTTGTGGTAATTGCCCATTCTGTTGAAGTGCAGGAATAATTTCGTTATTTAGTAGATCCAAATACTTGTCACCATTCAAGTTTCCGTCGATAAAAAATGGGCCTATAAGCTTATTTTCGACAATTCCCATCCAAACATTTAACTTCTGTGGATGCCGGGTATGTGCTTCATGAATCCAATGAGGATTCTCATTTGACCAATACCTTGAGTTATGGCGATTAACTGTTCCATTTAAACAAAAAGTTGCCTCATCGGAAAAAACTATGCTAGAAGCAAAATTTTCGCCGACATTACAGATGTCCATTAGCCGTTCGCAAAATTCCAGCCGTCGGTCAAAATCATCGTATGACAATTCTTGAACCAACTGTACCTTATACGGATGATACTTTTTAATATCTTTCCTACAGAACGTCGTCTGATACCATGATTTAGTGCCAAATTTGTGGTGGAAGTTTGAGGTGATTCTTTTAAATCGATTGCAATATTTTATTTAACAGCTTCGTTCGTTGCAGTCCGCGGTCTTCCTTTTTTACCATCCCAGTAGTATTAAAACGTTGTAATGTTTTAGTTACTGATGAGGTTGATATAGGATTTCTCTCCGGATGCAAATTATTAAAAATATGACACACTTCTTCATGAGTTCTAACACATCATTAAAATTTCAATACGCTCTTTTTCACTTAATTGAACCATTCTAAATTGTGCAATTTATTTCCGTCAATTAGAATTTGACACTTGAAGAACAAAAGACGTACTAAACAGTACTTGAGTTGTTCATCGACTGTCGAGTGGATAGGACGTGCTAGCATACGCTCTACGCTCTGTGGTATCGGTGCGCTACATAAATTATTAAATTCTCATTATTAGATAAGTATAATATTAGTTTGTGCTAAGAGGAAGACTACTGTAAGTACATTTTACTTTTCTGGATTTTTATACCCCGGACGTATGTCCGGGGCAAACCATCCCTGCACCACTGGCGGCGGGGGACCGCCACCACCTGATGATTTCAATAAAGTTATTCGACCCAATGTTCTTGTTGAAGATATTATTGTTCATGAAGATGTTGATATGAGTTTATGTAAAAAAAATAAAAATAATAATCAAATAAATGAAATATCTGCTAACGATACACTAAACAAAAACTCGGAATCAGAGAAAAACTTGTACGATAAACAACGGCTATTAAGCCAACTTTCAAATAGATTTAAACCTAATAATCCAGGACCGTATCATGTATTTGTTCAAAGTGTACAGTTTAATATTGGAAATTTACATCCAATGAAATTGGGTGAAAAATTAATGAGTTTAAAAGAATATGATAATAATATTATAGAAATTAGTACGGTTGGTCGCAATCGCATAAAAATTGAATTAAATTCGGGCAGTGTTGCCAATAAATTGATTGAAGATCCATTCTTTCAACAAAATAATTTACTTGCTTATATTCCCGGCCATCTTATAGAAAAACGTGGGTTAGTCAGGTCAGTTGATACTTCTTATAGCGAGGAGGCCCTCCTACAAATTATTAATTCTAATGTACCTGTTAAAAAAGTAAAACGCATGACTAGAGGTGTTCACAAAGATAACAATATCGAACGGGTTCCCCGTCAAATGATCATTGTTACGTTTGAAGGAAAATTGATTCCCCAATTTATTTATATTAATAAAGTTAGATGTCCTGTAGAAACTTATATTAACCCAGTTTTGCAATGTTTCCGATGTCTTTTATTTGGCCATTCTGGCGCGCAGTGTAGGGGTAAGAAAAGATGCAGGAACTGTGGGTCAGAAAGTGAATCTGTGTGCGAATCATGCAATATTTTTTGTGTTTATTGCAAAAATAACAGTCATAATTCTACTTATAGGGAATGTCCAGAATATAAAAAGCAAACTAGAATCAAGGAAGCAATGTCTAATTTGAATATAACTTTTAAAGAAGCTGAAAAACTGTTAACAATCCGGCCTATTCCAGCCTCATACATAAAAATAAATTTGCTCCATTAATTGATTCAGCTATAGAATTTCCATCTCTAAAAACTTCCGCAGCACAATATACCCCATGTAACAATTCTTCTAGATCTAACCTTTCATCAACCAATGATCAACCATCTTCCTCTAAACCCTTGGTAAAAAAAAGAAAAACTAGTGATTCTTCTCCCAATTTCCCGCCAATTAGACGTGAATATAATACTAGCTTTTGCGCAGGACCAGTTTTCCAATTCGGAAAAGAGCCGGAAAATGATTTGTCAACACTTAAACATCAACTAATTACGACGCTAACAAGTTTTTTCCAACAATTTTCACAAAATCCATCATCAAGTAGTACTTTAAATTTTAAAGATATGGAGTTTGAAAATAAAATTAAAAATATTGTTGATAATATATTTAAAACCTAAAACAAAAACAACTATAAATATGTCATTTAAGCAAAATTTAAAGATTATTCAATGGAACGCTAGATCTCTTAAAGCTAACAAAAACTCTTTACACCAAATTTTATTGGAGGAAAAGTTTGATATTGCAATAATTTCGGAAACATGGTATAAACCTACTGATAATATTAAGTTTAATAACTTTAACGTCATTGCAGTTAATAGAGATAAAGGTTTTGGAGGAGTTGCGATTTTCATTTCTCATAAAATTATATACCAAGCCATTCAATTTAATCATAATTTTAATCCAAAAATTGAGGTGTGTGGAGTGAATATCACCCTTGGTAGCAATAAACTAAGTATAGTAAGCATATATAAGCCACCTGATGTTAGAGTGAAATCCCAAGACTACATAAACTTATTTAGTCAAATAAAATATGACTGCATAATAGGAGGTGACTTTAATTCCCATCACGGCATGTGGGGATCGCCTGCTTGCTCTCATGATGGCAGAATTTTGGTGGACGCTTTAGATTATTTTTCAAACTTGACTGTTATAAACGACGGATCTGCCACAAGGATTTCCCCGCCTGGCCAGGTTAAATCTGCTGTAGATCTCACAATTATCTCATCTAAGTTATGTCCTACACTTGGTTGGTCTGTCAGTCAGGACACGTATGGATCTGATCATTATCTAATTGTTATTACGCTTAATAACTATTATCACAATGACACAATCACGTCCCCATTATCTAGATGGTCTATGAATAATGCCAATTGGTCCGTATATACAGCTGAAATAGAGAAATCATTTTCCACGCCACCAAACTGTAGTGATACCAACGATATGTGTATATTTTTAATGGAACAGATTACCAACGCTGCTAACAAAGCTTGCAAAATTATAAGACCATGCTCAAATATACCAGTAAAATCACCTAAATGGTGGGATAAGGAGTGCTCTGAGATATCGTATAAAAGAAAAATTGCATGTAAAACATACAAGAAAAATATGTGTCTGACAAATTTTGTTGAATATCAAAAACTAAATGCTCAATGTAAACGTACCTTTAAACAAAAAAGTAAAAACAGTTGGGCCAACTTCTGTCTTAATCTAAATCGACAAACTAATCCAACGGAAATATGGGATAGAATTAAGAAAATAAAAAAAAAAATAAAAATCTTTATGTGCACGACGAAGCTATTGTTGAAGAATTGTTTCATAAAATAGCTCCTTCCTATGTTCCGTCACCAATATACCTCACGGAAGATGAATTTAACTCACATTTTCTGTTATCTCCCATTAGTATCCATGAACTAATAGCTAATATCAAATGTTCTAAAAAATCCTCTCCTGGGATTGATGGTATCAATTATCTTATGATATCTTACTTGCCTACAATAGCCCTTCAGTTTCTCGTTGATGTTTTTAACAATATTTTAATTAAAGGGGATAACTGTGATTCATTGAAGCAGTGTCTTGTAATACCTATTCCAAAAAGCTAATGATCCTAATGTCCTCAGACCCATATCTCTAATGTCATGTATATTGAAAACATTTGAACGAATCATGAAAAACAGATTGGAATGGTGGATGGAAAGTAACAATCTCTACCCAGACGGCCAGCTTGGGTTTCGTAGAGGAAAAGGTACTATGGATTGCATTTCACACTTAGCAACCGATATCCAGTTAACTTACTCTAAAAACCAATATATTGCTGCTTTATTTGTGGATATTTCTGGTGCATATGATAATGTTATTCTCGACCTGCTGTTTGAGCAACTTGTTAAACTAGGAGTGCCGAGTAAATGCGCTTATGTCCTAGTCAATCTATTTACAAATAGACAAGTACATATGCGGCTAAATAATTCATTGACCGGCCCAAGGATAGTTAACAAAGGTTTACCCCAGGGCTCAGTTCTTAGTCCTCTGCTCTTTAACTTGTATTCTTTAAACTTACATACTATGGGAATGGAGTGTAACATTTTACAATATGCTGATGACTTCTGTTTCTATGTTGAGAAAAATACTTATCAGCAATGTGTTAATGACCTTAAAGTAAATATGTTTATCTGTAAAAAGTATTTTGATGACCATGGACTTGATATCTCACCTAAGAAGTCAGGTGTGGTATTTTTTTCGAGACACAGGTTACTAAAAATTAGTAATTTAGAACTATCACAGCTGGAGATCCCTGTATATAATAGTTTTACATACCTAGGTGTTACCTTGGATTCTAAATTAACCTGGAATGAGCATATTAATAACTGCATTAACAAATGTGAAAAAAGCCTCAATATTCTTAAGGCCGTTAATCGATACGATTGGGGAGCAGACCCGAAAATAAACTTATTATTTTACAGAGCATATACCAGATCAATTTTGGATTATGGAAGTTTTCTTTATGGATCTGCGACAAAATCTCGTCTGATTAAACTGGATCAAATTCAATTCAAAGCCTTAAGGTTAGTCCTAGGAGCCCTCAAATCTACCCCTACACCAGCTCTTCTCGCAGAATGTAACGAGCCTCCATTACATCTAAGACGCCTAATGTTGGCAGACAAATTTATTCTTAAATGCCAGTTCAATAAACAAAATAGCTTGTTACAAAAAATATCTTGCCTCTCTGTTGAAAATCTAACGAACAAATGGTGGGCAAATAAAAACTCTCCGACCCTATCTATTGAGTTTCCCAACCTATCACATTATTCATTTAATGGAGAAGGGATTCCATTTTTTGCTCTAATTATGACATACTGTATGAATATAAACCTATTGTAATAATTCCTTCACACAGTTCAGTTGTTCACGAAAATTTAGTAGTACAGGATAAGCTTCAATCTAACCACTCTTGTAGAATTTATACCGATGGCTCAAAATCGTCTGCCGGTGTGGGCTGTGCTTTTTATATAGAAAATACTCAGGATTATTTTCAGTATAAATTAAAATCAGATTGCTCAATATTCACAGCTGAACTGGTAGCTATTGTCAAGACATTGGATTGGATAGTTAATACCACATTAAATTTCGAAAGGTATATAATTCTGTCCGACTCACAATCCGTCCTCCTCGCATTAAGACACTTCTCTAAACACATATATACCAACAGACTAATTGTAGATGCACTTGACAAGTTAAGACTACTAAGTTTGCTAAGAAAAAATGTCTGCTTTGTGTGGGTAAAAGGTCACTCTAATATTTCAGGTAATGAGAAAGTAGACCATTTTGCTAAAGACGCCACTTTAGTGGGCCTAGAATACAATGAGTTGCCCATATGGGATATAGTTGCAGCTAGGAAGAAACATGTTAGATCTAGTTGGGAAATTGAGTGGCAATCCTTTACTAACAGTAGCAAAAATACATATTGCAATATATATCCAACTCTTCCGTCTTCTCTCCTAAGTGAGAGAAGTCCCATATCTCGAAAAATCTACACCATGTACGTTAGATGCCTTTTTGGACATGCCACAGTAAACTCATACCTGTATAAAATAAAACTATCAGATACAGATACATGTGATTGTGACGGCAGTTTTGATGACCTTAACCACTGGATGTTCCAGTGTCGGTATAATCAAGAAGCAATAAAATTCTTACTTCAAGCCATCTCCCAACAAAAAATCATATTACCATTGAACGTCGCTTCTCTCCTATACTTAAGCAGTCGGAACCCAACCATTAGATCAACTCTATGGGAATTTTTCAAACGGACCAAACGGAAAATTTAAATCCCCTCTTCAAACAGTGTTGCGTGAATGCGAAATGTTAGGGCGCAGTTGTAGTTTCCTTCTGTTTTTCCTTTTATGTTATTTACCTTTAACCGTTGCCTGTATTGTCTGTTTAAAAAAAGTCGCTATGACGGGCACCTTAGCGTGAAGCGTGTGTCCATGTTATTCCTTGTTGTACAATCTTCAATAGTGTTTCCAATGGGAAGGTTAGGAAATCGAGTGAAGGTGCATAATGGAAATTGACCGGCGTAATATAAATATTGTGTTACTGTGTATGTGTGTATGTATATATATGTATGTACTATTATAAAATGTACTTGATTGTAATTTGTAATCATAATTGTAATTAATAAATTGTCTGGCTAAATAGGTCTTGAACCTAAGGCCAAAAAAAAAAAAAAAAAAAAAAAAAAACCAGTACTTTTTTATTTATTACTATGCATACAAACAACATCAATTAGTTTATCTAAATAGTTTTTTGCTCTAATGCAAAAAACTCAAAGGAGGTTGGTTAAAGTGCTATATTCCTCGTTTTTACAATTTTTTTTAAACTAAACTCAGTATGTATGAATTCAAAATAACAAGCTCTTTCAAAATCTGTAAAAATATATAGGGTGTCCCATGTAAATTAAAGAAGTTGATGGCATTTCCGGTCAAACCGGAAGTACCTATATTATTATCAAAAAAATGTACATCAGATGCGTTTTGTTCCATTGCACTTACCTGCAAATTTTCATAAATATCGTTCTTTTCGTTTAAAAGATATTACTTATACTTAGTTCCATACTTTATCCCAACCCCGTATATTATCTGGTGCTTGAGTTATAAAAATTTCAATTTGTTCAAGTGACAACACTTTTGATTTCTTTGGTTTGTAATTGTCACTTTGACGTTTTAGAATGGCACGTAGTTTAAAAATTGTTATGCATTTATAAAAATTTCTTAATTTTTGTATTGATGCGATTTCAGAAAAAATAGTATGTGCACCTCGGTGTAAAAGCACATTCCCAGACTCCCAGACAATTACACAATATACTATTTTTCTAATATACAGAGTTTTTATAAAGTATGGAACCCTAAAGTATCTCAACAAGGGTTTAAGTACATTAAATTTGAGAGCATTTTTGAATTGCTTGGATCTTCTTAGAAAGGGATGAACAACTTCATTTAAAAATATTTAACCATCTAGGTCTAGGAGATACGTAGGGGTTCCATACTAACCCTGTATACATACCAAAAAAACCAAGTAAATGAAGTTGACGAAACTATACTATATTTGTCTGAAGTTGGTAGCACAATAGTTTTTTCTCTTTGAGAAAACGCACTTTGTTTTAAATTTGCCAGTTGTACTGAAACAAAACTCGAAATTTTCACTACCGAAAATGTTCTTGGAGTAAAATAATAAAAATATATATCACAATATAAACCACCAACACTAACCAGTACCTATATTCTTATGTATTAGGATATAAACAAACCCTCAATTTATAGACTAATAACGTACCTGTTTTTGCAATTATACACTTAGGGTTACCTTAATTCCTTAACACCCCTAACGACCACAATTATTCTCGTTAAAATCAATAAACTAAATATTCTAAATATCGTATTATGACTACTTATCCCTTACCTAAGAAGATTAAACTATGATGATTTAAAGAAATTTCTTAATGCCGATATAAATAAGTACGTGTTTAGGGTCTTATTTACAACATCTTACGATTTAATGACTTTCTTTAGCTGCCAACTCCAAACAAATGAATTATAGTAGATGTATCATTCCTATATATTTATTTGGTTTTTAATTATTTTTTACTTTGTTCGTGCTTTCAATGTTTGCTTTTGTCAAAAGCTTGTCTCTTTTTCAACTGTTTTTTGCCTTTTCAGATAAATCAATTTACAGGTAATTCACCGAGGAAAGATACGTATTAAGATATCTTAATATTGTATTTACAAATTTTCCTCCCGCTAGCAAAATTGTTTATCAAAATCTTGTACTGCACACTTTACAACTAAATGTTTATTAGTGTTAATTGAAGCGTGTAAAAGTCTGCGTCTATTTATAAATCTATTTTTTACGTAATTGAACTCTTCTTCTTTTTCAAAAGAGAGAGATGCCGCAAAGAAACTAAACACATGGCCGCGCACAGATGTGATTGTGTAAGGGTCCAAGGTTGACGCAATCAAGATAAAACAATTAAATGTCGTTCATTATTCGGCTTTACTTTAATATCTTATCAAACATACATACAATAAAAAGTTTAATTACTTGAAATATTTGACATTATTAACCTAGCAGTTACATTTTTAACAAAATGCTTTCTATTATTTGTAGTTTTTACAATTTTTTTGGTTATGTCACTTTGATTGAGAAGTTGGGGATCTAAAACTCCTCGTAACTGAAGGTGGGAACAACAAAATGGATCAAATTATGCTGTTTGATTATTATTGCAATTAATTATGCAATCTCAGATGTCACCTACACCTTCTATTGATAATTTCGTCGATTGTATGTTAATTTTTAAGCTCATTATTGCAAAATCCGGCCAAAGATTAACATCGTACATTGTGCAGAGCCGAGTCGTCGGGGAAAAAGGCAAATTTCTATCCTAGACTAACTTTTTTTTTCTATGCAATAGTTTTTTTTTCGAAGACCACGTAGACCACTTATTATTTTTTAAAAATTTAAACGCAGAAATAAAGGTCTCTATAGTCCCGAGGGCAGAAAGTCAGTAAAAATTCATAAAATTTTTATTTAAATTACTTATAAATTTTGCGCCTTTACTCATATAAAATAATAACTTATTCTGTCTGGACCCCTTTTTTCTGATGGGGGATTTACAAAAGTCTGTCTTGGACTTGTAGAGGTGTTGGGTTATCTAATGGGTCGTGTTAAATGACAAAACTGGTTGAAATTAACTGAATGCAATGTGAAAACGATGACTGTATTGCCCGCTAAAATATTTTATATGTTGGCAAAATTGCGTTCAAACATAGCGTAGTCAAATAAAAAGAAAAACAGGGATATTGACATTTATTAGATTCTAATACTATTTTAAATGCTTGTATGTATGTATGTATGTATGAGTTAGGGGTGATAATTACACTGCGACCTATAGGATCTATTGTGTCCCCCTTTACTTGCCAAGTTCTGATGTTTTCTCAGATTTATAGCAGCTCTTCGAGTCCTATTTTCCTGAGGAAGTTTAGGACATCGTCGGGCTTCAAATCAGGTAGATCCCCTTCCTCTATTTCATGTGCTCCTAGGTATCTAGCCCTAGAATTTTGCAAGGCAGGGCATTCCGAAAGTATGTGTATTGAGATTTCATCCTCTTCCTCACAGAATCTGCACTTTGCTTCATCTGCTAACCCTAGTTTCTTCATGTGGCTTCTTAACCGGCAATGCCCGGTTAATATTCCCGTTAAAATTCGGAGCCTTTTTTTACTGAGGTTGAGGCAGCTAAGAGATCTCTTCTGGTCATAGTTCCCCAGTAGTATCTTAGATTGCCTCAGTCCTTCCAGCTAATTCCAGTACTTGGATTTTTCCTTCTCCATTTCTTCCCTTAGTTTTCCTAAGATTACTCTACTGCTGATCCCACAAGATGGTTCTGGTCCCAAATGTGGGGTTTCAGCTCCTTTTTTGCCAGCTTATCTGCTGTTTCATTCCCCTCTATTCCTATGTGTCCCGGGACCCATAGGAGGGTGACAGTGTTCTTCTGGCCTAGTTCATTTAGTTTGCCTAGGCATTCCCAAACCATCTTCGAACTGATTATATTTGAGCTCAGCGCTTTGATGGCTGCTTGACTATCCGACATGATCACAATCTCTTGTCTGCGGTAGTTTCTTCCAATATTGAATTCCACACATCTTTCGATGGCGCGGATTTCTGCTTGAAAGATGCTCGGGTATGTGCCCAAGCTTTCTGAGTATTTGGCTCTCGGTCCAAAAACTCCTATCCCAGTTCCCTCGTCTAGCTTGGAACCGACCGTATACCACTTTATGGTATTCTGGTTTAAATTCTGTATGGTGTCTTCATCCCATTCAGATTTATTACTCAACTTTGTGATGAATTTTCTCACAAAGTTGAATTTCTTTGGCATATCATCTTGGGGCATTTCCCAAGTTTGATCAAAATGAAGTGATCGAGGTTTTTCCCTAATAATTCCTTCTTTGATCATTCTATATATTGTTTTCTTCCTTACACTTTCTAGCAGAATGTGCAGTGGGGTCAAGTTTAAAATCACCTCCATTGCAGCAGTGGGGCAAGTTCCCATTGCTCCAGTGATACATGAACAGGCTAGTCTCTGAATCTTCGAGAGGTTTTTCCTTGTCGTATTCAGATTAGCCCTTACGCCCCAAGCCACTGCCCCATATGTGTCTCACTATCGCTGTGTACATCCATTGCAGGATACGTGGGTTACATCCCCAGTTCTTCCCTGCAATGTTCCTGCACACCATGAGGACCTTGGTTGCTTTGTGTATTCTTCGTGTTTATTCCAGAATAACCTGCTATCTAGGATAAGCCCTAGATATTTTACTTCTGTTTTCCACTCGACGATGTTCTCCCCTATTTTTATGATTTTTAGATTAGGTTCCTTTTTCCTTGTAAAGGCTACTAGTGTGGTTTTGGTGGGGTTGATGCTGAGTCCCACCGAGTCACACCATTGTTCCGCAATGTTCAATCCTCTTTGAACAATATCACAGAGGACATTTTCATACTTCCCTTTTGTCAGGATAACCATGTCGTCGGAATACCCTTGACATGGTATGCCTTCCCTATTCAATTGACAGAGCAGACTGTCCACAGTGAAACTCCACATAAGATTTTAAATGCTTGGTAACATAGTCCCATTTTGACAGCTGTGAAGTACAACCAGATTTATAATGGACAAAGTATCTAAGCTCCAGACACATTGCCTTTATTTTGGAACACAAAATATTGTCAAATATTCCTCTATGACAGGTAACAAGGATTCTTTTAAAATGCCCAGATATTTTTCTGTATTTACAATTCCTTCCATAAAACACGCACTTCAAATTGAACTTCATTGCTCCTACCTGTACTGTGAACTCTGTATGGGCTAAAAATGTTACGTTGGTAGATACAATCCTGTTGCTTGACACTCCCTACGTGTTATTATTCGTCACCGATATACTAATTACGATTGGAAGTGGTAATTAATGTTTGACCATTTTTCTTTCGCCGATATAAATTTTGTTCCCTTTAAAGTAGGTCATCTTTAACGCACAAGATAATTTGTATGGTTTATTTGTTTGGAGATGGCAGCTAAGAAAATGTAAAATGTTTTAAAGAAGACCCTATATCGACAATTAAAGGAGCTTTAAAAAAACGTCGGTTCTACGGTCATGAGATCTATTCAGCTACCTGTTATGACAATATTATCTAGGGTTTTTATTGTGTTTGGGTTAGTTAATCCCTAATTAGAGGATGGACTCTTTGAAAAATAACAACTATATGGACTATGTTTCAATAGAAATGAATACTACTTTTAGTTATTTTGCATTTATAATAAACTCACTATGCTGCCAACTCAAAACAAACGAACTATAATAATAAATTAAATGTGCGTTGTTTTCATCTAAATTATTTGTCTTGAAATAGTTTTTTAATTATAATTATTTTATTGGAAAAAGTGAAGTATAATTTTATTTTGTTGTCATGAAATAATTTTGATAAACAATTTTAGGACAAATCGTAAAATTTACCTACCAATAATCAAAATTACCAAATTTAAATATCCCGCCCATAAAAATTAGTTCCGGCAATCCTTCCTGGTGCGCTGCGATCAACGCGATGCCACTGTTACTACAGGGTTGCCAATTCTCATTATATTAGAAGTATCTCTGTTATAAAACGTTTAATGTTAAACGAAAAAATATTAAAGTGCAAGCCAACGAATACCCTATAAAGGAACAAAATGTGGTTGACCCTGAGGAAAAACTATTAATTAAAAAAAAATTCGAAAAAATTGTTCAAAAAGAATGAAATATTAATAAAAGAAGAAAAATCGGAATGTTTTCTACGGGTTCGATTTAGTTCATTTAGCCAAATTTTGTTGAAAAAAAAGACTAAAAAAAGTGGACTGTTTTATCAAATATCCTTATTTCCGTAATTTCAATCGGATATCAGGGAAACCTTGAAAAAAAGACAAAATTTGGCTAAAAATAAGTCAGCTTCTTAAAAACCCTTAAAAACTATAAAAAATAATAAAAAACTTATGCATACGAACATAAAATGGATGAATTTTTTCAAAAATTTAAAAAATGAAGGTAAAAAAACCAAAAAATAAGAGCAATTGGTTGATTCCATGAAGTAAAGTTAAAAATTAATAGAACACATACTACAAAAAACCTTCGGCCTTTTAAAAATGAACAAACATTGCTACATTAATGTGTATTATGTATAATAACAAATTTTCTTAATAAAAAAGTTTCTTAAACTTTTAATGTTGATTTTTTATTATTTAATATTCCTCAAATATCCTTTTACGTGTTACTTTTTCTCAAATTGCTTCACCGTAGTCTCTTCAATTTGTTGATTTGCTAAACTTCTAACAGTCTTAAAAATTTAACAAAAAATACCATATAAAACGACATTACGTCCACCACTCGACCTTTTTTTCCAACCTTAACCGTCTTAATTCTACAAATCTCACTGGAAAGCTGTGCTCTGCCAAAACTAAATTATTTTCTCTGCGGTAACGTTCATTAAAGCTTTGTTTCGGTAGTTTTTACCAGTGGCTTTCAGGATAATCTTCTCAAACGTCTACTTTTTCGTTGTTGGGTGGTCGACTGACGACACACATCCCCTAAATTCGTTCTTAAAAACTATGCTTGCGGCTGTCTACAGCAAAGATGTGACTCAACAGAGACGGTGTTATTTTGGAACTGTTCTTTACTTAATTTTTTTTAAGTACCTCCATGGACATTATCTCCAGTTGGACAGCAAGGGAAAACCTCCTGTATTTGGAGATTATCCAAGGGGCTTACCCACTCGAAAGGGTTCAGATTTTCGTTCGTTTGGTTTCCTATAGCTGAAATTGATATCCTTAGGGGTGCAAACCTGCAAACGTCATATATTTGATATATTGGCTGACAAACTTTGATTGTTGAGTACTTATGGTGTCAAAAAATGAAGAATACAAAACTTTAAAAAGAAAAACATTTAACGAAAACCAAAAAAAATGTCTAACAATGATACAAATTTAAGAGCTTCAATTGCTGGTTTGCTGAGTTTACACTGCAAATATTGCACAAATTAATTAACAGTAGACATTTGGAAAAACCTAACCTATTCCTA
Organism: Ophraella communa; assembly: GCA_035357415.1. Lineage (NCBI taxonomy): Eukaryota > Metazoa > Arthropoda > Insecta > Coleoptera > Chrysomelidae > Ophraella > Ophraella communa. Next base: position 14,081,956 of record CM068992.1, read on the forward strand.
ACCTAACCCAACCTAACCTAACCTAACATAATCCTAACCTAACCTAACATAATCCTAACCTAACCTAACCTAACCTATGCATAGAAATTGACAAACGCAAAGATTAAAATGTGAATTCTAAAATTTGATTACTTCTAAATCAACTTCAATTCCCTTGAATAATATTGCAAAATTGTGCAAAACCCCACATGCACTAATTTCTGTGAATGTCTTCCAATTTTATAAAACGTGCTCTCAAAGATAACCCATGCCTCTTTTTGTCTATTCCAGTTCCAGAAAAAGTTCTTTGTTCAGTAAGATTTATTGACAATATCTACATATTTCCTATTTTTCTATCTGGCATATCCTAAGTAGTTAACTTAGAGGCACTAAGAACTGGTGTTGGATTGACATACTCAGGAACTATTCTTAATCTGACAAGTACTGATACATTCAAGAGGTTTTATTTTCTTAACCAGTACATGATTACTCTTTCCTTAATTTTTAGATTTTTCCAAAAGATGGAACGCATGCCGATCCCTACGGACATCCCTTCTTAACTTTTCTGTTTATTTTATCATTTAGGCAGCCTAGGCTGATGTATCTGGCCTGACAATAGAGCACTTTTAGACCACTTCATTTGTCGGAGTCTTTCCCAAAAAATGCAGGCCACCAGAGGTTGCATCTTGTATTGACCTACCTGCGCCCTCCTTTTGTAGGCTGAAGAAATCTATGTGTCTTAGATCTTAAAGAAATATTCTTCAACAAACCTCTTTATGATGGTTCCAACAAAACTACGTTTTTCTTCCACTTGAATTGTTTATATAGTACGTTTGATGAATAAGGTGGAGTAAATTCTCAGAATACTAATCTCCGAAACCTCGAGATACATAGGCGTGCACAACTTCTAACTAAAACGTAATCTTAAAAGAAAAGTTTACGTTAAATTTGATGGATATTTAGAACAAAGAGTTTAATCCAAACCAATACACACGTACTACAATATGCATAACAAGTTAGTTTTTTTTCTGAGAATTTACTCCGCCTTATTTTTCAAACGTACTTTACTGGATTGATTTACAAATAAAAATTGGTCTTCTATTTTCTTGATTATAAGTCACCTCTGCCAAGATCATTCATGGGCTTTAAAGACACCCGTTACCATTTTCAGAATTGGTTACAAAATATCCCATCTCTATTATAAACTCTACCCCCGCTGTTCATCAACTTGAAAATTCTATAATTAATAAACTGAGAAATATTTTATGTTGTAAATTTAATATTTAACCTTTTGTTTATGTTCTGTTTTTATTTCTGGAAGGGATTTTATAATCATTAAGCACGTGTCTATAATCCAGGAAAAAGTAGATTCACTTTTTGTTTATATTTTTTTCCCAAAATTGTTTTGAAATTAGGAAAACTAAAAATAGAATTAATAAATTTCGTTTTTCTATTAAAATATCATTATCGGGTTAATTTAAAGGAAGCAATATTTGTTTGTATTAAGAATGAACATGCGAGGTATTTACCAGGGGCGGGTATTGATCATTTTACTTTAAAGGGTTCCGCAATTTGATTAATTTAAATACAGCCAAACAAAATAAATAGATGTCGATTACCCACTAAAGCCAATGACTGGGCCAACTTTACTTTAGTTGGCAATCGACAACTTCTGGCTATTGTAGCAGAATAAACTATTTCAAAATGTTAGAGAACCTACTTATTATATTCCAGCACCAAATCAATGTAAAGTTATAATGTAGTTATAATTAATTTGGTGCTGCGATAAGTGATATTTGGTTCTCTCATTGGTTAGTTTCGACACATGGGTTGCTTCAACCCCCTTTAATTTATAATTAAATTCATTGAGCTTAATGCTCTCCTCTTTACTTAATCTACCATTTCTTTTCTTTTTCAATGTCCTTTTCTTCTCTCTCTATATAATTTAATACATTACCTTGGTTTTAACCATTAGTTTATATATACATACGCATTATTTGTTATAATTTCAATGTTGCACCATCACCTGCAATCGTACAATCTTCTTGATTATATTTAACCTTTTACTTTGTAACTTTTATAGCCTGATGATGGCCTTATTGTAGGCCGAAACTAGTAGTGCTTTAGATTTTCAACTTTTATAATAATAAAAATTTGTGACATTGACATTGGTTCTTCCTTTCTTTATTTAAGAAGAGTCACATTGGAGATATGGATGATTTGCTTCATTTAATTCAATTATTTTTACGCGAGGTATTATTATAAATCTTCAACCAAATTATAGTCTATATAGAAAGGACAAGGAGTAATAAATCATTCATTTAAGTAGATTTCATAGACGTACCAAAATATATTTTAAGAGGGTATACCGTGTTGATGTAAGTGTTGATGATATTATGGAATTAACGGCTGCTATATTGTGTGTTGATAAATCAACAATTTATAGATTACTAAAAGAAAACAAGAATGGAACTCTTCAACCTCCTAAAATTCCTTCAGGCCGTGGATTTTACTTACGAAAGGAAATTCCAACAATTGACAAAATTATGACATCGGTGCAAGAAGATACGGACTATTCAAAATTCTCCAAAATGACATTATGCAAACTTTTGAAAGATGTGGGTTTCAGATATACAAAACATAATAGAAAATCTCTCTTGATAGATAAAACGGAAATAGTTTTTTGAAGAAGAAACTATTTAAGAAGCATTCGACATGCCAAAGAACAAAATTTGAAAATCTTCTACTTAGACGAAACATGGATAAATGCTGGATATACAGTTTCCAAATCTTGGCAAGATGAAAACATTAAAAGCGGAATGCAGGCATTCGTGGAAGGTTTGTCGTTAGGTTTGCAGTCACCATCTGGAAAAGGAAAAAGACTTATCATTGTCCATGTTGGAAGTTCTGAAGGTTTTGTTGATGGTGGATTATTAACTTTTATTTATGAATGGGGATGTCTTCGAGGAATGGTTTGTTCAAATGTTGGATCTGATTCCAAAAGGGGCTTTTATTGTTATGGACAACGCAAGTTACCATTCACGGTTACGAGAAGCATTGCCCACAAGTCGTTTGCGTAAAGCAGAGCTTTTGGAGTGGCTTATTTTGAAAAATATTAAGTTTCCAAAAGATCCACTAAGGAAAGAACTTTACAGAATTGCAAAAATGAACAAGAATAAATACAAAACCTACATTGTAGAAGAAATGGCTTCTTCTCGTGGTATATCAGTTCTTCGACTCCTCCCTTATCATTGTGAACTTAATATGGGCTCAGGTAAAGGAGGAAGTTGGAAAAAAAGATTACTTTTAAAATAAACGATGTTGTGAAATTGTTTGAGAGTGCTTTAAGTCATGTTAGTAAGGAAAATTGGACAAACTGTATCGAGCATGTTATCAAAGTAGAGGCAAATATGTGGAAAATTGACAATATTTGTGATGATTTAATCGACCCTATTATTATTAATGTCAACAACGATTCTTTCTCTTACGAGTCGGATATAGAATAAAATGTAAGTAATAAATGTATTCCAATAATTATTTCTTTTCATTTTTTATTATATTATAATTTAAAACGTATTTTTTCCCAAAATACACACCACTGCATTGCGTTATTGCTTATTGCTAATCCTTTAACAATGAAGAAACCCTAAACTTTGTTACAACTGAAACAAATACGGGGTCGATCTACCTGGTTTTTAGATTTACGGAAGAAATGTAATTTAAAGTAAGAGATTTATCAAAAATTTCATGGTGCTCCCTGTAAAGGTTTTGCATACTTAATTCGGGTTTATTACTCCTCGTACTTTTTGTACAGACTATAATTTAAAATCCTTTTTTTACTATTTTTGTTTTCTTTTTTCTGTAATGTTCAATTAAAGATGGAAAATAAAAAGAGCAACTCGATACCCAAAGTAACTTACTACTTTTTCAAAAAGTACCTTATCTTGTTTCTAGATACTTTTCCAAAGTATCTTTGACAGATTTTCAACAAGTTAAACACATTTTTTCGTGTTTTATACTGATTATTTTTTTCACCTGTCAAAATATCACAGTTTTGTGATTTCGTCCAATGAAAACGTAATCTTCAATGTGCTCAATGCTAGCCAATCATTCCGTTTTATACTGATAAAACCACTAGTTGTTTTACCAGTACTGATAAAATCATGTAAATGTCAAAAATTCAATAACAATATTGAAAAATTACACAGCGAAAATAGTGAAAAGTAACATAGTGAAAATTTGTTAAAAGATAACGATAAATGATTAAATAAAGTAGTTTTTGCACAAAATGGTTCAAAAAATAATCTTCTCAAATACCATTCGTCCGGTAAAATTTTACCAGATAAATTTTAAGGACTCGTCGTATTACCTTTGATTAAAAATCTTCCGCGCGAGCTTTCATCACCTTCTCGGCATGCCAACGATAGTGATGGGGTGCAGTTCTTGCTAGCTCGCGCGCCGTAATTTTAAAACTTTGAATCAGTACCTTGATGAGATAAGAAACCGCGAGCTAGATATCCGCGGTACTACTCACACATTCACGCTATCCGTCGATCTTCGATTTAGTATAATCTCGAGTTCAAACGCGGCAAGTCACAGACTGTAACATCCATTGACTCGATCAGAAATAAAGTGCCTGAGCAATGTTCGCGTTTTATTCATTCAAGTGTCAAGTGTGAGGGTGATTAGTGTTGGGGGTGATTATTATGTGAGGGTACAAGTGAGTCAACAAGCTAAATAGTGATAATCAGTTGCAAATGTACGTCAAAATATTTAAAAATAAAGTAAATTTGTGGAATTGAGATCTGCTAAATTAGTAAAAGTGTAAAAAGTTTGTACGTATTGTAGGTTAAAGTCATTTTCTGTCATATTTAGTTAGGGGTTGTATTAAAAAGTCATTTAAAAATCCCAGAAGTTTCTGACCCATTGTAACTGCAAATATATAAGAATTTAAAAACCATAGAGAGGTGCGGTTTTTGAGGAACAATTTATTTTTATATAAATGCAAATATCGTCGATTTTTTTAATGGAACACCCTATATATTTTTATTCTATCTGAAAGACCAACTCTTTCCCTTTGATAAAATGTATTATTTGTTAAAATTTAGCTGAAAATACGTGAGTTATTTGGATTTTAATAATAATTGTTTATTAGATCGAGATGTCTACACAAAAAATTACAAATGAAATTAACAACACAAACTTGAATGATATGTACCAAATTTTATTAAAAATTAACTTTATAAATTATCTAATTTAATAAAAATCCTCAAGATGTTCTAAGTGTTCTCCATTTTGGTCTATATATTTTTGTAATCTGAATAAAAAGTTCTGAAAAGAATTTCGCAACATTTCTGGGGTAATTTCTTGGAATACTTGGACAAAGTTACATCTCAGTTGTTCTAGAGTTTCTGGAATAGGATTGTAGTATCTATCTTTGATAAAAAAACCATATAAAAAAGTCTGGGATCGTCAAGTCTGGTGAGTGAGCAGGCCACTCAATTGGTCCAGCTCTCTTTCGTATTCTTCCATTACCCTTGGATTTTCTGACCCCCATAAGTGACAATTATGTTTATTACATCTCCCGTTTAAACGAAATCCTGCCTCATCTGACATTATAAGTAAAACATCAGGAACTTCTCTAAATAAATCTAGTATCCCAAGTAACATTTTCATATCTTAGGAATTTACAGGAAATGTTCGGCATGGTCAAAAGTACATTCCAAGAATGTACATAAATTGCATTATGTATATCCCTAGAACTTGCTAGGGTAGTGTATTTTGTATGTCACATCAAGTACCTAATATGTCACTTTGGGAATATGTGTAGCAGGTTTTAGGAATATCCCTTACATATGCATGTTATATAACATAAATATCCCCGAAGGAATTATTCTTCATAAACATTCCCTTCGTATTCTTAAAATATTAAAATAATTTTAGTTTCATGTAAGGTTGGTACAGCATCAACAGAATAAAAACAGTTGAGTCCCAACCAAAAGGTCCTATGGCGGGTGATATATTTTGTATCATAGGTGACAAAAAGAATACCAAATTAGGTATCACATTGTATTTTTTCCAAAGTACTATGAATGTCACAGGTATATCCATGAATAAATATACACTACTAGTATTTACGTGTACATATTATGCACTTTTTCCAACATTCCATGGATTTTACATTGTTGGTACATTGTGAAGGGTATATACCATCTAAGATGTTAAACAATATATTGGGAATGCACCCACTAAATTTGGTATATCTTTTGAACATTATGAATATACTAGGAATATGCTTTGTACATTGAATGCTACTTGGGTAATGTCTGAGAAAAAAAAATTCTGGTTTGAAAATCCCTTTCAAATATTCTTTGGTGTATCTGTATTTTATAAGGAGTTAACTTCAATACCTTCATACATTTCTGAACTTCGGATTTTGAAATTCCAGTTGTGGATGATACTTTGCGAAGAGATATTCGATTATTATGTTCTTGTAATGGTTCCTGAATACGTAAAAGTCTATTTAAAAAAATATCACCATTACGTATTTGATATTTCTTCCTTTCTATAGATTCATTTTGGAGAAATGCAGTGTACCTAAATACCTGACGAAATCTTTTTTGGCAGTAACAACTGATTCATACTTGGCATACAATAACACAGTTTTTGATTTTTCCAGTGAACTAAATCGCACTATTATTGAAAATAAGTCGAAAAAAATCGCAAGGAATTACTTTGACAGTTCGTTGTGTCATTTTGTTGAATCTATAAAAATCCCAAAGCTTACTTTTACATTGAAACCCGTAGATGCCTACATAACAGCCTATTCTAAAAAATCAAATAACTCACTTATTTTTCATCTAAACTTTAACAAATTATACATTTTCTCAAAGGGAAAGAGTTCGTCTTTCATATAGAATAAAAATATATAGGGTGTTCCATTAAAAAAATCGACGTAATTTGCATTTAAAAAACACCTTTTTTTTAAGTTCCGATATACTTGCAGTTAAAATGGGACACCCGGTATTATAAGACACTTGGTTACATTTATATGATGGAACATTTGTATATTAATTTTTATTCTTGGTTTTTTTTAAGTAATACCAAAAATTTCTAGCAACCAAAAAGTCTGTGTGAAAGTGCGCTCAAGAAAAAAATTTTTTGCCCTCAATTTTAATTTTAATTATTTTCCCTAAATATTTTTTTACATAAAACCGGCCCCCATGTCCTTTTTGTAGAGTATTAAAATCCATTTAAAAACCTGTATTTAACTTTCTATCAAATCATTTGTTTCTTAGATGTAAAATTCGCAGAAAATGTTCATTAAAAAAAAGTATATTGGACATTGACTAAGGGCATATTGTTTGGACCAATAGTAGGACAGGAAATGAAGCTTTTCACCTCGCAATTTTTTGGTCCTACATCGATTGACCTTGAAATTAAAACAGAAGGTAGGAAATAGCCCAAGGATCAAAATCTATATCAAACCCCCATCTCGGGGATGGAAATTTTTTATTAAATTTTATCTACGGGAATCGACTGAAAAATTGATTCTAAGCAAAAAATGTTCTATAAAAGTAATATTTTTCAAGTTATGCCTGATTGAAAATAACTATTTTTAGACGATGATTTTTTCGCCTGTCAATATATAACAGTTTTGTGATGTCGTCCAAATAAAACGCTGAATCTTCAAGGTTTTGTACTAAATACGTCCAAGAAATTCTACCAAATTTAAAATGACTGCTTTTAGAAAAATTAGAGCTTAAATTGAAAACCGATTTTCACAATTTTAAATTTTTTACAAAAATATCTCCGAAAATTCCTACAACTCTAACTTATCTATGTTGGTTAAATTGATTGATCAAAGAATTGGTAGTAAACCTTTAGCAAACGCCCTGTACATCCAACTACAACGTTCTTGCTAGTTAGTGATATATTTTTTGTTCCTTTTCTAACCATTAAAATTCTAGCTATTCTGTTACCCTCGGGTGGACTTCAAACACATTAAGAAAGACATAAATACACTTCCTTAATTTTGCGTCTACTCTTTGGAGTTTCACAAAAAAAATTTAAACTAATTTTAGCAGCTGAAACGACGCGAAGTCTACAGCGGTATTAGAAATCTTGGATTCGGACTGTTTAAATGGAACTTCTGATGCTTGTGGGTGTCTAAAGACATATATTTGTACAAATTTTTAAATAATGTTGTTTTTGGTGAAATTCTTACTCGACAGAAAGAAATCAGACGATTTCTGTTAATGAAAATTCTTCTGGGCATTCTCAAATTGTTTACGGTATTCTTCAGGGTACAATAATGGACCTCATTTTCTTTTTATTGTATTTTAATGACAAGTAGGTGATATTGGTGGTGTTTTATATACACTTGTCACAAAAATGACATAATTTTAAAAATTGAATTTCTTGAAAAAAGAAGTTGAAGGTGAAGAAAAAATTAACCTTGCTACATCTTGTTTTGACATGAAATGTAAGAAACCTGAAATGAGTCGACGTATTTCTGTTCCTACTGCGTCTGAACTAATCAATTACCAGAAAAATTTTAAATGGGTAACCATAAGAATGAAGATTGTACTGAAGTTGATAAAATGAATTTGGCAGAAAAAAAAAGATTTTGTCCACTACTGGGTGTTGTCATCTATGTTTAAAGTATGGGCATATAGCACGAAGATGTCAAGTCAGATTGCACTGTTCGCATTGTAAGAAAAGCCATGCTACTCTAATGTGTCCGGAAGCATCTGCTAAGGAAGAAACTGCGGTTTATAGTATGAAAATTCCAGAAAATGCATATATATTTTTTTATTAATGTCTAATGAAATAAAAATTCAGTCTAATACATTTGATATCTCCATTTTTTAAATACAGAAGAATTAACCAGTTAAATGTTAAATGTTTTAAAATGACCAGCAGTTAGTCCAGACCTAAACCCAATTGAACATGTTTGGGACTACCTGGACAGGCGCATAAGAACTCGTAATATCGCTCCAGGTAACCTTGATGAGCTGGAAAATGTTTTAATAGAAGAGGTGGCAATACCAGATACTAAAATGTTAAATTTATCGTTTAAATTTTGCGCCTACACTCTTAATATTACTCTTGCTGTTCCAATAATTGTAAACATATTCTGTAAGTTTTATAAACGAAGTTTTGGGTGAACATCTATTGAAAAGCTTCTTATACAAAAACTAGAACCTAGATATTCCATTTTTATCATGCGCACCAATACATTTTTAGTTTTTTATTCTGCAGAAACAGAAAAAATAGTGTGATAAAAAAATTACACATACAGCAAATAAGATAAGTCAAAAATGTGCCATATATATAACGGATGTGACACAATTACCATTAGATATTAGTAAGTAAATAAAAATTATCTATTTTAACACAGAATTACTTTCGTTCCTTATGCGTATGCTGCTATTTATTTGTATAGACCTTATCCAGATAAGGATATCGTTAGACGTATGATTTGCAACTGATTTTTTTCACTAAGAACTTGTAGCGTTACCAAATATGATTCAATCGTCGTTAAAATGAAGAACGCAAAAATATTCGCATCGGTGATTTTAGTGTTGTTATTATTTTTACCTGATGGATACGCGATAAACGATAGCATCGAGATTGACGGCGTGACTTCGCATCAAAGACACAAACATAGAAGAAAAAACGCTGCGAGATGTAAACGTTACGGACAAAATTACCAACGGGTGCCAAATTTTCGACCTGTACCAAATTATCAACCGATATATCAAAGAGAACATCAGATAGATCCAAATATAATACCCTCGCAGTACATAATTCCTCAGCAGCGTTACTACGTACCTACAAGATGCAGTAATTTTTGTACGGATTGTTTCACTTCTTCTTGCAGAAGAAGATGTCCGTACGTTATTTATCCTACGAGGTATCCTGTAAGGACTACGCCTACTAGTAAAAGTAGTTCGAGGTTTACTAGCAGGACGAGTTCCAGGACCACCTCAGCGAAGATAACTTTTCCCACTAGAACTAGGACTACCTCAAGGATTACCTCAAGACCAAGAACCACAACAATTAAGGGTAGGTTAAATATTTCTGTCTAATCGAAGAAACTGGCTTGACTATTTATTTATATGTCTATTTAGGATCAAAGTTGACTCAAAGATCCCTTACGCGCATAAAATTAGCACATCACTTTTGGCAAAATATAAAATTTATTTTTGTAGTAATTGCAGCTTTTTTGCAGTGCAAAGCAAAAATTTGCAGCTCTTTTAGTTTTTTCTTTATTGACGGTTTTGCTAACTTGACGTAAAGCACGACACACGTATCTCTACTTCTAGTAGGCCAATCGTCAAAAAAAACATTCATAAATTGCACCTTTTTTGCAGCTTTTATGCAGTGCTTGCAAACCAAATACCTGACGTAAAGAACTCCATATCTTTAAATATTTTTTGTATTCATCTATTCATATTTTCGGTGGTCTATAGAGCGGGTCACAGTTATTATGCATCATTGCGTTTATGGACGGCGGCGTTGCCATATCGGCATGTTCTTCGAATTTGGTTCCAACTGGCGCGGGAATATAACTTGCCATTGTGTTACTATTATGATTTAAATGTTGACTAAATTGTTCATTTGAAAATGGTTTAGTGAGTAATTAAGAATATTTATAATTATGCTTTTAGATACATTTTACGCGTTTAAAGGAAAATATTGTAAATCCGCTAAAATATTCAAATTTTATACGTTTAATTATCACGTATAAAGAAATAAACAAATACAGCGGCCTTACAAAAGACCTTTGTCAAATTATGAAATAATAATATAATAATATAATTAATAATAAAAATATGTCAATAATAATAATATATACATAAATTACAAGACGAGTGGTAAAAAAGTCAGATGTCATCTAAATTTTAAGGGAGAACGATTAACAGAGAAAAGCTAATGAAATCTTGCCGACGTTTCGATGATTTTTCCGAGGATTTTTCTTCTTCTGGCGGGTTGTTGTAACAAACAAAATATAGAATAAGTAAATGAATTATAATAATTACGTATTTTAACTTGAATTAAAATTAAACTTTAAAAATGACAATGATTAGCAGGTAATAACTAAAATAAATGAAAATTGAATGGAACATTTGAGGGTTAAGAAATATATTACTGATCTTCATCGTCATCCAAGTCTTCATCTTCATCGTCTTCATTTAGATTTATTATTATTGGCTCAATATCTTCCATTAAATGATCTGTTTGCCACATCTTTTCCTCTGTCTTCTCTACTTTTTTTCATAATTAGACCACTGCATTGGGGTTACTTGCGAATACGCTGTTTTTTTAAGTTTTTCCACATCCTCTTTTTTAAAAGTACTATTATTACGAGCCACATATCCTTTCACTTGGCTCCACACCATTTCAATAGGATTTAATTCGCAATGATAAGGTGGTAATCGTAGGACTGTTATATTATGTTCCGTGGCAATGTCGTCTATTTTTCTTAGGTCGTACTGCTCTCTAAACGCGTTTGCAGTAGCCAATAATTCTGTTTTTAAATAATCATCCTCGAAGTCAATCTCTGTTTCCAGTAGACAGTACTTTATTTGTTCCTTATTCCAAGTTGTCTTTGGAAAAGGTAACTTCGCCGAATGGTATGACGCATTGTCCAACACTACAACATTCTTTGATCCGTTTTTCGGCAAATTAGGGATCAATTGATCTTTAAACCAGGCCTCAAAGCCTTTTGCGTCCATTTCGTCGTGGTAATCGTCTGCACCTTTCTTTGCCAGAAAAGTTTTTTCTGCATCCTCAAGAAAACCGTCTTTTCAGCCTGCATGAAGAAGAACAAATCTCGGTCCTCGTTGACTTGGAGCCTTCAGTCCTGTTGTCAGTCCTTTGACAAATACATCTCGGGCATTTTTTATGGTAGTGTCTTTCCATTCAAAATTTACACTGTGGCCCACATTAATCCATGACTCGTCCAGATATATTACGTTATATCCTTCTTCGCGGAACTTCTTCACTGATCTTAAATATCTGTGCCTCCAGGCGATTATATCAGCTCTTTCTATTAGAATCGAGTCTCTTCCTCTCTTTCCATAAACAAACCCCATATCGTTAAGCAAGCGTCTTAGCGTAATTTTAGAAAAATTTGGTACATTTTCGTCTGAATTTATTTTAGCAAGAACTTTTGCCAGTGTTGGTGGAATATTTTCGGAGTAGAATTTATGCACAGCTTTTCGTATTTGCGATTGGATACCTTCATCGTAGGTGCTCAGTCTTGAATTCGACTGGCTGCTGTTCCGTCTTCGTTTTTTTGGCGATGTCAAAGGTCCAGTAGCGGCTTCGCTTTTCAGATTATACACTGTTCTCACACTAAGGCCAGTCATTTCAGAAATCAGTTCTATTTTCGCTGTCACACTTTTGCCATCTTTTGTATTCAACGTATACGTTAAAATATTCAATAAAAGCCTCTTGGTTTGACGATGAAGATTTTCACCTTGTTTAAATTTTTCAAACGGTGCTGCTAACTGCATGGCTGTTGTTTCAATAATGCCCTTTCGTTTTCGTTTATCAGCAGAAACAGATAGGTACCTGCCTATGTTATTACTTACCTGTACATTTACTTACCTCTACATTCCAGGAATATTACATAACGGTTTACGAGGATCAAGGGATCATACAGGTAAAAAAAATTAGCATCTTTGTAATTAAATAATATTTTCACTGGCAATAGGATTAGGATTTGTCTGAAAGATTTAGTAGAGACCTAAATAATCCATCAAGTGATCAGGTATATACTGATTACAATCTACATAAATTTTTTAATAATATTTATTATATAGAATACATCTGTTTTGCAAAATTCATAATAAAACGTTTCTACGAAAATAAATTGGCTGAGTTAATTGTGGTTCAAGCCGTAACCAAAGCGGCAACAGTGTTGAATATTCGCCCATAAGATTTACATTGGCCTATGCCGGCCACGCTGCATAATAACTGTGACCCGCTCTATAGATGTTTCACCTTCATAAAATTTATCGCATTCACAGGGTATCTGATATAATATGCAGTTTTTTGAAGATTCTACTTCGTTTTCTGGTTTAATTTTTGTTAGGATAGATCTTCACGGATGATTTTATAACAAAATAAGAAATTGGACACATCAAAGTACAGAAACATAGTATCAAAATTGACAAAATATTGAATCATATTCAATAAAATACACCTTTTGTTTAAATATAATAAAAGTAGTACTTGTGTTAAGGATATTTTGTGTCGGTTTTGTAGACACGACCACAACAAATTCGGTTATTGAAAGAACCCACACATTCGAATGATATATTATCAGGCACTCAAAAGAACTTCTGTCGAGTGTTATGCAATCAACTTGTAGCTTCCTTAATGACAATTTTACTCCAACAATAGAAGAGGAAGCATAGATTTAACCTGTATGTGTAGTACACTTAAATATAGTTTTTAAAAATAGACACTGCAAAGTGTCGTGTACCTGTGTTTATTCAGTTTAATTTGATTTGTAATGTATGTTGGATTTAAGTTCTACTAAAACATACAGTAAAAGCAAAATAAAAAGCGTTGCACAGCATAATAGTGATGTTGCCATATTTTAAAACTAGTAAGATATGTTGGGATTTATTAACTTTAATAATCAACTAACTAATATTACACTAAGAAAAGTGACAGACAAAAAGAAACTATTCTTCTTCTTTGTGACAATCTTGCTACTTAAGATATGTTATTTATTTATTTATTCACGGGAAAGCCTGATTCACAATAAATATTCAGTGTTAAATTGCTCTAAAAATAGAAAAAGAAAACACGTCAGGTATTAAATTTATGAAAAAAATAACCGTAAAACCAAAACCCAAAATACAGTACCTAGAGGGTGACAACACCATAACTTCAGCCAACACTCGAAAATTTGATATGAAAGTGGGGTTCTAAAACTTCTTGGATATAACGTTGCGCGTTCATGTTACCTCTGATGAAGATTAAAAGTGATCTTGAACCATAAGCTATAGCACCTCAAACATGCCTTTCAACAAAAAACCGTGGATTTTATTCAGGGTCCGGCGAAGAATAGGGAGACACGAATTTTGCAAAAAAAATATTAACACTAAAAAGGGACTGGTTTCTATAGTAAATTTTCGTAAAAAAATTTGCGGGTTATCCAGTATTTTTCGAGAAAATTGGAATCAAAAACTCAAATTTTGTAGGTTAAATACACAAAACATTCACTGTCCAAGGTGCGTTATGTCATGTAGGTACCAGCGTTGCCACATCTCTAAATAAAACCTAAATATTAGAAAAATATTTTTTTACATTTTAGTTATATAAAAAATATTGATAATAAAATATGAAATGAAGAGAGAATATTACTAACCAAAACTAATCGGTCTTTTTGCATATTATAAAAGATAAAACTAATATAAATAAACTGGCAAAATTCAGTGACGGGTAGCGATGCTAAACTAACCTAACATAACCTAACCAAAACTAACCTAACCTAACCAAAACTAACCTAACCAAAACTAACCTAACCAAACCTTGCCTAACCTAACCTAATCAAACTTAACCTAAATAAATCTAACCTAACCCGAAGGGAAACTATCCTCGTATTGAAATTCACATAGAAGAAAATATCAAAAACAGAACCTAACCCAGGAAAAGCAAACTAACAAAACACGTTTGGTTAGATTAGGTTATAATAAATGATTTTTAAATAAACAAAGTATATTATTAAAAAAACAAATGTAACTTACAAAAAATAAATAAAATATTAAAAAAAAATTAAAAAAATAACAAATATTACTAGAAAATTAACAATAATAAATAAATAAATAATAAAAAAAATAATTGCAAAATTCTCAAAAAACAAACAAAAAATAAATGGTTCTCACTTAAAAGAGAAAATAAATCAATCTTAAAATAAACAAGACAAATCATACTAAAAAAACATAATCAATATTTTTCTACTATTTATTCAAGTAAACGCAGCAAAGTATTTAATCTTTATTCCCAGAATTACAATAAACTGAGTGACATCTATTATCAACTTTGACATACACAAACAACTTGATATTAATATTAGCAGAATGACCTAAATGCTATACTTTAACACTCCCCCTCAATTCTGCAAATATTTAAATAATCTCTAAATATTTCATACTTTTCCGCACTTAAAGATTTTGTCATTAAGTCGGCATAATTTTCATCTGAACGAACATATTCTAATTTTATAATGCCGTTAATTACCAAATCTTTTACAAAATGAAATTTAACATCTATATGTTTAGATCTTTTTGTTTCAAGCGTACTCGACATTTTTATGCAAGCTTGATTATCTTCATAAACTATTAAAGGTGTACACATATTTTGATTCAGGCTTTCAAAAGTTTGTTTTAGAAATAAACATTCTACGAGGCAGCTAGAAAGTGCAACGTATTCTGCTTCACAACTTGACAAAGCAACTGTACTTTGTTTTTTAGATTTCCAAAAAATATTATTATCGTTTATTCCCAAAATAAATCCAGTAATACTTTTACGATCATTTATATTATGTGCAAAGTCTGAATCAACATATGCACTTATCGTTAAAATACTACTATTGACTTTTGTATATTTAATTCCAAAATTCTCAGTATATTTTAAATACTTTAAAACATTTTTCAGATGTGTCCAATGAATTTTACTATAAGAATTTTGAAATTGACTAAAATAAGTAACAGTAAAACATAAATCTGGACGTGTACCTAACATTATGTACATAAGACTTCCTATTAATTCCCTATATGGAACATCAATTGAATTAGACGTTTCAACTTTTAAGTTTAATTTATGTTCCATTGGTACTTTTGAACACTTGGCCTCATACATATCATATTGTTTCAAAACTTTGTGAATGAGCTGTTTTTGTGTGATAAATAAACATTTTTTTCTTTTAAATATTTCTAAACCCAAAAAACAAATTTTGTCTTTATTAGTTAAATCCTTCATTTCAAATTCACTGGATAATTGTTGTTTAACTAAAGTTAAATCAGTTAGGTCTTTTGAAACAATAATCAAATCATCTACCCATAATACTAAGTACGTTCCACCCCTACTATATAAACACGGATCAGATTGAGATCTATTAAAGTTAATTTGAAGTAAATAATTATTTAACCTTTCATACCAACATCGAGGACTCTGTTTAAGTCCATAAAGTGCTTTATTTAATATGCAAACCATTCTTGATCTGGAATCTTCCAATAAACCTTCCGGAATCTTCATATATACTGGAGTCTTCAGTTTACCATTTAAAAAAGCTGATTTTACATCCATCTGGTGAATGTGCAAATCATTTTCAACAGTAAGTGCAAGAAGAACTCTAAGTGTTACAATTCTTGCAACAGGAGAGTAAACATCTTGATCTACACATTCCCTCTGCTGAAAACCCCTGGAAACTAATCTTGCCTTCTTAATGGTTTTGCCAAGTAGCTTTTTCTGTGTAAAGACCCATCTTGAATCTATTATAGTTTCATTTTCGGGAGCTGGCACTAAATCCCAAGTTTTATTTCTCTTTAAAGCGATCAATTCTTGATTTATGGCCTCTCCCCATCCCTCATCTTTTGCAGCTTCATCAAATGGTAGTGGATTTTCTGTATTAACCTGTAGTTAATGCCGCCATAAAATTCATTTCGTAATCTTCAAATCTTTTAGGCAACCTTCTTGTTCTTTTTTCTTCTTGATTAACACTAATTTGTTCTTCATTTGCTGATTCATTTTTGATATTTACTATGTGATCTTCGATTGGTTTTTCCTGTTTTTCCTCAGATTTATTAATCTCTGATGTATCAATCTCAACAAAATCTTTTACAAGGGATTCTTTCGGTTTTTCTTCTTGAAATATTACGTTTCTCTCACACTTTATTATTTTTTTCTCATGATCCCACATCCTGTAACCATTGCTAGTGTATCCAACCATTGTCATTAATTTACTTCTATTATCTAACTTTTCTCTAACTTCTTTTGGAACGTGAACATAACCTTTACATCCAAATACTTTTAAATTATTAGTGTTTATTTTATGTTGATACCAAATTTCTGCAGGTATTTTTCCATCCTTTAAAGAAGTTGTAGAAATTCTATTTATTATGTAAGTCGCTGCTCTTACTGCTTCTCCCCAAAATGATTTTTCCAGTTGAGAGTCAATTAACAAACATCTGGCCATATTTAAAACAGTTCTATTATACCTCTCACAAATTCCATTCTGTTCAGGAGTTCTTGGAATAGTGTAATGTATCTGAATACCTCTGTTTTTGCAAAAATTTTGAAATTCTTTTGAGCAGTATTCACCTCCATTATCGCAACGAAAATTTGAAATTTTTGATCCAAATTTAGCAGTAACCAAAGCTTCATACTCTTGAAATTTTTCAAACACCTCGCGTTTCTCTTTTATTAAGTAAACTTGAGCGAAATGAGAATAATGATCGATGAATGTAACATAATATTTCTTGTTATCATGCGTGACTGGTGAAAACGGACCTGCAACATCAGATGAAACAATTTCCAATAGTCTTTTAGCTTTCTTTTCTTCTGGAGTATTTTTGAACGGTAACCGGGTCTGCTTGCCTTGTAAACAAACTTCACAAGCATTTTTAGTAGGAAATAATGACGAGTGACCCATACGCCGATGTAACAGACTATTATTTGTTAAGTAAGCATTTCCACTTCTTATTTTAAAGGTCACCAAATATAGATTCCCACAAAGTTTGCCTTCTATAATTATTTCCTGACCTTTTATTATTTTAACTTTTTCCTTTTCGAATAATATTTTCAAGCCCATTTTTTCAATCTTCTTAACAGACAGCAAATTAAATTGTAAATCAGTACACAGTAAAACTTCTTTTATTTCCAATGGTTTACCATTCTCGTTTTGGACATATAAAGTACCTATTTTCTCTGCTGTAAGTTTAACGCCCTTTTTAGCAACATTTATTCCATAATTTACATCTTTTTGTTCCATTAAATATTTTTCAGTATCTCTATTTATCATGTGGTTTGTAGCTCCACTGTCGACTATAAAAGTTAAATTGTCAGTGTCATCCAGTTTGTCCAAATATGAACTACAAGAAATGACTTTATTGTCACTTATATCATTATTTTCAGTGACAAATGCAACATTTTCTTCTTCCTCTTCCACTACGTTAGCAATATTATTACTTCGGCACTTACTTCTTTTGTGACCAGGCTTTCCACATTTATAACATTTATAAATAAAAGCCTTTTTATTGTAACATCTTCCTCTTGGTTGTCTGTAAGAGTTTCTTCCTTTACTAATGAAAACAGCTGAATCTTCATGTGATACACCCGAGTCGTTATTTTCTTGGCGGTTTTTTTCTTGAAGAAGTTTACTTTTCACAAACTCAAAATTTATTTGTTTTGGATCCTGCGTGTAAATAATATCAATTGCTGTCGTAACTGCTTGAAAAGCATCTGGCATAGCAGACAGAAGCTGAGCTATTATTTCTCCATCATCCATTTTACCACCACTGCTTTTTAAATCGGATACAGTTTTTTCAAATTCTGTGATGAAATCACTTAAAGATCCTTTAGCATACTTCATATTTCTTAGCTTTCGTTGAAGTTCTACTTGTACAGTTAAACCTTTCTTTACGTAGGTATGTTTTAAAGTATCATACATCTCCTTTGCAGTTTTCTTATCTTTTATTACTTCTAATATATCATCAGAAAGCCACTGTACAATTATGTTTCTTGCTTTAACATCCTTTTTCCTAAATTCTTCACTTGTATCTACTTTTTCTAATACATCGGCGATTTCTGACTGTTCCAATAATATTTTTAACCGGAACTCCCAGTTTGTAAAACCAATTCCATTAAAAGGTTTAAAATTTGCCACTTGCAAATTATTAGACATTTTTTTTCCACTATTAAGTATTATTACTTTTCCTTTGACTAAATTCCACTTTACTTTTTCCAGGTTATTCCAGTTTTTACTGTTGCTCTGGGCCCATAACCTATTCAAGTAAACGCAGCAAAGTATTTAATCTTTATTCCCAGAATTACAATAAACTGAGTGACATCTATTATCAACTTTGACATACACAAACAACTTGATATTAATATTAGCAGAATGACCTAAATGCTATACTTTAACAGATTTCTTCTTTCACCACGTCGTCTTCTAACCCTCGCACGACCATCGTGCATGCCTAAACAAAATCGAGACTCATCACTAAAGACAATACCGTTCCATTCATGATCCCAGAGTGACCGTTCTCTGCACCACTCAAGGCGATTACGTCGGTGTTCTGGAGTTAAAAGGAGACCCAGTGTGGTCGGTATGAAAACAGGCCAAAACGTCTTATTCGTCGGTAAACACTTCGCATGCCAATAGATCTTCCTTGTTCTGCAAACCATTAATTTGCAATGGAAATGGTAGTGGAGAAACGGTCCGCTAAGGCCAATAATCTTAGGCGGCGATCTTCACGGTCTGTTGTTCTACGGGGGCGTCCAGAGCCCTTTGCTCTTTGCGTACGACCTTCTCGAAGCCATGCCTGACAACACTTAACCACGGTGTCTACACTTCTTTGCACTCAACTGCAATTTCCCGAAAATAAAATCCATCCCCCTATCAAACTCACTAAGTTGACGAAATCGTACAGGTCTCCGTACCCTAGGCATCGTAACCAATCGTAAATAATGTCAGTCAAGAACCAAAATCCACAAAATTTGGATCTTTATTACGGCTACAATATTCATTTTTGGATTTCAAAAAAAGCAGTACAGAAACCGGAATCTTCAACTGATAAGGCTGAAAATTTTATCAATTGTTTATTTCAGTAAAATAAATAAATTCACCATTTAAACTGGGTGTTCAGATTTTTATGTCACTTAGTATATTTTCACTGTGATTCCCGTGAAATTTCTTCGAGCTTTGCTCAATTATTTTTTTGAATCAATTTTTAAAGGTTTTTCCATAATGGAAAGTGGATATATTAAGGCAGATAGCTCAAATTTAGCAAAAATTGATTGCTTAGCAGTACTTTCACACTGCGGCACCCCACAACATTTATAAAATGTAGAATTCATCCACAAAACTACAAAATAACTTTCTTTTACGTACAACTTCGACAATGTTTAGGAACAAGTGACGCCACAGTGGGCGTCTGACAGGTATCTACGTTTTGGCGCGAAATTTGAAATGGAATATTAAATAACTGTATTAAAAAAAATAATAAATAGTTTAGGCTATATTTGGTACTTATGCACTTAGTACTAATAAAACACTTTCCCAAAAATAGTCCACATCCCTATTTAGTTAACAAACTTGAATCAATTTGTTCTATTTGTATGAAATTAGCACTGGAGACAGCATGCTAAATAAAATATATTAAGAATTCAAAATAATAATAAACATATACAGTTAGAGTAATAACAGGACTGCAGGACCTCTCTATATATCTATCTTTCATTTCTTATTTATTATTCACTTTGTAATGTGTACGTTTGCCTAGTTTACTTCCAGTTGAAATATATTAAAAGCATGTGTGTACTCAGTCACTACGGATTTCCTTGTACTTAAACCATTTCATGAAATATTGAGCATGTTCCTTTTAAATGCCGAAGTGTATATACATTGCAAGTCAAGTGGATTCTTATTTAGCAAGAGATATACATCTCACGGACAATAACTGGCTAATTTATAAATTGCGCCATTAATAACATACCGGGGTGTAATGACACAATGTTGTTGGTAGAGTATATTTTTTTTGGAAAATGATAATAATAAAAATATTGACCTAAACGACAATTGTGACACTTTAGTGTTTGACACTGTAAAGGGGCATTTGCATTACAGTATTCTGCGACAAAATATTTTAATTTGCATGATTGATTGGTTAGAAGTTGGGAGCATTCAAAATACGCGAATATACGTTAATTACTCATAAGCTCTGCATTGTTTTGATATTGTTTGAGAAATAATCACGGAACTACAGTTTTTTCTGTCGGCTACAACTTAATGTGTTAGAAAGAAATGAATAAACTATGACGAACTGAAAGAAGGGTTTGGTAAGAAGTATACCATTGTATGGAAGTGAATGGTACTCATTTTGAACACTTATTGTAACTTCATAATAAATAGCACAGTTAAAAAGATTAAAGAATTTGAACTGTTGTACAACCCATTTCATTACAGGCAAATAAGGTGAAAGTAAAAAAATAAGTAAAATTTGTGCTATTAAAAGAAAAATTGTTTATCTCATAAACTAACCACTTTAACCTACAAGTATTATACATTTTTGAAATCAGCTCAAAGAGTAGTATCCAAATTTTACATAACAATTATGAGAACTAATTTAAAAAAGAAAAAGGGATGCTGCTAGGGGTGAGGGGTGGCTTTTCCAGTAAGTTTAAATGCTTGCCCCTTCCAACATAAATTGAGGTGTTTTTGGATTTTTCCTTAATACCAGTATTACAAAAATTATTAAAGGTGGATCCTTTTATCTGAAAAGCACTGTAAGTAATTTTGTATTTAATAGTTTTAGAACGCAGCCGCATTACAAATGAGACCAATTAAAGAAATTACACGGTCGGCTAAAATAAATTTAAGAAGAACATCCAGGTGGTCTTTTCGTGTTTAATACACCATCGAATAACGTATATACTACGATAAATAAGTAACACAGCCACATCTCTGCGTTATCCGCTATCATCAGCCCGACGAGATTGAATGAACATTCCTCGGTAATTACTTCATACTCGTAAGAGTTATTGCCGTACATTTTTTCCCTCCTAATTCATAAATTTATAAATTACCTCATATTTAAATATAAATTGGAGACTTTGTTATCGCGTCTGTTTCATCTACATTCAGATAACGTTATTTGTTATTCACATTGTGTTATTTCACTTTTGTGTAGATCGACAATAAACTGATTCTTTTCGAGTTTTTTAATGATGTATTTTGGTAGTTTAGTAAGAAAATGTAGGTCGATCATATTCAGATGATAAGTTCTGTAACGTAACTGTGACAGTTTTAGTAGTGATACTTTTCAGTGGCGTGCTAGGAATTTTTCAAAAAAAAGTATTATACAGTATGATGCAAATGTATGGAATAAATTCGTTATTTCAGCAACAGACGATTTTTAAAAAAGAATCTTAAAACACATCAATTTTAACTAAAATGTTGAATCTGGAACCGTTGGCGAAAATGATACCGAAAACCGTTTACACTACCACTACACCAACACACACTTTTATATGCCTGACGCGCGTTTCGATAACCAAGTTATCTTCTTCAGAGACCGAAGGTAAACTTTAGTTTACCTCATTTGAAATATCGCCTTTGCAACAATGTAATCATTTGAATATTTATTTCTACAGGGTTAACCAAAACTGTTTAGATTAATATTTGTTTTTGTTCTCTAATTCCGAAATATAAAAGGCAACTCTCGTATTTCCTATTTTTTCTGTTACTAGTATTTTTTTTAAACATACTTCTCGTTTTGTAACAGTACCTGTTAACATTTTAAGCACCTGGTATCTTAAATATTAAATTAAATTAGTACCGCGAACTTCATCTTTCCGAAAGAGTTCTTAATAATTAAATAATAAATACGGTCTCTATAATTATAATTGGAAGTTCAAAGTAGCTACGCTACGAGGTGTACTAATGAGTTGCCATTATCGGGTTCAAGAGGTTTTAATAATTATTCCCAGTCTCATTTTCTTGTATTGGTTTACTGTCATATACAGAAAGTTGGAATATAATACAGTAAACTAGAAGCATTTCTTAAATTTGAAGATTCAGTAAACTTGAACAGCTAGTAAACTTTAAGCTCTCGTATGCACGAACATTTTTAACTGGATCATCTCTACAACTTGGGCAGATCATCCCTCCACTCATGATCTTCCATAGTCATTTAGAACCACCTAAACAGTGCCGTAGCGACCCCAAGGTGCGGCGAAGGATCGTCCACTATTGTTAACAGATAAGTTTATTTTGGTATATCAAGTTTACTGTTCCCATATTTTTTTTCTTTTATCTCCGTTTATATTTATCTATATCGTCAACTGTATTAGAATAAGTATTTTTAAAGAACTGTTTGCGAATTATTTTTTTGTAACGTATTCTCAACTTCATTCATTTTAGCAACAAGGAAATCTATTTATCTTTTATCTGTTGGTACATTTTCATTTTTTTTTTACTTCATAGACAGTTTTTTCTGTCATCTTATGATACTTATTTAAATAACTCAGCTTAAAACAATTTTCTTCGGTAGTATCATAAAAAATAAAAAGATTTCAGTGGCGCCCTTATAATTTCTTAAAGAAACAAATATTGTACTATAGTCAGAGCTAATGAACTTACTCACTCCTGGCCGAGGTATTTAACTATCATAATTTTTGCTGTGATAAACATTTATAAATTTTGTTAATTATTGAAATATCTTTTACAACTAATTAAAGACGAAATTAAGATTAATGGTTGTTTTATTGTAAATTACATTTTTTCTTTTGGTATATTGTTATTTTTTAAAAGTTAACTAAATATTTTTATAAATTCACTCTCAACATTTAAATCATATCACAAATCGACGCCCAACATCATAATATGGTTACAGTTTTAAATACTCTTTTAAATCGAATTACACTTAGTTTGATTTACCTAGAATGGATATCAAAAGTCGAGTGGGATATCGTATTGTGTTTTGCGGATGGTAAACCGATTGCGGAGTCTCTTTGTAAGTTATTTATTACATTATACTGTCACCAACTTATTTTCCTAATCGAGTCGCTGACAATTTATGTTCGTTCCTTGTTATTAATACTGATTTGTTCTACTTGGTAAACGGGCAACGATCGTTGTACTATAAGCCAGCTAGTGCCGATGGTTTTATTTACCTTCAGGCTACTGGTTTGCCATAATATATCTGATAGATGAATTTATAGCAATTTTTAAAGGTCAGCGTAGTATGGCAGGCACAGGCGAAGTCAAAAAATTGCTCACGATTAATGTAAGACTGATTTGTAAAGTTTTTTTTTACCATTTCATTGATAACGTATTTGAGAAAGAGGTTTATATGCTAAGGGACTTTTGCTGGAAATTCTCTTTTCATTAAATTGTCTCAAATTTCAAATTTTGTTTTTGTGACAATTACAACAATAGTTCTTCCTGCAGCCAACTTTTTTTCACGTAAAAGTCTATGTATTGAGACACACAACAATTAATTAAACAGCTAATTACACATAATTTAACAGAAATTGTATTATAACAGAGTTTGTATACGGTTTTATACTTTGTAAACATAAATAGACGCTCACTATATTAGCTTGAAAGTACCTATTCTACTATTAGTTTCCAAAAATAATTAAATAATATCAATTATGGATGATAAGGGTCCAAGAATTATTCTTTATGGTTTTTTCAAATGGACTATAACTATAGTTAAAACCAAATAAAGTTGTGTTCACGTTCTTTGCATCGATTATTTAGCTGTTTGGGCATTTTGACAATCAAAAAACAAAATGTTTCATTGTTTTGAATAAAAAAGTTTATAATAAATGTTTTTTACAAGATAACCTCAGATTTTTAAGTTTTTTAAGTAAAAAAACTATTTTTCTGTATTAACCAAGAACAGGCATTTAAGACTTGTGGGATGTATGAAACGTACAATATTTTTTTGAATAGTTTTAAATGAAGATACAAATGTTGGTTTAATGTCGCGTGTAATTACCATAGCACGCACGATCTATTATATGAAATATGTTGCAATACGCCGAACGGATTTATTTTCTAATTATAACTCATTACTTGTACTACACAACAATTTGAAAGATTACCATTTGTAAGTATTGTTGCTTGCAGAAGAGATGTAGTAAAAGGTATTATTAAATATTAAATAGTTCGTTTGAGGACTTTAAATAAAAGAGTTCTTTAAATTCTAAAGACATGGTCTGAAATATTTCTTACCAACTTCGTTTTCAACATGGAGGGCATGAAATAAACTTACACTATCTGATTATAAAAGAAAGAAATAAGAAACAAACTCTAGCAACAGATTTTTAATGTTCAAAATATGTACCATTAATGACCGAACAAACATGTGAAAATTTCCCTTCTTAAATCTTGTATTTTCGTCTAAATAATTGTTTTCGTCCTTCCTTCAAGACTGGTAAAATCCAGGGCTTTGAATGGCCATTCCATAAATTGTCATCTTCCTCTCCATCTATTTAAAAAAATGATATTTGTAAAATGTCTTTGGTTGGCCATTTCATAAATCTTTATCTTTCTATCCGTCTATAAAAAATATTAGGTTAGATATTTCCGCAATGCCTAGATAGAATAGATTTTTTTAGTGTGCTTGTAAGAAGCTATAAATCAGCTAGAATATTTATTTGTAATATTATTGTATATTTTATTAAAATAATTTATTACGTATGTCCTACAAAAGTTTTGTATTAAGGGGGGGGGGGTAAAGTTAATTCGTTGAAAAAAGGCATGTTTTTATAAATTTTTTGTGAGGATGTAATGATAAGTTTGCCAAAAGTGTAACAACACTTAACCCCTTTTATGCAAGCACAAAAAAGGTGAAGTGGCGAACTATTGACACTGGCTAAATGAAACAGATGCAATAAAAATTAGTTTAACCAGAACTTCCAGGCTAATCTCAGGGATGGGATCGCTGCTGGTGTTACTAAGGGTAGGTTAGGGAAGGTTACACCACACTTTATCTTAATATTTGAGCGCCACCTATGTTTTGATTTTTACTCCTAACAAAACAAGGAAAACAATGGAACGACAATAGGTGCAATCCTACCAAATGTTAAGATATAATGTTCGATAAGGTATTGTACAGTGACACTAAAAGACAGAAATAATTTTATATAATTTAATAATTACAAAAAAAATGAACTTAAGTTATACTAACTATCGAAATTGAATATCCAGAGGTGGTTATCAAACACAAATGATAAATTCAAACAATAGTTACTAAACAAGATATTGTTTAATACCAAACTCTGATATTCACATACTAATAATGAACAGAAATCAAAATATAAAGTAATAGGTATATAATATAGTAATATATAATATAGTAATGGTAGTGCTGACACTTAGATTCAGGTACAGTTATTGTCAAATTGGCTTTACAGACAATCAATAAAAAGAAAAGGAATAAGTTAACCTCAGTAAAGGAAAACTCAGATGATTTCCCAAACTCTCGGATTGAAAATAACGAGCAAGGTATGTAATTCTCTCCAAAAGAAATTGCAAAAATGCAATTAACATATATTATTAAAATAATAAAGAGATGTACATACCTGTCTCATCCTGAAACTTCCAGTGAACAATCCGGCAGCCAACGAAATCCTGAGATGATCACCTCGTGGAAAGGTAAAAGTTATCTGAAGTTCTATATCACTTCCAAAAGGTCGTAGCTGAGGCACATCTTCCAATCAATCTAACAAAAGATTTAAAAAAACTGAGAAGGTCGGTAATTAAATCACATTTAAATAAGATAAACTGTTTAGACAAAACTTAGATATTAATCAAAGGTTAGCAACCCATCTGATTACAAAAATATGTATTGAATTCGATAAATTGAATATATATTATTTTAAATTGCCATCAAAATAATTCAAATCTATAATGATTCAATAAATAAATAGAGATTTAATACGATACCGACATTTTTGTTAAAAAGCCAATCTTTTCATAACCAACCCTTCTCGTCAGTCAACCTATCCAACCGGCGTCCCGGTCAAGAGAGCGACCTCAGCGAGCCTCTGCATTGTTCAAATCTCTTGCTACGTTCGATTTCCGATCTAGCGTTCGATGTTATTGAACTAAAATAATTCTGCATTGATAAATCGAACAAGAGATATACAACACACATAACACCTGTTAAAACGAAATAAGTACCTACATTATATTATTTATAGCTTACCTTCAACTAGCTATCGTCACTATGGGTTATCACAAATTATAAAATTATGTTTAATAAAATAAACAATAAAATGTAACGAGTTATCGTTACACATCATCCTTCCCTCCGAAAAAATTAACACCAGTTAATTTTTTTCGCAAACTCCCATAGTCATAACAGCCAACCAAAGATAACTATTACAATACTTAGTAACTAATCTTAAAAGTTTTAAAAAAGATATATATTATAACTACCCGTAATATTATGATATATTACAAATGTATTACAAATGGATTGTATTGATTTGACTCCGGCGTTCCCAAACAAAAGCCAATGAAATGAATCCTTGCCTAGCAATTTCAGAATGGACCTCGCTAAAGATGTTATAAAGCGTCGTGGTTAACCATATCTGAAACCTCACACCATACTTGCCTGACAAGTGCTCATTCCAAAGGTAATGATGAAAAACCATCACCAAACCAATACATCCCATTTTCTTGGTCAGTTTGACAAAATTCTTTTAATAGAATTTGTTTGTTAGAAAAAAAAAAGGTCACCAAGCAATACCCTAGAACATTATAGTATGTCCCAAACTAAAATTACTCTATATTCGACTTAACTTTAAGAGGGTGCTCCTTCAAAAGTACTGCGAGAAATCTTGAGAAATGACAAGTAAAGCCATGTTCATAAAAACACAGTAGTAGAAAGCCCCCATAATTGACAACATCCCTTGGGAATAACTTTGCCCGAAGACCTAAAACCCCCCATGAATCTATGCTGGAATTACTATTACCATTTAAGATAGTCATTTCTTAACCCTCTCGCACCCACTAATGAACGGCCCTATAAAACAAATACGCAAAAGCAAGACAAAAATTACTAGTATGTAGCCACTAGAAAGCTGAAAAGGTTTTCACACCTAACGTTACGAAAATTATGAAATTTAAATACTTTAATGTTATCCAGCGATATACGGAATATAAAAAACTATAGAACAATGTAGCAATACATGAACCTTGATACAGCAGTAGCGATATACCCAACAAAATCCCAAAAATTCTGTTGAAAAATTTAACAGATAACTTCCTGAACTAAAACCTGCAAACAAGCTAAGTGTTACCATCGATAAGGAACAAAATTTCCGATAAACAGAAGATTTCCTGTTTAATAACATGTACAGAAGTGTAGAAATTCGATAAACTATTTTATCAGATAAGATACGATAAATTTGCAAGTTACGATACTGAAGAACGATACGATACTGCAATACGATACGATACTATAATACGATACGATACTGTAATATACGATACTTTAATACGGTAAGTCACACAGCAACATACTGTGTCATTAACCACATGGATAAATATTATTTAACACAAATCATAAAAAACATTATGAAGAAATGTAACTCTCAATAGCGAGACAAATACAATAATAATTCTTCATAATTTTCAAGAACATGCAAAACTAAATAAAAGCTAATATCTGTATTAACCCGGTCATTAAACTAGACGCCATTAATTACTTTACATGTTTGAAAATAATATGCATTTGCGCAAATATTTCCCCAATAAATAAAATAATTCTACACTTCAAATATAAAAGGTATATCAAGAAATTCTGTTGTTTTTACTGACAGGTAACTACTACTGTAACTCAAGCTAAATATCACTAACAACTGTTTCGGAATCCGATACGTCACCATCAGGTAAATTTTCATCATTACTGTAAAAATGTTCTTTTAAATCTTTAATATGGAAATTGCCTAAGTCATTACCATCCATGTCCTGCAAACTGTAAACTAAATTAGATAAAACTTTAGTAACTATACACGGTACAAATTTTGGAGCTAATTTTGCTGTGAAATCATTTGCTTTAGAAGACTGAACAAAATTCTTTTTCCATACCCTGTCTCCTACATGAAATTTAAGATCCCGTTTCCTTAAGTTATAGTGTTTTGAGTACCTAGCATAAGCTTCTTTTAATTTATTCCTAACATCTTCATATAATGTTGGGTATTTTTGAATATCCTCAAGTAACTGTAACTTATCACCAATAGTAACTACATTATTAGCATTATCCGCGATTTTCCCATAGTAATCTCCCGATAAAGGAATATTTCTACCAAAAGTCAAAAATGCTGGAGAATACTCGGTTACATCATGTTTAACTACTCTGATTGCTTGTGCTATTTTATGAATATTAGTATCCCACGTTTTATGGTTTTCGTGTATATAACATCGAATAGCTGTAACAATGACTTTATTAACCCGCTCGGTATGGTTTACTTGAGGTGTATAGGAAGCATTATAAAAGATTTTTTGAACGTTATAATTATTCATTAGGTTTTTAAAATCTCTACTAACAAATTGAGATCCGTTATCAGTAGCTACTATTTGAGGTACACCATAAATAAGAAAAACTTGATTTTCCATGAATCTAACAATGCTTTTGCGGTAGCGTTAGGCATAGGATGAACGACCGTATATTTAGTAAAATAATCTACTACAACAAGACAATATCGATTCCCATTTTTGGATCTGGTATAAGGACCTATTAAATCACACGAAATCATTTGAAAAGGAAAATTAATATTTCTAAAAGAACCCATTAAACCAGCCTGTGGTAAATTTGAACTTTTACAAGCAGCGCAAACTTCACAGCTTTTTACATATTTATAAACATCTTTCCTAATTTTTGGCCAATAATAAAGCTCTAAAATTCTAGACAACGTTTTGGAAATGCCAAAATGAGCTGCTGTAGGATTATCATGATATAACTTGAAAATTTCTTGACGATTTTTCCGCGGTACTACAAATTTCCAATTAGATACATTACTTTCAATAGGTACTTTCGAAAACATATGTTTATATAAAATGCCATTTTCTACTTTAAAAGAAGGGTATTTTTCAGGATAAGTCTCTACCTTTGTTAGCATAGATTTATACCAATTATCAGGAATAAAAGAACTTACATCAATAACAGAAATTTCCGGCAAAGATCTACTCAAAGCATCTGCAACTACATTTAAAGCACCTTTACGATGTTTGATTTCAAAGTTAAACTGCGATAATCTCAAAGACCAACGTGCCAATCTTCCGGAAGGGTTAGATAACTTGTGTAAAAACAAAAGACTGGAATGGTCCGTCTCGATAATGAACCGAGTACCTTCTATAAAAGATCTAAATTTCTCTACGGCAAAAACGACAGCCCATAGTTCCTTTTCTGTTGTTGAATATTTCCTTTGGCTAGATGTCAATGTTTTGCTTGCATAAGCTACTGGGTGATCAATTCCATCATTCTCCTGGTAAAGAACTGCACCGACTCCTGTGTCGCTTGCATCACATTGTATTGTGAAAGTTTTAGTAAAATCAGGTGACGCCAAGATAGGAGCTGAAGTTAACCTAGTTTTAATTTCTTTGAAAGCTTCAAGTGCCTGTGGTGTCCAAGTGATAGACTGACCTTTCTTCTTGCCATGCAGAAGATCATTAATTGGAGCACAAACTGTAGCGAAATCTTTGATGAATCTCCTATACCAGCTAACAAGACCAACTAACCTCTTTATTTCAGTGGTATTTTTCGGAACTGGATACTCCATTATAGCTTCAACTTTTCCTGGATCTGTTCTGAGCCCATTATGATCAACGACAAAACCTAAATAAGTTAGAGAAGGAACGCAAAATTCACACTTTTCCAAATTTACAGTTAATCCTGCTTCTTTAAGTCTATGATATACTTCTTTTAAAATTTCAATATGTTTCTCAAAACTAGGAGTTGCAATAACCATATCATCAAGATAAACAAAAGCATAAGGCCATAGGGATGGTCCAAGAACTGAATCCATTAATCTACACATTGTTTTGGGTGCGTTTGCTAAACCAAAAGGCATGACATTAAATTCAAATAGACCTCTACCATATACTGCAAATGCGGTTTTTGGACGTGAAGATTGTTCTAACGGTATCTGAAAAAATGCACTCTTCAAGTCAATCGACGACAAATATCTAGCATCTCTCAGTTTATTCAAAATACTGTCTATTAAAGGCATTGGATATGGGTCTGGAACTGTAACCTGGTTTAACTTCCTGCCATCAAAAACATACTCGATATTTTCCATCTTTCTTCGGAACTAACCATAGCGGACTACACCATGAGCTCCTGGACGGTTGAATAACCCCAAGTTCTAACATCTCGTCAATATTCTTGTTAAGATGCTCCTGCATTGCTGGTGAAAGAGGATACTGCCTCTGTGCTATTGGCTTAGTATCACCAGTATCAATAGTATGAGATAAGATATGTGTTCGACCTAACTTGTCTGGAGGAGCTATGTCCTTAAAACATTGTATAACCTTATTTAATTCTGCTTTTTGACTGTCTAATAAACTATCAAATGGTTGAATTGTATTAACAATACAAATTTCAGAACTTAATTCAAAATTTAACTGTTTATAATCAATTTTAAGCCCAAAAAGTTTATGAAAATCCATCCCCAAAATTAATGTTTGCCTTATAGAAGGCACAATCAAAATTTTCATTGTAAAAGTTACATTATTTAATGAAATAGGAACAAAAACATGGCCTAACAAATCCTGAAAAGTACCATCCGCAGTTGTAACACTGACAACATTATCATATTGAATAGGTAAATTTAGTTTCTTTAAAAGATAAAACCCATCAGATCCTAAAATCGTTGATGTGCTACCTGTATCAATAAAACCTAAGACTGATTCGTTTAAAAATGTGACGTTAAGATAAAACCTATTATCGTTGGGTTTTGAACAAAAACTGGACTAAGCTGGATAACATTTAAGTTATTTTTGTTTGACATATCATTATTAACATTATTACCTGATCTGACAACCTTATTATTAGATAAGACACTACCATTACTATCATTTTTAGAAATATTTGTAGTTAAAAACTGTTTTACAAACAACAAATATTCGTTCCATTCTGACAACGAAGTTTTTATTGTGTTTTGTGGAATTTGTTTCTCTTGCTTTGACTTTGTTGAGTTTGTGATGTACTTTGGTTTTCGGTTTGTGAAGCGGAGGATGTGCTTGCGTTTAAATTTACGTTTAGACTGGAAACCCTGGTTTGATTTCCAGTACCTTTCCCGTTTTTTGAACAATTAAAACAGTTCCTTTTCGTTACATTTTTATTACCACAACCAAAACAAAATACTTGTTTGCTTTTGTAGCATTTACTGAATGTATGACCTAGTGAATCACAATTCCAACATTTCAAAACGTCAATTTTAGAAACATTATGTCTAGATTGAAAAGAAGGTTTATTGACATTTCTACTTTCAAATGGTCTACTTAAATCGGGTTCTAACAATCCTACACTTGAACTAGATGGTGGTTTATACCTTTGAGACCAAGAATTGGACTCCTCAAGTTTCCTGCAAAGATCTGTTAACTCGGCAACAGTCAAAGGATTTTGTAATGCTAAACTTGAAATATAAAAAGGTAAAAGATTTCTCCGGATCTTTTTTACTCTAGTTACTTCATCTAATTTATAACTTAATCTATTAAAAAGTCCTTCCATTGAAGCTATGTATAAAGCTACCCTCTCATTTGAACCCTGAGTTCTATTATTAATTTCAGTTTCTAAATCATCATCATAGTAACATGGTAAAAAATCCTCTTTAAGCCTATCAACTAATTGATCCCAATTTGCAACTTTATCCCTAATACTTAAATACCAAGTGAAAGCAGAGTCTTTAAACAAATCACAAGCCGAATAATATAACTCATCTTTAGAAACTCCTCTAGCAATTGACAATATATTAACCTTTTCTAAAAAGAATGAACTGATTCCTTATCATTAACCCCAGTGAAATAAATGTTCCATTTACAAGGAGGAACTGATTTACGATTACTAAAGAAATGTTGATCATTAGGATCATTAGGAGTAGACGTATTACGTGTCGTTTTGAGTGCAAAATCTCCCTCTAAAGTTAAAACTTGAGTAAATAAATCTTTAATAACTGATTGTTCCTCATCATCACATGGCTTTAACTTACTAACACGATTCGATAAATGAGTTAATCTAGAAGAAATTCTTTTAAATCCAATATCAGAAGGTACCCCATTGAACTCTTTAATCACTTTAGTTAAATCTGAAATTGTAATTTTTATTTCTGCAACCTCATCAGCAAAAGGCATTACATTAGGTACAGACATTATAAAACTACGATTAGCTTTTTCCTGACTCAATGCTCCTCGCAAAATTTTCCGGTTATTGTCTACATTACCCGAAGGTTCTAAACCCCTAATATTTATTTCATATGCTAACTCATGAGATTTTAAATGATTTGGCTCCATGTTATATAAATTCCACAAAACTCCCTAAGAAAATATATATGAATACTAACTAATTAATAACTAAAATTGTACCAAAAATATACGATAAGATATATTAAACACAGTATGCAAAAACGTTAATCAGAAATGAAAATAAATGTTGCAATTTTTAAACCAACTATTTTAACGATAAATGTAATACAAAAACTATCAGATTTTAAAATTATACCAATATGTGCCACTGTAAGGAGAGATAAAGGAAGGGTAGACAAAGTAAGGATGTAATAAAATGTATTTGCTGTTGTAGCCCTTAAAAAACACCAAAATATTAGTTGGGCGCCAAAAGTGTAATGATAAGTTTGCCAAAAGTGTAACAACACTTAACCCCTTTTATGCAAGCACAAAAAAGGTGAAGTGGCGAACTATTGACACTGGCTAAATGAAACAGATGCAATAAAAATTAGTTTAACCAGAACTTCCAGGCTAATCTCAGGGATGGGATCGCTGCTGGTGTTACTAAGGGTAGGTTAGGGAAGGTTACACCACACTTTATCTTAATATTTGAGCGCCACCTATGTTTTGATTTTTACTCCTAACAAAACAAGGAAAACAATGGAACGACAATAGGTGCAATCCTACCAAATGTTAAGATATAATGTTCGATAAGGTATTGTACAGTGACACTAAAAGACAGAAATAATTTTATATAATTTAATAATTACAAAAAAAATGAACTTAAGTTATACTAACTATCGAAATTGAATATCCAGAGGTGGTTATCAAACACAAATGATAAATTCAAACAATAGTTACTAAACAAGATATTGTTTAATACCAAACTCTGATATTCACATACTAATAATGAACAGAAATCAAAATATAAAGTAATAGGTATATAATATAGTAATATATAATATAGTAATGGTAGTGCTGACACTTAGATTCAGGTACAGTTATTGTCAAATTGGCTTTACAGACAATCAATAAAAAGAAAAGGAATAAGTTAACCTCAGTAAAGGAAAACTCAGATGATTTCCCAAACTCTCGGATTGAAAATAACGAGCAAGGTATGTAATTTTCCAAAAGAAATTGCAAAAATGCAATTAACATATATTATTAAAATAATAAAGAGATGTACATACCTGTCTCATCCTGAAACTTCCAGTGAACAATCCGGCAGCCAACGAAATCCTGAGATGATCACCTCGTGGAAAGGTAAAAGTTATCTGAAGTTCTATATCACTTCCAAAAGGTCGTAGCTGAGGCACATCTTCCAATCAATCTAACAAAAGATTTAAAAAAACTGAGAAGGTCGGTAATTAAATCACATTTAAATAAGATAAACTGTTTAGACAAAACTTAGATATTAATCAAAGGTTAGCAACCCATCTGATTACAAAAATATGTATTGAATTCGATAAATTGAATATATATTATTTTAAATTGCCATCAAAATAATTCAAATCTATAATGATTCAATAAATAAATAGAGATTTAATACGATACCGACATTTTTGTTAAAAAGCCAATCTTTTCATAACCAACCCTTCTCGTCAGTCAACCTATCCAACCGGCGTCCCGGTCAAGAGAGCGACCTCAGCGAGCCTCTGCATTGTTCAAATCTCTTGCTACGTTCGATTTCCGATCTAGCGTTCGATGTTATTGAACTAAAATAATTCTGCATTGATAAATCGAACAAGAGATATACAACACACATAACACCTGTTAAAACGAAATAAGTACCTACATTATATTATTTATAGCTTACCTTCAACTAGCTATCGTCACTATGGGTTATCACAAATTATAAAATTATGTTTAATAAAATAAACAATAAAATGTAACGAGTTATCGTTACAAGGAACCAATTAAAATTTCTTTATTAAATCCAATGATACATTGAAGTATAACGTTTGAAGAATGTTCTGTAAAATTTTCACAAAAAAATATTAACAAATACGGTAATGACAGCAAGTATTCCGACGTGCCTCGAAAAAAAGGAGAGTTGCGGTGGACATCGTAACTTGGTGCTGGATCATCTGAAATCAAAAAATCAAAGTTCATTCGTTAGATAACAGTTTTCCCGAGGAGGTGACGTGGGGGTTTTTCGAAATTTATATTTTTCACTTTTTTGGAGTACTTTGAAGGAAAAAACGCGATTTTTCGTGAAAAAAGCCCCCTAATTTGTTATTGTAAAATAACAATTATCAACAAATTTGAAAAAAACTTTTCGTCAGGGCCTCTTAAATGATGGACAGAAATAGTGTTCAAAATTTCAAAACGATCGGTGCAGTAGTTTTGAAGTTATAATGTCCACCGACTTTAAAAAAGTGACTTGTAGGAAAAACGCTTTAAAGTTTTGAACAATAAAAAAATCTTGTATAAAACGTTTATAAGCAAATTTTTTCGGCTTACCTCACACTGAATCATCAATGCCAGGTCCATAAAGGATGTTGCTATCATCCATGATGTCTAAAGCATCTTTTTGCGCCTGTCTACGAAGAATCCTGCCTTCTTTGGTTTGTCTCTAAGCTTCCTGATAGCGACCAGCCATGAGCACTTGGTCCACTACTAATTCCCATGCCTTCCATGAAGGTTAGTAAAGCAAAAGAACCTTCATTGAAGACACTGGCTGCCACATAAGCTGCAATTTCAACGATGACAGAGGTTCCGCTCAAGTGCTTTGGTGAGATTTTCCAAATAAGTTGGTTCAATCTCTCATTGTTGTTCTGCGTGAAGCATCTTTGCTCAGATATATAGTATATAGTATACAAAATATACAGTACAGGCATAAGGACGTTTGTACTTAAGTCGGAATTTCTATAAATAGAACTGGGGGAAAAACTATAGTAGAGAGCTAAACATCTGCCAGGCAACAATAGAGCGCTCGGGTCGAGTAGGGATTATTGTTTATAAGTAATTGTAGGAAACTCAGTCGTCGATTTAAATGGTTTTATTAATGGCAATATACAATATTATACTTGAGAATATAATGACAGCAATATATATTTATCAAACTTAAAAAATTTGTCAACTTCATAACAACTACTTTGTTTATAATTAGTCAACAAGACAGTAACTTTAAGTTAACACTTTGCTAGTATATGTTTCAACAGGGATTAACCCGTTATTTCCAAATACAAATAATTTATGGCTGCAGCAAGATGCTACGCCTCCACACTATGCTCTCTTTTGTCCGCAACTACTTGGACAACGTCTTTTCAAATCGGTGGATAGGTCGAAGAGTAACAATAGAATGGCTATCTAGGTCACCTGATTTGACTCCTCTTGATTTCTTTTTGTGGGGATACTTGAAAAGTAAAGTGTACCAAAATAAACCACAAAATATCAATGAACTTAAAGAAAGGATACGTATTCAGGTTGCACAAATAACTCCGGAAGTTCTAGAGAAGGTTCGAGAACAATTTGAGGTACGTCTTTCTCACTTTATTTTAGCTGAAGAGAGACAATTTATTTATTAATATGGCTGAATAGGTATTTAAAAGACCTTTCAAATAATATATTACAAAACCCACCTTTCCATTTAAAAATGTTAGCGATGACGTCATCACGCGCACATAGATGACGTCAAAAATAAAAAGGTATCCTTAAGAATCGCCTATTTAAATCCTGTTTCAGGATTTTTCCTTAAAGTAGCCGGTTTACGAAATAACGAATTTATTTCTTTCATTTGCACCACACTGTATAATAACGTCGTTGTTTGCTAAACCTAGAAGACAAACTGAGTATAATATAACAGTTTTGTTTTAGTTGAAACTTGAAACAGGGAGAAATAATAATAGATATACGGCAATTGAATGAAAGCGCAACCGCCACCAGCACCACCACCACCACCACCTTGTCTGCCCGCCGCCATAAATCTTTAGAGAAAAAGTCATTCCGTTATGCGATGCTTCCCCGTTCTATACTCATCTTTTAGTTTTATACACGAACTTTGATAACATTTTTGTTTGGCTTAAAATGATCCTTTTGTTTCTTAGAATTGCTCGTTGGTTCGCTTACTCGAGCGCTCTCTGTGTTTGCTAATGTAAAACGATCAATCAAAAACATATTGGTTTAATGAAAAGTTGTTTATATATCGCGGAATTTTAATTCCGACTAAATTATTTCACGGGGAACAGAGCGGGGAAATTGGTTAGGCAACAGGCACGTACTAAGAGGAGATTTCCATGTTTGTTTACAATAAAGAA
Organism: Ophraella communa; assembly: GCA_035357415.1. Taxonomy (NCBI): domain Eukaryota; kingdom Metazoa; phylum Arthropoda; class Insecta; order Coleoptera; family Chrysomelidae; genus Ophraella; species Ophraella communa. The sequence goes on from CM068992.1 coordinate 14,119,405, forward strand.
TTAATTTACCAAATGAAAAACCCAAAGTCTATGTCACAGATTTTTATTTTATTGTTGATGGAAAAACAATATTCGCTACTAGTTTCGGCCTAACATTGAGGCCATCATCAGGCTTATTGTAAAAATTAATAAATATCTAAGTATAAGGACCACCATTAAAACATAAAATATAAAATTACAAACATTTACATTTTTTTATCTGTTGGTTTGTTTTTTTTATCTGTTGGTTTGTTTGTAAATGTTTGTAATTTTATATTTTATGTTTTAATGGTGGTCCTTATACTTAGGTATTTATTAATTTTTACAAAAAGCCTGATGATGGCCTCAATGTTAGGCCGAAACTAGTAGCGAATATTGTTTGTCCACACATCGGAAAAGTGTAGGGATAATTTTAAAAAATAATTGATTAGATATGTATAATTAATTTGCACGTGAATTGTTTGTATTAGTTTAATTTCTAATGGTTATTATTCTCACCTGTCAAAATATCACAGTTTTGTGATTTCGTCCAATGAAAACACTTAATCTTCAATGTTCTGTGCTAATTGCTAGCCAATCATTCCGTTTTATAGTGATTAAACCACTAGTCGTTTTACCAGTATTGATAAAATTATAGAACTGTCAAAAATCAATAACAATATTGAACAATTGATTTTCTTGCTTACAAATAACTATAGTCTGTACAAAAAGTACGAGGAGTAATAAACCCTAATTAAGTATGCAAAACATTTACAGGGAGTACCATGAAATTTTTGATAAATATCTTACTTTAAATTACATTTCTTCCGTAAATCTAAAAACCAGGTAGATCGACCCCGTATTTTTTTCAGTTGTAGCAAAGTTTAGGGTTTCTTCATTGTTAAAGGATTAGCAGATAAGCAATAACGCAATTCAGTGGTGCGTATTTTGAAAAAAAATACGTTTTATATTACAATATAATAAAAAATGAAAAGAAATAATTATTGGAATACATTTTTTACTTACATTTTATTCTATATCCGACTCGGAAGAGGAAGAATCGTTGTTGACATTAATAATAATAGGGTCGATTAAATCATCACAAATATTGTCAATTTTCCACATATTTGCCTCTACTTTGATAACATGCTCGATACAGTTTGTCCAATTTTCCTTACTAACATGACTTACAGCACTCTCAAACAATTTCACAACATCGTTTATTTTAAAAGTAGTATTTTTTTTCCAACTTCCCTGTTTACCTGAGCCCATATTAATTCTATGGGATTAAGTTCACAATGATAAGGAGAAAGTCGAAGAACTGATATACCACGAGAAGAAGCCATTTCTTCTACAATGTAGGTTTTGTATTTATTCTTGTTCATTTTTGCAATTCTGTAAAGTTCTTTCCTTAGTGGATCTTTTGGAAACTTAATATTTTTCGAAATAAGCCACTCCAAAAGCTCTGCTTTACGCCAACGACTTGTGGGCAATGCTTCTCGTAACCGTGAATGGTAACTTGTGTTGTCAATAACAATAACAGCCCCTTTTGGAATCAGATCCAACATTTGAACAAACCATTCCTCGAAGACATCCCCATTCATATCTTCGTGATAGTCCCCCGTGCGTTTTGAAATAAAAGTTAATAATCCACCATCAACAAAACCTTCAGAACTTCCAACATGGACAATGATGAGTCTTTTTCCTTTTCCAGATGGTGGCTGCAAACCTAACGACAAACCTTCCACGAATGCCTGCCTTCCGCTTTTAATGTTTTCATCTTGCCAAGATTTGGAAACTGTATATCCAGCATTTATCCATGTTTCGTCTAAGTAGAAGATTTTCAAATTTTGTTCTCTGGCATGTCGAATGCTTCTTAAATAGTCTCTTCTCCAAAAAACTATTTTCGGTTTATCTATCAAGAGAGATTTTCTATTATGTTTTGTATATCTGAAACCCACATCTTTGAAAAGTTTGCATAATGTCATTCTGGAGAATTTTGTCAAATGTTGGAATTTCCTTTCGTAAGTAAAATCCATGGATTTTACGCCTTAGTCTTTGTTTTAATGACTCATCGATCACAATTGGTTTTCGGCCTGAAGGAGTTTTAGGGGGTTGAAGAGTTCCATTCTTGCTTTCTTTTAGTAATCTATAAATTGTTGATGTTGTGACACACAACATAGCAGCCGTTAATTCCACAATATCATCAACACTTGCATCAACACGGTATACCCTCTTAAAATATATTTTGGTACTTCTATGAAATCTACTTAAATAAATGATTTATTACTCCTTGTCCTTTCTATATAGACATTATAATTATTATCTAAATATTCTAAAATATATTTTGTTAATATTATCACAATTAAATTCATCTAAACGACAAAAAAAATGTAAATAGGCAAGTACTAACCTGGTTCTGTATGAATTTAAAACTTTAAGATAAGTACCTACAGATAATTGTGGTCTTCAAATAGATATGCCTAGTAATTTTCATTTTGGCAATTTTCTCTTAATATAATCATGCAAATAATTAAAAAAATAAATATTTATTCAAATTATAACTGTATTTTTACGGTGCTCACGACAACTGTCAACTGTCAATACTATATACGAATATTTTAAAAATTATAATTTAAAATATTCCTTCCCGAAAGAAAATTTCTATGAATAATTTAGGCTTGCTTGATATTTGTTAAGAAAATTTCACAGACTAGAATTTATTTCAGAATTGATTGCGAAACGGTATTTTTCACAGAAAAAATGTTTTTTTCTCATAACGTATATAACGAGAGACTCCCATCACGATTGCTCTTATAAAAACAATAAAACGACATGAACTTCAGGTCTATATTTTCACGTGTTTATAGCGTATTATATTTCTAGAACACGGAAATTCAACATTAAATCCAGCAGACCACATTTCATCGAGAACAAGCTTGGACGATACATTTTGCAGCGTAATATACTATTTAAACCTCATAAGTATCCATACCTACAAGAATATACCGTTCGTTGTTGTTTATAATAATATGTCCGGAACCAGTTAAAATTTGCGTAAAGTTCTCGTTAGAACTCGATTTTCAAAAACAGTCTTTAGACAAATTTTAACGTTGTTTAAATCTTGGGACAGTATTTTTACCATTTGTTACCAATTGAATATTAATATTAATCTAAAAATATTGACGAAGCATGTTCTGCTGTTAGTAGAACTACTATAGTATGTACAAAAAGTACGAGGAGTAATAAATCATTCATTTAAGTGGATTTCATAGACGTACCAAAATATATTTTAAGAGGGTATACCGTAAGGTACATTTTGTATTGAACGAATGAGTTGCAGCTGTGCTAAAGAATATACGATTTAGGTCAGAGGTAACGGGATGTACTAATTTTAATAAAAAAAAGTGATAGAGGTACATAAATTTTAGTAAGTTTGATAAAGAAAGGCAACACAGTATATTCATAATAAAAAACAAACCAATCTGTAACAATAATTATTTTATATATTTTTGTTCTTTTTGTAAGAAGATTAATTCAAACTTTAAATAGTGTTTGGGATATTTTTCTCAGAAATTTTAAATGACAAGATGCCTACTGTAATCGGCTTAATACGATTACACCTATTTACAGATTATTCGATTATTGAGAGGGATTTTCCAAACAACCCAGTTTTCTTAGAAACATTATCGGGAATATTATTTTAAAAGAAAGTAGGTACATTAAATCAGTACTTAGTATTAGTTCTTTGAGTCAAGTTGTATGAAGTTGTATGGTTTTCATAATATTGTAAACAGTTGGAATATATTTAAAACATTTGTTGAATGTTAATTGTGCAAGTTCCAAACAATGTCGATAAGCCATGGACCATCTAAACGACCAAAAACAGGTCCATTATCTTTAAATGAAAAAACTTTGATATTGAATTGTTATATATCATTGAAAAACAAGGATCCAATGGAACTCTTCAACCCCCTAAAACTCCTTCAGGCCGAAAACCAATTGAGATCGATGAGTCATTAAAACAAAGACTAAGGCGTAAAGTCCATGGATTTTACTTACGAAAGGAAATTCATACACTTGACAAAATTCTCCAGAATGACATTATGCAAACTTTTCAAAGATGTGGGTTTCAGATATACAAAACATAATAGAAAATCTCTCTTGATAGATAAACCGGAAATAGTTTTTTGGAGAAGAGACTATTTAAGAAGCATTCGACATGCCAGAGAACAAAATTTGAAAATCTTCTACTTAGACGAAACATGGATAAATGCTGGATATACAGTTTCCAAATCTTGGCAAGATGAAAACATTAAAAGCGGAAGGCAGGCATTCGTGGAAGGTTTGTCGTTAGGTTTGCAGCCACCATCTGGAAAAGGAAAAAGACTCATCATTGTCCATGTTGGAAGTTCTGAAGGTTTTGTTGATGGTGGATTATTAACTTTTATTTCAAAACGCACGGGGGACTATCACGAAGATATGAATGGGGATGTCTTCGAGGAATGGTTTGTTCAAATGTTGGATCTGATTCCAAAAGGGGCTGTTATTGTTATTGACAACACAAGTTACCATTCACGGTTACGAGAAGCATTGCCCACAAGTCGTTGGCGTAAAGCAGAGCTTTTGGAGTGGCTTATTTCGAAAAATGTTAAGTTTCCAAAGGATCCACTAAGGAAAGAACTTTACAGAATTGCAAAAATGAACAAGAATAAATACAAAACCCACATTGTAGAAGAAATGGCTTCTTCTCGTGGTATATCAGTTCTTCGACTTCCCCCTTATCATTGTGAACTTAATCCCATAGAATTAATATGGGCTCAGGTAAAGGGGGAAGTTGGAAAAAAAAATACTACTTTTAAAATAAACGATGTTGTGAAATTGTTTGAGAGTGCTGTAAGTCATGTTAGTAAGGAAAATTGGACAAACTGTATCGAGCATGTTATCAAAGTAGAGGGAAATATGTGGAAAATTGACAATATTTGTGATTATTTAATCGACCCTATTATTATTAATGTCAACAACGACTCTTCCTCTTCCGAGTCGGATATAGAATAAAATGTAAGTAATAAATGTATTCCAATAATTATTTCTTTTCATTTTTTATTATATTGTAATATAAAACGTATTTTTTTCCAAAATACACACCACTGAATTGCGTTATTGCTTATCTGCTAATCCTTTATCAATGAAGAAACCCTAAACTTTGCTACAACTGAAACAAATACGGGGTCGATCTACCTGGTTTTTAGATTTACGGAAGAAATGTAATTTAAAGTAATAGATTTATCAAAAATTTCATGGTGCTCCCTGTAAAGGTTTTGCATACTTAATTAGGGTTTATTACTCCTCGTACTTTTTGTACATACTATACTAAAATACACTGCATTGAAGTGGATGTTACAAAAATCTGTAATTTTCTTTTGACATTGGTTAATAATAAATCAAAATTCGATAAAATAATTTTATCTTTATTCTTTCATGTTAAAATATACCCAAAAAAATAAAATAAACAAATTTTTCATGAAAAAAAACAGTTACAATAAAACGGAAAAAATTGAAAAATGTTAAATCATTTACTGCGCAGGTCATAAAGTCCTTTCACGAATTTATTCCATGCTTGCGGACAACAGTGTACACGTACATATATATACAGGGTGTCCCGAAAATAATGGTCATAAATTATACCACAGATTCTGGGGACAAAAATATGTTGATTGAACCCCACTTAGGTACCTATATACAATAGTAACTTTTTTATGTGCACTATTGTATATAGGTAAGTGGGGTACAATCAGCATATTATTGACCCCAGAATCTGTGGTATAATTTATGACCGTTCTTTTCGGGACACCCTGTATAGAAAGAGAGGACAATTGCACCAAATAGAAATGCGTTGTCAATCTAACACTCACAATAATCACAATGCACAGCATCTGTCACGAGATGAGTAGACAAAATAATCATCAATCACACCCGCGGTAATAATTTCCAATCGAAATCCCGCCGACGTATAGACAATAAAAGAGACGACAAGCCGTGTAAAATGTGTACAGAATGAAACATAACCTCGATTAATTTTCAATTATTCTTGTGAATAGTCGATTTCATAGAGATAGCTGAATATGTTTAGTCATTCTCAATTGGAAATAACATTTTTTACACACCATGTCTTATTAATAGTGCTCCAACTTGAACCCTATTTACTGTTAGTTCTATTTTTCAGAAAACTTACTGAATAAAATACGGCTTTATGATTACAAAAGTAAACTTGTATTTTTTAATTAATTGACAAGATTATATATATATTTGTTTCCTACGACCACATATATGAAAGTGCTAGTTTGCACACTTATTTGTACTTAGAAAGTAGCTAATATCAATACACGTATTGAAAAGTACAATAAATGTCAAAATAATACTATTATAAATATAAATGTATGAGTTGCATTATCTATGCAACCAAATATACACTTACCTAGGTACCTATAAGTGCAATAGGGATGATTGGCGCATACAACAGGAGTAAAACGTAAATGAAAATGTTCAACATAGGTACTTTATTAACACATAATATTTCTCAAGTTCCAATTAATTTCACCAACTGACCATTTTACTTTTAATTTTTATAGATCCCACCAAAAAAAATTAATATGTCATTTAGCTAATAAAGAATTTTGATGTGAATTCCTGAGAAAGGTGGTTATTTGATTTTAATTAATTATATTTCCATGCAATATCTAAATTTTTATATCTAATAATATACTATTTTACATTAAATTGATTGTACTAACCCTTACTTTTTGGAAGTCCATCTTATTAAGGATAATAAAAAACTCTTCGTTTTAACAAAACTTCCAATATTTATTTAAAAACTGCTTTTTTAAAAGACTCAATGACAGCCGTTTCGCTAGACAACTAGCATCGTCAGATTGACATATTGAAGTTACTATTTATTTTTGTAGCTAGGTACCTGATGTTTATTAGGTAGTTATAAGGCTAGACCAAGTATGGAAGTAATAAGACATAACAATATTAAAGCCTAGATGTTATTAGCCCTAAGGGATTATCCTGGATGTATTTCCCTCTAAGATCAGTATAACTGTGCAATGATATAGAAAAACCAGGATCATGCTGATCTTTACAATAACTTAATATATTTGTGTTACAATTACGTCTTATCTATGTATAAAATGAAGACTCAATCAAAGCAAACACTTTAAAAGTGGAGAACTTCCCAGATTTATTTGTTCATTAACAACTTTAAATTGTGGATCTGCTAGATGTCTTTTTATTTCAAGTTCTTCAAGGAAATCTAAATTTTGTTTTTTATTACAAATGTGTAGTATTTGGATGTCATTGGTGTGAAAGAGTGAGGTTGGATGTTCAAGTAGGTGTTTTGCATAATTTGACTTATCTGGTTGTTTTAATCTATATGCTCTTAAATGTTCGTTAAATCTTACTTCAAAATTTCTTTGTGTTTGACCTATATATACAGCATTACACTTTGGACAATTAATTTTGTAAACACCAGATTTTTTTAATTTAGGTAATTTTGTTTTTACATTTAACAATTGTAATGATATTACATTTACATGGATGTGAATCTTGAAGTTCTTCTTCCGCTTGTTCTCTTTCAACCATATTATTTCCATAAATTTTCTTCTTTTCATTATTCCCATTCCTGAATGATCTATTCTTGTTAGATTTATTTGGTATTTGGTTTCTTTCATTCCAAAATTTCTTTTCTGTGACATTTTTATTGTACTCTTGTTTATTAACTTTAATAGATTTTATAAACTTCAAAAGTTCCTCTTTAGTTGAGATGTCTTTAACTGTTATCTGCCTTTGAATATAAAAGGGCAATCCTAGTATAATTATGGCAATCATAGATTTTTCTGATAGGTTTTCATCAGCAGAAGCAATCAATCGTACCTTTTCATAGTAGTATTCCATAATTGAACCGCTACCATATTTGTAACTAATCGCTTTGTCCCATTTTACAACAATTGGTTCGTCAAATGTTGTTAAAAAATCTTCTTTCCAATCCTTCCATGTATTTGTCTTCAACAAATTGCGTTGTAATCTATCTTGATACCATTGTAGAGGAACTGCGACCAAATAAAATCTCATATTATATATTTTTTCGTAATCTGACCATTTGTTAGATTCCGACAAGAAGTCATATTGATTCATCCAACTCGTCGGATTCTCATTTTCATTGAATGAATTTATCTTTATGTTTTCATTGTGATTAAATCTGGTTGTCTGGCTCAGCCATTTGGACATCAAATTATCCAACTCCAACTTCCCGATTTTTATCACGTTTTGATCTTCTCCTTTATCGTAATCTATACGAATAGGTTCTTTATCTGACTGCGCCATATTGTAATGATATTACAAAGATTAAACGTTTTATTTTATTTTAATTAAATGTAAATTACATAAGTTGACAATCAGAATGACAATTCTATCAACATAACATCAGCTTACAGGGTGATCACTATTCTCCTACAACAATTTTGTACCAACATTATTTTGTGTTTTAAATGATATTATTGCTGATGTTGCCGAAGATATTATTTTTGAAATTTTATTGGAAATACTTCCACAATATGTAATATTTTTATAACTTTTAATTTCTTTAGTTTGTTTAGGAAATATTAGTTGTAGTGCCACTTTCTGTTCTTTTTTATTTATTAATGTATTTATCAAATGAATTGGGTAGCCATTAGATATAGCTATTTGTTTTATGATATAAATTTCTTTATCAAAGTTAATTTTGTCCATTGGAATTGAAAATGCCCTATGTATCATAGAATTATAAGCTGCTAATTTATGTGTTATAGGATGATTTGAATTATATGGTATGGTTACATCTGCTTGTGTTGGTTTTCTGTATGTTGAATAATTTAGTAAATTATTAACTTTTTCAATTTTTAAATTTAGAAAATTAATTGAATTATTTTCTTCAACTTCTAACTAAAGTAAAATTAATTTTAGGATGCAAGGTATTAATATAATTAAAAAATATATCTAATTGTCGTTTTCTACCTACAAATCCTGCTAACACATCATCAACATATCTATACCAAAATACAATATTGTTTTTATAACTAGAATTAAAGATTTTGTTTTCTAAATTATCCATAAAAATATTTGCTAAAATTGGAGAAATGGGACTTCCCATTGGAAGACCCTCATTTTGAATATATACTTTGTTATCAAAAGTAAAATAATTTTGACTAATGCATACATTAAATAAGTCAATTATATCTGATATTATTCCTGGATGGATATTTCTTTCATCTAATATCTTTTTAACTAGAACTATACATTCTTTAGGAGGAATTTTAGAGAACATATTAGTTACATCAAATGATACTAATTTAGTATTATTTTGTAATTTACATTTATTTAATTTATTTATTAAATCTAATGAATTTTGTACTGAATATTTAGATGTGTAACCATAATTATTTAGAATAGTATTTAATTTTTAGCTACCTTAGTATTAGGAGTGTTAACATACGAAACTACTGGTCTAATTGGTTTTGACTCTTTATGTAATTTAATAGTTCCATATAATTCTGGACATTGAGGATTTTTATTTACCTAACCTAACCTAACCTAACCTAACCTAACCTAACCAAACCAAACCAGACCTAATCAAACCTAACCGGGTTTGGTTAGGTCTTGGTTAGACCATAACCGGGTTAGGTCTTGGTTAGACCATAACCAGGTTAGGTCTTGGTTAGACCATAACCGGGTTAGGTTTGGTTAGGTTAGGTTTGGTTTGGTTTGGTTAGGTTTAGTTAGGTTTGGTTAGGTTAGGTTAGGTCTGGTTAGGTCTGGTTAGGTTTGGTTAGGTCTGGTTTGGTTTGGTGTGGTTTGGTTGGGTTAGGTTAGGTCTGGTTAGGTTAGGTTAGGTTAGGTTAGGTCTGGTTAGGTTAGGTTAGGTTTAGTTAGGTCTGATTTAGTTTGGTTAGGTTGGATTAGGATAGCATCGCCACCCGTCACTGAATTTTGCGTGTTTGTTTATCTTTGTTTTATCTTTTATAAAATGCAAAAAGACCAATTTGATTTGGTTAGTAATATTCTCTCTACATTTCACATTTTATTTTCAATATTTTTATATATTTATAATGTAAAAAAATATGATGGTAATATTTAGGTTTTATTTAGAGATGTGGCAACGCCGGTACCTACATGACATAACGCAAGTTATGTTCGGAACAGCAGATAGCGCTGTTAAAAAGTTGATTTTAGTATTGTATATTGCAGAATAAATTTGTTGTTAAATAGAACATTTTGTTAAGATGATTACGAGTTATAATTATTGTATATTTAGTTTTTCAGAGAGTACCTATATTTAATTATATAAATATTGTGTGGTGCAGATTTTAATTAAATAAAATACAGAATGTGAATAGTGTAATGATGAGTGTGGATACATCTTTTTAGGAAAGCCATTTTTAAAAGTAATTCATGAGAGTATATTTATATATCATAAGATTACTATTTTAATGTTTTTTCGGTCAAATTTATAATGTAATATATATCAAAATAATTTATTTTCTTTGTTATTTGTCGCGTATTACTATTTGCATACGATTTTCAGACGCCATGCTGCTAAAAATGGCAGCATGTCAGATCAAAAAATAGTTCCAACTTTAAAAATTAATTTTGAAAAAAATATGCTTGAGCGCACTAAATAAATACTCAATTCGTTGTTTTTAACTATTAATTAAACAATTTTTATAAAAATTTTGAAGATAGGCCAGAAGTAGCTGTTCTAAATAATTACCATATTTTTTATCATAGTCATTTAATAGATAATTTGAATCATTTACATGTTCTCTTATTTGGTTAGAAAATTTTTGAGTGGGATCGTTCTTTAGAATTTTGACATTACTTGACATTATGAAATCATTCACTTTAGATTTATAATCTTCTTTTTTAAAATTACTGTTGAGTTACCTTTATCTGATTTTGTAACAAAAAAGCAGTTTTTAAATAAATATTGGAAGTTTTGTTAAAACGAAGAGTTTTTTATTATCCTTACTATTTTACAATATCTTACTTTTTTATATACTGTTACGGTTGCATTAGAAGTAGTATACAAATGAGCATGTTTATTTATAAATATTATGAAAAAGATACTGAATTGGTGTACAACATTCGGGGGGAAACAATAATTAAAAATCATTATAAGTCTTTGTTCGATTTTTTTATGCAACTAAATTAATAGAAAGAAAGATAATAGCAAAACTACAAGTTGAGTTTAATTTATTCCAGATAATTATTCCATAAATTTTATAAATTTCTTAAATTGTACCTTGAAAATAATTGATTAGTTTTAATTTCTAGATGTTAAGGACAAATTTGTGATCACTCCCAAAATCAGTAGGAATAATTTTAGAATTCCAAATCTCACTAAAATAAAATCACCCTGTACAACAAGGTTCCAATAAACATCATTTGAGCTTACCAGTCACCAACATAAAAAACTGATATTTTTTTAGTAACTTTGCTTTCATTGCCAACATAAATGTATTTATTTTTGTTCAAAAGGAAAGCTGGGAAAACAAAAGAATTTTCGGTAACCATGGTTCTGTTGAATCTAAAATCTCTCTCTTGTTTTTTTGTTCCTGAAAGCGAAAGGAGGGTAAGAAATTTGTCCTGATAAAATTAAAATTTTTATAAGTAAAATTAAACAATTAACGCATAATAATGCAAGATAAATACTTAAAACGATAAAGTGTGATATAAAAGTGTATTTCCATAAAAAATTTAACATACCTGACAAGAAATTGGGGCCAAAGTGTATTGGCATCCAATACCAGCAGTTCCAGGAGAGCAAGCAAGTTATTTAAGCCTTAAGGAACATATTCCTGTCCATTTGAAGGTGACAGCAGTTGTAAGGATTCTACATTTGAGGTATTTGGGGCAAATTTTGCTCCAACACATATTTAGCAAGAATTAAGTACCAGGACTCCACAACATCCACACATGGACCAAATTCTGAACATTTTTTAAGGTGATATCAATTATTATTGTTCTATTTTAATACTTGACATTTCCGATAAACTCTAGAATTTCAACAATTATTATTGATCTATTTTAATGTTTAACATTTTCGATGAACTTTAGAATTTCATACTAATTTGTTTTATCACTAATTCATTTGTACAAGATCCATATTTATTGTCAAAATTTATTCGTATTATAAAGGTTTTATTTAAATTAGCACGTGCTACAACTTTGATGTAGTTTGTTCTTGGAAGAGAAAACAGGATATTCAGGAATTTTCACATTCATACATTTCAATTAAAGAATACGGTTTTATAACTAAGAACACACTATATTTTCATTTAAGGTACATTTCATAGGAATAAAAGTATAAAAAAAAAATAAATTGTACTCACCAGTAAACCCAATTCATTTTGGAATATTTCTAATACATTTTCTTTTAGCGACATTGAACAATAAATATCTCTTTTGAATTTCTGTTTATTTCAAACATAAATTAATCTGGAAATTTATTTAACGAGAACGATCACTTCTTAATTTACTTCAATCAGCTGTAACGTCTCAGAACTTTAACCTCACAAAACACAGAATTTGACTAGAGGGAATAATCGCAGAACTTGAACCTACACCAGTAACCTGAGCGGGTGACGTCATACAGTGACCGGAGGAACTACTTAAGTATCTTTTTCGTTATTTGTTTTTAATCATAAAAATTTTTAAGAGTCTCATTGCTTTGAGCAGCTTGGTTTAATTTAATTTCATTGGCGTCATATTTTTTTTAAGAAAATATTGTGGGAGATCATATTGTTGTCGTAGGCGTACCGCTATAGGCAACACGTATTACACAAATACTTTGAGAAAATATAATTTTAGAGATTTAACAAAATTAACCCCACAATATTAATGGCGCCCAACGTGGGGCGTTATAAAATTAATATAAATTTCATCTCTAAAGATTTATTGTATTAAATATTATTGTTTACATAAAATAAAAACAAGAGTAATAATTCTAGATTATTCCAGACTACTCAGAGACAATTAGAATTTTAGTAAACAAATGCTCAGTTGTATTTTTCTTGAATCATATTAACATTGCTTGAGAAAAATAATTCTAAGATTTTCTTTGAAAAATTTTATATTTAACTATATACAAAAACTCAGTACAATTCCTGAAATAGGGAAACATCATTGTTATTGGGTGTAATATCTAGGTCTAATTACTTAAATTAAAACTTAAAACTGATTTCAAAACTCTATTTCAACTTAATCTAACAAAATGGAACAAAACAAGTCCTGTAAGACTATAGTCCAGTTGAGAGTAAAGGAATTGAAAGAAGAATTGGAAAAAGAAATTTAAGCAGTGAAGGGATTAAATTAACTCTTTTCAATAGACTTAAGACAGCTCTTATCGAGGAGGAAAAGGATCCAGAAACTTTCCAATTTCTTTTGGAGGAAAGAACCTCAAACCAAGAGATGGACCATGAAAAAGATGATGTCTCGGAAACAGGGGAAGAGACAGAAAATCAGACAATGAGAACCTTAGGGGATGATGTCTCGGACAACGCAGCAGAAGAGGTAGACAGACTCGCAGGTGGAGAAGCCACACCGGGAGCAACTAATCAAGACCAAAATTGGATGATGATGAATTTCCTCAGAGAGATAAAAGAAGACATGAAGAAGATGGATAAGAAGTTGGATGAACAGAAAGAAGAAATGAAGAAGATGGATAAGAAGTTGGATGAACAGAAAGAAGAAATGAAGAAGATGGATAAGAAGATGGATGAACAAAAAGAAGAAAGAAAGCAGGACATGATAGATTTAAGAAAAGATCTTATTAAGATGAAGACAGAAATTACAAATGATATTGGAAGGAAATTACCGAAGATAGAAGAGAAACTTGACAAAAACATAGAGGATTTAAGTGGAAGACAGGACATTTTGGAAGTGGAGATGGAAAACCAGAAGGAGAAGATACATTTCATCCAGGAGAACATACAGGGAGAATTATTAAAGAATGCAGAGGTATTTGTGAAGAAGGCTCAAGAAAAAATTGGTTGGGAGACAGAAAAGGATATTAAATCCCCAACAAGGATCACACAACAAAACATAAGAGAAATCAAGGAGTTGGAGACAGGAGTAAGAAAGGAGATTGGTTTGTACATTTCTCATGAACAATACAGAAACTTGTGTAATTCATATGGAGATTACACATTAAATTCAAATCTATTAAATATCAAAGAATTGTATAAAAAACACAACAAATTCAAATCGACTTTAAAAATAGTAGAACCAAACAATGAATTTGAAGAACTAATAAGAAAACAAAAAGATACTAAACAAAAGTTTAGCCATTTCTTTCCACAGATTGAACAAAATTTAAAGAGAAGTTGTTTGGATAATAAAAAAGCCTTTGAAAGATCCGATCATATCAACTCTATGTGTGAAAAATTTAGTGTTGTAGGTGTTCATGGAAGTAATATTGGACCAGCTATGATCAAAGAAATAAATGAAACAAAATTTATCTTTCCAGAAAACACTGAATTCTACAGTAAAGATGTGTGCGAAATAAACAAATATTTAACTGAAAGAAAATTTGACCTAACTCTGCGAGATCCTCCTTGGTGGAATAAATATAATTGGAGGAAAAGGAAAAAAACATCAGATGGCTATAACATGATGTTTAATGAAGATTTAAAGAGTTTAACAATCGACAGCTTATTATCGGATGATGGTTTACTTGTAGTATGGTGTACAAATTCTAGACAAAATTTAAATGCACTTCTTAATAATATACTTCCACATTGGCAAGTACACTTTATTGCAAAATGGTACTGGTTAAAAATAACAAAAATTGGGGAACCAATTTCTGAGTTCTCTCAAACCCCTGGTAAACAACATTATAAAAAAATTATATTTGCTAGTAGAAAATGTTCAACACATAAAATTCAAGATGGTAAGATACTGGTCAGTATTCCAATTATTTTGCATTCACATAAAATCCTTTGGTAGAAGTACTAGAGGAATTTTCCATGTTACACAGCTGTTTAGATATGTGAGTCCTTCTGATGAAAATTCGGTGTGTTTACCTAAAACATAAAATTTATTAATGGTTATTTAGTTATGTTACAATTACAATTATGTTAATTACTCTGTTTAAAATTATTTTTAAGGGAATTTCTGTTTTCTTTCATAATTTAAAATGATACAGGTGTCATGACTGGTGAAATGGGGGAATGTTCTATTCTAATGAACTTAAAGAGATAAAGAGATTTTCAAAGTATTTGTCATTAAGGACATATTTTGAGATTTATAAATGTTGAGGAAGTACCTCAAATAAAAAGAAGTAAATGTGACTTCACTATATTTGTCAAAGGTCATATGGTGAGCTAAGGAAAAATTGTTTTTCTGAGAGAAAAGTTCTCAGGAAAATTTTCAAGATATGAGAATAATAAGATAATTTAAAATATTGTCACGTTTGTGTGTGGACACATAACGAAATATTAATGAGAAAAGGAATCGTATGTAAAGATTCTATTATGAATATTGATAGATAAATGAGTTTTAATGTAAAATGTTCAATAAAAAAAAAAAGTAATACCCAGTCAAAGTGTACCAAAAATCATGAACAGTACGGAAATTCTCATGTTAAAGAAGGAAAACTAATTTGTTTTATTTTAAAAAAAAATGTTTTAGGTAAAGCAATGTTAATAATGTCTATTAATTTGTTTGGTCTGTGAGAAAAACACACATTAATTAATTTTTGTTAACTTGATTTAATTTAAAATAAATTTAGGTTTGAATTTTCCTGAATTATTCTAGATTGACAAAGCCAATTATAATAATTACAAGAAAATTCAGGGAAATTGTTACGGTTGCATTAGAAGTAGTATACAAATGAGCATGTTTATTTATAAATATTATGAAAAAGATACTGAATTGGTGTACAACATTCGGGGGGAAACAATAATTAAAAATCATTATAAGTCTTTGTTCGATTTTTTTATGCAACTAAATTAATAGAAAGAAAGATAATAGCAAAACTACAAGTTGAGTTTAATTTATTCCAGATAATTATTCCATAAATTTTATAAATTTCTTAAATTGTACCTTGAAAATAATTGATTAGTTTTAATTTCTAGATGTTAAGGACAAATTTGTGATCACTCCCAAAATCAGTAGGAATAATTTTAGAATTCCAAATCTCACTAAAATAAAATCACCCTGTACAACAAGGTTCCAATAAACATCATTTGAGCTTACCAGTCACCAACATAAAAAACTGATATTTTTTTAGTAACTTTGCTTTCATTGCCAACATAAATGTATTTATTTTTGTTCAAAAGGAAAGCTGGGAAAACAAAAGAATTTTCGGTAACCATGGTTCTGTTGAATCTAAAATCTCTCTCTTGTTTTTTGTTCCTGAAAGCGAAAGGAGGGTAAGAAATTTGTCCTGATAAAATTAAAATTTTTATAAGTAAAATTAAACAATTAACGCATAATAATGCAAGATAAATACTTAAAACGATAAAGTGTGATATAAAAGTGTATTTCCATAAAAAAATTTAACATACCTGACAAGAAATTGGGGCCAAAGTGTATTGGCATCCAATACCAGCAGTTCCAGGAGAGCAAGCAAGTTATTTAAGCCTTAAGGAACATATTCCTGTCCATTTGAAGGTGACAGCAGTTGTAAGGATTCTACATTTGAGGTATTTGGGGCAAATTTTGCTCCAACACATATTTAGCAAGAATTAAGTACCAGGACTCCACAACATCCACACATGGACCAAATTCTGAACATTTTTTAAGGTGATATCAATTATTATTGTTCTATTTTAATACTTGACATTTCCGATAAACTCTAGAATTTCAACAATTATTATTGATCTATTTTAATGTTTAACATTTTCGATGAACTTTAGAATTTCATACTAATTTGTTTTATCACTAATTCATTTGTACAAGATCTATATTTATTGTCAAAATTTATTCGTATTATAAAGGTTTTATTTAAATTAGCACGTGCTACAACTTTGATGTAGTTTGTTCTTGGAAGAGAAAACAGGATATTCAGGAATTTTCACATTCATACATTTCAATTAAAGAATACGGTTTTATAACTAAGAACACACTATATTTTCATTTAAGGTACATTTCATAGGAATAAAAGTATAAAAAAATAAATTGTACTCACCAGTAAACCCAATTCATTTTGGAATATTTCTAATACATTTTCTTTTAGCGACATTGAACAATAAATATCTCTTTTGAATTTCTGTTTATTTCAAACATAAATTAATCTGGAAATTTATTTAACGAGAACGATCACTTCTTAATTTACTTCAATCAGCTGTAACGTCTCAGAACTTTAACCTCACAAAACACAGAATTTGACTAGAGGGAATAATCGCAAAACTTGAACCTACACCAGTAACCTGAGCGGGTGACGTCATACAGTGACCGGAGGAACTACTTAAGTATCTTTTTCGTTATTTGTTTTTAATCATAAAAATTTTTAAGAGTCTCATTGCTTTGAGCAGCTTGGTTTAATTTAATTTCATTGGCGTCATATTTTTTTTAAGAAAATATTGTGGGAGATCATATTGTTGTCGTAGGCGTACCGCTATAGGCAACACGTATTACACAAATACTTTGAGAAAATATAATTTTATAGATTTAACAAAATTAACCCCACAATACAGGATAAAATTATCTATGGTAACATAAATAAAATATAAATTGAAAAAAGATAATATGATTGGTGAAACATAATTTCCAACACTATGTTTCAACAAGGTAGGTATAGATCAAGTAAATTATAAAATTGAGAAGTAATTTTAACTGCAAGAACATTAAACAAATGAATTAATGAACTAAACTTCCACGTTTTTTGTTTAAATTAGCTTTTTAAATTACAATGACAGCTGTTTCTTTAGAATTAGCATAGTTAGATTGACATATTGAAGTTACATTTTGGTTTTTCAAGGTAGTTCCCTGATGTTGATTAAGTAGTGTTAAGACTAGAGTAAGTATGGGAGTAATAAGACATAACAATATTAAAGCGTATAGTTCATTTGTTTGGAGTTGGCAGCTAAGTAAAATGTTGTAGGTAAACAAGACACTAAATCAGTAGCGCACGTACTTATTTATATCGGTATTAAGAAATGTAAGGGATAAGTAGTCATAATACGATATTTAAAATATTTTGTTTTTCGATTTTAACGAGAATAATTGTGGTCGTTAGGGGTGTTAAAGGATTAAGGTAACTCTATGTGTCAACTCCCGTCCATTGACCAAGGTTTCGACGGATTCAGCTGACGAGGAGGCCCTCACTCCAAATCATTTTTTAATCGGTTCTTCTAACGGAGAAGGTGATTTGGTAGCAATCAATCCTGAGGCAGATACTTTGAAACGCGAATGGAAGATTTCTCGAAACGACGTAAATGGAAACTGGGTAAAATAACTGGTATTCATCCAGGAGTTGATGGCAGAATTCGAGTAGTCGACGTGAAAACTTCCACATCTGAATTCAGGCGTCCTGTCACCAAAATATGTAGATTGGAGCTGGAGGAAAAGTAATCCCTCCAGCAGGGGGGAGAATGTGATATTTATATTTATTTATTTGATCTGTTGCTATGACGGAACTGTATTGTTGATAAAAAAGGGATTTTGATAGTTGTTTTTTTCTGTCCGAAAATAAAAAGTTAGTTCCGACTAAAAAGTAAAAAAAGGAAAAGTAAAAGTAAAAAAACGTCGGTTCTACAGTCATGGGATCTATTCAGCTACCTGTTGTGACAATATTATCTAGGGTTTCTATTGTGTTTGGGTTAGTTAATCCCTAATTACATGGTGGACTCTTTAAAAATAACAACTATGACCAGGTTCGCAGCACAAAACGAATTTCGTACAGATCGTCCATCAGTTGTTGTTTCGAAAACCATTGATTCTGTGCGCGAACTGATGTTGCAAGATCGTTATGGGACCTATCATGAAATTGAGACAACCTTAGGCATTAGCGGGACTACCATACATTCAATATTGCATAAATATTTGACGGTCAAAAAAATTTGTTCGCATTGGTTCCCACACAATCTGTCAATCGCTTAAAAAAGGCTCGTGTCGATTGGTCGAAGGAAATGCTCAAAAAATACGATCGCGGTGCTTCGAAACACGTCTATGACATAGTGACAGGTGATGAATCGTGGATTTATGCGTATGAACCCGAAAGTAAGCAGCAGTCGACTGTATGGATGTTTCAAGATGACCCCAATCCAACTAAAGTTGTTTACGCACGAAGCACTTCGAAGCAAATGGACATGTCGCAACTGGTTCACTAAAACAACGAAGAACAGTCAATTCTGATTGGTACACAATCGTTTGTTTGCAAGTTCTCTTCCAAGAAATCAGGAAACCAACGGCCGAAGACGGATCACTCTTCACCACGACAATGCGAGCTCCCATACATCGGCTCAAACAACTGCATTTTTGAGCACCCAAAACAAAACATCAATTTGATGAGTCATCCGCCGTATAGTACTGACTTGACACCGAATGACTTCTTTTTATTCCCCTACGTAAAAAACAAACTGAGAGGTCAACGTTTTTCGACACCTGAAGAAACGGTTGCTGCATTCAGCATGTAAAATTGTATATATCTTCATGAGGAATATTTTGAAAAACAATAAAGTAATTTTCGATTATTAATATTTGTTGTTTCTGTTCTATAATCACGAAATATAAAAGACAACCCTCGTATTTCTTATTAACTTACTTTCACAAACGTATCAACGACAATTTAAAGTCTAGCAAGCCTCAATTTAAAATCGTGCCCTTTTCGTTACTTGAATTGATTTTATCTGATTGTACAAACTGATTTTTTTCTGGTCGGACGATATCTCGTGTTTTAAAATGAACAATAAGTTTATGTTATTGCGATGGAAAACCCGATATGCTTTCGAAGTTTTGATCGTATCGATGATATATTAGAATTTTATTGGGCGTGGGATAAATTCGTGCTTCCTTTTGGATTGGTTGACAAACCGGCAACGCCGCAACGTATATATACACTGTGGAAAAGCCAAATGGAATAAATTCTTTATTAAAATTTGATCCCTACCTTCCACCCCCCAAGATTGCAAATTGATAATTTAAATTTGACGTGTTTCGGGATTTTCTATAAATATGTGCAGTAAGAGAAATAATGAATTTATTCCATTTGGGGTTTCCACACTGTATACTGATTTACACTGCGTCGTATATCGTATAGATACAGTGCTAGTCATTCATGAGCTTTTAAGTTTTTTATTTCTTCAAGAGAGATAGCCTTATCGGTTTTAATTTATTAGGTGAAAGATTTTTTTTGTTTGTTCTAAATTAAGCGATGAAAGAATTGGGGCGATCGTATGACTTGATTTAGGTCGAAATTCCAAGCGGAAGAACATCAAAGGTTACCCGTAAAGTAACTGTAGATTTTTTAATAAAGGAAATTTAGTACCGGAGGAATCGGTGCACGAGTATAAAAAATATTTCACTTCTATTTTTTTTAAACACCTTCTTATTTATATTTATAATACCTCCTAAGGAATATATAGTTCTGGTTAAAAAGCTACTAGATAAAAGAAATATACATCTAGGTATAATTCAGATATAATTGATCTATTTAATGTATGCATTAATCAAAATATTTTACTTTTGATAACAAAGTATAAATGAGGGTCTTCCAAAGGAAGTGCCTTTTTCTCCTAAATTGGCAAATATTTTTACGGAAGCTTTAAAAAACAATATCTTCAATTCTAGTTATAAAAACAATATTGTATTTTGGTATAGTTATGTTGATTATGTGTTATAGTTCATTTATATTTATAATAACTCAATTATGTTTAATTTTGGTTTTATTATAAATGAATCACTGCGTGCCGAGCGAAGCGAGGTTCGCAGCACCAAATCAATCTAAATTAATTTAAAAATCATTAGTTATACTTTTCAGGACGAATTTATTACGTAATTTAAACTATTTGTTGATTCCACGCTGTAATAATTATTAAAAACAGAAAAACTAATACAAACACTCAATTTAAATAAATTTTTAAATGGTATTAAGAGGGGCGTCAAAAATGTGACAGCTGAAAACGGGTGGCAAGCCTGAATTGTACACAAAATTTCAATCATTTTGTAAACAACAAATCTAAAGAACGCCTTTAAATTACGTATTCAAATTTTAACAGGATATAGCTTAGACCTTTCTCTAGGAGATAAGGTTTTTTAGTTAAGTTTTATATTGTAATAAAAGAGATATTGGTGTCTAAGGTATGTTTTTAAAAAATTTGACAATTTGTGATCACGAATTTTAACGCCAGAAGCTTAACTCCTAAAGAAAGCATAGAGAATGCGACTTGCAAAATATGAAGTTAAAAAAAGGTATATTTTTTGAGATTTGTTGCACGCAAAATTTGAAAATTGCACCAATCTGTCAATTTAGTTCAACAGTTTTGGTGGCGCTATTTTAAGAGACGTATGTCTATTCTAATTCTCCAAATCCAAACACAAACTTGACTTAACATAACCTAACCTTATTTCTCGTTTATAACGTCAAAATATATTAATTTTAGTGTTTTGATTTTAAGTATATAATTGTCTATATTAATATTCGTTTATAATTTACCAGAAGTTAAAAAAATTAATTTCAAAGTATATTTTCACAATTTGCGTTGGTTTTTACATCGTTTATAGCATTATCCAACTGTGATATGTGCAGTGTTATTGTTGTTGGAATTTAGTGTTATGAACCGTTGTTATTTCCTAAATTACTTTTTACTTAACCACAGTTGTCTTATTTTAGTCGAATTGGTAAAAATGTGAGTTTTGAAAGACCTGATTTTTCTTTATACTTTTTTAATCTTTAAGTTACCTAATCATTATCTTATATCTTTATTTGTTAAATAACATAAACCCAACCTAAGGGATTTACATTTATAAATTAAAACCACATATGTAAATATTAACAGCAAAGTGTTAAACTGTTTTTCTAAATAGGCAGGATAATAATGTCCACAAAGTAAGGGTTTCTACAATATTTATTTACATGTTCAAAATGTATAAATATAATACATTTCTCTTTAGACTAGACAATGTGAAGAATTAAAATTTACAGTCAAATATGTAAAATTTTTATTAAAACAGTTTTACAAATTTGGGTTGGATACTGGATACTTCTGTCATCTGTTATAAACAAAACAAAAAGTTTGCAAAATATAATTGTTTTTTCAAACTTATACTCACAAAGGGTACATATCCCCTTTACCATTGAAAGTTTGTTGGTAAATGATAAAACAGACCAAAGGGTTCCATATTCATGTCAGAACACAGTTCATATCTATCCATAATATGGTAAAAAAGAAAAACATAAAACATTTACTTGTTATTTACTAATAATATGCAGATGTTATTTAGTAATGTTTAGAATGTAATTGAACCCTAAAATAAACATTTGTATTTTAAAACACATAGTAGCTGCAGCATTGATGTAGCCATGGGTTCTATAAGGGTCCAGATTCAATGTTTTTGAAGAAAGAGTTCTAAAAAATAAAAGATTAGAATTAAAATAAAAAATTATTAATTATTTATTATAAATAGAATAAAACCTGCATAGGCAGTTACTTGAGGTCCAAAGTTTTTGAGGAAACAGTTCTATAATAGTATATTAAACAACGCATTTCATATGGAATTCTGTTATGACACGAGTTCAAGTTTAAAAAACGAATCGCGAAGCGATGAGTTTTTTAAAGAACGAGTGTCACAACAGCCATATGAAATAAGTTGTTTATAATATTTTTTATATTTTGCCCTTTTTACCATTTTTTAAATTAATTTTTTATTTTTATGTCATTACGAAAATTTTTATTTTAAAAAGTATGTCGGCAGCACTGTGTAATTTATAAAATTTGACAGTTGTGACATTTAAATTATCAAATGTTAATGTTTTAAAATATTTTAAAAAGAATAATATACCAATAATAATATATTATATAAGTAAAATATTATATTCATATTCACAAATACTTTTTTAAAGAACAATATAAAATTAATAAATTGCTATTAGCCACAAATGTCATTGTCAATAGTCTTGCCTTTAGATACTTCACTCATGTCGCCAACCATTTAAAACAAAAATTTGCGTGCGTAAAAGTTACATTACGATACGCAAATGCGTTTTATAATGAAGATTTTTATAAGTGCAAAATATAAAAAATAAAATATAAAATTATTCATAACTTTACTAACTCACTTACAAATTTTGTCAGTCTTCTTACTATCAAACAAATAAGACCTGCGTAGGCAGTTACTTGAGGTCCAAAGTTTTTGAGGAAACAGTTCTATAAAATAAAAGATTAAAAATAAAATATAAAATTTTTCATAACTTTGCTAACTCACTTACAAATTTTGTTAGTCTTCTTACTATAAAACGAATACAACCAGTGTAGACAGTTACTTTGAGGTCCAAAGTTTTTGAGGAAACAGTTCTATAAAATAAAAGATTAGAAATAAAATATAAAATTATTCATAACTTTGCTAACTCACTTACAAATTTTGTCAGTCTTCTTACTATCAAACGAATACAACCAGTGTAGGCAGTTACTTGAGGTCCAAAGTTTTTGAGGAAACAGTTCTAAAAAATTAAAGATTAGAAATAAAATGATTCATAACATTACTAACTCAGTTACAAACTTTGTCAGTCTTCTTACTATCAACAAAATATAACCAGTGTAGGCAGTTACTTGAGGTCCAAAGTTTTTGAGGAAACAGTAGCGTAGGTACATTTTAAAAACCATGGATTTATTTCTCCAAAAATTTAATTATCTAATCATAGATGAAATAACATATATGGTTACCAGAAAAAGTATAAATATTGCTAAAAATAGCATTTTTAGGACATTTTTGAAATACTTTAGAAAAGTAGTAACCTATTGAATCTTGTAGAAATATTTTGTTTACCATACTCCACCTAATAAAATACTCAAAAATGAATCAAATAGTTTTGATTTAGAAAAAGATACTAATATTCTTCCTGGTCTATCCTAGTATTTAAAGTAGACAAAGGATGGCTCAAAGGACGAGTAGCATTAACACTTCTCTGAGATGCCCTAGTAAAGCCTCTTGTATGAACTCAAAAAGGTATAGGTAGGTACTCAAAAAGAAGAAAATTGATATATCTAATATGCAAAATATCAATACACCTTTTAAAACTAAATTTGATATTTAGATCTCAATCATAGATAATAAAATAAATAATACCTACCTATTAATTGTAAAAAAATTAAACCAGAAAATAAACAAATTAAAACTTACCTCTTATCACTTCTGATTACTATATGGAGAGTGCTTTCAAATGTAAATAAAATATGGATCTTTATAAAATAAATAAGATTTTTTCATTTGTGTGAAAGATACCAGTTAAAAAATTATTACAATCCTATTGGATAAATTTTAATTTCAATTGATTGCACAAAGTATGGGGTTGACATTTTTGAAATATAATTAATAGCCATAATTTAATGATACAATTAGTTTTATTAAGATATACCCATAACATTAACAATTATGTTTAGTCGAGTGTTTAGTACTTGCAAGAGTATTGTTGGCCAATCGCTGATAGTCAGCTTATCCCACTTCTTTAGGTATCTTAAAAACAGGTGCACAAAGTGTATTTCTATAGATACTAGATTGGTTAGTTATTATCGTAGGTTATTGAAAACATGGAAATATTTTTTTTCTTGCACCACATTCTCAAAATAAAAATAAACTATAGGTAAGCTTTATTGTAGGGTGTGCTTTACTTTGTACTCCATTTTTCATTAAATCATGGATCTGGGTGGTAATTTAGGAATGTCCAATACTCTAAAAAAGAAATGATATTTATTTATTTAGGCAGTAAATAATTAGCAAGGTACTTACTTGAAGTCATATTGAAGACAGACTAACCTGTTAATGTTTACAAACATTATAGTAACACTTTTGCAATAATCATCAAACGTTTTGGAAAAGTATTTAAATTTTTCCCCACAAAATATATTCTAAAAATTTACATCTACTTCAACACCTTCAAATAATACATCCATCAGAAAGTAAATAAAATAATCTCTGATCAAACTATAACCTCGTTTAATTTTGAATTGTTGCCAATCATAGATATTAATGATATTATGCCAATACATTTCAATTTTTCAATTTTTCTTTAGACCATGTTGATGTGTGTATATTCAGAAACCGTAATATGTTTTTATTATGTTTAATATATTTATTCTAATAAATACCTTAATTAGTAAGGGTTAGTACCAGAGCTGGGTAGTATACGGATACAATATCCGGATACTTTTTATGTATCCGAAAGCTGTATCCAGATACTTTTTAAATTTTGTACCCGGTATCCGTATCCGTGACCAAATTTTAAAGTATCCGGTATCCGGATACTGTTTTTGATATTCGGATACTTTTAAATATTATTTATTGCCCTCCTATAATGCACCTAACGTAGGCACAACACTGCCCTTCCTTTAATTCAGATGTGTCTAATATGTTAAATCCCATTTTTTGTGCTGATCACCGTTATAATACCTATATTATTATTCTAATGGAGCTTTGTTTTTACCTATAAATCAGTTATAAAGTTTCATAAGTACGTTATTTATTTTTTATATTTTCTATATCTCTCTTTTCAAGAACCCCTTTGTACCCTGTATTTATAATAATTATTAGAAGAAATTCTTTTTCGGATTATAATAAAGGACATCCTAATATTTATATTTTTAGAGTACCTACAAGTACAAATAAGTACACCCCCTAAAAAGTTTGAAAACTCGGCTGGTCCGACGCTGGCCAAATTCAATATCAAAAGCTCAGGCAGTGACACGAAAAAGTTTTTCGTTAGCTCATCAGTAAATGTATTTTTATTATTATATATTACATTAAAAATACATGCACATCACATAGTTTTAATACTAATAATTTATGTCCTTTTTAAAAAAGTATCCTAGGAAGTAGGTATCCGGATACTTGTATTCGAATACATTTTTAAATGTATCCGGATACATTTTGAGTATCCGGTATCCGGATACTTTTTTTCAGTATCCGACCCAACTCTGCTTAGTACAATAAATTTCATTTATTAATTATTTGTTAGGTATGCCGAAATCTTATTTTATTTTTTTTTATTTTAAATCCTAAAAACAATTAATTTGTTACGCCTATGAAACACAACTAACTTCCAAAATATATCCAAATAGGAAATTATAAAAATTATACAGGTATTTTCATTTGTTTATGGTCTCAAGGTCAAATGTTTGTGTATGTCGTGAAAACATTCAAAGATTTACGAAGCAAAATTCATATTTTCATCTCTGTCTAAGATAAAGAAAGTCAACAAGCTCTAAAAATATTCAAATTTATAATAAAAATACTAATTTGAAACCACTATCGCCATCTACTCTACATTCTTGTAATTTAAAAATAACCAGATTTTTCACTAAATTCAGGCAGTCTTACCAAATTAGAAACGCCCCTCTTAATGGCAACTAACGTCACTTCCACTCATGCAGATTAAAATGTTACTACCTGAAATGATAACTATAAATAATTTATAACGCAGCTTCTATCTATTTACCTATAATTTATTGGAGACAATTATTTTTGCAAATTTCTAATGCGTAATCAATTATGCGATTTTTTTTATGAATTAATAAGTTTTTGTGTTTTAATTTTATTCAACCACAGAGTCGGAGTGTATTATTAACAGCAGTTAAATATTTTTTTATATTATTTATAAAGGCTTATGGAAGTCAAGTGTTTTGGTCTTCAAAACTTTACACTGTATGTAGAAAGTAGAAAATAAAGATTCTTTTTATATTATCCTTTCAACAATCATTCTACTAAATTGATAGACACAAACGTTAATAGAACTAGGTAATGGAAAATATACAGTCATTGTCTATGTATTTCTATTTAACTCGGCAGTAGCTGTTAGCAAAATTTTACAGGGGAACGTTCAGATGTAAAGAAGAAGAAGTAATAATATACCAGGGTGATAAAGTAATTAGTAGAAAGCAAAAAAAATAGAACTACAACCGTAAATATATTGATATAAATTGAAGAAACACTGGGATGCAAACAACAGCATGAAAAATTAATAATATATAAGAAAATATTTAATGAAAGAAATAGACGAACACAAAATTAGAGAAAGTCAGACCGAGGAACATCAAACAAAAATTAATAGAATTACGAAGACAAAAGGAAGAAAAAGAACCAGATGGAATCGGAAAAGGAAGTAAAAAGTAGAAGGAAATTGAAATGAATATGTTTAGAGTGTAGTATAAGTACTGATCTATCTTTTTATATAAAAATTGACCATCATGTATGTATTTAGGTTATATTAGACATGACATGGTAAAGATACCATCTAATAACAAAAATTAAAGACCTTGTTGAAAGAAAAAGAAGGTAAAAGGGGTAAGGAATTGTATAAAGAAGATAAAAAACAATAAATAAAATGTAGGAAGTAAATAACAACGCTTAATTCATCCCCTCCCAAAAAAAAAACTAGAAAACCTAACCTAGCTTTTTCTAGATTTTATTTACTGCACATCTTAAGAATTATTCTCTCTGGAAGAGAATCGTAATTTTGTCGATACGGCCCTGCCGTACGATATTTCATTAGCATATTAACAACAAATAAGGCATGAAGATTTAGAAACAGCCCGGAGCTGAGCGCGGTCTCTTAAAATGAGATGGATGATTTACCAAAACAAATATTGTGAAATTAAATTGTTTTTTTGACGGCAAACTGGTTATTTATACTCTCAGATTTATCGGTTATTGATAATAATAATTGTACTTTCATTCTGATACAAGAAGATAGTTTTGGTGGAAATAGTCTGTCCTGTTAGTCCTGCCGGTCCTGTCAGTCCTGTGTGTTCTGTCTGTTCTGTCTGTTCTGTCTGTCTGTTCTGTCTGTTCTGTCTGTTCTGTCTGTTCTGTCTGTTCTGTCTGTTCTGTCTGTTCTGTCTGTCTGTTCCGTCTGTTCCGTCTGTTCCGTCTGTTCCGTCTGTTCCGTCTGTCCTGTCTGTCCTGTCTGTCCTGTCTGTCCTGTCTGTCCTGTCTGTCCTGTCTGTCCTGTCTGTCCTGTCTGTCCTGTCTGTCCTGTCTGTCCTGTCTGTCCTGTCTCTCCTGTCTCTCCTGTCTCTCCTGTCTCTCCTGTCTCTCCTGTCTCTCCTGTTTCTCCTGTCTGTCCTGTCTGTCCTGTCTGTCCTGTCTGTCCTGTCTGTCCTGTCTGTCCTGTCTGTCCTGTCTGTCCTGTCTGTCCTGTCTGTCCTGTCTGTCCTGTCTGTCCTGTCTGTCCTGTCTGTCCTGTCTGTCCTGTCTGTCCTGTCTGTCCTGTCTGTCCTGTCTGTCCTGTTTTTCTGTCTGTATTTCTGTCTGTTTTTCTGTCTGTTTTTCTGTCTGTTTTTCTGTCTGTTTTTCTGTCTGTTTTTCTGTCTGTATTTCTGTATGTTTCTCTGTTTGTCGGCGTGTGTCTAAATGTTTGTCTATCTGTCCTTTCTGTCATGTCTGTCCTTACTCTACTGTCTGTCCTGGCTGTCCTGTATGCCTGTTTTCTCTGTATTTTTTTCTGTCTGTCTTTTTATATGCCTGTTTTTTCTGTATTTTTGTCTGTCTGTATTTCTGTCTTTTTTCTGTTTGTTTTTCTGTCTGTTTTTAATGAGACAAAAATACACTTTTACAATACACATTTTTCCACTATTGGCATTCTATTTTTTAAAATACTAATATATAATATATAAAATCGCTATGAAAGTGTATGGATAAGTCAATTGATTTTCATTTTTGAATATTTGAATAGGTGGATATGACAATTAAATAAGCAAGGAAAAATATTGTTTTTATTTTGTCTTTCCATCAGTTTACCTCACATTCTATCTAATGGATTGAGTTCTAGTTCTAATCAGGTAGACTCTGTATTTTTCTACCTTCGTTAATAATGAGTAACTTTACTACCTCAACAAAAATCAATAAAGTTAGGTATATAGGCTAGTAAGTAGTGAAAAAAAAGATTTGCCTAACCCAAAATACTTAGTATTATTACAATTTCTGGGTAGGTATTTGTTGAGTTATAATTATTCTACTCTTGCATTTTATTTATTTACCTATACGTATATCCAACCTACGCGTGATCCATTTTTGTATATTTTCATTCGAAACGAGTTTCTCTTTTTGAAATTGTTGATGAAACAATCGATATACTTAATAGACTACCCACCCATATTCACTGACAAGTCCGAGTACATTGCCACTTGAACTTGCTTTACAAATAACTTCCACTTCTGAAGGACTATGTTCTCCCATTCATATTGAATGAAAAAAAAAGAAAAAATTTCATTCACTGTATATATACTTATTCGTAATACCTGTCATTAATTCCAACACGCCGAATCATTATTGTTTCCCTCTAGATATCGGTATCATTCCACCAAACTTCAAATACTTGATCTTGTAAAATAAATATTTCTTATAAATAAAAACGTATTTTATATTTTTCATAATTAATTGATCCACAAAAAAAATGTTTTGCAAGTTGATCTTACCTACATAAAAAAGGTATTTAACTAAGTTATATTACTGTACTTTTTTACCAATTTTTTTGTTGGAGATAATTTTGGTGGAATGAAAGGTCTAAATCCATCTTAAGTATTAAAGAAAACAAATCGTAGGTTTGATATAGTCCGAAACTCTACTGTAAGTTTATCTGAACATGTTTTTAAGTGTTTTGAAAACAAAGAACACCCTGTGGAATGATTGTTACTTAAATTATTTACGGCTATGGTTCAAATTACTTCAAAAACACTAAACAAACACATTTTCAACAAAACTCAAAGACCACTGTTTCGAAATTAAAATAAAGCGTCAAAATAAATTCAAATGGACTTCCACAAAGTAAGTGTTCCTACAATGGATTTCAAATTACTTTGTTTGTATAAAATATAATTTTTTTGCAAATTTAATTATCAGCTGACCCTGCCAGGTGCTTAAACTAAATAATGACTCCATCAACATTGACTTTTATTTTGAAAAATACTTTCTCGAGATCTAAATATAATTTGCGAAATCCTTGAAAGTACCTACGTTATTAATGTCCTTATCTCGTTCGCGATAACATCTTTAATTTTAAACACTGTAACAACTTAACTAGAACAAACTTTAAAAAAAGAAGAAAATAAAGCGAATGGCGGCAACAAGGTGTAATCTCAAGAATTTAGATTCTTCGCGAAGATCTCTAAAGGTATATGATAATTGAGTTGAGGATGGGGTGGAGATCGGGAAGTATTCAAAGTTGAAAATATTACAAAATAACAACGAAAGTTTTTCTTACTCAGTAGCGGTGCACGTGTTTTAATAAAATATCTAAAAATTACCATTTTTTTTTCAGCTTGCAGTTGCGATCCTGATGGCTCTATGTTCCTTACTTGCAATCAAACGACTGGCGCCTGTTTCTGCAAACCGAATTTCACGGGGATCGATTGTAGTACTTGCAAGGTACGTTTCTTAAAATGTTCACTTTTTACCGAAATTATTTAATTTTTTTGTAGGATAATTATTGGAGATCAAACAAAGTATGCGTGGAATGTAATTGTAACCCTTTCGGTACGATTTCGAACACATTGTGTGATAAAAATACCGGAAAATGTCAATGCAAACCTGGAGTAACTGGTGATCAATGCACCAGCTGTTTAAAAGACCATTACGGAAGTATACAAACTAGCTGTAAAAGTATGTTGACAGTTTATCACTTTTAAAAAAGAATTTCATTTAATTTATTTTGTAGAATGCGATCCGTGCGATAAGAAGGGGCATATTTGTGATCAGGAAAACGGTAAATGCGTATGTCCTCCATTAACAACTGGAAATGATTGTGAAAACTGTGTAGATGGTTCTTGGGGCTACGAACCCAAACTCGGATGCAAGGTAAACAGTTATTAGTTACGCCACTGGTTATCAATTATAATAAAAAAGAAGATTTTTTGGGTTATGAAATATAATAAAAAAAGAAGATTTTTTGACAGTAATGACAGTTAGTTTATGTTTATTTTGGTGTTGAGAAATTTAAAAATTTAAAAAACATGTCTTATTTGTATAAATTAAAAAACTACAGTATCTTATCGAACTATCTAGTATTTATAAAAAGATAAATGATTTTTAGCATTGCAACTGTTCGTCTAGCGGTAGTTTGAGCCAACAATGTGATAGAAAGAGAGGAATTTGTAGCTGTAAAACAGGATTCGAAGGTGAAAAATGTAATAGATGCAGTTTTGGTTATTACGATTACCCTCACTGTAAAAAATGTAACTGCGATCGTAACGGAACCCACGAAGGGCAGTGTCAAAACGGTCTTTGTAAATGCGATCACTCTGGAACATGTAAATGCAAGGTTAATAAAAAGGTAATTTTTATCTTCTTTAACTGTAACATAAAAATTTTTCCAGCAAAACGTTGAAGGAAAATACTGTGATCGTTGCAAACAAAACCATTATGGACTTTCGGTAGAAAATTCAAAAGGATGTACAGAATGTTTTTGTTTCGGTAGAAGTGAAACTTGTGAAGATGCTTTATACCATTGGTCTAAAACAACAAGATTGGAAAGATACTTTGAGGAAGATAATCAAGTAAGTAAACATAGGAAGCTTGATATTCAGTTTTGTAGCATATTTTTTAGTCAAACTTGAATCAATACAAAAATTATATTTATTATTTTATATAAACTTTTATTTTGTGAGTAAATAATAGACCTGCAATTCTTGTATATTCATGTCACAATAGTAAAATGATAAAATGGACCCCTTAGGTGTCTGCTGATGAACTCAGCCTGTCCAGAGCCTTCTTAGGTGACATAACAGCTTCCTACGGAGGTCATTTGATTGTTGAAAACTCTGGTGGATATTTTGATGTCATTTTGGAAGGCAACAATGTACAAATATCCTCCAAAAACAACCATATTGAACTACAAATTACCGAGTTGAGTAATTGGTTGGTGGTATCAAAAAATGTGGATTTCTCTAGTGATTGCATCTACAAATTTACTAGGACTTGTTTAATGGTTGTACTTCAAAATGTTACATCTTTCATGATCAAAGCTGACAACAGGTTAGTTTAGTAACATTTACAAAAGTTTCTTGTGTGTAAAATATTTTTTAAAATTTAGAATTAAAGAAGTTTTATTGGATAAAGCCACAAAGGAGGATTCGAAATACACTTTGACGCATTCAGTGGAAAAATGCAAGTGTCCTGAAGAATACACTGGACTCTCTTGTGCCGAACCTAGCAAAGGATATTTTAGATACTTTTCAGAGGATCCAAAAATTTCTTGGATAGATCGAGTGATAGGAATCGCCAAGAAATGCGAATGTAGAGGCTATTCGGAAGAGTGCGATAGGGAAACTGGTTACTGTAAGGTAAAAATAACTAAAAACAACTATTAGTAGTGTATTTATATAAAATCTTGCAACTTTTAGAACTGCACTGACCATACAACCGGACCACACTGCGATGTTTGCGAAGACGGTTTCTATTTAGATAAAGATGACAGCTGCAAACCGTGCCTGTGTCCTTCAGAACGACAGAACAACGCCAAAAGTTGTTCCCCCGAAAGAAACGGCGGATTCATCTGCCAATGTAAGAAAGGTAAGAGGGTTTAAAGAAAAGTTAAATGTTTCAATTACACTTGATTAAATTTTTAGGATATGCCGGACAGTATTGTGACAAATGCAATAGACTTTATTATTCCTTGGCTAATTCTACCGAGTGTGTACCTTGCGATTGCAACGAATACGGCGCTGAAAATTACGGAGTTTGCGACGATAACGGTAAATGTCAATGTCGAGAAGGGTTCACAGGCGACAAATGTAATCAGTGCGTCAAAGAGAGGGAGTACATCAAAGATGGGTTATGTAAATGTAAGTTAAAGTTTTATATTAAAGCACTGTTTATCGATTTTAGTACCAAATAACTCTTATTATTGTCTTTATTCTAAATTTTGTTTATATAACAATACCTCCGTTTTTCCACCTACAATTTTTGTGTTCAAAGTCTGCAGTCAGAGACAACCAACTGACCTACTGAGTGGGAGGGTAACGTAGATGTCGCTAGTATTGTCTTCTCCTAATACTAAATGGTCTTTTTATGTCTAATAAAACAGTTAGATTTAAATGAACATTTGAGCGGGAAATTTGAATGTACTTTTGCGCGGGAAATTTAAAATGCACTAGGCAGCTATTCAAATGAGAGAAAATATAAATCAAATTTTATAATATTTACTATGTACATTTACATACTTGTTTTACAACCGTCAGTTTTCTCAATACTGGAGAAAAAAGACAAGATGCAAACAAGCTGTAAGTTCACAGTAATTGTGGTGACTTTTACAAACGATAATGATTAATAAAAAAAGTCAGATAATATGAACAATTTATTTTGTCAATAACAAATATATAAAATGTTTTAAATTTAGTTTGCTGTGTTTGATGACACATCTTTAAAAAGGTCCTTTACAATTGAACCTTCATTAAGGTTGCATAATTGTTTAATGTTGTTCGCTCTTTCTTTGGCAAGTTTGTGTAATTTCCTCAGATGGGTTTGTTTATTTGAAATTATTTTCATCAATTTCCTTTCTCTAGGAGTGCTGACCGATTTGTCATGTATAAAAATCTATAAAAATAGTACATTTTAATAATTTGATAATCACAGACAAACTCTATTGATAAATGTCAAGAAAACCTTCACTTTTGCAAAGGTTGTTTCAAGAAAAGTTACAAGCAATTGACTGTTCAATCTTTTGTTTAAAAGTTTAATATGTTTTTTTACCTATTTTTGCAAATATATATACACAAAGAGATAAATAATATCCATAATATTATATACATACATTAGTGTTGCCAGTTGCTGATGTTCGAGGCACAAACAAAATACATGATCATATAATGTTAAAATTGTTTTGGTAGTATTTAAGGCACCTAACCTTGCAGCTTAAAACAAATCATACTAATAAAAACATTATCCTACCTCTAACTGCATTTCTCCCTTGCTAGAAATGTTTGCTAGAAGGCAAACAGTTATTCTTCAACTTTCCACGGACATAATCCTCTCTGAAATGTACGTTTACTGCAAATTCTAGATTTACGTTTAATATGTGGAAAATGTTGGACTCCCCAAACTCTCTAGCCGTGATTTACTTCTAGGGTTATCTTCCAGTTTAACCATCCGCTAAAAATTCTCTGCGCATGTACAAAATTTGAAGTATCAAGGATAACTTTATTGGTTGATAAGGAGCGGCAAACTTTAAATCTCGAGCTGCGTTGCCACATATTTATGAATAAATAAAGTGAGTGAATAAACATTGGAAAGACGAAAATTATAGACATTATTTAACAGATTGCGTAACTTAAGTTATGTAATCGAGTTAAGTAAATCTATGAAATAATGCATGTTGAACGTACAGTATGTACATTTTACAGATAACGTTAATTTATTATAACAAGGAGATTCAATTACAGGGCTGATTTTGGATTTAAATTTTATATGCATGTAAACATAATATGCCTTAAATAAATCAGAAGACAATATAAAATTTTTATTATATATTTTTTAATTTAAATATAATATGCATTATTTAAAATGTTTTCCTTATAGTTTCTAGTTTCTACTGCATTTATTGTGGTAGTTTATATTTTTCATTAATTTAAAACCATAATAAATTAAAATCACAGAATAGGTACCATGAAAACGTGAGATTTTTATATTCGCATATTACAATATATTTAATTCGAAATAACGAAGGGAAGTACCTACCTACGTTATTATTCATATTTTCAACTGCTGTTCTGAGCATCTTAATTATTACTTATGAATTTTAGCAGTAACGCTCCTTATTAACGTGCGTTTTTTTATAATCAAATTTACTAAATCAAAACTAAACTATTCGCTTTCAGGAAAAAATGTTTGAACTGACAACACTGTGCGGCTCTCCCGCTGTAAATTTCGAATATTTTTGTACATGCGCAGAGAATTTTTAGCGGATGGTTAAACTGGAAGATAACCTACTTCTAGTAATTAATATATTTGTTAAAAAGCCAATAGCACATTTTAGTTAGCCACTTACTATAAAGCATTTTGAGGAAAATAATGCATTCTGGGCACCTCACTTTCGTCGCACCCACAAATTAAACAACAAGTAGAAGGCATGTTAAAATAATTAATGGTTGTTAATTTATTTCAATAGCTCACAAAACCAGCGCTGTTTCTAACCGTAAAAAAATAGTCCCAGATTTAATTTGGAAAAAGTACTAGAATTGACAATTTAGCAGTGAATTTTGCTTTTCTTCAAAATTACACTAATCGAGGTGGGTACTGGGTTTTGGTAGAGGCAAATGTAATTTTTCATTCAAAACAAAATCGCCAAGATAAAAAACTAACATCACAATATGAAATTACCTAATTGGAAATCAATAATAAACTTCTAAAAACGTAGGATGTAACAAATATTTTTATTTTAAAACTATTTCCTTACAAATCACAAACTTCAATTCAGATCAAGAATGATAAAAAATTTACCAGGATTGCTTAATCCCATAAGACGTACGTTCGCCAAAAAATCGATCACACGTGACGTCACTGCAGTCCTCGGCCGTATTAAAACGATTTTATGGTAATATTTATTATAAATTATAAGTGTTTAATCTTAAAAATCCAAATAGTGGTACGTTAGTATTACAGAAATCATAAAAATACTGTCTAATTCCTATTATTTCCATGCATTTATATGGTAAACGTTATAATGAAGGACAGCAGTGACGTCACACAGCTGGCGGACAAATCAGCCCGATTAGGCAATCCTGGTAAATGTTTATCGTTCTTGAATTCAGATAACAACCACAGAATATCGGGATTCGACCAATGACATATAACCACAGAACACAGAATTACAAACCATGATTTGAGTTTTCTGTGATGTAACCTAAACTCTTCTTCTTTTATATAAATGTCTGTCAACCATTCATTTTTCATGTCTTCTATTTTTTTAGTAGACTTGATTTGCATGTCTCTCTCTCTCTCTCGGATATGGAGATTTTGTGACGGAAACATTGAACCCAATCTCAAAACTGAAATAGTACTAGTTTTCACTAAAAAGTACTTTGGTACTGAATCTCTTCAAATAGTACTAGATCTGAAACTAACGTACTGACTGGAACAGAGACTGGAACAGCCCTGCACAAAACAAACACCTTGCAAGCTTGACAGCTCCTTAAAATGACATATTACAATTGCAGCGTTGCCAAGTCTACTTTTCACATTACAGGTTTCTACCCTCCTTTTAAGAAAAATTAGTGACAACATTGAATTTTGTTTTGCTAGCGCCATCTGGGGCCACCTTCCCTATAGCTAAAGAGAGATAGTGCGATTAATATGTGTATAGTTATAAGTGAAACAGAAGAACTTTTTTGTCTATTAAGTTACCCGTCTCGTTGGTTGTCTCTGTCTGCAGTCTTCATTTATATGGTATAGTCTTCATTTTAACCGATTTTTTATCATTATTTTTTTGTAGCTTGTGACGAATGTACGTTGTTGCTGTTCGACGAAATCGACAAGATGAAACTGGACGTCCAAAGCGTATACGATTTGTTCAAGAACGGAATCGGACCTCCGTGGAAGAAGTTGGCGGACAACTTGAACCGCCACGATATGCTGTCGGAAAAATACAAGAATAAAAAAGACCGGTTCGAGGCTCTGTTAAAAACCAACGATATGAACGAGCTAACAGCCAAAGTGGACGATTTGGAAGACAGGATGATCAACGATAACGCCATTTTGGAAGATACCGTTAAAGACGTGGACAAATTGAACGATAAATCCACGGAATTGGTCAGCGAAACGAACGACCTAAGCAAGAAGTTGATAAACGTTATAAATTCTTTAGAAAGTTTTGGTAACAAACACGTCAGTTTAAAAGAAGCGTTGATTAAAGCTAAAGAGATATTGAAACAGATACAAAAAAGTTCGGATATGATTGACGAACTCAACGATCGACAGATATTCGCTTATTGCTCGGAGGTTAATAAAAAAGTTGAAGAAATTTACGGAAACCCACCTAAAATTCCTCCTAATAACGTTGAAGATATCAAAAACAAGCTGAACGCTTTATTTGATCTACTTTCGTTCATAGACAATTTGGCCAAGTTGGCTGACGCTAAAAACACGGATAATGCTCTAAGATTAGAATCCGTTAAGGAAAAATTCGAGAGGATCAAAAGTAAGAACAAAGAAATCACCACTTCCTTCGAAGACATCGCCAAGATGCTAAACGGCACCGAAGAAGTTTTACAAGCGCTGGAAACCGTCTACAAAGATTTAACTGAAATAGCAGATTTTAAAGAATACGACGAGTTGGAGGAGAAAGTGGCAAAGCAGAACGAACATCTACCGGAAGCTCAAGATCTGTTCGATAGAGCTGTGGAACACGTTCAAGATCTGGAGAAAAAAGTCGAAGAATATCACAGGTTTGTATTTTTTAAATTCAGTTTGTCCCAAAAATGAGGCTAAAACTGGGCGGAATTAGTAGTTGGACGCCACTGAAATCTTTTTATTTTAATTCTACTTCTAAGTGTTTTTAGTTACAGATAAGATGTTGTGATAAATGAGTGGCTCAGAACCAGAGGTGTCTATACAACAATATACTAGTTTGGAGATAATTAAGAGCAAAGTTTATTGAAATCAATAAATTGGCTTTTGTTTTTTTTTGCGTTTTTACCCAAAGAAAACATATATTATTTTCTTAGAATGAAAGAAAAAAATATTCATTAAATTTTAACCTTTATCTTGAAAAAAAATAAAAGTATAGGCGTTTTTGGCTCTAACAAAATTTACAATTAACATTAACTCATTAAAAAAGGAAATAAAATCACTCCGCATCTTCCTCGACATCAAGCTCTGTTTTCAAATAGTATATTAAACAACGCATTTCATATGGAACTCTGTTATGACACGAGTTCAAGTTTAAAAAACGAATCGCGAAGCGATGAGTTTTTTAAAGAACGAGTGCCACAACAGCCATATGAAATAAGTTGTTTATAATATTTTTTATATTTTGCCCTTTTTACCATTTTTTAAATTAATTTTTTATTTTTATGTAATTACGAAAATTTTTACTTTAAGAAGTATGTCGGCAGCACTGTAATTTATAAAATTTGACAGTTGTGACATTTAAATTATCAAATGTTAATGTTTTAAAATGGATAATATACCAATAATAATATATTATGTAAGTAAAATATTATATTC
Source organism: Ophraella communa (assembly GCA_035357415.1). Lineage (NCBI taxonomy): Eukaryota > Metazoa > Arthropoda > Insecta > Coleoptera > Chrysomelidae > Ophraella > Ophraella communa. The sequence continues at coordinate 14,157,769 of CM068992.1, forward strand.
ATATTCACAGATACTTTCTTAAAGAACAATATAAAATTAATAAATTGCTATTAGCCACAAATGTCATTGTCAATAGTCTTGCCTTTAGATACTTCACTCATGGCGCCAACCATTTAAAACAAAAATTTGCGTGCGTAAAAGTTACATTACGATACGCAAATGCGTTTTATAATGAAGATTTTTATAAGTGCAAAATATAAAAATTATATTATAGTGGTCAGCACATTTTTGACAGGTATCTTTTTGAGGTCTGTGAAATGACAAATTAAACGAATGTTTGAATATACTCGGAATTTTACAGTCTTGTAATGACGTCATTTTTGTCTATCCTTGTTTAACTAATGTAAAATGACAGTGACAAAAAATTTTGCCGAAATGTTGTTGTCGTGGCTAAATTTTACCTGAAATGCTTGTCAAGTGATTGTCAGTTTTGAAGTTTTGAAAACGCCAAAGCGTCAAAACATGCCGCATTTTTTAACATGTTAAAAATTTATTTTCGATATCTTCAATCGTTTAGGCTGTGCGTTGATATCTCAGTCAGTCAGTCAGTTACTTAGGACTTCTTCTTTTATTAAGACCTATAGATTTATTGTGGAAATTGACTTAATTATTATCAAAAAATGCTAAAATATTATGTACACCACTGTATAGTAAAAGTCATACAGGTAATTAAACACCAGTAGTCAGTTACTTAGCAACAAATAAATTTAATAGGACATACGTTTTTTCCCACGAAAATGACGTCATTACACGACTGTAAAATTCCGAGTATATACATCTCTAAAAACAATCCGGACAATTCATCTTGCAGGCCCTGCAACAATTGCTGTGAATACATCCCTTACTCTGAACTAGGTTGTTTTTGCTTGATGGATGTTCTTCACCACTTTTTACTTGTCGTTTGCAAATACCTTTTTTGGTAAACTCGTGTTGTGATTTTCGCTTTCGGCCTTTGAATGGTATTTGTGGCAATTCAACCTCATTATCAATATCTGGAATAAAAGAAAAATTACAATACTACAAAATTTCATGCAACACGGATACAAAAAACTGTGGAACGTGCTATTTTTTATCTATGACCTTTTTAAAATAAATTATCGCCAGAAGAGCCTATACAAAATTTGTATTTAAAGCCATTTTTTTTTAGAAAGTATTTGAAAAAATCCACTTATTTTATACATATTAACATAGAATACATACCTGCTGACACATTTTCACTTTCACATCTAAATCTACCCTTCCCAAACATAAAAGATACATTACTACATCTAATTTATAAGAAATATTCGTGGTACAGGGAAATATTACAAAATCAAGAAACGTACTTTCTCAAACTCGCCATTTTGTATTTTCGATAAAAAAAACTTCATTCCCAAGTTTTGGCCTCCCGTTCCTGGGACACCCTGTACATTATTACACACCGAATATTAAATATTCTGTATTTATCAGTATGTTCAACTTCACCAAAGACGAATGGAAGAAGATCAACGCGAGCGGTGCTTACGAGGCTATAATAGCTGCTGTGAAAGAAGCTCGGGATAGTTTAAATCAAACCAAGGAAGCTATACGGCGAGCTATGGAACTGATAGCACCCGAAGACGGGGATAGCATAGATACGGTGTCGAATCTGGCGCAGACTTACTCCGACAGGCTGAAGCAGAGGATAAACAATTTGAAAAATATATCGAACGGTAAGTGAGTCAAGTATAATACGTTTGAGCTGCTGAATGTTTAAAAAATTTACTTCATTTTGACTATAACAATTTGGAAATTCATTTTCTTAGTATATGAGACGTTTGAACTACTGAAAGTTGTTTTGGTGTTAAAATCTTCATTTTAACAGGATAAAAGTTGAGTTGGAATTGCCTTTGGGGAATGTAAGACATTTGAACTAATGTAGATTATTTTTTCATGTATCACAATTTGGAAATTCATTTTCTTAGATATGAGACGTTTGAACTACTGAAAGTTGTTTTAGTGTTAAAATCTTCATTTTAACAGGTTAAAAGTTGAGTTGGAATTGCCTTTGGGGAATGTAAGACATTTGAACTAATGTAGATTATTTTTTCATGTATCACAATTTGGAAATTCATTTTCTTAGATATGAGACTTTTGAACTACTGAAAGTTGTTTTAGTGTTAAAATCTTCATTTTAACAGGTTAAAAGTTGAGTTGGAATTGCCTTTGGAGAATGTAAGACATTTGAACTAATCTAGATTATTTTTTCATGTAAGCTTTGACTATAACAATTTGGAAATTATTCATTTTCTCAGTATATGAGACGTTTGAACTACTGAAAGTTGTTTTGGTGTTAAAATCTTCATTTTAACAGGATAAAAGTTGAGTTGGAATGGCCTTTGGAGAATGTAGGACATTTGAACTAATGTAGATTATTTTTTCATGTAAGCTTTGACTATAACAATTTGGAAATTCATTTTCTTAGTATATGAGACGTTTGAACTACTGAAAGTTGTTTTGGTGTTAAAATCTTCATTTCAACAGGATAAAAGTTGAGTTGGAATTGCCTTTGGGGAATGTAAGACATTTAAACTAATGTAGATTATTTTTTCATGTAAGCTTTAACTATAACAATTTGGAAATTCATTTTCTCAGTATATGAGACGTTTGAACTACTGAAAGTTGTTTTGGTGTTAAAATCTTCATTTTAACAGGATAAAAGTTGAGTTGGAATTGCCTTTGGAGAATGTAGGACATTTGAACTAATGTAGATTATTTTTGTGAGATATTTGAACCACTGAAGGTTGTTTTGCTGTCAAAATATTTAATGGATATTGATTTGAACTACTGGAGTTTGTTTTGCTGTCAAAACTATGATGGATGTTGATTATAACACTGTAAAAGTTAAGTTGGACAAGCTATTGGAGAATATATTACATTTGAACTAATGTAGAGTATTTTTCACTTAAAAGTTAACTATTCATAAAGTGCTTTCATTGGTATATGAAACATTTGAACTACTGACGGTAATTTCTGTTTTGATAAGACACTTTATTGAATTTTGATTTGAATAATGCAGAATCGGGTCGATGTTTTCTTTTTAGTGTATGATACGTATGAACTACTGTGGATTATTTTGTTGCATTAACATTGTTTGATTTTGATTAGTGTGCGAAACATTTGAATTTGTTTGAACTAATGCAGAGCGTTTTGTTGTATGAACCTAACTTGCTTGTCATTTTAACCGATTAGAAATCGCTTAACAATTACATTCTTTTAATCTATGAGACATTTGAACTACTAAAGTTTATGTGGTTTAAGAATTCTTTTGGGGAAGTTGAATTATTTAAAATGATTTTTATTTTAATAAAGTATATATGAGGTTAGGATGTCCTTTTTTAGTGTACATTTAGGTTACCAGACTGTTTTTGCTATAATAGTGCTTGATTTAGACCATATATAGGGGTTGGCATTACTTTTTTTGGTTTGTGGATTGTTTTGGTTAAGCAACTTTATCGCCATTTTATTTTAACTGTGTTAAAGTAAAATTAGAATTGGCTTTTAAGGTTTGAGACATTTGAACTACTAAATAGTGCTTTTGATGCAGCAACTTTTGTTTTAAAAATATATTAATGGAAGTAAAGTTGCTTTATTTTAGTATTTCTTCAACAAACAAAGTCTGGTGGTACTTATCGTCAATATAAGTAGTCTCTATTTATAAACTATGGTTGGTTATAATTTCTCTTAGTCATTCTTACTTCTTGTAGATTCTTTAATAGTTAAGACCAAAGGTTTAAGGTTTAATATGAGTGGAACGCTAGCTCGTCCTTCACAGCTATCTAACCGAGTAGCTGAGCTAAGACTAACGGATTTACTTGTTTATTTCAGCATTATTTCTTTGTTGGACCCTCAAAGGTATTCAGCTTCTAGACAATCTGCTTTCCAGAGTCCCTTATTGTCTAGTTTATTATAGCTACTTTATTTTAATTTCTCTGACAACACTTTTGAACTGATTATTCTGGAATTTTGCAATTTAAAGGGTTCTCTTTGAGTTTTTCAATTGTTTTTTAATGAGACATTTGAACTACTTTAGTTTAAAATGACTGTTGTCTTTAAGAGAGATGGGAAAATTGTCGAAGAATTCTAATGAATTGGGGCTAAATATCTATAAACTTTTTTATATAATAAAATAAAAAGGACATTTCCTTACTGTGAGTTTTTGTGACTTACACTTTCACCTCTTATAAATCATTAGTTTTGACTACTAAAAAAGTTTCCAGATTTCAACAAGATCAAAGGCAAGTTGGAGGAACTCGGTTACAGTATCATCGAAAACGGCAAAGCTAATAACGAAGTGGTGCAAAACGCCATCAAGACCGACAAATACTTGACATCTCAAGAAGAACAGGTGGCAAGAGTTAAGAAAGCCATCGCGACCGCCTCGGAGGTATCGGAAAAGATGAGAGACATTTATAAGAAGACCGACGACATAGCATTCGATAAACAATTCAATTTCGACAAGAAATATCAAAAGTATCGAGAACAGATCGATCCGAAAGATATGAATCAATTGAATTCCGAAATGAAGGCAGCCAGAGATGCGTTGAACGGTCTGCGGATTCCGCGTACTTCGGACCAAACATCCAAACCCAAAACCGAATCAACGGCCAAACTGAACGAAGTGGAAAAGAAACTGAAAAAGTTGCAGAGCTTGATTAGTTTAGCGAAGCAGCAAGTAGATGGCGTAAGTATATATTTTAAAGGGAAAGTTTGTTATATTTTTCCATCGATCTTTAATTTATTTTGTAAAAGACTGAAAAAGTAGAAAATTGTTTCCACCTGCACCCAGGATAAAGAAACTTAACAGTTCTATACCAAGCTTGACCGTTTTCTATGAAAAAACAACTACTTCCTGGGCTATATGCCCCAACGGACATTTCAATAGAAAACGTGATGGCGACCGACTTCGTCGATACTTAAAACCATCTCTGTCGATTTGCAAATTAACGGGAAGAACATTACCTCGTACTGAGGAGACACAACAATGTCGAAACCGGTCTTCCCGTTGATTTGCAAATCGATAGAGATGGTTTTAAGTATCGACGAAGTCGTTCGCCATCACGTTTTCTATTGAAATGTAATTCAATGTCCGTTGGGGCATATAGCCCAGGAAGTAGTTGTTTTTTCATAGAAAACGGTCAAGCTTGGTATAGAAACTGTCAAGTTTCTTTACCCTGGGTGCAGGTGGAAACAATTTTCTACTTTTTCAGTTTTTTATTGACTGCACCTTATTGAAATTATTTCATACATTGTTAATTTATTTATTTTTTAACGTGCTCATAAATAGTTTGTTTGGAACTCTGTATGCCCTATTGAAAAGCTTCATCCTCATTAGGACCTCTTTATCTGAATAATAGATGGGAGTGTGACTTATATTGGAATTCTGGGCACATCTGTAAGGTCTGTAAGCAAAAATCTGTCAAAATTAACATGTCAAACCCTATACCTTACAGATTCTATATTTTTCTAGTGTTGAATGTTGAAAAAAATTATTTTACCATAGTGGATTTGTTTGGAGTTGTCCAAACAAATGAACTATATTTGTGATATCCTCAAAAGTAAATTCACTGCAAACTTACATAAATGTAGTGATAGGTTTCCTGATTTTTAGTGTATCCCAGTTTTTAGGTAGTTTCTGGGAAAACAATAACTAGATAAATTTGCAGATGAATAGGTAATTCTTGTACTGTGGCACTGTACACAAATGTTTTGACCTACAATAACAAAAAAATAATTAACACTTAATCAACACAGGATGTTATGACAAATTGTTTATCTTCCCGTAGTTTTACAGACATTTTTCCAAATGTAGATGGCGCCCATTTCACGGTGCTTGCGAATACTCTGTGATTGACAGTGACCTGTGGTGGAAGCAACCAAACATGCATTCGTATTTTCACTAAAACATTACCTAACCTAACTAGATAAAAAATCCTCGCTCCTCTTAACACAATAGGCGACTGGACTTATATTGAATATTGAACTTTGAACTACATCATCGTATTGTTACAGACCCTAATTAATTTTGGCATCCCATGAAAAGTATTATAAATGCGATTTATGAGCCTATTCGTTGTTCGAAATCATGAAATTTCATAACCTATTTTAAACAATCCATGACAGGACGGCAATTTGTATTCGTGATTATGTCACTTGTTTAGAGGTGTCCTTATTGGTCTATTCCATTTCCACTTGACATCCAATATTGCCAAATCACCTATTAAGAACAAGTTAACCGGAAATGTGTGTTCATAAAATAGTGATAGACATAAGACACGTTCCTGATGATTATCTCAGAATTAGCAGCGTGGAGAACCACGAAATTCATTTTTCACCCTCATTTACAACGTTCTCTAAATATTCGTTAGAAATTTGGCAAATATCGAATATTATGAACACATCATCATTGTATCTTAGAGAATATATATAACAGTTTAGTAGTTTACTTCATAATTAATGTTCAAAACATCAATAACAATTTTGATTATTTCCTGAAACTTAATGAAATTTGCTGATTTATTTTGACAAGTGGCAACCGTGTTGTTCTCTTCCTCTTCTAATTAAATCGTGACGTCACTTGCTTTGTGCGACAAAATTTCGACCGTTTGAATATTATTTTGACTTTATTGGTGATTTAGAGTTCGTATGATCAATAAAAAAAATAAAAAAATATTAAATCGCCTAATAAATTAAAAAAAATATATTAAATCTCCTAATATTGGTGAAATATCTATGTACTCGATCTTTCATTGCAGGTGGACGTCCCCATCAATCCGAAGAACTGCCACATGGCCTACCAACTACCGAAATCCCAATACTTCCAAAGTCTTTCCATAACCTTCAACTGCAACGATTGTACGTTGTTCAATTGGACCAAACCCACCGGCGAGTCTTTATCGGTACGAGTTAGAAACAAAAAGGTAACGGTGAACGTGGAAGAAGAAGATATCGACGTCAGCGAAACCGATACAGGAGAAACGACAATATCTTTACAAAAGTAAATATTTTGCACCTTCGAGCCGGATAATTTTATTTTTAAAAAATTCTTTTTCAGAACCGGGGGTTTGTTGAAAGCTCAAATCGGTAGACAAGAGAGAAGTAGACGATTAGAAAAATCCAGAATCCCGATGACTTACATAAACACAGGCGATTGGTTAGAATTGGGAGATGCAAACGAGATGAGTGGAAAAAAAGAGGTTTCCTATATCTACAAAGTTTTATTGAACGGTGAAAATTTCGGCGTGTGGAATTTCGCCGAAACTAACGGACGTTGTAAAGGACAAAAGCGGTAAGAAGTCGAATATTAATACGATTTTGTTTGTATTAAAAAATTTTCTTTAGGAATTTCGCCGTTGACGAAACCTTGGAGGATCTTTTTAACGGTAAAGGTTATCTGGTGTACGAAGTCAACACGAATTTGAACCCGAAGCAATTCTCGGTCTTATTCGAGTTTAGTACGTTCGATGAAAACAGCATTATCTACGTCGCTGCGCACGTAAGTACCCAAGAAACGAAAAGATGATAATCTGTAACTTGTTTATTTATCTAAAACCCAAATGAAAAACTCAAAGTCAGGACAGTTGACAATGATTGTGCATCGGAATTCTGAAGGGATTTCACACAAACATCTATCCCCTATTTTAACAAACTTTGTGATGGGATTTCGAAAAATTCTTTCGTAGTACAAACCTATACCTTGAAAGGCATCTACCCTCCAAAAATGGTGTGTCTACCTCTCTACGTTTGGGCTTTACTCGTCTGCCAAAAATCAGTCAGTCATTCAGTTCGGATGACGCTTTGACGAGTTTATTTTGACATCTTGTATTCAGTGTATAGGTATCTTCATAAAAGAATCATTCTGCATCCTGCTCTGCGAGATGAAAAGTTTGTACTCTATAAATAACTTTAATGTTATTTTGTTTTCAGACGGTTTTTTCCGTCATCTTCTGCCTGGGATTGATATTTATCACAACATCTTATCTATAACTAAAAACACTTATAAGTAGAACAAAAAAAAAAGATTTCGGTGGCGTCCAACTACTAATTTAATCCAGTTTTGGTCTCATTCTTGGGACAACGAAAGTAGATCAAATAAAGCTTTCAGTTTGTTTTTGATATCTTCAACGTTATTCGGAGGAACGTTATGATATGGTCTCAGATTTTGACGCATAACTCAAAAACAAAAAATATTAGCAACTTCCGAATATCTGTCGATCGTTGAGTTCGTCAATCTTATCTGTTTAATGGTGTAAGTTTTTAAAAATTCCATTTATTTTTATTTCATTTTAATCTGTTGTTTTTTTTATTATTTTATTATTTGTCTTAACTGTTTTTTATAGCCTGATGATGGTCTCTATGTTACGCTGAAACTAGTCGCTAAAATATTTTGTCCATCGTCAAATATATAAAATTCTACTGTCACAGTGTGCTCCGAAACGGCTCGACCGATTTTCGTGAATCGTACCTATCGGTTAGGGTGGAGAATCGGACAACATCTATATTTCATCCCCCTAAATATTAAGGATGGTTCACCTTTTTTTTTGGACAAAATATTTTGTTTATATTTTTTATCCAACAGCATACCAAAATACATTTAACTCTAAACTTTCACCCTTCTACGATCAAACCTTATTTTTTTATTTGGTAATTAAAAAAATTCTTCTTTTTGCAAGATATTTTTTTTATTTTGTTACGACTTAAAATATTTCACAGATCAGCAATAAGGTTGCAAGATGACAATCAAAATATTATAATTGTAGTACGACAAATTGTTATTTAAAGTTTACAATGTCAAGTTCCTTTAATTAGGATTGTTTTTAAAATTCAATTTGGTCTCCCGCCCTCGCAGGTCGACTACTGATCAATTATCAATCTATCAGTTATTCCCACCTATATATTTCTCTATATATAAAAATGAATCCCTTTTTTTTGTCACGATATCACGCTTGAAAGGCTGGACCGATTTCACTATTGTTTTTTTGTTATGTTGGTTTTTATCAAGAGATGGTTCTTTTGAAAGAAAAAAATCAAAAAATTGCTCTGGAAATTAGAAAATTTAAAAATACTTCTATCTAACCTTAGCGCTTTGGGCAATGTTAACTTTTTTAATGTAACATTATGACATTTGACATTGAATCAACAGAATGCTTACTGCAAATATCATCAAAGTTTATAGGCGCTTTTATTCGTGCTAAACATATGTACAGTCGGCTTTAGAATAGCATATACATGTTAAATGTGAATTTCCTTTACCTACCGAAGTTATAAAAACGCCCTTCTTCAACAACATAGGAATGGCAATTTTTAAAACGCCTACATTAAATGGTTTTTGGGGTTTAGTTTATTTACAAGGGTCGGTCATGTCCCGAATAAATAGGTCTATCTACAAATTCACACAAAATAATAATATCTACACATTTTCACACCACAGAGGTAGAATCCTAGGCGTATTTTTTTACGTGTGCTTTCTTGTATAACTTAAGCGAATGCAAAAACATTTTTAAGCATAATAAATTATATTTATCAAAAAAAACAAGTAAAACAAATTAAATATCTATGTTTATTAGATATTTATTACATTTTTCACACTGTCGTTGACGGCTCATTTTTAAAATGTATTGCTACGTTTTGAATTTTACCACCCTATTTATTTACTAAATAAAATTTAAAATAAATAAATGTAGGGTCATTTTGATACGAACGTAACAGAAAAACGTTAACAAAAATTCTTTTAGAATATTAAATTCAACATAAAAACAATTAAAATTAGTACCATCAAGATTGATTAAAAACTGTTGGAGATTCAAAAATAAATATTTTTATATTTTATCTTTCATTTTATGGAATGTTATTTATTATTTCTAACAACCTACCTAAAAGAATGAAATAAAAAAAAATGTTTTGAAAAGGGATTTTAATCCCAAACAAACTTTTATTATCGAGGGTTCCAAACTAAGTGAAGTAAAAAAGGAATCAGTAGAGAGGTTGCAATAAAAAACAAATAAAACCGTACTGTATAATACACAGGCAATTTGTCAATAAAATACCTTATGCTGCAAATATTAAAGATGTGGGCTTATTATTTAAACCGTGATTGGTTATACAAAATAAATAGGCTATCCTTAAAATTAATTCAATGTAAGAGATTTGAGTTTGAAAATGTATATGCTATTCTGAAGCCATATGAGGGTACATCAAAACACTAAACTACAGAAAAAAGTGTGAATATTGTATATCATAATGCATTAGAATTATAAATAAACTTTTTTATATGAATTATACCAATTTGAACTTAACAATCATCGTTAAGCTAGTAATAAAATTCTGTGACATTGACTTTGAGTTTTTCCCATCACATCTGAGACAAGTTTGGTTGACTCCGTTCATTTATCTCTTTCAGTTTCCGACTTGTTCCTATTTCACTTTGTATCTCGTAAACGGACGCGTTCACTTCATCATCCGTTTGAAAAACAAAGAAATCGTCACGTTGGAAGACGCCCAAAAAGTCAACGACGGCAAGGTGCATTCGGTCGAGATAAGTTGGAAGTTGATTCAGAAATCTTCCAAGTTCGATATCACCTACACTTTAGCCGTCGATTTTAATCGAACGTCTACGGATCCTATGCCGATTTATGCCAGTAACGTTTTCAAATTGAAGGAAACTAAACATTATTTAGGAGGAGTACCACCCACTTTCGACGCGAAGTGCATTCCAGTACAAGGTACGGCTTTGTTGGGTTTCCTTAAACTGAAGTCCCAGTTGACCAACGTCAATATTTCCTACGGAATTACCAAGGCCAAGGTAAGTCTCTATTTACAATGTTCACAAACATTTAAAAGCTCACTTCACTCTATAACCTATGGAGTGTTGCTGACTTCACGTTGTATTTTACCCTTCTGCTACTCTCGCGCCATCTACTGTTTGCTGCATACCACTGGACAGTTTTTCGCATTATTCCTATACAAGTTGGTTCTCCTTCCTTCTAGACCAGATTATGGAGAGTAGAAGGAAGGAGAACCAACTCTATGTATGTCCTTCGAAAGGAAGTAAGTTGATGGCGCCACAGTAGCAAGAGTAGGTGTCACAGGACGTTAAAAATAGTAGAAAAGAAGAATTTGTCCTGTAATCAGATCTGTCAGAATGAATTGTTAGAGATAACATTTGAACACGTAAATAGTTGATATTTTAAATACTGCATAGTTTTTAACTACGCAAGTCATGAAAAAATAATAAATTTTATCTACGATCATAGCATAATACAAACTTTATTGATGTGAAAACCCCACAGTAAATTTTCATTTTACCCATCGCTAACCTAAAGGAGAGCTTTGATTGGTGGATTCTTAGCTGTGGGTAAAATTGACAGGAACTTTTATACACTGGAATGAGGACCGGACATATTGGGATTTTTATATTTTCTCCATTGTTACGTTGGCAACAGCTTTCAGTTGCTACGGTGACATAACCAAAAATTCATTCACAAAATCACAAAATTGACAGCAAAAACGTACAAAGTGAAATTCGTGGGTTTTGAGGTAGTTTTTTGTGACTGTGACTGAAAAAAATGTCGACAGAAGAGAACGAGATATCCTGTACGCCACCTGACATTCGCAATATTGCAATGACTGCAATAGAAAATCTTCTACCACAAAAATCGCGGCACAAGTACGAATGTGTTTATGAAAAGTTTTTATATACTTGATCGTAGATAAAGTATAGTATTATACTTGTAATCAAAACCTTCTTTACTTGCTCGTGTAATAATATACTATTTCCACTCAGTTTACTTCACTCTGAACCTATGGAGTGTATTTTTACCCTTCTGCTACTCTCCCGCCATCTACTATTTGCTGCTTACCATTGGACAGTTTTTCGACATTATTCCATACTTTCCTGTAAGAATGACTGACATTGACAAGAAAAATGACATTCCATACAAGCAATCACACAATGTACTATTTCACTATACTCTATTTAAAAACTAGGAGGAGTAATTTGAATTTAAGTTGGCAATTCTGTAGTTTTCTGATTGGTCAGATATCAGCCAGTTTAAAACAGCACTTTTTAGCTCGACATATCATAATGATTGACAGTTCTGACACTGACATTTCTAATATAGTTGTTATAACTGTTTTTTTACATCCCATCTTAACCCATCATCTAAAGAATCATTTTCAGTACATAAAGGTTAACTGTGATTGGCTAGATTCCGCGTTAAGTCAATCAAGGCAAGATTTTGAACACGACTTTTTCGGAACACGCTCCTTAATAACCAATCTAGTATTTTTTAGTAATGTGAACCAGACTTTTGAAACTACTACTCCTTGTTCTTAAAAGAAGTATAGAAATGGACTTTTTCTATATGGCAGATTTAGTTAATTCTACTTCTTTTTTACTAGACATGAACTTTTTCTTCAGAGCAATTCAGCCACAATTGTTTTGTTTGTTTAAGGACCGGTTTATCAATAGCAATTTATCTGTCAGTTAATGCTTAACTACCAGTTATTTTGGAAAGGTCGGTTTACCAACAACTTTATCCGACAGCTAACATGTCAAATATTCTTTCCTACTCAAGAACTTGCACAATATCCTCATCCTGGTCGCTATCATCCAAAAAATGCATGTTCATTAACAATCAAAAACTCTTCATAAAGTAAAAACACAAACTTTTGCTAATTCTAGCGAAACGGCTGTCATTGAGGTTAAAAAAGCAATTTTTTAAATAAATAGTGGAAGTTTTGTTAAAACGAAGAGTTTTTTTTATCCTTAATAAAGAAAAACAATCAACAATAACCTAACAAAACGGTCATGACATCTCAATTAATATGACATGACCTTGTTCTTATAACAACCAATGACATTGCTTACATTCATCCATCAGCATTGCCAACTTTCATTATCTATCAGTTAAATAACTAGAGGATAAAAAGAAGTTGATAAACCGCTTCTGAACAAACTGGAACTTTATCTGCTAGTTAGTTTTATTTGACGGATACCTAACTGATGGATAATATTGGCAATTGATAAACCGACCCTAAGTTACTTATCATGTGATTTTATTTGAAATTAACTTTTTTTCAGACGCTAGCTTTTACTCATGCTTGGATAAACCAAAAAGGTTACCTTAACTTGAATCATCCCAAAGAAACAGTGGATACTTTCAACTTCATCTTCCGGCCGATAACCAGCGGAACGATGATAAAATTCAACGATGATCAAAGCATCATTTTACAAGATTCCGACATAATTCTAGACGGCCAAGTAATCGGTAACGTAAACGTTACCTTGGACGATTACAATTCCATCGAATTAAAAATGGGATCGACCAAAGAGATCATCGTCAATGGCAAGAAACAAAATTTTTCGAAACCTAAAAAAATCGAAATTAACAAACTGCAAATTGGTGGAAAACAAGGAGAATTCGTCGGAGGAATTCGAGACATAATCATCAACAATAAGTAAGTGTTTGACATATTTGTGATAATGAGTTATGGTGATTTGTATTTTTGCAGATTATTGGAGTTTGAGAATACGACGGTTAAAGAGTTTGAAAACGTGGAAATCGGTAGAGAAAAACCCATAACGGAAACCAATATCAACGTGAGAAGTTTACTCATGTCGAACATGACGAATTCCATGCAAAACACCGACAGGTGTTCGGTATTCGACGATAACAAAATCCAAGAAGACGCCATCAAATTCGGCGACAAACCGAACAGTTACACCTTCATCAAAACCAAATTCTGGAGGACCAATTTCACATTACAATTCGAATTTAGGACGTTCTATCCCAACGGTGTTATATTCGTAGCTGTAAGTTTTTAACCTTTAACACATTTAAACATTCCAATACAACCAAATCAATCTAACCTAACCTAACCAAATCAATAAGTCAATTATGTTTAAATTTGGTATTATAAATAAAGCACTGCGTGCCGAGCGAAGCGAGGTTCGCAGCACCAAATTATTTATGACATTTGACTATTGGAAAGTGATATTTGATAGTTGAAAGGTGACATTTAACAGTTGTAAATGACATTTGATTAATGATAGTCTACCTTTGATGTTAGTAGAAAAGTGACATTTGACAAATGACAGTGGACGTTTGACAACAGACAGTTAACAGATGACAGTTGGAAAGTGACATTTGACAAATGTCACTCCGCTTGCCACGCAGTGATTTTGTGAAAGATGACAGTTAAAAAAAGACAGATGAAAGTTGAAAAAAGACAGATGAAAGTTGAAAAAAACAGATGAAAGTTGAAAATGACGGATAACAGTTGAAAAGAGACATTTAAAAGTTCATAAATGACAGTTGACATATGACAGTTGAGATGACATCAGACAGTTGACAGTCAAAAATTACATATGACAGTTGAGAAGTGACATTCGACAGACAGATGAGAGTTGAAAAGGGACATTTAACAGATGCAAAAAATCATTAGTGTATTATTATGACCGCGTGATTAAGACATGTTTATAAATTAGTTATAATTAATTTGGTGCTGCGAACCTCGCTTCGCTCGGCACGCAGTGATTCATTTATTGTAAGTCGATTATGTTTACATTTGGTATTATAAATAAATCACTGCGTGCCGAGCGAAGCGAGGTTCGCAGCACCAAATTATTTATGACATTTGACTATTGAAAAGTGATATTTGATAGTTGAAAGGTGACATTTAACAGTTGTAAATGACATTTGATTAATGATAGTCTACCTTTGACAGTTGACAGATGTTAGTAGAAAAGTGAAATTTGACAAATGACATTGGACATTTGACAGCATACAGTTATCAGATGACAGTTGAAAAGTGACATTTGAGAAATGCCAGTGGACATTTTACAACAGACAGATGACAGTTGAAAAGTGACATTTGACAGGTGAAAATGACAATTCAAAAATGTTGTGCTGCGAATCTCGCTCCGCTTGCCACGCAGTGATTTTATGACAGATGACAGTTAAAAAAAGACAGATGATAATTAAAAATGACGGATAACAGTTGAAAAGAAACATTTAACAGTTCATAAATGACAGCTGACATGTGAAAGTTGAGATGACATCAGATAGTTGACAGTCAAAAATTACATATGACAGTTGAAAAATGACATAACTTGAAACGGTAACAAAAATACGTTTCTACCTATAAATATAAATAAACAGCCATAGAGAGTTTCTATGCTAATGAAAAACTTTTTTTCACATTATATATTCAATAAATGGTTTAACAGGTTTTTCCCTGTAGAATATAGCTCCATTCTCACAATCTTAGACTATTCCAAAGCTGTGGGGTAAATGAACCTATCCCAAAAAGGCCGTTCCAACATTACAATTAACTGTAAAATTAATCAACTTTTGTATTAATAATGAAATATTACATTCGTTTATTTTTTAGTAGTAGTAGAAAAAGAATAGTGTACAACACGCGGGAAAAGCACTTGTCCCATTTGTTCCGCAATATACTATACGTTATTTTCTTTGTAGAGTAACAAGAGAAAGAACTATGTCCTATTAGAACTGAAGGAAGGTCAACTCCAACTGAACGTAGAAGGTAGAAAGAAGCAAGTGAAAACTCTGCCGATAAATTCGGATAAAATAAACGACGGACGATGGCATCACGTCAGATTGACCAGAAAATTGAAAAAACTCACCGTCATCCTCGACAGAGAGAGCAAACCTAACAGGATCAATTTGAGGATCAAACCCAAAGATGAAATTTATTTCGGAGGAGTAGACGAACGTTCCGAGTATACTGATATACCTGATTTGGTAAGTGTAATGGTGATAGGGCTATAAAATCCACAAGGTGTGGAATTTTGGTGGTTTCACTTATTATAATTTGGTCCTCCCTCGCCTCTCAGCAAATACACTCTCTTCAAACCCGCGCCTTCCATCCATTCCATCTCATCTTATCTGATGGGGGTCTCAGTCCTCGGACTCTTTCTGGTCCTATCGTGGTTTAGAGGTAGTTTCTTGGTGTCCTCTTCTGGATCGGAATCCTCTTTCTTGCTTTCTTCTAGAAGGCTGCATCTTTATCCGATGGACTGCGACTAAAGATGACCTTAAAGGGTGTATCCACTTGCTAAATTTGTTCTTACTACAATCCGTCCCATTTTTTCTGAAATTTAGAAAGAAATTTTTCTTTTCTTCCATTTGATTTGAGAAGATTTTCAGTCTTTCTTCCGTTTTTGATTTCCTTGCAGTTGGTGTTGGTATCTTCTTTGGGGCACCCTTTGTAGCTAGCAGGAAGCTTTCCTTGGTAGATGGCGCATCTTGGGTGAAAAGTCTTTAGTTTTTCGCATTCGCCAGATCTGTGCTTTCCACCGCATCTGACACATCTCGTTTCCATCTTAGCAGCCTTCTGCTTGTTGGTAACTAGATGGTAATGTAGCTGAATCCCTTTCCAGGGGAAGTGCTGCCACTTGTTATATTATTACTGATAATTGCACTGCAGCAACAACACAAATAAATGTCAGATAGACTTCAAAAATAGAGAAAAATGTCGCGTTTTAGTGAGTGCTCCATACAATCTATAGAGGAAAGCATAAATGAAAGTGAATCAAAAAATATCAAATCCAATAGACACTTTATATGGCGACAGTTTATGGATTTTCTTTATTCATGAAATATTTGTGCTGAGAGACTCTTCCCAAGAAGTGGTCCGACTCCAAGTTAATGCTGTCTATAAATTGGATTGGGGAATATAAGAGTTGATGGGCGCCACTACTCTTTTTCTTGCGATTATAACCGATAACAACCTTATTGTTAATTTCCTTAGCGCAGACGGTCTGTACATATCTCGCTAATAACTGTATAAATGTGTAAAATTGAAAATGTTTTTTAATTACTACGACCAACAATGCAAGAATTAACACCAGGCTATTTAATATTTTTTAGAAGTCTCGCCTATTGCCGTTCAGAGGTTGCATGAAATCCTTGGAAATCAACAACGAAATGCAATTTTTATCGAACAATAAAAACGTCCAACACTCCAACATTACCTTATGCTTTTCCAAAGTTGAACAAGGAACGTACTTTGGAGGAGACGCGTACGCCGTTTACAGTAAGTATATAATAGTAAAGTTGAAGGACACACATTACACTACCACTGCACCAACAAGCTCTTTTAACTAGTTACCTTCTTTAAATACTGTATAAAATAGTTTAAAATAAAAAAAATGTGTATCCCTGTGGTGTGAACACCCCGTATATTTCGTATATTTAATTAAATTGTTTATTAGAAATATCGATGGCCCAGACCACCTTAGTTTGTTTATAGTATGGCACGTTCAATGTCACATCGTGCCTGTAAGGTTGAATAAACAAAAGATAGAAATAAATACACAGCAATGCATAGACGACGAGTTCAATGTATGATATTCATGATCAAGTTCACTATGTTGCTGATACAGCAATAATTTGGAATATCTGGGGGTTTGGCTGTCAGAACGCCTGAAGTTCGGGAAAGATGTAGCAGATGTTGCGCTTAAAACTGGGCAAATAGAATGAGAAAATACTATCCAAGGAGAACGAAAGATACCTGCTCTGGGATGTAGTGAGGTCTAGCATACTGTACGAAGTCTCAGTTTGGGGTACAGCATTGCAAAAAGAGGAGTACAAAAAGAAACTGCAATAAGTCACCGATAGATCTGGAGGAACGGGGGTAGGATCCATAAGGAAGGCAAAAAAGAGGGAAAAAATCCAAGACAAAACCCAGGATAAATGGAGATGGAGACATTAGGATACCACTTAAGCCTCTTTTTCACGGGATATTGGAGCTTCAGTACCTATCTCATAAAAGTTACCTAGTATTGCGACCCTAATAGACATCATGGTAGAGCCAGAATACCATGAGGTGGTACTGTTGTCAACGAAAATTGTCTGACATGGCTAGGGCCGGTTTTCGTTGAAACTATAAATTTTATTGTAACATTAATAGTTCCCAAAAGAGATCCCGGCTATGAGACTCTCTCAAGAAGTGGTTCGTCTCCAAGTTAATGCTTACTATAGAAAGGATTGGTGGTATATAAGGGTTAAGGGCGCCACTATCTTTTTATACG
Organism: Ophraella communa; assembly: GCA_035357415.1. Taxonomy (NCBI): domain Eukaryota; kingdom Metazoa; phylum Arthropoda; class Insecta; order Coleoptera; family Chrysomelidae; genus Ophraella; species Ophraella communa. Next base: position 14,175,845 of record CM068992.1, read on the forward strand.
TTACGAATAAACAACAGATATTACACAAAGAAACTAAGGTGAAAAAGATAGAAACACCTTGTATTTTTCATGATCGATTTTGTTATAATTTTTTTTTCTTTATGTTGTAATAAACTACATCGCAGACCTTAGTGGGACACCCTACCCTGTATATAAAATTTTATTACATACAATTAGTTTATTCGTTTATTTTTAATAATTTTTTAAAACCCTTAAACACCCCTTAACATAAGCCAATAAGTTTAATATATTAAAAAATAAAAAGCATTGATCTTATTAATGTTTTTTGTCAATTTTTGTTTAAATCTGATTATTTCATTTTTTAAAAACAATTATTTCGGAACAACACCACAGAACTGGTTATGCCACCACCTTTTCCAAGTGTTTTTTCTCAACATTATTTTTTATTCCTTAGTGAAGTAAGTAATTGTAGGCGTTTTAAAAATTGCCACTCCTATGTTGTTGAAGCAGGGTGTTTTTATAACTTCGGTAGGTAAAGGAAATTCACATTTAACATGTATATGCTATTCTAAAGCCGACTGTACATGTGGAGAAAACTGTTTTTAAACTATTTTATCTTTGGTCTACGATTAGAGCTTGGTGGTGGGATAATTTGAGTTCGGTATCAATGGCAAATTAGTTATATGTCATCTTGACATATTTGTTATGTTCGTATACGTTTTTTGCAGAAGAAGACTTCCGGATATCAGAAATATTGGATCTGAGTTTCGAGTTTCGGACATCGGAGCAAAACGGAATATTACTGAGCGTATCTAACATGGGTGATTCCCCGGCTCTGTCGGTCGAATTGCAAAACGGCGCTATCGTAATGGCGGTAAATCTAGGAAACGGAGTAACGAACAACGTAACCAACAACTTGGATTCGGATGTGGCTTTGTGTAACAACAGATGGCATAACGTCACCGCTTTGTATTCCAGTACGGAACTGACGGTGAACGTTGATGGTATAAGAAAAAGTTGGGTGCAGAGCGATGTTAACTCTGCGATGGACGATTTGGAAGCTCCCTTGTATATCGGAGGATTGCCAGGTACATATTGAGATTTTTTGTGTTAGAAATATTGGATTAGATAATTTTCTTTTTAGATAATGCACCTACTGGCACTTTAAAGACGTTTACAAACTTTAAGGGGTGCATAAGGAAGCTGAAAATTGAAAATCAGCCAAGAGATTGGTCAGATATGAAAGAATTGAATAATGTTTTACTGAATTCGTGTCCGGTGTCATAAAATAGTTTTATTTAAAAAAAAAACCAAAACCAAATCGATTTGATTTTAATCGTTTAAGAATGAAAAGAAAATATTATTTTCTTTGGTTCTTGAAGGGTTAATGTCAATACTATAGTATTATATCATTATTGTATTATAGAACCTCACTGCCGATATATCCTGTACATAATTATGTAAATAATTATTTAATTTTTGTACAACTGCCATTAACTTAGTTCGACGATGTAATAATTTGCGGATGTTTTGTACATAGTAGGTATTATTGTCATTAATTAGAAGTGGTACTTAAATATTGTAAATTAATTTATAAAAATAAAATATTTAAAAGATTTTTATTTTACTACTCTCCTACTCCACTTTCCACTCACTAATTCACTTAATAAGACTGTTTTAGTTGTTAACTGACTTCCTCACGCGTGTATCGCCTTTTATATATCGCCCTAAAGCCTTCAAATTACCAGGCCGAACATTCTAGTGCACATCATCTTCAAAAAACAGAAGAGGCATTCGCCATTATTTAAAGGACTCTAAGACTCAATCCTTAAAGATCTTTTGCTATTTTATTAAAAAATGTATGTGTTATCTACATTTCAAGCTTTAGTCTTTATCTAAATAAGTATTCATCTATAGACCTACTAAATAGGTCTATGACTTCAACTAATGTCAACAAAAAAAGAAGAAAATACAGGTTATGTTGTATTTGTGCTTATTTATTAATAAACAAATAACATCGAAAAATATGGTTAATTGATCAAACCAAAGTTATTAATTTATTAGCTATCAAAATAAACAACTTAAAGAATAATGGCCTCACATTGGGGAGAAATAGAACCCCAACATATATCCGAATTTATTATCCCGGATATCACTGGCGACATAGAAAAGTCAATGGACAAATTTTGTTTAGCTGAATACGACGATGATAGTGAAAAAGAAATAGAGGAAAATATCATTTTACCCCCTACAGATCCACTAATATCCTATGCTATTTCCTTACACAAATATGCCAACGACATGACTGAGATGATAAGAGTGGCAGAGCTAGCTACTGAAATGAATCTAATTCCTCCAGAAGACGCAGCGCCTCCGATGCCTGTAATGCCCGAAATAGCGTTGAAACATAAAAGGAACAGTTTAAATTTTATTCCACAGGATATGACTGCTTTTACGTCTGGAGAAGAAGTGCAAATACCTGAATTAAGTGAAGCAATAGTTAAAAAGCTTTTAGCGAAATCTGTAAGTATTATGTTTGCTCACATAGGATATGAAACCACTCATCAAAGTGTTTTGGATATCGTGACCGATGTATTAGAGACATTTTTACAAAAAATTTGCCAAAAAGTGATAGAATTTATGGAGGATGCTGAAAATCAGGATATCGGGTTTAGCAGTGTCATGGAAAAAGTATTAACGGAAACTGGTATGGGTGGAGTAAAAGGACTTCATGATTATTACCAGAGTAGAGTGATAAAATATATAAATATTCTTAAACAAAGATGCACTGAACTCAATGAACATTATGCAGTTCTTTTAATACCAAAAAGTCCATCACCCACAAATAAATTCAACAATATTGTTAGGGTAAAAGTGGAAGAGGATGAAGATGCAATTGAAATAGAAAATCCAGAGTTTCATTTTGCTTCTTTTGAAGGTGATGCATCAGTTATAGAATCTGGATTGCAATTGTTGCATAGTTTAGAAGCTGAAGAAAATTTACAAAGTTTGGAAAATGGTGCTGAAGAGGAAATAGCTACTACTTCTAGCATAGTTACAGTCAATTCTGAGGGGGATATAAGCAATTTATCACCTTATCCTAAGAAAAAGAGACTGTGAGTTTAGTGTTAATATGTGATAAATGAATTTCTAATAGATTATTCTATACTTTGTGGATAAATGATATAAGTTATATGAAAAAAAAAATTAAATCTAAGTGAGTATTTGTTATTTAAAAGAAATGGTAAATAAAAAACTATTTTATTTTATAAAATATTTAATCTTAAAGTCAATTTACACCTATTTTCCTTTACTCTCACGTTCTGCTTTTCTTTCAGCTGCACGCTTAAGTTGTTGTTTAGTGCTCAAGTTGTGCCTTTTGGAAAACCTTTGATTTTTCAAAAATTTGGCATCCATCTAAAAATATTAGAATTTAAATACAATATGCAGTACCAATTTAAACTTTATTTCTTTATAAAACAATATGAATCGTTAACAGTTTAGTAAAATGATGCAGTAAAGCAGAAACTTACCCCTAAAGTGGATTCGTGAAGGAACCTTTTAGGTTTTTTGATTCCATTACGGTGAGCTTTACGATCTGCAATAAAACATTATTTTTATAATAAGAATAACAATCACTCAAGATCTACTTACTTTGGTTGTGATTTGTGTGATTCTTTGACTTTGCCATTTCTATTCAATGTTTAACCTAAAATAATAATTATTAATAAATAAATCCATATTTCAATAAAATAAAAATATCGTATTATTTTATATACTTTTAAAATCAATACATACTATTTTTTTAATAGATAAATTCAATGATGGTAGAAATAAAAAGAAAATAATTACAGATATTTACCTTTACGATCAACTCTTAACTGTCAGATGTCAAAAGAACTTAAAACATTTTCTTCTTTTTCTATTACGATCGTTAGAAAAGTGTGTTGTCATCAAACTAAATTATTATTGTTCTTAAATAATTTTGAGCTTTATATAAAGTATGTATTTATACTTCCAATTACATTTTTTTTAATCGTTCTAAAATAATATGCTATTTATATAATTGTTTGTATTTGTATTAACTTTTCTGTGGCTACTTACTAACATCAGCAATGGCAATCAGTTTCAGTTATGCGAACTTAACCAATCTAAATATATATGATTTTCAAAAAAAAAAAAAATTGAATTAAAACCGAGGGATTGTTTTTCATTTTATTTCATGCTAATATTGCTAATTCCTTTGATATTTGTCTAAAACAATCGCTGTTAATTCAAGGTGGTTTTGCAATGAGGGGTAAGAAACTTACAGATTAGCCAAAGTGATATTTTTCAAAAAAAAAAATAGATGTAATGTCATCAGTTGTAGTAGTAATAGTGTGTTAAATGAACTGGGCATTGACAGGGAATATTTTGGTTTATAGAGAAACAGATTCTAGTATGTTCTATTGAATCTTGTAACTCAGATTTTATGAAGCACGCTTTTCACAAGTCAAAACAGTTATAACTGTACCCATGTCCACATAAAACTTCAGCTTTATCACAATTCCAATACATACATTTTCCAGGATTTGTTCTGTTAACTCCTCAGCCAACTGCACCCCTAGAACAATCCTTTGTTGTTCAATACCATGCTCTTATTTAGAAAGTTCACTTAACTTTCTCTTACAATCAATCACTCAAAACTACAGAAAGTATTAACTCCTATGAATTGGCTCCTTCAGGCAAGAATATTCAGTACAGAAAATTTTCTTACATCTTTTTTATAAAACAAGCTTTTGATAAAATCAACTGTTAGTGACCTTTCCTTTTTTTTAACCTAGACAATAAGCAATAATTACTTGTTTTCCTTTTCATAAAGCTCTATATTAAATTGTAATCAAGTCACTTTTATGACACTAAATTAATTTTGAATAATTAACCATTCAATCTATAAATTACTTTAACATCCATATAATTGCAATTAAAATTCAGTTAAAACACAATAAAAACCAAATGAAATTGGCATAATTGATTTATTTGTAAATTTTCAAAAAAGTGTTACAGCAAAATTACATAAAAATACTTATACAAAAGTACAAATGGGTTAGAATTAAAAATTTAGTCAAGTCAAATGATAGAAATAAATAACATGTTAAGTACAATATCTTAACAACAGATTTTGCACATCTATTGATTCACCAAAGCTTTGTCGAAAATCCTCCCGGCGGAACTCTCCCTTTAGGTTGATGGTGTGATGTTTCACTATTAACTTTTTGCTCTTGAGACGGAGGAGGAGGTGCAGCCGTCTTTACTTGTGGTGCGGAAGGTACATCTGTATTAGTACCTTCCAGTATGGAAGATGCATTTCTTCCATGGTCTTTTCTAGCTGCTTTATTATCATTAGGGTCACTTCCAAAGATGTTCGTGTGTCCCCCGCCCGGTGGTCTTAATACCCTACTTGAATTTCGGGTATCATCACCTAAACCAACATTAATTCCGGTTGAAGTCATGTTTACCTAAAATGTTTCGATATATTAATAACTAAATAATTAAAAAGTAAATATAAAAAAACCGTTACCTGATTTTTTTCACACAAACTAAATTTTGACTGTCTAATAACTAGTTTTAACCAGATATTTTCAACAACATTTAACAGGATATGGATATCCGATCAATGTCAAATGTCGAAAACAAGTTTTTTTTTTAATTTCTTTTTGTGGAATACATTTACAAAAATAAATACCTTTTTCGTTTGCTTTAGCGGCAGTTGAACTTGAACACGCTGTCCTTTAGGTCAATTTAACGTCAACAGTATAAAAAAAAATGATCCAGAGGTAATGATTAAAACTACAACGTTCGTTATTTTACATTTTGTTTTTCTGCCAAAACCATAGTAACAAAAGTTATGTTGCTATTTAATTTTAATTTTCATAACGTGTAATCAAAAATTGTTTTCGTATCAAGGCCAAACTGATATAGAAATACCTTGATTACATTTTTATTTTATAAATATCCATCTAACGGAGCCTTATTCATTCTCAATTAGAAATATCTAGCAAATTTTTTGTTATGCGGTTGGCACTATTTTTCATCACGTGATTAACGTCATTTGTCACTGAATTATTTATATTTTTAAAGGTAACTTTTAATTAATAACATGTGGAAAATTTAAAGAACTATTAAAGAAATATGTTTTAGTAAAATATATCGACAATTTATGGAGTATCTAAGGTTAAAGAATAATAGTTCATTCATGAACTCAACTTCTACATACATAAATATTAAATATTAGTGTTGAAAGTGTATATAATAAAAAGTATTTAGTTGCAAACATTTATACCTACATTTTAAAAGTTATTACCTTATTGAACATGAGTGAAATACAATTTGTATTCCCCGGGGAACTTGTTAACACAGTAAAATCTTTAAGAGGTGTAACTATAGTGGGTCCAGGTCTTAGACAAAATGAAGAACAGCCGAATACGTTGCGCGTAACACAACCCGGAAAATTGTGCTTTAAGGAACCTAATGTATATTGGATTGAAGGAAATAGGGCTAGATATATACCAAAAAGAGAAGATTTAGTTGTTGGTATTGTAATTAAGAAGTCTGGAGATACTTTAAAAGTTGATATTGGTAGTGCAGAGCATGCTGCTCTTTCTTTACTTAGTTTTGAAGGAGCTACTAAGAAACAAAAACCAGATGTTCAAGTTGGTGATGTGGTTTATGCCAAGTTATTAAATGCCCACAGGGAAATGGAACCTGAATTAGTTTGTGTAGACTCATATTACAAAGCTGGACCATTAGGAGTACTCTCAAATGATGGATATCTTTTAACAATATCTTTATCTTTAGCCCAAAGTCTTCTGAATATTGAAAATCCCATGTTAAGGTATTTGGGAAAAAGATTTGTATATGAGATTGTTGTAGGAGTGAATGGAAAAGTTTGGATTAATGCTAAAAAAACTAGTGATATTTTAAAAATTATGAAAATTTTTGAAATAGCGAATCAACGCGGGGTTAAACATATTTCTGAAATCTGTAAAGCTATTCTGTAACATAGTTAAATAAAATACTGTAAAAATACTTGTTCATAAGTTTTTTTAATAAACTGAACCTAGTTGATATTTTTTTATACTGGTTTTATACATAAAAAATGAATTTTTATTTTACCACTCCTGAGTCAAAAAATAAATCAAAATATTGCTTTTTCCAAAAAGATTGCAGATGTGAATTTCTCTCATAAATATAGAAAGATAATTGAACAAATATTTATGTCGCAAAATTATTGAAACATCAATTTTTATTTTGTTTTGGGCATACAAAAAGGTTTGTTTATTATTAATTATATTGAAAAATTAATGAAGGAGTTTTTTCAAAACAAAGTTCTAAAAAATCCCAAAATAGAACGAAATACGAAAATACTTTAAAGTAAAAATTAGGCTCAAAGTATCCTCCATCTTTGTTGCTGTCAATAACCTTAATCGTTGATAAAAACTATTTTTAACATTGTATATTATTTCCGGCGTTCTTTTTATGATATAATCTCTTAGATTCTTTGGTGAAGCTCGTTAGATTGAGTAGGTAACATAAATCTTTATAAATATCCCCACAAAAAATCTAACGGGTCGAAGTCGGGACATCTTGCTAGCCACTCAATTGGATAATGTAGCAAAAGGAAAAATATTGATTAAGAAACTACTTGGCAGAGTATGGATTATGATGTAGGGAAATCACAGAATTCAGATTTCTCAAAATTTTGAGAGTTTTTTCCCTCTACTTTGGGTACAAAGGCATATTGACTAGCCAGGAAAGGTGGAATATGTCTGGAACCAGTCTTGAGCATAGCAATGGTGGATAGTAAAGGTATAGTTTTATATTTCAATATTTTTTGTGCGACTTTGCATCCTATCATAAATTTTCATTTGGATCCATTAAATAAAGCAAATAGAGCACTTGCAAACAACTTATTTATCATATTAAATTTTAAAATAGGGATAATATCTAATACCTCTATTACTGTGAAACAGATGTAATAAGTCTAATGTTTAAAATATATCTAGTTTTATTGTAATATTGATATGATATGAAGATAAGATATGAAGGACATTTTGAACGTATTTTTTGCATTAAATTATTTATGAAAAACTTTTTTTTATTTTAGTTTTGTCCACCAAATTACAATTGCGTTTTATAACGCCCCAATAAAAATTGAAGTGTTTTTGCGACCCCTCTGTATAATAGAAACTGTTCTTGATAAGAGCACAGAATCTGTGATAAGAGATCGAAGGATATGTACACAAATAATTTAATAAATATGTTTTATTGTAATAATTAAACATTTTTAGAGTTGTATTAGGTAGGTACTAAGCGCACTGTTCTTTTTTCAGTTGGATATTTTCTACCAGATTGATAATATTATATTTTAAACGGTAATTCGATTTTAATACGTGTCGGTTAATAAAAAGAAGTAATTTTTTGTAGATGACCTTGATTGAATAAATTACATAAGTAATTAATTTTAACATATTAAATGTTTAACAAAAAAAATCACCTGTATAACTTATATATATCTTTTCTTTTTTTCTAATCACGAAGAACCAGACGAACGTGTTGTTGTTAGTAATGGGTTAATAGAAAGTGGAAGTGAGATAGATACGTCTAGAGTTTTGTTTTTGATTGGCTTAGAAGTTTACGAATGCAAACAAACGCTGTCTAAAGATGAAACATACAATTTTGAACTCGTTCGAGTGAAAGAGATAACCTGGTGGCTGCGGTTGATTGTATCGTGTGCCAAATGAATAAATGCTCGAGGTAAAAAGTATCGAAGTACGTCGCCGTTACATTCGTACAATGAAAAAAAGAGAGCAGATGATAAGAGTGTCTGTGACCTTTGCATCGGTGTATAAGCTCAACACAAGGCCACGCCATATTGAAACGAATCAGTTGTCTGTTAATTTTGGCCCGGGGTGAATTAGTGTCTCGCGCTTTTCACTTTTTTCGTGTTTTTATAAAATTCATTTTCATCGAAATTTGTCGATATTATTGTTATAAAGTGTGATATATACTCCGGTAGTTCAATTGAGGACATTTTTTATATTTTGATAACAAATAGAGCGATGATTTTTTATTCAGAAAAGTGTATATACATGCAGGAAGATAATCGATTTGTCAACGCGAGTTTAGATTACAATTTCGGTGCACTAATTGACCTAAGGTGCGTTCAACCATCACTTCATAAATGTACCATGTTTGGTGTCGTTGAATGCGGCTTCTTCTAATTCGTGCAGTGGTTAGAATTATTTTTATATTCAAATTTTTCAGCGTGGAATAATTAATTAAATAACCAAAAAAGTGGATTTTAACTTTTTGGTAAATAAACAGTATAAAGTGTCCAGTGATTCGTAACCGAACCTACCGTGTTTCGTAAAAGGTTTCTTTTAGGAATGGGGTTATCGCGTATGTTGATTATCAACATCTTTTGATAATAATAATTAGCAGTAACAGTGGTAGGGGCAACGATTTGAGTGAATACGCTAGAAAGCATACTATTACTTTTTTCGATTGATTGACTTAATACTTTTAATTGAATAGATCGTAATATAAGTAAAGAATTATACTCTCTCAGATGTGTGGTATTTATTTTTGTGTAAATACATTAGATAATACGTTCAAAAGGTGATAGTTCCTTTTGGGAGTCCTAACTGAAAAAAATGGATGTCGATGAAACTGTTGTAGATTTGAGTATTAGGTAGGTACCTACACAATTAAATACTTAATACTAGTATACTTTTTAAAAAATAATATTTCTACTTCAGCCACCTAATTTGCATAATAAGAACATTAAATATTTCATTTGTTTAATAGGACTAATTTATGTCTAAATTATTTCTAGTAATTACGTCGTGTCGATTAGAGGTAATTGTAACTTTTTGATAAACAATAGTTAACAAATAATTAGTTTACATTACTCTATTTTTTTAATGCTTTAGTTTGCCCTTGCATAAAAAGCTAAAAGGTATTGATGAAATAAAACAAATTCTAAGAAAGTACTGAAAGAAATTTACTGTCAAAATTATGTCAAATTAAAAACTTGGTAAATATTCCCCAACAAATTGAAGAAAACTTTTAGTAAGTTGATATTAGGTATTCATAAATATTTTAATAACAAAACATTATTTAAACATCTCATCAAGCAAATTAAAAAGACTGCATTAATTTTGTTTTACATATTTTTAATAAAATGATAATGTGCACAGTTATCTATAAATTTTGAAAGGTTATAATCTAAATAAATAGATAACAATGATAATATTCAAGTGTATAATTTATTTAAAACAAATGAGTGTCGTTTCCTTTCTACTAATATATTAAAAAATTGTATATGGTAGGCTTAGAGTGATAATCTACTATAAGATTACTTAAAACTTTATATATAGCCTGATGATGGTCCGATAGGACAAACTATTTGCTACACTTTTAATAAGCAGTTTGTGGGGTAGACTTTGCATTTGTTTTGAACCTTTTTCATTCAACCCACATTTGAAATATGGATAATTTACAAGATATATACAGGGTGTACCAACCTTAAGACAAACTTCCATATATGGGTTGTTTTAGAAGATATCAAAAAATGTTATTAACAAAAATAGTAGATGTCTTTAGCGTCAATATGTTGAAATTACCTTCAACTATACAGAGTGTTGTATAACTCCGTTACAAACCAAACATATGATTTTTTAAATGGGAACCCCTATATATTATACCGAATTCGGACTTCTCACATTTTTTTGAAGATTTGATACAGGGTTTTGATACGTTATACAGAGTCCTTCAGAAGTTATGGACACGTTTGTGTGAAAATCGTAGGTAAATCAACGCTCTGTATCTTATTGTACGTTGAAGAAAAAAAAAGTATTTTGCCTTACAGAGTTTCGTAATATGATACAATATCACCATATTCTATTAAATATTAATTATTTTCAATTTTGTATACAGGGTGGACGATAACTCGACCCTTCGATTTTCTATCTTCTTTTAAATGGAACACCCTGTATTTTATATCATAAATAGAATACCCGATTATGTAACTTTAATTTTTGTTAAGCATTCCCTATACCCAAAGTTTATGAAAACAGAGTTATTAATAATATTTGTTACATACATATTTCACAAAATAGGCATTGAATCAATGTAATAGGTTAATAATGCCCCCATAGTAGTTTTTTATCCATGGCAAATATGCTAACTCCACTATTTATTCCATAGTTAAGCTTTTCCTCAATGTAATTGAGGAATAATGATTTTTGGAAATAGTAAGTAAGTCATTTTACGCACTGTATCGATGTTTTGTGGCACATCGGACTTTGGACGACCTTCACAGAATTTGTCAGCGACCGTACTGCGACTACTATAGACCGGCTCTAACGAGTTACACGAAAGATATTCGTATAAACCAAAAGGGTGTCTTGGAGTAGGTTCTGCCATTAGATTAGCATTTGTCCTTTCCCACTGAGACCTTTCCTTTATTTAGGAAAGGTCGCCTCACATGAGTAGTTCTCTGTTCCCACTTACAGAGTATGTGCAGCGCGGTTTCGTCTTCTTCCTAGCATACTAGCAGAACTGTCAAAGACTGTCATCTCCCAGGCCAATTGTGTACATATGCTTTCTTAGCTTATAGTGTCTGCTATTCCACCATCATCCTCGTCGTTGTTCGACTTTAAGATAGAAGGTCGCGAAGCAGTTCGACCAAAGAGTCCTGGGTTTTCATGCCACCAGTGCAGCGCTCTTTGACGAGGCATCTGGCAATTCCACAAGAAGGTTCTGGCAATTCCACAAGAAGGTTCTGGCAATATCATGATTTCAGTTGCCTGTTATTCCTATCTATTATGGTTATTATGCCTTGGTTAGGGCTTTTTTCTTTTTTAGTGCTGCTTGGCTATTGGAGTAGATGATGATTCTTTAACTTTTTACCTTCCATCTCATCAACACTTCTGCACAACATTGCACCACCATTACCTCTGCCTGAAAGATTGTGGCATGTCTTCCAAGGCTCATAGAGATCATGATCTTCTCTTGTACCCCATAAATTTCAGCTCATATTCTAGAGTCCATTTCAGAGCCATCACTGTACCAGTTAAGATTCGCTGCTATAGGAGGCCATGCTTCCCAGTCCTTTCTCTCTGGAATGATAACTATGTAAGAGCTTCTAATATGGAATCAATCTCCAGATAGTCTGATTCTGGCGGACTACTTGCAAGCTCTTCCGCTTCTATCTGGCTCAAGAAAATGACTGGTGAGGGAGAACAGAGGGGTTGCATTAGAGGAAAGCAGTCCTTCTGCTATTGGAGCGATAGAACTGCCTCATCTTCTCGTGAAATTTTATATACAAACAAAAGGTGGGGAACGCTCTCAAAGAGGCGTTCAACAACGCCTGTCCCCTACTTCAATCTTTCTTTGCAGCCTTTCAGCAAAGGAAATAAGCAGGATAATTTGCAAGTGGATCAAAGGCTTGCTAGACAATTGGTGTCAATCATCGCTACAGGAAAAGTCCATTTCTCCTTGATGGAATTCTATCTCCACTACTCTGGTAACTCCTGGTTGATCCCTTTCTTCAGCGGCTCTCCCGCGTAGGAATGCTATGCCGACGATATTATGATAAGGGGTCTGTTTGAGGATGTTATTTCTTTGAGCTATTAATGTTTACCTCTTTTGTACATCGACTCCAAGTTAGTTTTGAAAAGCCTTCAGGATCTAATAGGGATCTAGGGGCAAATAATAAAGTAACCTTACTTTGGGCACCCTTACTTTAGGCTTAGAGCCATTCCTAGGCATAGTGAGTAGCCTAGCAAGAGGAACAATATTGATCTGGGTAGATTTGAGACATTCTTTTTCGGCTCAAGATAGAGGGTTTAAGACTCTCAAAGACATTTGTAGGAGATTTCTCTAAGAAGAGGTCTTAAGAACTGCTGAATTTGAACAGGCAGGACCTACATATTATGTTAGGACTACTGGCTGGCAGGCTAAAGTTGAAAAAGAAGAGCTTATTTTGTGCAACTGTCAAGTGTGTGTGACTTTACAACTAATAAGCCATTTTTTATAGTGTTGAACAAATTATAAATCCTTAAAATATCCAAATGTAATAATATAATTGTAAACAAATTATTTTGTGTGCCAACCAGGCGCCATCTTACATTTTTTAAAAAGTCACGTGGTTTGGATTGCATAATATGACCAAAAACAATTCAAATTTTGTATTATTTTGATTTAAAAACGTTCTAAAATAAATATCAACAAGTTTTTAAAGTAGTGTATTCGTAGATATATTATTTGTACGTATTCCAAACTTTTAGACCTACGATTAACGGTTATTTAATGATGTATGAATATTTTCAGCAACAGATCTTCATCAACACCTCCAACTCCAAGCTACGTTCCTTTTATTTTAAACAGTTCCAGTTCTGCACAGCAACCACTGCCCTTAACGAATTCTAGAAGAGTATTACGACCAAGAACGGAACCTCGTTCTTACGTCGAAAGTTCGGACGCTCTGATCAACGGTTTATTGGATAAACCGAGGGTTAACGGAAATTTTGAATACAGTAGCGATTCGAGCGAGGGAGAAATGCCACCACTAGCTCCAGTCAAGGAGTATACCTCCGCGGAAATTAAACAAAGGTAGTGTATATGTAATTTAGCTCTCCGTGTCTAGAAGGCCTATGGTTTTTAGTGTACTAGTATTTTCATTTCTTTTTTGTTGGCTGCTTTATTTGAGTTGTTCTATATCTTTCTTCCACCTGGTTTTTCTGTCTACTTTTCCTAATTTGTCTTCCTATTCCTCCTGTTAGTCCCAACCAGCTCAACATTTGCGATTTTATGATCCCTACGATATTCGGTTCTCCACAGATCCGCTCTAATTTTATATTTTATCTTTTTATCCATATTATCTCGAAGACCTATTCTTTCCCACACTTGAGGTAAGTATTACTTCTTCAGCTTTCTTTATCGTCCATGTTTCACTAGCATATAATACTAACGGTCTTATCACTGTCTTCTATATTCTGATCTTCTTCCTTCAGATTTGCTTTCCTGGTGAATTTTGCACCTAAATAATGGAATCTTATATTCTCTTCTTTCTTGCTTTTGCTTCTAACCTTCGTGCTATTTCTTTCAATTCTTGTATACTTCTGGCTATAGTCTACCTAGATTCTCATGTATTAGGATATAAACAAATCCTCAATTTATAGACTAATAACGTACCTGTTTTTGTAATTATACACATAGGGTTACCTTAATCCCTTAACACCCCTAACGACCACAATTATTCTCGTTAAAATCGAAAAACAAAATATCCTAAATATCGCATTATGACAACTTATCCCTTAACTAAGAAGATTAAAATATGATGATTAAAAGACATTTCTTAATACCGATATAAATAAGTACGTGCGCTACTGATTTAGTGTCTGGTTTACAATATTTTACGATTTAATGACTTTTCTTAGCTGCCAACCTCATACAAACAAAGTATATTATTCAGTGTCATCAGCGAATGTTAATCATTGGTGTTTTTGTTGATATATATAAGACCTGAACTATCAATTTCGGCTTCTTTATTAGTAGTGGTCCGCCATATTGGAACATTTCAGCTGTTATTTCATCCTATCCTGGATTCTGATTTGTTGGGTTTATTTTTAAATAAAATTTACTTTTTCGACTTAATTTCGTTTTATTTTTCATAACATCGTACACCTCGACCATAACTTACATCATCTGTCAATTCTGTCTAATGTCAAAGTCCCCTTTGTGTCTAACCATGGAACATTTCTCCACTCAGAACACAAAAGTAGGATAGAACATAAACATCTTAAAATAAATGCTAACAAATTGTTCTTTAGGTTTTCTATTATTTATTTTATTTATTTTTCATTAGGAGGTTCTTCTGTTTGTTTCTGTCAGTTCTGTCTTTTTCAAAATCTATTGTCAATATTTCATTCAGAAGTTCTTGGAAGTATTCTTTCCATCTGCTTAGTATTTCCTCGTCACTTACTATATTTCTTCCGTTATTGTTTTTGTAGTATACATCCTTCCGTTGACAACCCTTTTCTTCGTTTTTCATCTCTTGGATATAAGTTTCTGATTTCTCTATTTTTAAAGCTTTGCCCTATAATATTTTCTTTTCTTTGCCTTTCCTCTGTTTCTGATGTCTGCTCTTGTTTATTTTCCATCTTAATTTACATCTTTCATCCAGTTTTATTTTACATTCATCACCAAACCATTCTTTTTATTGGTCTTTTATATTGTTATTACTGACTTGTGCCGCTTTGGTAATCTCTAATTTAATTTGCATTGCAACATTATCTAATTTTCTCTTGAACAAAGTAATAAGAAAATATAAACATACTGATTAACTTTAAATGAGTTATGCAGAAAGTATTTGTGGATAATATTTTTTATCTCTGTTATTTATTCTGTATTAGATAGAAGCAGTCAAGGTGATTTTGTTATCATTAGATTTCAATTAAATGACTATTATGCATTCTCGAAATGTTTTAATTTGTTGTCACAGTGTGTTGTTATATAATTATAGGGAGAGGGGACTAAGAAGACTCCGTGAAGAGTTAAGAGCAGAAGAAATGAAATTAGTTCTACTTAAAAAATTGAAACAATCTCAACAGCTTAAAGAAAACGTTGCAGTTTTGCCTCCTAATATACCCGTTTCGGCTCTACCCCCAAGTGGTTTGCCGAGCGGTCTCAGTATCACTCCGACAACTGTTAAAGTGCCACCAAAAAATCAACAATCGCCGCAGATGGCCCACACACGCCATCCTTCCTCGAACCTTTCACACAAAATCAGCAACGCGCCTGGCAACGGCAGCGGTAATTCTCAACACTTACTAAGAATACAACAACCGCCGCCTCCTCGTGCTAGTATGCACGGTCCACCTATCGGCGGTTCTTCGATGAACAACAGAGCGAATCTGTCGGTTCCTCAACCACCTCAAAGGACTTCCATGGGTAGACCTCCGAGTGGTTTTCCACCAGGAGTTAAGGACTTGTCACCTTCGGTTACTATTACACCTGCACCTCCTCAATCTATCAAGGTATGTAAAATTATAACTAAAATAATTATAAATAAAAAAAACTAAGTTACTTAATCACTTTTATCTTGTTTTGTGCTGTCAGACTGTTAGTGGAGTGGAAAATAAAGGTTTGGTGCATGGTGGAGCTATGCCAACAAACCTTTTGCAAGAGGTAATGATCTATCGTTGGAAATTGAAGAATTTAACAAATGTCAAAAATTTAGTTTCTTTGTTTTAATTTTAGGAGAGATCAAGGGAGGACAATCAAACTCCGGCTCAGAGACAGGCTGCAGCAAAATTGGCGTTAAGGAAACAATTAGAGAAAACATTATTACAGGTAATAATATTGATTAAAACTTCAATAATTTAGTCTACAATCAACTTTTTCACTATGCATTTAACTACACTCTAAGATCATCTAAACAACTTCCTTAACATATCATTTATATATTTTTTAAACAGCACTGGGCTCACTACAGAACCTTGCGGAACTCCCAAAGATATTTATAATAATTAAAAGCATAACTTGGCTTTTCTATCATGTTGAGTTGAAATAATCCTTTATGTACCTGTTTAATTTGTAAATAAATCTCACAGGATTTAAAGTTGATTATTTAAACAATATTTTGAGTGTTTTTCTTTCTCAATTATCCTTAATCAATAACAAAATGTTTTCAAAGCTTTTTAATAAATGATTTAGATGGTACATCTAATCCAGAAATGTATATTCCTAAGGATTTTCTTCCTCGATATTTAAAAGCAAATCCTTTGTTTTCCTAAATGGTTCTTCACCTTTTTAATGAGTGAAAAAAATATTGATTGAGTTCGAGTTTCAGTGTTACCATTTGCAAATTAGTTCTTGTCATTGTTAATTAAATTATAATTGGTCCAGGGTACTCTTTATTTGTGTTTTGTTGGATAAATACCTTTCAGATAATTTAAATCTTATACTTAGTCATGTAAAAATGAAAAGACAGGTTTTAATACAAGATCAGATAAGTATTTTGACTTGGTACATTAGAACTACTGTTCGTTTATAAGTTTTATGCAACATTTTTATGCAACAAGCAATTTCTTACCCTTTTTAACAAATGTAACTATGTTTTTCTTACAAAAAGTTAGGTTTAATGTTACCATTTGTAAATTAGTTCTTATTGTCAATTATGTTATCATAGGCCCGATGTGCTCTTTGTTAGTGTTCTATCAGGCAAATAACTGTTAAATCATTTAAATTTCATATTTAGTCACCTAAAAATGAAAAGAAATATCCTTCTACAAGATTAGATAACTATTGGGACATTAGAACTACTGCTAATTTTTAAGTTATTAACAAAATTTTTATGCAGCAAGCAATTTTTTACCTTTTTTGACAAATGTAGAAAGATTTTTATTGCCAAAAAGTTAGATTCAGTTTTACAATTTGTAAACCAGTACTTGCCATTGTCAAATATATTATAATTTGTCAAGATTCGTTCACTTGTTGTGCTCTGTTTTATAAAAAGCTTAAAAATCATTAAAACTTCATATTTAGTCACTAAAAAGTGACTATTCTACAAGATTAGATAAGTATTTTGACCTGGTACATTAGAACTACTATTAATTTTTAGGTTAATAACAAAATTTTTATGCAAAAAGCAATTTCTTACCTTTTTTATGAATGTAACAAGATTTTTCTCACCAAAAAAGTGAATTTTAACTAGTTCTCATTGTTAATTTTATTATCATTGGTTCGATGTGCTCTTTTTTTTGTGTTCTGTTGGATAAAAAGTTTGAAAATAATTTAAATTTCATATTTAGTCTCTTGAAAATCAAAAGAAAGGTTCTGATACAAAAGATTAGATAAGTATTTAGACTTGGTACATTAGAACTACTGTTCATTTTTAAGTTATTAACAAAATTTTAATGCAGCAAGTAATTTCTTACCTTTTTTAACAAATGTAACTATGTTTTTCTCACAAAAAGTTAGTTCTAATGTTAGGTACCATTTGTAAATTAGTTCTTCTTGTTGTCAAATATATTATCATAGGTCCGATGTGCTTTTTGTTAGTGTCCTGTTGGGTAAATTGCTTTTAAATCGTTTAAATTTCATATTTAGTCACCTAAAAATGAAAAGAAATATCCTTCTACAAGATTATATAACTATTTTGACCTGGTATGTTAGAACTACTTCTAATTTTTAAGTTTATAACAAAACTTTTATGCAGCAAGCAATTTTTTACCTTTTTTACAAATGTAACAAGATTTTTTTCACAAAAAAGTGAGTTTTAACTAGTTCTTCTCATTGTCAATTAAATTATTGATCCGAGGTGCTCTTTTTTGTGTGCTATTTGATAAAAAGTTTAAAAATAATTTAAATTTTATATTTAGTCCCTTAAAAATCAATAGACAGGATTTAATATAAGATCAGATTAATTTTTAGACTTGGTACATTAGAACTACTGTTCATTTTTAAGTTAATAACAACAATTTTATGCAACAAGCAATTTCTTACGTTTTTTATCAAATGTTAAAAGATTTTTCTCACAAAAAAAGCTGCCAAATCATTTAAATTTATTATTTAGGAGCCTAAAAATCAATAGACAGGTTCTAATACAAGATTAGATAAGTTTTTAGACTTGGTACATTAGAACTACTGTCATTTTTCTAAGAGAGGATTTAAATATGCTTTTTTCAGATACCTCCGCCGAAGCCTCCACCTCCAGAAATGCACTTCATACCGAATCCGAGCAACACGGAATTCATATACCTCGTCGGATTAGAACACGTCGTCGATTTTCTTACGAAAGAAACGCGAATGCCATTACCACCTCAACCGTTCGCTTGTAGTCAATGCCAGTCCGATTTTACACCCGTTTGGAAATGGGAAAACGGCAAAAAACAAAAAGGTAAACATTTATATTTATCAGCGAGAGAAATTAATATTTTTGTTTTATTTTAGGTTGTAAATCTGTAATTTGCGAACAGTGCGTAACGAACAACGTGAAAAAAGCGCTGAAGGCCGAACACACGAATAGATTGAAGACTGCTTTCGTCAAAGCCCTACAACAGGAACAGGAAATTGAGCAGAGACTCGCACAAGTTAGTATGTTTCGTAACGAGATTTAGTGTTAACCAAAAAACGAATTTTTAACCACCACATCTTCCTACTTTATCCTCTTCGGGGTTTACATAAAGTTAAAATTTTCATTTTTTGCTAGTTTCATCCAGATATTTATTTGATATCTACGAGTCAAGAAAAGTTTTTTCCTCTTGTCGAGTTCTATCGTTACATTCGATCTTTAGAAAGCTGTTGGGAAATGGGAATAACTCGTTTAAATAAAAATGTCTTTTTGTATATTTAATGTATTTTTTCTACAAACGTGTTAAAAATGCCATTTTTAGCACTCCATAGAAGCCTTAAAAATGTCACTTTAAGTGCCTTAAAATGTTCATGGCACTGCTGTCAAAAGTGAATTGTCAGATTTTGAAATCAAACGTCAAAATATTTATTATTATTTATTAACATTAATATTAACAGTACAATTTGTGCAATTTGACAAATTAATTTCTTGCACTGCTGTTTTACCATTTTCCACGGCTAAGGAAGAATGATGATTCTTAAACAATTATATCAACAATGGTTGCTAGGGTCCGTAATATACGATGCAATTTAAAATTATCTCCTTTGGATGTATTAATACAGGTTTTTAAAATTTAATTCAAACTGTATAATTACTTTATTTGAACGTTTGTAGAAAAAACATTGTATGATATACGTGTTAAAAGTACCTTTTAAGGCACGCAAAGAATATTTGGTGATTAGTCATCTGTTCAACAGATGATATAATCCTTAATTCCAAGAGTGTAATAAAATATCACTTTTTTTTAGAACAATAAACAACTAAAAGGTTGTATTAACTTTCACTATTTATTCTATAAATTGCAATTACAGCTGTTTCGCTATAACTAGCATCGTCAGATTGACATATTGAAATTACATGTTTGTTTGTAACTCTATAACTAGCATCGTCAGATTGACATATTGAAATTACATGTTTGTTTGTAACTGTAATTGCAATTTATAGAATAAATAGTGAAAGTTAATACAACCTTTTAGTTGTTTATTGTTCTAAATAACATGAATTTTCACACAGTAAGGGTTAGCACCATAAAAAAAAAAAATATCACTTAGTTTGGAACCCTCGATAATAAATGTTTGTTAAGGATTCAAAATCCCTTTTCAAAACATCTTTATTTTTTATAGGTAGGTTGTTAAAAATAATAAATAACATTCCATAAAATGAAATATAAAATATAAAAATATTTATTTTTTTAATCATTACCATTGTGTGACGGGTAATGCTGATTCCTGTACGTAAATAGTCTACTTTCACATAGATGGCGTCAGGATGTTGTTGTTTAGTAATTTTATTTTTACACTAAAACCAATAATGATTGAGAGTAGAAGTAGGCCCAGTTGACAGCAAGTCTAGGGCGTACTTATTAATTTTTCAGAGGGTTAAGAACGGAAGAAAAATTCTTAGTACAATTATTTCAAATATTCATACACATTTTTTATTTATTTCGTTAAAATTTTGCAATATCGTAATCCATTACAATCCATACTGTATAATTCACGAACCAATGATACGCTCGTACTTGCATTTAGATTACTGTGGCCTGCGACGATGTGATGGAAGTTACGGTAAAGTGACAAAGACAGAAATATCGTTGCGTACAGCGTTGCCACTAGTTGTAATAAATACCTAACACTATACAGAAAATAATGAATTTTAACTGATCAGTAAGCAGGAAATGTATAAGTAGTACTCATTACTGATTTTTGTCATAAATAATACCTTTTAATCGTTTTAGTATTATGTATTATCTAAAATTTGTCACATACTACAACTCTACTGCTTACTATATTTTGATTTTGCTGTAAACTAGTAACGTAAAATTTAGATATGACAACGCGCTTTACTCTCAATCATTATTAAGGGTACATGAAAAAGTTGGCAGCTGGCAAACGGATACTATTTAACGAAAATATAATACGACGGTACATCAACAAGTAGGCAGATGGCGAATGGAAACTATAACTAAAGTTCTAACCATGACACCTTCTACCTTTGTTTTTTTTTTAATTTATATTGTCTACTATTAATGATTAGTTTGTAGGATACTATAATCTGGTTTTTCTATTCTGCTTGCCAAGTTTCTTCCCACGTCACTAAAATAATCTACAAATGCTACAAATTAGTACACATACGAGGGTTGCCGTTTATATTTGGGTATTAGAGAACAAAAACAAATTAATCATCGAAAATCACTTTATTGTTTTTCAAAATATTCCCCATGAAGATCTATACAATTTTGTATAAGTTTGAACCAATTTTCCAAGCACTTTTGCCACTCTGATTGAGGTATCTCTAAAACATGGATTCTAAATGCAGCAACCGCTTCTTCAAGTGTCGAAAAACATTAACCTCTCAGTTTGTTTTTTACGTATACGGGAATAAAAAGAAGTCATTCGGTGCCAAGTCAGGACTATACGGCGGATGTTTTCGGTGTTTCGATGTTTTGGGTGCTCAAAAATGCAGTTGTTTGAGTCGATGTGTGGGAGCTCGCATTGTCGTGGTGAAGAATGATCCGTCTTCGGTATATATTAAGGAGTGTTTGTTGAAATTTTTGATATTTTTTTTCTTTTGTGTTTTTTGATGGATTTTCATGAAATTTTTCCATGTTGTAGAGGGGGTTAATATGTATATTTTGGCTATTTTTTTTTCTTGATTCGACTACCCCTAACGAAGGGATGATTTTTTTTCTAAAAATCCCTTTTTTTACCCTAACTCGGTCAATTCTTGATGGATTTTAAATTTTTTCATATGGATAGATTCGGGGTTTTATTTAGAAAAAAACTGATCTACCATTTTTTTTGATATCATCATCCCTTATCAAAATATTCCATTTTTTCAACCCCCATGTTCTGCTTTTTTTTTGGAAAATCAGAAAAAGTGTCGTAAAACGTGCACAGTTCAAGATATCGAAATGAAACAAAAACTGTTGTTTTCAGCTCATCGAGATCTATTAAAAACTGTCTTTACTTTTTTTAGTTCAAGGCCTTTTTAAAGGGTACATTTTTTTACTAAATGTACGAAAACGAAGAACTACAATATAATGAAATCTAAAAGGATTTCTTCTTAATTAAACAAGCTTTCAGGGAATGTAATTATTATTTTTTAATTTTTCATTTTACCCATTCTAATCGAAACAATTAAAAAATTTCAAAATTTTGACATTGAATTTTTACATCATTTTTCAACTTTGAAATCTGATGATGGCTAAAGATCGAAATCGGACCACCACCAATCGATTCCCTATTACATTCTGTACAATATAGACCCCTTTAAATGTTTCATCCCTTACACAGTTTTGCTGGAGAAATTATAAGTCATAATTTTCCTTTTTTAAAAATAAAAAACTATCCTTAAATTTGCAACCCTTATCCGATTTTGATCGAGTATTTTTTTCCCACTAATGCCTAAGGTTGTCTCAATCTCACGGATAGGTCACATGACCACATAACCTCAAAATTGTCCAACTTTATGATAGAGCTGTCAGTTGCCAGATTGCAACACCAGGGTTGCCAAATCCCGAAATATAAAAGGCAACCCTCGCAACAAAAACCAGTTATTCTAGAATATCTGTTCAATGAACTCTACGTCTGCTATAACTGACGTAAGCCCAATATTACGGAATCAACATTTTTTTCTCGTTTTCAGAATGGTGTATTTACTTCGAGCAGCCCGGCGCCGTCTCCGGTAACCCCGGAAGCTCTTCCAAAGGCTGTGACGCCCACTCCGGCTCCGAGACACGCGCCTACACCTCCAGCACCAGCACCACCGCCGCCGCCACAACCTACTCCACCCCCACCGCGTACTTCACACCCTCCGAGTCACCCAACGCCCCCTTCCGTCGCGCAGGATAAGTACACGCAGCAACAGAACGCGGCCGCCATGCAGGCGTTGCATCAACAAATTTTAAGAAGTGAGTTTCTGAGTATTTATTTTGATTGGGGGAAAGTAATGAGTGTTTTGTTTTAGGTTTGACTGCCGGTGGACCACCCGCGGCGGCGGCGCACATGCTGCACTTGTCGCCGTTGTTCTATCCGTATCAGTTGGCGATGGCGCAGGCCGCTGCCAGCGGCAAGAACACGGCGGGTGGCAACTTGGCCGAAATCCAAAGAGCCGCCGATTTACATCGACAATATCTGCTCGACATGATCCCACCGCCCTCGCAACAACAACAACAACAACGCCACAACTGGAAGACATGATGCGAACGAAATCGGGAGTGATACGTTTAAATTGACGTTTATAATCGATTTTTTTTGGTTTTATTATTTCGACGGTCGTCCGTTGACAACGATTAGAAATTCGATCATTTGTTCTCTGTTTCAAGATGGATAATTTATTGTTAAACAAATGCGGAAGAAGAGAAGAAATCTATCGATTCGGAATCGTTGGTTACTAAAAAAAGTATCACAATTATGTAATTGTAAATGTTTTTTATTGAAATCTTCTCGGCTTTGCTCCAATAACCATTTTTTCCTGTTTTTTTTTCGATTTCATAAACTTATTCAAATGACGGGACGGGGATTGTTGTGCGCCATCTTTGGGTCGATCTTTTTACTTTATTTTTTTTGTATCTGTCACCGTAAGATGATAAAACTCGCGAAAAATTGTGAACTGAACCGTACCACTTACAATTTAATGCATTATTTTTCGTTAGTTTATAATTTCTCCACAGGAAACCGTCAAATTGAGATCTGTACCTAAGTTTGCTACAGACTGATTATAAACTCACGAAAAATTATGCGTTGAATTGTAAATGATTAAGTTCGGTTCACAGTTTTTCGATAGTTTACAATCTCGCAAGTTTTATTGTAAACTGACGATGTTTATAATATGACCGTGACATATCGGAGGTTAATTTTATTTTGTGAGTCCGGCAGTTTCCAAATTTAACAATATTAAAGTAATTTTAACCAAGAGTTTGATAACTTTTTTAAAAAACTACCCATTAAGTCTTTTAATTATAATATTAATCCACAAATTATTTGAATTTGTTAAAAAAATTAATTACGTACTTCCGGTATATTCTTCTCCACTTTTGGATGGTCTGGCGGCGACTTTTTGATCTTCCCCGGTGGTGGCTGTTGGTGTATTTGCTGCCATTCTATCTGGCATAATTTTTCAGTTATTCCCTGTATATTTCTTTCAAACATCCAGTCCTTCAACCAGAAAAACGCAAAAATAATAAACTTACGGCTTTAAATTTACTGATTCTCCAGAATGTCTCCCATCTTTCGAATCGCTGATGATCCAATTCCACACGTAATTTCAACTTTCCCACTAAATTTCCCTAATTGTATATCTTGAGCTGATAGTTTTTGTCTTGGAGATATTGATTAGAAGCGCTATTTCTTGGATGTTCCATTTAGCTGTTCGATTATAATTTGGTGGTCTGCTGAACAAGCTGCTATGTTTTCCAAAGCTAAAATAAGTAGGTTGCTACCCCATGGTTCCTGATATGAGCAAATTGCTTTTACCAGATCAAGAAATGTTAACCAAGGTTTGTACTATGAGGAAAATGCTGTGTCTATATCAACAGTTTCTATCCTAGGATTTTCAGTTTTAAAGAATGTTCACCAAGAGTTGCGGTATGGGCTACATGCTCTTTCTAGATCAACAATGTCTATCCTAGGATTCGTTATATAAGCAAAATGCTCTTACTGGACCAATAAATGGCAGACCATAACTAATTGAGGTCTTGGTATACCATTTATCTACCTGGAAAGAATAATTTGCTCGCACCACCAATCCTGGGGCAGTATTTATTGATCTGGAAGAGCATTTTGCTCAGTCTTGGTGTACCATTTGTTCACCTGGAAAGATCATTTTGCTCACTTCACCAATCCTGGGACAGTATTTTTTTGATCTACAAGGAGCATTCTGCTCATAGCACAATCTTTGATGAATATCTGTTGATCCAAAACAGTATTTTGCTCTTGCTGTACTATTTGTTTACCTGGAAAGAACATTTTGCTCATATCACCAATCCTAGGACAGCATTTGTTGATCTACAAAGAGCAATTTGCTCATAGCAGAATCCTTGGTAAACATTTGTTGATCTGGAAGAACATTTTGCTCATAATTAGTCATGATGTACCATTTTTCATCTGGAAAGAACATTTTGCTCACATCATCAATCCTGGGGCAGCATTTGTTGATCTACAAGGAGCATTTTGCTCATAGCACAATCTTTGATGATAATCTGTTGATCCGAAAGAGCATTCTGCTCTTAATTAGTCTTGGTGAACCATTTGTTCACCTGGAAAGAACATTTTGCTCACATCACCAATCCTGGTACAGCATTTGTTGATCTACAAGGAGCATTCTGCTCTTAATTAGTCTTGGTGAACCATTTGTTCACCTGGAAAGAACATTTTGCTCACATCACCAATCCTGGTACAGCATTTGTTGATCTACAAGGAGCATTTTGCCCATAGCACAATCTTTAATGATAATCTGTTGATCCGAAAGAGCATTCTGCTCTTAATTAGTCTTGGTGTACTATTGGTTCACCTGGAAAAAATATTTTCTCACATCACCAATCCTGGGGCAGCATTTGTTGATCTACAAGGAGCAAAATGCTCATAGCAGAATCCCCGGTGAACTTATTTGATCTGGAAAAGCATTTTGCTCATAATTATTCTTGGTGTACCATTTGTTCACCTGGAAAGAACATTTTGCTCACATCACGAATGGTCTTTCTAGATCAACATCTAATGGTTACGTGAGCATAATGTTCTTCCAGATCTAAAAATGTTTGCCAAGGATTCTGCTATGAGCAAAATGCTCCTTGTAGATCCACAAAAGCTGTCCCAGGAATGGTGACGTGAGCATAATGTTCTTCCAGATCTAAAAATGTTTGCCAAGGATTCTGCTATGAGCAAAATGCTCATAGCTGCTCAGGATTGTTGACGTGAGCAAAATGCTCTTCCAGATTTAAAAATGCTTGCCAAGGATTCTGCTATGAGCAAAATGCTCCTTGTAGATCAACTAATGCTGCCCAGGATTGGTGATGTCAGCAAAATGTTCTTTCCAGGTGAACAAATAGTACAAAAAGACTAATGATGAGCTAAATGCTCTTTCGGATCAAGAATGTTTTGCTCTGAGCAAAATGCTCTTTTTAAAGCAGATTTACTACGATCCCATTGATTATTATTTTTACAAGATTTTGAAGGTAGAGGATCCCTAAGATCCCTTTCAGTCTCTGTGCTACTTTATTTATTTATGAGCAAAATGCCCTTTCCAAATGAATAAATAGTAAACAAAGACGCGTCCAAAATGGCTTCTTTCGCTGGCTTTTCGGCAGTGACCGTATTCAAATCTCGCGAAACTATGTGCAAGACAAGTGACTGTAGGGTAAACTGTCCCACAGTGAACCACTTTTTACTAAGTCAGGGCTAGCTCTAGAGTTTGACTAGATATGTATAAAATTTATATGATAATTTATTCAGTAAAGTATTTCTTTTCGGTTTCTGTAAATATTTCAAGATTATATCCAGTTTTTTTTATTTTTGTTTTTAATTTAAAAAAAGGTAGCAAGTGGTTCATTGTTTTACCACGTAGTGTACACAGTGAACCATCATTAAGTACACAGTGAATCATTATAAAGAAAACCATAAATTAATGTTACATAAATTGTAAAAAATTTTGTTTATTTATTTTTTTCTACTTTTGAGCAAAAAATAGGGAAATAATAAGTATAAAAGTAAATATGGCAAAAGAATTTATTCTTTGAAACACATTAAACAAAGTGAACTCACTTTAAGGACAAACCATAACATGAAAATATAAAGATACAGGATGGTTAACGCAAATTTAAACCCGAAAAGTTAACCTCAAAAGAATAAAAAGAGTTTTTTTGTCTTGATGTACTTCCTTGTTCTCTTGGTTTGGGTAATAAATTTTTTATCACTTTTTAAGGCTAATGCCAAGTCAGGAACGTCCGGAAAAAAAAATAAAGTTTGGGCAGACTTTCTTCTTAAATAACTGACTTCATATTCAGAAGTTTGGATTCCCAAAACTTTAGCCACATAGTAGACTACGTCTTTATTTAACTTAAATTGAACTAATACAAAATCACCTAGTTCCGCATCTGTGGTCAGCGGACCTAACTTTTCTTTTACTAACATCATCCCATCTTCCGAAAAGTCGTCACTGTCTAGTACATTTTCAAGGTTTTGAAAGTATTTTTCAATGTTCGTATGATTAAAACCTGTAGCTCTTGCTAAACTACAAGGTTCTGGAGCTCTTAAAGTCAATTCTGGATGTCTCAGTCGAAAAGATCTTAACCATTCAACTCCAGCAAGTTTTTCTCGTTCCCAAGAATTTGGAAATTTTAGCTTATTAATTGATGCTGTCTCGTAAGCTAATTTCCGACAATCCACATTAGTCAAACCATAAAAGTGGTAGGCACAGTCTTTTAAATATTTAATGAGTGTTTTTTTCCTGTTCATTAAATATTTGGTTTACAGTATAGTTAGGGACAAATCTAACATTTTCAATAACCTCCAAATTTCTTGTTTTGGTATAATATCGTCTTAAAGTAGCATACGGTATTGATTTCATTTTAGCCGCATTTCTAATGGAGTGTCCATTTCTGATAAGTTCAAGGGCCTCCTTCATTTGTTCTTTTGTACATTTACCAATTTTTCTAGGCTTCTTAGTCCTCGCCATACTGAAAAAACAAACAAAAAATAATATAAAATGTAGCTACACATAACATGGTACACAGTGAACCAGGTTCACTGTGTACTACACCATGTTGATTCACTGTTGGACATAGTGCATTAAAAAATATAAACATAATTTATTATCCATATAATGTATTTAAATAAAATACATTTGATTGCTAAATGATCTAAACATTATAAATTTTGCTATCAAATACAAACATGAACAAAACTCATGTTAGATTTTGCTCAGGAACAAAAAGTAAAATATTATTATTTTTTTTTTACGTACCTGAAATTTTACAATAATCGACAAAATCTACACAACTCACTGTACGCTTTTAACTAAACGGTTAAATGAAGATTAACATCACGTGGCCTCAAACAGCCCCTTGCGTGGGTTTTTAGAACTGATACGTTAGCCGTAATGGCGGATGATTCACTGTGTACCGTGGTTCACTGTGGGACAGTTTACCCTATTACTAAAAACTTTCCAGCATTTCTTGTCTTCAAGCTTCTCATCAAAAGATCCAGGATACTGGGGATAAAAACAAAATGCTCTTTCCAGATCAATAAATAGTAAAGGCACGTTCAGAATAGTTTCTTCCACTGGATTTTTAGCAATGATAGTCTTACTAAAACTTTCTAGCATTTCTTGTCTCCAAGTTTCTCATCAAAAGATCCAGGATACTGGGGATATTTACAAAATGCTCTTCCCAGATCAATAAATAGTAAAGAAACGTTAAAAATAAATTCTTCCACTGGTTTTTTGGCAGTCGAAACTCTCTAGCATTTCTTGTCTCCATCAAAGTTCAAAGATACTGGGAGAATAAACAAAATGATGAATAAATAGTAAAGTAGGTTTAAAGTGGGGATAGGCGATAGTGTCAAACGCTGCAAAATAGTCAATAAAGTGACAGATCAATACATTTTTACAGAAAAAAGATATTAGCATTGTTGTTTTAATGTTAAAAGTTTTAAACTTTATGAATAATTGATATACAATATATTGGTTAAAAATCTTTAAAATAAAATTAGGAAATAAAAACTTTTATTATAGTTATAAAATTTATTAATGTTTTTAAAACATTACGGTATCTAGTAGTGTAATTTTCCGTTTTTCAATTAAATTTTTGTTGATAGATATTTGAGAAAAAGAATCTGTTTTTTTTAAATTTATTTCCATTGAAGTTATCCATGGAAAAACTTTATATTATTACGTTTTATTTATAAAATCGTTGATAGATTTGTAAGCTGTCGGAAGTTCGCTGAATTATGGACAACAGAAACTGGAAACTTTCTGAATATTTGTTTATTTGGGACAGGGGGGATTAAATCTAGTCTTTATTTTATAGTATCAACTTTTTCGGTTTTCTCCAGCTGTTAGTTACAAATTTTCAAATTTGTAGTAAAATTAAACAAAAAAAAAATCCGGCTTGAAGGACCAATAAAAATACCAAACATAATAATAAACTCTGGCTTTTGAAGCGCGACGACTTGTTAATTCTACTCGAATTACCATTTCAACAGCTGAAGGAAATCTGTAATCCGTTCTTAAAAAAGATTTCTACTAATTTTTTTCCTATAATTTCTAAAACGGTATTTATTTGTTAACGTACCCATGGTAGTTTGCTGGCGTTTGTACGAAAGATCGCTCTGTAGAGTGATTAAAATTCAAATCTGACAGATTTGATACAAATGGAGATTTTCGAGCAGAATTTTAACAACCGTATCAAATTCTCGGCTTTATATATTAGTTGAACATTTGTAAATAATTGTTTCCACAATTGTACAATAGTAATAATTTTTTTTAGAATTACTGGTGCATAATATGCTCAATGAATTTAATATAAGGTGTTCTAGTAAAGCGATCGTTTTTATTTGTCTGTTTTCTCTTCCTTCCAGAGTTGCCCTTCAAACTGATGTTTATATTTAAAATGAACTTAAACTACATAATTTCGTGAGGCGATCAATAAGAGGCGACCTTGTGCACGAAACGAAATCTGCTCCTATTATGTTTAAATTGAATTATAGCATATCCCCCAATATCATTATCTAACCTTCCGATATTACACCCGTTAGGTATATAAATACGCTGCTGCGTGCACTTTGCGAATATTTTGCATCGACCATGAGTTCCGGCAGAGAGTTTTTGAAAGTCGAGGAAAAGTGTCCGTCCGGGAGGTGCAGTCCAGTGCTTTCTTGGTCCCCTCTGCCGCAAAGGAGGCAGCTTAACTTTGTCAAGAGCTCCAGCAGCAAGGTGAAGGTAACTAAAAATGGGAAATACCCTTCTCAAAAAGAATTAACTCACCACTTGGTAAATTAGTTTTTTATTTTATTTTAAAAAACAAAAATTAGAAAAACAAAGCTTTTTTTAGAGTTATGTTTGATAGTTTTTTAAACAATAGACTTTTCATACAGAATTAATAACGTTAATAGTTTAAATTTTTTCAAAAAATGTGTAAAATTACTTTGTGTACCTAGGATAAGTTGTGTTACAATTTTTACATTTTGTTTATTTATTTATTTATATATTCAACGGGTAAACCAATTTACAATAATAATAATAGTAAAAATATTCACAACATTCCTAATTAAAAATTTAAAAGCCATGAAATGTAAACTGATACACAAATTATAATAAAATTTTAGTCATTTCATAACTCTTTCTCAAAAATAGTTACCAATAGAATAACTGTATTATTTAAACAAAGAAAAATCAAAGCCAATGTCACAAAATGTTTATTTAAAGTATTGACAGCTACTAGCCTCGTCCTATCTATAGGCCATCATCAGGCTAAATATATAGTTAGGCCGAAACTAGAAGCTGTCAATACTTTAAATAAAAATTTTGTGACATTGGCTTTGATTTTTCCTTGTCTAATGATCAGTCACATTTGTGATATGGATGATTTACTTCTTTTGTATTATTTAATATATTAGCACCCCAGGCTTTTTATTTTGAATTGATTTATTTTTTCAATAACTTAAATTTTATTATAATTTTCTTTTGGGGTGACTAATTATGATTGATTGTTCGATCTTCTACTACTGTAACAGTTTTTTTAAACTACAATTTATTTTTCATTTTTAGATTGATTTACGAATTAGTTTTTTGTGGTCATCATTTCGCAATCTCATTATTTTTATTTAAAATTTCACTTAAACTTTCTTAAAACTAAAAAAAGCCATTTTTAAACTCCTTATTCTCCCCCCGTATACTGTATATCCTTTTTATTTATTTATTTATTTATTTTTTATTCACAATAAATATAAATTTTTAAATTTCTCTAAAAATAGAAAAATAAAACTCGTAATGTATTAAATTTATCAAAAAAAAAAACAGTAAAACCAAAACCCAAAATACAGTAGAGGGTGACAATACCATAACTTCAGCCAACACTCGAAAATTTGATATCAAAGTTTAAGCTCCATCAGATGTTTTTTAAACTTGAAAGTTGACACATTAAAAATTGAATGTCCTCAATGGAGTTAGCTAATCTGAGTGTCCTAGGGAGAAAACTGATTGCCCACTCTGTGTGCTTTAATTTCAACTATTTCTGTCTCGAGAACCTTTAAATTTCACTTAAACCTTCCTAAAACTAGAAAATCCATTCCTAAGCTGGTCAGTGGGCCTTAGTGTATACTGTATTTTTTTAAACCCTCAAGTATCTTTATTTTACACTTTTACTTCTCCCGAGAACCTTAAAATTTCACTTAAACATTCCTAAAACTTGAAAAACCATTCCTAAACTTTTCATTCTCCCCCCCTATTCTTTATTAACACACCCAGTATTATTATTTTCTATTTTTTAGTTCGGTTAGTGATAAAAGCTTGTTTTTTCAGTTTTTTTTAAACTATCATCCATTTTTAATTTTCGGGTTTGATTTATCAATTAGTTTTTTGTAGACATGTTGTATTTCTTAGGAACCATTTCGCAATAATAATTTTTATTTAAAATTTCACTTACACTTTCCTAAAACTTAAAACACCATTCTTCAACTTTTTTATTCTCCCCCCCATATACTGTATATCTTTTTTAACCCACCTTGTATGCTTTAATTTCAATTATTTCTGTCCCGAGAACCCTAAAACTTCATTTAAACCTTCCTAAAACTAGAAAAACCATTCTGAAACGTTTTATTCTCCCCCGTATACTGTATATAGGTACTTTTTAACCCGCCTTGTATGCTTTTACCACTTTTACTGTCCCGAGGACCTTAAAATTTCACTTAAACCTTCCTAAAACTAAAAATACATTCCTACACTTTTCATTATCCCCCGTATACTTTTTTTAACACACACAGTACATTTATTTTTCATTTTTTAGTTCGATTTATCACTTAGTTTTTTTGTGGACCTTTTTTACGACAAAGCTTCACTGTTTTTTCTGATAACTTTAATCAATCAAGTTCTCCATCGTATAATATTTAAATTAAAAATTTCCCACTGAAAATTTATAAACCTTGGCGGTCCTAATAATTAGCGCAGTTGTATTATATAACGGAAAATATTGTCGCGTGCATAATGAGTGTTTTCCACTTTCCCCTTTGATTAAATTTTTTATCACTTTAACATTTTCTTCTGGCCGAAAAACATGTTACATAAAAAGACAACAAATGCATTGAACTTTTCTTTTTCTTTAAAAATATAGTTTTTTTTATAAAAATCATCCGGTATTAGCAAACACTATTTTCCGTGTGGCATACATAGCCCGGAAAGTAGTTGTTTTACCTTTAGAAGTACGGTAAAAACCTTGGGAAATTTGATTTACATTTTTGCAAGACATCTTTTAATATCATTAAAAATACATTATTATTATGGAGTTAATTAATTTGCTGTTATTAGCAAAAGGAAGAAAATCCTGAACCGCTATATCCAAACTGCGATTTTACCATTTGGTTGAGATCTTGTCAAGAAGAAATAAAAACCCCCCTAAATGGACAAATATCAGGTATATAACACATAAAAGAACATTTTTTAACTTTGTTATATATTTTTCTTCAACTCTAAACAAGATTTTTATCCTTTTTCATTTTTCCGTATTTTTAAACTAAGAATCTAGTACATTTATAGGTTATGTTCCAAAATGGTTGAAGGGTTCTTTAATACGCAATGGCCCCGGTTCATTAAAAGCAGGTAACGAAGAATTTACCCATCTTTTCGATAGCTCGGGGTTGTTACATAAGTGAGTATACCTGTTAAAAAATTAATTCCTGATGCAAAAACAATTTTTATTGTAGATTTTGTATCCAAAATGGTAAAGATAACGTACCAATGTCGTTTTTTGCAGTCTGATGTGTACAAAAAAAATTGGGGAGCTAATAGAATAGTTTTTAGTGAATTTGGAACGAAAGTGGTCGAGGATCCATGTCATTCCGATATTTAAACGGTGCGTAATTTATAAAACTATAAATTAATTATTATTAAATCTGAATAAATAGTGTGGAAACCACTTGTGGAATAAAATTAATTCTACTCTGAGGAATTAAAAACACTATTTGAAATAAAACATAACGATATACAAGTTGATCCAACGTGAATCCAACACAGTTCTTCTTTTTGCATTTACTTTGCTCTTAAGATAACCCCATAAAAAATGTAGATGTTTTGGATGTTTTAAGGATAGCGACTATTTTTAACAACGAATCCTCGGACAATTCAATGATTTCGGTGTATCCCTTCGGAGATGAACTGTACGCCTTTGGAGAAACGCCCATGATACATCGTATTAATCCCGACACATTAGAAACTAAGGAAAAAGTAAATATTGGAGAATACGTGTCTATCGTTAATCATACGTCTCATCCTCATGTCTTAAAAGACGGTACGTTATATATAATTGATCATATATACCTTGTCCAATATATATATATATATAGGTGCACGTGACAGCTGTCAGAACGGGACCATGTTGCCAAGCATTGAAAATAGTATTAGAATCTAGTAAATATCAGACGAAGTTTCTCTAATATTCTTCTTTTTTATTTGAGTACAAAATTAAGCTAGGTTAGTTATACAGGTAATTAGAAAAATAGGTTATGTGTAATTAGAAAAATAGGTTATGTGTGATTGCCTAAACAAAACTTATTTAGTGTGATTTTAGTTATTAAAAAAGTTTTATTTTGATGTTAATACCTCAGCACTAAACTAGAATTTTGAATTTTAATGATTCTGAACTATTTAAGTATTAATAAGGTATGTATAAATTACTATCCACTTAATTGTTCTAAAATGCTTTATAAATATTAAATATATTTGTTATCTAAAATAGCTTTTAGCTAATATCAAAATTTCATCTGATAAATCATGTTTGACCGCGGCAACATATGGCGCAATTGTGCCAACATAAAATTATTTTAGCACGAGTTATGTTCGTTTTGAATTTTGTATTTTATTAGTCCCGGAGTTGTATTTTATATAAAATTAATTACGAAACCTTTCTTAAAGCCGTTATTTATTTTTAATAATAACTTGCGGCCTACGAATTTCAATATTTACCAAATTTACAGTGAAAAAAAGATACTGATTGACAGTAGCAAACGAACGAAGGAAGCCAAACGAATCAAGCGATTTGTTCACTTTGATGACGTGCACCTATATTTATCTTAGAACAAAAAGATACAGGAAGGAGTCTGTCATATATTAACTTTAAGAAAAATTTGCGACGGAAGTCGGCCATCTTGAAGCTCCTTGTATGACTCATTGTTTATGTTTACAGTATGCTGTCAAAGCAATATTTGCATATAAATGTCAAAAATTAGCGCATAGACGTATCATTTGGTTTTTTTTATACACAAAATAATTTACACTAAATTTTTTCACATACTTGATTGGTTGGAATTTAATCAAAATAAAGACCCTAATATAAATTTAATTTTTTTACGGTACGGCATTGGAAACGGAAATTAAAATTGACATTTGGCCGCCATATGCAAGCTCCTTTCTGGACTCAAGGTCATTTTGCATATACTCCTTCCGGTTTCTTTTTTGTTCTAAGATATTTTATACATAGTTTGCTTTAGGGGAAATTGGGGCAAGTTCTAACAGATTACACCATTCGATCAATTTAGCGAGATTGAAATTAGTTTTCTTCATTTGACATCTTAAAAATTAACTTTTTCTCTATTATTTAGAAAAACACGTTTCACTTATTAATACTCCACTTTTGGAGTAGGTTTAACCTCCTGTGTGGAGGTAGGTATTAACCATGGATTTTAATATGGATATGATCCACAAAACAGACTATAACCAATAGAAGTGAAGTCCTGAGTAAAAAAATTAAGTTTAAAACCCATCCACCTGAAACGCTAGTTACAAATGAGGTGTCTGGATTGTCCTAGCAGTTAAGTCATTAATGAAAGAAGAATTTAAGCTATCGCTGTTGTTACAGAACTTGATCATAGCGGTGTTTTTAAATGGAATCTGTATTTTTGCTATAGAAATAGGTCTTTTGTTAATTCGAATGAACATTGTCACTTGTTTATGCGTATAGTTTGGCGTGAACAAGCCCCCGTCTCCCCTACTTATTTAACAATTAGTGGCATCTGTTATTTGTCCCGTGAACTTTTAGGTACAGTTTACAACTTGGGTATGTCAGCTTATTCCACCGGTATACATCATCATATAATTGAATTTCCAAAAACAGAAGACGGTAATATTAATAGGTGGAATATTTACGTAAAGAAATTTCATTTGTGGATACTTTTAGGTATGTCTAAATCTATGTTTAAAAACGCTCGTATAGCTGCTTCTATACCCGCTAGATGGCGCCTTCATCCGTCGTACATGCACAGTTTCGGTAAGTTCTCGAAACAACATATATTTAGAATTAATAAAATTAAAAAATTTGTTCCTCACTGCTTATTTTAGGTATAACGGAAAATTATTATATAATCGTGGAACAACCTTTAAGTATATCAGTTCCCGGTATTCTTAGGTCTAAATTAAATAACGAACCTCTAGCTGGTTGTTTTAGATGGTATCACGAGGAAAAAGTGGGTATTTTTTTTCTGAATTAAGATTTTTTACTACAGTCGGTTATTTTTTTCAGACAAGGATAACAGTTATCTCCAGATCGAACGGAGAAATATTTAAGACGTTTTTCGCCGACTCATTTTTCTATTTGCACGTAATTAACCAGTATGAAATGGACGATCACATAATTTTAGATATTTGTATGTACAAAGATCCTTCGATGTTGGATTGTATGTATATTGAAACGATGAAGGTACATAATATATCCAAACTATTCGAAAATACGATTAAAAAATACCGCAAAAATAATTTTGTCATCGATACCTAATTATTAAAAAAAAAATGTGGCCGCGTAATTTCAAATAACTTTAACAATATTTTAAATAAGTGAATTACAATAATGGACTATTTATTCATAGCGGAAATAGGAAATCACTTTCTTTGAGACTATACACGCACAGAGCCCTCGATATTAATACGTTAAAATGTTTGTAGACTATGCAACAAAATCCGGACTACGCAAAAATGTTCAGAGGTCGTCCGGCTCGATTCGTCATGCCTTTAAATCCCGATGGAAATGTTAAAACGACTACTACGAATTTAGTCACTTTGAAAAATGTCCGCGCAAAGGCTTACTACATGCCCGACAAAAATATTTTGGTACAACCCGAGAAACTGTGCGATTTGGGATGCGAAACGCCTAGGATTAATTATGAGAATAATCTAGGTACGTAAACCCGTTTAAATCTCAATTTGGTATCGTACATACATATCGTGTACATAACTCGTTGGAAAGTGTATTCACAATGTCCAATTAGTCCAAAATGACTTAAAGTTCAAGGTCAAACATGTGCCACGTCCCCCTATTGAATAAACTTGCAGTTGTTTTTACTTACTGCGGTTATTTTCTATAATTTGTTTAATTTTTCCTCTTATTTGTGTATTTCTTAATAAGTCATTAACTACATTTGAGGTTAGGTAAAGAAACATGCTTGAGGAAACTAATGAAATTATTTCGTGATTATCAATGTCCTTGGGATATTCGGACCAAAATTTTTAGCATTTTAGATTAACTTTTATTTATCAAATAAAACTAATTATTTGTCGATATTTTCGAGATTTAATTCGGCAAATCGCGACATGTTTAAATTTCAAATTGTCAAAAGTTTGACATGACATAATGACGTTAAGCCAGGTTTACCGTTCGAATTAGTTGTTCTTCAATTATGAAATTTGGAAAAGTATAGAATTTGTTTTTCAATTGTGATTTTTTTAATAAATCACTAATGTTGTATTATATTATAAAGTATTTAATATATAACCTCCGGTTTGATTTTTCCTTCTTAAAAGGGTACTTATTGTGAACCCTACCTATAGTGATAATTTCCCTAGGGACATTATCAGTCTAATCAAGCGTTGATTGGTTAGTTTTAAACACGTGACTAAAAATAAACTATTTTGATTGTTTTTATGCCGATGCCAAAAGTTATCAAAGAAATGTAGAGACTCAGTTTTTTATTGTAGATTATGCAGAGGTGATGGGGTATTAAAAATATGATGTTTTCTCTCAATGTTAATAGTTAGGGGTGTACAAAATCATACAAGGAAATCAATTAATTTTATTGTATTTATTATCACACGGTTTTTATGTCGATTTGAAAATTCAACTTTTGGAAGACTTAAATAGTCCGCAATTCATTCTGTAACGTAGATAACCCAAAAGTAAAGTTAGCTACATAAGGGTCGACGTAGAATCGCAATTCTGTCATGTTCTTTTTTAAAATTTTGATCCTCAAACTACAATTTTTGTCTAACTTTTACTGCAGACACGGTTACAAATTTTTTATGAGAAGTTCTAACTGTTCTGTTCTTGCAGTATGATACAAAACAAGATTTATATGATATTGACATTATTCAAATTTAAAAAAAAATGTGGAGAAAAGCTAACTATACTTAGCTGTAAACAAATGTAAGATACAGAACACTAATATATTTTGAAAAATCTTCAAACTTCAAATTAGACTGACCTTTTTGTAACTGGCTATTAGCTATAAGTTCATAAAACATCTAAATCAGAAAGTGGGTTACTTCTCAATTTCCAGTTTTCTTGAATACATCAGTCTTATGTTTTATTTATTTTTTAGGTAAACCTTACAGATACTTCTACGCTATTAGCGCGGATGTAGATGCAGAAAATCCGGGAACTGTAAGTACATCGACTAAGAAAATAAATTACGTTTCAACGTATTTATTTTTAGTTGATAAAAGTTGATATTGAATCAAATTCGACTAAAACCTGGTGCGAGACAAACTGTTATCCCAGCGAGCCAATTTTCATACCCAGCCCTGAGTCCAAGGTAATTACCATTAAATAATACTCTGTCAGTATGTATTGTAGATGTAACACCAATGGGGATTCTATTACCAAATTTTTAAAATTGATAATATAAAACACTTTCTGTCTGCAACATTATTAAATGTATTGTTTATTTATTTTGATTAATATCATACGGTCTCCTACTGAAACAAGAAACTTGGCCGGGTAGCCCTGGCAGCTCAGGACACAAATTATACCGAAGAAAAAGAATAAGAACCGTTTGGTCTGTTTACGTTTCTTCAATTAATTTTTTGATGTTTTAAATCATAGTTTACTAACTATTAGGAATTATTCAAAACAATAAAAAAGACTTCCCATTCAGCAACTCTCCACCTTGCGGAAAAACGTCTTTGGACATAAGAGTCTGCCTTTGGCGGTATTAATTGACATAGAAGGCGCGTTTGATAAAACTACCTTCCTATCCTAAAAAAAAACGATATTCCCAGATTAGTAACTGACTCGGAGAGAAGCATTTAACGAGGTCTGCAGATTACAAATTGAACCGGCTTGCTATCCTGATACACTACAACCTTTGCATATCTATTGAGCTGCCTTTG
Source organism: Ophraella communa (assembly GCA_035357415.1). Classification (NCBI taxonomy): domain Eukaryota; kingdom Metazoa; phylum Arthropoda; class Insecta; order Coleoptera; family Chrysomelidae; genus Ophraella; species Ophraella communa. Next base: position 14,214,567 of record CM068992.1, read on the forward strand.
TATTTCTGCCTGCCTTTCCGATGAAGTTCAACATCCTTGATAGTGGCCAGTTCATATAGCCTGCTGCTTCCGATTTTTCCTCTACAAGTTCTAGCCTTCACAGCATGCCAACCTTTGAGCCCCTCTAAGCATTTGAATATCCCCAACCTGCTGGGTTTTGCTCCACCAGATTCAGTAGTAGAATAGTTCATCTTTGAGTCCACGTTTTCCCACACAACTGCCTGTATCCCCCAAAGGCAATTATACCTTTTGAATTCGTGGATTCCATGCAAGCTTCTGGTCAAATATGATACCTAGGTATTTAGCCTGACTTACAAATGGAATTTCTTGATCGCTGCTGGTTTTAAGCCTTGTAGAGGTATTTTCCTGGTGAAGGTGTTTTTCGATGATTGACCGATAATCTGTCATCTTCGTACTAGTTTCTCCCTTCAAAGTCTTCAGCGAGCTCTGAATGAAGTCTGGTTTTAAGCCTTGTAGGGGTATTTTCCTGGTGAAGGTGTTTTTTGATGATTGACCGATAAGCTCTCATCTTCTGAATGAAGTCTGGTTTTAAGCCTTCTAGAGGTATTTTCCTGGTGAAGGTGTTTTTTGATGATTGACCGATAAGCTCTCATCTTCTGAATGAAGTCTGGTTTTAAGCCTTCTAGAGGTATTTTCCTGGTGAAGGTGTTTTTTGATGATTGACCGATAAGCTCTCATCTTCTGAATGAAGTCTGGTTTTAAGCCTTGTAGAGGTATTTTCCTGGTGAAGGTGTTTTTTGATGATTGACCGATAAGCTCTCATCTTCTGAATGAAGTCTGGTTTTAAGCCTTCTAGAGGTATTTTCCTGGTGAAGGTGTTTTTTGATGATTGACCGATAAGCTCTCATCTTCTGAATGAAGTCTGGTTTTAAGCCTTGTAGAGGTATTTTCCTGGTGAAGGTGTTTTTTGATGATTGGCCGATAAGCTCTCATCTTCGCAGCAGTTGTCCATTTCTTTCAAAGCCTCCAGCGAGCTCTGAATGAAGTCTGGTTTTAAGCCTCGTATAGGTATTTTCCTGGTGAAGGTGTTTTTTGATGATTGACCGATAAGCTCTCATCTTCTGAATGAAGTCTGGTTTTAAGCCTTGTAGGGGTATTTTCCTGGTGAAGGTGTTTTTGATGATTGGCCGATAAGCTCTCATCTTCGCAGCAGTTGTCCACTTCCTTCGAAGCCTCCAGCGAGCTCTGAATAAAGTCTAAGTGCAGATGGAGCTTTATTGCTTGACCCTTCTCAATTTACAGGTACAAAAAGGCTTACCACTGCGAAAAAAAACTAACAAATGATGATTTTAAGCAAAAATGAAATTGTGAAGTCTGCAGGGAACCACTGAATTGCCTCTTTCACTCTCCAAGCCGAATAAAACAATCAAACAATTGTAATATTTAATATTGGGGGTTGTATGGAATAAACACTTTTCACACTAAAAGACATTAAACTATATTTTCTATGAATGAATTAGTGTACAACACTTAATTACTATAAATAATCAGCAACATAGTGAACTTGATCATGAATATCATATATTGAACTCGTCGTATATGCATTGCCGTGTATTTATTTCTATCTTTTGTTTATTCAACCTTTGTTAACGACACGATGTGACATTGAACGTGCCATACTATAAACAAACTACGATGGTCTAGGCCATCGATATTCTTAATAAACAATTTAATTAAATATACAAAATATACGGGGTGTTCTCACCACACAATGTATTTTACCTTAGAACAAAAAGAAACAGGAAGGAGTCTGTCATATATTAACTTTAAGGAAAATTTGCGACGGAAATCGGCCATCTTGAAGCTCCTTTTATGACTCATTGTTTATGTCTTAGACAAGGAAAGAGAGAGGACGCGTAACCCGAGTCGTGAAACTGTTACCACTTGCCACATAGTCGATGTGGTCAGTGGCGTAACATAATGTTTACAATACATTTTTCCAACATGATAGGTAATAATTGTATGTTTCTTAGATACAAATAATAGGTTGGTATCAAAGGAAGGAAGTGAATAAAATTTACTAGTAATTATAAAAAATCTTTATTTGTTATGAAAATATTAACATAATTAATCTATAACTACCTTAATATTAAATAAATACTTAAATTAAAACTGTTTATTTGCTGATATTAATAGTGATGTTTGACTATAGAACATTTTTGTTCACCATTTAAACCATTAGACAAAAAATATCCAAAATATGTCATTAATTGCAACTATCATTAAAACAACAGCTTCTTTGGCTAATTCATTTGAATCATCATCCAAATCAACCCCAAAATTGACTAACCGTAGAAACTTTTACCATTCCATACCAAGTGCTGCCGAATTGACATCTCATCAATGATAAGAGAACAAAGTAATGGTTTATTTGAATTTTCTATAAGTTTACTCAGAGTATTGAATTATTCAATTGTGAAAAGTGGGTATTTTTTATTTTTAGACATTGCATTTTTTGTAACAATTGCTTATTTATAACTACTCACATTTTCTAATAAAATGGCTTTTTCATTATCAATCAAGTTCTTATTTTTCAAACTGGTTATTAATTGTTTAAGGAAAACAACTTTTCTTTTTAGCCTGTTTATAGATTGTTTCAATACCCTAATTTTTCTAGTCTTCTCTTAACTTCTAATAGTTTCTAGAAGTAACTTCCATTTCAGTATTTTTAACCAGGACAGTCAGCTGTTGGGTTTAATGACTGTGTTGAGGAAGTAGAAGGACCAGGTTCTATTACTCTGAATATATATTCTAATGGTGGTGCTCTCTCTTTTTTGCCTAGTAAAAACAATATTTTTATATAAATATTTCCAATTCTTTACAAAAAATTTAGAATTATGTTTTACTTAGGAACTGCCAAAGTGTTTTATTGTTATTAGTTATGTAGGTACATACCTTTACCTGGGTTGCAAAGTTTGGTGTGGGCAACGCTGATGAAAAATTATTGGAACAGCTTCATGGAACTGCAAATGTAGTCTTGAATTTACATCAAGTTTTATATATAACCAACATTCCCTCAAAGTGTTTTGATCCTCAAAAAGTCTATCATTTTTAGTTGGTTCCCAAATCCTTAATTTTGGTGTTACATATCCATAATTTGTGTTTTTCTACATCTGTAGGAAAGGCTGTAACAAAAAATAAAAAAGTTCATAAAATACCTACATGTTTTTCTAGTGAAAATTCTCCTATTTTACAGTGAATAATTCTTTTTGTCGTTTTGAGTTAGTCCTTTTTGCATTAATCTCCCTATTGAAATGAATAGCTAGATTTATTTGGAGAAACTTAAAAATATGCTTAACTACGCCATTGGTAAAATGGCTGTTTGTTTTGAAAGCAAAGAAAAATATATTATTTATGCAGATTTTAGAATGAATATTATTAAAACCGCGTTATCCAAACACTATAATTAGATGAATTAAAAGACCGAATAATTACATACTTAAATATAATTGCTCAAAGATAACTCTTTTTATCTTTTAAAAATAAGAAAAATCTACAAAGGTCATTGTATATACAATCGTTTGTTTACCTGTAAAATGAAATTCCTATCTCTCACTTTTCTCGCCAAAGGCGACTTCGGCATCCTGCTAAGCTCACCAATTCACCATTATTCAAGTTCAAAAAATAATTCACTATCTCAATAATTTTCACTTAAAAATTCACAAATAATGCACAAGCTGTATTCGCTTTGTTTGCCGCTACAGAAATAATGGCGGCTGCTAAAAATGTGTCACAGAACATGCAAGCTCAAAATAAGAAAAGCGTAAAGTGCGGTATCCATATCGCCTTTCCCCTAATCTAAGGTTTATGCGTTTATAGTATTACTGTCAAAGCAATATATGCATATAAATGTCAAAAATGAGCGCATAGGCGTATCATTATCGGTTCTTATAAATACTAAATTATTTAGAACACTAACAATGGTATTTACACACCTGATTGGTTGAAATTTTATTAAAAATGAAAACCTTTGATATAATTTTTTATTTTTTGCGGTACGTCAATGGAAACAGGAAATTAAGAAATTGACCAATTGGCCGCCATATGCAAGCTCCTTCTTTTCTGGACTGGGTTGCAAGGTCATTTTTGCATATACTCCTTCCTTCCTGTATATTTCCTTTTTGTTCTAAGTATTTTACTTCTACCATTTTGCGATTAACGAAGAACAAGCTACTGGGTGTAATATTTTTTTAGGGAGGAAAGATGAAGGAGTGATTCTGCTACTGCGATGGTATGGGGGGGAGAAGATGCTACCAACCACGTAGGATTATTAATACTGGACGCGGGTTTCTTTTCACCGAATTAGGAAGAGCGGATTTCCGAACGCCTTCTCCGGCTCCGAAATGTTCTGCACGGTTGTGGTACTTGCCGTCGAAATAAGAAACGTCAAGTTTAAATTAAAATAAGCATATATATATATTTCTATTGTTTATATTACAATGTTTTTCAATAAATAATAAACTGTATAAGTCGACAACAACACAGTTAATAAAATATACTTGTTGAAAAATGATAGGTCTACGTATTTGATAAATAAATAAAAAAAAAAAAATGTATTTTTGTAGAGGGATTAATTGTCTGCGTTCTTTGAAAAACGATTTAAAAGTACTTATTCCTAAATTAATATTAGAAAAATAAAAGTTTTAAAAATTTAAACTATATTAACTAAAAAAAAAAAAAGAAAATAACTGACAATAAATGAAAATCCTTTCATATCATCGGATGTCTCAAAAATCTAAATCACTAAAATTTTCCTGCCGTTCATATAGATTATCATCAAAATTACATCGACCGAAGCTTCAATAACCTTTATTTATTAATGGAATTGTAAAATATCCATGCAAATACCAAAAAAAAAGAGCTTGACACAAAATAGTAAAAATTTCTGAAATACGTCCAGGGTTCCAACGTTTTACAATTTGACAGCTGAAGCGGTAATGTTCCGCGTTCAAGGAACACAAAAAAGAAAGAAAGTCCTTCTTGAAGCGCTTGGTTTATTCCAAATTTACTTACTTTAGTATCCTACAGAAGTGCCATATAAAAAAAGAATAATAAAAATTCTACTGGTTGTGCATACAACAAAAAAAAAGTACTTCTTTAATTTTTTTTACTCTTAACCTTGCTTTTTTAGGATATTTCCGTTACATAAATCTCTACGTTAGTAAGTAAGTTAATTTTATTTATTAACGGAATTGTAAAATATCCATGCAACAATACCGAAAAAACGACATAAAAACAGTAAAATTCTGAAGTACGTCACGTTCCAACGTTGACAATTGATACAGCTGAAATAATGTTCCGCACGTTCAAAGGAATACAAAAAGAAGAAAAATTAAAAGAGACTCTCTCTTTTTAACCGCTTGGTTTTATCCCAAATTTGCTTACTTTAGTATAGCATAGAACAAAAAAAAGGACTTTTTTAATTTTTTTACTCTTGTCCTTGTTTTTTTAGATCTTTTCGGTAGATAAATCTACGTTAGCGGAATAAAACAAACATCTATATATACCAGCTGGAGCCGAATAATCCTTAACGTCTAATAATCTACTTGTCTTTGGCATATGGTACGTCTTTCCATTTTTGAGACATCGTGAGCTTGTTTAACAGTGGAAGCGTTAGTTCTGTCGTCAGATTTATCACAAATTAATTCGACGAAATCGTCATTGGATATTGTTTTAAAACGTGGAAAACTATTGCAAATAGTGCTCTTTATATATCACATTCGTTTTTCATCTTTTATCCAAACTTCCATCGGTCGTTTACGAAAGTTTCGTGTAACTCGGCGGTGAGAAATTTCTTCCTCAAGAACTTGAGGTGATGTGTACAAGGGTAGGCAGGATATCAGCGTTATCAAGACGACTTTCCAGAAGAAATCCATCGTTCTTATGCGAATTCCGCATCTACAAATTAGAAAAATAATAATAAAAAACAAAAATTTTATAAAACCAACAATTCGTGTGTGTGTGTGTGGCATCATTTTTTATGTTAAAGTTTTTTTTTGCTAGGTTGAGCAAGAAAATAGCCTTCCATCATAAAAAAGGATTGCTGCCAGCTTGATTAGACCCAAAAGATAATTTGGAGCTCTTCTATGGCTGGCTTTATCCACCCATCAATCTCAACAACTTCAGACGACCTGGAGAGCAGCTCTCTAAACGTATTATTCCCCGTTGATTACAGCTCATTCTTGATTTTTCGTAAGTTGTAGGTTTGTCCCAAACTCTAAGAAACTCCCCTTTTCTTACAAGGTGACTTTCCTGCTTTTTAGAGCGAGACAATCCTAAATGAGAGCGATCTCCTGATTCTTCTTCAGCACATGTCTACACTTCTGACGCATATCTTGAATTGAATTTTTTAACTGAGTATCTCTTGAATTCTGAACTTCCCCTCTAGCTATAGTGTCTATCGTGGTCACTTGAACCCTCCGAGGTTTGTAGAAACATTTATTTTCAAATCAGGCTTAAACGTTTTGTAAAAGAAAAACAACTACTTCCAGGACTATATATGCTGCATTGGACACTTAAAACCACATTTCAGTAGGAAAATCAACGTGATGGCGACAAAACCAAGCTGATATTTAAGACACATATTTTTGCTGGGATGCCGAGATGGTTTGATTCGTGAGAGACAGAAGTTTAACGAAAGGCAGAAATCGTATGAATTAATTTCATAGTCATTTTTTTAAGCAAGGCTAGTAGCATATATTTATGGCGATTAGCGAACCAAAACTAGCTGAGGAAGCTTCAAAGTTTTTCAGGAAAAGAAACTCAGTTCCAATACATTATCCACTGAAGAACTATCAACAGTGATCCAAAGCTATGAAAAAGAAATTCCAGATGGAAGACGAAAAAAAAAGGAGGTTTTTGACTTTTTGCTTGGAGAGGCAATCAAGTCGCAATCTACATAAGATTAACTTTTTCCCCAGAAGGAATTTGATAATATAAAGGGAATTGAACAGAAAAACACAACTGAAGGCGAAAGTGAAAATTTTGGCAAGTAGCAAATGCTTTGGTAAGAACTTCATCAAACGAATATTCTAAAAATGCCCAGTTAGATTATTCTTTGAAATTAATGAAAACAAATAGAGGACCAAAGATTGTACGAGGGTTGTCTGAAAAAGTTTCCGACCTAACAAAGATACTAGACATTTTTTTTTTTCAAATTAATTTTTTCTTTTTTCTTTTTGTAAGTCTTTACACTTCTCCCAGCGATGCTCCCCCATCTCTTCAACCCCGTCCAAATAGTACTCGGCGTCTTTCTCTTTGCAAAATAGTTGTTTACGAAGGTCATGGTCGCCTGATTCGACGAAAATCTCTGTCCTCCGAGCGCAACTTTTATCTTAGGGAACAGAAAAAAGTCGCTTGGGGCTAGATCTGGTGAGTAAGGAGGGTGGTCAAGCAGTTCAAACCGTAATTCGTGGATTTTCGCCTTGCGTAACCGCTGAGGTGTGAGGCAGCGCATTGTCTTGGTGAAACAAAATTCTTTTTTGCAAATGTGGCCATTTTTCCGCAATTTTTGACTTTAGCTTGTCCAAGTAATGATGCGCAGTATGCTCCTGTAATGGTTTTTCCTTTTTGAAGATAATCGATTAAGATAACTCCGCAGCTATCCCTGAAAACAGTTGTCATCACTTTCCCAGTCGAAGGAACAACCTTTGTTTTTTTGGAGACCGATTCCAGCTTTATGATCATTATTTTGACTGGTTTTTTGTTTCTGGAGTATAATGGTGTATCCAAGTTTCATCTACAGTAATTAATCCGTGCCAAAACTCTGATTTATTGCGCCTAAACTGCGCCAACAGAGAGTTGGAAATGTTAATTTCGAACACGTTTTTGGTCCAAAGTGAGCAAACGCGGCACCTAACGATGCGGACAGCTTTCTCATGCCTAAATCTTATTTGATTCAATATGTGACAAACACGTTCTTTGGACATGTTTATAGCCTCTGCTATCTCTCTAATTTTAATTCGACGGTTTGCCTAGCACCATTTGGTGAATTTGAGCGATATTATCGTCAGTGCTCGCAGTTTTTGGACGTCCCGAACGTTCGTCGTCACTTTAAACTGGTACGGCCACGTTTAAATTCCGCAGCCCAAAATTTCACGGTGGTAAACCGTGGTGTAGTCCCCGTACACAGCGTCCAGCTCGTCTTTGATTTGCGCAGGCGTATTGCCTTTCAAAAACATGATATTTAATGACAGCTCAGCGATACTCGATTCTTTCCATTTTCGCAAAACACTCAGATCGACTCACTGCGCGTCCAAAATGGCTGACATTTTGGTAGGTACCTTTCAAAGCATGCGCAAAACACATTCCCCAACTTTTGTTTACGAGTGCTGCCATCTTCATGTTGAGGTCGGAAACTTTTCAGACAACCCTCGTATAGAATGGATCTTGGTTAAAAAACTGTCTACTTGGAATTAACACCGTATCTAAAGAGACAAAGATGTCAGCTGAAGAACTTGAAATACGCACAAAAAATCAAACCATTGCCTTTAATCTTTAGCTCAAGGTGTTGCTGTCACCACCAGAAGTTGATAAAAAATCTCAGTACAACAAGTTCCAAAATGCTATAGGTACACAAAATTATTCTGTTATAGAAAAGTGGAATTTCATTTGAGATAAATTTTTACTGGCCAAATTTTCTTTTGGTTCTATTCAAGTTTGTTGCCTGGCAATTTCTCGAATGAAATTTAGAGCAGATAAAAAGTGATGGTGATCCAACCAAGTGGGTATTCAAAAACATCTCCGTCGTTTTGCCAAATGAAAGGGACATCATACTACTCTAAGACCAATTTCGAGAGTATCAATATCATCAGACCAAGGTATTTCTTGTAATACATAGAGCAGGATACCAGACAATATTCGGACACACAGGTCAAGTCAACACAAACAATTTTTTAGAGACGGTGTAAGCAGGATGTACAAATGTATTGCAAAACATAATAACACACTTATTGTATAATCTACGAAAACAGTCGAACATTTTGAACAAAATGGTAATTTTGATGGGATAACTTGCAAAATAATCGTGTAGAACGATCAAAGACAGCGCGTAGAGTCCCAATGAAAATAATTCTGCTAAAACCATCAAATAATGCACCACGTCCGAATGTTCAAAGCGACCATTATCAATTCGGTGAGGATGAGAGAAGTGAAGCTGATAGCAACAATGTGTATAAATTCGTCTTCGAATAACAGCAACGCTCCGTACATAATAACACCTCCTACAGCCAACAAAAAATTAGATACTGGCGTTTTTTTTTACAATAAATCAACTTACCTTGATAGATACTGATCAGGACCCACTTGAAGAACGTTTTGAAAGAGAGACTTCTTCCCTTTAGCTAGATCTTTTATACAGTTCGGGGTAAGTTAGAGCTATTTCCGGACTTACGTCTTGATCCAGTACCAAACTAAACACCTAAAGAAGAAATCAAAATTGAAGGAGTAATCCACATCTCAAATCAATAGTTGATATCAAATATCAATAAAACACCAAGTCAAACCGTCAACATCAAGAAATAGAAGAAGAAAAAGAATTGAAATTAAGGTGTTTAATAACATCAAAAAGTAAATTCAAAGAAAATCTAGTTTGATGATTTCTTTTTCTGTTCCTTGATGTTGATATTAATTTCTTGATATTGTTCACAACATAATTACTCTTTAATAATGTAAACATTTTAAATAGCTCTATGCATCTTTATTTATTTTCTTCAGCTTATCTTCAATTCAATCATAGAACACTAATTCTTACTGTCTGTTGTCTCTTAATGACTTTCTTTTCAATGAACTTATTGTTTTCTGCCATTAATATTCAGTTCCTGCATTTACTTGACTCCGATAATATTAACGTCCTGTTGACACAAACACGATTTCAGTCTTGAACGAGACGAGTATGATAATTTGTTTATATCCCTTTTCGACTAATATGCTCATTTGAAGAGTTGGAAAAAGCGTTCTAGTATCTCGTCTTGTGAACTTTCCTTTTTGGTTGTTGGAAGACACAACCCGCTAAGTTAGAGTCTAGCTTAGGCTACGTTGGAAGATAACGCCCTTGTTGAAAGCATCCTTTGGAAGGAACTCATGTAGAGGTAGTCCTTCAAACCATTTGGAGCTGATGTTGAGGCCGCAGAAGCCTGAATCTAAACCACTTCTGAGTCGTTAAGAAAATCACTACATCTCAAAACATAGAACCATTAAGTAAACATGCAGAAACTTTCATCCCCAATTATCTACGAAAAAGCTGAAGCTGCCCTTCTAGATAATAGTCCTAAAGTTAAGTTTATACTTTTTACAATTCCTTTCTGTTCATTATAGGCAAGTACAGTTTCAATAAATAATCAATATTTTTAAAAATCCGTTTCATTTTATATATTTTGTAGACTTGAAGTCTTAAGGAGTGTAGCGTGTCGTCGGTCTTTTGTTTTAAGTGACTTCTTTATTTGTTGTTTAATTAAACTAATTACAAGGTGTTTCTATCTTTCTCACCTTAGTTTTTGTGTAGTTTGTTTGCTTAATCGAGAACGTACAAAAATATAGTGGCGCCCTTATTACTTATACATCCCAATCCTTTCTATGGTAAGCATTAACTTGAGTCGAACCACCCCTGGAGAGGGTCTCCTAGCCGGGATCTCTTTTGGAGAGTTTTTTAGTTACAAAATTGGCTCCCTGCCTTTTTGGGACTAAAAAGGGTTACAAACTACAATCAAGCCTATCTGGAACT